>OY986981.1:9484984-10734984 GCA_963920545.1 Lepidium didymum | reverse complement strand
CTTTATCGGGACTGAATCACTTCGAGTCACTGCCTTTAACTTTTCTGCATCCGAAATTTCAACCGAGAACTTATTCCCCGATGCGAACAAAGCAACACAGTTGCCACTTCAAACGGAAAACAAGCGACAGTCTTGGGGTTCACGACATCACCCGCGAAGGATAAGCCGCAAACCAACTTTGTGTACCGCACTCAATAATATGCCTTCTAGTCAGGTATAACACACATGCCCCAGATCAGATCATCGGGCATGACATAGCCCGTGAAACAACTGAGAAGGATAGGTGGTAAGTAGTTCGATGCACGAGCACGGAGCCTACAAACACTACCTATCCGATCACAACTCACACGCCGAACGTTCAGTTAACCCAGAGACATCAACCGTTCTCGCAACTCATCCGAGGTAGTACCCGGTTAAAGAAAGAGAAGACGAACGTCACCAAGCTAAAAGCCGCAAAAGCGCGAAGTACAAAATGCATAAATGTCGATGGGATGACACCGCCACCTTGTTTCACCCGTCGGGACAGCCCATCCGCTTCGGCGAAATGTTAGTACTGAGGGGGATTGATACGTCGGTCTTCGCCTTTGAAACACACATTCCCTTTTGTTTTCAGTGATAGGCCTACGGAACACAAAAACTGAGGTCTCACCACACCCGTAAACCATTGCACAGGTACGTTTTTACCCGATGAAGTCGTAAAGAGGGAACCCTGCAACTGGGAACGTTACTGTAACGCATGCCAATTCCATCCATTTACGACATCACAAAGTTACTAGCGGACATAGAGCTCAGGTGTAAGGAAATGAATCGAACGCAAGCATTTGAGTCCTTTGATAAATCAAATCAACTTCGGGGAGTGATCTATTTCGCACCCGCATGCAAAGTTCTCTCTGTACTAATCCCCATCCGCACCTATGGCCTGCATTTGGAATTGCAGGACTTTCCCAATCAGTGACGATTAGTTGCCAAGAAGTAAGCTACAAAAGAGGGTTCATGACTAAGATTTTTGGTCGAGCAATATCCTTACGGTTCAATTGAATCAAACCTCGTTTGTTGATTCACCCGGACAATGTGAAAAACTACCGAAGAGACCACGACTTTTCAAAAAACCGAATTCAATTACCTTCATCCGTCGTCGCCAAGTACCCTTATCTGCATCAGACCCCAGCGCAGGGTGGAAAGAAGTCTTACGGGATGACCCCTCCCACACCGCTTACCAGTCGGGACAGCCTAGGCGGATCCATGTTCCCGCAAAACACGCCCATCCGCTTCGGTGAAACATTGGTACAGAGGGGGATTGTTACGTCCCCATCCGCACCTACGGCCTGTATTTGGAATAGCAAGACTTTCCCAATCAGTGACGATTGGTTGCCAGGAAGTAAGCTACGAAAAAGGGTTCATGACTAAGATTTTTGGTCGAGCAATATCCTTACGGTTCAATCGAATCGCACCTCGTTTGTTGATTCACCCGGACAATGTGAAAAAACTACCTAAGAGACCATGATTTTTTAAGAAACCGATTTCAATTACCTCCATCCACCGTCGCCAAGTACCCAGATCCGCATCAGACCCCAGCGCAGGGTAGAAAAAGTCTTACGAGATGACCCCTCCCACACCGCTTACCCGTCTGGATAGCCTAGGCGGATCCGTGTTCCCGCATTACACGACCAGCCACCTAGGCGAAGGGGTGTTGCGATGCCATGGTATCATCTCGGTAAAAACCGCAGCCCCATTTCCTAGAGAAATCCATGCTTCCCATGCTCAAGCACGCCCATTCGGAGTGATCCGCTCAAAAAGATCAACAATCTTCGATATACCGTTCGCCGGAAAAGTCGCCGGAAAAATTTTCCGGTGACTCCTCCGACGACCGGACAGTCAGACATACCGTGGGGCTATGGACCGAACGTTTCCCTCGAACATTGCCCCTATCCGGAACTGAGTAGGGAGGTACCCTCTGTAATACCCTGATCGTGACCCAAGTGACAAGTCACGAGGAAATGCTATAGAGTCAAAAATGTGGTTTCGGGAAATTGTCGGAAGTGAAATAACTAAGAACGAAGAGAGACTAAGCTTGTCACGAAAGAGGCGGGTAAGCCTAGAATGAGTTGAAGAAGCTTTTGAGATCAAGTGTTGGAATTTGAGGTGCTCGGAGTTTTGACGTGCTCAGGAAATTGTGGATTAAAGACTAACCCAAAGCTTAAGACAAAACCTCTCCATGAAGAAAGGTTTAGATGAGTCATTTTAGTTTATGACATTTGGCATGATTTTAGGAAAACCTATAAGCTTAGATAGGGTGATTAAGGTGTGTGCTTGCCTAATGAAGTTGTGAGCTTAACCTCTTCTTTAAATAGAAGAGGAAACCGAGAGAAGAGAGGAGGATATCTTGTGTTCAAGTAAAAATACTTACCTTGAATCTTGCTTAAATATCACTTAAAAAGTCTAATAAAGTTTTGGGAAAGAGGAGGAATCAATCCGCCTTAGCAACCAAGGAAGTGTTTAAGGTGAGTTGGTGATTGTGTGGGTTTGCAAGGAGATTGTGATTATGAATGATTGATTGTGAAAGCTTAATATTGAATTGAATTGGATTGATGATTGTTGATTCTGTGTGCTTGTTAGTATGTTCCGCAAGTTGTGTGTTTAAGAAGGAGTGATTATAATTGAATTGTTACTAAGTATGGTTATAAAGGTTAAGAAATAATTGTTAAGTGAATTCTATACTAGAAACTATGAGTAAAGTGATGATAAAATGTTAGTATGAGTTGCGGATTTAAACTAAAGAGATGAAGGAGGTTAAAGAAGGATTGAATTAAGTATATTGTTAAATTGTTAGATGTTTAGAAAATAATTGATGATACCCGTGAAGACCTAGTGTTCATGGTATTGTTTGTTTGAATAGGACCGAAGGTTGGTCATGAGTGTATAAATAATTATTGAATGAATGTTTTGATGATGTATGTGTGTGCGTGTGTTAAGTGATTGTGGAGGTTGAGTGTGTGTGGTAATGAGAAGGTTGTGGTAACATGTGTGGGAAGGTTGTGGTAACGTGTGTGTGGACGGTTGTGAGAACCGTGTGTGGGAAGGTTGTGAGTAACGTGTGAGTGATGATGGGAAAGGTGGTGGTGTGTGTGTGTGTGAAGGTTAGTAAGAAAGAGTGTGAAGATTGGTTGTGAGGTAAGGTTATGTGGGAGTTGGAAAGTGTAAAGGACGTGAGGTTTGAGAAGATTAGTTTGTTATGGGAAGGTATGGATTGTGGGTTGTGGGACGCGGATGGACCGCGCCGTGTTGGTTGATACGTTCCGGCAATGCGGAAGGATGGCATTTTGATCCGGAACGTGAATGGTTCCATATTCTAAGTGATTATGGATTTGTACTTGCTTGTCACATTGTTGTGTTTCACAGACTCGCTAAGCCGTTGTGCTTACGTTTCACTCTCCTCCTTGCAGGAAACCGTAGTAAGACACCTAGGGAGCGGAAAGAAAGCAACGATAAGCCGGTGTAGATTTTACATTTTGCAAATGTAAGAAATGGTTTGTAAAGTAAACAAGTTTTAAAATTCGGCCGAACGTATTGTTAAAGATTTCAAGTATTTATAAAGGACCTAAGTGTTATTGAAACAAGAAAAAGTATTGTGTGTGCTTGGCCTTAGTCCAGGGCAAAAGTAACGGATTGATATACTTGAGCCGCAAGGCTTAGGTATGTTAAGATGGAGTGTGTTTCCTTGTTCCAATTAAGGTCCGACCTTGGCTCGGTAACCTTAGGCTGGGGTTCGGACACATACTAGTGACGCTCCCGTTCCTAGGGTAGGTTCGGGGGTGTTACAAGGTGGTATCAGAGCATGGTTATGCTTAAGCACATATAATACATGTTTTCGGTTTTAAAGAGAGTCTAAAAGTTTTGCAAAAGGTTAGGAAACCGGTTGCTTTCCTTAATAGAATGTTAAGTACAAACACCGTGTTATATTTAGATGCCCCCTACTCGGAGAGGACGACCACACAATTCGGAGAGACCAGATAGACCGTACTCGGTACGATATGAGTTTGAGATATCGGATGATTCTAGCAGAGAGTCTTGGGCGGACAACTTCTGGTTAGAAGGTTCGCGGACTCAAGCAACTAGTGGGTATGGTTCGGATGATACCATGTACGGAGTGGAAGAGGTGGAAATGTCGTGGACTGATCCTAGCACAACAAGTTAGTCGGTTAGAGGTAGAATGCGGCCTAGGTTTAGTGAACCGGTGGAAGATTATATGGGAGGAATACAAGAGCGTACGTTGCTGGATTTTTTGACAATAGTCACGGCCATGCGGAATTTAGGAACAACACGATTTTCTGGTAGTACGGACCCGATCGCGTCTGATGCATGGTTACGGAACATGGAAAGGAACTTCCGTGCGACAAGATGTCCGGAAAGCTACAAGAAGGATGTAGCGGTCTATCATTTAGATGGAGACGCCGAGTATTGGTGGAGAAATGTGGAGTGTCGATATGGAGATATCTTCACCACATGGAAAGGATTCCGCCAAGAGTTTGAAAGAAAATACTTTTCGGTTGAGGCCCGAGATAGGTTAGATTTGCAATTCCTTCAATTGCAACAAGGAAATCGAAGTGTTAGGGATTATGAGGCGGAATTTGTGAGACTAAGTAGGTTCATGCAAAATAGAAGGATGGACGAACCCGCAATGATTAGGAAGTTCCTTCGAGGGTTGCGACCAGCCATGTGGAGTAGGTTGCAAGTGGTACAATTTTTCAACATGTATGAGGTCGTGGAGAGGGCGGTCAATGTCGAGGAAGGTCTTGCGGCTGAGCAAGCCGCAGCGGCAAGATCCTCAATGCCGCAGTCCGGAGGACGATCAGGTTACCCGTGTAACCCGCAAGGTAATGACGGAGGTAGAGGGTCGGGAAGTGGTCGAGGCCAGGGGTCAAGAGTGGCAAAGATCTCTGTGCGTGACCCGGGACAGTTGCCATTGTGCCAAATCTGTAATGGCCGAGGACATTATGCAAGAGCGTGTCCTAATTTACGGAGGGAACGTCCGGAGGTTCCTAGGGATGTTACATGCTTTACTTGCAGAGACCGAGGGCATTATGCAACATCTTGCCCGCAAACTCACCCACCTCCAACGGGAACGACACAAGGATGCCAAACTAACGCATGACATGTTTATGCATTAGGCACCAATAGGGCTAACACTTCCCAGCCCAATAAAGGGCCTATTACCGGTAAGAAGTAACTAGGTTGGGTGAATTTGTGGTTGTGTTTTTAGATGAACTTATGTGTTTAAATGTTTAATATATAAATGTGTGTGGTAGGAACAATATGTGTTGGCAAAATACCCACCCATGTTTTATTTGACTCAGGAGCAACACATAGCTTTGTGTCACCCGAAGTCGCGGAGAGGTTCGAGGGAACCTTTGTTATAACGGAAATAGATGTACCCATTAGAACACCCGGAACTCAAACTCTTCATGCCAAGTCATGTATGTGGAATGTACCGGTAGAATTAGAAGCAATGAATTTTTCGGCTAATCTCCTAGTCGTACCATTAGAACATCATGAAGTTATCCTAGGAAGATTGGTTAACAAAATTCCGAGCAAACATAGATTGTTTCAAGGGCCGAGTAAAATTGGGAAATGAGGAAGGACATACGTGTGTGTATAGTGGAATTTGTCCAAGTATGGGAATGTCACTAGTCACGGCCTTAAGGATTGAATCGGAGTTAGAAGATGGAGAAGTGTATTTGGTTACCATTGATACAACAGAAGTAAGAGTTGGAGAGGAATTGGATTTGAAAACCATACCGGTAGTCAAAGAATTTTCGGAAGTATTTGCCCCCTTTAGTAGGACTTCCACCATCTCGGAGTAATAAGTTCACAATAACACTTGAATTGGGAACGACTCCAATTGCCAAAAACCCTTATAGAATGGCTCCGGCCGAGCTAGTTGAATTGAAGAAACAATTAGAGGATTTGACGGGAAAAGGATTTATAAGCCCTAGTTTGTCACCTTGGGGAGCACCGATGTTATTTGTGAAAAAGAAGGATGGGAGTATGAGGTTGTGTATTGACTACCGAGGGATTAATAAAGTTACGATAAAAGATAAATACCCTTTGCCTAGAATTGATGAGTTGTTGGATCAACTACAAGGAGCATCATGGTTCTCAAAGATTGATTTGGCATCCGAATATCACCAAATCCCGATTGATGAAAATGATATCTACAAGACAGCCTTTAGAACGAGATATGGGCAATATAAATTTAAGGTCATGCCCTTTGGGTTAACAAATGCCCCAACCGTATTTATGCGGCTCATGAATGAGGTCTTTCGGGATTATTTGGATGATTTTGTGATCATATTCATCGATGACATCCTCATCTATTCACGGACTGTTGAGGATCATGCCATACATTTGGAAAAAGTGTTACAAAGGCTAAGAGAACATAGATTCCATGCAAAGCTTAGTAAGTGCAGTTTTTGGAAAAGAGAAGTGGGATTTCTAGGCCATAAAGTATCCGAACATGGAGTGTTGGTAGACCCGGAGAAGATCAAGGTAATACAAGAATGGCCGCGACCTACGAATGTAACCAAGGTACGAAGTTTTCTAGGACTCGCGGGTTATTAACAAAAGTTTGTGAAGGACTTCTCAAGCATAGCAAAGTCACTCACTTGCCTTACGAGAAAAGGAATTGGTTTTGAATGGACTAAGGAGGCTGAAGAAGCTTTTGTAAAGCTTAAACAAGAATTGACCTCTGCTCCTATACTATCATTACCGGAACCCGGTAAACCATACACGGTTTACACCGACGCGTCCAAGGTTGGAGTAGGATGTGTGTTGATGCAAGGCGAAAAGGTCATAGCCTATGTGTCCCGACAGTTAAGGAAACATGAAGAGAACTACCCGACACATGACTGGGAAATGGCCGCGGTAGGATTTGCCCTTAAGATTTGGAGATCTTATTTATACGGTGAAAGGGTAGAAATTAGAACGGATCATAAGAGCCTCAAGTATTTGTTTACACAGCTCGATCTGAACTTGCGTCAAAGAAGATGGATGGAATTCATAACGGATTATGATCTTGAGATCAATTACCATTCGGGGAAGGCGAATGTGGTTGCGGACGCCTTCAGTCGACGTAGAATGGATGTGAATGTGACCATGGATGTAAGTGCTTTGGTAACTGAATTTAAACTGGTGAGAATAACCGCATTGGAAGGAGAAGAAAGTAGACCGTAAGGATTGCAAGTAGTGAACCAAGCCAACTTAATCCAAAGAATCCGAGAAGCTCAAAGAGAAGATCTTAAGTTAAAGGGGACTATAGAAGCATTGAGAAAGGGAGAGGAAAGGGAGGGTGAGTACCAATTAGCCAATAATGAGACTTTGCTTTTGAAAGGACGAATTACGGTACCCCAAGACCGTAACTTAAGAGAAGAAATTTTGAGAACAGCACATCAATCGTTGTTAAGTATTCACCCCGGTAGTACCAAAATGTATAGGGACATACGAAGGTACTACCATTGGCCAGGTATTAAGAAAGCAATTGCTACTTGGGTAGCCCAATGCCAAGTGTGTCAACAAGTGAAGGTGGAACACCAAGTACCCAGGGGACTACTTCAAAATTTACCGATTCCCGAATGGAAATGGGAGGCAGTTGCTATGGATTTTGTTACGGGATTGTCGAGTGCGTTGGGAAGAAAGAATGATGCCATTTGGGTGATTGTGGACAGATTGACAAAGTCCGCACATTTCTTACCCATGCGGGTAACGGATAAAGTCTCGACCCTAGCCGGATTGTATTTAAAGGAGATAGTGCGATTACAAGGAGTATCGGCTAGTATTGTATCCGATGGAGACCCTAGGTTCACGGCACAATTTTGGAAGGAATTCCAAAGATTGTTAGGAACAGAGATAATAATGAGCACGACCTTTCATCCAGAAACCGATGGGCAAACAAAACGGACGATCCGTACCTTGGAGGATATGCTTCGCTTGTGCATATTGGATTGGTGAGGTACATGGGAACAATACCTACCCTTGGTTGAATTTTCCTATGATAATAGTTACCATGCGAGCATAGATATGTCCCCATTTGAAGCTCTATATGGCCGACCATGTAGAACGCCAATGTGTTGGACGGAAGTGGGAGAAAGGCAAATGTTCGGGCCTAGTATAGTGGAGGAGACCACTGAGAAAATTAGAAAAGTGAGGGAGAACATGAAGAAGGCTCAGGACCGGCAAAAGAAGTATGCCGACCAACATTGGAGGGAAGTTACCTTTCAAGTAGGAGATTGGGTATACTTGAAGGTAGCAGCCCAAAAAGGAAAGGATAGGTTTGGGAAGGTCGGAAAGCTAGAGACCCGGTATATTGGACCATATCGCATTCAAGAGAAGGTCGGAGAGTTAGCATACCGGCTAGAACTCCCTTCGGACATGGCCTTACACCCAGTGTTCCATGTCTCGATGTTACAGAAGCATGTACCCGATCCAAACGCAATAGAGCCGCAGAGGATAGAGAACCTCCGTAACAATTTGACATATCCAGAGGGACTGATCCGAGTGGGAGAACGTCGGATCAAGAAACTTAAAACCCGAGAGATTCCACAAATTCAAGTGTTTTGGGGAAAACAAGACTGAGTAGTAGTGACATGGGAAGACGAGGAGGAGTTTTGTAAGAACTATCCCCACATAGTAGATTTTTGAGCGAAGTGGAATTCGGGACGAATTCCTTTTAAGGGGGGAAGGAATGTAATACCCCGATCGTGACCCAAGTGACAAGTCACGAGGAAATGCTATGGAGTCAAAAATGTGGTTTTGGGAAATTATCTGAAGTGAAATAACTAAGAACGAAGAGAGACTAAGCTGGTCACGAAAGAGGCGCTCGGAGTTTAGAATGAGTTGAAGAAGTCCAGAATGAGTTGAAGAAGCTTTTGAGATCAAGTGTTGGAATTTGAGGTGCTCGGAGTTTTGACGTGCTCAGGAAATTGTGGATTAAAGACTAACCCAAAGCTTAAGACAAAACCTCTCCATGAAGAAAGGTTTAGATGAGTCATTTTAGTTTATGACACTTGGCATGATTTTAGGAAAACCTATAAGCTTAGATAGGGTGATTAAGGTGTGTGCTTGCCTAAAGAAGTTGTGAGCTTAACATCTTCTATAAATAGAAGAGGAAACCGAGAGAAGAGAGGAGGATATCTTGTGTTCAAGTAAAAATACTTACCTTGAATCTTGCTTAAATATCACTTAAAAAGTCTAAGAAAGTTTTGGGAAAGAGGATGAATCAATCCGCCTTAGCAACCAAGGAAGCGTTTAAGGTGAGTTGGTGATTGTGTGGGTTTGCAAGGAGATTGTGATTATGAATGATTGATTGTGAAAGCTTAATATTGAATTGAATTGGATTGATGATTGTTGATTCTGTGTGCTTGTTAGTATGTTCCGCAAGTTGTGTGTTTAAGAAGGAGTGATTATAATTGAATTGTTACTAAGTATGGTTATAAAGGTTAAGAAATAATTGTTAAGTGAATTCTCTACTAGAAACTATGAGTAAAGTGATGATAAAATGTTAGTATGAGTTGCGGATTTAAACTAAAGAGATGAAGGAGGTTAAAGAAGGATTGAATTAAGTATATTGTTAAATTGTTAGATGTTTAGAAAATAATTGATGATACCCGTGAAGACCTAGTGTTCATGGTATTGTTTGTTTGAATAGGACCGCAGGTTGGTCATGAGTGTATAAATAATTATTGAATGAATGTTTTGATGATGTATGTGTGTGCGTGTGTTAAGTGATTGTTGAGGTTGAGTGTGTGTGGTAATGAGAAGGTTGTGGTAACGTGTGTGGGAAGGTTGTGGTAACGTGTGTGTGGACGGTTGTGAGAACCGTGTGTGGGAAGGTCCGACAACCGATTTTCTTCGACCGGATCGACGTAAATGGGCAATGATCAAGATCCATCGAGGAAAAAATTAAAACGGACGAGAAAAGCCCAAAGCTGATCGAGGAAAACTCGATTTCTCGGCCCCCGGGTAATGTTTTCGTCGTACTGAAGGAATACTGTCTACCCAGAGGCCATTCCGCATCGTTCGACGACTGATTTTCTTCGACCGGATCGAAGTAAATGGGCAATGATCGAGATCCATCGAGGAAAAAATTAAAACAAACGAGAAAAAACCAAAGTTGGTCGAGGAAAACTCGATTTCTCGGCCCCCGGGTAATGTTTTCCTCGTACCGAAGGAATGCTCTCTATCCACAAGCCATTCCGCATCGTCCGACAACCAATTTTCTTCGACCGGATCGACGTAAATGGGCAATGATCAAGATCCATCGAGGAAAAACTCGAAATGAACGAGAAAAAACCAAAGTTGGTCGAGGAAAACTCGATTTCTCGGCCCTCGGGTAATGTTTTCCTCGTACCGAAGGAATATTGTCTATCCACATGCCATTCCGCATCGTTCGACAACCAATTTTCTTCGACCGGATCGACGTAAATGGGCAATGATCGAGATCCATCGAGGAAAAAATCAAAACGGACGAGAAAAACCCAAAGTTGATCGAGGAAAACTCGATTTCTCGGCCCCCGGGTAATGTTTTCCTCGTACCGAAGGAATGCTGTCTACCCACAGGCCATTCCGCATCGTTCGACAACCGATTTTCTTCGACCATATCGACGTAAATGGGCAATGATCGAGATCCATCGAGGAAAAAATCAAAACGGACGAGAAAAACCCAAAGTTGGTCGAGGAAAACTCGATTTCTCGGCCCCCGGGTAATGTTTTCGTCGTACTAAAGGAATACTGTCTACCCACAGGCCATTCCGCATCGTTCGACGACTGATTTTCTTCGACCGGATCGAAGTAAATGGGCAATGATCGAGATTCATCGAGGAAAAAATTAAAACGAACGAGAAAAAACCAAAGTTGGTCGAGGAAAACTCGATTTCTCGGCCCCCGGGTAATGTTTTCCTCGTACC
Organism: Lepidium didymum; assembly: GCA_963920545.1. Classification (NCBI taxonomy): domain Eukaryota; kingdom Viridiplantae; phylum Streptophyta; class Magnoliopsida; order Brassicales; family Brassicaceae; genus Lepidium; species Lepidium didymum. The sequence goes on along the minus strand of OY986981.1, from coordinate 10,724,026 downwards.
GAAGGAATGCTCTCTATCCACAAGCCATTCCGCATCGTCCGACAACCGATTTTCTTCGACCGGATCGACGTAAATGAGCAATGATCAAGATCCATCGAGGAAAAACTCGAAATGGACGAGAAAAAACCAAAGTTGGTGGAGGAAAACTCGATTTCTCGGCCCTCGGGTAATGTTTTCTCGTACCGAAGGAATGCTGTCTACCCACAGGCCAATCTGCATCGTCCGGCAACCGATTTTCTTCGACCGGATCGACGTAAATGGGCAATGATCGAGATCCATCGAGGAAAAAATTAAAACGGACGAAAAAACCCAAAGTTGATCGAGGAAAACTCGATTTCTCGGCCCCCGGGTAATGTTTTCCTCGTACCGAAGGAATGCTGTCTACCCACAGGCCATTCCGCATCGTTCGACAACCGATTTTCTTCGACTATATCAACGTAAATGGGCAATGATCGAGATCCATCGAGGAAAAAATAAAACGGACGAGAAAAACCCAAAGTTGGTCGAGGAAAACTCGATTTCTCGGCCCCCGGGTAATGTTTTCGTCGTACTAAAGGAATACTGTCTACCCACAGGCCATTCCGCATCGTTCGACGATTGATTTTCTTCGACCGGATCGACGTAAAAGGGCAATGATCGAGATCCATCGAGGAAAAAATCAAAACGGATAAGAAAAACCCAAAGTTGGACGAGGAAAACTAGATTTCTCGGCGTCTGGGTAATGTTTTCCTCGTACCGAAGGAATGCTGCCTACCCACAGGCCATTCCGCATCGTCTGACAACCGATTTTCTTCGACCGGATCGACGTAAATGGGCAATGATCAAGATCCATCGAGGAAAAACTCGAAATGGACGAGAAAAAACCAAAGTTGGTCGAGGAAAACTCGATTTCTCGGCCCTCGGGTAATGTTTTCCTCGTACCGAAGGAATATTGTCTATCCACATGCCATTCCGCATCGTTCGACAACCAATTTTCTTCGACCGGATCGACGTAAATGGGCAATGATCGAGATCCATCGAGGAAAAAATCAAAACGGACGAGAAAAACCCAAAGTTGATCGAGGAAAACTCGATTTCTCGGCCCCCGGGTAATGTTTTCCTCGAACCAAAGGATGCTGTCTACCCACAGGCCATTCCGCATCGTTCGACAACCGGTTTTCTTCGACCGGATCGACGTAAATGGGCAATAATCGAGATCCATCGAGGAAAAAATCAAAACGGACGAGAAAAACCCAAAGTTGGTCAAGGAAAACTCGATTTCTCGGCCCCCGGGTAATGTTTTCGTCGTACTAAAGGAATACTGTCTACCCACAGGCCATTCCGCATCGTTCGACGACTGATTTTCTTCGACCGGATCGAAGTAAATGGGCAATGATCGAGATCCATCGAGGAAAAAATTAAAACGAACGAGAAAAAACCAAAGTTGGTCGAGGAAAACTCGATTTCTCGGCCCCCGGGTAATGTTTTCCTCGTACCGAAGGAATGCTCTCTATCCACAAGCCATTCCGCATCGTCCGACAACCGATTTTCTTCGACCGGATCGACGTAAATGGGCAATGATCAAGATCCATCGAGGAAAAACTCGAAATGGACGAGAAAAAACAAAAGTTGGTCGAGGAAAACTCGATTTCTCGGCCCTCGGGTAATGTTTTCCTCGTACCGAAGGAATATTGTCTATCCACATGCCATTCCGCATCGTTCGACAACCAATTTTCTTCGACCGGATCGATATAAATGGGCAATAATCGAGATCCATCGAGGAAAAAATCAAAATGGACGAGAAAAACCCAAAGTTGGACGAGGAAAACTCGATTTCTCGGCCCCTGGGTAATGTTTTCCTCGTACCGAAGGAATGTTGTTTACCCACAGGCCAATCTGCATCGTTCGGCAAACGATTTTCTTCGATTGGATCGACGTAAATGGGCAATGATCGAGATCCATCGAGGAAAAAATCAAAACGGACGAGAAAAACCCAAAGTTGATCGAGGAAAACTCGATTTCTCGGCCCCCGGGTAATGTTTTCCTCGAACCAAAGGATGCTGTCTACCCACAGGCCATTCCGCATCGTTCGACAACCGGTTTTCTTCGACCGGATCGACGTAAATGGGCAATAATCGAGATCCATCGAGGAAAAAATCAAAACGGACGAGAAAAACCCGAAGTTGGTCGAGGAAAACTCGATTTCTCGGCCCCCGGGTAATGTTTTCGTCGTACTGAAGGAATACTGTCTACCCAGAGGCCATTCCGCATCGTTCGACGACTGATTTTCTTCGACCGGATCGACGTAAATGGGCAATGATCGAGATCCATCGAGGAAAAAATCAAAACGGATAAGAAAAACCCAAAGTTGGACGAGGAAAACTCGATTTCTCGGCGTCTGGGTAATGTTTTCCTCGTACCGAAGGAATGCTGCCTACCCACAGGCCATTCCGCATCGTCCGACAACCGATTTTCTTCGACCGGATCGACGTAAATGGGCAATGATCAAGATCCATCGAGGAAAAACTCGAAATGGACGAGAAAAAACCAAAGTTGGTCGAGGAAAACTCGATTTCTCGGCCCTCGGGTAATGTTTTCCTCGTACCGAAGGAATATTGTCTACCCACAGGCCAATCTGCATTGTCCGACAACCAATTTTCTTCGACCGGATCGACGTAAATGGGCAATGATCAAGATCCATCGAGGAAAAAATCAAAACAGACGAGAAAAACCCAAAGTTGGTCGAGGAAAACTCGATTTCTCGGTCCCCGGGTAATATTTTCCTCGTACCGAACGAATGTTGTTTACCCACAGGCCAATCCGCATCGTTCGACAACCGATTTTCTTCGACCGGATCGAAGTAAATGGGCAATGATAGAGATCCATCGAGGAAAAAATTAAAACAAACGAGAAAAAACCAAAGTTGGTCGAGGTAAACTCGATTTCTCGGCCCCCGGGTAATGTTTTCCTCGTACCAAAGGAATGCTCTCTATCCACAGGCCATTCCGCATCGTCCGACAACCGATTTTCTTCGACCGGATCGACTTAAATGGGCAATGATCAAGATCCATTGAGGAAAAAATCAAAACGGACGAGAAAAGCCCAAAGCTGATGGAGGAAAACTTGATTTCTCGGCCCCCGGGTAATGTTTTTGTCGTACTGAAGGAATACTGTCTACCCACAGGCCATTCCGCATCGTTCGACGACTGATTTTCTTCGACCGGATCGACGTAAATGGGCAATGATCGAGATCCATCGAGGAAAAAATCAAAACGGACGAGAAAACCCAAAGTTGGACGAGGAAAACTCGATTTCTCGGCCCCCGGGTAATGTTTTCCTCGTACCGAAGGAATGTTGTTTACCCACAGGCCAATCTGCATCGTTCGGCAAACGATTTTCTTCGATTGGATCGACATAAATGGGCAATGATCGAGATCCATCGAGGAAAAAATCAAAATGGACTAGAAAAACCCAAAGTTGATCGAGGAAAACTCAATTTCTCGGCCCCCGGGTAATGTTTTCCTCGAACCAAAGGATGCTGTCTACCCACAGGCCATTCCGCATCGTTCGACAACCGGTTTTCTTCGACCGGATCAACGTAAATGGGCAATAATCGAGATCCATCGAGGAAAAAATAAAAACGGACGAGAAAAACCCAAAGTTGGTCGAGGAAAACTCGATTTCTCGGCCCCCAGGTAATGATTTCGTCGTACTGAAGGAATACTGTCCACCCACAGGCCATTCCGCATCGTTCGACGACTGATTTTCTTCGACCGGATCGACGTAAATGGGCAATGATCGAGATCCATCGAAGAAAAAATCAAAACGGATAAGAAAAACCCAAAGTTGGACGAGGAAAACTCGATTTCTCGGCGTCTGGGTAATGTTTTCCTCGTACCGAAGGAATGCTGCCTACCCACAGGCCATTCCGCATCGTCTGACAACCGATTTTCTTCGACCGGATCGACGTAAATGGGCAATGATCAAGATCCATCGAGGAAAAACTCGAAATGGACGAGAAAAAACCAAAGTTGGTCGAGGAAAACTCGATTTCTCGGCCCTCGGGTAATGTTTTCCTCGTACCGAAGGAATATTGTCTACCCACAGGCCAATCTGCATTGTCCGACAACCAATTTTCTTCGACCGGATCGACGTAAATGGGCAATGATCAAGATCCATCGAGGAAAAAATCAAAACAGACGAGAAAAACCCAAAGTTGGTCGAGGAAAACTCGATTTCTCGGTCCCCGGGTAATATTTTCCTCGTACCAAACGAATGTTGTTTACCCACAGGCCAATCCGCATCGTTCGACAACCGATTTTCTTCGACCGGATCGAAGTAAATGGGCAATGATAGAGATCCATCGAGGAAAAAATTAAAACAAACGAGAAAAAACCAAAGTTGGTCGAGGTAAACTCGATTTCTCGGCCCCCGGGTAATGTTTTCCTCGTACCAAAGGAATGCTCTCTATCCACAGGCCATTCCGCATCGTCCGACAACCGATTTTCTACGACCGGATCGACTTAAATGGGCAATGATCAAGATCCATTGAGGAAAAAATCAAAACGGACGAGAAAAGCCCAAAGCTGATGGAGGAAAACTTGATTTCTCGGCCCCCGGGTAATGTTTTTGTCGTACTGAAGGAATACTGTCTACCCACAGGCCATTCCGCATCGTTCGACGACTGATTTTCTTCGACCGGATCGACGTAAATGGGCAATGATCGAGATCCATCGAGGAAAAAATCAAAACGGACGAGAAAACCCAAAGTTGGACGAGGAAAACTCGATTTCTCGGCCCCCGGGTAATGTTTTCCTCGTACCGAAGGAATGTTGTTTACCCACAGGCCAATCTGCATCGTTCGGCAAACGATTTTCTTCGATTGGATCGACATAAATGGGCAATGATCGAGATCCATCGAGGAAAAAATCAAAACGGACTAGAAAAACCCAAAGTTGATCGAGGAAAACTCAATTTCTCGGCCCCCGGGTAATGTTTTCCTCGAACCAAAGGATGCTGTCTACCCACAGGCCATTCCGCATCGTTCGACAACCGGTTTTCTTCGACCGGATCGACGTAAATGGGCAATAATCGAGATCCATCGAGGAAAAAATAAAAACTGACGAGAAAAACCCAAAGTTGGTCGAGGAAAACTCGATTTCTCGGCCCCCAGGTAATGATTTCGTCATACTGAAGGAATACTGTCCACCCACAGGCCATTCTGCATCGTTCGACGACTAATTTTCTTCGACCGGATCGACGTAAATGGGCAATGATCGAGATCCATCGAGGAAAAAAATCAAAACGGACAAGAAAAACCCAAAGTTGGACGAGGAAAACTCGATTTCTCGGCGTCTGGGTAATGTTTTCCTCGTACCGAAGGAATGCTGCCTACCCACAGGCCATTCCGCATCGTCCGACAACCGATTTTCTTCGACCGGATCGACGTAAATGGGCAATGATCAAGATCCATCGAGGAAAAACTCGAAATGGACGAGAAAAAACCAAAGTTGGTCGAGGAAAACACGATTTCTCGGCCCTCGGGTAATGTTTTCCTCGTACCGAAGGAATATTGTCTACCCACAGGCCAATCTGCATTGTCCGACAACCAATTTTCTTCGACCGGATCGACGTAAATGGGCAATGATCAAGATCCATCGAGGAAAAAATCAAAACAGACGAGAAAAACCCAAAGTTGGTCGAGGAAAACTCGATTTCTCGGTCCCCGGCTAATATTTTCCTCGTACCAAACGAATGTTGTTTACCCACAGGCCAATCCGCATCGTTCGACAACCGATTTTCTTCGACCGGATCGAAGTAAATGGGCAATGATCGAGATCCATCGAGGAAAAAATTAAAACAAACGAGAAAAAACCAAAGTTGGTCGAGGTAAACTCGATTTCTCGGCCCCCGGGTAATGTTTTCCTCGTACCAAAGGAATGCTCTCTATCCACAGGCCATTCCGCATCGTCCGACAACCGATTTTCTACGACCGGATCGACTTAAATGGGCAATGATCAAGATCCATCGAGGAAAAAATCAAAATGGACGAGAAAAGCCCAAAGCTGATCGAGGAAAACTTGATTTCTCGGCCCCCGGGTAATGTTTTTGTCGTACTGAAGGAATACTGTCTACCCACAGGCCATTCCGCATCGTTTTAAGACTGATTTTCTTCGGCCGGATCGACGTAAATGGGCAATGATTGAGATCCATCGAGGAAAAAATCAAAACGGACGAGAAAACCCAAAGTTGGACGAGGAAAACTCGATTTCTCGGCCCCCGGGTAATGTTTTCCTCGTACCGAAGGAATGTTGTTTACCCACAGGCCAATCTGCATCGTTCGGCAAACGATTTTCTTCGATTGGATCGACATAAATGGGCAATGATCGAGATCCATCGAGGAAAAAATCAAAACGGACTAGAAAAACCCAAAGTTGATCGAGGAAAACTCAATTTCTCGGCCCCCGGGTAATGTTTTCCTCGAACCAAAGGATGCTGTCTACCCACAGGCCATTCCGCATCGTTCGACAACCGGTTTTCTTCGACCGGATCGACGTAAATGGGCAATAATCGAGATCCATCGAGGAAAAAATAAAAACGGACGAGAAAAACCCAAAGTTGGTCGAGGAAAACTCGATTTCTCGGCCCCCGGGTAATGATTTCGTCGTACTGAAGGAATACTGTCCACCCACAGGCCATTCCGCATCGTTCGACGACTGATTTTCTTCGACCGGATCGACGTAAATGGGCAATGATCGAGATCCATCGAGGAAAAAATCAAAACGGACGAGAAAACCCAAAGTTGGACGAGGAAAACTCGATTTCTCGGCCCCCGGGTAATGTTTTCCTCGTACCGAAGGAATGTTGTTTACCCACAGGCCAATCTGCATCGTTCGGCAAACGATTTTCTTCGATTGGATCGACATAAATGGGCAATGAACGAGATCCATCGAGGAAAAAATCAAAACGGACTAGAAAAACCCAAAGTTGATCGAGGAAAACTCAATTTCTCGGCCCCCGGGTAATGTTTTCCTCGAACCAAAGGATGCTGTCTACCCACAGGCCATTCCGCATCGTTCGACAACCGGTTTTCTTCGACCGGATCGACGTAAATGGGCAATAATCGAGATCCATCGAGGAAAAAATAAAAACGGACGAGAAAAACCCAAAGTTGGTCGAGGAAAACTCGATTTCTCGGCCCCCGGGTAATGATTTCGTCATACTGAAGGAATACTGTCCACCCACAGGCCATTCTGCATCGTTCGACGACTAATTTTCTTCGACCGGATCGACGTAAATGGGCAATGATCGAGATCCATCGAGGAAAAAAATCAAAACGGACAAGAAAAACCCAAAGTTGGACGAGGAAAACTCGATTTCTCGGCGTCTGGGTAATGTTTTCCTCGTACCGAAGGAATGCTGCCTACCCACAGGCCATTCCGCATCGTCCGACAACCGATTTTCTTCGACCGGATCGACGTAAATGGGCAATGATCAAGATCCATCGAGGAAAAACTCAAAATGGACGAGAAAAAACCAAAGTTGGTCGAGGAAAACACGATTTCTCGGCCCTCGGGTAATGTTTTCCTCGTACCGAAGGAATATTGTCTACCCACAGGCCAATCTGCATTGTCCGACAACCAATTTTCTTCGACCGGATCGACGTAAATGGGCAATGATCAAGATCCATCGAGGAAAAAATCAAAACAGACGAGAAAAACCCAAAGTTGGTCGAGGAAAACTCGATTTCTCGGTCCCCGGCTAATATTTTCCTCGTACCAAACGAATGTTGTTTACCCACAGGCCAATCCGCATCGTTCGACAACCGATTTTCTTCGACCGGATCGAAGTAAATGGGCAATGATCGAGATCCATCGAGGAAAAAATTAAAACAAACGAGAAAAAACCAAAGTTGGTCGAGGTAAACTCGATTTCTCGGCCCCCGGGTAATGTTTTCCTCGTACCAAAGGAATGCTCTCTATCCACAGGCCATTCCGCATCGTCCGACAACTGATTTTCTACGACCGGATCGACTTAAATGGGCAATGATCAAGATCCATCGAGGAAAAAATCAAAATGGACGAGAAAAGCCCAAAGCTGATCGAGGAAAACTTGATTTCTCGGCCCCCGGGTAATGTTTTTGTCGTACTGAAGGAATACTGTCTACCCACAGGCCATTCCGCATCGTTTTAAGACTGATTTTCTTCGGCCGGATCGACGTAAATGGGCAATGATTGAGATCCATCGAGGAAAAAATCAAAACGGACGAGAAAACCCAAAGTTGGACGAGGAAAACTCGATTTCTCGGCCCCCGGGTAATGTTTTCCTCGTACCGAAGGAATGTTGTTTACCCACAGGCCAATCTGCATCGTTCGGCAAACGATTTTCTTCGATTGGATCGACATAAATGGGCAATGATCGAGATCCATCGAGGAAAAAATCAAAACGGACTAGAAAAACCCAAAGTTGATCGAGGAAAACTCAATTTCTCGGCCCCCGGGTAATGTTTTCCTCGAACCAAAGGATGCTGTCTACCCACAGGCCATTCCGCATCGTTCGACAACCGGTTTTCTTCGACCGGATCGACGTAAATGGGCAATAATCGAGATCCATCGAGGAAAAAATAAAAACGGACGAGAAAAACCCAAAGTTGGTCGAGGAAAACTCGATTTCTCGGCCCCCGGGTAATGATTTCGTCATACTGAAGGAATACTGTCCACCCACAGGCCATTCTGCATCGTTCGACGACTAATTTTCTTCGACCGGATCGACGTAAATGGGCAATGATCGAGATCCATCGAGGAAAAAAATCAAAACGGACAAGAAAAACCCAAAGTTGGACGAGGAAAACTCGATTTCTCGGCGTCTGGGTAATGTTTTCCTCGTACCGAAGGAATGCTGCCTACCCACAGGCCATTCCGCATCGTCCGACAACCGATTTTCTTCGACCGGATCGACGTAAATGGGCAATGATCAAGATCCATCGAGGAAAAACTCGAAATGGACGAGAAAAAACCAAAGTTGGTCGAGGAAAACACGATTTCTCGGCCCTCGGGTAATGTTTTCCTCGTACCGAAGGAATATTGTCTACCCACAGGCCAATCTGCATTGTCCGACAACCAATTTTCTTCGACCGGATCGACGTAAATGGGCAATGATCAAGATCCATCGAGGAAAAAATCAAAACAGACGAGAAAAACCCAAAGTTGGTCGAGGAAAACTCGATTTCTCGGTCCCCGGCTAATATTTTCCTCGTACCAAACGAATGTTGTTTACCCACAGGCCAATCCGCATCGTTCGACAACCGATTTTCTTCGACCGGATCGAAGTAAATGGGCAATGATCGAGATCCATCGAGGAAAAAATTAAAACAAACGAGAAAAAACCAAAGTTGGTCGAGGTAAACTCGATTTCTCGGCCCCAGGGTAATGTTTTCCTCGTACCAAAGGAATGCTCTCTATCCACAGGCCATTCCGCATCGTCCGACAACCGATTTTCTACGACCGGATCGACTTAAATGGGCAATGATCAAGATCCATCGAGGAAAAAATCAAAATGGACGAGAAAAGCCCAAAGCTGATCGAGGAAAACTTGATTTCTCGGCCCCCGGGTAATGTTTTTGTCGTACTGAAGGAATACTGTCTACCCACAGGCCATTCCGCATCGTTTTAAGACTGATTTTCTTCGGCCGGATCGACGTAAATGGGCAATGATTGAGATCCATCGAGGAAAAAATCAAAACGGACGAGAAAACCCAAAGTTGGACGAGGAAAACTCGATTTCTCGGCCCCCGGGTAATGTTTTCCTCGTACCGAAGGAATGTTGTTTACCCACAGGCCAATCTGCATCGTTCGGCAAACGATTTTCTTCGATTGGATCGACATAAATGGGCAATGATCGAGATCCATCGAGGAAAAAATCAAAACGGACTAGAAAAACCCAAAGTTGATCGAGGAAAACTCAATTTCTCGGCCCCCGGGTAATGTTTTCCTCGAACCAAAGGATGCTGTCTACCCACAGGCCATTCCGCATCGTTCGACAACCGGTTTTCTTCGACCGGATCGACGTAAATGGGCAATAATCGAGATCCATCGAGGAAAAAATAAAAACGGACGAGAAAAACCCAAAGTTGGTCGAGGAAAACTCGATTTCTCGGCCCCCGGGTAATGATTTCGTCGTACTGAAGGAATACTGTCCACCCACAGGCCATTCCGCATCGTTCGACGACTGATTTTCTTCGACCGGATCGACGTAAATGGGCAATGATCGAGATCCATCGAGGAAAAAATCAAAACGGACGAGAAAACCCAAAGTTGGACGAGGAAAACTCGATTTCTCGGCCCCCGGGTAATGTTTTCCTCGTACCGAAGGAATGTTGTTTACCCACAGGCCAATCTGCATCGTTCGGCAAACGATTTTCTTCGATTGGATCGACATAAATGGGCAATGATCGAGATCCATCGAGAAAAAAATCAAAACGGACTAGAAAAACCCAAAGTTGATCGAGGAAAACTCAATTTCTCGGCCCCCGGGTAATGTTTTCCTCGAACCAAAGGATGCTGTCTACCCACAGGCCATTCCGCATCGTTCGACAACCGGTTTTCTTCGACCGGATCGACGTAAATGGGCAATAATCGAGATCCATCGAGGAAAAAATAAAAACGGACGAGAAAAACCCAAAGTTGGTCGAGGAAAACTCGATTTCTCGGCCCCCGGGTAATGATTTCGTCATACTGAAGGAATACTGTCCACCCACAGGCCATTCTGCATCGTTCGACGACTAATTTTCTTCGACCGGATCGACGTAAATGGGCAATGATCGAGATCCATCGAGGAAAAAAATCAAAACGGACAAGAAAAACCCAAAGTTGGACGAGGAAAACTCGATTTCTCGGCGTCTGGGTAATGTTTTCCTCGTACCGAAGGAATGCTGCCTACCCACAGGCCATTCCGCATCGTCCGACAACCGATTTTCTTCGACCGGATCGACGTAAATGGGCAATGATCAAGATCCATCGAGGAAAAACTCGAAATGGACGAGAAAAAACCAAAGTTGGTCGAGGAAAACACGATTTCTCGGCCCTCGGGTAATGTTTTCCTCGTACCGAAGGAATATTGTCTACCCACAGGCCAATCTGCATTGTCCGACAACCAATTTTCTTCGACCGGATCGACGTAAATGGGCAATGATCAAGATCCATCGAGGAAAAAATCAAAACAGACGAGAAAAACCCAAAGTTGGTCGAGGAAAACTCGATTTCTCGGTCCCCGGCTAATATTTTCCTCGTACCAAACGAATGTTGTTTACCCACAGGCCAATCCGCATCGTTCGACAACCGATTTTCTTCGACCGGATCGAAGTAAATGGGCAATGATCGAGATCCATCGAGGAAAAAATTAAAACAAACGAGAAAAAACCAAAGTTGGTCGAGGTAAACTCGATTTCTCGGCCCCCGGGTAATGTTTTCCTCGTACCAAAGGAATGCTCTCTATCCACAGGCCATTCCGCATCGTCCGACAACCGATTTTCTACGACCGGATCGACTTAAATGGGCAATGATCAAGATCCATCGAGGAAAAAATCAAAATGGACGAGAAAAGCCCAAAGCTGATCGAGGAAAACTTGATTTCTCGGCCCCCGGGTAATGTTTTTGTCGTACTGAAGGAATACTGTCTACCCACAGGCCATTCCGCATCGTTTTAAGACTGATTTTCTTCGGCCGGATCGACGTAAATGGGCAATGATTGAGATCCATCGAGGAAAAAATCAAAACGGACGAGAAAACCCAAAGTTGGACGAGGAAAACTCGATTTCTCGGCCCCCGGGTAATGTTTTCCTCGTACCGAAGGAATGTTGTTTACCCACAGGCCAATCTGCATCGTTCGGCAAACGATTTTCTTCGATTGGATCGACATAAATGGGCAATGATCGAGATCCATCGAGGAAAAAATCAAAACGGACTAGAAAAACCCAAAGTTGATCGAGGAAAACTCAATTTCTCGGCCCCCGGGTAATGTTTTCCTCGAACCAAAGGATGCTGTCTACCCACAGGCCATTCCGCATCGTTCGACAACCGGTTTTCTTCGACCGGATCGACGTAAATGGGCAATAATCGAGATCCATCGAGGAAAAAATAAAAACGGACGAGAAAAACCCAAAGTTGGTCGAGGAAAACTCGATTTCTCGGCCCCCGGGTAATGATTTCGTCGTACTGAAGGAATACTGTCCACCCACAGGCCATTCCGCATCGTTCGACGACTGATTTTCTTCGACCGGATCGACGTAAATGGGCAATGATCGAGATCCATCGAGGAAAAAATCAAAACGGACGAGAAAACCCAAAGTTGGACGAGGAAAACTCGATTTCTCGGCCCCCGGGTAATGTTTTCCTCGTACCGAAGGAATGTTGTTTACCCACAGGCCAATCTGCATCGTTCGGCAAACGATTTTCTTCGATTGGATCGACATAAATGGGCAATGATCGAGATCCATCGAGAAAAAAATCAAAACGGACTAGAAAAACCCAAAGTTGATCGAGGAAAACTCAATTTCTCGGCCCCTGGGTAATGTTTTCCTCGAACCAAAGGATGCTGTCTACCCACAGGCCATTCCGCATCGTTCGACAACCGGTTTTCTTCGACCGGATCGACGTAAAAGGGCAATAATCGAGATCCATCGAGGAAAAAATAAAAACGGACGAGAAAAACCCAAAGTTGGTCGAGGAAAACTCGATTTCTCGGCCCCCGGGTAATGATTTCGTCATACTGAAGGAATACTGTCCACCCACAGGCCATTCTGCATCGTTCGACGACTAATTTTCTTCGACCGGATCGACGTAAATGGGCAATGATCGAGATCCATCGAGGAAAAAAATCAAAACGGACAAGAAAAACCCAAAGTTGGACGAGGAAAACTCGATTTCTCGGCGTCTGGGTAATGTTTTCCTCGTACCGAAGGAATGCTGCCTACCCACAGGCCATTCCGCATCGTCCGACAACCGATTTTCTTCGACCGGATCGACGTAAATGGGCAATGATCAAGATCCATCGAGGAAAAACTCGAAATGGACGAGAAAAAACCAAAGTTGGTCGAGGAAAACACGATTTCTCGGCCCTCGGGTAATGTTTTCCTCGTACCGAAGGAATATTGTCTACCCACAGGCCAATCTGCATTGTCCGACAACCAATTTTCTTCGACCGGATCGACGTAAATGGGCAATGATCAAGATCCATCGAGGAAAAAATCAAAACAGACGAGAAAAACCCAAAGTTGGTCGAGGAAAACTCGATTTCTCGGTCCCCGGCTAATATTTTCCTCGTACCAAACGAATGTTGTTTACCCACAGGCCAATCCGCATCGTTCGACAACCGATTTTCTTCGACCGGATCGAAGTAAATGGGCAATGATCGAGATCCATCGAGGAAAAAATTAAAACAAACGAGAAAAAACCAAAGTTGGTCGAGGTAAACTCGATTTCTCGGCCCCCGGGTAATGTTTTCCTCGTACCAAAGGAATGCTCTCTATCCACAGGCCATTCCGCATCGTCCGACAACCGATTTTCTACGACCGGATCGACTTAAATGGGCAATGATCAAGATCCATCGAGGAAAAAATCAAAATGGACGAGAAAAGCCCAAAGCTGATCGAGGAAAACTTGATTTCTCGGCCCCCGGGTAATGTTTTTGTCGTACTGAAGGAATACTGTCTACCCACAGGCCATTCCGCATCGTTTTAAGACTGATTTTCTTCGGCCGGATCGACGTAAATGGGCAATGATTGAGATCCATCGAGGAAAAAATCAAAACGGACGAGAAAACCCAAAGTTGGACGAGGAAAACTCGATTTCTCGGCCCCCGGGTAATGTTTTCCTCGTACCGAAGGAATGTTGTTTACCCACAGGCCAATCTGCATCGTTCGGCAAACGATTTTCTTCGATTGGATCGACATAAATGGGCAATGATCGAGATCCATCGAGGAAAAAATCAAAACGGACTAGAAAAACCCAAAGTTGATCGAGGAAAACTCAATTTCTCGGCCCCCGGGTAATGTTTTCCTCGAACCAAAGGATGCTGTCTACCCACAGGCCATTCCGCATCGTTCGACAACCGGTTTTCTTCGACCGGATCGACGTAAATGGGCAATAATCGAGATCCATCGAGGAAAAAATAAAAACGGACGAGAAAAACCCAAAGTTGGTCGAGGAAAACTCGATTTCTCGGCCCCCGGGTAATGATTTCGTCGTACTGAAGGAATACTGTCCACCCACAGGCCATTCCGCATCGTTCGACGACTGATTTTCTTCGACCGGATCGACGTAAATGGGCAATGATCGAGATCCATCGAGGAAAAAATCAAAACGGACAAGAAAAACCCAAAGTTGGACGAGGAAAACTCGATTTCTCGGCGTCTGGGTAATGTTTTCCTCGTACCGAAGGAATGCTGCCTACCCACAGGCCATTCCGCATCGTCCGACAACCGATTTTCTTCGACCGGATCGACGTAAATGGGCAATGATCAAGATCCATCGAGGAAAAACTCGAAATGGACGAGAAAAAACCAAAGTTGGTTGAGGAAAACTCGATTTCTCGGCCCTCGGGTAATGTTTTCCTCGTACCGAAGGAATATTGTCTACCCACAGGCCAATCTGCATTGTCCGACAACCAATTTTCTTCGACCGGATCGACGTAAATGGGCAATGATCAAGATCCATTGAGGAAAAAATCAAAACAGACGAGAAAAACCCAAAGTTGGTCGAGGAAAACTCGATTTCTCGGTCCCCGGCTAATATTTTCCTCGTACCAAACGAATGTTGTTTACCCACAGGCCAATCCGCATCGTTCAACAACCGATTTTCTTCGACCAGATCGAAGTAAATGGGCAATGATCGAGATCCATCGAGGAAAAAATTAAAACAAACGAGAAAAAACCAAAGTTGGTCGAGGTAAACTCGATTTCTCGGCCCCCGGGTAATGTTTTCCTCGTACCAAAGGAATGCTCTCTATCCACAGGCCATTCCACATCGTCCGACAACCTATTTTCTTCGACCGGATCGACCTAAATGGGCAATGATCAAGATCCATCGAGGAAAAAATCAAAACGGACGAGAAAAGCCCAAAGCTGATCGAGGAAAACTTGATTTCTCGGCCCCCGTGTAATGTTTTTGTCGTACTGAAGGAATACTGTCTACCCACAGGCCATTCCGCATCGTTCGACGACTAATTTTCTTCGACCGGATCGACGTAAATGGGCAATGATCGAGATCCATCGAGGAAAAATTCAAAACGGACGAGAAAACCCAAAGTTGGACGAGGAAAACTCGATTTCTCGGCCCCCGGGTAATGTTTTCCTCGTACCGAAGGAATGTTGTTTACCCACAGGCCAATCTGCATCGTTCGGCAAACGATTTTCTTCGATTGGATCGACATAAATGGGCAATGATCGAGATCCATCGAGGAAAAAATCAAAACGGACTAGAAATACCCAAAGTTGATCGAGGAAAATTCGATTTCTCGGCCCCCGGGTAATGATTTCGTCGTACTGAAGGAATACTGTCCACCCACAGGCCATTCTGCATCGTTCGACGACTAATTTTCTTCGACCGGATCGACGTAAATGGGCAATGATCGAGATCCATCGAGGAAAAAAATCAAAACGGACAAGAAAAACCCAAAGTTGGACGAGGAAAACTCGATTTCTCGGCGTCTGGGTAATGTTTTCCTCGTACCGAAGGAATGCTGCCTACCCACAGGCCATTCCGCATCGTCCGACAACCGATTTTCTTCGACCGGATCGACGTAAATGGGCAATGATCCAGATCCATCGAGGAAAAACTCGAAATGGACGAGAAAAAACCAAAGTTGGTCGAGGAAAACTCGATTTCTCGGCCCTCGGGTAATGTTTTCCTCGTACCGAAGGAATATTGTCTACCCACATGCCAATCTGCATTGTCCGAAAACCAATTTTCTTCGACCGGATCGACGTAAATGGGCAATGATCAAGATCCATCGAGGAAAAAATCAAAACAGACGAGAAAAACCCAAAGTTGGTCGAGGAAAACTCGATTTCTCGGTCCCCGGGTAATATTTTCCTCGTACCAAACGAATGTTGTTTACCCACAGGCCAATCCGCATCGTTCGACAACCGATTTTCTTCGACCGGATCGAAGTAAATGGGCAATGATCGAGATCCATCGAGGAAAAAATTAAAACAAACGAGAAAAAACCAAAGTTGGTCGAGGTAAACTCGATTTCTCGGCCCCCGGGTAATGTTTTCCTCATACCAAAGGAATGCTCTCTATCCACAGGCCATTCCGCATCGTCCGACAACCGATTTTCTTCGACCGGATCGACTTAAATGGGCAATGATCAAGATCCATCGAGGAAAATATCAAAACGGACGAGAAAAGCCCAAAGCTGATCGAGGAAAACTTGATTTCTCGGCCCCCGGGTAATGTTTTTGTCGTTCTGAAGGAATACTGTCTACCCACAGGCCATTCCGCATCGTTTTAAGACTGATTTTCTTCGACCGGATCGACGTAAATGGGCAATGATCGAGATCCATCGAGGAAAAAATCAAAACGGACGAGAAAACCCAAAGTTGGACGAGGAAAACTCGATTTCTCGGCCCCCGGCTAATGTTTTCCTCGTACCGAAGGAATGTTGTTTACCCACAGGCCAATCTGCATCGTTCGGCAAACGATTTTCTTCGATTGGATCGACATAAATGGGCAATGATCGAGATCCATCGAGGAAAAAATCAAAACGGACGAGAAAAACCCAAAGTTGATCGCGGAAAACTCGATTTCTCGGCCCCCGGGTAATGTTTTCCTCGAACCAAAGGATGCTGTCTACCCACAGGCCATTCCGCATCGTTCGACAACCGGTTTTCTTCGACCGGATCGACGTAAATGTGCAATAATCGAGATCCATCGAGGAAAAAATCAAAACGGACGAGAAAAACCCAAAGTTGGTCGAGGAAAACTCGATTTCTCGGCCCCCGGGTAATGTTTTCGTCGTACTGAAGGAATATTGTCTACCCACAGGCCATTCCGCATCGTTCGACGACTGATTTTCTTCGACCGGATCGACGTAAATGGGCAATGATCGAGATCCATCGAGGAAAGATGCAACCTTTAGGATGTTTTGGCTCTGATACCAAAATGATATGATCCGAGGTCCGAGCTTGAGCCCTTGGATCCGTGTAGAAGATGACGATGATGGCGGGAGGAGGGTTCAAGAGAGATGTGGTTCAATCTCTTGAAGTCCGATGGTGTTGGTGATAGGATTGAGCGTGCGAATATGAGATAGATGGAGGAGTGATGAAGCGAACCACAAGGGGGTGGTAAACCCTTGATACAGCCTCGGCCTGGAAGAAGAGAGACACACTCAATCTAGCTTCAAGGAGGATCCAATCTAGAGGAAAACTCAATAGAGAGGAAGGAAGGCGGTGGCCTTGTTTCAAGTCTTTTCTTAAAAATGGTTACCCTTGAATAAAAGAGTGTTTGCCTTTAAATAGGCTACAAGAAAACCCAAGGGTTTGCCCTAGTCAACCCTTTGGTCAACAAAGCTCCCAACGGTCACAAGGTAAAAACTAACAACAAGGACCGAAAATAAACAAAGGAAAAATGGTAGAGTGCTTTCCTAGATAGAATCACATCTCCTTAAGATCATACTTGTCACTCCAATGTTTCCAAGTGAGTCTTAAGTGGGATAAGAGATGTGATGCCTTAGATGTTCAAGCCTCGTTAAAACCCTTCCCTAGATCCCAACATGGTGAACTAGGGGTAGGGAAAGAGTACTCTAATAATCCAAGGTCTTTTTGGTTGTGTTCTCACGGATGGATTGTGAGAACACACAAGACCTTGTCCCCAAGGCTGCATGTCCGAGACCTTAAGTGTGTTAAGTCCGAGGTGTGGGCCAACGCGTGTTGTATGGTCGCGGGTTCTAGCTCGGTCGCGGGGTGGCTGCTGCGATCCACTTCTTCTTCTTGTTCCCGTAGCTTGTGGATGAAAGTCTGGATCTTCCCTTTAAGTTTTTGAGCCTTGCCCCTTGTCATGATCTCATTTGGTATGAATGGAACGGATCGGCTGTCCGCGATCCGGCTTGGTGTGGTGTAGATGGCCGCATCACACAGGCCAATATGCATTGTCCGCCAACCGATTTTCTTCGACCGGATCAACGTAAATGGGCAATGATCGAGACCCATCGAGGAAAAAAATCAAAACAGACGAGAAAAACCCAAAGTTGGTCGAGGAAAACTCGATTTCTCGGCCCCCGGGTAATGTTTTCCTCGTACCGAAGGAATGTTGTCTACCCACAGGCCAATCTACATCGTCCAACAACCGATTTTCTTCGACCAGATTGACGTAAATGGGCAATGATCGGCTGTCCGCGATCCGGCTTGGTGTGGTGTAGATGGCCGCATCATTCCCTCCCTCTTCAAGATCTTTGGTCTCCAAAGGTTTAACATCTCCTATGTCAAAAGGAGTCAAGTCAGTAACATTAAATGTGGTAGAGACATTAAACTCACCCGGAAGTTCGAGGCGGTAGGCGTTGTCATTGATTTTCTCGACCACTTTGAATGGTCCGTCTCCGCGATAGTCGAGCTTGTGTTTCCTTTTGGTGGGAAATCTCTCAGGTCTCATGTGCAACCACACCCAATCTCCTGGCTGGAACAAGACTTGCTTCCTCCTTTTATTGACCCGGGCCATGACTTGTTCATTCCGCTTCTCTATATTATCGAACACCTTCTCGAAGAGCTTCTTCATGGTCTCGGCTTTGGTGGACCCTTCAACGTCCATTTGCTCGGCTGGTGGCAATGGTGTAAGGCTCAAAGGAGTGTCCGGGTTACGTCCATACACCACTTCAAAAGGTGATAGCTTAGTTGTCGAGTGTCTAGCCGAGTTATATGCGAACTCCACAAGGGGAAGACACTCAACCCAATTGTTCAAGTTGCTGCCAATCGTAGATCGGAGAAGAGCTCCAAGTGTGCGGTTGACTACTTCGGTTTGGCCGTCCGTTTGAGGATGACATGTGGTAGAGAACAGCAATTTAGTCCCTAGTTTCTTCCACAAGGTTCTCCAAAAGTGTGATAAGAATTTTGTGTCCCGGTCGGAGACGATGGTTCTAGGAATGCCATGAAGCCGCACCACTTCCTTGAAGAATAGAGTGGCGGTTTGTGATGCGTCATTAGTCTTGGCGCATGGGATGAAGTGAGCCATCTTGGAAAACCTATCAACCACCACAAAGATTGAGTCCTTATGATGTACCTTAGGCAGCCCCAAAACGAAGTCCATAGAGATGTCCACCCAAGGTAATGTAGGAATCGGCAATGGAAGGTATAACCCGTGCGGGTGAACCTTAGACTTGGCCCTTTTGCAAACCACGCATCGATCACAATGAGTTACCACCATCTTTTTCATCCTTGGCCAATAAAAATGTTCCTTCAACACACTTAACGTCTTCTCAACACCAAAGTGTCCCATTAATCCTCCACCGTGAGCCTCTTTGACCAACAACTCCCTTATTGAGCTTTGGGGGATGCATAGCCGCTTGTCCTTGAATAGGAAGCCATCATGGATGTAAAACTTAGTGTAAGAATTGGCTCCATGTCCTGTAAACGCATCCTTCAAGTCTGGGTCTTCTTCATATAAACTCTTAAGTGACTCAAACCCAAGCATCTTCGATTCCATGGTGGTGATAAGCGTATGTCTCCTAGAAAGTGCATCGGCCACCACGTTTTCTTTGCCTTTCTTGTACTTGATGACATAAGGGAAGGTCTCTATGAACTCCAGCCACTTAGCATGGCGTTTCTTCAAAGTGGTTTGACCCCTTAGATGTTGTAGTGTCTCGTGATCGGTATGGATGACACATTCTTTGGACAAGAGGTAGTGCTGCCATGTTTGCATTGCCCGCACCAAGGCATAGAGTTCCTTGTCATAAGTGGGGTAGTTGAGAGAAGCCCCACTTAGCTTCTCACTAAAGTATGCAACCGGCTTGCCTCCTTGAGTCAAAACAGCACCAATACCTACACCGGAGGCATCACATTCCACTTCAAAAGTCTTGTTGAAATCTGGCAAGACGAGTATGGGAGCATGTGTGAGATGGTACTTGAGGTCTAAGAATGACCTCTCTTGAGCTTCTCCCCACTCAAAGCCACCACTCTTCTTGATCACCGATGTCAAAGGTGCGGCCAATGTGCTGAAATCTTTAACAAACCGGCGGTAGAAACTTGCTAAGCCGTGGAAGCTCCGGACTTGGCTGATGCTAGTGGGTCTAGGCCAGCCCCTAATGGCTTCAATCTTTTCTAAGTCCACTCGAAGTCCCTGTGAGCTAACCACAAAGCCAAGAAAAACAAGCTCACTAGCACAAAACGTACACTTCTTAAGATTCGCATATAGACCTTCCAACCTAAGCGTTTCTAAGACTAGTCCTAAATGTTCCACATGATCAACCAAGCAAGTACTATAGATCAATATATCATCAAAGTAAACTACTACGAATTTACTTATATATGGTCGAAGGATATGGTTCATGAGCCTCATGAAGGTACTCGGTGCATTGGTGAGGCCGAAAGGCATCACAAGCCATTCGTATAGGCCATGCTTGGTTTTGAAAGCGGTCTTCCACTCATCTCCTTCTTTCATGCGTACTTGGTGGTATCCACTCTTGAGATCAATTTTGGAGAAGAGGGTCGCTCCACTTAGCTCGTCCAACATGTCGTCTAGCCGCGGTATGGGATGCCTATATTTGATAGTGATGTTGTTGATGGCTCGGCAATCCACACACATTCGGTATGTACCATCTTTCTTAGGTACCAGCAAGACCGGAACGGCAAAAGGGCTCAAGCTTTCCTGCACATATCCCTTATCCATCAAGTCTCGGACTTGTTTCTCGAGCTCCTTGGCTTCGTTTGGATTGACCCTATAGGCTGGTCGATTAGGTAGTTGTGCCCCGGGAATGAAGTCTATTTGGTGTTCAATACCCCTTTGAGGAGGCAGCCCCGGCGGTAGCTCTTCCGGAAACACGTCCTTAAATCGATCAAGGACTTGTTGCACTTCCTTTGGCAGTGTGATCTCGGATTCACCTACACTCAAAAGTTCTTTGTAGACCATTAATACCACATGACAAGTAGGATCATGAATTGCTTTCCTAATATTACTAGAAGTAATGAGGAAATTAGGCTTAGAACTACACTTCTCCTTAGACAACTTCAATTGCAATTCACGGACTTGAGAAGGCAACAAAGGCGCTAAACTAATCCGTCTTTTATCATGCATCAATGAGTACCTATTAGTTCTACCATCATGCACAACTTCCCTATCAAATTGCCATGGCCGACCTAACAAAATATGAGTAGCTTGCATAGGAACAACATCACACAACACTTCATCACAATACTTTCCAATACTAAATGATATCTTGACTTGTTCATTAATTTTTAATTCGGTTTTATCATTTAGCCACCTAAGCTTATATGGATGCGGATGTTTAGTGGTGTCTAGCTGTAATTTTTCTACCATGTATGAACTAGCCACATTAGTGCAAGAACCACCATCAATGATAAGAGAGCAAACCTTTCCTCTTACCGTACATCTTGTATGAAAGATGTTCTCACGTTGAGCGGTCTCATCCGGTCCTTGCGTTGCACTTAAAGCCCTCATGGTGACTAAGATGTCACCTACATCCGGATACTCAATCTCTTCCTCGGCATCAACTTCCTCATCTTGATGTTCCATCTCGTCTTGAGACTCATATTCACCGGTGGAAGTGATGATCATGGCTCTCGGATTGGGACACTCTCTAGCGTAGTGTCCGCGGCCTCTACACTTGTAGCACATGATGTCTCGAGTCTTTTGGATCGTGGAGGCTCCTCTTGGGTCAGCTCTAGGCTCAGTAGTAGGCTCTCGGGGTTTAAAAGGAACCCGAGTTTCATTGGCCACTCCTTTACCCCTATCTTGGTACTTAGGAGGGTTCGGGTTTGAACCGGAGGCTTGAGCCTTCCATGGAGAATTGGTGAGTGGTCTGGTCCGGGACTTCTTCTTGATGTGACCCTCAACCTGAATAGCTAGGTGGAGGAGCTCGTTGAAGTCGCTGTAGGTGTGCATCTCCACCTTATGTGCGATCCGATCTTGAAGACCGTCAAGGAATTGAGCCATGAGAGTCTCTTCCGTGTCTTCCAAGTTGAGACGGTTCCTTAAGTGTTCAAACTCCTCATAGTATTCCTCTACGCTCTTACTGCCTTGCACAAGTTTTCTAAACTTCCTTTGGAGCTCTCGGTGGTAAAGGGGAGGTACATATCTAGCCTTCATCATGAACTTCATGATCTCCCACGATTGGACCGGAACATCGCCATTTCTTCTTCTCTTGGCCGCATCTCTATCCCACCAGGTTAGGGCGTGATCAGTGAGTTGTGCGGCTGCGTAGGACACCTTTCTGGGCTCTTCATAGCCGTAGACTTCAAAGATGTGATCCATCCTACGCTCCCAATCAAGGTAAGCTTCCGGATCCACTTTACCCGCAAAGGTTGGTGGTGTGATCCGCAAGTGAGGTGAGAGAGCTCGGGGCTGGCCTCGTTGTCCTCTTTCATCATGATTTCGACCTTCTCTTGGCCTTGATCTCCTAAAAGGAGGAGGCTGGAAGTAATCTTCCTCGGATAGCCCTTCAACGCCCGGATCAACGTTTGGTGGAGGTGCTTGTGGTCGCGGCTGTTCGACTCGGCCTAGGCGTTCTCCAAGCTGTTGGAGTTGGGCTTGAATGCCCGTGAGGAGGGCTGAGAGGTCTGGTGGTTCGGCCATCACACGTACCTTGCAAAGAAAGAAAGTTCAAAACAATCTTATTGCGGTCCGTACAAATTATGGACAATAAGCTTCCGCGGGATTAAAATGATAGGGTGCGGATAAATTTTAGGGGCCTAAGGGTTTAACCACAAGCAAGAGGGAGTTACTGCAGTAACAATTCAAATTTTGGGCGCCACCAAGGCAGGACCACTTGGTTTTGCCAGCACTCACAAGAAGACAAACTAGTACAAAGTGGTCCACACCACTTTTTACAAAATTGCACAAAGGCCCTCTCTTTGGAGAGAGCTTCAACAATGGCGGTTTAAGCTGCTAAAAACCAGAGGAAACAACCTAGCTAACATGAATAACAATAACAGCAAGCACATCCCAAGTTCACAAATTGGCCTAAGCTAGCAAATGGCTTTAACGGAGCAAGTTTTAGACGGAAATTTTGAGTCTTTAGAAATCAGCAAGCAAACGATTTGAACCAGCTTGAAACTCAAAATTTCTAGACCTATTAACCTTAAATCAAAAGTAAACAACCTCAGCAAGCAAAGCTAAGCACCCTAGCTAGATTCAGCACTCAAACAAGCTCAAAGGTTCAAGTTTTATCAAGAACTAGCAAAAATCCGACAATGAGAGAAAGGTGGAAGCTTTAGTGAGGAAAGATGCAACCTTTAGGATGTTTTGGCTCTGATACCAAAATGATATGATCCGAGGTCCGAGCTTGAGCCCTTGGATCCGTGTAGAAGATGACGATGATGGCGGGAGGAGGGTTCAAGAGAGATGTGGTTCAATCTCTTGAAGTCCGATGGTGTTGGTGATAGGATTGAGCGTGCGAATATGAGATAGATGGAGGAGTGATGAAGCGAACCACAAGGGGGTGGTAAACCCTTGATACAGCCTCGGCCTGGAAGAAGAGAGACACACTCAATCTAGCTTCAAGGAGGATCCAATCTAGAGGAAAACTCAATAGAGAGGAAGGAAGGCGGTGGCCTTGTTTCAAGTCTTTTCTTAAAAATGGTTACCCTTGAATAAAAGAGTGTTTGCCTTTAAATAGGCTACAAGAAAACCCAAGGGTTTGCCCTAGTCAACCCTTTGGTCAACAAAGCTCCCAACGGTCACAAGGTAAAAACTAACAACAAGGACCGAAAATAAACAAAGGAAAAATGGTAGAGTGCTTTCCTAGATAGAATCACATCTCCTTAAGATCATACTTGTCACTCCAATGTTTCCAAGTGAGTCTTAAGTGGGATAAGAGATGTGATGCCTTAGATGTTCAAGCCTCGTTAAAACCCTTCCCTAGATCCCAACATGGTGAACTAGGGGTAGGGAAAGAGTACTCTAATAATCCAAGGTCTTTTTGGTTGTGTTCTCACGGATGGATTGTGAGAACACACAAGACCTTGTCCCCAAGGCTGCATGTCCGAGACCTTAAGTGTGTTAAGTCCGAGGTGTGGGCCAACGCGTGTTGTATGGTCGCGGGTTCTAGCTCGGTCGCGGGGTGGCTGCTGCGATCCACTTCTTCTTCTTGTTCCCGTAGCTTGTGGATGAAAGTCTGGATCTTCCCTTTAAGTTTTTGAGCCTTGCCCCTTGTCATGATCTCATTTGGTATGAATGGAACGGATCGGCTGTCCGCGATCCGGCTTGGTGTGGTGTAGATGGCCGCATCACACAGGCCAATATGCATTGTCCGCCAACCGATTTTCTTCGACCGGATCAACGTAAATGGGCAATGATCGAGACCCATCGAGGAAAAAAATCAAAACAGACGAGAAAAACCCAAAGTTGGTCGAGGAAAACTCGATTTCTCGGCCCCCGGGTAATGTTTTCCTCGTACCGAAGGAATGTTGTCTACCCACAGGCCAATCTACATCGTCCAACAACCGATTTTCTTCGACCAGATTGACGTAAATGGGCAATGATCGAGATCCATCGAGGAAAAAATTAAAACGGACTAGAAAAAACCAAAGTTGGTCGAGGAAAACTCAATTTCTCGGTCCCCGGGTAATGCTTTCCTCGTACCGAAGGAATGTTGTTTACCCATAGGCCAATCCGCATCGTTCGGCAACCGATTTTCTTCGACCAGATCGACGTAAATGGGCAATGATCGAGATCCATCGAGGAAAAACTCGAAACGGACGAGAAAAAACTAAAGTTTGTCGAGGAAAACTCGATTTTTTTCGGTCTCCGGGTAATGTTTTCCTCGTACCAAAGGAATGTTGTTTACCCACAGGCCAATCCGCATCGTTCGACAACGGATTTTCTTCGACCGGATCGAAGTAAATGGGCAATGATCGAGATCCATCGAGGAAAAAATTAAAACGGACGAGAAAAAACCAAAGTTGGTCGAGGAAAACTCGATTTCTCGGCCCCCGGGTAATGTTTTCCTCGTACCGAAGGAATGCTCTCTATCCACAGGCCATTCCGCATCGTCCGACGACCGATTTTCTTCGACCGGATCGACGTAAATGGGCAATGATCAAGATCCATCGAGGAAAAACTCGAAATGGACGAGAAAAAACCAAAGTTGGTCGAGGAAAACTCGATTTCTCGGCCCTCGGGTAATGTTTTCCTCGTACCAAAGAAATGCTGCCTACCCACAGGCCAATCCGCATCGTCCGGCAACCGATTTTCTTCGACCGGATCGACGTAAATGGGCAATGATCGAGATCCATCGAGGAAAAAATCAAAACGGACGAGAAAAACCCAAAGTTGATCGAGGAAAACTCGATTTCTCGGCCCCCGGGTAATGTTTTCCTCGTACCGAAGGAATACTGTCTACCCACAGGCAATTCCGCATCGTTCGACAACCGATTTTCTTTGACCAGATCGACGTAAATGGGCAATGATCGAGATCCATCGAGGAAAAAATCAAAATGGACGAGAAAAACCCAAAGTTGATCGAGGAAAACTCGATTTCTCGGCCCCCGGGTAATGTTTTCCTCGTACCGAAGGAATGCTGTCTACCCACAGGCCAATCAGCATCATCCGACAACCGATTTTTTCGACCAGATCGACGTAAATGGGCAATGATCGAGATCCTTCGTGGAAAAAATTAAAACGGACGAGAAAAACCCAAAGTTGGTCGAGGAAAACTCAATTTCTCGGCCCCCGGGTAATGTTTTCCTCGTACCGAAGGAATGTCGTCCACCCACAGGCCATTCCGCATCGTTCAGCAAACGATTTTCGTCGACCGGATCGACGTAAATGGGCAATATTCGAGATCCATCGAGGAAAAAATCGAAACGGCCGAGAAAAAACTAAAGTTGGTCGAGGAAAACTCGATTTCTCGGCCCCTGGGTAATATTTTCCTCATACCAAAGGAATGCTATCTACCCACAGGCCAATCCGCATCGTCCGACAACTGATTTTCTTCGACCAGATCGACGGAAATGGGCAATGATCGAGATCCATCGAGGAAAAAATAAAAACAGACAAGAAAAACCCAAAGTTGGTCTAGGAAAACTCGATTTCTCGGCCCCCGGGTAATGTTTTCGTCGTACCGAAGGAATACTGTCTACCCACAGGCCATTCCGCATCGTTCGACGACTGATTTTCTTCAACCGGATAGAAGTAAATGGGCAGTAATCGAGATCCATCGAGGAAAAAATTGAAACGGACGAGAAAAAACCAAAGTTGGTAGAGGAAAACTCGATTTCTCGTTCCCCAGGTAATGTTTTTCTCGTACCAAAGGAATGTTGTTTACCCATAGGCCAATCCGCATCGTTCGGCAACTGATTTTCTTCGACCAGATCGACGTAAATGGGCAATGATCGAGATCCATCGAGGAAAAAATTAAAACGGACAAGAAAAAACCAAAGTTGGTCGAGGTAAACTCGATTTCTCGGCCCCCGGGTAATGTTTTCCTCGTACCAAAGGAATGCTGTCCACCCACAAGCCATTCCGTGTCGTCCAGCAACCGATTTTCTTCGATCGGATAGATGTAAATGGGAATTGATCGAGATCCATCGAGGAAAAAATTAAAACAAACGAGAAAAAACCAAAGTTGGTCGAGGAAAACTCGATTTCTCAGCCCCTGGGTAATGTTTTCCTCGTACCGAAGGAATGCTCTCTATCCACAAGCCATTCCGCATCATCCGACAACCAATTTTCTTCGACCGGATCGACGTAAATGGGCAATGATCAAGATCCATCGAGGAAAAACTCGAAATGGACGAGAAAAAACCAAGGTTGGTCTAGGAAAACTCGATTTCTCGGCCCCTGGGTAATGTTTTCCTCGTACCGAAGGAATGTTGTCTACCCACAGTCCAATCCGCATCGTCCGGCAACCGATTTTCTTTGACTGGATCGACGTAAATTGGCAATGATCTAGATCCATCGAGGAAAAAATCAAAACAGACGAGAAAAACCCAAAGTTGATCGAGGAAAACTCGATTTCTCGGCCCCCGGGTAATGTTTTCCTCGTACCGAAGGAATGCCGTCCACCCACAGGCCATTCCGCATCGTTCAGCAAACGATTTTCGTCGACCGGATTGACGTAAATGGGCAATATTCGAGATCCATCGAGGAAAAAATCAAAACGGCCGAGAAAAAACTAAAGTTGGTCGAGGAAAACTCGATTTCTCGGCCCCTGGGTAATATTTTCCTCATACCAAAGGAATGCTATCTACCCACAGGCCAATCCGCATCGTCCGACAACTGATTTTCTTCGACCAGATCGACGTAAATGGGATATGATCGAGATCCATCGAGGAAAAAATAAAAACAGACAAGAAAAACCCAAAGTTGGTCTAGGAAAACTCGATTTCTCGGCCCCCGGGTAATGTTTTCGTCGTACCGAAGGAATACTGTCTACCCACAGGCCATTCCGCATCGTCCGACAACCGATTTTCTTCGACCGGATCGACTTAAATGGGCAATGATCAAGATCCATCGAGGAAAAAATCAAAACGGACGAGAAAAGCCCAAAGCTGATCGAGGAAAACTTCATTTCTCGGCCCCCGGGTAATGTTTTTGTCGTACTGAAGGAATACTGTCTACCCACAGGCCATTCCGCATCGTTCGACAACTGATTTTCTTCGACCGGATCGACGTAAATGGGCAATGATCGAGATCCATCGAGGAAAAAATCAAAACGGACGAGAAAACCCAAAGTTGGACGAGGAAAACTCGATTTCTCGGCCCCCGGGTAATGTTTTCCTCGTACCGGAGGAATGTTGTTTACCCACAGGCCAATCTGCATCGTTCGGCAAACGATTTTCTTCGATTGGATCGACATAAATGGGCAATGATCGAGATCCATCGAGGAAAACTCAATTTCTCGGCCCCCGGGTAATGTTTTCCTCGAACCAAAGGATGCTGTCTACCCACAGGCCATTCCGCATCGTTCGACAACCGGTTTTCTTTGACCGGATCGACGTAAATGGGCAATAATCGAGATCCATCGAGGAAAAAATCAAAACGGACGAGAAAAACCCAAAGTTGGTCGAGGAAAACTCGATTTCTCGGCCCCCGGGTAATGATTTCGTCGTACTGAAGGAATACTGTCCACCCACAGGCCATTCCGCATCGTTCGATGACTGATTTTCTTCGACCGGATCGACGTAAATGGGCAATGATCGAGATCCATCGAGGAAAAAATCAAAACGGACAAGAAAAACCCAAAGTTGGACGAGGAAAACTCGATTTCTCGGCGTCTGGGTAATGTTTTCCTCGTACCGAAGGAATGCTGCCTACCCACAGGCCATTCTGCATCGTCCGACAACCGATTTTCTTCGACCGGATCGACGTAAATGGGCAATGATCAAGATCCATCGAGGAAAAACTCGAAATGGACGATAAAAAACCAAAGTTGGTCGAGGAAAACTCGATTTCTCGGCCCTCGGGTAATGTTTTCCTCATACCGAAGGAATATTGTCTACCCACAGGCCAATATGCATTGTCCGCCAACCGATTTTCTTCGACCGGATCAACGTAAATGGGCAATGATCGAGACCCATCGAGGAAAAAATCAAAACAGACGAGAAAAACCCAAAGTTGGTCGAGGAAAACTCGATTTCTCGGCCCCCGGGTAATGTTTTCCTCGTACCGAAGGAATGTTGTCTACCCACAGGCCAATCTACATCGTCCAACAACCGATTTTCTTCGACCAGATTGACGTAAATGGGCAATGATCGAGATCCATCGAGGAAAAAATTAAAACGGACTAGAAAAAACCAAAGTTGGTCGAGGAAAACTCGATTTCTCGGTCCCCGGGTAATGCTTTCCTCGTACCGAAGGAATGTTGTTTACCCATAGGCCAATCCGCATCGTTCGGCAACCGATTTTCTTCGACCAGATCGACGTAAATGGGCAATGATCGAGATCCATCGAGGAAAAACTCGAAACGGACGAGAAAAAACTAAAGTTTGTCGAGGAAAACTCGATTTTTTTCGGTCTCCGGGTAATGTTTTCCTCGTACCAAAGGAATGTTGTTTACCCACAGGCCAATCCGCATCGTTCGACAACCGATTTTCTTTGACCAGATCGACGTAAATGGGCAATGATCGAGATCCATCGAGGAAAAAATCAAAATGGACGAGAAAAACCCAAAGTTGATCGAGGAAAACTCGATTTCTCGGCCCCCGGGTAATGTTTTCCTCGTACCGAAGGAATGCTGTCTACCCACAGGCCAATCAGCATCATCCGACAACCGATTTTTTCGACCAGATCGACGTAAATGGGCAATGATCGAGATCCTTCGTGGAAAAAATTAAAACGGACGAGAAAAACCCAAAGTTGGTCGAGGAAAACTCAATTTCTCGGCCCCCGGGTAATGTTTTCCTCGTACCAAAGAAATGCTGCCTACCCACAGGCCAATCCGCATCGTCCGGCAACCGATTTTCTTCGACCGGATCGACGTAAATGGGCAATGATCGAGATCCATCCAGGAAAAAATCAAAACGGACGAGAAAAACCCAAAGTTGATCGAGGAAAACTCGATTTCTCGGCCCCCGGGTAATGTTTTCCTCGTACCGAAGGAATACTGTCTACCCACAGGCAATTCCGCATCCTTCGACAACCGATTTTCTTTGACCAGATCGACGTAAATGGGCAATGATCGAGATCCATCGAGGAAAAAATCAAAATGGACGAGAAAAACCCAAAGTTGATCGAGGAAAACTCGATTTCTCGGCCCCCGGGTAATGTTTTCCTCGTACCGAAGGAATGCTGTCTACCCACAGGCCAATCAGCATCATCCGACATCCGATTTTCTTCGACCAGATCGACGTAAATGGGCAATGATCGAGATCCTTCGTGGAAAAAATTAAAACGGACGAGAAAAACCCAAAGTTGGTCGAGGAAAACTCAATTTCTCGGCCCCCGGGTAATGTTTTCCTCGTACCGAAGGAATGTCGTCCACCCACAGGCCATTCCGCATCGTTCAGCAAACGATTTTCGTCGACCGGATCGACGTAAATGGGCAATATTCGAGATCCATCGAGGAAAAAATCGAAACGGCCGAGAAAAAACTAAAGTTGGTCGAGGAAAACTCGATTTCTCGGCCCCTGGGTAATATTTTCCTCATACCAAAGGAATGCTATCTACCCACAGGCCAATCCGCATCGTCCGACAACTGATTTTCTTCGACCAGATCGACGTAAATGGGCAATGATCGAGATCCATCGAGGAAAAAATAAAAACAGACAAGAAAAACCCAAAGTTGGTCTAGGAAAACTCGATTTCTCGGCCCCCGGGTAATGTTTTCGTCGTACCGAAGGAATACTGTCTACCCACAGGCCATTCCGCATCGTTCGACGACTGATTTTCTTCGACCGGATAGAAGTAAATGGGCAGTAATCAAGATCCATCGAGGAAAAAATTGAAACGGACGAGAAAAAACCAAAGTTGGTAGAGGAAAACTCGATTTCTCGTTCCCCAGGTAATGTTTTTCTCGTACCAAAGGAATGTTGTTTACCCATAGGCCAATCCGCATCGTTCGGCAACTGATTTTCTTCGACCAGATCGACGTAAATGGGCAATGATCGAGATCCATCGAGGAAAAAATTAAAACGGACAAGAAAAAACCAAAGTTGGTCGAGGTAAACTCGATTTCTCGGCCCCCGGGTAATGTTTTCCTCGTACCAAAGGAATGTTGTCCACCCACAAGCCATTCCGTGTCGTCCAGCAACCGATTTTCTTCGATCGGATAGATGTAAATGGGAATTGATCGAGATCCATCGAGGAAAAAATTAAAACGGACGAGAAAAAACCAAAGTTGGTCGAGGAAAACTCGATTTCTCGGCCCCCGGGTAATGTTTTCCTCGTACCGAAGGAATGCTCTCTATCCACAGGCCATTCCGCATCGTCCGACAACCGATTTTCTTCGACCGGATCGACGTAAATGGGCAATGATCAAGATCCATCGAGGAAAAATTCGAAATGGACGAGAAAAAACCAAAGTTGGTCAAGGAAAACTCGATTTCTCGGTCCCCAGGTAATGTTTTCCTCGTACCAAAGGAATGTTGTTTACCCATAGGCCAATCCGCATCGTTCGGCAACTGATTTTCTTCGACCAGATCGACGTAAATGGGCAATGATCGAGATCCATCGAGGAAAAAATTAAAACGGACAAGAAAAAACCAAAGTTGGTCGAGGTAAACTCGATTTCTCGGCCCCCGGGTAATGTTTTCCTCGTACCAAAGGAATGCTGTCCACCCACAAGCCATTCCGTGTCGTCCAGCAACCGATTTTCTTCGATCGGATAGATGTAAATGGGAATTGATCGAGATCCATCGAGGAAAAAATTAAAACAAACGAGAAAAAACCAAAGTTGGTCGAGGAAAACTCGATTTCTCAGCCCCTGGGTAATGTTTTCGTCGTACCGAAGGAATGCTCTCTATCCACAAGCCATTCCGCATCATCCGACAACCAATTTTCTTCGACCGGATCGAAGTAAATGGGCAATGATCAAGATCCATCGAGGAAAAACTCGAAATGGACGAGAAAAAACCAAAGTTGGTCTAGGAAAACTCGATTTCTCGGCCCCTGGGTAATGTTTTCCTCGTACCGAAGGAATGATGTCTACCCACAGTCCAATCCGCATCGTCCGGCAACCGATTTTCTTTGACCGGATCGACATAAATTGGCAATGATCTAGATCCATCGAGGAAAAAATCAAAACAGACGAGAAAAACCCAAAGTTGATCGAGGAAAACTCGATTTCTCGGCCCCCGGGTAATGTTTTCCTCGTACCGAAGGAATGCCGTCCACCCACAGGCCATTCCGCATCGTTCAGCAAACGATTTTCGTCGACCGGATCGACGTAAATGGGCAATATTCGAGATCCATCGAGGAAAAAATCGAAACAGCCGAGAAAAAACTAAAGTTGGTCGAGGAAAACTCGATTTCTCGGCCCCTGGGTAATATTTTCCTCATACCAAAGGAATGCTATCTACCCACAGGCCAATCCGCATCGTCCGACAACTGATTTTCTTCGACCAGATCGACGTAAATGGGCAATGATCGAGATCCATCGAGGAAAAAATAAAAACAGACAAGAAAAACCCAAAGTTGGTCTAGGAAAACTCGATTTCTCGGCCCCCGGGTAATGTTTTCGTCGTACCGAAGGAATACTGTCTACCCACAGGCCATTCCGCATCGTTCGACGACTGATTTTCTTCGACCGGATCGAAGTAAATGGGCAGTAATCGAGATCCATCGAGGAAAAAATTGAAACGGACGAGAAAAAACCAAAGTTGGTAGAGGAAAACTCGATTTCTCGTTCCCCAGGTAATGTTTTCCTCGTACCAAAGGAATGTTGTTTACCCATAGGCCAATCCGCATCGTTCGGCAACTGATTTTCTTCGACCAGATCGACGTAAATGGGCAATGATCGAGATCCATCGAGGAAAAAATTAAAACGGACAAGAAAAAACCAAAGTTGGTCGAGGTAAACTCGATTTCTCGGCCCCCGGGTAATGTTTTCCTCGTACCAAAGGAATGCTGTCCACCCACAAGCCATTCCGTGTCGTCCAGCAACCGATTTTCTTCGATCGGATAGATGTAAATGGGAATTGATCGAGATCCATCGAGGAAAAAATTAAAACAAACGAGAAAAAACCAAAGTTGGTCGTGGAAAACTCGATTTCTCAGCCCCTGGGTAATGTTTTCCTCGTACCGAAGGAATGCTCTCTATCCACAAGCCATTCCGCATCATCCGACAACCAATTTTCTTCGACCGGATCGACGTAAATGGGCAATGATCAAGATCCATCGAGGAAAAACTCGAAATGGACGAGAAAAAACCAAAGTTGGTCTAGGAAAACTCGATTTCTCGGCCCCTGGGTAATGTTTTCCTCGTACCAAAGGAATGCTATCTACCCACAGGCCAATCCGCATCATCCGGCAACTGATTTTCTTCCACCGGATCGATGTAAATGGGCAATAATCGAGATCCATCGAGGAAAAAATCGAAACGGACGAGAAAAAACTAAAGTTTGTCGAGGAAAACTCGATTTTTCGGTCTCCGGGTAATGTTTTCCTCGTACCAAAGGAATGTTGTTTACCCACAGGCCAATCCGCATCATTCGACAACCGATTTTCTTCGACCGGATCGAAGTAAATGGGCAATGATCGAGATCCATCGAGGAAAAAATTAAAATGGACGAGAAAAAACCAAAGTTGGTCGAGGAAAACTCGATTTCTCGGCCCCCGGGTAATGTTTTCCTCGTACGAAAGGAATGCTCTCTATCCACAGGCCATTCCGCATCGTCCGACAACCGATTTTCTTCGACCGGATCGACGTAAATGGGCAATGATCAAGATCCATCGAGGAAAAACTCGAAATGGACGAGAAAAAAATAAAGTTGGTCGAGGAAAACTCGATTTCTCAGTCCCCAGGTAATGTTTTCCTCGTACCAAAGGAATGTTGTTTACCCATAGGCCAATCCGCATCGTTCGGCAACTGATTTTCTTCGACCAGATCGACGTAAATGGGCAATGATCGAGATCCATCGAGGAAAAAATTAAAACGGACGAGAAAAAACCAAAGTTGGTCGAGGTAAACTCGATTTCTCGGCCCTCGGGTAATGTTTTCCTCGTACCAAAGGAATGCTGTCCACCCACAAGCCATTCCGTGTCGTCCAACAACCGATTTTCTTCGATCGGATAGATGTAAATGGGAATTGATCGAGATCCGTCGAGGAAAAAATTAAAACAAACGAGAAAAAACCAAAGTTGGTCGAGGAAAACTCGATTTCTCAGCCCCTGGGTAATATTTTCCTCGTACTGAAGGAATGCTCTCTATCCACAAGCCATTCCGCATCATCCGACAACCAATTTTCTTCGACCGGATCGACGTAAATGGGCAATGATCAAGATCCATCGAGGAAAAACTCGAAATGGACGAGAAAAAACCAAAGTTGGTCTAGGAAAACTCGATTTCTCGGCCCCTGGGTAATGTTTTCCTCGTACCAAAGGAATGCTATCTACCCACAGGCCAATCCGCATCATCCGGCAACTGATTTTCTTCCACCGGATCGATGTAAATGGGCAATAATCGAGATCCATCGAGGAAAAAATCGAAACGGACGAGAAAAAACTAAAGTTTGTCGAGGAAAACTCGATTTTTCGGTCTCCGGGTAATGTTTTCCTCGTACCAAAGGAATGTTGTTTACCCACAGGCCAATCCGCATCATTCGACAACCGATTTTCTTCGACCGGATCGAAGTAAATGGGCAATGATCGAGATCCATCGAGGAAAAAATTAAAACGGACGAGAAAAAACCAAAGTTGGTCGAGGAAAACTCGATTTCTCGGCCCCCGGGTAATGTTTTCCTTGTACCGAAGGAATGCTCTCTATCCACAGGCCATTCCGCATCGTCCGACAACCGATTTTCTTCGACCGGATCGACGTAAATGGGCAATGATCAAGATCCATCGAGGAAAAACTCGAAATGGACAAGAAAAAACCAAAGTTGGTCGAGGAAAACTCGATATCTCGGTCCCCAGGTAATGTTTTCCTCGTACCAAAGGAATGTTGTTTACCCATAGGCCAATCCGCATCGTTCGACAACTGATTTTCTTCGACCAGATCGACGTAAATGGGCAATGATCGAGATCCATCGAGGAAAAAATTAAAACGGACGAGAAAAAACCAAAGTTGGTCGAGGTAAACTCGATTTCTCGGCCCCTGGGTAATGTTTTCCTCGTACCAAAGGAATGATGTCCACCTACAAGCCATTCCGTGTCGTCCAGCAACCGATTTTCTTCGATCGGATAGATGTAAATGGGAATTGATCGAGATCCATCGAGGAAAAAATTAAAACAAACGAGAAAAAACCAAAGTTGGTCGAGGAAAACTCGATTTCTCAGCCCCTGGGTAATGTTTTCCTCGTACCGAAGGAATGCTCTCTATCCACAAGCCATTCCGCATCATCCGACAACCAATTTTCTTCGACCGGATCGACGTAAATGGGCAATGATCAAGATCCATCGAGAAAAAACTCGAAATGGACGAGAAAAAACCAAAGTTGGTCTAGGAAAACTCGATTTCTCGGCCCCTGGGTAATGTTTTCCTCGTACCGAAGGAATATTGTCTACCCACAGTCCAATCCGCATCGTCCGGCAACCGATTTTCTTCGACCAGATCGACGTAAATTGGCAATGATCTAGATCCATCGAGGAAAAAATCAAAACAGACGAGAAAAACCCAAAGTTGATCGAGGAAAACTCGATTTCTCGGCCCCCGGGTAATGTTTTCCTCGTACCGAAGGAATGCTGTCTACCCACAGGCCAATCAGCATCATCCGACAACCGATTTTCTTCGACCAGATCGACGTAAATGGGCAATGATCGAGATCCTTCGTGGAAAAAATTAAAACGGACGAGAAAAACCCAAAGTTGGTCGAGGAAAACTCAATTTCTCTGCCCCCGGGTAATGTTTTCCTCGTACCGAAGGAATGCCGTCCACCCACAGGCCATTCCGCATCGTTCAGCAAACGATTTTCGTCGACCGGATCGACGTAAATGGGCAATATTCGAGATCCATCGAGGAAAAAATCGAAACGGCCGAGAAAAAACTAAAGTTAGTCGAGGAAAACTCGATTTTTCGGTCTCCGGGTAATGTTTTCCTCGTACCAAAGGAATGTTGTTTACCCACAGGCCAATCCGCATCGTTCGACAACCGATTTTCTTTGACCAGATCAAAGTAAATGGGCAATGATCGAGATCCATCGAGGAAAAAATTAAAACGGACGAGAAAAAACCAAAGTTGGTCGAGGAAAACTCGATTTCTCGGCCCCCGGGTAATGTTTTCCTCGTACCGAAGGAATGCTCTCTATCCACAGGCCATTCCGCATCGTCCGACAACCGATTTTCTTCGACCGGATCGACGTAAATGGGCAATGATCAAGATCCATCCAGGAAAAACTTGAAATGGACGAGAAAAAACCAAAGTTGGTCGAGGAAAACTCGATTTCTCGGCCCTCGGGTAATGTTTTCCTCGTACCAAAGAAATGCTGTCTACCCACAGGCCAATCCGCATCGTCCGGCAACCGATTTTCTTCGACCGGATCGACGTAAATGGGCAATGATCGAGATCCATCGAGGAAAAAATCAAAACGGACGAGAAAAACCCGAAGTTGATCGAGGAAAACTCGATTTCTCGGCCCCCGGGTAATGTTTTCCTCGTACCGAAGGAATACTGTCTACCCACAGGCCATTCCGCATCGTTCGACAACCGATTTTCTTTGACCAGATCGACGTAAATGGGCAATGATCGAGATCCATCGAGGAAAAAATCAAAACGGACGAGAAAAACCCAAAGTTGATCGAGGAAAACTCGATTTCTCGGCCCCCGGGTAATGTTTTCCTCGTACCGAAGGAATGCTGTCTACCCACAGGCCAATCAGCATCATCCGACAACCGATTTTCTTCGACCAGATCGACGTAAATGGGCAATGATCGAGATCCTTCGTGGAAAAAATTAAAACGGACGAGAAAAACCCAAAGTTGGTCGAGGAAAACTCAATTTCTCGGCCCCCGGGTAATGTTTTCCTCGTACCGAAGGAATGCCGTCCACCCACATGCCATTCCGCATCGTTCAGCAAACGATTTTCGTCGACCGGATCGACGTAAATGGGCAATATTCGAGATCCATCGAGGAAATCGAAACGGCCGAGAAAAAACTAAAGTTGGTCGAGGAAAACTCGATTTCTCGGCCCCTGGGTAATATTTTCCTCATACCAAAGGAATGCTATCTACCCACAGGCCAATCCGCATCGTCCGACAACTGATTTTCTTCGACCAGATCGACGTAAATGGGCAATGATCGAGATCCATCGAGGAAAAAATAAAAACAGACAAGAAAAACCCAAAGTTGGTCTAGGAAAACTCGATTTCTCGGCCCCTGGGTAATGTTTTCCTCGTACCGAAGGAATGCTATCTACCCACAGGCCAATCCGCATCGTCCGGCAACTGATTTTCTTCCACCGGATCGACGTAAATGGGCAGTAATCGAGATCCATCGAGGAAAAAATCGAAACGGACGAGAAAAAACTAAAGTTTGTCGAGGAAAACTCGATTTTTTGGTCTCCGGGTAATGTTTTCCTCGTACCAAAGGAATGTTGTTTACCCACAGGCCAATCCGCATCGTTCGACAACCGATTTTCTTCGACTGGATCGAAGTAAATGGGCAATGATCGAGATCCATCGAGGAAAAAATTAAAACGGACGAGAACAAACCAAAGTTGGTCGAGGAAACCTCGATTTCTCGGCCCCCGGGTAATGTTTTCCTCGTACCAAAGGAATGCTCTCTATCCACAGGCCATTCCGCATCGTCCGACAACCGATTTTCTTCGACCGGATCGACGTAAATGGGCAATGATCAAGATCCATCGAGGAAAAACTCGAAATGGACGAGAAAAAACCAAAGTTGGTCGAGGAAAACTCGATTTCTCGGTCCCCAGGTAATGTTTTCCTCGTACCAAAGGAATGCTGTTTACCCATAGGCCAATCTGCATCGTTCGACAACTGATTTTCTTCGACCAGATCGACGTAAATGGGCAATGATCGAGATCCATCGAGGAAAAAATTAAAACGGACGAGAAAAAACCAAAGTTGGTCGAGGTAAACTCGATTTCTCGGCCCCTGGGTAATGTTTTCCTCGTACCAAAGGAATGCTGTCCACCTACAAGCCATTCCGTGTCGTCCAGCAACCGATTTTCTTCGATCGGATAGATGTAAATGGGAAATGATCGAGATCCATCGAGGAAAAAATTAAAACAAACGAGAAAAAACCAAAGTTGGTCGAGGAAAACTCGATTTCTCAGCCCCTGGGTAATGTTTTCCTCGTACCGAAGGGATGCTCTCTATCCACAAGCCATTCCGCATCATCCGACAACCAATTTTCTTAGACCGGATCGACGTAAATGGGCAATGATCAAGATCCATCGAGAAAAAACTCGAAATGGACGAGAAAAAACCAAAGTTGGTCTAGGAAAACTCGATTTCTCGGCCCCCGGGTAATGTTTTCGTCGAACCGAAGGAATACTGTCTACCCACAGGCCATTCAGCATCGTTCGACGACTGATTTTCTTCGACCGGATCAATGTAAATGGGCAATGATCAAGATCCATCGAGGAAAAACTCGAAATGGACGAGAAAAAACCAAAGTTGGTCAAGGAAAACTCGATTTCTCGTTCCCCAGGTAATGTTTTCCTCGTACCAAAGGAATGTTGTTTACCCATAGGCCAATCCGCATCGTTCGGCAACTGATTTTCTTCGACCAGATCGACGTAAATGGGCAATGATCGAGATCCATCGAGGAAAAAATTAAAACGGACGAGAAAAAACCAAAGTTGGTCGAGGTAAACTCGATTTCTCGGCCCCCGGGTAATGTTTTCCTCGTACCAAAGGAATGATGTCCACCCACAAGCCATTCCGTGTCGTCCAGCAACTGATTTTCTTCGATCGGATAGATGTAAATGGGAATTGATCGAGATCCATCGAGGAAAAAATTAAAACAAACGAGAAAAAACCAAAGTTGGTCGAGGAAAACTCGATTTCTCAGCCCCTGGGTAATGTTTTCCTCGTACCGAAGGAATGCTCTCTATCCACAAGCCATTCTGCATCATCCGACAACCAATTTTCTTCGACCGGATCGACGTAAATGGGCAATGATCAAGATCCATCGAGGAAAAACTCGAAATGGACGAGAAAAAACCAAAGTTGGTCTAGGAAAACTCGATTTCTCGGCCCCTGGGTAATGTTTTCCTCGTACCAAAGGAATGCTATCTACCCACAGGCCAATCCGCATCGTCCGGCAACTGATTTTCTTCCACCGGATCGACGTAAATGGGCAATAATCGAGATCCATCGAGGAAAAAATCGAAACGGACGAGAAAAAACTAAAGTTTGTCGAGGAAAACTCGATTTTTCGGTCTCCGGGTAATGTTTTCCTCGTACCAAAGGAATGTTGTTTACCCACAGGCCAATCCGCATCGTTCGACAACCGATTTTCTTCGACCGGATCGAAGTAAATGGGCAATGATCGAGATCCATCGAGGAAAAAATTAAAACGGACGAGAAAAAACCAAAGTTGGTCGAGGAAAACTCGATTTCTCGGCCCCCGGGTAATGTTTTCCTCGTACCAAAGGAATGCTCTCTATCCAAAGGCCATTCCGCATCGTCCGACAACCGATTTTCTTCGACCGGATCGACGTAAATGGGCAATGATCAAGATCCATCGAGGAAAAACTCGAAATGGACGAGAAAAAACCAAAGTTGGTCGAGGAAAACTCGATTTCTCGGTCCCCAGGTAATGTTTTCCTCGTACCAAAGGAATGCTGTTTACCCATAGGCCAATCTGCATCGTTCGACAACTGATTTTCTTCGACCAGATCGACGTAAATGGGCAATGATCGAGATCCATCGAGGAAAAAATTAAAACGGACGAGAAAAAACCAAAGTTGGTCGAGGTAAACTCGATTTCTCGGCCCCTGGGTAATGTTTTCCTCGTACCAAAGGAATGTTGTCCACCTACAAGCCATTCCGTGTCGTCCAGCAACCGATTTTCTTCGATCGGATAGATGTAAATGGGAAATGATCGAGATCCATCGAGGAAAAAATTAAAACAAACGAGAAAAAACCAAAGTTGGTCGAGGAAAACTCGATTTCTCAGCCCCTGGGTAATGTTTTCCTCGTACCGAAGGAATGCTCTCTATCCACAAGCCATTCCGCATCATCCGACAACCAATTTTCTTAGACCGGATCGACGTAAATGGGCAATGATCAAGATCCATCGAGAAAAAACTCGAAATGGACGAGAAAAAACCAAAGTTGGTCTAGGAAAACTCGATTTCTCGGCCCCTGGGTAATGTTTTCCTCGTACCGAAGGAATATTGTCTACCCACAGTCCAATCCGCATCGTCCCGCAACCGATTTTCTTCGACCGGATCGACGTAAATTGGCAATGATCTAGATCCATCGAGGAAAAAATCAAAACAGACGAGAAAAACCCAAAGTTGATCGAGGAAAACTCGATTTCTCGGCCCCCAGGTAATGTTTTCCTCGTACCGAAGGAATGCTGTCTACCCACAGGCCAATCAGCATCATCCGACAACCGATTTTCTTCGACCAGATCGACGTAAATGGGCAATGATCAAGATCCTTCGTGGAAAAAATTAAAACGGACGAGAAAAACCCAAAGTTGGTCGAGGAAAACTCAATTTCTCGGCCCCCGGGTAATATTTTCCTCGTACCGAAGGAATGCCGTCCACCCACAGGCCATTCCGCATTGTTCAGCAAACGATTTTCGTCGACCGGATCGACGTAAATGGGCAATATTCGAGATCCATCGAGGAAAAAATCGAAACGGCCGAGAAAAAACTAAAGTTGGTCGAGGAAAACTCGATTTTTCGGTCTCCGGGTAATGTTTTCCTCGTACCAAAGGAATGTTGTTTACCCACAGGCCAATCCGCATCGTTCGACAACCGATTTTCTTTGACCAGATCAAAGTAAATGGGCAATGATCGAGATCCATCGAGGAAAAAATTAAAACGGACGAGAAAAAACCAAGGTTGGTCGAGGAAAACTCGATTTCTCGGCCCCCGGGTAATGTTTTCCTCGTACCGAAGGAATGCTCTCTATCCACAGGCCATTCCGCATCGTCCGACAACCGATTTTCTTCGACCGGATCGACGTAAATGGGCAATGATCAAGATCCATCGAGGAAAAACTCGAAATGGACGAGAAAAAACCAAAGTTGGTCGAGGAAAACTCGATTTCTCGGCCCTCGGATAATGTTTTCCTCGTACCAAAGAAATGCTGTCTACCCACAGGCCAATCCGCATCGTCCGGCAACCGATTTTCTTCGACTGGATCGACGTAAATGGGCAATGATCGAGATCCATCGAGGAAAAAATCAAAACGGACAAGAAAAACCCAAAGTTGATCGAGGAAAACTCGATTTCTCGGCCCCCGGGTAATGTTTTCCTCGTACCGAAGGAATACTGTCTACCCACAGGCCATTCCGCATCGTTCGACAACCGATTTTCTTTGACCAGATCGACGTAAATGGGCAATGATCGAGATCCATCGAGGAAAAAATCAAAACGGACGAGAAAAACCCAAAGTTGATCGAGGAAAACTCGATTTCTCGGCCCCTGGGTAATGTTTTCCTCGTACCGAAGGAATGCTCTCTATCCACAAGCCATTCCGCATCATCCGACAACCAATTTTCTTCGACCGGATCGACGTAAATGGGCAATGATCAAGATCCATCGAGGAAAAACTCGAAATGGACGAGAAAAAACCAAAGTTGGTCTAGGAAAACTCGATTTCTCGGCCCCTGGGTAATGTTTTCCTCGTACCGAAGGAATGCTATCTACCCACAGGCCAATCCGCATCGTCCGGCAACTGATTTTCTTCCACCGGATCGACGTAAATGGGCAATAATCGAGATCCATCGAGGAAAAAATCGAAACGGACGAGAAAAAACTAA
This sequence comes from Lepidium didymum, assembly GCA_963920545.1. NCBI lineage: Eukaryota > Viridiplantae > Streptophyta > Magnoliopsida > Brassicales > Brassicaceae > Lepidium > Lepidium didymum. Next base: position 10,682,323 of record OY986981.1, on the reverse strand, counting down.
AGTTTGTCGAGGAAAACTCGATTTTTCGGTCTCCGGGTAATGTTTTCCTCGTACCAAAGGAATGTTGTTTACCCACAGGCCAATCCGCATCGTTCGACAACCGATTTTCTTCGACCGGATCGAAGTAAATGGGCAATGATCGAGATCCATCGAGGAAAAAATTAAAACGGACGAGAAAAAACCAAAGTTGGTCGAGGAAAACTCGATTTCTCGGCCCCCGGGTAATGTTTTCCTCGTACCAAAGGAATGCTCTCCATCCACAGGCCATTCCGCATCGTCCGACAACCGATTTTCTTCGACCTGATCGACGTAAATGGGCAATGATCAAGATCCATCGAGGAAAAACTCGAAATGGACGAGAAAAAACCAAAGTTGGTCGAGGAAAACTCGATTTCTCGGTCCCCAGGTAATGTTTTCCTCGTACCAAAGGAATGTTGTTTACCCATAGGCCAATCCGCATCGTTCGGCAACTGATTTTCTTCGACTAGATCGACGTAAATGGGCAATGATCGAGATCCATCGAGGAAAAAATTAAAACGGACAAGAAAAAACCAAAGTTGGTCGAGGTAAACTCGATTTCTCGGCCCCCGGGTAATGTTTTCCTCGTACCAAAGGAATGTTGTCCACCCACAAGCCATTCCATGTCGTCCAACAACCGATTTTCTTCGATCGGATAGATGTAAATGGGAATTGATCGAGATCCATCGAGGAAAAAATTAAAACAAACGAGAAAAAACCAAAGTTGGTCGAGGAAAACTCGATTTCTCAGCCCCTGGGTAATGTTTTCCTCGTACCGAAGGAATGCTCTCTATCCACAAGCCATTCCGCATCATCCGACAACCAATTTTCTTCGACCGGATCGACGTAAATGGGCAATGATCAAGATCCATCGAGGAAAAACTCGAAATGGACGAGAAAAAACCAAAGTTGGTCTAGGAAAACTCGATTTCTCGGCCCCTGGGTAATGTTTTCCTCGTACCAAAGGAATGCTATCTACCCACAGGCCAATCCGCATCGTCCGGCAACTGATTTTCTTCCACCGGATCGACGTAAATGGGCAATAATCGAGATCCATCGAGGAAAAAATCGAAACGGACGAGAAAAAACTAAAGTTTGTCGAGGAAAACTCGATTTTTCGGTCTCCGGGTAATGTTTTCCTCGTACCAAAGGAATGTTGTTTACCCACAGGCCAATCCGCATCGTTCGACAACCGATTTTCTTCGACCGGATCGAAGTAAATGGGCAATGATCGAGATCCATCGAGGAAAAAATTAAAACGGACGAGAAAAAACCAAAGTTGGTCGAGGAAAACTCGATTTCTCGGCCCCCGGGTAATGTTTTCCTCGTACCAAAGGAATGCTCTCTATCCAAAGGCCATTCCGCATCGTCCGACAACCGATTTTCTTCGACCGGATCGACGTAAATGGGCAATGATCAAGATCCATCGAGGAAAAACTCGAAATGGACGAGAAAAAACCAAAGTTGGTCGAGGAAAACTCGATTTCTCGGTCCCCAGGTAATGTTTTCCTCGTACCAAAGGAATGTTGTTTACCCATAGGCCAATCCGCATCGTTCGGCAACTGATTTTCTTCGACCAGATCGACGTAAATGGGCAATGATCGAGATCCATCGAGGAAAAAATTAAAACGGACGAGAAAAAACCAAAGTTGGTCGAGGTAAACTCGATTTCTCGGCCCTCGGGTAATGTATTCCTCGTACCAAAGGAATGCTGTCCACCCACAAGCCATTCCGTGTCGTCCTGCAACCGATTTTCTTCGATCGGATAGATGTAAATGGGAATTGATCGAGATCCATCGAGGAAAAAATTAAAACAAACGAGAAAAAACCAAAGTTGGTCGAGGAAAACTCGATTTCTCAGCCCCTGGGTAATGTTTTCCTCGTACCGAAGGAATGCTCTCTATCCACAAGCCATTCCGCATCATCCGACAACCAATTTTCTTCGACCGGATCGACGTAAATGGGCAATGATCAAGATCCATCGAGGAAAAACTCGAAATGGACGAGAAAAAACCAAAGTTGGTCTAGGAAAACTCGATTTCTCGGCCCCTGGGTAATGTTTTCCTCGTACCGAAGGAATGCTATCTACCCACAGGCCAATCCGCATCGTCCGGCAACTGATTTTCTTCCACCGGATCGACGTAAATGGGCAATAATCGAGATCCATCGAGGAAAAAATCGAAACGGACGAGAAAAAACTAAAGTTTGTCGAGGAAAACTCGATTTTTCGGTCTCCGGGTAATGTTTTCCTCGTACCAAAGGAATGTTGTTTACCCACAGGCCAATCCGCATCGTTCGACAACCGATTTTCTTCGACCGGATCGAAGTAAATGGGCAATGATCGAGATCCATCGAGGAAAAAATTAAAACGGACGAGAAAAAACCAAAGTTGGTCGAGGAAAACTCGATTTCTCGGCCCCCGGGTAATGTTTTCCTCGTACCAAAGGAATGCTCTCCATCCACAGGCCATTCCGCATCGTCCGACAACCGATTTTCTTCGACCGGATCGACGTAAATGGGCAATGATCAAGATCCATCGAGGAAAAACTCGAAATGGACGAGAAAAAACCAAAGTTGGTCGAGGAAAACTCGATTTCTCGGTCCCCAGGTAATGTTTTCCTCGTACCAAAGGAATGTTGTTTACCCATAGGCCAATCCGCATCGTTCGGCAACTGATTTTCTTCGACCAGATCGACGTAAATGGGCAATGATCGAGATCCATCGAGGAAAAAATTAAAACGGACGAGAAAAAACCAAAGTTGGTCGAGGAAAACTCGATTTCTCGGCCCCCGGGTAATGTTTTCCTCGTACCAAAGGAATGCTCTCTATCCACAGGCCATTCCGCATCGTCCGACAACCGATTTTCTTCGACCGGATAGATGTAAATGGGAATTGATCGAGATCCATCGAGGAAAAAATTAAAACAAACGAGAAAAAACCAAAGTTGGTCGAGGAAAACTCGATTTCTCAGCCCCTGGGTAATGTTTTCCTCGTACCGAAGGAATACTGTCTACCCACAGGCCATTCCGCATCGTTCGACAACCGATTTTCTTTGACCAGATCGACGTAAATAGGCAATGATCGAGATCCATCGAGGAAAAAATCAAAACGGACGAGAAAAACCCAAAGTTGATCGAGGAAAACTCGATTTCTCGGCCCCTGGGTAATGTTTTCCTCGTACCGAAGGAATGCTCTCTATCCACAAGCCATTCCGCATCATCCGACAACAAATTTTCTTCGACCGGATCGACGTAAATGGGCAATGATCAAGATCCATCGAGGAAAAACTCGAAATGGACGAGAAAAAACCAAAGTTGGTCTAGGAAAACTCGATTTCTCGGCCCCTGGGTAATGTTTTCCTCGTACCGAAGGAATGCTATCTACCCACAGGCCAATCCGCATCGTCCGGCAACTGATTTTCTTCCACCGGATCGACGTAAATGGGCAATAATCGAGATCCATCGAGGAAAAAATCGAAACGGACGAGAAAAAACTAAAGTTTGTCGAGGAAAACTCGATTTTTCGGTCTCCGGGTAATGTTTTCCTCGTACCAAAGGAATGTTGTTTACCCACAGGCCAATCCGCATCGTTCGACAACCGATTTTCTTCGACCAGATCGAAGTAAATGGGCAATGATCGAGATCCATCGAGGAAAAAATTAAAACGGACGAGAAAAAACCAAAGTTGGTCGAGGAAAACTCGATTTCTCGGCCCCCGGGTAATGTTTTCCTCGTACCAAAGGAATGCTCTCCATCCACAGGCCATTCTGCATCGTCCGACAACCGATTTTCTTCGACCGGATCGACGTAAATGGGCAATGATCAAGATCCATCGAGGAAAAACTCGAAATGGACGAGAAAAAACCAAAGTTGGTCGAGGAAAACTCGATTTCTCGGTCCCCAGGTAATGTTTTCCTCGTACCAAAGGAATGTTGTTTACCCATAGGCCAATCCGCATCGTTCGGCAACTGATTTTCTTCGACTAGATCGACGTAAATGGGCAATGATCGAGATCCATCGAGGAAAAAATTAAAACGGACAAGAAAAAACCAAAGTTGGTCGAGGTAAACTCGATTTCTCGGCCCCCGGGTAATGTTTTCCTCGTACCAAAGGAATGTTGTCCACCCACAAGCCATTCCATGTCGTCCAACAACCGATTTTCTTCGATCGGATAGATGTAAATGGGAATTGATCGAGATCCATCGAGGAAAAAATTAAAACAAACGAGAAAAAACCAAAGTTGGTCGAGGAAAACTCGATTTCTCGGCCCCCGGGTAATGTTTTCCTCGTACCAAAGGAATGCTCTCCATCCACAGGCCATTCCGCATCGTCCGACAACCGATTTTCTTCGACCGGATCGACGTAAATGGGCAATGATCAAGATCCATCGAGGAAAAACTCGAAATGGACGAGAAAAAACCAAAGTTGGTCGAGGAAAACTCGATTTCTCGGTCCCCAGGTAATGTTTTCCTCGTACCAAAGGAATGTTGTTTACCCATAGGCCAATCCGCATCGTTCGGCAACTGATTTTCTTCGACCAGATCGACGTAAATGGGCAATGATCGAGATCCATCGAGGAAAAAATTAAAACGGACGAGAAAAAACCAAAGTTGGTCGAGGAAAACTCGATTTCTCGGCCCCCGGGTAATGTTTTCCTCGTACCAAAGGAATGCTCTCTATCCACAGGCCATTCCGCATCGTCCGACAACCGATTTTCTTCGACCGGATAGATGTAAATGGGAATTGATCGAGATCCATCGAGGAAAAAATTAAAACAAACGAGAAAAAACCAAAGTTGGTCGAGGAAAACTCGATTTCTCAGCCCCTGGGTAATGTTTTCCTCGTACCGAAGGAATACTGTCTACCCACAGGCCATTCCGCATCGTTCGACAACCGATTTTCTTTGACCAGATCGACGTAAATAGGCAATGATCGAGATCCATCGAGGAAAAAATCAAAACGGACGAGAAAAACCCAAAGTTGATCGAGGAAAACTCGATTTCTCGGCCCCTGGGTAATGTTTTCCTCGTACCGAAGGAATGCTCTCTATCCACAAGCCATTCCGCATCATCCGACAACAAATTTTCTTCGACCGGATCGACGTAAATGGGCAATGATCAAGATCCATCGAGGAAAAACTCGAAATGGACGAGAAAAAACCAAAGTTGGTCTAGGAAAACTCGATTTCTCGGCCCCTGGGTAATGTTTTCCTCGTACCGAAGGAATGCTATCTACCCACAGGCCAATCCGCATCGTCCGGCAACTGATTTTCTTCCACCGGATCGACGTAAATGGGCAATAATCGAGATCCATCGAGGAAAAAATCGAAACGGACGAGAAAAAACTAAAGTTTGTCGAGGAAAACTCGATTTTTCGGTCTCCGGGTAATGTTTTCCTCGTACCAAAGGAATGTTGTTTACCCACAGGCCAATCCGCATCGTTCGACAACCGATTTTCTTCGACCAGATCGAAGTAAATGGGCAATGATCGAGATCCATCGAGGAAAAAATTAAAACGGACGAGAAAAAACCAAAGTTGGTCGAGGAAAACTCGATTTCTCGGCCCCCGGGTAATGTTTTCCTCGTACCAAAGGAATGCTCTCCATCCACAGGCCATTCTGCATCGTCCGACAACCGATTTTCTTCGACCGGATCGACGTAAATGGGCAATGATCAAGATCCATCGAGGAAAAACTCGAAATGGACGAGAAAAAACCAAAGTTGGTCGAGGAAAACTCGATTTCTCGGTCCCCAGGTAATGTTTTCCTCGTACCAAAGGAATGTTGTTTACCCATAGGCCAATCCGCATCGTTCGGCAACTGATTTTCTTCGACTAGATCGACGTAAATGGGCAATGATCGAGATCCATCGAGGAAAAAATTAAAACGGACAAGAAAAAACCAAAGTTGGTCGAGGTAAACTCGATTTCTCGGCCCCCGGGTAATGTTTTCCTCGTACCAAAGGAATGTTGTCCACCCACAAGCCATTCCATGTCGTCCAACAACCGATTTTCTTCGATCGGATAGATGTAAATGGGAATTGATCGAGATCCATCGAGGAAAAAATTAAAACAAACGAGAAAAAACCAAAGTTGGTCGAGGAAAACTCGATTTCTCAGCCCCTGGGTAATGTTTTCCTCGTACCGAAGGAATGCTCTCTATCCACAAGCCATTCCGCATCATCCGACAACCAATTTTCTTCGACCGGATCGACGTAAATGGGCAATGATCAAGATCCATCGAGGAAAAACTCGAAATGGACGAGAAAAAACCAAAGTTGGTCTAGGAAAACTCGATTTCTCGGCCCCTGGGTAATGTTTTCCTCGTACCAAAGGAATGCTATCTACCCACAGGCCAATCCGCATCGTCCGGCAACTGATTTTCTTCCACCGGATCGACGTAAATGGGCAATAATCGAGATCCATAGAGGAAAAAATCAAAACGGACGAGAAAAAACTAAAGTTTGTCGAGGAAAACTCGATTTTTCGGTCTCCGGGTAATGTTTTCCTCGTACCAAAGGAATGTTGTTTACCCACAGGCCAATCCGCATCGTTCGACAACCGATTTTCTTCGACCGGATCGAAGTAAATGGGCAATGATCGAGATCCATCGAGGAAAAAATTAAAACGGACGAGAAAAAACCAAAGTTGGTCGAGGAAAACTCGATTTCTCGGCCCCCGGGTAATGTTTTCCTCGTACCAAAGGAATGCTCTCTATCCAAAGGCCATTCCGCATCGTCCGACAACCGATTTTCTTCGACCGGATCGACGTAAATGGGCAATGATCAAGATCCATCGAGGAAAAACTCGAAATGGACGAGAAAAAACCAAAGTTGGTCGAGGAAAACTCGATTTCTCGGTCCCCAGGTAATGTTTTCCTCGTACCAAAGGAATGTTGTTTACCCATAGGCCAATCCGCATCGTTCGGCAACTGATTTTCTTCGACCAGATCGACGTAAATGGGCAATGATCGAGATCCATCGAGGAAAAAATTAAAACGGACGAGAAAAAACCAAAGTTGGTCGAGGTAAACTCGATTTCTCGGCCCTCGGGTAATGTTTTCCTCGTACCAAAGGAATGCTGTCCACCCACAAGCCATTCCGTGTCGTCCTGCAACCGATTTTCTTCGATCGGATAGATGTAAATGGGAATTGATCGAGATCCATCGAGGAAAAAATTAAAACAAACGAGAAAAAACCAAAGTTGGTCGAGGAAAACTCGATTTCTCAGCCCCTGGGTAATGTTTTCCTCGTACCGAAGGAATGCTCTCTATCCACAAGCCATTCCGCATCATCCGACAACCAATTTTCTTCGACCGGATCGACGTAAATGGGCAATGATCAAGATCCATCGAGGAAAAACTCGAAATGGACGAGAAAAAACCAAAGTTGGTCTAGGAAAACTCGATTTCTCGGCCCCTGGGTAATGTTTTCCTCGTACCGAAGGAATGCTATCTACCCACAGGCCAATCCGCATCGTCCGGCAACTGATTTTCTTCCACCGGATCGACGTAAATGGGCAATAATCGAGATCCATCGAGGAAAAAATCGAAACGGACGAGAAAAAACTAAAGTTTGTCGAGGAAAACTCGATTTTTCGGTCTCCGGGTAATGTTTTCCTCGTACCAAAGGAATGTTGTTTACCCACAGGCCAATCCGCATCGTTCGACAACCGATTTTCTTCGACCGGATCGAAGTAAATGGGCAATGATCGAGATCCATCGAGGAAAAAATTAAAACGGACGAGAAAAAACCAAAGTTGGTCGAGGAAAACTCGATTTCTCGGCCCCCGGGTAATGTTTTCCTCGTACCAAAGGAATGCTCTCCATCCACAGGCCATTCCGCATCGTCCGACAACCGATTTTCTTCGACCGGATCGACGTAAATGGGCAATGATCAAGATCCATCGAGGAAAAACTCGAAATGGACGAGAAAAAACCAAAGTTGGTCGAGGAAAACTCGATTTCTCGGTCCCCAGGTAATGTTTTCCTCGTACCAAAGGAATGCTATCTACCCACAGGCCAATCCGCATCGTTCGGCAACTGATTTTCTTCGACCAGATCGACGTAAATGGGCAATGATCGAGATCCATCGAGGAAAAAATTAAAACGGACGAGAAAAAACCAAAGTTGGTCGAGGAAAACTCGATTTCTCGGCCCCCGGGTAATGTTTTCCTCGTACCAAAGGAATGCTCTCTATCCACAGGCCATTCCGCATCGTCCGACAACCGATTTTCTTCGACCGGATAGATGTAAATGGGAATTGATCGAGATCCATCGAGGAAAAAATTAAAACAAACGAGAAAAAACCAAAGTTGGTCGAGGAAAACTCGATTTCTCAGCCCCTGGGTAATGTTTTCCTCGTACCGAAGGAATGCTCTCTATCCACAAGCCATTCCGCATCATCCGACAACCAATTTTCTTCGACCGGATCGACGTAAATGGGCAATGATCAAGATCCATCGAGGAAAAACTCGAAATGGATGAGAAAAAACCAAAGTTGGTCTAGGAAAACTCGATTTCTCGGCCCCTGGGTAATGTTTTCCTCGTACCAAAGGAATGCTATCTACCCACAGGCCAATCCGCATCGTCCGGCAACTGATTTTCTTCCACCGGATCGACGTAAATGGGCAATAATCGAGATCCATCGAGGAAAAAATCGAAACGGACGAGAAAAAACTAAAGTTTGTCGAGGAAAACTCGATTTTTCGGTCTCCGGGTAATGTTTTCCTCGTACCAAAGGAATGTTGTTTACCCACAGGCCAATCCGCATCGTTCGACAACAGATTTTCTTCGACCGGATCGAAGTAAATGGGCAATGATCGAGATCCATCGAGGAAAAAATTAAAACGGACGAGAAAAAACCAAAGTTGGTCGAGGAAAACTCGATTTCTCGGCCCCCGGGTAATGTTTTCCTCGTACCAAAGGAATGCTCTCTATCCACAGGCCATTCCGCATCGTCCGACAACCGATTTTCTTCGACCGGATCGACGTAAATGGGCAATGATCAAGATCCATCGAGGAAAAACTCGAAATGGACGAGAAAAAACCAAAGTTGGTCGAGGAAAACTCGATTTCTCGGTCCCCAGGTAATGTTTTCCTCGTACCAAAGGAATGTTGTTTACCCATAGGCCAATCCGCATCGTTCGGCAACTGATTTTCTTCGACCAGATCGACGTAAATGGGCAATGATCGAGATCCATCGAGGAAAAAATTAAAACGGACGAGAAAAAACCAAAGTTGGTCGAGGAAAACTCGATTTCTCGGCCCCCGGGTAATGTTTTCCTCGTACCAAAGGAATGCTCTCTATCCACAGGCCATTCCGCATCGTCCGACAACCGATTTTCTTCGACCGGATCGACGTAAATGGGCAATGATCAAGATCCATCGAGGAAAAACTCGAAATGGACGAGAAAAAACCAAAGTTGGTCGAGGAAAACTCGATTTCTCGGTCCCCAGGTAATGTTTTCCTCGTACCAAAGGAATGTTGTTTACCCATAGGCCAATCCGCATCGTTCGGCAACTGATTTTCTTCGACCAGATCGACGTAAATGGGCAATGATCGAGATCCATCGAGGAAAAAATTAAAACGGACGAGAAAAAACCAAAGTTGGTCGAGGTAAACTCGATTTCTCGGCCCCCGGGTAATGTTTTCCTCGTACCAAAGGAATGCTGTCCACCCACAAGCCATTCCGTGTCGTCCAGCAACTGATTTTCTTCGATCGGATAGATGTAAATGGGAATTGATCGAGATCCATCGAGGAAAAAATTAAAACAAACGAGAAAAAACCAAAGTTGGTCGAGGAAAACTCGATTTCTCAGCCTTTGGGTAATGTTTTCCTCGTACCGAAGGAATGCTCTCTATCCACAAGCCATTCCGCATCATCCGACAACCAATTTTCTTCGACCGGATCGACGTAAATGGGCAATGATCAAGATCCATCGAGGAAAAACTCGAAATGGACGAGAAAAAACCAAAGTTGGTCTAGGAAAACTCGATTTCTCGGCCCCTGGGTAATGTTTTCCTCGTACCAAAGGAATGCTATCTACCCACAGGCCAATCCGCATCGTCCGGCAACTGATTTTCTTCCACCGGATCGACGTAAATGGGCAATAATCGAGATCCATCGAGGAAAAAATCGAAACGGACGAGAAAAAGCTAAAGTTTGTCGAGGAAAACTCGATTTTTCGGTCTCCGGGTAATGTTTTCCTCGTACCAAAGGAATGTTGTCCACCCACAAGCCATTCCGTGTCGTCCAGCAACCGATTTTCTTCGATCGGATAGATGTAAATGGGAATTGATCGAGATCCATCGAGGAAAAAATTAAAACAAACGAGAAAAAACCAAAGTTGGTCGAGGAAAAGTCGATTTCTCGGCCCCCGGGTAATGTTTTCCTCGTACCAAAGGAATGTTGTTTACCCACAGGCCAATCCGCATCGTTCGACAACCGATTTTCTTCGACCGGATCGAAGTAAATGGGCAATGATCGAGATCCATCGAGGAAAAAATTAAAACGGACGAGAAAAAACCAAAGTTGGTCGAGGAAAACTCGATTTCTCGGCCCCCGGGTAATGTTTTCCTCGTACCAAAGGAATGCTCTCTATCCACAGGCCATTCCGCATCGTCCGACAACCGATTTTCTTCGACCGGATCGACGTAAATGGGCAATGATCAAGATCCATCGAGGAAAAACTCGAAATGGACGAGAAAAAACCAAAGTTGGTCGAGGAAAACTCGATTTCTCGGTCCCCAGGTAATGTTTTCCTCGTACCAAAGGAATGTTGTTTACCCATAGGCCAATCCGCATCGTTCGGCAACTGATTTTCTTCGACCAGATCGACGTAAATGGGCAATGATCGAGATCCATCGAGGAAAAAATTAAAACGGACGAGAAAAAACCAAAGTTGGTCGAGGTAAACTCGATTTCTCGGCCCCCGGGTAATGTTTTCCTCGTACCAAAGGAATGCTGTCCACCCACAAGCCATTCCGTGTCGTCCAGCAACTGATTTTCTTCGATCGGATAGATGTAAATGGGAATTGATCGAGATCCATCGAGGAAAAAATTAAAACAAACGAGAAAAAACCAAAGTTGGTCGAGGAAAACTCGATTTCTCAGCCCCTGGGTAATGTTTTTCTCGTACCGAAGGAAAGCTCTCTATCCACAAGCCATTCCGCATCATCCGACAACCAATTTTCTTCGACCGGATCGACGTAAATGGGCAATGATCAAGATCCATCGAGGAAAAACTCGAAATGGACGAGAAAAAACCAAAGTTGGTCTAGGAAAACTCGATTTCTCGGCCCCTGGGTAATGTTTTCCTCGTACCAAAGGAATGCTATCTACCCACAGGCCAATCCGCATCGTCCGGCAACTGATTTTCTTCCACCGGATCGACGTAAATGGGCAATAATCGAGATCCATCGAGGAAAAAATCGAAACGGACGAGAAAAAACTAAAGTTTGTCGAGGAAAACTCGATTTTTCGGTCTCCGGGTAATGTTTTCCTCGTACCAAAGGAATGTTGTTTACCCACAGGCCAATCCGCATCGTTCGACAACCGATTTTCTTCGACCGGATCGAAGTAAATGGGCAATGATCGAGATCCATCGAGGAAAAAATTAAAACGGACGAGAAAAAACCAAAGTTGGTCGAGGAAAACTCGATTTCTCGGCCCCCGGGTAATGTTTTCCTCGTACCAAAGGAATGCTCTCTATCCACAGGCCATTCCGCATCGTCCGACAACCGATTTTCTTCGACCAGATCGACGTAAATGGGCAATGATCAAGATCCATCGAGGAAAAACTCGAAATGGACGAGAAAAAACCAAAGTTGGTCGGGGAAAACTCGATTTCTCAGTCCCTAGGTAATGTTTTCCTCGTACCAAAGGAATGTTGTTTACCCATAGGCCAATCCGCATCGTTCGGCAACTGATTTTCTTCGACCAGATCGACGTAAATGGGCAATGATCGAGATCCATCGAGGAAAAAATTAAAACGGACGAGAAAAAACCAAAGTTGGTCGAGGTAAACTCGATTTCTCGGCCCTCGGGTAATGTTTTCCTCGTACCAAAGGAATGCTGTCCACCCACAAGCCATTCCGTGTCGTCCAGCAACCGATTTTCTTCGATCGGATAGATGTAAATGGGAATTGATCGAGATCCGTCGAGGAAAAAATTAAAACAAACGAGAAAAAACCAAAGTTGGTCGAGGAAAACTCGATTTCTCAGCCCCTGGGTAATGTTTTCCTCGTACCGAAGGAATGCTCTCTATCCACAAGCCATTCCGCATCATCCGACAACCAATTTTCTTCGACCGGATCGACGTAAATGGGCAATGATCAAGATCCATCGAGGAAAAACTCGAAATGGACGAGAAAAAACCAAAGTTGGTCTAGGAAAACTCGATTTCTCGGCCCCTGGGTAATGTTTTCCTCGTACCGAAGGAATGCTATCTACCCACAGGCCAATCCGGATCGTCCGGCAACTGATTTTCTTCCACCGGATCGACGTAAATGGGCAATAATCGAGATCCATCGAGGAAAAAATCGAAACGGACGAGAAAAAACTAAAGTTTGTCGAGGAAAACTCGATTTTTCGGTCTCCGGGTAATGTTTTCCTCGTACCAAAGGAATGTTGTTTACCCACAGGCCAATCCGCATCGTTCGACAAACGATTTTCTTCGACCGGATCGAAGTAAATGGGCAATGATCGAGATCCATCAAGGAAAAAATTAAAACGGACGAGAAAAAACCAAAGTTGGTCGAGGAAAACTCGATTTCTCGGCCCCCGGGTAATGTTTTCCTCGTACCAAAGGAATGCTCTCTATCCACAGGCCATTCCGCATCGTCCGACAACCGATTTTCTTCGACCGGATCGACGTAAATGGGCAATGATCAAGATCCATCGAGGAAAAAATCGAAACGGACGAGAAAAAACCAAAGTTGGTCGAGGAAAACTCGATTTCTCGGTCCCCAGGTAATGTTTTCCTCGTACCAAAGGAATGTTGTTTACCCATAGGCCAATCCGCATCGTTCGGCAACTGATTTTCTTCGACCAGATCGACGTAAATGGGCAATGATCGAGATCCATCGAGGAAAAAATTAAAACGGACGAGAAAAAACCAAAGTTGGTCGAGGTAAACTCGATTTCTCGGCCCCCGGGTAATGTTTTCCTCGTACCAAAGGAATGCTGTCCACCCACAAGCCATTCCGTGTCGTCCAGCAACTGATTTTCTTCGATCGGATAGATGTAAATGGGAATTGATCGAGATCCATCGAGGAAAAAATTAAAACAAACGAGAAAAAACCAAAGTTGGTCGAGGAAAACTCGATTTCTCAGCCCCTGGGTAATGTTTTCCTCGTACCGAAGGAATGCTCTCTATCCACAAGCCATTCCGCATCATCCGACAACCAATTTTCTTCGACCGGATCGACGTAAATGGGCAATGATCAAGATCCATCGAGGAAAAACTCGAAATGGACGAGAAAAAACCAAAGTTGGTCTAGGAAAACTCGATTTCTCGGCCCCTGGGTAATGTTTTCCTCGTACCGAAGGAATGTTGTCTACCCACAGTCCAATCAGCATCGTCCGGCAACCGATTTTCCTCGACCGGATCGACGTAAATTGGCAATGATCGAGATCCATCGAGGAAAAAATCAAAACAGACGAGAAAAACCCAAAGTTGATCGAGGAAAACTCGATTTCTCGGCCCCCGGGTAATGTTTTCCTCGTACCGAAGGAATGCTGTCTACCCACAGGCCAATCAGCATCATCCGACAATCGATTTTTTTCGACCAGATCGACGTAAATGGGCAATGATCGAGATCCTTCGTGGAAAAAATTAAAACGGACGAGAAAAACCCAAAGTTGGTCGAGGAAAACTCAATTTCTCGGCCCCCGGGTAATGTTTTCCTCGTACCGAAGGAATGCCGTCCACCCACAGGCCATTCCGCATCGTTTAGCAAACGATTTTCGTCGACTGGATCGACGTAAATGGGCAATATTCGAGATCCATCGAGGAAAAAATCGAAACGGCCGAGAAAAAACTAAAGTTGGTCGAGGAAAACTCGATTTCTAGGCCCCTAGGTAATATTTTCCTCATACCAAAGGAATGCTATCTACCCACAGGCCAATCCGCATCGTCCGACAAATGATTTTCTTCGACCAGATCGACGTAAATGGGCAATGATCGAGATCCATCGAGGAAAAAATAAAAACAGACAAGAAAAACCCAAAGTTGGTCTAGGAAAACTCGATTTCTCGGCCCCCGGGTAATGTTTTCGTCGTACCGAAGGAATACTGTCTACCCACAGGCCATTCCGCATCGTTCGACGACTGATTTTCTTCGACCGGATCGAAGTAAATGGGCAGTAATCGAGATCCATCGAGGAAAAAATTGAAACGGACGAGAAAAAACCAAAGTTGGTAGAGGAAAACTCGATTTCTCGTTCCCCAGGTAATGTTTTCCTCGTACCAAAGGAATGTTGTTTACCCATAGGCCAATCCGCATCGTTCGGCAACTGATTTTCTTCGACTAGATCGACGTAAATGGGCAATGATCGAGATCCATCGAGGAAAAAATTAAAACGGACGAGAAAAAACCAAAGTTGGTCGAGGTAAACTCGATTTCTCGGCCCCCGGGTAATGTTTTCCTCGTACCAAAGGAATGCTGTCCACCCACAAGCCATTCCGTGTCGTCCAGCAACCGATTTTCTTCGATCGGATAGATGTAAATGGAAATTGATCGAGATCCATCGAGGAAAAAATTAAAACAAACGAGAAAAAACCAAAGTTGGTCGAGGAAAACTCGATTTCTCAGCCCCTGGGTAATGTTTTCCTCGTACCGAAGGAATGCTCTCTATCCACAAGCCATTCCGCATCATCCGACAACCAATTTTCTTCGACCGGATCGACGTAAATTGGCAATGATCGAGATCCATCGAGGAAAAAATCAAAACGGCCGAGAAAAACCCAAAGTTGATCGAGGAAAACTTGATTTCTCGGCCCCTGGGTAATGTTTTCGTCGTACTGAAGGAATACAGTCTACCCACAGGCCATTCCGCATTGTTCGGCAACCGATTTTCTTCGACCGGATCGACGTAAATTGGCAATGATCGAGATCCATCGAGGAAAAAATCAAAACGGACGAGAAAAAACCAAAGTTGGTCGAGGAAAACTCGATTTCTCGGTCCCCGGGTAATGTTTTCCTCGTACCGAAGGAATGTTGTTTACCCATAGGCCAATCAGCATCATCCGACAACCGATTTTCTTCGACCAGATCGACGTAAATGGGCAATGATCGAGATCAATCGAGGAAAAACTCGAAATGGACGAGAAAAAACCAAAGTTGGTCGAGGAAAACTCGATTTCTCGGCCCCTGGGTAATGTTTTCCTCGTATCGAAGGAATGGTGTCTATCCACAGGCCAATCCGCAACGTCCGGCAACCGATTTTTTTCGACCAGATCGACGTAAATGGGTAATGATCGAGATCCATCGAGGAAAAAATCAAAACGGACGAGAAAAACCCAAAGTTGGTCGAGGAAAACTCGATTTGTCGGCCCCCGTGTAATGTTTTCGTCGTACTTAAGGAATACAGTCTACCCACAAGCCATTCCGCATCGTTCGACGACTGATTTTCTTCAACCGGATCGACGTAAATGGGCAATGATTGAGATCCATCGAGGAAAAACTCGAAATGGACGAGAAAAACCCAAAGTTGGTCTAGGAAAACTCGATTTCTCGGCCCCCGGGTAATGTTTTCCTCGTACCGAAGGAATGTTTTCTACCCACAGGCCAATCAGCATTATCCGGCAACCGATTTTCTTCGACCGGATCGACGTAAATGGGCAATGATTGACATCCATCGAAGAAAAAATCAAAACGGACGAGAAAAACCCAAAGTTGGTCGAGGAAAACTCAATTTCTCGTCCCCCGGGTAATGTTTTCCTCGTACCGAACGAATGCCGTCCACCCACAGGCCATTCCGCATCGTTCAGCAAACGATTTTCGTCGACCGGATTGACGTAAATGGGCAATATTCGAGATCCATCGAGGAAAAAATCGAAACAGCCGAGAAAAAACTAAAGTTGGTCGAGGAAAACTCGATTTCTAGGCCCCTAGGTAATATTTTCCTCATACCAAAGGAATGCTATCTACCCACAGGCCAATCCGCATCGTCCGACAAATGATTTTCTTCGACCAGATCGACGTAAATGGGCAATGATCGAGATCCATCGAGGAAAAAATAAAAACAGACAAGAAAAACCCAAAGTTGGTCTAGGAAAACTCGATTTCTCGGCCCCCGGGTAATGTTTTCGTCGTACCGAAGGAATACTGTCTACCCACAGGCCATTCCGCATCATCCGACAACCAATTTTCTTCGACCGGATCGACGTAAATTGGCAATGATCGAGATCCATCGAGGAAAAAATCAAAACGGACGAGAAAAAACCAAAGTTGGTCGAGGAAAACTCGATTTCTCGGTCCCCGGGTAATGTTTTCCTCGTACCGAAGGAATGTTGTTTACCCATAGGCCAATCAGCATCATCCGACAACCGATTTTCTTCGACCAGATCGACGTAAATGGGCAATGATCGAGATCAATCGAGGAAAAACTCGAAATGGACGAGAAAAAACCAAAGTTGGTCAAGGAAAACTCGATTTCTCGGCCCCTGGGTAATGTTTTCCTCGTATCGAAGGAATGGTGTCTATCCACAGGCCAATCCGCAACGTCCGGCAACCGATTTTTTTCGACCAGATCGACGTAAATGGGTAATGATCGAGATCCATCGAGGAAAAAATCAAAACGGACGAGAAAAACCCAAAGTTGGTCGAGGAAAACTCGATTTGTCGGCCCCCGGGTAATGTTTTCGTCGTACTTAAGGAATACAGTCTACCCACAAGCCATTCCGCATCGTTCGACGACTGATTTTCTTCAACCGGATCGACGTAAATGGGCAATGATTGAGATCCATCGAGGAAAAACTCGAAATGGACGAGAAAAACCCAAAGTTGGTCTAGGAAAACTCGATTTCTCGGCCCCCGGGTAATGTTTTCCTCGTACCGAAGGAATGCTTTCTACCCACAGGCCAATCAGCATTATCCGGCAACCGATTTTCTTCGACCGGATCGACGTAAATGGGCAATGATTGACATCCATCGAAGAAAAAATCAAAACGGACGAGAAAAACCCAAAGTTGGTCGAGGAAAACTCAATTTCTCGGCCCCCGGGTAATGTTTTCCTCGTACCGAACGAATGCCGTCCACCCACAGGCCATTCCGCATCGTTCAGCAAACGATTTTCGTCGACTGGATCGACGTAAATGGGCAATATTCGAGTTCCATCGAGGAAAAAATCGAAACGGACGAGAAAAAACTAAAGTTGGTCGAGGAAAACTCGATTTCTCGGCCCCTAGGTAATATTTTCCTCGTACCAAAGGAATGCTATCTACCCACAGACAAATCCGCATCGTCCGACAACTGATTTTCTTCGACCAGATCGACGTAAATGGGCAATGATCGAGATCCATCGAGGAAAAAATCAAAACGGACAAGAAAAACCCAAAGTTGGTCGAGGAAAACTCGATTTGTCGGCCCCCGGGTAATGTTTTCGTCGTACCGAAGGAATACTGTCTACCCACAGGCCATTCCGCATCGTTCGACGACTGATTTTCTTCGACCGGATCGAAGTAAATGGGCAGTAATCGAGATCCATCGAGGAAAAAATTGAAACGGACGAGAAAAAACCAAAGTTGGTAGAGGAAAACTCGATTTCTCGTTCCCCAGGTAATGTTTTCCTCGTACCAAAGGAATGTTGTTTACCCATAGGCCAATCCGCATCGTTCGGCAACTGATTTTCTTCGACTAGATCGACGTAAATGGGCAATGATCGAGATCCATCGAGGAAAAAATTAAAACGGACGAGAAAAAACCAAAGTTGGTCGAGGTAAACTCGATTTCTCGGCCCCCGGGTAATGTTTTCCTCGTACCAAAGGAATGCTGTCCACCCACAAGCCATTCCGTGTCGTCCAGCAACCGATTTTCTTCGATCGGATAGATGTAAATGGAAATTGATCGAGATCCATCGAGGAAAAAATTAAAACAAACGAGAAAAAACCAAAGTTGGTCGAGGAAAACTCGATTTCTCAGCCCCTGGGTAATGTTTTCCTCGTACCGAAGGAATGCTCTCTATCCACAAGCCATTCCGCATCATCCGACAACCAATTTTCTTCGACCGGATCGACGTAAATTGGCAATGATCGAGATCCATCGAGGAAAAAATCAAAACGGACGAGAAAAACCCAAAGTTGATCGAGGAAAACTTGATTTCTCGGCCCCTGGGTAATGTTTTCGTCGTACTGAAGGAATACAGTCTACCCACAGGCCATTCCGCATTGTTCGGCAACCGATTTTCTTCGACCGGATCGACGTAAATTGGCAATGATCGAGATCCATCGAGGAAAAAATCAAAACGGACGAGAAAAAACCAAAGTTGGTCGAGGAAAACTCGATTTCTCGGTCCCCGGGTAATGTTTTCCTCGTACCGAAGGAATGTTGTTTACCCATAGGCCAATCAGCATCATCCGACAACCGATTTTCTTCGACCAGATCGACGTAAATGGGCAATGATCGAGATCAATCGAGGAAAAACTCGAAATGGACGAGAAAAAACCAAAGTTGGTCGAGGAAAACTCGATTTCTCGGCCCCTGGGTAATGTTTTCCTCGTATCGAAGGAATGGTGTCTATCCACAGGCCAATCCGCAACGTCCGGCAACCGATTTTTTTCGACCAGATCGACGTAAATGGGTAATGATCGAGATCCATCGAGGAAAAAATCAAAACGGACGAGAAAAACCCAAAGTTGGTCGAGGAAAACTCGATTTGTCGGCCCCCGTGTAATGTTTTCGTCGTACTTAAGGAATACAGTCTACCCACAAGCCATTCCGCATCGTTCGACGACTGATTTTCTTCAACCGGATCGACGTAAATGGGCAATGATTGAGATCCATCGAGGAAAAACTCGAAATGGACGAGAAAAACCCAAAGTTGGTCTAGGAAAACTCGATTTCTCGGCCCCCGGGTAATGTTTTCCTCGTACCGAAGGAATGTTTTCTACCCACAGGCCAATCAGCATTATCCGGCAACCGATTTTCTTCGACCGGATCGACGTAAATGGGCAATGATTGACATCCATCGAAGAAAAAATCAAAACGGACGAGAAAAACCCAAAGTTGGTCGAGGAAAACTCAATTTCTCGTCCCCCGGGTAATGTTTTCCTCGTACCGAACGAATGCCGTCCACCCACAGGCCATTCCGCATCGTTCAGCAAACGATTTTCGTCGACCGGATTGACGTAAATGGGCAATATTCGAGATCCATCGAGGAAAAAATCGAAACAGCCGAGAAAAAACTAAAGTTGGTCGAGGAAAACTCGATTTCTAGGCCCCTAGGTAATATTTTCCTCATACCAAAGGAATGCTATCTACCCACAGGCCAATCCGCATCGTCCGACAACCGATTTTCTTCGACCAGATCGACGTAAATGGGCAATGATCGAGATCCATCGAGGAAAAAATAAAAACAGACAAGAAAAACCCAAAGTTGGTCTAGGAAAACTCGATTTCTCGGCCCCCGGGTAATGTTTTCGTCGTACCGAAGGAATACTGTCTACCCACAGGCCATTCCGCATCATCCGACAACCAATTTTCTTCGACCGGATCGACGTAAATTGGCAATGATCGAGATCCATCGAGGAAAAAATCAAAACGGACGAGAAAAAACCAAAGTTGGTCGAGGAAAACTCGATTTCTCGGTCCCCGGGTAATGTTTTCCTCGTACCGAAGGAATGTTGTTTACCCATAGGCCAATCAGCATCATCCGACAACCGATTTTCTTCGACCAGATCGACGTAAATGGGCAATGATCGAGATCAATCGAGGAAAAACTCGAAATGGACGAGAAAAAACCAAAGTTGGTCGAGGAAAACTCGATTTCTCGGCCCCTGGGTAATGTTTTCCTCGTATCGAAGGAATGGTGTCTATCCACAGGCCAATCCGCAACGTCCGGCAACCGATTTTTTTCGACCAGATCGACGTAAATGGGTAATGATCGAGATCCATCGAGGAAAAAATCAAAACGGACGAGAAAAACCCAAAGTTGGTCGAGGAAAACTCGATTTGTCGGCCCCCGTGTAATGTTTTCGTCGTACTTAAGGAATACAGTCTACCCACAAGCCATTCCGCATCGTTCGACGACTGATTTTCTTCAACCGGATCGACGTAAATGGGCAATGATTGAGATCCATCGAGGAAAAACTCGAAATGGACGAGAAAAACCCAAAGTTGGTCTAGGAAAACTCGATTTCTCGGCCCCCGGGTAATGTTTTCCTCGTACCGAAGGAATGTTTTCTACCCACAGGCCAATCAGCATTATCCGGCAACCGATTTTCTTCGACCGGATCGACGTAAATGGGCAATGATTGACATCCATCGAAGAAAAAATCAAAACGGACGAGAAAAACCCAAAGTTGGTCGAGGAAAACTCGATTTCTCGGTCCCCGGGTAATGTTTTCCTCGTACCGAAGAAATGCTGTCTACCCACAGGCCAATCCGCATCGTCCGGCAACCAATTTTCTTCGACCGGATCGACGTAAATGGGCAATGATCGAGATCCATCGAGGAAAAAATCAAAACGGACGAGAAAAACCAAAAGTTGATTGAGGAAAACTCGATTTCTCGGCCTCTGGGTAATGTTTTCCTCGTACCAAAGGAATGCTGTCTACCCACAGGCCATTCCACATCGTTCGACAACCGATTTTCTTCGACCGGATCGACGTAAATGGGCAATGATCTAGATCCATCGAGGAAAAACTCGAAATGGACGAGAAAAAAATAAAGTTGATAGAGGAAAACTCGATTTCTCGGCCCCCGGGTAATGTTTTCCTCGTACCGAAGGAATGCTGTCTACCCACAGGCCATTCAGCATCGTCCGGCAACCGATTTTCTTCGACCGGATCGACGTAAATGGGCAATGATCGAGATCCATCGTGGAAAAAATTAAAACGCACGAGAAAAACTCAAAGTTGGTCTAGGAAAACTCAATTTCTCGGTCCCTGGGTAATGTTTTCCTCGTATCGAAGGAATGCTTTCTACCCACAGGCCAATCAGCATTGTCCGGCAACCGATTTTCTTCGACCAGATCGACGAAAATGGGCAATGATTGAGATCCATCGAGGAAAAAATCAAAACGGACGAGAAAAACCCAAAGTTGGTCGAGGAAAACTCGATTTCTCGGTCCCCGGGTAATATTTTCCTCGTACCAAACGAATGTCGTCCAACCACAGGCCATTCCGCATCGTTCAGCAAACGATTTTCTTCGACCGGATCGACGTAAATGGGCATTGATCAAGATCCATCGAGGAAAAAATCGAAACGGACGAGAAAAAACCAAAGTTGGTCGAGGAAAACTCGATTTCTCGGTCCCCGGGTAATGTTTTCCTCGTACCGAAGGAATGTTGTTTACCCATAGGCCAATCCGCATCGTTCGGCAAATGATTTTCTTCGACCAGATCGACGTAAATTGGCAATGATCGAGATTCATCGAGGAAAAAATTAAAACGGACGAGAAAAAACCAAAGTTGGTCGAGGTAAACTCGATTTCTCGGTCCCCGGGTAATGTTTTCCTCGTACCGAAGGAATGCTGTCCACCCAAAAGCCATTCCGTGTCGTCCAGCAACCGATTTTCTTCGATCGGATAGATGTAAATGGGAATTGATCGAGATCCATAGAGGAAAAAATAAAAACAAACGAGAAAAAACCAAAGTTGGTCGAGGAAAACTCGATTTCTCAGCCCCTGGGTAATGTTTTCCTCGTACCGAAGGAATGCTCTCTATCCACAAGCCATTCCGCATCGTCCGGCAACCGATTTTCTTCGACCGGATCGACGTAAATGGGCAATGATCAAGATCCATCGAGGAAAAAATCAAACCGGACGAGAAAAACCCAAAGTTGATCGAGGAAAACTTGATTTCTCGGCCCCCGGGTAATGTTTTCGTCGTACTGAAGGAATACTGTCTACCCACAGGCCATTCCGCATCGTTCGACGACTGATTTTCTTCAACCGGATCGACGTAAATGGGCAATGATCGAGATCCATCGAGGAAAAAATCAAAACAGACGAGAAAAACCCAAAGTTGGACGAGGAAAACTTGATTTCTCGGCCCCCGGGTAATGTTTTCCTCGTACCGAAGGAATGCCGTCCACCCACAGGCCATTCCGCATCGTTCAGCAAACGATTTTCGTCGACCGGATCGACGTAAATGGGCAATATTCGAGATCCATCGAGGAAAAAATTAAAACAGACGAGAAAAACCCAAAGTTGGACGAGGAAAACTTGATTTCTCGGCCCCCGGGTAATGTTTTCCTCGTACCGAAGGAATGCTCTCTATCCACAGGCCATTCCGCATCGTCCGACAAACGATTTTCTTCGACCGTATCGACGTAAATGGGCAATGATCAAGATCCATCGAGGAAAAACTCGAAATAGACGAGAAAAAACCAAAGTTGGACGAGGAAAACTTGATTTCTCGGCCCCTGGGTAATGTTTTCGTCGTATTGAAGGAATACAGTCTACCCACATACCATTCCGCATCGTTCAATGACTAATTTTCTTCGATCGGATCGACGTAAATGGGCAATGATCGAGATCCATCGAGGAAAAAATCAAAACGGACGAGAAAAACCTAAAGTTGGACGAGGAAAACTCGATTTCTCGGCCCCCGGGTAATGTTTTCCTCGTACCAAAGGAATGTTGTTTACCCACAGGCCAATCCGCATCGTTCGGCAACTAATTTTCTTCGACCGAATCGAAGTAAATGGGCAATGATCGAGATCCATCGAGGAAAAAATTAAAACAGACGAGAAAAAACCAAAGTTGGTCGAGGAAAACTCGATTTCTCGGCCCCCGGGTAATGTTTTCCTCGTACCGAAGGAATGCTGTCTACCCACAGGCCAATCCGCATCGTTCGACAACCAATTTTCTTCGACCAGATCGACGTAAATGGGCAATGATCGAGATCCATCGAGGAAAAACTCGAAATGGACGAGAAAAAACCAAAGTTGGTCGAGGAAAACTCAATTTCTCGGCCCCTGGGTAATGTTTTCCTCGCACCGAAGGAATGGTGTCTATCCACAGGCCAATCCGCAACGTCCGGCAACCGATTTTTTTCGACCAGGTCGATGTAAATGGGTAATGATCGAGATCCATCGAGGAAAAAATCTAAACGGACGAGAAAAACACAAAGTTGGTCGAGGAAAACTCGATTTCTCGGCCCCCGGGTAATGTTTTCGTCGTACTTAAGGAATACAGTCTACCCACAAGCCTATCCGCATCGTTCGACGACTGATTTTATTCCACCGGATCGACGTAAATGGGCAATGATCGAGATCCATCGAGGAAAAAATCGAAACAGACGAGAAAAAACTAAAGTTGGTCGAGGAAAACTCGATTTCTCGGCCCCTGGGTAATGTTTTCCTCGTACCGAAGGAATGGTGTCTATCCACAGGCCAATCCGCAACGTCAGGCAACCGAATTTTTCGACCAGATCGACGTAAATGGATAATGATCGAGATCCATCGAGGAAAAAATCAAAACGGACGAGAAAAACCCAAAGTTGATCGAGGAAAACTTGATTTCTCGGCCCCCGGGTAATGTTTTTGTCGTACTGAAGGAATACTGTCTACCCACAGGCCATTCCGCATCGTTCGACGACTGATTTTCTTCGACCGGATCGACGTAAATGGGCAATGATCGAGATCCATCGAGGAAAAAATCAAAACGGACGAGAAAACCCAAAGTTGGACAAGGAAAACTCGATTTCTCAGCCCCCGGGTAATGTTTTCCTCGTACCGAAGGAATGTTGTTTACCCACAGGCCAATCTGCATCGTTCGGCAAACGATTTTCTTCGATTGGATCGACATAAATAAGCAATGATCGAGATCCATCGAGGAAAAAATCAAAACGGACTAGAAAAACCCAAAGTTGATCGAGGAAAACTCAATTTCTCGGCCCCCGGGTAATGTTTTCCTCGAACCAAAGGATGCTGCCTACCCACAGGCCATTCCGCATCTTTCGACAACCGGTTTTCTTCGACCGGATCGACGTAATTGGGCAATAATCAAGATCCATCGAGGAAAAAATCAAAACGGACGAGAAAAACCCAAAGTTGGTCGAGGAAAACTCGATTTCTTGGCCCCCGGGTAATGATTTCGTCGTACTGAAGGAATACTGTCCACCCACAGGCCATTCCGCATCGTTCGATGACTAATTTTCTTCGACCTGATCGACGTAAATGGGCAATAATCGAGATCCATCGAGGAAAAAATCAAAACGGACAAGAAAAATCCAAAGTTGGACGAGGAAAACTCGATTTCTCGGCATCTGGGTAATGTTTTCCTCGTACCGAAGGAATGCTGCCTACCCACAGGCCATTCTGCATCGTCCGACAACCGATTTTCTTCGACTGGATCGACGTAAATGGGCAATGATCAAGATCCATCGAGGAAAAACTCGAAATGGACGAGAAAAAACCAAAGTTGGTCGAGGAAAACTCGATTTCTCGGCCCTCGGGTAATGTTTTCCTCGTACCGAAGGAATATTATCTACCCACAGGCCAATATGCATTGTCCGACAACCGATTTTCTTCGACCAGATCGACGTAAATGGGCAATGATCGAGATCCATCTCGGAAAAAATCAAAACAGACGAGAAAAACCCAAAGTTGATCGAGGAAAACTCAATTTCTCGGCCCCCGGGTAATGTTTTCCTCGAACCAAAGGATGCTGCCTACCCACAGGCCATTCCGCATCTTTCGACAACCGGTTTTCTTCGACCGGATCGACGTAATTGGGCAATAATCGAGATCCATTGAGGAAAAAATCAAAACGGACGAGAAAAACCCAAAGTTGGTCGAGGAAAACTCGATTTCTTGGCCCCCGGGTAATGATTTCGTCGTACTGAAGGAATACTGTCCACCCAAGCGCCATTCCGCATCGTTCGATGACTGATTTTCTTCGACCTGATCGACGTAAATGGGCAATAATCGAGATCCATCGAGGAAAAAATCAAAACGGACAAGAAAAATCCAAAGTTGGACGAGGAAAACTCGATTTCTCGGCATCTGGGTAATGTTTTCCTCGTACCGAAGGAATGCTGCCTACCCACAGGCCATTCTGCATGGTCCGACAACCGATTTTCTTCGACTGGATCAACGTAAATGGGCAATGATCAAGATCCATCGAGGAAAAACTCGAAATGGACGAGAAAAAACCAAAGTTGGTCGAGGAAAACTCGATTTCTCGGCCCTCGGGTAATGTTTTCCTCGTACCGAAGGAATATTATCTACCCACAGGCCAATATGCATTGTCCGACAACCGATTTTCTTCGACCGGATCGACGTAAATGGGCAATGATCGAGATCCATCTCGGAAAAAATCAAAACAGACGAGAAAAACCCAAAGTTGATCGAGGAAAACTCAATTTCTCGGCCCCCGGGTAATGTTTTCCTCGAACCAAAGGATGCTGCCTACCCACAGGCCATTCCGCATCTTTCGACAACCGGTTTTCTTCGACCGGATCGACGTAATTGGGCAATAATCGAGATCCATTGAGGAAAAAATCAAAACGGACGAGAAAAACCCAAAGTTGGTCGAGGAAAACTCGATTTCTCGGCCCCCGGGTAATGATTTCGTCGTACTGAAGGAATACTGTCCACCCACAGGCCATTCCGCATCGTTCGATGACTGATTTTCTTCGACCTGATTGACGTAAATGGGCAATAATCGAGATCCATCGAGGAAAAAATCAAAACGGACAAGAAAAACCCAAAGTTGGACGAGGAAAACTCGATTTCTCGGCGTCTGGGTAATGTTTTCCTCGTACCGAAGGAATGCTGCCTACCCACAGGCCATTCTGCATCGTCCGACAACCGATTTTCTTCGACTAGATCGACGTAAATGGGCAATGATCAAGATCCATCGAGGAAAAACTCGAAATGGACGAGAAAAAACCAAAGTTGGTCGAGGAAAACTCGATTTCTTGGCCCTCGGGTAATGTTTTCCTCGTACCGAAGGAATATTATCTACCCACAGGCCAATATGCATTGTCCGACAACCGATTTTCTTCGACCGGATCGACGTAAATGGGCAATGATCGAGATCCATCTCGGAAAAAATCAAAACAGATGAGAAAAACCCAAAGTTGGTCGAGGAAAACTCGATTTCTCGGCCCCCGGGTAATGTTTTCCTCGTACCGAAGGAATGTTGTCTACCCACAGGCCAATCTACATCGTCCAACAACCGATTTTCTTCGACCAGATTGACGTAAATGGGCAATGATCGAGATCCATCGAGGAAAAAATTAAAACGGACGAGAAAAAACCAAAGTTGGTCGAGGAAAACTCGATTTCTCGGTCCCCGGGTAATGTTTTCCTCGTACCGAAGGAATGTTGGTTACCCATAGGCCAATCCGCATCGTTCGGCAACCGATTTTCTTCGACCAGATCGACGTAAATGGGCAATGATCGAGATCCATCGAGGAAAAACTCGAAATGGACGAGAAAAAACCAAAGTTGGTCGAGGAAAACTCAATTTCTCGGCCCCTGGGTAATGTTTTCCTCGCACCGAAGGAATGGTGTCTATCCACAGGCCAATCCGCAACGTCCGGCAACCGATTTTTTTCGACCAGGTCGACGTAAATGGGTAATGATCGAGATCCATCAAGGAAAAAATCTAAACGGACGAGAAAAACACAAAGTTGGTCGAGGAAAACTCGATTTCTCGGCCCCCGGGTAATGTTTTCGTCGTACTTAAGGAATACAGTCTACCCACAAGCCTATCCGCATCGTTCGACGACTGATTTTATTCCACCGGATCGACGTAAATGGGCAATGATCGAGATCCATCGAGGAAAAAATCAAAACAGACGAGAAAAAACTAAAGTTGGTCGAGGAAAACTTGATTTCTCGGCCCCTGGGTAATGTTTTCCTCGTACCGAAGGAATGGTGTCTATCCACAGGCCAATCCGCAACGTCAGGCAACCGAATTTTTCGACCAGATCGACGTAAATGGATAATGATCGAGATCCATCGAGGAAAAAATCAAAACGGACGAGAAAAACCCAAAGTTGATCGAGGAAAACTTGATTTCTCGGCCCCCGGGTAATGTTTTTGTCGTACTGAAGGAATACTGTCTACCCACAAGCCATTCCGCATCGTTCGACGACTGATTTTCTTCGACCGGATCGACGTAAATGGGCAATGATCGAGATCCATCGAGGAAAAAATCAAAACGGACGAGAAAACCCAAAGTTGGACGAGGAAAACTCGATTTCTCAGCCCCCGGGTAATGTTTTCCTCGTACCGAAGGAATGTTGTTTACCCACAGGCCAATCTGCATCGTTCGGCAAACGATTTTCTTCGATTAGATCGACATAAATAAGCAATGATCGAGATCCATCGAGGAAAAAATCAAAACGGACTAGAAAAACCCAAAGTTGATCGAGGAAAACTCAATTTCTCGGCCCCCGGGTAATGTTTTCCTCGAACCAAAAGATGCTGCCTACCCACAGGCCATTCCGCATCTTTCGACAACCGGTTTTCTTCGACTGGATCGACGTAATTGGGAAATAATCGAAAACCATCGAGGAAAAAATCAAAACGGACGAGAAAAACCCAAAGTTGGTCGAGGAAAACTCGATTTCTTGGCCCCCGGGTAATGATTTCGTCGTACTAAAGGAATACTGTCCACCCACAGGCCATTCCGCATCGTTCGATGACTGATTTTCTTCGACCTGATCGACGTAAATGGGCAATAATCGAGATCCATCGAGGAAAAAATCAAAACGGACAAGAAAAATCCAAAGTTGGACGAGGAAAACTCGATTTCTCGGCATCTGGGTAATGTTTTCCTCGTACCGAAGGAATGCTGCCTACCCACAGGCCATTCTGCATCGTCCGACAACCGATTTTCTTCGACTGGATCGACATAAATGGGCAATGATCAAGATCCATCGAGGAAAAACTCGAAATGGACGAGAAAAAACCAAAGTTGGTCGAGGAAAACTCGATTTCTCGGCCCTCGGGTAATGTTTTCCTCGTACCGAAGGAATATTATCTACCCACAGGCCAATATGCATTGTCCGACAACCGATTTTCTTCGACCGGATCGACGTAAATGGGCAATGATCGAGATCCATCTCGGAAAAAATCAAAACAGACAAGAAAAACCCAAAGTTGATCGAGGAAAACTCAATTTCTCGGCCCCCGGGTAATGTTTTCCTCGAACCAAAGGATGCTGCCTACCCACAGGCCATTCCGCATCTTTCGACAACCGGTTTTCTTCGACCGGATCGACGTAATTGGGCAATAATCGAGATCCATTGAGGAAAAAATCAAAACGGACGAGAAAAACCCAAAGTTGGTCGAGGAAAACTCGATTTCTCGGCCCCCGGATAATGATTTCGTCGTACTGAAGGAATACTGTCCACCCACAGGCCATTCCGCATCGTTCGATGACTGATTTTCTTCGACCTGATCGACGTAAATGGGCAATAATCGAGATCCATCGAGGAAAAAATCAAAACGGACAAGAAAAACCCAAAGTTGGACGAGGAAAACTCGATTTCTCGGCGTCTGGGTAATGTTTTCCTCGTACCGAAGGAATGCTGCCTACCCACAGGCCATTCTGCATCGTCCGACAACCGATTTTCTTCGACTAGATCGACGTAAATGGGCAATGATCAAGATCCATCGAGGAAAAACTCGAAATGGACGAGAAAAAACCAAAGTTGGTCGAGGAAAACTCGATTTCTCGGCCCTCGGGTAATGTTTTCCTCGTACCGAAGGAATATTATCTACCCACAGGCCAATATGCATTGTCCGACAACCGATTTTCTTCGACCGGATCGACGTAAATGGGCAATGATCGAGATCCATCTCGGAAAAAATCAAAACAGATGAGAAAAACCCAAAGTTGGTCGAGGAAAACTCGATTTCTCGGCCCCCGGGTAATGTTTTCCTCGTACCGAAGGAATGTTGTCTACCCACAGGCCAATCTACATCGTCCAACAACCGATTTTCTTCGACCAGATTGACGTAAATGGGCAATGATCGAGATCCATCGAGGAAAAAATTAAAACGGACGAGAAAAAACCAAAGTTGGTCGAGGAAAACTCGATTTCTCGGTCCCCGGGTAATGTTTTCCTCGTACCGAAGGAATGTTGTTTACCCATAGGCCAATCCGCATCGTTCGGCAACCGATTTTCTTCGACCAGATCGACGTAAATGGGCAATGATCGAGATCCATCGAGGAAAACCTCGAAATGGACGAGAAAAAACCAAAGTTGGTCGAGGAAAACTCAATTTCTCGGCCCCTGGGTAATGTTTTCCTCGCACCGAAGGAATGGTGTCTATCCACAGGCCAATCCGCAACGTCCGGCAACCGATTTTTTTCGACCAGGTCGACGTAAATGGGTAATGATCGAGATCCATCGAGGAAAAAATCTAAACGGACGAGAAAAACACAAAGTTGGTCGAGGAAAACTCGATTTCTCGGCCCCCGGGTAATGTTTTCGTCGTACTTAAGGAATACAGTCTACCCACAAGCCTATCCGCATCGTTCGACGACTGATTTTATTCCACCGGATCGACGTAAATGGGCAATGATCGAGATCCATCGAGGAAAAAATCGAAACAGACGAGAAAAAACTAAAGTTGGTCGAGGAAAACTCGATTTCTCGGCCCCTGGGTAATGTTTTCCTCGTACCGAAGGAATGGTGTCTATCCACAGGCCAATCCGCAACGTCAGGCAACCGAATTTTTCGACCAGATCGACGTAAATGGATAATGATCGAGATCCATCGAGGAAAAAATCAAAACGGACGAGAAAAACCCAAAGTTGATCGAGGAAAACTTGATTTCTCGGCCCCCGGGTAATGTTTTTGTCGTACTGAAGGAATACTGTCTACCCACAGGCCATTCCGCATCGTTCGACGACTGATTTTCTTCGACCGGATCGACGTAAATGGGCAATGATCGAGATCCATCGAGGAAAAAATCAAAACGGACGAGAAAACCCAAAGTTGGACGAGGAAAACTCGATTTCTCAGCCCCCGGGTAATGTTTTCCTCGTACCGAAGGAATGTTGTTTACCCACAGGCCAATCTGCATCGTTCGGCAAACGATTTTCTTCGATTGGATCGACATAAATAAGCAATGATCGAGATCCATCGAGGAAAAAATCAAAACGGACTAGAAAAACCCAAAGTTGATCGAGGAAAACTCAATTTCTCGGCCCCCGGGTAATGTTTTCCTCGAACCAAAGGATGCTGCCTACCCACAGGCCATTCCGCATCTTTCGACAACCGGTTTTCTTCGTAATGTTTTCCTCGGTCCCCGGGTAATGTTTTCCTCGTACCGAAGGAATGTTGTTTACCCATAGGCCAATCCGCATCGTTCGGCAACCGATTTTCTTCGACCAGATCGACGTAAATGGGAAATGATCGAGATCCATCGAGGAAAACCTCGAAATGGACGAGAAAAAACCAAAGTTGGTCGAGGAAAACTCAATTTCTCGGCCCCTGGGTAATGTTTTCCTCGCACCGAAGGAATGGTGTCTATCCACAGGCCAATCCGCAACGTCCGGCAACCGATTTTTTTCGACCAGGTCGACGTAAATGGGTAATGATCGAGATCCATAGAGGAAAAAATCTAAACGGACGAGAAAAACACAAAGTTGGTCGAGGAAAACTCGATTTCTCGGCCCCCGGGTAATGTTTTCGTCGTACTTAAGGAATACAGTCTACCCACAAGCCTATCCGCATCGTTCGACGACTGATTTTATTCCACCGGATCGACGTAAATGGGCAATGATCGAGATCCATCGAGGAAAAAATCGAAACAGACGAGAAAAAACTAAAGTTGGACGAGGAAAACTCGATTTCTCGGCATCTGGGTAATGTTTTCCTCGTACCGAAGGAATGCTGCCTACCCACAGGCCATTCTGCATCGTCCGACAACCGATTTTCTTCGACTGGATCGACGTAAATGGGCAATGATCAAGATCCATCGAGGAAAAACTCGAAATGGACGAGAAAAAACCAAAGTTGGTCGAGGAAAACTCGATTTCTCGGCCCCCGGGTAATGTTTTCCTCGTACCGAAGGAATATTGTCTACCCACAGGCCAATCTACATCGTCCAACAACCGATTTTCTTCGACCAGATTGACGTAAATGGGCAATAATCGAGATCCATCGAGGAAAAAATTAAAACGGACGAGAAAAAACCAAAGTTGGTCGAGGAAAACTCGATTTCTCGGTCCCCGGGTAATGTTTTCCTCGTACCGAAGGAATGTTGTTTACCCATAGGCCAATCCGCATCGTTCGGCAACCGATTTTCTTCGACCAGATCGACGTAAATGGGCAATGATCGAGATCCATCGAGGAAAAACTCGAAATGGACGAGAAAAAACCAAAGTTGGTCGAGGAAAACTCGATTTCTCGGTCCCCGGGTAATGTTTTCCTCGTACCGAAGGAATGTCGTTTACCCATAGGCCAATCCGCATCGTTCGGCAACCGATTTTCTTCGACCAGATCGACGTAAATGGGCAATGATCGAGATCCATCGAGGAAAAACTCAAAATGGACGAGAAAAAACCAAAGTTGGTCGAGGAAAACTCAATTTCTCGGCCATTGGGTAATGTTTTCCTCGCACCGAAGGAATGGTGTCTATCCACAGGCCAATCCGCAACGTCCGGCAACCGATTTTTTTCGACCAGATCGACGTAAATGGGTAATGATCGAGATCCATCGAGGAAAAAATTAAAACGAACGAGAAAAAACCAAAGTTGGTCGAGGAAAACTCGATTTCTCGGTCCCCGGGTAATGTTTTCCTCGTACCGAAGGAATGTTGTTTACCCATAGGCCAATCCGCATCGTTCGGCAACCGATTTTCTTCGACCAGATCGACGTAAATGGGCAATGATCGAGATCCATCGAGGAAAAACTCGAAATGGACGAGAAAAAACCAAAGTTGGTCGAGGAAAACTCGATTTCTCGGCCCCCGGGTAATGTTTTCGTCGTACTTAAGGAATACAGTCTACCCACAAGCCTATCCGCATCGTTCGACGACTGATTTTATTCCACCGGATCGACGTAAATGGGCAATGATCGAGATCCATCGAGGAAAAAATCGAAACAGACGAGAAAAAACTAAAGTTGGTCGAGGAAAACTCGATTTCTCGGCCCCTGGGTAATATTTTCCTCGTACCAAAGGAATGCTATCTACCCACAGGCCAATCCGCATCGTCCGGCAACTGATTTTCTTCGACCAGATTGACGTAAATGGGCAATGATCGAGATCCATCGAGGAAAAAATAAAAACAGACGAGAAAAACCCAAAGTTGGTCTAGGAAAACTCGATTTCACGGCCCCCGGGTAATGTTTTCGTCGTACCGAAGGAATACTGTCTACCCACCGGCCAATCCGCATCGTTCGGCAAACGATTTTCTTCGATTGGATCGACGTAAATGGGCAATGATCGAGATCCATCGAGGAAAAAATCAAAACGGACGAGAAAAACCCAAAGTTGGTCGAGGAAAACTCGATTTCTCGGCCCCCGGGTAATGTTTTCGTCGTACTGAAGGAATATTGTCTACCCACAGGCCATTCCGCATCGTTCGACGACTGATTTTCTTCAACCGGATCGATGTAAATGGACAATGATCGAGATCCATCGAGGAAAAACTCGAAATGGACGAGAAAAACCCAAAGTTGGTCTAGGAAAACTCGATTTCTCGGCCCCCGGGTAATGTTTTCCTCGTACCGAAGGAATGCTTTCTACCCACAGGCCAATCAGCATTATCCGGCAACCGATTTTCTTCGACCGGATCGACGTAAATGGGCAATGATTGACATCCATCGAGGAAAAAATCAAAACGGACGAGAAAAACCCAAAGTTGGTCGAGGAAAACTCGATTTCTCGGCCCCCGGGTAATGTTTTCCTCGTACCGAACGAATGCCGTTCACCCACAGGCCATTCCGCATCGTTCAGCAAACGATTTTCGTCGACCGGATCGACGTAAATGGGCAATGATCGAGATCCATCGAGGAAAAAATAAAATGGACGAGAAAAAACCAAAGTTGGTCGAGGATAACTCGATTTCTCGGCCCCTGGGTAATGTTTTCCTCGTACCGAAGAAATGCTGTCTACCCACAGGCCAATCCGCATCGTCCGGCAACCAATTTTCTTCGACCGGATCGACGTAAATGGGCAATGATTGATATCCATCGAGGAAAAAATCAAAACGGACGAGAAAAACCCAAAGTTGATTGAGGAAAACTCGATTTCTCGGCCCCTGGGTAATGTTTTCCTCGTACCAAAGGAATGGTGTCTACCCACAGGCCATTCCACATCATTCGACAACCGATTTTCTTCGACCGGATCGACGTTAATGGCCAATGATCTAGATCCATCGAGGAAAAACTCGAAATGGACGAGAAAAAACTAAAGTTGATAGAGGAAAACTCGATTTCTCGGCCCCTGGGTAATGTTTTCCTCGTACCGAAGGAATGCTGTCTACCCACAGGCCATTCAGCATCGTCCGGCAACCGATTTTCCTCGACCAGATCGACGTAAATGGGCAATGATCGAGATCCATCGTGGACAAAATTAAAATGAGAAAAACTCAAAGTTGGTCTAGGAAAACTCAATTTCTCGGTCCCCGGGTAATGTTTTCCTCGTACCGAAGGAATGCTTTCTACCCACAGGCCAATCAGCATTGTCCGGCAACCGATTTTCTTCGACCAGATCAACGAAAATGGGCAATGATTGAGATCCATCGAGGAAAAAATCAAAACGGACGAGAAAAACCCAAAGTTGGTCGAGGAAAACTCGATTTCTCGGTCCCCGGGTAATATTTTCCTCGTACCAAACGAATGTCGTCCAACCACAGGCCATTCCGCATCGTTCAGCAAACGATTTTCTTCGACCGGATCAACGTAAATGGGCATTGATCAAGATCCATCGAGGAAAAAATCGAAACGGACGAGAAAAAACTAAAGTTGGTCGAGGAAAACTCGATTTCTCGGCCCCTGGGTAATAATTTCCTCGTACCAAAGGAATGCTATCTACCCACAGGCCAATCCGCATCGTCCGGCAACTGATTTTCTTCGACCATATCGACGTAAATGGGCAATGATCGAGATCCATCGAGGAAAAAATAAAAATGGACGAGAAAAACCCAAAGTTGGTTTAGGAAAACTCGATTTCTCGGCCCCCGGGTAATGTTTTCGTCGTACCGAAGGAATACTATCTACCCACAGGCCATTCCGCATCGTTCGACGACAGATTTTCTTCGACCGGATCGAAGTAAATGGGCAGTGATCGAGATCCATCGAGGAAAAAATTGAAACGGACGAGAAAAAACCAAAGTTGGTCGAGGAAAACTCGATTTCTCGGTCCCCGGGTAATGTTTTCCTCGTACCGAAGGAATGTTGTTTACCCATAGGCGAATCTGCATCGTTCGGCAACTGATTTTCTTCGACCAGATCGACGTAAATGGGCAATGATCGAGATCCATCGAGGAAAAAATGAAAACGGACGAGAAAAAACCAAAGTTGGTCGAGGTAAACTCGATTTCTCGGTCCCCGGGTAATGTTTTCCTCGTACCGAAGGAATACTGTCCACCCAAAAGCCATTCCGTGTCGTCCAGCAACCGATTTTCTTCGATCGGATAGATGTAAATGGGAATTGATCGAGATCCATAGAGGATAAAATCAAAACAAACGAGAAAAAACCAAAGTTGGTAGAGGAAAACTCGATTTCTCAGCCCCTGGGTAATGTTTTCCTCATACCGAAGGAATGCTCTCTATCCACAAGCCATTCCGCATCGTCCGGCAACCGATTTTCTTCGACCGGATCGACGTAAATGGGCAATGATCGAGATCCATCGAGGAAAAAATCAAAACGGACGAGAAAAACCCAAAGTTGATCGAGGAAAACTTGATTTCTCGGCCCCCGGGTAATGTTTTCGTCGTACTGAAGGAATACTGTCTACCCACAGGCCATTCCGCATCGTTCGACGACTGATTTTCTTCAACCGGATCGACGTAAATGGGCAATGATCGAGATCCATCGAGGAAAAAATCAAAACAGACGAGAAAAACCCAAAGTTGGACGAGGAAAACTCGATTTCTCGGCCCCCGGGTAATGTTTTCCTCGTACCGAAGGAATGTTGTTTACCCACAGGCCAATCCGCATTGTTCGGCAACCGATTTTCTTCGACCGAATCGAAGTAAATGGGCAATGATCGAGATCCATCGAGAAAAAAATTAAAACGGACGAGAAAAAACCAAAGTTGGTCGAGGAAAACTCGATTTCTAGGCCCCCGAGTAATGTTTTCCTCGTACCGAAGGAATGCTCTCTATCCACAGGCCATTCCGCATCGTCCGACAAACGATTTTCTTCGACCGGATCGACATAAATGGGCAATAATCAAGATCCATCGAGGAAAAACTCGAAATGGACGAGAAAAAACCAAAGTTGGTCGAGGAAAACTCGATTTCTCGGCCCCCGGGTAATGTTTTCCTCGTACCGAAGAAATGATGTCTACCCACAGGCTAATCCGCATCGTCCGGCATTTGATTTTTTTCGACCGGATCGACGTAAATGGGCAATGATTGAGATCAATCGAGGAAAAAATCAAAACGGACGAGAAAAACCCAAAGTTGATCGAGGAAAACTTGATTTCTCGGCCCCTTGGTAATGTTTTCATCGTACTGAAGGAATACAGTCTACCCACAGGCCATTCCGCATCGTTCGACGACTAATTTTTTTCGACCGGATCGACGTAAATGGGCAATGATCGAGATCCATCGAGGAGAAAATGAAAACGGACGAGAAAAACCCAAAGTTGGACGAGGAAAACTCGATTTCTCGGCCCCCGGGTAATGTTTTCCACGTAACAAAGGAATACTGTCTACCCACAGGCCATTCCGCATCGTTCCGCAAACGATTTTCTTCGATTGGATCGACGTAAATGGGCAATGATCGAGATCCATCGAGGAAAAAATTAAAACGGACGAGAAAAACCCAAAATTCGTCGAGGAAAACTCGATTTCTCGGCCCCCGGGTAATGTTTTCGTCGTACTGAAGAAATATTGTCTACCCACAGGCCATTCCGCATCGTTCGACGACTGATTTTCTTCAACCGGATCGATGTAAATGGGCAATGATCGAGATCCATCGAGGAAAAACTCGAAATGGACGAGAAAAACCCAAAGTTGGTCTAGGAAAACTCGATTTCTCGGCCCCCGGGTAATGTTTTCCTCGTACCGAAGGAATGCTTTCTACCCACAGGCCAATCAGCATTATCCGGCAACCGATTTTCTTCGACCGGATCGACGTAAATGGGCAATGATTGACATCCATCGAGGAAAAAATCAAAACGGACGAGAAAAACCCAAAGTTGGTCGAGGAAAACTCGATTTCTCGGCCCCCGGGTAATGTTTTCCTCGTACCGAACGAATGCCGTTCACCCACAGGCCATTCCGCATCGTTCAGCAAACGATTTTCGTCGACCGGATCGACGTAAATGGGCAATGATCGAGATCCATCGAGGAAAAAATAAAACGGACGAGAAAAACCCAAAGTTGGTCGAGGATAACTCGATTTCTCGGCCCCTGGGTAATGTTTTCCTCGTACCGAAGAAAGGCTGTCTACCCACAGGCCAATCCGCATCGTCCGGCAACCAATTTTCTTCGACCGGATCGACGTAAATGGGCAATGATCGAGATCCATCGAGGAAAAAA
The DNA here is from genome assembly GCA_963920545.1 of Lepidium didymum. Lineage (NCBI taxonomy): Eukaryota > Viridiplantae > Streptophyta > Magnoliopsida > Brassicales > Brassicaceae > Lepidium > Lepidium didymum. The sequence continues at coordinate 10,645,451 of OY986981.1, read as the reverse complement.
TCAAAACGGACGAGAAAAACCCAAAGTTGATTGAGGAAAACTCGATTTCTCGGCCCCTGGGTAATGTTTTCCTCGTACCAAAGGAATGCTGTCTACCCACAGGCCATTCCACATCGTTCGACAACCGATTTTCTTCGACCGGATCGACGTTAATGGGCAATGATCTAGATCCATCGAGGAAAAACTCGAAATGGACGAGAAAAAACTAAAGTTGATAGAGAAAAACTCGATTTCTCGGCCCCCGGGTAATGTTTTCCTCGTACCGAAGGAATGCTGTCTACCCACAGGCCATTCAGCATCGTCCGGCAACCGATTTTCTTCGACCGGATCGACGTAAATGGGCAATGATCGAGATCCATCGTGGACAAAATTAAAACGCACGAGAAAAACTCAAAGTTGGTCTAGGAAAACTCAATTTCTCGGTCCCCGGGTAATGTTTTCCTCGTACCGAAGGAATGCTTTCTACCCACAGGCCAATCAGCATTGTCCGGCAACCGATTTTCTTCGACCAGATCAACGAAAATGGGCAATGATTGAGATCCATCGAGGAAAAAATCAAAACGGACGAGAAAAACCCAAAGTTGGTCGAGGAAAACTCGATTTCTCGGTCCCCGGGTAATATTTTCCTCGTACCAAACGAATGTCGTCCAACCACAGGCCATTCCGCATCGTTCAGCAAACGATTTTCTTCGACCGGATCGACGTAAATGGGCATTGATCAAGATCCATCGAGGAAAAAATCGAAACGGACGAGAAAAAACTAAAGTTGGTCGAGGAAAACTCGATTTCTCGGCCCCTGGGTAATAATTTCCTCGTACCAAAGGAATGCTATCTACCCACAGGCCAATCCGCATCGTCCGGCAACTGATTTTCTTCGACCATATCGACGTAAATGGGCAATGATCGAGATCCATCGAGGAAAAAATAAAAATGGACGAGAAAAACCCAAAGTTGGTTTAGGAAAACTCGATTTTTCGGCCCCCGGGTAATGTTTTCGTCGTACCGAAGGAATACTGTCCACCCACAGGCCATTCCGCATCGTTCGACGACAGATTTTCTTCGACCGGATCGAAGTAAATGGGCAGTGATCGAGATCCATCGAGGAAAAAATTGAAACGGACGAGAAAAAACCAAAGTTGGTCGAGGAAAACTCGATTTCTCGGTCCCGGGTAATGTTTTCCTCGTACCGAAGGAATGTTGTTTACCCATAGGCGAATCCGCATCGTTCGGCAACTGATTTTCTTCGACCAGATCGACGTAAATGGGCAATGATCGAGATCCATCGCGGAAAAAATTAAAACGGACGAGAAAAAACCAAAGTTGGTCGAGGTAAACTCGATTTCTCGGTCCCCGGGTAATGTTTTCCTCGTACCGAAGGAATGCTGTCCACCCTAAAGCCATTCCATGTCGTCCAGCAACCGATTTTCTTCGATCGGATAGATGTAAATGGGAATTGATCGAGATCCATAGAGGAAAAAATCAAAACAAACGAGAAAAAACCAAAGTTGGTCGAGGAAAACTCGATTTCTCAGCCCCTGGGTAATGTTTTCCTCATACCGAAGGAATGCTCTCTATCCACAAGCCATTCCGCATCGTCCGGCAACCGATTTTCTTCGACCGGATCGACGTAAATGGGCAATGATCGAGATCCATCGAGGAAAAAATCAAAACGGACGAGAAAAACCCAAAGTTGATCGAGGAAAACTTGATTTCTCGGCCCCCGGGTAATGTTTTCGTCGTACTGAAGGAATACTGTCTACCCACAGGCCATTCCGCATCGTTCGACGACTGATTTTCTTCAACCGGATCTACGTAAATGGGCAATGATCGAGATCCATCGAGGAAAAAATCAAAACAGACGAGAAAAACCCAAAGTTGGACGAGGAAAACTCGATTTCTCGGCCCCCGGGTAATGTTTTCCTCGTACCGAAGGAATGTTGTTTACCCACAGGCCAATCCGCATCGTTCGGCAACCGATTTTCTTCGACCGAATCGAAGTAAATGGGCAATGATCGAGATCCATCGAGGAAAAAATTAAAACGGACGAGAAAAAACCAAAGTTGGTTGAGGAAAACTCGATTTCTCGGCCCCCGAGTAATGTTTTCCTCGTACCGAAGGAATGCTCTCTATCCACAGGCCATTCCGCATCGTCCGACAAACGATTTTCTTCGACCGGATCGACATAAATGGGCAATAATCAAGATCCATCGAGGAAAAACTCGAAATGGACGAGAAAAAACCAAAGTTGGTCGAGGAAAACTCGATTTCTCGGCCCCCAGGTAATGTTTTCCTCGTACCGAAGAAATGCTGTCTACCCAAAGGCCAATCCGCATCGTCCGGCAACCGATTTTCTTCGACCAGATCGACGTAAATGGGCAATGATCGAGATCCATCAAGGAAAAAATCAAAACGGACGAGAAAAACCCAAAGTTAATCGAGGAAAACTCGATTTCTCGGCCCCCGGGTAATGTTTTCCTCGTACCGAAGGAATGCTGTCTACCCACAGGCCATTCTGCATCGTACGGCAACCGATTTTCTTCGACCGGATCGACGTAAATGGGCAATGATCGAGATCCATCGAGGAAAAAATCAAAACGGACGAGAAAAACCCAAAGTTGATCGAGGAAAACTCGATTTCTCGGCCCCTAGGTAATGTTTTCCTTGTACCGAAGGAATGCTGTCTACCCACAGGCCATTCCGCATCGTCCGGCAACCGATTTTCTTCGACCGGATCGACGTAAATGGACAATGATTGAGATCCATCGTGGAAAAAATTAAAACGGACGAGAAAAACCCAAAGTTGGTCTAGGAAAACTCAATTTCTCGGCCCCCGGGTAATGTTTTCCTCGTACCGAAGGAATGCTTTTTACCCACAAGCCAATCAGCATTGTCCGGCAACCGATTTTCTTGGACCGGATCGACGTAAATGGGCAATGATTGAGATCAATCGAGGAAAAAATCAAAACGGACGAGAAAAACCAAAAGTTGGTCGAGGAAAACTCGATTTCTCGGTCCCTGGGTAATGTTTTCCTTGTACCAAACGAATGCCGTCCAACCACAGGCCATTCCGCATCGTTCAGCAAACGATTTTCTTCGACCGGATCGACGTAAATGGGCAATGATCGAGATCCATCGAGGAAAAAATTAAAACGGACGAGAAAAAACCAAAGTTGGTCGAGGAAAACTCGATTTCTCGGCCCCCGGGTAATGTTTTCCTCGTACCGAAGGAATGCTCTCTATCCACAGGCCATTCCGCATCGTCCGACAAACAAATTTTCTTCGACCGGATCGAAGTAAATGGGCAATGATAGAGATCCATTAAGGAAAAAATTAAAACGGACGAGAAAAACCCAAAGTTGGTCGAGGAAAACTCGATTTCTCGGCCCCCGGGTAATGTTTTCCTCGTACCAAACGAATGCCGTCCAACCACAGGCCATTCTGCATCGTTCGATGACAGATTTTCTTCGACTGGATCGAAGTAAATGGGCAGTGATCGAGATCCATCGAGGAAAAAATTGAAACGGACGAGAAAAAACCAAAGTTGGTCGAGGAAAACTCGATTTCTCGGTCCCCGGGTAATGTTTTCCTCGTACCGAAGGAATGTTGTTTACCAATAGGCCAATCCGCATCGTTCGGCAACTGATTTTCTTCGACCAGATCGACGTAAATGGGCAATGATCGAGATCCATCGAGGAAAAAATTAAAACGGACGAGAAAAAACCAAAGTTGGTCGAGGTAAACTCGAATTCTCGGTCCCCGGGTAATGTTTTCCTCGTACCAAAGGAATGCTGTCCACCCAAAAGCCATTCTGTGTCGTCCAGCAACCGATTTTCTTCGATCGGATAGATGTAAATGGGAATTGATCGAGATCCATAGAGGAAAAAATCAAAACAAACGAGAAAAAACCAAAGTTGGTCGAGGAAAACTCGATTTCTCAGCCCCTGGGTAATGTTTTCCTCGTACCGAAGGAATGCTCTCTATCCACAAGCCATTTCGCATCGTCCGGCAACCGATTTTCTTCGACCGGATCGACGTAAATGGGCAATGATCAAGATCCATCGAGGAAAAACTCGAAATGGACGAGAAAAAACCAAAGTTTGTCGAGGAAAACTCGATTTCTCGGCCCTGGGTAATGTTTTCCTCGTACCGAAGGAATGCTGTCTACCCACAGGCCAATCAGCAACGTCCGGCAACCGATTTTCTTCGACCGGATCGACGTAAATGGGCAATGATCGAGATCCATCGTGGAAAAAATTAAAACGGACGAGAAAAACCCAAAGTTTGTCTAGGAAAACTCAATTTCTTGGCCCCCGGGTAATGTTTTCCTCGTACCGAAGGAATGCTTTCTACCCACATGCCAATCAGCATTGTCCGGCAACCGATTTTCTTGGACCGGATCGACGGAAATGGGCAATGATTGAGATCAATCGAGGAAAAAATCAAAACGGACGAGAAAAACCCAAAGTTGATCGAGGAAAACTCGATTTCTCGGCCCCCGGGTAATGTTTTCCTCGTACCGAAGAAATGCTGTCTACCCACAGTCCAATCCGCATCGTCCGGCAACTGATTTTCTTCGACCGGATTGAAGTAAATGGGCAATGATCGAGATCTATCGAGGAAAAAATCAAAACGGACGAGAAAAACCCAAAGTTGGTCGAGGAAAACTCAATTTCTCGGCCCCCGGGTAATGTTTTCCTCGTACCGAAGGAATGCTTTTTACCCACAGGCCATTCCGCATTGTCCGGCAACCGATTTTCTTCGACCGGATCGACGTAAATGGGCAATGATCAAGATCAATCGAGGAAAAAATCAAAACGGACGAGAAAAACCCAAAGTTGATCGAGGAAAACTCGATTTCTCGGCCCCCGGGTAATGTTTTCCTCGTACCGAAGGAATGATGTCTACCCACAGGCCATTCTGCATCGTCCGGCAACCGATTTTCTTCGACCGGATCGACGTAAATGGGCAATGATCGAGATCCATCGTGGAAAAAATTAAAACGGACGAGAAAAACCCAAAGTTGGTCTAGGAAAACTCAATTTCTCGGCCCCGGGGTAATGTTTTCCTCGTACCGAAGGAATGCTTTCTACCCACAGGCCAATCAGCATTGTCCGGCAACCGATTTTCTTGGACCGGATCGACGTAAATGGGCAATGATTGAGATCAATCGAGGAAAAAATCAAAACGGACGAGAAAAACCCAAAGTTGGTCGAGGAAAACTCGATTTCTCGGTCCCCGGGTAATGTTTTCCTTGTACCGAAGGAATACTGTCTACCCACAGGCCATTCCGCATCGTTCGACGACTGATTTTCTTCAACCGGATCGACGTAAATGGGCAATGATCGAGATCCATCGAGGAAAAAATCAAAACAGACGAGAAAAACCCAAAGTTGGACGAGGAAAACTCGATTTCTCGGCCCCTGGGTAATGTTTTCCTCGTACCGAAGGAATGTTGTTTACCCACAGGCCAATCCGCATCGTTCGGCAACCGATTTTCTTCGACCGGATCGAAGTAAATGGGCAATGATCGAGATCCATCGAGGAAAAAATTAATACAGACGAGAAAAAACCAAAGTTGGTCGAGGAAAACTCGATTTCTCGACCCCCGAGTAATGTTTTCCTCGTACCGAAGGAATGCTCTCTATCCACAGGCCATTCCGCATCATCCGGCAACCGATTTTCTTCGACCGGATCGACGTAAATGGGCAATGATCGAGATCCATCGAGGAAAAACTCGAAATAGACGAGAAAAAACTAAAGTTGATTGAGGAAAACTCGATTTCTCGGCCCCCGGGTAATGTTTTCCTCGTACCGAAGGAATGCTGTCTACCCACAGGCCAATCAGCATCGTCCGGCAACTGATTTTCTTCGACCGGATCGACGTAAATGGGCAATGATCGAGATCCATCGTGGAAAAAATTAAAACGGACGAGAAAAACCCAAAGTTGGTCTAGGAAAACTCAATTTCTCGGCCCCCGGGTAATGTTTTCCTCGTACCGAAGGAATGCTGTCTACCCACAGGCCATTCTGCATCGTCCGGCAACCGATTTTCTTGGACCGGATCGACGTAAATGGGCAATGATTGAGATCAATCGAGGAAAAAATCAAAACGGACGAGAAAAACCCAAAGTTGGTCGAGGAAAACTCGATTTCTCGGTCCCCGGGTAATGTTTTCGCCGTACTGAAGGAATACTGTCTACCCACAGGCCATTCCGCATCGTCCGGCAACCGATTTTCTTCGACCGGATCGACGTAAATGGGCAATGATTGAGATCCATCGTGGAAAAAATTAAAACGGACGAGAAAAACCCAAAGTTGGTCTAGGAAAACTCATTTTCTCGGCCCCTTTGTAATGTTTTCCTCATACCGAAGGAATGCTTTTTACCCACAAGCCAATCAGCATTGTCCGGCAACCGATTTTCTTGGACCGGATCGACGTAAATGGGCAATGATTGAGATCAATCGAGGAAAAAATCAAAACGGACGAGAAAAACCGAAAGTTGGTCGAGGAAAACTCGATTTCTCGGTCCCTGGGTAATGTTTTCCTTGTACCAAACGAATGCCGTCCAACCACAGGCCATTCCGCATCGTTCAGCAAACGATTTTCTTTGACCAGATCGAAGTAAATGGGCAATGATCGAGATCCATCGAGGAAAAAATCAAAACAGACGAGAAAAACCCAAAGTTGGACGAGGAAAACTCGATTTCTCGGCCCCCGTGTAATGTTTTCCTCGTACCGAAGGAATGTTGTTTACCCACAGGCCAATCCGCATCATTCGGCAACCGATTTTCTTCGACCGGATCGAAGTAAATGGGCAATGATCGAGATCCATCGAGGAAAAAATTAAAACAGACGAGAAAAAACCAAAGTTGGTCGAGGAAAACTCGATTTCTCGGCCCCCGGGTAATGTTTTCCTCGTACCGAAGGAATGCTCTCTATCCACAGGCCATTCCGCATCGTCCGACAAACGATTTTCTTCGACCGGATCGACGTAAATGGGCAATGATCAAGATCCATCGAGGAAAAACTCGAAATGGACGAGAAAAAACCAAAGTTGGTCGAGGAAATCTCGATTTCTCGGCCCCCGGGTAATGTTTTCCTCGTACCGAAGAAATGCTGTCTACCCACAGGCCAATCCGGATCGTCCGGCAAAAGATTTTCTTCAACCGGATCGAAGTAAATGGGCAATGATCAAGATCCATCGAGGAAAAACTCGAAATGGACGAGAAAAAACCAAAGTTGGTCGAGGAAAACTCGATTTCTCGGCCCCCGTGTAATGTTTTCCTCGTACAGAAGGAATGTTGTTTACCCACAGGCCAATCCGCATCGTTCGGCAACCGATTTTCTTCGACCGGATCGAAGTAAATGGGCAATGATCGAGATCCATCGAGGAAAAAATTAAAACGGACGAGAAAAAACCAAAGTTGGTCGAGGAAAACTCGATTTCTCGGCCCCCGGGTAATGTTTTCCACGTACCGAAGGAATGCTCTCTATCCATAGGCCATTCCGCATCGTCCGACAAACGATTTTCTTCGACCGGATCGACGTAAATGGCCAATGATCAAGATCCATCGAGGAAAAACTCGAAATGGACGAGAAAAAACCAAAGTTGGTCGAGGAAAACTCGATTTCTCGGCCCCCGGGTAATGTTTTCCTCGTACCGAAGAAATGCTGTCTACCCACAGGCCAATCCGGATCGTCCGGCAAAAGATTTTCTTCGACCGGATCGACGTAAATGGGCAATGATCGAGATCCATCGAGGAAAAAATCAAAACAAACGAGAAAAACCCAAAGTTGTCGAGGAAAACTTAATTTCTCGGCCCCCGAGTAATGTTTTCCTCGTACCAAAGGAATGCTATCTACCCACAGGCCATTCTGCATCGTTCGACAACCAATTTTCTTCGACCGGATCGACGTAAATGGGCAATGATCGAGATCCATCGAGGAAAAACTTGAAATAGACGAGAAAAAACTAAAGTTGATCGAGGAAAACTCGATTTCTCGGCCCCCGGGTAATGTTTTCCTCGTACCGAAGGAATGCTGTCTACCCACAGGCCAATCAGCATCATCCGGCAACCGATTTTTTTTGACCGGATCGACGTAAATGGGCAATGATCGAGATCCATCATGGAAAAAATTAAAACGGACGAGAAAAACCCAAAGTTGGTCTAGGAAAACTCAATTTCTCGGCCCCCGGGTAATGTTTTCCTCGTACCGAAGGAATTCTTTCTACCCACAGGCCAATCAGCATTGTCCGGCAACCGATTTTCTTGGATCGGATCGACGTAAATGGGCAATGATTGAGATCAATCGAGGAAAAACTCAAAACGGACGAGAAAAACCCAAAGTTGGTCGAGGAAAACTCGATTTCTCGGTCCCCGGGTAATATTTTCCTCGTACCAAAGGAATGCCGTCCAACCACAGGCCATTCTGCATCGTTTGGTAACTAATTTTCGTCGACCGGATCATCCTAAATGGGCAATATTCGAGATCCATCGAGGAAAAAATCGAAACGGATGAGAAAAAACTAAAGTTGTTCGAGGAAAACTCGATTTCTCGGCCCCTTGGTAATATTTTCCTCGTACCAAAGGAATGCTATCTACCCACAGGCTAATCCGCATCGTCCGGCAACTGATTTTCTTCGACCAGATCGACGTAAATGGGCAATGATCAAGATCCATCGAGGAAAAAATCGAAACGGACGAGAAAAAACCAAAGTTGGTCGAGAAAAACTCGATTTCTCGGTCCCCGGGTAATGTTTTCCTCGTACCGAAGGAATGTTGTTTACCCACAGGCCAATCCGCATCGTTCGGCAAACGATTTTCTTCGACCGGATCGACATAAATGGGCAATGATCGAGATCCATCGAGGAAAAAATCAAAACGGACGAGAAAAACCCAAAGTTGATCGAGGAAAAATCGATTTCTCGGCCCCCGGGTAATGTTTTACTCGTACCGAAGGAATGCTGTCTACCCACAGGCCATTCCGCATCGTTCGACAACCAATTTTCTTCGACCGGATCGACGTAAATGGGCAAAGATCGAGATCCATCGAGGAAAAACTCGAAATGGACGAGAAAAAACTAAAGTTGATCGAGGAAAACTCGATTTCTCGGCCCCCGGGTAATGTTTTCCTCGTACCGAAGGAATGCTGTCTACCCACAGGCCAATCAGCATCGTCCGGCAACCGATTTTTTTTGACCGGATCGACGTAAATGGGCAATGATCGATATCCATCGTGGAAAAAATTAAAACGGACGAGAAAAACCCAAAGTTGGTGTAGGAAAACTCAATTTCTCGGCCCCCGGGTAATGTTTTCCTCGTACCGAAGGAATGCTTTCTACCCACAGGCCAATCAGCATTGTCCGGCAACCGATTTTCTTGGACCGGATCGACGTAAATGGGCAATGATTGAGATCAATCGAGGAAAAACTCAAAACGGACGAGAAAAACCCAAAGTTATTCGAGGAAAACTCGATTTCTCGGTCCCCGGGTAATATTTTCCTCGTACCAAACGAATGCCGTCCAACCACAGGCCATTCCGCATCGTTCAGCAAACGATTTTCTTCGACCGGATCGACGTAAATGGGCAATGATCGAGATCCATCGAGGAAAAAATCAAAACAGACGAGAAAAACCCAAAGTTGGACGAGGAAAACTCGATTTCTCAGCCCCTGGGTAATGTTTTCCTCTGTACCGAAGAAATGTTGTTTACCCACAGGCCAATCTGCATCGTTCGGCAACCGATTTTCTTTGACCGCATCGAAATAAATGGGCAATGATCGAGATCCATCGAGGCAAAAAATAAAACGGACGAGAAAAAACCAAAGTTGGTCGAGGAAAACTCTATTTCTCGGCCCCCGGGTAATGTTTTCCTCGTACCGAAGGAATGCTCTCTATCCAAAGGCCATTCCGCATCGTCCGACAAACGATTTTCTTCGACCGGATCGACGTAAATGGGCAATGATCAAGATCCATCGAGGAAAAACTCGAAATGGACGAGAAAAAACCAAAGTTGGTCGAGGAAAACTCGATTTCTCGGCCCCCGGGTAATGTTTTCCTCGTACCGAAGAAATGCTGTCTACCCACAGGCCAATCAACATTGTCCGGCAACCGATTTTCTTGGACCGGATCGACGTAAATGGGCAATGATTTAGATCAATCGAGGAAAAAATCAAAACGGACGAGAAAAACCCAAAGTTGGTCGAGGAAAACTCGATTTCTCGGCCCCCGGGTAATGTTTTCCACGTACCGAAGGAATGCTCTCTATCCACAGGCCATTCCGCATCGTCCGACAAACGATTTTCTTCGACCGGATCGACGTAAATGGGCAATGATCAAGATCCATCGAGGAAAAACTCGAAATGGACGAGAAAAAACCAAAGTTGGTCGAGGAAAACTCGATTTCTCGGCCCCCGGGTAATGTTTTCCTCGTAACCGAAGAAATGCTGTCTACCCACAGGCCAATCCGGATCGTCCGGCAAAAGATTTTCTTCGACCGGATCGACGTAAATGGGCAATGATCGAGATCCATCGAGGAAAAAATCAAAACGAACGAGAAAAACCCAAAGTTGATCGAGGAAAACTCTATTTCTCGGCCCCCGGGTAATGTTTTCCTCGTACCAAAGGAATGCTATCTACCTACAGGCCTTTCAGCATCGTTCGACAACCAATTTTCTTCGACCGGATCGACGTAAATGGGCTATGATCGAGATCCATCGAGGAAAAACTTGAAATAGACGAGAAAAAACTAAAGTTGATCGAGGAAAACTCGATTTCTCGGCCCCCGGGTAATGTTTTCCTCGTACGAAGGAATGCTGTCTACCCACAGGCCAATCAGCATTGTCCGACAACCGATTTTTTTTGACCGGATCGACGTAAATGGGCAATGATCGAGATCCATCGTGGAAAAAATTAAAACGGACGAGAAAAACCCAAAGCTGTTCTAGGAAAACTCAATTTCTCGGCCCCTGGGTAATGTTTTCCTCGTACCGAAGGAATGCTTTCTACCCACAGGCCAATCAGCATTGTCCGGCAACCGATTTTCTTGGACCGGATCGACGTAAATGGGCAATGATTGAGATCAATCGAGGAAAAACTCAAAACGGACGAGAAAAACCCAAAGTTGGTCGAGGAAAACTCGATTTCTCGGTCCCCGGGTAATATTTTCCTCGTACCAAAGGAATGCCGTCCAACCACAGGCCATTCTGCATCGTTCAGCAAATGATTTTCTTCGACCGGATCGACGTAAATGGGCATTGATCAAGATCCATCGAGGAAAAAATCAAAACAGACGAGAAAAAACCAAAGTTGGTCGAGGAAAACTCGATTTCTCAGCCCCTGGGTAATATTTTCCTCGTACCGAAGGAATGCTGTCTACCCACAGGCCATTTCGCATCGTTTGGTAACTAATTTTCGTCGACCGGATCATCCTAAATGGGCAATATTCGAGATCCATCGAGGAAAAAATCGAAACGGATGAGAAAAAACTAAAGTTGTTCGAGGAAAACTCGATTTCTCGGCCCCTTGGTAATATTTTCCTCGTACCAAAGGAATGCTATCTACCCACAGGCTAATCCGCATCGTCCGGCAACTGATTTTCTTCGACCAGATCGACGTAAATGGGCAATGATCAAGATCCATCGAGGAAAAAATCGAAACGGACGAGAAAAAACCAAAGTTGGTCGAGAAAAACTCGATTTCTCGGTCCCCGGGTAATGTTTTCCTCGTACCGAAGGAATGTTGTTTACCCACAGGCCAATCCGCATCGTTCGGCAAACGATTTTCTTCGACCGGATCGACGTAAATGGGCAATGATCGAGATCCATCGAGGAAAAAATCAAAACGGACGAGAAAAACCCAAAGTTGATCGAGGAAAACTCGATTTCTCGGCCCCCGGGTAATGTTTTACTCGTACCGAAGGAATGCTGTCTACCCACAGGCCATTCCGCATCGTTCGACAACCAATTTTCTTCGACCGGATCGACGTAAATGGGCAAAGATCGAGATCCATCGAGGAAAAACTCGAAATGGACGAGAAAAAACTAAAGTTGATCGAGGAAAACTCGATTTCTCGGCCCCCGGGTAATGTTTTCCTCGTACCGAAGGAATGCTGTCTACCCACAGGCCAATCAGCATCGTCCGGCAACCGATTTTTTTTGACCGGATCGACGTAAATGGGCAATGATCGATATCCATCGTGGAAAAAATTAAAACGGACGAGAAAAACCCAAAGTTGGTGTAGGAAAACTCAATTTCTCGGCCCCCGGGTAATGTTTTCCTCGTACCGAAGGAATGCTTTCTACCCACAGGCCAATCAGCATTGTCCGGCAACCGATTTTCTTGGACCGGATCGACGTAAATGGGCAATGATTGAGATCAATCGAGGAAAAACTCAAAACGGACGAGAAAAACCCAAAGTTATTCGAGGAAAACTCGATTTCTCGGTCCCCGGGTAATATTTTCCTCGTACCAAACGAATGCCGTCCAACCACAGGCCATTCCGCATCGTTCAGCAAACGATTTTCTTCGACCGGATCGACGTAAATGGGCAATGATCGAGATCCATCGAGGAAAAAATCAAAACAGACGAGAAAAACCCAAAGTTGGACGAGGAAAACTCGATTTCTCAGCCCCTGGGTAATGTTTTCCTCTGTACCGAAGAAATGTTGTTTACCCACAGGCCAATCTGCATCGTTCGGCAACCGATTTTCTTTGACCGCATCGAAATAAATGGGCAATGATCGAGATCCATCGAGGCAAAAAATAAAACGGACGAGAAAAAACCAAAGTTGGTCGAGGAAAACTCTATTTCTCGGCCCCCGGGTAATGTTTTCCTCGTACCGAAGGAATGCTCTCTATCCAAAGGCCATTCCGCATCGTCCGACAAACGATTTTCTTCGACCGGATCGACGTAAATGGGCAATGATCAAGATCCATCGAGGAAAAACTCGAAATGGACGAGAAAAAACCAAAGTTGGTCGAGGAAAACTCGATTTCTCGGCCCCCGGGTAATGTTTTCCTCGTACCGAAGAAATGCTGTCTACCCACAGGCCAATCAACATTGTCCGGCAACCGATTTTCTTGGACCGGATCGACGTAAATGGGCAATGATTTAGATCAATCGAGGAAAAAATCAAAACGGACGAGAAAAACCCAAAGTTGGTCGAGGAAAACTCGATTTCTCGGCCCCCGGGTAATGTTTTCCACGTACCGAAGGAATGCTCTCTATCCACAGGCCATTCCGCATCGTCCGACAAACGATTTTCTTCGACCGGATCGACGTAAATGGGCAATGATCAAGATCCATCGAGGAAAAACTCGAAATGGACGAGAAAAAACCAAAGTTGGTCGAGGAAAACTCGATTTCTCGGCCCCCGGGTAATGTTTTCCTCGTAACCGAAGAAATGCTGTCTACCCACAGGCCAATCCGGATCGTCCGGCAAAAGATTTTCTTCGACCGGATCGACGTAAATGGGCAATGATCGAGATCCATCGAGGAAAAAATCAAAACGAACGAGAAAAACCCAAAGTTGATCGAGGAAAACTCTATTTCTCGGCCCCCGGGTAATGTTTTCCTCGTACCAAAGGAATGCTATCTACCTACAGTCCTTTCAGCATCGTTCGACAACCAATTTTCTTCGACCGGATCGACGTAAATGGGCTATGATCGAGATCCATCGAGGAAAAACTTGAAATAGACGAGAAAAAACTAAAGTTGATCGAGGAAAACTCGATTTCTCGGCCCCCGGGTAATGTTTTCCTCGTACGAAGGAATGCTGTCTACCCACAGGCCAATCAGCATTGTCCGACAACCGATTTTTTTTGACCGGATCGACGTAAATGGGCAATGATCGAGATCCATCGTGGAAAAAATTAAAACGGACGAGAAAAACCCAAAGCTGTTCTAGGAAAACTCAATTTCTCGGCCCCTGGGTAATGTTTTCCTCGTACCGAAGGAATGCTTTCTACCCACAGGCCAATCAGCATTGTCCGGCAACCGATTTTCTTGGACCGGATCGACGTAAATGGACAATGATTGAGATCAATCGAGGAAAAACTCAAAACAGACGAGAAAAACCCAAAGTTGGTCGAGGAAAACTCGATTTCTCGGTCCCCGGGTAATATTTTCCTCGTACCAAAGGAATGCCGTCCAACCACAGGCCATTCTGCATCGTTCAGCAAATGATTTTCTTCGACCGGATCGACGTAAATGGGCATTGATCAAGATCCATCGAGGAAAAAATCAAAACAGACGAGAAAAAACCAAAGTTGGTCGAGGAAAACTCGATTTCTCAGCCCCTGGGTAATATTTTCCTCGTACCGAAGGAATGCTGTCTACCCACAGGCCATTTCGCATCGTTTGGTAACTAATTTTCGTCGACCGGATCATCCTAAATGGGCAATATTCGAGATCCATCGAGGAAAAAATCGAAACGGATGAGAAAAAACTAAAGTTGTTCGAGGAAAACTCGATTTCTCGGCCCCTTGGTAATATTTTCCTCGTACCAAAGGAATGCTATCTACCCACAGGCTAATCCGCATCGTCCGGCAACTGATTTTCTTCGACCAGATCGACGTAAATGGGCAATGATCAAGATCCATCGAGGAAAAAATCGAAACGGACGAGAAAAAACCAAAGTTGGTCGAGAAAAACTCGATTTCTCGGTCCCCGGGTAATGTTTTCCTCGTACCGAAGGAATGTTGTTTACCCACAGGCCAATCCGCATCGTTCGGCAAACGATTTTCTTCGACCGGATCGACGTAAATGGGCAATGATCGAGATCCATCGAGGAAAAAATCAAAACGGACGAGAAAAACCCAAAGTTGATCGAGGAAAACTCGATTTCTCGGCCCCCGGGTAATGTTTTACTCGTACCGAAGGAATGCTGTCTACCCACAGGCCATTCCGCATCGTTCGACAACCAATTTTCTTCGACCGGATCGACGTAAATGGGCAAAGATCGAGATCCATCGAGGAAAAACTCGAAATGGACGAGAAAAAACTAAAGTTGATCGAGGAAAACTCGATTTCTCGGCCCCCGGGTAATGTTTTCCTCGTACCGAAGGAATGCTGTCTACCCACAGGCCAATCAGCATCGTCCGGCAACCGATTTTTTTTGACCGGATCGACGTAAATGGGCAATGATCGATATCCATCGTGGAAAAAATTAAAACGGACGAGAAAAACCCAAAGTTGGTGTAGGAAAACTCAATTTCTCGGCCCCCGGGTAATGTTTTCCTCGTACCGAAGGAATGCTTTCTACCCACAGGCCAATCAGCATTGTCCGGCAACCGATTTTCTTGGACCGGATCGACGTAAATGGGCAATGATTGAGATCAATCGAGGAAAAACTCAAAACGGACGAGAAAAACCCAAAGTTATTCGAGGAAAACTCGATTTCTCGGTCCCCGGGTAATATTTTCCTCGTACCAAACGAATGCCGTCCAACCACAGGCCATTCCGCATCGTTCAGCAAACGATTTTCTTCGACCGGATCGACGTAAATGGGCAATGATCGAGATCCATCGAGGAAAAAATCAAAACAGACGAGAAAAACCCAAAGTTGGACGAGGAAAACTCGATTTCTCAGCCCCTGGGTAATGTTTTCCTCTGTACCGAAGAAATGTTGTTTACCCACAGGCCAATCTGCATCGTTCGGCAACCGATTTTCTTTGACCGCATCGAAATAAATGGGCAATGATCGAGATCCATCGAGGCAAAAAATAAAACGGACGAGAAAAAACCAAAGTTGGTCGAGGAAAACTCTATTTCTCGGCCCCCGGGTAATGTTTTCCTCGTACCGAAGGAATGCTCTCTATCCAAAGGCCATTCCGCATCGTCCGACAAACGATTTTCTTCGACCGGATCGACGTAAATGGGCAATGATCAAGATCCATCGAGGAAAAACTCGAAATGGACGAGAAAAAACCAAAGTTGGTCGAGGAAAACTCGATTTCTCGGCCCCCGGGTAATGTTTTCCTCGTACCGAAGAAATGCTGTCTACCCACAGGCCAATCAACATTGTCCGGCAACCGATTTTCTTGGACCGGATCGACGTAAATGGGCAATGATTTAGATCAATCGAGGAAAAAATCAAAACGGACGAGAAAAACCCAAAGTTGGTCGAGGAAAACTCGATTTCTCGGTCCCCGGGTAATGTTTTCCGTGTACCAAACGAATGCCGTCCAACCACAGGCCATTCCGCATCATTCAGCAAACGATTTTCTTCGACCGGATCGAAGTAAATGGGCAATGATCGAGATCCATCGAGAAAAAAATTAAAACAGACGAGAAAAAACCAAAGTTGGTCGAGGAAAACTCGATTTCTTGGCCCCCGGGTAATGTTTTCCTCGTACCGAAGGAATGCTCTCTATCCACAGGCCATTCCGCATCGTCCGACAAACGATTTTCTTCGACCGGATCGACGTAAATGGGCAATGATCAAGATCCATCGAGGAAAAACTCGAAATGGACGAGAAAAAACCAAAGTTGGTCGAGGAAAACTCGATTTCTCGGCCCCCGGGTAATGTTTTCCTCGTAACCGAAGAAATGCTGTCTACCCACAGGCCAATCCGGATCGTCCGGCAAAAGATTTTCTTCGACCGGATCGACGTAAATGGGCAATGATCGAGATCCATCGAGGAAAAAATCAAAACGAACGAGAAAAACCCAAAGTTGATCGAGGAAAACTCTATTTCTCGGCCCCCGGGTAATGTTTTCCTCGTACCAAAGGAATGCTATCTACCTACAGGCCTTTCAGCATCGTTCGACAACCAATTTTCTTCGACCGGATCGACGTAAATGGGCTATGATCGAGATCCATCGAGGAAAAACTTGAAATAGACGAGAAAAAACTAAAGTTGATCGAGGAAAACTCGATTTCTCGGCCCCCGGGTAATGTTTTCCTCGTACGAAGGAATGCTGTCTACCCACAGGCCAATCAGCATTGTCCGACAACCGATTTTTTTTGACCGGATCGACGTAAATGGGCAATGATCGAGATCCATCGTGGAAAAAATTAAAACGGACGAGAAAAACCCAAAGCTGTTCTAGGAAAACTCAATTTCTCGGCCCCTGGGTAATGTTTTCCTCGTACCGAAGGAATGCTTTCTACCCACAGGCCAATCAGCATTGTCCGGCAACCGATTTTCTTGGACCGGATCGACGTAAATGGGCAATGATTGAGATCAATCGAGGAAAAACTCAAAACGGACGAGAAAAACCCAAAGTTGGTCGAGGAAAACTCGATTTCTCGGTCCCCGGGTAATATTTTCCTCGTACCAAACGAATGCCGTCCAACCACAGGCCATTCTGCATCGTTCAGCAAACGATTTTCTTCGACTGGATCGATGTAAATGGGCAATGATCGAGATCCATCGAGGAAAAAATCAAAACAGACGAGAAAAACCCAAAGTTGGACGAGGAAAACTCGATTTCTCAGCCCCTGGGTAATGTTTAATTCTGTACCGAAGGAATGTTGTTTACCCACAGGCCAATCTGTATCGTTCGGCAACCGATTTTCTTTGACCGGATCGAAGTAAATGGGCAATGATCGAGATCCACCGAGGAAAAAAATAAAACGGACGAGAAAAAACCAAAGTTGGTCGAGGAAAACTCTATTTCTCGGCCCCCGGGTAATGTTTTCCTCGTACCGAAGGAATGCTCTCTATCCACAGGCCATTCCGCATCGTCCGACAAACGATTTTCTTCGACCGGATCGACGTAAATGGGCAATGATCAAGATCCATCGAGGAAAAACTCGAAATGGACGAGAAAAAACCAAAGTTGGTCGAGGAAAACTCGATTTCTCGGCCCCCGGGTAATGTTTTCCTCGTACCGAAGAAATGCTGTCTACCCACAGGCCAATCAACATTGTCCGGCAACCGATTTTCTTGGACCGGATCGACGTAAATGGGCAATGATTTAGATCAATCGAGGAAAAAATCAAAACGGACGAGAAAAACCCAAAGTTGGTCGAGGAAAACTCGATTTCTCGGTCCCCGGGTAATGTTTTCCTTGTACCAAACGAATGCCGTCCAACCACAGGCCATTCCGCATCGTTCAGCAAACGATTTTCTTCGACCGGATCGAAGTAAATGGGCAATGATCGAGATCCATCGAGGAAAAAATTAAAACAGACGAGAAAAAACCAAAGTTGGTCGAGGAAAACTCGATTTCTTGGCCCCCGGGTAATGTTTTCCTCGTACCGAAGGAATGCTCTCTATCCACAGGCCATTCCGCATCGTCCGACAAACGATTTTCTTCGACCGGATCGACGTAAATGGGCAATGATCAAGATCCATCGAGGAAAAACTCGAAATGGACGAGAAAAAACCAAAGTTGGTCGAGGAAAACTCGATTTCTCGGTCCCCGGGTAATGTTTTCCTCGTACCGAAGAAATGCTGTCTACCCACAGGCCAATCCGGATCGTCCGGCAAAAGATTTTCTTCGACCGGATCGACGTAAATGGGCAATGATCGAGATCCATCGAGGAAAAAATCAAAACGAACGAGAAAAACCCAAAGTTGATCGAGGAAAACTCAATTTCTCGGCCCCCGGGTAATGTTTTCCTCGTACCAAAGGAATGCTATCTACCCACAGGCCATTCCGCATCGTTCGACAACCAATTTTCTTCGACCGGATCGACGTAAATGGGCAATGATCGAGATCCATCGAGGAAAAACTTGAAATAGACGAGAAAAAACTAAAGTTGATCGAGGAAAACTCGATTTCTCGGCCCCCGGGTAATGTTTTCCTCGTACCGAAGGAATGCTGTCTACCCACAGGCCAATCAGCATCGTTCGGCAACCGATTTTTTTTGACCGGATCGACGTAAATGGGCAATGATCGAGATCCATCGTGGAAAAAATTAAAACGGACGAGAAAAACCCAAAGTTGGTGTAGGAAAACTCAATTTCTCGGCCCCCGGGTAATGTTTTCCTCGTACCGAAGGAATGCTTTCTACCCACAGGCCAATCAGCATTGTCCGGCAACCGATTTTCTTGGACCGGATCGACGCAAATGGGCAATGATTGAGATCAATCGAGGAAAAACTCAAAACAGACGAGAAAAACCCAAAGTTGGTCGAGGAAAACTCGATTTCTCGGTCCCCGGGTAATATTTTTCTCGTACCAAACGAATGCCGTCCAACCACAGGCCATTCTGCATCGTTCAGCAAATGATTTTCTTCGACCGGATCGACGTAAATGTGCATTGATCAAGATCGATCGAGGAAAAAATCAAAACAGACGAGAAAAAACCAAAGTTGGTCGAGGAAAACTCGATTTCTCAGCCCCAGGGTAATATTTTCCTCGTACCAAAGGAATGCTGTCTACCCACAGGCCATTTCGCATCGTCCGGTAACTAATTTTCGTCGACCGGATCAACGTAAATGGGCAATATTCGAGATCCATCGAGGAAAAAATCGAAACGGACGAGAAAAAACTAAAGTTGGTCGAGGAAAACTCGATTTCTCGGCCCCTTGGTAATATTTTCCTCGTACCAAAGGAATGCTATCTACCCACAGGCTAATCCGCATCGTCCGGCAACTGATTTTCTTCGACCAGATAGACGTAAATGGGCAATGATCAAGATCCATCGAGGAAAAAATCGAAACGGACGAGAAAAAACCAAAGTTGGTCGAGAAAAACTCGATTTCTCGGTCCCCGGGTAATGTTTTCCTCGTACCGAAGGAATGTTGTTTACCCACAGGCCAATCCGCATTGTTTGGCAAACGATTTTCTTCGACCGGATCGACGTAAATGGGCAATGATCGAGATCCATCGAGGAAAAAATAATGGACGAGAAAAAACCAAAGTTGGTCAAGGTAAACTCGATTTCACGGCCCCCGGGTAATGTTTTCCTCGTAACGAAGGAATGCTGCCCACCCACAAGCCATTCTGTGTCGTCCGGCAACCGATTTTCTTCGACCGGATCGACGTAAATGGGCAATGATCGAGATCCATCGAGAAAAAAATTAAAACGGACGAGAAAAACCCAAAGTTGATCGAGGAAAACTTGATTTCTCGGCCCCCGGGTAATGTTTTCCTCGTACTGAAGGAATACTGTCTACCCACAGACCATTCTGCATCGTCCGACAACCAATTTTCTTCGACCGGATCGACGTAAATGGGCAATGATCAAGATCCATCGAGTAAAAACTCGAAACGGACGAGAAAAAACCAAAGTTGGTCTAGGAAAACTCGATTTCTCGGCCCCTGGGTAATGTTTTCCTCGTACCGAAGGAATGTTGTCTACCCACAGTCCAATCCGCATCGTCCGGCAACCCATTTTCTTCGACCGGATCGACGTAAATGGGCAATGATCGAGATCCATCGAGAAAAAAATCAAAACGGACGAGAAAAACCCAAAGTTGATCGAGGAAAACTTGATTTCTCGGCCCCCGGGTAATGTTTTCCTCGTACCGAAGGAATGTTGTTTACCCACAGGCTAATCCGCATCGTTCGGCAACCGATTTTCTTCGACCGGATCGAAGTAAATGGGCAATGATAGAGATCCATCGAGGAAAAAATTAAAACGGACGAGAAAAAACCAAAGTTGGTCGAGGAAAACTCGATTTCTCGGCCCCCGGGTAATGTTTTCCTCGTACCAAAGGAATGCTCTCTATCCACAGGCCATTCCGCTTCGTCCGACAAACGATTTTCTTCAACCGGATCGACGTAAATGGGCAATGATCAAGATCCATCGAGGAAAAACTCGAAATGGACGAGAAAAAACCAAAGTTGGTCGAGGAAAACTCAATTTTTCGGCCCCCGGGTAATGTTTTCCTCGTACCGAAGAAATGCTGTCTACCCACAGGCCAATCCGCATCGTCCGGCAACCGATTTTCTTCGACCGGATCGACGTAAATGGGCAATGATCGAGATCCATCGAGAAAAAAATTAAAACAGACGAGAAAAAACCAAAGTTGGTCGAGGAAAATTCGATTTCTCGGCCCTCGGGTAATGTTTTCCTCGTACCGAAAGAATGCTGTCTACCCACAGGCCATTCCGCATCGTTCGACAACCGATTTTCTTCGACCGGATCGACGTAAATGGGCAATGATCAAGATCTATCGAGGAAAAAATCAAAACGGACGAGAAAAACCCAAAGTTGATCGAGGAAAACTTGATTTCTCGGCCCCAGGGTAATGTTTTCGTCGTACTAAAGGAATACTCTCTACCCACAGACCATTCCGCATCGTCTGACAACCAATTTTCTTCGACCGGATCGACGTAAATGGGCAATGATCAAGATCCATTGAGGAAAAACTCGAAACGGACAAGAAAATACAAAGTTGGTCTAGGAAAACTCGATTTCTCGGCCCCAGGCTAATGTTTTCCTCGTACCGAAGGAATGTTGTCTACCCACAGTCCAATCCGCATCGTCCGGCAACCGATTTTCTTCGACCGGATCGACGTAAATGGGCAATGATCGAGATCCATCGAGAAAAAAATCAAAACGGACGAGAAAAACCCAAAGTTGATCGAGGAAAACTTGATTTCTCGGCCCCCGGGTAATGTTTTCCTCGTACCGAAGGAATGTTGTTTACCCACAGGCTAATCCGCATCGTTCGGCAACCGATTTTCTTCGACCTGATCGAAGTAAATGGGCAATAATAGAGATCCATCGAGGAAAAAATTAAAACGAACGAGAAAAAACCAAAGTTGGTCGAGGAAAACTCGATTTCTCGGCCCCCGGGTAATGATTTCCTCGTACCAAAGGAATGCTCTCTATCCACAGGCCATTCCGCTTCGTCCGACAAACGATTTTCTTCAACCGGATCGACGTAAATGGGCAATGATCAAGATCCATCGAGGAAAAACTCGAAATGGACGAGAAAAAACCAAAGTTGGTCGAGGAAAACTCAATTTTTCGACCCCCGGGTAATGTTTTCCTCGTATCGAAGAAATGCTGTCTACCCACAGGCCAATCCGCATCGTCCGGCAACCGATTTTCTTCGACCGGATCGACGTAAATGGGCAATGATCGAGATCCATCGAGAAAAAAATTAAAACGGACGAGAAAAAACCAAAGTTGTTCGAGGAAAATTCGATTTCTCGGCCCTCGGGTAATGTTTTCCTCGTACCGAAGGAATGCTGTCTACCCACAGGCCATTTCGCATCGTTCGACAACCGATTTTCTTCGATCGGATTGACGTAAATGGGCAATGATCGAGAGCCATCGAGGAAAAAATCAAAACGGACGAGAAAAACCCAAAATTGATCGAGGAAAACTTGATTTCTCGGCCCCAGGGTAATGTTTTCGTCGTACTGAAGGAATACTGTCTACCCACAGACCATTCCGCATCGTCCGACAACCAATTTTCTTCGACCGGATCGACGTAAATGGGCAATGATCAAGATCCATCGAGGAAAAACTCGAAACAGACGAGAAAAAACCAAAGTTGGTCTAGGAAAACTCGATTTCTCGGCCCCCGGGTAATGTTTTCCTCGTACCGAAGGAATGTTGTCTACCCACAGGCTAATCCGCATCGTCCGACAACCAATTTTCTTCGACCGGATCGACGTAAATGGGCAATGATCGAGATCCATCGAGAAAAAAATCAAAACGGACAAGAAAAACCCAAAGTTGGTCGAGGAAAACTCGATATCTCGGCCCCTGGGTAATATTTTCCTCGTACCAAAGGAATGCTATCTACCCACAGGCCAATCCGCATCGTCCGGCAACTGATTTTCTTCGACCAGATCGACTTAAATGGGCAATGATCAAAATCCATCGAGGAAAAAATCGAAACGGACGAGAAAAAACCAAAGTTGGTCGAGAAAAACTCGATTTCTCGGTCCTCGGGTAATGTTTTCCTCGTACTGAAGGAATGTTGTTTACCCACAAGCCAATCCGCATCGTTCGGCAACTGATTTTCTTCGACCAGATCGACGTAAATGGGCAATGATCGAGATCCATCGAGGAAAAAATTAAAATGGACGAGAAAAAACCAAAGTTGGTCTAGGTAAACTCGATTTCTCGGCCCCCGGGTAATGTTTTCCTCGTACCGAAGGAATGTTGTCCACCCACTAGCCATTCTGTGTCGTCCAGCAACCGATTTTCTTCGATCGGATAGATGTAAATGGGAATTGATCGAGATCCATCGAGGAAAAAATCAAAACAAACGAGAAAAAACCAAAATTGGTCGAGGAAAACTCGATTTCTCGGCCCCCGGGTAATGTTTTCCTCGTACCGAAGGAATGCTCTCTATCCACAAGCCATTCCGCATCGTCCGACAACCAATTTTCTTCGACCGGATCGACATAAATGGGCAATGATCAAGATCCATCGAGGAAAAACTCGAAACGGACGAGAAAAAACCAAAGTTAGTCTTGGAAAACTCGATTTCTCGGCCCCCGGGTAATGTTTTCCTCGTACCGAAGGAATGTTGTCTACCCACAGTCCAATCCGCATCGTCCGGCAACCCATTTTCTTCGACCGGATCGACGTAAATGGGCAATGATCGAGATCCATCGAGAAAAAAATCAAAACGGACGAGAAAAACCCAAAGTTGATCGAGGAAAACTTGATTTCTCGGCCCCCGGGTAATGTTTTCCTCGTACCGAAGGAATGTTGTTTACCCACAGGCTAATCCGCATCGTTCGGCAACCAATTTTCTTCGACCGGATCGAAGTAAATGGGCAATGATAGAGATCCATCGAGGAAAAAATTAAAACGGACAAGAAAAAACCAAAGTTGGTCGAGGAAAACTCGATTTCTCGGCCCCCGGGTAATGTTTTCCTCGTACCAAAGGAATGCTCTCTATCCACAGGCCATTCCGCTTCGTCCGACAAACGATTTTCTTCAACCGGATCGACGTAAATGGGCAATGATCAAGATCCATCGAGGAAAAACTCGAAATGGACGAGAAAAAACCAAAGTTGGTCGAGGAAAACTCAATTTTTCGGCCCCCGGGTAATGTTTTCCTCGTACCGAAGGAATGTTGTCTACCCACAGGCTAATCCACATCGTTCGGCAACTGATTTTCTTCGACCAGATCGACGTAAATGGGCAATGATCGAGATCCATCGAGGAAAAAATAATGGACGAGAAAAAACCAAAGTTGGTCAAGGTAAACTCGATTTCTCGGCCCCCGGGTAATGTTTTCCTCGTACCGAAGGAATGCTGCCCACCCACAAGCCATTCTGTGTCGTCCGGCAACCGATTTTCTTCGACCGGATCGACGTAAATGGGCAATGATCGAGATCCATCGAGAAAAAAATTAAAACGGACGAGAAAAACCCAAAGTTGATCGAGGAAAACTTGATTTCTCGGCCCCCGGGTAATGTTTTCCTCGTACTGAAGGAATACTGTCTACCCACAGACCATTCTGCATCGTCCGACAACCAATTTTCTTCGACCGGATCGACGTAAATGGGCAATGATCAAGATCCATCGAGTAAAAACTCGAAACGGACGAGAAAAAACCAAAGTTGGTCTAGGAAAACTCGATTTCTCGGCCCCTGGGTAATGTTTTCCTCGTACCGAAGGAATGTTGTCTACCCACAGTCCAATCCGCATCGTCCGGCAACCGATTTTCTTCGACCGGATCGACGTAAATGGGCAATGATCGAGATCCATCGAGAAAAAAATCAAAACGGACGAGAAAAACCCAAAGTTGATCGAGGAAAACTTGATTTCTCGGCCCCCGGGTAATGTTTTCCTCGTACCGAAGGAATGTTGTTTACCCACAGGCTAATCCGCATCGTTCGGCAACCGATTTTCTTCGACCGGATCGAAGTAAATGGGCAATGATAGAGATCCATCGAGGAAAAAATTAAAACGGACGAGAAAAAACCAAAGTTGGTCGAGGAAAACTCGATTTCTCGGCCCCCGGGTAATGTTTTCCTCGTACCAAAGGAATGCTCTCTATCCACAGGCCATTCCGCTTCGTCCGACAAACGATTTTCTTCAACCGGATCGACGTAAATGGGCAATGATCAAGATCCATCGAGGAAAAACTCGAAATGGACGAGAAAAAACCAAAGTTGGTCGAGGAAAACTCAATTTTTCGGCCCCCGGGTAATGTTTTCCTCGTACCGAAGAAATGCTGTCTACCCACAGGCCAATCCGCATCGTCCGGCAACCGATTTTCTTCGACCGGATCGACGTAAATGGGCAATGATCGAGATCCATCGAGAAAAAAATTAAAACAGACGAGAAAAAACCAAAGTTGGTCGAGGAAAATTCGATTTCTCGGCCCTCGGGTAATGTTTTCCTCGTACCGAAGGAATGCTGTCTACCCACAGGCCATTCCGCATCGTTCGACAACCGATTTTCTTCGACCGGATCGACGTAAATGGGCAATGATCAAGATCTATCGAGGAAAAAATCAAAACGGACGAGAAAAACCCAAAGTTGATCGAGGAAAACTTGATTTCTCGGCCCCAGGGTAATGTTTTCGTCGTACTAAAGGAATACTCTCTACCCACAGACCATTCCGCATCGTCTGACAACCAATTTTCTTCGACCGGATCGACGTAAATGGGCAATGATCAAGATCCATCGAGGAAAAACTCGAAACGGACAAGAAAAAACAAAGTTGGTCTAGGAAAACTCGATTTCTCGGCCCCAGGCTAATGTTTTCCTCGTACCGAAGGAATGTTGTCTACCCACAGTCCAATCCGCATCGTCCGGCAACCGATTTTCTTCGACCGGATCGACGTAAATGGGCAATGATCGAGATCCATCGAGAAAAAAATCAAAACGGACGAGAAAAACCCAAAGTTGATCGAGGAAAACTTGATTTCTCGGCCCCCGGGTAATGTTTTCCTCGTACCGAAGGAATGTTGTTTACCCACAGGCTAATCCGCATCGTTCGGCAACCGATTTTCTTCGACCTGATCGAAGTAAATGGGCAATAATAGAGATCCATCGAGGAAAAAATTAAAACGAACGAGAAAAAACCAAAGTTGGTCGAGGAAAACTCGATTTCTCGGCCCCCGGGTAATGATTTCCTCGTACCAAAGGAATGCTCTCTATCCACAGGCCATTCCGCTTCGTCCGACAAACGATTTTCTTCAACCGGATCGACGTAAATGGGCAATGATCAAGATCCATCGAGGAAAAACTCGAAATGGACGAGAAAAAACCAAAGTTGGTCGAGGAAAACTCAATTTTTCGGCCCCCGGGTAATGTTTTCCTCGTACCGAAGAAATGCTGTCTACCCACAGGCCAATCCGCATCGTCCGGCAACCGATTTTCTTCGACCGGATCGACGTAAATGGGCAATGATCGAGATCCATCGAGAAAAAAATTAAAACGGACGAGAAAAAACCAAAGTTGTTCGAGGAAAATTCGATTTCTCGGCCCTCGGGTAATGTTTTCCTCGTACCGAAGGAATGCTGTCTACCCACAGGCCATTTCGCATCGTTCGACAACCGATTTTCTTCGATCGGATTGACGTAAATGGGCAATGATCGAGAGCCATCGAGGAAAAAATCAAAACGGACGAGAAAAACCCAAAATTGATCGAGGAAAACTTGATTTCTCGGCCCCAGGGTAATGTTTTCGTCGTACTGAAGGAATACTGTCTACCCACAGACCATTCCGCATCGTCCGACAACCAATTTTCTTCGACCGGATCGACGTAAATGGGCAATGATCAAGATCCATCGAGGAAAAACTCGAAACGGAAGAGAAAAAACCAAAGTTGGTCTAGGAAAACTCGATTTCTCGGCCCCCGGGTAATGTTTTCCTCGTACCGAAGGAATGTTGTCTACCCACAGGCTAATCCGCATCGTCCGACAACCAATTTTCTTCGACCGGATCGACGTAAATGGGCAATGATCGAGATCCATCGAGAAAAAAATCAAAACGGACAAGAAAAACCCAAAGTTGGTCGAGGAAAACTCGATATCTCGGCCCCTGGGTAATATTTTCCTCGTACCAAAGGAATGCTATCTACCCACAGGCCAATCCGCATCGTCCGGCAACTGATTTTCTTCGACCAGATCGACTTAAATGGGCAATGATCAAAATCCATCGAGGAAAAAATCGAAACGGACGAGAAAAAACCAAAGTTGGTCGAGAAAAACTCGATTTCTCGGTCCTCGGGTAATGTTTTCCTCGTACTGAAGGAATGTTGTTTACCCACAAGCCAATCCGCATCGTTCGGCAACTGATTTTCTTCGACCAGATCGACGTAAATGGGCAATGATCGAGATCCATCGAGGAAAAAATTAAAATGGACGAGAAAAAACCAAAGTTGGTCTAGGTAAACTCGATTTCTCGGCCCCCGGGTAATGTTTTCCTCGTACCGAAGGAATGTTGTCCACCCACTAGCCATTCTGTGTCGTCCAGCAACCGATTTTCTTCGATCGGATAGATGTAAATGGGAATTGATCGAGATCCATCGAGGAAAAAATCAAAACAAACGAGAAAAAACCAAAGTTGGTCGAGGAAAACTCGATTTCTCGGGCCCCGGGTAATGTTTTCCTCGTACCGAAGGAATGCTCTCTATCCACAAGCCATTCCGCATCGTCCGACAACCAATTTTCTTCGACCGGATCGACATAAATGGGCAATGATCAAGATCCATCGAGGAAAAACTCGAAACGGACGAGAAAAAACCAAAGTTGGTCTTGGAAAACTCGATTTCTCGGCCCCCGGGTAATGTTTTCCTCGTACCGAAGGAATGTTGTCTACCCACAGTCCAATCCGCATCGTCCGGCAACCCATTTTCTTCGACCGGATCGACGTAAATGGGCAATGATCGAGATCCATCGAGAAAAAAATCAAAACGGACGAGAAAAACCCAAAGTTGATCGAGGAAAACTTGATTTCTCGGCCCCCGGGTAATGTTTTCCTCGTACCGAAGGAATGTTGTTTACCCACAGGCTAATCCGCATCGTTCGGCAACCAATTTTCTTCGACCGGATCGAAGTAAATGGGCAATGATAGAGATCCATCGAGGAAAAAATTAAAACGGACAAGAAAAAACCAAAGTTGGTCGAGGAAAACTCGATTTCTCGGCCCCCGGGTAATGTTTTCCTCGTACCAAAGGAATGCTCTCTATCCACAGGCCATTCCGCTTCGTCCGACAAACGATTTTCTTCAACCAGATCGACGTAAATGGGCAATGATCAAGATCCATCGAGGAAAAACTCGAAATGGACGAGAAAAAACCAAAGTTGGTCGAGGAAAACTCAATTTTTCGGCCCCCGGGTAATGTTTTCCTCGTACCGAAGAAATGCTGTCTACCCACAGGCCAATCCACATCGTCCGGCAACCGATTTTCTTCGACCGGATCGACGTAAATGGGCAATGATCGAGATCCATCGAGAAAAAAATTAAAACGGACGAGAAAAAACCAAAGTTGGTCGAGGAAAACTCGATTTCTCGGCCCCCGGGTAATGTTTTCCTCGTACCGAAGGAATGTTGTCTACCCACAGTCCAATCCGCATCGTCCGGCAACCGATTTTCTTCGACCGAATCGACGTAAATGGGCAATGATCAAGATCCATCGAGGAAAAAATCAAAACGGACGAGAAAAACCCAAAGTTAATCGAGGAAAACTTGATTTCTCGGCCCCCGGGTAATGTTTTCCTCGTACCAAAGGAATGCTCTCTATCCACAGGCCATTCCGCATCGTCCGACTAACGATTTTCTTCAACCGTATCGACGTAAATGGGCAATGATCAAGATCCATCGAGGAAAAACTCGAAATGGACGAGAAAAAACCAAAGTTGGTCGAGGAAAACTCAATTTTTCGGCCCCCGGGTAATGTTTTCCTCGTACCGAAGGAATGTTGTCTACCCACAGGCTAATCCACATCGTCCGGCAACCGATTTTCTTCGACCGGATCAACGTAAATGGGCAATGATCAAGATCCATCGAGAAAAAAATTAAAACGGACGAGAAAAACCCAAAGTTGGTCGAGGAAAACTCGATTTCTCGGCCCCCGGGTAATGTTTTCCTCGTACCGAAGGAATGTTGTCTACCCACAGTCCAATCCGCATCGTCCGGCAACCAATTTTCTTCGACCGGATCGACGTAAATGGGCAATGATCAAGATCCATCAAGGGAAAACTCGAAACGGACGAGAAAAAACCAAAGATGGTCTTGGAAAACTCGATTTCTCGGCCCCCGGGTAATGTTTTCCTCGTACCGAAGGAATGTTGTCTACTCACAGTCCAATCCGCATCGTCTGGCAAACAATTTTCTTCGACCGGATCGACGTAAATGGGCAATGATCAAGATCCATCGAGGAAAAACTCGAAACGGACGAGAAAAAACCAAAGTTGGTCTTGGAAAACTCGATTTCTCGGCCCCCGGGTAATGTTTTCCTCGTACCGAAGGAATGTTGTCTACCCACAGTCCAATCCGCATCGTCCGGCAACCGATTTTCTTCGACTGGATCGACGTAAATCGGCAATGATCGAGATCCATCGAGAAAAAAATCAAAACGGACGAGAAAAACCCAAAGTTGATCGAGGAAAACTTGATTTCTCGGCCCCCGGGTAATGTTTTCCTCGTACCGAAGGAATTTTGTTTACCCACAGGATAATCCGCATCGTTCGGCAACCAATTTTCTTCGACCGAATCGAAGTAAATGGGCAATGATAGAGATCCATCGAGGAAAAAATTAAAACGGACGAGAAAAAACCAAAGTTGGTCGAGGAAAACTCGATTTCTCGGCCCCCGGGTAATGTTTTCCTCGTACCGAAGAAATGCTGTCTACCCACAGGCCAATCCACATCGTCCGGCAACCGATTTTCTTCGACCGGATCGACGTAAATGGGCAATGATCAAGATCCATCGAGGAAAAACTCGAAATGGACGAGAAAAAACCAAAGTTGGTCGAGGAAAACTCAATTTTTCGGCCCCCGGGTAATGTTTTCCTCGTACCGAAGGAATGTTGTCTACCCACAGGCTAATCCACATAGTCCGGTAACCGATTTTCTTCGACCGGATCGACGTAAATGGGCAATGATCAAGATCCATCGAGGAAAAAATCAAAACGGACGAGAAAAACCCAAAGTTAATCGAGGAAAACTTGATTTCTCGGCCCCCGGGTAATGTTTTCCTCGTACCAAAGGAATGCTCTCTATCCACAGGCCATTCCGCATCGTCCGACTAACGATTTTCTTCAACCGGATCGACGTAAATGGGCAATGATCAAGATCCATCGAGGAAAAACTCGAAATGGACGAGAAAAAA
This sequence comes from Lepidium didymum, assembly GCA_963920545.1. Lineage (NCBI taxonomy): Eukaryota > Viridiplantae > Streptophyta > Magnoliopsida > Brassicales > Brassicaceae > Lepidium > Lepidium didymum. The sequence continues at coordinate 10,615,282 of OY986981.1, read as the reverse complement.
CCAAAGTTGGTCGAGGAAAACTCAATTTTTCGGCCCCCGGGTAATGTTTTCCTCGTACCGAAGGAATGTTGTCTACCCACAGGCTAATCCACATCGTCCGGCAACCGATTTTCTTCGACCGGATCGACGTAAATGGGCAATGATCAAGATCCATCGAGAAAAAAATTAAAACGGACGAGAAAAAACCAAAGTTGGTCGAGGAAAACTCGATTTCTCGGCCCCCGGGTAATGTTTTCCTCGTACCGAAGGAATGTTGTCTACCCACAGTCCAATCCGCATCGTCCGGCAACCAATTTTCTTCGACCGGATCGACGTAAATGGGCAATGATCAAGATCCATCGAGGAAAAACTCGAAATGGACGAGAAAAAACCAAAGTTGGTCTTGGAAAACTCGATTTCTCGGCCCCCGGTTAATGTTTTCCTCATACCGAAGGAATGTTGTCTACCCACAGTCCAATCCGCATCATCCGGCAACCGATTTTCTTCGACCGGATCGACGTAAATGGGCAATGATCGAGATCCATCGAGAAAAAAATCAAAACGGACGAGAAAAACCCAAAGTTGATCGAGGAAAACTTGATTTCTCGGCCCCCAGGTAATGTTTTCCTCGTACCGAAGGAATGTTGTTTACCCACAGGATAATCCGCATCGTTCGGCAACCAATTTTCTTCGACCGGATCGAAGTAAATGGGCAATGATAGAGATCCATCGAGGAAAAATTAAAACGGACGAGAAAAAACCAAAGTTGGTCGAGGAAAACTCGATTTCTCGGCCCCCGGGTAATGTTTTCCTCGTACCGAAGGAAGGTTGTCTACCCACAGTCCAATCCGCATCGTCCGGCAACCGATTTTCTTCGACAGGATCGACGTAAATGGGCAATGATCGAGATCCATCGAGAAAAAAATCAAAACGGATGAGAAAAACCCAAAGTTGATCGAGGAAAACTTGATTTCTCGGCCCCCGGGTAATGTTTTCCTCGTACCGAAGGAATGTTGTTTACGCACAGGATAATCCGCATCGGTCGGCAACCAATTTTCTTCGACCGGATCGAAGTAAATGGGCAATGATAGAGATCCATCGAGGAAAAAATTAAAACGGACGAGAAAAAACCAAAGTTGGTCGAGGAAAACTCGATTTCTCGGCCCCCGGGTAATGTTTTCCTCGTACCAAAGGAATGCTCTCTATCCACAGGCCATTCCGCTTCGTCCGACAAACGATTTTCTTCAACCGGATCGACGTAAATGGGCAATGATCAAGATCCATCGAGGAAAAACTCGAAATGGACGAGAAAAAACCAAAGTTGGTCGAGGAAAACTCGATTTCTCGGCCCCCGGTTAATGTTTTCCTCGTACCGAAGGAATGTTGTCTACCCACAGTCTAATCCGCATCGTCCGGCAACCAATTTTCTTCGACCGGATCGACGTAAATGGGCAATGATCAAGATCCATCGAGGAAAAACTCGAAACGGACGAGAAAAAACCAAAGTTGGTCTTGGAAAACTCGATTTCTCGGCCCCTGGGTAATGTTTTCCTCGTACCGAAGGAATGTTGTCTACCCACAGTCCAATCCGCATCGTCCGGCAACCGATTTTCTTCGACCGGATCGACGTAAATGGGCAATGATCGAGATCCATCGAGAAAAAAATCAAAACGGACGAGAAAAACCCAAAGTTGATCGAGGAAAACTTGATTTCTCGGCCCCCAGGTAATGTTTTCCTCGTACCGAAGGAATGTTGTTTACCCACAGGATAATCCGCATCGTTCGGCAACCAATTTTCTTCGACTGGATCGAAGTAAATGGGCAATGATAGAGATCCATCGAGGAAAAAATTAAAACGGACGAGAAAAAACCAAAGTTGGTCGAGGAAAACTCGATTTCTCGGCCCCCGGGTAATGTTTTCCTCGTACCGAAGGAATGTTGTCTACCCACAGTCCAATCCGCATCGTCCGGCAACCGATTTTCTTCGACCGGATCGACGTAAATCGGCAATGATCGAGATCCATCGAGAAAAAAATCAAAACGGACGAGAAAAACCCAAAGTTGATCGAGGAAAACTTGATTTCTCGGCCCCCGGGTAATGTTTTCCTCGTACCGAAGGAATTTTGTTTACCCACAGGATAATCCGCATCGTTCGGCAACCAATTTTCTTCGACCGAATCGAAGTAAATGGGCAATGATAGAGATCCATCGAGGAAAAAATTAAAACGGACGAGAAAAAACCAAAGTTGGTCGAGGAAAACTCGATTTCTCGGCCCCCGGGTAATGTTTTCCTCGTACCGAAGAAATGCTGTCTACCCACAGGCCAATCCACATCGTCCGGCAACCGATTTTCTTCGATCGGATCGACGTAAATGGGCAATGATCAAGATCCATCGAGGAAAAACTCGAAATGGACGAGAAAAAACCAAAGTTGGTCGAGGAAAACTCAATTTTTCGGCCCCCGGGTAATGTTTTCCTCGTACCGAAGGAATGTTGTCTACCCACAGGCTAATCCACATAGTCCGGCAACCGATTTTCTTCGACCGGATCGACGTAAATGGGCAATGATCAAGATCCATCGAGGAAAAAATCAAAACGGACGAGAAAAACCCAAAGTTAATCGAGGAAAACTTGATTTCTCGGCCCCCGGGTAATGTTTTCCTCGTACCAAAGGAATGCTCTCTATCCACAGGCCATTCCGCATCGTCCGACTAACGATTTTCTTCAACCGGATCGACGTAAATGGGCAATGATCAAGATCCATCGAGGAAAAACTCGAAATGGACGAGAAAAAACCAAAGTTGGTCGAGGAAAACTCAATTTTTCGGCCCCCGGGTAATGTTTTCCTCGTACCGAAGGAATGTTGTCTACCCACAGGCTAATCCACATCGTCCGGCAACCGATTTTCTTCGACCGGATCGACGTAAATGGGCAATGATCAAGATCCATCGAGAAAAAAATTAAAACGGACGAGAAAAAACCAAAGTTGGTCGAGGAAAACTCGATTTCTCGGCCCCCGGGTAATGTTTTCCTCGTACCGAAGGAATGTTGTCTACCCACAGTCCAATCCGCATCGTCCGGCAACCAATTTTCTTCGACCGGATCGACGTAAATGGGCAATGATCAAGATCCATCGAGGAAAAACTCGAAATGGACGAGAAAAAACCAAAGTTGGTCTTGGAAAACTCGATTTCTCGGCCCCCGGGTAATGTTTTCCTCATACCGAAGGAATGTTGTCTACCCACAGTCCAATCCGCATCATCCGGCAACCGATTTTCTTCGACCGGATCGACGTAAATGGGCAATGATCGAGATCCATCGAGAAAAAAATCAAAACGGACGAGAAAAACCCAAAGTTGATCGAGGAAAACTTGATTTCTCGGCCCCCAGGTAATGTTTTCCTCGTACCGAAGGAATGTTGTTTACCCACAGGATAATCCGCATCGTTCGGCAACCAATTTTCTTCGACCGGATCGAAGTAAATGGGCAATGATAGAGATCCATCGAGGAAAAAATTAAAACGGACGAGAAAAAACCAAAGTTGGTCGAGGAAAACTCGATTTCTCGGCCCCCGGGTAATGTTTTCCTCGTACCGAAGGAATGTTGTCTACCCACAGTCCAATCCGCATCGTCCGGCAACCGATTTTCTTCGACAGGATCGACGTAAATGGGCAATGATCGAGATCCATCGAGAAAAAAATCAAAACGGATGAGAAAAACCCAAAGTTGATCGAGGAAAACTTGATTTCTCGGCCCCCGGGTAATGTTTTCCTCGTACCGAAGGAATGTTGTTTACCCACAGGATAATCCGCATCGTTCGGCAACCAATTTTCTTCGACCGGATCGAAGTAAATGGGCAATGATAGAGATCCATCGAGGAAAAAATTAAAACGGACGAGAAAAAACCAAAGTTGGTCGAGGAAAACTCGATTTCTCGGCCCCCGGGTAATGTTTTCCTCGTACCAAAGGAATGCTCTCTATCCACAGGCCATTCCGCTTCGTCCGACAAACGATTTTCTTCAACCGGATCGACGTAAATGGGCAATGATCAAGATCCATCGAGGAAAAACTCGAAATGGACGAGAAAAAACCAAAGTTGGTCGAGGAAAACTCGATTTCTCGGCCCCCGGTTAATGTTTTCCTCGTACCGAAGGAATGTTGTCTACCCACAGTCCAATCCGCATCGTCCGGCAACCAATTTTCTTCGACCGGATCGACGTAAATGGGCAATGATCAAGATCCATCGAGGAAAAACTCGAAACGGACGAGAAAAAACCAAAGTTGGTCTTGGAAAACTCGATTTCTCGGCCCCCGGGTAATGTTTTCCTCGTACCGAAGGAATGTTGTCTACCCACAGTCCAATCCGCATCGTCCGGCAACCGATTTTCTTCGACCGGATCGACGTAAATGGGCAATGATCGAGATCCATCGAGAAAAAAATCAAAACGGACGAGAAAAACCCAAAGTTGATCGAGGAAAACTTGATTTCTCGGCCCCCAGGTAATGTTTTCCTCGTACCGAAGGAATGTTGTTTACCCACAGGATAATCCGCATCGTTCGGCAACCAATTTTCTTCGACCGGATCGAAGTAAATGGGCAATGATAGAGATCCATCGAGGAAAAAATTAAAACGGACAAGAAAAAACCAAATTTGGTCGAGGAAAACTCGATTTCTCGGCCCCCGGGTAATGTTTTCCTCGTACCGAAGGAATGTTGTCTACCCACAGTCCAATCCGCATCGTCCGGCAACCGATTTTCTTCGACCGGATCGACGTAAATGGGCAATGATCGAGATCCATCGAGAAAAAAATCAAAACGGACGAGAAAAACCCAAAGTTGATCGAGGAAAACTTGATTTCTCGGCCCCCGGGTAATGTTTTCCTCGTACCAAAGGAATGCTCTCTATCCACAGGCCATTCCGCTTCGTCCGACAAACGATTTTCTTCAACCGGATCGACGTAAATGGGCAATGATCAAGATCCATCGAGGAAAAACTCGAAATGGACGAGAAAAAACCAAAGTTGGTCGAGGAAAACTCAATTTTTCGGCCCCCGGGTAATGTTTTCCTCGTACCGAAGGAATGTTGTCTACCCACAGGCTAATCCGCATCGTCCGGCAACCGATTTTCTTCGACCGGATCGACGTAAATAGGCAATGATCAAGATCCATCGAGGAAAAAATCAAAACGGACGAGAAAAACCCAAAGTTGATCGAGGAAAACTTGATTTCTCGGCCCCCGGGTAATGTTTTCCTCGTACCAAAGGAATGCTCTCTATCCACAGCCAATTCCGCATCGTCCGACTAACAATTTTCTTCAACCGGATCGACGTAAATGGGCAATGATCAAGATCCATCGAGGAAAAACTCGAAATGGACGAGAAAAAACCAAAGTTGGTCGAGGAAAACTCAATTTTTCGGCCCCCGGGTAATGTTTTCCTCGTACCGAAGAAATTCTGTCTACCCACAGGCCAATCCACATCGTCCGGCAACCGATTTTCTTCGACCGGATCGACGTAAATGGGCAATGATCGAGATCCATCGAGAAAAAAATCAAAACGGACGAGAAAAACCCAAAGTTGATCGAGGAAAACCTGATTTCTCGGCCTCCGGGTAATGTTTTCCTCGTACCGAAGGAATGTTGTCTACCCACAGTCCAATCCGCATCGTCCGGCAACCAATTTTCTTCGACCGGATCGAAGTAAATGGGCAATGATAGAGATCCATCGAGGAAAAAATTAAAACGGACGAGAAAAAACCAAAGTTGGTCGAGGAAAACTCGATTTCTCGGCCCCCGGGTAATGTTTTCCTCGTACCAAAGGAATGCTCTCTATCCACAGGCCATTCCGCTTCGTCCGACAAACGATTTTCTTCAACCGGATCGACGTAAATGGGCAATGATCAAGATCCATCGAGGAAAAACTCGAAATGGACGAGAAAAAACCAAAGTTGGTCGAGGAAAACTCGATTTCTCGGCCCCCGGTTAATGTTTTCCTCGTACCGAAGGAATGTTGTCTACCCACAGTCCAATCCGCATCGTCCGGCAACCAATTTTCTTCGACCGGATCGACGTAAATGGGCAATGATCAAGATCCATCGAGGAAAAACTCGAAACGGACGAGAAAAAACCAAAGTTGGTCTTGGAAAACTCGATTTCTCGGCCCCCGGGTAATGTTTTCCTCGTACCGAAGGAATGTTGTCTACCCACAGTCCAATCCGCATCGTCCGGCAACCGATTTTCTTCGACCGGATCGACGTAAATGGGCAATGATCGAGATCCATCGAGAAAAAAATCAAAACGGACGAGAAAAACCCAAAGTTGATCGAGGAAAACTTGATTTCTCGGCCCCCAGGTAATGTTTTCCTCGTACCGAAGGAATGTTGTTTACCCACAGGATAATCCGCATCGTTCGGCAACCAATTTTCTTCGACCGGATCGAAGTAAATGGGCAATGATAGAGATCCATCGAGGAAAAAATTAAAACGGACGAGAAAAAACCAAAGTTGGTCGAGGAAAACTCGATTTCTCGGCCCCCGGGTAATGTTTTCCTCGTACCGAAGGAATGTTGTCTACCCACAGTCCAATCCGCATCGTCCGGCAACCGATTTTCTTCGACCGGATCGACGTAAATGGGCAATGATCGAGATCCATCGAGAAAAAAATCAAAACGGACGAGAAAAACCCAAAGTTGATCGAGGAAAACTTGATTTCTCGGCCCCCGGGTAATGTTTTCCTCGTACCAAAGGAATGCTCTCTATCCACAGGCCATTCCGCTTCGTCCGACAAACGATTTTCTTCAACCGGATCGACGTAAATGGACAATGATCAAGATCCATCGAGGAAAAACTCGAAATGGACGAGAAAAAACCAAAGTTGGTCGAGGAAAACTCAATTTTTCGGCCCCCGGGTAATGTTTTCCTCGTACCGAAGGAATGTTGTCTACCCACAGGCTAATCCGCATCGTCCGGCAACCGATTTTCTTCGACCGGATCGACGTAAATAGGCAATGATCAAGATCCATCGAGGAAAAAATCAAAACGGACGAGAAAAACCCAAAGTTGATCGAGGAAAACTTGATTTCTCGGCCCCCGGGTAATGTTTTCCTCGTACCAAAGGAATGCTCTCTATCCACAGCCAATTCCGCATCGTCCGACTAACAATTTTCTTCAACCGGATCGACGTAAATGGGCAATGATCAAGATCCATCGAGGAAAAACTCGAAATGGACGAGAAAAAACCAAAGTTGGTCGAGGAAAACTCAATTTTACGGCCCCCGGGTAATGTTTTCCTCGTACCGAAGAAATTCTGTCTACCCACAGGCCAATCCACATCGTCCGGCAACCGATTTTCTTCGACCGGATCGACGTAAATGGGCAATGATCGAGATCCATCGAGAAAAAAATCAAAACGGACGAGAAAAACCCAAAGTTGATCGAGGAAAACCTGATTTCTCGGCCCCAGGGTAATGTTTTCCTCGTACCGAAGGAATGTTGTCTACCCACAGTCCAATCCGCATCGTCCGGCAACCAATTTTCTTCGACCGGATCGAAGTAAATGGGCAATGATAGAGATCTATCGAGGAAAAAATTAAAACGGACGAGAAAAAACCAAAGTTGGTCGAGGAAAACTCGATTTCTCGGCCCCCGGGTAATGTTTTCCTCGTACCAAAGGAATGCTCTCTATCCACAGGCCATTCCGCTTCGTCCGACAAACGATTTTCTTCAACCGGATCGACGTAAATGGGCAATGATCAAGATCCATCGAGGAAAAACTCGAAACGGACGAGAAAAAACCAAAGTTGGTCTTGGAAAACTCGATTTCTCGGCCCCCGGGTAATGTTTTCCTCGTACCGAAGGAATGTTGTCTACCCACAGTCCAATCCGCATCGTCCGGCAACCGATTTTCTTCGACCGGATCGACGTAAATGGGCAATGATCGAGATCCATCGAGAAAAAAATTAAAACGGACGAGAAAAACCCAAAGTTGATCGAGGAAAACTTGATTTCTCGGCCCCCAGGTAATGTTTTCCTCGTACCGAAGGAATGTTGTTTACCCACAGGATAATCCGCATCGTTCGGCAACCAATTTTCTTCGACCGGATCGAAGTAAATGGGCAATGATAGAGATCCATCGAGGAAAAAATTAAAACGGACGAGAAAAAACCAAAGTTGGTCGAGGAAAACTCGATTTCTCGGCCCCCGGGTAATGTTTTCCTCGTACCGAAGGAATGTTGTCTACCCACAGTCCAATCCGCATCGTCCGGCAACCGATTTTCTTCGACCGGATCGACGTAAATGGGCAATGATCGAGATCCATCGAGAAAAAAATCAAAACGGACGAGAAAAGCCCAAAGTTGATCGAGGAAAACTTGATTTCTCGGCCCCCGGGTAATGTTTTCCTCGTACCAAAGGAATGCTCTCTATCCACAGGCCATTCCGCTTCGTCCGACAAACGATTTTCTTCAACCGGATCGACGTAAATGGGCAATGATCAAGATCCATCGAGGAAAAACTCGAAATGGACGAGAAAAAACCAAAGTTGGTCGAGGAAAACTCAATTTTTCGGCCCCCGGGTAATGTTTTCCTCGTACCGAAGAAATTCTGTCTACCCACAGGCCAATCCACATCGTCCGGCAACCGATTTTCTTCGACCGGATCGACGTAAATGGGCAATGATCGAGATCCATCGAGAAAAAAATCAAAACGGACGAGAAAAACCCAAAGTTGATCGAGGAAAACCTGATTTCTCGGCCCCCGGGTAATGTTTTCCTCGTACTGAAGGAATGTTGTCTACCCACAGTCCAATCCGCATCGTCCGGCAACCGATTTTCTTCGACCGGATCGACGTAAATGGGCAATGATCAAGATCCATCAAGGAAAAAATCAAAACGGACGAGAAAAACCCAAAGTTAATCGAGGAAAACTTGATTTCTCGGCCCCCGGGTAATGTTTTCCTCGTACCAAAGGAATGCTCTCTATCCACAGGCCATTCCGCATCGTCCGACTAACGATTTTCTTCAACCGGATCGACGTAAATGGGCAATGATCAAGATCCATCGAGGAAAAACTCGAAATGGACGAGAAAAAACCAAAGTTGGTCGAGGAAAACTCAATTTTTCGGCCCCCGGGTAATGTTTTCCTCGTACCGAAGGAATGTTGTCTACCCACAGGCTAATCCACATCGTCCGGCAACCGATTTTCTTCGACCGGATCGACGTAAATGGGCAATGATCAAGATCCATCGAGAAAAAAATTAAAACGGACAAGAAAAAACCAAAGTTGGTCGAGGAAAACTCGATTTCTCGGCCCCCGGGTAATGTTTTCCTCGTACCGAAGGAATGTTGTCTACCCACAGTCCAATCCGCATCGTCCGGCAACCAATTTTCTTCGACCGGATCGACGTAAATGGGCAATGATCAAGATCCATCGAGGAAAAACTCGAAACGGACGAGAAAAAACCAAAGTTGGTCTTGGAAAACTCGATTTCTCGGCCCCCGGGTAATGTTTTCCTCGTACCGAAGGACTGTTGTCTACCCACAGTCCAATCCGCATCGTCCGGCAACCGATTTTCTTCGACCGGATCGACGTAAATGGGCAATGATCGAGATCCATCGAGAAAAAAATCAAAACGGACGAGAAAAACCCAAAGTTGATCGAGGAAAACTTGATTTCTCGGCCCCCAGGTAATGTTTTCCTCGTACCGAAGGAATGTTGTTTACCCACAGGATAATCCGCATCGTTCGGCAACCAATTTTCTTCGACCGGATCGAAGTAAATGGGCAATGATAGAGATCCATCGAGTAAAAAATTAAAACGGACGAGAAAAAACCAAAGTTGGTCGAGGAAAACTCGATTTCTCGGCCCCCGGGTAATGTTTTCCTCGTACCGAAGGAATGTTGTCTACCCACAGTCCAATCCGCATCGTCCGGCAACCGATTTTCTTCGACCGGATCGACGTAAATGGGCAATGATCAAGATCCATCGAGAAAAAAATCAAAACGGACGAGAAAAACCCAAAGTTGATCGAGGAAAACTTGATTTCTCGGCCCCCGGGTAATGTTTTCCTCGTACCAAAGGAATGTTGTCTACCCACAGTCCAATCCGCATCGTCCGGCAACCAATTTTCTTCGACCGGATCGACGTAAATGGGCAATGATCAAGATCCATCGAGGAAAAACTCGAAACGGACGAGAAAAAACCAAAGTTGGTCGAGGAAAACTCAATTTTTCGGCCCCCGGGTAATGTTTTCCTCGTACCGAAAAAATGCTGTCTACCCACAGGCCAATCCGCATCGTCCGGCAACCGATTTTCTTCGACCGGATCGACGTAAATAGGCAATGATCAAGATCCATCGAGGAAAAAATCAAAACGGACGAGAAAAACCCAAAGTTGATCGAGGAAAACTTGATTTCTCGGCCCCCGGGTAATGTTTTCCTCGTACCAAAGGAATGCTCTCTATCCACAGCCAATTCCGCATCGTCTGACTAACAATTTTCTTAAACCGGATCGACGTAAATGGGCAATGATCAAGATCCATCGAGGAAAAACTCGAAATGGACGAGAAAAAACCAAAGTTGGTCGAGGAAAACTCAATTTTTCGGCCCCCGTGTAATGTTTTCCTCGTACCGAAGAAATTCTGTCTACCCACAGGCCAATCCACATCGTCCGGCAACCGATTTTCTTCGACCGGATCGACGTAAATGGGCAATGATCGAGATCCATCGAGAAAAAAATCAAAACGGACGAGAAAAACCCAAAGTTGATCGAGGAAAACTTGATTTCTCGGCCCCCGGGTAATGTTTTCCTCGTACCGAAGGAATGTTGTCTACCCACAGTCCAATCCGCATCGTCCGGCAACCAATTTTCTTCGACCGGATCGACGTAAATGGGCAATGATCAAGATCCATCGAGGAAAAACTCGAAACGGACGAGAAAAAACCAAAGTTGGTCTTGGAAAACTCGATTTCTCGGCCCCCGGGTAATGTTTTCCTCGTACCGAAGGAATGTTGTCTACCCACAGTCCAATCCGCATCGTCCGGCAACCGATTTTCTTCGACCGGATCGACGTAAATGGGCAATGATCGAGATCCATCGAGAAAAAAATCAAAACGGACGAGAAAAACCCAAAGTTGATCGAGGAAAACTTGATTTCTCGGCCCCCAGGTAATGTTTTCCTCGTACCGAAGGAATGTTGTTTACCCACAGTCCAATCCGCATCGTCCGGCAACCGATTTTCTTCGACCGGATCGACGTAAATGGGCAATGATCAAGATCCATCGAGAAAAAAATCAAAACGGACGAGAAAAACCCAAAGTTGATCGAGGAAAACTTGATTTCTCGGCCCCCGGGTAATGTTTTCCTCGTACCAAAGGAATGTTGTCTACCCACAGTCCAATCCGCATCGTCCGGCAACCAATTTTCTTCGACCGGATCGACGTAAATGGGCAATGATCAAGATCCATCGAGGAAAAACTCGAAACGGACGAGAAAAAACCAAAGTTGGTCGAGGAAAACTCAATTTTTCGGCCCCCGGGTAATGTTTTCCTCGTACCGAAAAAATGCTGTCTACCCACAGGCCAATCCGCATCGTCCGGCAACCGATTTTCTTCGACCGGATCGACGTAAATAGGCAATGATCAAGATCCATCGAGGAAAAAATCAAAACGGACGAGAAAAACCCAAAGTTGATCGAGGAAAACTTGATTTCTCGGCCCCCGGGTAATGTTTTCCTCGTACCAAAGGAATGCTCTCTATCCACAGCCAATTCCGCATCGTCTGACTAACAATTTTCTTCAACCGGATCGACGTAAATGGGCAATGATCAAGATCCATCGAGGAAAAACTCGAAATGGACGAGAAAAAACCAAAGTTGGTCGAGGAAAACTCAATTTTTCGGCCCCCGTGTAATGTTTTCCTCGTACCGAAGAAATTCTGTCTACCCACAGGCCAATCCACATCGTCCGGCAACCGATTTTCTTCGACCGGATCGACGTAAATGGGCAATGATCGAGATCCATCGAGAAAAAAATCAAAACGGACGAGAAAAACCCAAAGTTGATCGAGGAAAACTTGATTTCTCGGCCCCCGGGTAATGTTTTCCTCGTACCGAAGGAATGTTGTCTACCCACAGTCCAATCCGCATCGTCCGGCAACCGATTTTCTTCGACCGGATCGACGTAAATGGGCAATGATCAAGATCCATCGAGGAAAAAATCAAAACGGACGAGAAAAACCCAAAGTTAATCGAGGAAAACTTGATTTCTCGGCCCCCGGGTAATGTTTTCCTCGTACCAAAGGAATGCTCTCTATCCACAGGCCATTCCGCATCGTCCGACTAACGATTTTCTTCAACCGGATCGACGTAAATGGGCAATGATCAAGATCCATCGAGGAAAAACTCGAAATGGACGAGAAAAAACCAAAGTTGGTCGAGGAAAACTCAATTTTTCGGCCCCTGGGTAATGTTTTCCTCGTAACGAAGGAATGTTGTCTACCCACAGGCTAATCCACATCGTCCGGCAACCGATTTTCTTCGACCGGATCGACGTAAATGGGCAATGATCAAGATCCATCGAGAAAAAAATTAAAACGGACGAGAAAAAACCAAAGTTGGTCGAGGAAAACTCGATTTCTCGGCCCCCGGGTAATGTTTTCCTCGTACCGAAGGAATGTTGTCTACCCACAGTCCAATCCGCATCGTCCGGCAACCAATTTTCTTCGACCGGATCGACGTAAATGGGCAATGATCAAGATCCATCGAGGAAAAACTCGAAACGGACGAGAAAAAACCAAAGTTGGTCTTGGAAAACTCGATTTCTCGGCCCCCGGGTAATGTTTTCCTCGTACCGAAGGAATGTTGTCTACCCACAGTCCAATCCGCATCGTCCGGCAACCGATTTTCTTCGACCGGATCGACGTAAATGGGCAATGATCGAGATCCATCGAGAAAAAAATCAAAACGGACGAGAAAAACCCAAAGTTGATCGAGGAAAACTTGATTTCTCGGCCCCCAGGTAATGTTTTCCTCGTACCGAAGGAATGTTGTTTACCCACAGGATAATCCGCATCGTTCGGCAACCAATTTTCTTCGACCGGATCGAAGTAAATGGGCAATGATAGAGATCCATCGAGGAAAAAATTAAAACGGACGAGAAAAAACCAAAGTTGGTCGAGGAAAACTCGATTTCTCGGCCCCCGGGTAATGTTTTCCTCGTACCGAAGGAATGTTGTCTACCCACAGTCCAATCCGTATCGTCCGGCAATCGATTTTCTTCGACCGGATCGACGTAAATGGGCAATGATCGAGATCCATCGAGAAAAAAATCAAAACGGACGAGAAAAACCCAAAGTTGATCGAGGAAAACTTGATTTCTCGGCCCCCGGGTAATGTTTTCCTCGTACCGAAGGAATGTTGTTTACCCACAGGATAATCCGCATCGTTCGGCAACCAATTTTCTTCGACCGGATCGAAGTAAATGGGCAATGATAGAGATCCATCGAGGAAAAAATTAAAACAGACGAGAAAAAACCAAAGTTGGTCGAGGAAAACTCGATTTCTCGGCCCCCGGGTAATGTTTTCCTCGTACCGAAGGAATGTTGTCTACCCACAGTCCAATCCGCATCGTCCGGCAACCGATTTTCTTCGACCGGATCGACGTAAATGGGCAATGATCGAGATCCATCGAGAAAAAAATCAAAACGGACGAGAAAATCCCAAAGTTGATCGAGGAAAACTTGATTTCTCGGCCCCCGGGTAATGTTTTCCTCGTACCGAAGGAATGTTGTTTACCCACAGGATAATCCGCATCGTTCGGCAACCAATTTTCTTCGACCGGATCGAAGTAAATGGGCAATGATAGAGATCCATCGAGGAAAAAATTAAAACGGACGAGAAAAAACCAAAGTTGGTCGAGGAAAACTCGATTTCTCGGCCCCCGGGTAATGTTTTCCTCGTACCAAAGGAATGCTCTCTATCCACAGGCCATTCCGCTTCGTCCGACAAACGATTTTCTTCAACCGGATCGACGTAAATGGGCAATGATCAAGATCCATCGAGGAAAAACTCGAAATGGACGAGAAAAAACCAAAGTTGGTCGAGGAAAACTCAATTTTTCGGCCCCCGGGTAATGTTTTCCTCGTACCGAAGGAATGTTGTCTACCCACAGTCCAATCCGCATCGTCCGGCAACCGATTTTCTTCGACCAGATCGACGTAAATGGGCAATGATCAAAATCCATCGAGGAAAAAATCGAAACAGACGAGAAAAAACCAAAGTTGGTCGAGAAAAACTCGATTTCTCGGTCCTCGGGTAATGTTTTCCTCGTACCGAAGGAATGTTGTTTACCCACAAGCCAATCCGCATCGTTCGGCAACTGATTTTCTTCGACCAGATCGACGTAAATGGGCAATGATCGAGATCCATCGAGGAAAAAATGAAAACGGACGAGAAAAAACCAAAGTTGGTCGAGGAAAACTCGATTTCTCAGCCCCTGGGTAATGTTTAATTCTGTACCGAAGGAATGTTGTCTATCCACAGTCCAATCCGCACCGTCCGGCAATCGATTTTCTTCGACCGGATCGACGTAAATGGGCAATGATCGAGATCCATCGAGAAAAAAATCAAAACGGACGAGAAAAACCCAAAGTTGATCGAGGAAAACTTGATTTCTCGGCCCCCGGGTAATGTTTTCCTCGTACCGAAGGAATGTTGTTTACCCACAGGATAATCCGCATCGTTCGGCAACCAATTTTCTTCGACCGGATCGAAGTAAATGGGCAATGATAGAGATCCATCGAGGAAAAAATTAAAACGGACGAGAAAAAACCAAAGTTGGTCGAGGAAAACTCGATTTCTCGGCCCCCGGGTAATGTTTTCCTCGTACCAAAGGAATGTTGTCTACCCACAGTCCAATCCGCATCGTCCGGCAACCGATTTTCTTCGACCGGATCGACGTAAATGGGCAATGATCGAGATCCATCGAGAAAAAAATCAAAACGGACGAGAAAAACCCAAAGTTGATCGAGGAAAACTTGATTTCTCGGCCCCCGGGTAATGTTTTCCTCGTACCGAAGGAATGTTGTTTACCCACAGGATAATCCGCATCGTTCGGCAACCAATTTTCTTCGACCGGATCGAAGTAAATGGGCAATGATAGAGATCCATCGAGGAAAAAATTAAAACGGACGAGAAAAAACCAAAGTTGGTCGAGGAAGACTCGATTTCTCGGCCCCCGGGTAATGTTTTCCTCGTACCAAAGGAATGCTCTCTATCCACAGGCCATTCCGCTTCGTCCGACAAACGATTTTCTTCAACCGGATCGACGTAAATGGGCAATGATCAAGATCCATCGAGGAAAAGCTCGAAATGGACGAGAAAAAACCAAAGTTGGTCGAGGAAAACTCAATTTTTCGGCCCCCGGGTAATGTTTTCCTCGTACCGAAGGAATGTTGTCTACCCACAGTCCAATCCGCATCGTCCGGCAACCGATTTTCTTCGACCAGATCGACGTAAATGGGCAATGATCAAAATCCATCGAGGAAAAAATCGAAACAGACGAGAAAAAACCAAAGTTGGTCGAGAAAAACTCGATTTCTCGGTCCTCGGGTAATGTTTTCCTCGTACCGAAGGAATGTTGTTTACCCACAAGCCAATCCGCATCGTTCGGCAACTGATTTTCTTCGACCAGATCGACGTAAGTGGGCAATGATCGAGATCCATCGAGGAAAAAATGAAAACGGACGAGAAAAAACCAAAGTTGGTCGAGGAAAACTCGATTTCTCAGCCCCTGGGTAATGTTTAATTCTGTACCGAAGGAATGTTGTCTACCCACAGTCCAATCCGCACCGTCCGGCAATCGATTTTCTTCGACCGGATCGACGTAAATGGGCAATGATCGAGATCCATCGAGAAAAAAATCAAAACGGACGAGAAAAACCCAAAGTTGATCGAGGAAAACTTGATTTCTCGGCCCCCGGGTAATGTTTTCCTCGTACCGAAGGAATGTTGTTTACCCACAGGATAATCCGCATCGTTCGGCAACCAATTTTCTTCGACCGGATCGAAGTAAATGGGCAATGATAGAGATCCATCGAGGAAAAAATTAAAACGGACGAGAAAAAACCAAAGTTGGTCGAGGAAAACTCGATTTCTCGGCCCCCGGGTAATGTTTTCCTCGTACCAAAGGAATGCTCTCTATCCACAGGCCATTCCGCTTCGTCCGACAAACGATTTTCTTCAACCGGATCGACGTAAATGGGCAATGATCGAGATCCATCGAGAAAAAAATCAAAACGGACGAGAAAAACCCAAAGTTGATCGAGGAAAACTTGATTTCTCGGCCCCCGGGTAATGTTTTCCTCGTACCGAAGGAATGTTGTTTACCCACAGGATAATCCGCATCGTTCGGCAACCAATTTTCTTCGACCGGATCGAAGTAAATGGGCAATGATAGAGATCCATCGAGGAAAAAATTAAAACGGACGAGAAAAAACCAAAGTTGGTCGAGGAAAACTCGATTTCTCGGCCCCCGGGTAATGTTTTCCTCGTACCGAAGGAATGTTGTCTACCCACAGTCCAATCCGCATCGTCCGGCAACCGATTTTCTTCGACCGGATCGACGTAAATGGGCAATGATCGAGATCCATCGAGAAAAAAATCAAAACGGACGAGAAAAACCCAAAGTTGATCGAGGAAAACTTGATTTCTCGGCCCCCGGGTAATGTTTTCCTCGTACCGAAGGAATGTTGTTTACCCACAGGATAATCCGCATCGTTCGGCAACCAATTTTCTTCGACCGGATCGAAGTAAATGGGCAATGATAGAGATCCATCGAGGAAAAAATTAAAACGGACGAGAAAAAACCAAAGTTGGTCGAGGAAAACTCGATTTCTCGGCCCCCGGGTAATGTTTTCCTCGTACCAAAGGAATGCTCTCTATCCACAGGCCATTCCGCTTCGTCCGACAAACGATTTTCTTCAACCGGATCGACGTAAATGGGCAATGATCAAGATCCATCGAGGAAAAACTCGAAATGGACGAGAAAAAACCAAAGTTGGTCGAGGAAAACTCAATTTTTCGGCCCCCGGGTAATGTTTTCCTCGTACCGAAGGAATGTTGTCTACCCACAGGCTAATCCGCATCGTCCGGCAACCGATTTTCTTCGACCGGATCGACGTAAATGGGCAATGATCAAGATCCATCGAGGAAAAAATCAAAACGGACGAGAAAAACCCAAAGTTGATCGAGGAAAACTTGATTTCTCGGCCCTCGGGTAATGTTTTCCTCGTACCAAAGGAATGCTCTCTATCCACAGCCAATTCCGCATCGTCCGACTAACAATTTTCTTCAACCGGATCGACGTAAATGGGCAATGATCAAGATCCATCGAGGAAAAACTCGAAATGGACGAGAAAAAACCAAAGTTGGTCGAGGAAAACTCAATTTTTCGGCCCCCGGGTAATGTTTTCCTCGTACCGAAGAAATTCTGTCTACCCACAGGCCAATCCACATCGTCCGGCAACCGATTTTCTTC
The DNA here is from genome assembly GCA_963920545.1 of Lepidium didymum. Lineage (NCBI taxonomy): Eukaryota > Viridiplantae > Streptophyta > Magnoliopsida > Brassicales > Brassicaceae > Lepidium > Lepidium didymum. The sequence continues at coordinate 10,597,775 of OY986981.1, read as the reverse complement.
GACCGGATCGACGTAAATGGGCAATGATAGAGATCCATCGAGAAAAAAATCAAAACGGACGAGAAAAACCCAAAGTTGATCGAGGAAAACTTGATTTCTCGGCCCCAGGGTAATGTTTTCGTCGTACTGAAGGAATACTGCCTACCCACATACCATTCCGCATCGTCCGACAACCAATTTTCTTCGACCGGATCGACGTAAATGGGCAATGATCAAGATCCATCGAGGAAAAACTCGAAACGGACGAGAAAAAACCAAAGTTGGTCTTGGAAAACTCGATTTCTCGGCCCCCGGGTAATGTTTTCCTCGTACCGAAGGAATGTTGTCTACCCACAGTCCAATCCGCATCGTCCGGCAACCGATTTTCTTCGACCGGATCGACGTAAATGGGCAATGATCGAGATCCATCGAGAAAAAAATCAAAACGGACGAGAAAAACCCAAAGTTGATCGAGGAAAACTTGATTTCTCGGCCCTAGGGTAATGTTTTCGTCGTACTGAAGGAATACTGTCTACCCACAGACCATTCCGCATCGTCCGACAACCAATTTTCTTCGACCGGATCGACGTAAATGGGCAATGATCAAGATCCATCGAGGAAAAACTCGAAACGGACGAGAAAAAACCAAAGTTGGTCTAGGAAAACTCGATTTCTCGGCCCCCGGGTAATGTTTTCCTCGTACCGAAGGAATGTTGTCTACCCACAGTCCAATCCGCATCGTCCGGCAACCGATTTTCTTCGACCAGATCGACGTAAATGGGCAATGATCAAAATCCATCGAGGAAAAAATCGAAACAGACGAGAAAAAACCAAAGTTGGTCGAGAAAAACTCGATTTCTCGGTCCTCGGGTAATGTTTTCCTCGTACCGAAGGAATGTTGTTTACCCACAAGCCAATCCGCATCGTTCGGCAACTGATTTTCTTCGACCAGATCGACGTAAATGGGCAATGATCGAGATCCATCGAGGAAAAAATGAAAACGGACGAGAAAAAACCAAAGTTGGTCGAGGAAAACTCGATTTCTCAGCCCCTGGGTAATGTTTAATTCTGTACCGAAGGAATGTTGTCTACCCACAGTCCAATCCGCACCGTCCGGCAATCGATTTTCTTCGACCGGATCGACGTAAATGGGCAATGATCGAGATCCATCGAGAAAAAAATCAAAACGGACGAGAAAAACCCAAAGTTGATCGAGGAAAACTTGATTTCTCGGCCCTCGGGTAATGTTTTCCTCATACCGAAGGAATGTTGTTTACCCACAGGCTAATCCGCATCGTTCGGCAACTGATTTTCCTCGACCGGATCGAAGTAAATGGGTAATGATAGAGATCCATCGAGGAAAAAATGAAAACGGACGAGAAAAAACCAAAGTTGGTCGAGGAAAACTCGATTTCTCGGCCCCCGGGTAATGTTTTCTTCGTACCAAAGGAATGCTCTCTATCCACAGGCCATTCCGCTTCGTCCGATAAACGATTTTCTTCAACCGGATCGACGTAAATGGGCAATGATCAAGATCCATCGAGGAAAAACTCGAAATGGACGAGAAAAAACCAAAGTTGGTCGAGGTAAACTCAATTTTTCGGCCCCCGGATAATGTTTTCCTCGTACCGAAGAAATGCTGTCTACCCACAGGCCAATCCGCATCGTCCGGCAACCGATTTTCTTCGACCGGATCGACGTAAATGGACAATGATCGAGATCCATCGAGAAAAAAATTAAAACGGACGAGAAAAACGCAAAGTTGGTCGAGGAAAATTTGATTTCTCGGCCCTCGGGTAATGTTTATCTCGTACTGAAGGAATGCTGTCTACCCACAGGCCATTCCGCATCATTCGACAACCAATTTTCTTCGACCGGATCGACGTAAATGGGCAATGATCGAGATCCATCGAGGAAAAAATCAAAACGGACGAGAAAAACCCAAAGTTGATCGAGGAAAACTTGATTTCTCGGCCCCAGGGTAATGTTTTCGTCGTACTGAAGGAATACTGTCTACCCACAGACCATTCCGCATCGTCCGACAACCAATTTTCTTCGACCGGATCGACGTAAATGGGCAATGATCAAGATCCATCGAGGAAAAACTCGAAACGGACGAGAAAAAACCAAAGTTGGTCTAGGAAAACTCGATTTCTCGGCCCCCGGGTAATGTTTTCCTCATACCGAAGGAATGTTGTCTACCCACAGGCTAATCCGCATCGTCCGGGAACTGATTTTTTTCGACCGGATCGACGTAAATGGGCAATGATCGAGATCCATCGAGAAAAAAATCAAAACGGACGAGAAAAACCCAAAGTTGGTCGAGGAAAACTCGATATCTCGGCCCCTGGGTAATATTTTCCTCGTACCAAAGGAATGCTATCTACCCACAGGCCAATCCGCATCGTCCGGCAACTGATTTTCTTCGACCAGATCGACGTAAATGGGCAATGATCAAAATCCATCGAGGAAAAAATCGAAACGGACGAGAAAAAACCAAAGTTGGTCGAGAAAAACTCGATTTCTCGGTCCTCGGGTAATGTTTTCCTCATACCGAAGGAATGTTGTTTACCCACAAGCCAATCCGCATCGTTCGGCAACTGATTTTCTTCGACCAGATCGACGTAAATGGGCAATGATCAAGATCCATCGAGGAAAAAATTAAAATGGACGAGAAAAAACCAAAGTTGGTCTAGGTAAACTCGATTTCTCGGCCCCCGGGTAATGTTTTCCTCGTACCGAAGGAATGTTGTCCACCCACAAGCCATTTTGTGTCGTCCAGCAACCGATTTTCTTCGATCGGATAGATGTAAATGGGAATTGATCGAGATCCATCGAGGAAAAAATCAAAACAAACGAGAAAAAACCAAAGTTGGTCGAGGAAAACTCGATTTCTCGGCCCCCGGGTAATGTTTTCCTCGTACCGAAGGAATGCTCTCTATCCACAAGCCATTACGCATCGTCCGACAACCAATTTTCTTCGACCGGATCGACGTAAATGGGCAATGATCAAGATCTATCGAGGAAAAACTCGAAACGGACGAGAAAAAACCAAAGTTGGTCTAGGAAAACTCGATTTCTCGCCCCCCGGGTAATGTTTTCTCCTTACCGAAGGAATGTTGTCTACCCACAGTCCAATCCGCATCGTCCGGCAACCGATTTTCTTCGACCGGATCGACGTAAATGGGCAATGATCGATATCCATTGAGAAAAAAATCAAAACGGACGAGAAAAACCCAAAGTTGATCGAGGAAAACTTGATTTCTCGGCCCCAGGGTAATGTTTTCGTCGTACTGAAGGAATACTGTCTACCCACAGACCATTCCGCATCGTCCGACAACCAATTTTCTACGACCGGATCGACGTAAATGGGCAATGATCAAGATCCATCGAGGAAAAACTCAAAACGGACGAGAAAAAACCAAAGTTGGTCTAGGAAAACTCGATTTCTCGGCCCCCGGGTAATGTTTTCCTCGTACCGAAGGAATGTTGTCTACCCACAGTCCAATCCGCATCGTCCGGCAACCGATTTTCTTCGACCGGATCGACGTAAATGGGCAATGATCGAGATCCATCGAGGAAAAACTCGAAATGGACGAGAAAAAACCAAAGTTGGTCGAGGAAAACTCGATTTCTCTTCCCCCGGGTAATGTTTTCCTCGTACCGAAGAAATGCTGTCTACCCACAGGCCAAATCCGCATCTTCCGGCAACCGATTTTCTTCGACCGGATCGACGTAAATGGGCAATGATCGAGATCCATCAAGGAAAAAATCAAAACGGACGAGAAAAACCCAAAGTTGGTCTAGGAAAACTCGATTTCTCGGCCCTCGGGTAATGTTTTCCTCGTACCGAAGGAATGCTGTCTACCCACAGTCCAATCCGCATCGTCCGGCAACCGATTCTCTTCGATCGAATCGACGTAAATGGGCAATGATCGAGATCCATCGAGAAAAAAATCAAAACGGACGAGAAAAACCTAAAGTTGATCGAGGAAAACTTGATTTTCCGGCCCCCGGGTAATGTTTTCCTCGTACCGAATGAATGTTGTTTACCCACAGGCTAATCCGCATCGTTCGACAACCGATTTTCTTCGACCGGATTGAAGTAAATGGGCAATGATAGAGATCCATCGAGGAAAAAATTAAGACGGACGAGAAAAAACCAAAGTTGGTCGAGGAAAACTCGATTTCTCGGCCCCCGGGTAATGTTTTCCTCGTACCAAAGGAATGCTCTCTATCCACAGGCCATTCCGCATCGTCCGACTAACGATTTTTTTCAACCGGATCGACGTAAATGGGCAAGGATCAAGATCCATCGAGGAAAATCTCGAAATGGACGAGAAAAAACCAAAGTTGGTCGAGGAAAACTCAATTTTTTGGCCCCCGGGTAATGTTTTCCTCGTACCGAAGAAATGCTGTCTACCCACAGGCCAATCCGCATCGTCCGGCAACCGATTTTCTTTGACCGGATCGACGTAAATGGGCAATAATCGAGATCCATCGAGAAAAAAGATAAAACGGACGAGAAAAAACCAAAGTTGGTCGAGGAAAATTCGATTTCTCGGCCCTCGGGTAATGTTTTCCTCGTACCGAAGGAATGCTGTCTACCCACAGGCCATTCCGCATCGTTCGACAACCAATTTTCTTCGACCGGATCGACGTAAATGGGCAATGATCGAGATCCATCGAGGAAAAAATCAAAACGGACGAGAAAAACCCAAAGTTGATCGAGGAAAACTCGATTTCTCGACCCCTGGGTAATGTTTTCCTCGTACCGAAGGAATGCTATGTACCCACAGGCCAATCAGCATCGTCCGGCAACCGATTTTCTTCGACCGAATCGACGTAAATGGGCAATGATCGAGATCCATCGTGGAAAAAATTAAAACGGACGAGAAAAACCCAAAGTTGGTCTAGGAAAACTCGATTTCTCGGCCCCCGGGTAATGTTTTCCTCGTACCGAAGGAATGATGTTCACCTACAAGCCATTCTGTGTCGTCCAGCAACCGATTTTCTTCGATCGGATAGATGTAAATGGGAATTGATCGAGATCCATCGAGGAAAAAATCAAAACGGACGAGAAAAACCCAAAGTTGGTCGAGGAAAACTCGATTTCTCGGTCCCGGGTAATGTTTTCCTCGTACCAAACGAATGCCGTCCAACCACAAGCCATTCCGCATCGTTCAGCAAACGATTTTCTTCGACCGGATCGACGTAAATGGGCATTGATCAAGATCCATCGAGGAAAAAATCAAAACGGACGAGAAAAAACCAAAGTTGGTCGAGGAAAACTCGATTTCTCGGCCCCTGGGTAATATTTTCCTCGTACCGAAGGAATGCTGTCTACCCACAGGCCATTTCGCATCATCCGGTAACCGATTTTCGTCGACCGGATCGACGTAAATGGGCAATATTCAAGATCCATCGAGGAAAAAATTGAAACGGACGAGAAAAAACTAAAGTTGGTCGAGGAAAACTCGATTTCTCGGCCCCTGGGTAATATTTTCCTCGTACCAAAGGAATGCTATCTACCCACAGGCCAATCCGCATCGTCCGGCAACTGATTTTCTTCGACCAGATCGACGTAAATGGGCAATGATCAAGATCCATCGAGGAAAAGATCGAAACGGACGAGAAAAACCAAAGTTGGTCGAGAAAAACTCGATTTCTCGGTCCTCGGGTAATGTTTTCCTCGTACCGAAGGAATGTTGTTTACCCACAGGCCAATCCGCATCGTCCAGCAACCGATTTTCTTCGATCGGATAGATGTAAATGGGAATTGATCGAGATCCATCGAGGAAAAAATCAAAACAAACGAGAAAAAACCAAAGTTGGTCGAGGAAAACTCGATTTCTCGGCCCCCGGGTAATGTTTTTCTCGTACCGAAGGAATGCTCTCTATCCACATGCCATTCCGCATCGTCCGACAAACGATTTTCTTCGACCATATCGACGTAAATGGGCAATGATCAAGATCCATCGAGGAAAAACTCGAAATGGACGAGAAAAAACCAAAGTTGGTCGAGGAAAACTCGATTTCTCTTCCCCCGGGTAATGTTTTCCTCGTACCGAAGAAATGCTGTCTACCCACAGGCCAATCCGCATCTTCCGGCAACCGATTTTCTTCGACCGGATCGACGTAAATGGGCAATGATCGAGATCCATCGAGGAAAAAATCAAAACGGACGAGAAAAACCCAAAGTTGATCGAGGAAAACTCAATTTCTCGGCCCCCGGGTAATGTTTTCCTCGTACCGAAGGAATGCTGTCTACCCACAGGCCATTCCGCATCGTTCGACAACCGATTTTTTTCGACCGAATCGACGTAAATGGGCAATGATCGAGATCCATCGAGGAAAAAATCAAAACGGACGAGAAAAAACCAAAGTTGGACGAGGAAAACTCGATTTCTCGGCCCCCGGGTAATGTTTTCCTCGTACCGAAGGAATGCGTTCTACCCACACGCCAATCAGCATCGTCCGGCAACCGATTTTCTTCGACCGGATCGACGTAAATGGGCAATGATTGAGATCCATCGAGGAAAAAATCAAAACGGACGAGAAAAACCAGAAGTTGGTCGAGGAAGTCTCGATTTCTCGGTCCCCGGGTAATGTTTTCCTCGTACGAAACGAATGTCGTCCAACCACAGGCCATTCCGCATCGTTCAACAAACGATTTTCTTCGACCGGATCAACGTAAATGGGCATTGATCAAGATCCATCGAGGAAAAAATCAAAACGGACGAGAAAAAACCAAAGTTGATCGAGGAAAACTCAATTTCTCGGCCCCCGGGTAATGTTTTCCTCGAATTGAAGGAATGCTGTCTACCCACAGGCCATTTCGCATCGTCCGATAACCGATTTTCGTCGACCGGATCGACGTAAATGGGCAATATTCGAGATCCATCGAGGAAAAAATTGAAACTGACGAGAAAAAACTAAAGTTGGTCGAGGAAAACTCGATATCTCGGCCCCTGGGTAATATTTTCCTCGTACCAAAGGAATGCTATCTACCCACAGGCCAATCCGCATCGCCCGGCAACTGATTTTCTTCGACCAGATCGACGTCAATGGGCAATGATCAATATCCATCGAGGAAAAAATCGAAACGGACGAGAAAAAACCAAAGTTGGTCGAGGAAAACTCGATTTCTCGGCCCCCGGGTAATGTTTTCCTCGTACCGAAGGAATGCTCTCTATCCACAAGCAATTCCGCATCGTTCGACAACCAATTTTCTTCGACCGGATCGACGTAAATGGGCAATGATCAAGATCCATCGAGGAGAAACTCGAAATGGACGAGAAAAAACCAAAGTTGGTCTAGGAAAACTCGATTTCTCGGCCCCCGGGTAATGTTTTCCACGTACCGAAGGAATGCTGTCCACCCACAAGCCATTCCGTGTCGTCCAGCAACCGATTTTCTTCGATTGGATAGGTGTAAATGGGAATTGATCCAGATCCATCGAGGAAAAAATTAAAACGGACGAGAAAAAACCAAAGTTGGTCGAGGAAAACTCGATTTCTCGGCCCCCGGGTAATGTTTTTCTCGTACCGAAGGAATGCTCTCTATCCACATGCCATTCCGCATCGTCCGACAAACGATTTTCTTCGACCATATCGACGTAAATGGGCAATGATCAAGATCCATCGAGGAAAAACTCGAAATGGACGAGAAAAAACCAAAGTTGGTCAAGGAAAACTCGATTTCTCTTCCCCCGGGTAATGTTTTCCTCGTACCGAAAAAATGTTGTCTACCCACAGGCCAATCCGCATCGTCCGGCAACCGATTTTCTTCGTCCGGATCGACGTAAATGGGCAATGATCGAGATCCATCGAGGAAAAAATCAAAACGGACGAGAAAAACCCAAAGTTGATCGAGGAAAACTCAATTTCTCGGCCCCCGGGTAATGTTTTCCTCGTACCGAAGGAATGCTGTCTACCCACAGGCCATTCCGCATCGTTCGACAACAGATTTTCTTCGACCGAATCGACGTAAATGGGCAATGATCGAGATCCATCAAGAAAAAACTCAAAATGGACGAGAAAAAACTAAAGTTGATCGAGGAAAACTCGATTTCTCGGCCCTCGGGTAATGTTTTCCTCGTACCGAAGGAATGCTGTCTACCCACAGGCCAATCAGCATCGTCCGGCAACCGATTTTCTTCGACCGGATCGACGTAAATGGGCAATGATTGAGATCCATCGAGGAAAAAATAAAAACGGACGAGAAAAACCCAAAGTTGGTCGAGGAAGTCTCGATTTCTCGGTCCCCGGGTAATGTTTTCCTCGTACCAAACGAATGTCATCCAACCACAGGCCATTCAGCATCGTTCAGCAAACTATTTTCTTCGACCGGATCGACATAAATGGGCATTGATCAAGATCTATCGAGGAAAAAATCAAAACGGACGGGAAAAAACCAAAGTTGGTCGAGGAAAACTCGATTTCTCGGCCCCTGGGTAATATTTTCCTCGTACCGAAGGAATGCTGTCTACCCACAGGCCATTTCGCATCGTCCGATAACCGATTTTCATCGACCGGATCGACGTAAATGGGCAATATTCGAGATCCATCGAGGAAAAAACTGAAACGGACGAGAAAAAACTAAAGTTGGTCGAGGAAAACTCGATTTCTCGGCCCCTGGGTAATATTTTCCTCGTACCAAAGGAATGCTCTCTACCCACAGGCCAATCCGCATCGTCCGGCAACTGATTTTCTTCGACCAGATCGACGTAAATGGGCAATGATCAAGATCCATCTAGGAAACAATCGAAACGGACGAGAAAAAACCAAAGTTGGTCGAGAAAAACTCGATTTCTCGGTCCTCGGGTAATGTTTTCCTCGTACCGAAGGAATGTTGTTTACCCACAGGCCAATCCGCATCGTTCGGCAACTAATTTTCTTCGATCGGATAGATGTAAATGGGAATTGATCCAGATCCATCGAGGAAAAAATTAAAACGGACGAGAAAAAACCAAAGTTGGTCAAGGAAAACTCGATTTCTCGGCCCCCGGGTAATGCTTTCCTTGTACCGAAGGAATGCTGTCCACCCACAAGCCATTTTGTGTCGTCCAGCAACCGATTTTCTTCGATCGGATAGATGTAAATGGGAATTGATCAAGATCCATCGAGGAAAAAATCAAAACAAACGAGAAAAAACCAAAGTTGGTCGAGGAAAACTCGATTTCTCAGCCCCCGGGTAATGTTTTCCTCGTACCGAAGGAATGCTCTCTATCCACAAGCCATTCTGCATCGTCCGACAACCAATTTTCTTCGACCGGATCGACGTAAATGGGCAATGATCAAGATCCATCGAGGAAAAACTCGAAATGGACGAGAAAAAACCAAAGTTGGTCTAGGAAAACTCGATTTCTCGGCCCCCGGGTAATGTTTTCCTCGTACCGAAGGAATGTTGTCTACCCACAATCCAATCCGCATCGTCAGGCAACCGATTTTCTTCGACCGGATCGACGTAAATGGGCAATGATCGAGATCCATCGAGGAAAAACTCGAAATGGACGAGAAAAAACCAAAGTTGGTCTAGGAAAACTTGATTTCTCGGTCCTTGGGTAATGTTTTCCTCGTACCGAAGGAATGTTGTTTACCCACAGGCCATTCCGCATCGTTCGGCAACTGATTTTCTTCGACCGGATAGACGTAAATGGGCAATGATCGAGATCCATCGAGGAAAAAATCAAAACGGACGAGAAAAAACCAAAGTTGGACGAGGAAAACTCGATTTCTCGGCCCCCGGGTAATGTTTTCCTCGTACCGAAGGAATGCTTTCTACCCACACGCCAATCAGCATCGTCCGGCAACCGATTTTCTTCGACCGGATCGACGTAAATGGGCAATGATTGAGATCCATCGAGGAAAAAATCAAAACGGACGAGAAAAACTAGAAGTTGGTCGAGGAAGTCTCGATTTCTCGGTCCCCGGGTAATGTTTTCCTCGTACGAAACGAATGTCGTTCAACCACAGGCCATTCCGCATCGTTCAGCAAACGATTTTCTTCGACTGGATCAACGTAAATGGGCATTGATCAAGATCCATCGAGGAAAAAATCAAAACGGACGAGAAAAAACCAAAGTTGGTCCAGGAAAACTCGATTTCTCGGCCCCTGGGTAATATTTTTCTCGTACCGAAGGAATGCTGTCTACCCACAGGCCATTTCGCATCGTCCGATAACCGATTTTCGTCGACCGGATCGACGTAAATGGGCAATATTCGAGATCCATCGAGGAAAAAATTGAAACGGACGAGAAAAATCTAAAGTTGGTCGAGGAAAACTCGATATCTCGGCCCCTGGGTAATATTTTCCTCGTACCAAAGGAATGCTATCTACCCACAGGCCAATCCGCATCGCCCGGCAACTGATTTTCTTCGACCAGATCGACGTAAATGGGCAATGATCAAGATCCATCGAGGAAAAAATCGAAACGGACGAGAAAAAACCAAAGTTGGTCGAGAAAAACTCGATTTCTCGGTCCTCGGGTAATGTTTTCCTCGTACCGAAGGAATGTTGTTTACCCACAAGCCAATCCGCATCGTTCGGCAACTGATTTTCTTCGACCAGATCGATGTAAATGGGCAATGATCGAGATCCATCGAGGAAAAAATTAAAATGGACGAGAAAAAACCAAAGTTGGTCAAGGTAAACTCGATTTCTCGGCCCCCGGGTAATGTTTTCCTCGTACCGAAGGAATGCTCTCCACCCACAAGCCATTCTGTGTCGTCCAGCAACCGATTTTCTTCGATCGGATAGATGTAAGTGGTAATTGATCGAGATCCATCGAGGAAAAAATCAAAACAAACGAGAAAAAACCAAAGTTGGTCGAGGATAACTCGATTTCTCGGCCCCCGGGTAATGTTTTCCTCGTACCGAAGGAATGCTCTCTATCCACAAGCCATTCCGCATCGTCCGACAACCAATTTTCTTCGACTGGATCGACGTAAATGGGCAATGATCAAGATCCATCGAGGAAAAAATCAAAACAAACGAGAAAAAACCAAAGTTGGTCGAGGAAAACTTGATTTCTCGGCCCCCGGGTAATGTTTTCCTCGTACCGAAGGAATGCTATCTACCCACAGGCCAATCAGCATCGTCCGGCAACCGATTTTCTTCGACCGGATCGACGTAAATGGGCAATGATCGAGATCCATCGTGGAAAAAATTAAAACGGACGAGAAAAACCCAAAGTTGGTCTAGGAAAACTCGATTTCTCGGCCCCCGGGTAATGTTTTCCTCGTACCGAAGGAATGCTGTCCACCCACAAGCCATTCTGTGTCGTCCAGCAACCGATTTTCTTCGATCGGATAGATGTAAATGGGAATTGATCGAGATCCATCGAGGAAAAAATCAAAACGGACGAGAAAAACCCAAAGTTGATCGAGGAAAACTTGATTTCTCGGTCCCGGGTAATGTTTTCCTCGTACCAAACGAATGCCGTCCAACCACAGGCCATTCCGCATCGTTCAGCAAACGATTTTCTTCGACCGGATCGACGTAAATGGGCATTGATCAAGATCCATCGAGGAAAAAATCAAAATGGACGAGAAAAAACCAAAGTTGGTCGAGGAAAACTCGATTTCTCGGCCCCTGGGTAATATTTTCCTCGTACCGAAGGAATGCTGTCTACCCACAGGCCATTTCGCATCGTCCGGTAACCAATTTTCGTCGACCGGATCGACGTAAATGGGCAATATTCGAAATCCATCGAGGAAAAAATCAAAACGGACGAGAAAAAACTAAAGTTGGTCGAGGAAAACTCGATTTCTCGGCCCCTGGGTAATATTTTCCTCGTACCAAAGGAATGCTATCTACCCACAGGCCAATCCGCATCGTCCAGCAACTGATTTTCTTCGACCAGATCGACCTAAATGGGCAATGATCAAGATCCATTGAGGAAAAAATCGAAACGGACGAGAAATAACCAAAGTTGGTCTAGGTAAACTCGATTTCTCGGCCCCCGGGTAATGTTTTCCTCGTACCAAAGGAATGCTGTCCACCCACAAGCCATTCCGTGTCGTCCAGCAACCGATTTTCTTCGATCGGATAGATGTAAATGGGAATTGATCGAGATCCATCGAGGAAAAAATCAAAACAAACGAGATAAAACCAAAGTTGGTCGAGGAAAACTCGATTTCTCAGCCCCCGGGTAATGTTTTCCTCGTACCGAAGGAATGCTCTCTATCCACAAGCCATTCCGCATCGTCCGACAACCAATTTTCTTCGACCGGATCGACGTAAATGGGCAATAATCAAGATCCATCGAGGAAAAACTCGAAATGGACGAGAAAAAACCATAGTTGGTCTAGGAAAACTCGATTTCTCGGCCCCCGGGTAATGTTTTCCTCGTACCGAAGGAATGTTGTCTACCCACAGTCCAATCCGCATCGTCAGGCAACCGATTTTCTTCGACCGGATCGACGTAAATGGGCAATGATCGAGATCCATCGAGGAAAACATCAAAACGGACGAGAAAAACCCAAAGTTAGACGAGGAAAACTCGATTTCTCGGCCCCCGGGTAATGTTTTCCTCGTACCGAAGGAATGCTGTCCACCCACAAGCCATTCCGTGTCGTCCAGCAACCGATTTTCTTCGATCGGATAGATGTAAATGGGAATTGATCCAGATCCATCGAGGAAAAAATTAAAACGGACGAGAAAAAACCAAAGTTGGTCGAGGAAAACTCGATTTCTCGGCCCCCGGGTAATGTTTTTCTCGTACCGAAGGAATGCTCTCTATCCACAGGCCATTCCGCATCGTCCGACAAACGATTTTCTTCGACCAGATCAACGTAAATGGGCAATGATCAAGATCTATCGAGGAAAACCTCGAAATGGACGAGAAAAAACAAAAGTTGGTCTAGGAAAACTCGATTTCTCGGCCTCCGGGTAATGTTTTCCTCGTACCGAAGGAATGTTGTCTACCCACAGTCCAATCCGCATCATCCGGCAACCGATTTTCTTCGACCGGATCGACGTAAATGGGCAATGATCGAGATTCATCGAGAAAAAAAATCAAAACGGACGAGAAAAACCCAAAGTTGATCGAGGAAAACTTGATTTCTCGGCCCCCGGGTAATGTTTTCGTCGTACTGAAGGAATACTGTCTACCCACAGGCCATTCCGCATCGTTCGACGACTAATTTTCTTCAACCGGATCGACGTAAATGGGCAATGATCGAGATCCATCGAGGAAAAAATCAAAACGGACGAGAAAAACCCAAAGTTGGACGAGGAAAACTCGATTTCTCGGCCCCCGGGTAATGTTTTCCTCGTACCGAAGGAATGCTGTCCACCCACAAGCCATTCCGTGTCATCCAGCAACCGATTTTCTTCGATCGGATAGATGTAAATGGGAATTGATCCAGATCCATCGAGGAAAAAATTAAAACGGACGAGAAAAAACCTAAGTTGGTCGAGGAAAACTCGATTTCTCGGCCCCCGGGTAATGTTTTTCTCGTACCGAAGGAATGCTCTCTATCCACATGCCATTCCGCATCGTCCGACAAACGATTTTCTTCGACCAGATCGACGTAAATGGGCAATGATTAAGATCCATCGAGGAAAAACTCGAAATGGACGAGAAAAAACCAAAGTTGGTCAAGGAAAACTCGATTTCTCTTCCCCCGGGTAATGTTTTCCTCGTACCGAAGAAATGCTGTCTACCCACAGGCCAATCCGCATCGTCCGGCAACCGATTTTCTTCGACCGGATCGACGTAAATGGGCAATAATCGAGATCCATCTAGGAAAAAATCAAAACGGACGAGAAAAACCCAAAGTTGATCGAGGAAAACTCAATTTCTCGGCCCCCGGGTAATGTTTTCCTCGTACCGAAGGAATGCTGTCTACCCACAGGCCATTCCGCATCGTTCGACAACCGATTTTCTTCGACCGAATCGAAGTAAATTGGCAATGATTGAGATCCATCAAGGAAAAACTCGAAATGGACGAGAAAAAACTAAAGTTGATCGAGGAAAACTCGATTTCTCGGCCCCCGGGTAATGTTTTCCTCGTACCGAAGGAATGCTGTCTACCCACAGGCCAATCAGCATCGTCCGGCAACCGATTTTCTTCGACCAGATCGACGTAAATGGGCAATGATCGAGATCCATCGTGGAAAAAATTAAAACAGACGAGAAAAACCCAAAGTTGGTCTATGAAAACTCAATTTCTCGGCCCCCGGGTAATGTTTTCCTCGTACCGGAGGAATGCTTTCTACCCACACGCCAATCAGCATTGTCCGGCAACAGATTTTTTTCGACCGGATCGACGTAAATGGGCAATGATTGAGATCCATCGAGGAAAAAATCAAAACGGACGAGAAAAACCCAAAGTTGGTCGAAGAAGTCTCGATTTCTCGGTCCCCGGGTAATGTTTTCCTCGTACCAAACGAATGCCATACAACCACAGGCCATTCCGCATCGTTCAGCAAACGATTTTCTTCGACCGGATCGACATAAATGGGCATCGATCAAGATCCATCGAGGAAAAAATCAAAACGGACGAGAAAAAACCAAAGTTGGTCGAGGAAAACTCGATTTCTCGGCCCCTGCGTAATATTTTCCTCGTACCGAAGGAATGCTGTCTACCCACAGCCCATTTCGCATCGTCCGATAACCGATTTTTGTCGACCGGATCGACGTAAATGGGCAATATTCGAGATCCATCGAGGAAAAAATTGAAACGGACGAGAAAAAACTAAAGTTGGTCGAGGAAAACTCGATTTCTCGGCCCCTGGGTAATATTTTCCTCGTACCAAAGGAATGCTATCTACCCACAAGCCAATCCGCATCGTCCGGGAACTGATTTTCTTCGACCAGATTGACGTAAATGGGCAATGATCAAGATCCATCGAGGAAAAAATCGAAACGGACGAGAAAAAACCAAAGTTGGTCGAGAAAAACTCGATTTCTCAGTCCTCGGGTAATGTTTTCCTCGTACCGAAGGAATGTTGTTTACCCATAGGCCAATCCGCATCGTTCGGCAACTGATTTTCTTCGATCGGATAGATGTAAATGGGAATTGATCCAGATCCATCGAGGAAAAAATTAAAAAGGACGAGAAAAAACCAAAGTTGGTCGAGGAAAACTCGATTTCTCGGCCCCCGGGTAATGTTTTCCTCGTAACGAAGGAATGCTGTCCACCCACAAGCCATTCTGTGTCGTCCAGCAACCGATTTTCTTCGATTGGATAGATGTAAATGGGAATTGATCGAGATCCATCGAGGAAAAAATCAAAATAAACGAGAAAAAACCAAAGTTGGTCGAGGAAAACTCGATTTCTCAGCCCCCGGGTAATTTTTCCTCGTACCGAAGAAATGCTCTCTATCAACAAGCCATTCCGCATCATCCGACAACCAATTTTCTTCGACCGGATCGACGTAAATGGGCAATGATCAAGATCCATCGAGGAAAAACTCGAAATGGACGAGAAAAAACAAAAGTTGGTCTAGGAAAACTCGATTTCTCGGCCTCCGGGTAATGTTTTCCTCGTACCGAAGGAATGTTGTCTACCCACAGTCCAATCCGCATCATCCGGCAACCGATTTTCTTCGACCGGATCGACGTAAATGGGCAATGATCGAGATCCATCGAAAAAAAAATCAAAACGGACGAGAAAAACCCAAAGTTGGATGAGGAAAACTTGATTTCTTGGCCCCCGGGTAATGTTTACCTCGTACCGAAGGAATGTTGTCTACCCACAGGCCAATCCGCATCGTTCGGCAACTGATTTTCTTTGACCAGATCGATGTAAATGGGCAATGATCGAGATCCATCGAGGAAAAAATTAAAATGGACGAGAAAAAACCGATGTGGTTCAATCTCTTGAAATCCGATGGTGTTGGTGATAGATTTGAGCGTGCGAATATGAGATAGATGGAGGAGTGATGAAGCGAACCACAAGGGGGGTGGTAAACCCTTGATACAGCCTCGGCCTGGAAGAAGAGAGACACACTCAATCTAGCTTCAAGGAGGATCCAATCTAGAGGAAAACTCAATAGAGAGGAAGGAAGGCGGTGGCCTTGTTTCAAGTCTTTTCTTAAAATGGTTACCCTTGAATAAAAGAGTGTTTGCCTTTAAATAGGCTATAAGAAAACCCAAGGGATTGCCCTAGTCAACCCTTTGGTCAACAAAGCTCCCAACGGTCACAAAGTAAAATCAACAAAGACCGAAAATAAACAAAGGAAAAAAAATGGTAGAGTGTTTTCCTAGATAGAATCACATCTCCTTAAGATCATACTTGTCACTCCAATGTTTCCAAGTGAGTCTTAAGTGGGATAAGAGATGTGATGCCTTAGATGTTCAAGCCTCGTTAAAACCCTTCCCTAGATCCCAACACGGTGAAATAGGGGTAGGGAAAGAGTACTCTAATAATCCAAGGTCTTTTTGGTTGTGTTCTCACGGATGGATTGTGAGAACACACAAGACCTTGTCCCCAAGGCTGCATGTCCGAGACCTTAAGTGTGTTAAGTCCGAGGTGTGGGCCAACGCGTGTTGTATGGTCGCGGGTTCTAGCTCGGTCGCGGGGTGGCTGCTGCGATCCACTTCTTCTTCTTGTTCCCGTAGCTTGTGGATGAAAGTCTGGATCTTCCCTTTAAGTTTTTGAGCCTTGCCCCTTGTCATGATCTCATTTGGTATGAATGGAACGGATTGGCTGTCCGCGATCCGGCTTGGTGTGGTGTAGATGGCCGCATCATTCCCTCCCTCTTCAAGATCTTTGGTCTCCAAAGGTTTAACATCTCCTACATCAAAAGGAGTCAAGTCAGTAACATTAAATGTGGTAGAGACATTAAACTCACCCGGAAGTTCGAGGCGGTAGGCGTTGTCATTGATTTTCTCGACCACTTTGAATGGTCCGTCTCCGCGATAGTCGAGCTTGTGTTTCCTTTTGGTGGGAAATCTCTCGGGTCTCATGTGCAACCACACCCAATCTCCTGGCTGGAACAAGACTTGCTTCCTCCTTCTATTGACCCGGGCCATGACTTGTTCATTCCGCTTCTCTATATTATCGAACACCTTCTCGAAGAGCTTCTTCATGGTCTCGGCTTTGGTGGACCCTTCAACGTCCATTTGCTCGGCTGGTGGCAATGGTGTAAGGCTCAAAGGAGTGTCCGGGTTACGTCCATACACCACTTCAAAAGGTGATAGCTTAGTTGTCGAGTGTCTAGCCGAGTTATATGCGAACTCCACAAGGGGAAGACACTCAACCCAATTGTTCAAGTTGCTGCCAATCGTAGATCGGAGAAGAGCTCCAAGTGTGCGGTTGACTACTTCGGTTTGGCCGTCCGTTTGAGGATGACATGTGGTAGAGAACAGCAATTTAGTCCCTAGTTTCTTCCACAAGGTTCTCCAAAAGTGTGATAAGAATTTTGTGTCCCGGTCGGAGACGATGGTTCTAGGAATGCCATGAAGCCGCACCACTTCCTTGAAGAATAGAGTGGCGGTTTGTGATGCGTCATTAGTCTTGGCGCATGGGATGAAGTGAGCCATCTTGGAAAACCTATCAACCACCACAAAGATTGAGTCCTTATGATGTACCTTAGGCAGCCCCAAAACGAAGTCCATAGAGATGTCCACCCAAGGTAATGTAGGAATCGGCAATGGAAGGTATAACCCGTGCGGGTGAACCTTAGACTTGGCCCTTTTGCAAACCACGCATCGATCACAATGAGTTACCACCATCTTTTTCATCCTTGGCCAATAAAAATGTTCCTTCAACACACTTAACGTCTTCTCAACACCAAAGTGTCCCATTAATCCTCCACCGTGAGCCTCTTTGACCAACAACTCCCTTATTGAGCTTTGGGGGATGCATAGCCGCTTGTCCTTGAATAGGAAGCCATCATGGATGTAAAACTTAGTGTAAGAATTGGCTCCATGTCCTGTAAACGCATCCTTCAAGTCTGGGTCTTCTTCATATAAACTCTTAAGTGACTCAAACCCAAGCATCTTCGATTCCATGGTGGTGATAAGCGTATGTCTCCTAGAAAGTGCATCGGCCACCACGTTTTCTTTGCCTTTCTTGTACTTGATGACATAAGGGAAGGTCTCTATGAACTCCAGCCACTTAGCATGGCGTTTCTTCAAAGTGGTTTGACCCCTTAGATGTTGTAGTGTCTCGTGATCGGTATGGATGACACATTCTTTGGACAAGAGGTAGTGCTGCCATGTTTGCATTGCCCGCACCAAGGCATAGAGTTCCTTGTCATAAGTGGGGTAGTTGAGAGAAGCCCCACTTAGCTTCTCACTAAAGTATGCAACCGGCTTGCCTCCTTGAGTCAAAACAGCACCAATACCTACACCGGAGGCATCACATTCCACTTCAAAAGTCTTGTTGAAATCTGGCAAGACGAGTATGGGAGCATGTGTGAGATGGTACTTGAGGTCTAAGAATGACCTCTCTTGAGCTTCTCCCCACTCAAAGCCAACACTCTTCTTGATCACCGATGTCAAAGGTGCGGCCAATGTGCTGAAATCTTTAACAAACCGGCGGTAGAAACTTGCTAAGCCGTGGAAGCTCCGAACTTGGCTGATGTTAGTGGGTCTAGGCCAGCCCCTAATGGCTTCAATCTTTTCTAAGTCCACTCGAAGTCCCTGTGAGCTAACCACAAAGCCAAGAAAAACAAGCTCACTAGCACAAAACGTACACTTCTTAAGATTCGCATATAGACCTTCCAACCTAAGCGTTTCTAAGACTAGTCCTAAATGTTCCACATGATCAACCAAGCAAGTACTATAGATCAATATATCATCAAAGTAAACTACTACGAATTTACTTATATATGGTCGAAGGATATGGTTCATGAGCCTCATGAAGGTACTCGGTGCATTGGTGAGGCCGAAAGGCATCACAAGCCATTCGTATAGGCCATGCTTGGTTTTGAAAGCGGTCTTCCACTCATCTCCTTCTTTCATGCGTACTTGGTGGTATCCACTCTTGAGATCAATTTTGGAGAAGAGGGTCGCTCCACTTAGCTCGTCCAACATGTCGTCTAGCCGCGGTATGGGATGCCTATATTTGATAGTGATGTTGTTGATGGCTCGGCAATCCACACACATTCGGTATGTACCATCTTTCTTAGGTACCAACAAGACCGGAACGGCACAAGGGCTCAAGCTTTCCCGCACATATCCCTTATCCATCAAGTCTCGGACTTGTTTCTCGAGCTCCTTGGCTTCGTTTGGATTTACCCTATAGGCTGGTCGACTAGGTAGTTGTGCCCCGGGAATGAAGTCTATTTGGTGTTCAATACCCCTTTGAGGAGGCAGCCCCGGCGGTAGCTCTTCCGGAAACACTTCCTTAAATCGATCAAGGACTTGTTGCACTTCCTTTGGCAATGTGATCTCGGATTCACCTACACTCAAAAGTTCTTTGTAGACCATTAATACCACATGACAAGTAGGATCATGAATTGCTTTCCTAATATTACTAGAAGTAATGAGGAAATTAGGCTTAGAACTACACTTCTCCTTAGACAACTTCAATTGCATTTCACGGACTTGAGAAGGCAACAAAGGCGCTAAACTAATCCGTCTTTTATCATGCATCAATGAGTACCTATTAGTTCTACCATCATGCACAACTTCCCTATCAAATTGCCATGGCCGACCTAACAAAATATGAGTAGCTTGCATAGGAACAACATCACACAACACTTCATCACAATACTTTCCAATACTAAATGATATCTTGACTTGTTCATTAATTTTTAATTCGGTTTTATCATTTAGCCACCTAAGTTTATATGGATGCGGATGTTTAGTGGTGTTTAGCTGTAATTTTTCTACCATGTATGAGCTAGCCACATTAGTGCAAGAGCCACCATCAATGATAAGAGAGCAAACCTTTCCTCTTACCGTACATCTTGTATGAAAGATGTTCTCACGTTGAGCGGTCTCATCCGGTCCTTGCGTTGCACTTAAAGCCCTCATGGTGACTAAGATGTCACCTACATCCGGATACTCAATCTCTTCCTCGGCATCAACTTCCTCCTCTTGATGTTCCATCTCGTCTTGAGACTCATATTCACCAGCGGAAGTGATGATCATGGCTCTCGGATTGGGACACTCTCTAGCGTAGTGGCCGCGGCCTCTACACTTGTAGCACATGATGTCTCGAGTCTTTTGGATCGTGGAGGCTCCTCTTGGGTCAGCTCTAGTCTCAGTGGTAGGCTCTCGGGGCTTAAAAGGAACCCGAGTTTCATTGGCCACTCCTTTACCCCTATCTTGGTACTTAGGAGGGTTCGGGTTTGAACCGGAGGCTTGAGCCTTCCATGGAGAATTGGTGAGTGGTCTGGTCCGGGACTTCTTCTTGATGTGACCCTCAACCTGAATAGCTAGGTGGAGGAGCTCGTTGAAGTCGCTGTAGGTGTGCATCTCCACCTTATGTGCGATCCGATCTTGAAGACCGTCAAGGAATTGAGCCATGAGAGTCTCTTCCGTGTCTTCCAAGTTGAGACGGTTCCTTAAGTGTTCAAACTCCTCATAGTATTCCTCTACGCTCTTACTGCCTTGCACAAGTTTTCTAAACTTCTTTTGGAGCTCTCGGTGGTAAAGGGGAGGTACATATCTAGCCTTCATCATGAACTTCATGATCTCCCACGATTGGACCGGAACATCGCCATTTCTTCTTCTCTTGGCCGCATCTCTATCCCACCAGGTTAGGGCGTGATCAGTGAGTTGTGCGGCTGCGTAGGACACCTTTCTGGGCTCTTCATAGCCGTAGACTTCAAAGATGTGATCCATCCTACGCTCCCAATCAAGGTAAGCTTCCGGATCCACTTTACCCGCAAAGGTTGGTGGTGTGATCCGCAAGTGAGGTGAGAGAGCTCGGGGCTGGCCTCGTTGTCCTCTTTCATCATGATTTCGACCTTCTCTTGGCCTTGATCTCCTAAAAGGAGGAGGCTGGAAGTAATCTTCCTCGGATAGCCCCTCAACGCCCGGATCAACGTTTGGTGGAGGTGCTTGTGGTCGCGGCTGTTCGACTCGGCCTAGGCGTTCTCCAAGCTGTTGGAGTTGGGCTTGAATGCCCGTGAGGAGGGCTGAGAGGTCTGGTGGTTCGGCCATCACACGTACCTTGCAAAGAAAGAAAGTTCAAAACAATCTTAGTGCGGTCCGTACAAATTATGGATAATAAGCTTCCGCGGAATTAAAATGATAGGGTGCGGATAAATTTTAGGGGCCTAAGGGTTTAACCACAAGCAAGAGGGAGTTACT
Source organism: Lepidium didymum (assembly GCA_963920545.1). Taxonomy (NCBI): domain Eukaryota; kingdom Viridiplantae; phylum Streptophyta; class Magnoliopsida; order Brassicales; family Brassicaceae; genus Lepidium; species Lepidium didymum. Next base: position 10,576,573 of record OY986981.1, on the reverse strand, counting down.
GCAGTAACAATTCAAATTTTGGGCGCCACCAAGGCAGGACCACTTGGTTTTGCCAGCACTCACAAGAAGACAAACTAGTACAAAGTGGTCCACACCACTTTTTTACAAAATTGCACAAAGGCCCTCTCTTTGGAGAGAGCTTCAACAATGGCGGTTTAAGCTGCTAAAAACCAGAGGAAACAACCTAGCTAACATGAATAACAATAACAGCAAGCACATCTCAAGTTCACAAATTGGCCTAAGCTAGCAAATGGCTTTAACGGAGCAAGTTTTAGACGGAAATTTTGCGTCTTTAGAAATCAGCAAGCAAACGATTTGAACCAGCTTGAAACTCAAAATTTCTAGACCTATTAACCTTAAATCAAGAGTAAACAACCTCAGCAAGCAAAGCTAAACACCCTAGCTAGATTCAGCACTCAAACAAGCTCAAAGGTTCAAGTTTTATCAAGAACTAGCAAAAATCCGACAATGAGAGAAAGGTGGAAGCTTTAGTGAGGAAAGATGCAACCTTTAGGATGTTTTGGCTCTGATACCAAAATGATATGATCCGAGGTCCGAGCTTGAGCCCTTGGATCCGTGTAGAAGATGACGGTGATGGCGGAAGGAGGACTCAAGAGAGATGTGGTTCAATCTCTTGAAATCCGATGGTGTTGGTGATAGATTTGAGCGTGCGAATATGAGATAGATGGAGGAGTGATGAAGCGAACCACAAGGGGGGTGGTAAACCCTTGATACAGCCTCGGCCTGGAAGAAGAGAGACACACTCAATCTAGCTTCAAGGAGGATCCAATCTAGAGGAAAACTCAATAGAGAGGAAGGAAGGCGGTGGCCTTGTTTCAAGTCTTTTCTTAAAATGGTTACCCTTGAATAAAAGAGTGTTTGCCTTTAAATAGGCTACAAGAAAACCCAAGGGATTGCCCTAGTCAACCCTTTGGTCAACAAAGCTCCCAACGGTCACAAAGTAAAATCAACAAAGACCGAAAATAAACAAAGGAAAAAAAAATGGTAGAGTGTTTTCCTAGATAGAATCACATCTCCTTAAGATCATACTTGTCACTCCAATGTTTCCAAGTGAGTCTTAAGTGGGATAAGAGATGTGATGCCTTAGATGTTCAAGCCTCGTTAAAACCCTTCCCTAGATCCCAACACGGTGAACTAGGGGTAGGGAAAGAGTACTCTAATAATCCAAGGTCTTTTTGGTTGTGTTCTCACGGATGGATTGTGAGAACACACAAGACCTTGTCCCCAAGGCTGCATGTCCGAGACCTTAAGTGTGTTAAGTCCGAGGTGTGGGCCAACGCGTGTTGTATGGTCGCGGGTTCTAGCTCGGTCGCGGGGTGGCTGCTGCGATCCACTTCTTCTTCTTGTTCCCGTAGCTTGTGGATGAAAGTCTGGATCTTCCCTTTAAGTTTTTGAGCCTTGCCCCTTGTCATGATCTCATTTGGTATGAATGGAACGGATCGGCTGTCCGCGATCCGGCTTGGTGTGGTGTAGATGGCCGCATCACGGATCGACGTAAATGGGCAATGATCGAGATCCATCGAGGAAAAAATCAAAACAAACGAGAAAAAACCAAAGTTGGTCGAGGAAAACTCGATTTCTCGACCCCCGGGTAATGTTTTCCTCGTACCGAAGGAATGCTATCTACCCACAGGCCAATTAGCATCGTCCGGCAACCGATTTTCTTCGACCGGATCGACGTAAATGGGCAATGATCGAGATCCATCGTGGAAAAAATTAAAACGGACGAGAAAAACCCAAAGTTGGTCTAGGAAAACTCGATTTCTCGGCCCCCGGGTAATGTTTTCCTCGTACCGAAGGAATGCTGTCCACCCACAAGCCATTCTGTGTCGTCCAGCAACAGATTTTCTTCGATCGGATAGATGTAAATGGGAATTGATCGAGATCCATCGAGGAAAAAATCAAAACGGACGAGAAAAACCCAAAGTTGGTCGAGGAAAACTCGATTTCTCGGTCCCGGGTAATGTTTTCCTCGTACCAAACGAATGCCGTCCAACCACAGGCCATTCCGCATCGTTCAGCAAACGATTTTCTTCGACCGGATCGACGTAAATGGGCATTGATCAAGATCCATCGAGGAAAAAATCAAAACGGACGAGAAAAAACCAAAGTTGGTCGAGGAAAACTCGATTTCTCGGCCCCTGGGTAATATTTTCCTCGTACCGAAGTAATGCTGTCTACCCACATGCCATTTCGCATCGTCCGGTAACCGATTTTCTTTGATCGGATAGATGTAAATGGGAATTGATCGAGATCCATCGAGGAAAAAATCAAAACGGACGAGAAAAAACTAAAGTTGGTCGAGGAAAACTCGATTTCTCGGCCCCTGGGTAATATTTTCCTCGTACCAAAGGAATGCTATCTACCCACAGGCCAATCCGCATCGTCCGGCAACTGATTTTCTTCGACTGGATCGACGTAAATGGGCAATGTCAAGATCTATCGAGGAAAAAATCGAAACGGACGAGAAAAAACCAAAGTTTGTCTAGGTAAACTCGATTTCTCGGCCCCCGGGTAATGTTTTCCTCGTACCGAAGAATGCTGTCCACCCACAAGCCATTCCGTGTCGTCCAGCAACCGATTTTCTTCTATCGGATAGATGTAAATGGGAATTGATCGAGATCCATCGAGGAAAAAATCAAAACAAACGAGAAAAAACCAAAGTTGGTCGAGGAAAACTCGATTTCTCAGCCCCCGGGTAATGTTTTCCTCGTACCGAATGAATGCTCTCTATCCACAAGCCATTCCGCATCGTCCGACAACCAATTTTCTTCGACCGGATCGACGTAAATGGGCAATGATCAAGATCCATCGAGGAAAAACTCGAAATGGACGAGAAAAAACCAAAGTTGGTCTAGGAAAACTCGATTTCTCGGCCCCCGGGTAATGTTTTCCTCGTACAGAAGGAATGTTGTCTACCCACAGTCCAATCCGCATCGTCAGGCAACCGATTTTCTTCGACCAGATCGACGTAAATGGGCAATGATCGAGATCCATCGTGGAAAAAGTTAAAACGGACGAGAAAAACCCAAAGTTGGTCTAGGAAAACTCGATTTCTCGGCCCCCGGGTAATGTTTTCCTCGTACCGAAGGAATGCTGTCCACCCACAAGCCATTCTGTGTCGTCCAGCAACAGATTTTCTTCGATCGGATAGATGTAAATGGGAATTGATCAAGATCCATCGAGGAAAAAATCAAAACGGACGAGAAAAACCCAAAGTTGGTCGAGGAAAACTCGATTTCTCGGTTCCGGGTAATGTTTTCCTCGTACCAAACGAATGCCGTCCAACCACAGGCCATTCCGCATCGTTCAGCAAACGATTTTCTTCGACCGGATCGACGTAAATGGGCATTGATCAAGATCCATCGAGGAAAAAATCAAAACGGACGAGAAAAAACCAAAGTTGGTCGAGGAAAACTCGATTTCTCGGCCCCTGGGTAATATTTTCCTCGTACCGAAGTAATGCTGTCTACCCACATGCCATTTCGCATCGTCCGGTAACCGATTTTCTTTGATCGGATAGATGTAAATGGGAATTGATCGAGATCCATCGAGGAAAAAATCAAAACGGACGAGAAAAAACTAAAGTTGGTCGAGGAAAACTCGATTTCTCGGCCCCTGGGTAATATTTTCCTCGTACCAAAGGAATGCTATCTACCCAAAGGCCAATCCGCATCGTCCGGCAACTGATTTTCTTCGACTGGATCGACGTAAATGGGCAATGTCAAGATCCATCGAGGAAAAAATCGAAACGGACGAGAAAAAACCAAAGTTTGTCTAGGTAAACTCGATTTCTCGGCCCCGGGTAATGTTTTCCTCGTACCGAAGAATGCTGTCCACCCACAAGCCATTCCGTGTCGTCCAGCAACCGATTTTCTTCCAGGGGCCGAGAAATCGAGTTGATCGAGATCCATCGAGGAAAAAATCAAAACAAACGAGAAAAAACCAAAGTTGGTCGAGGAAAACTCGATTTCTCAGCCCCCGGGTAATGTTTTCCTCGTACCGAATGAATGCTCTCTATCCACAAGCCATTCCGCATCGTCCGACAACCAATTTTCTTCGACCGGATCGACGTAAATGGGCAATGATCAAGATCCATCGAGGAAAAACTCGAAATGGACGAGAAAAAACCAAAGTTGGTCTAGGAAAACTCGATTTCTCGGCCCCCGGGTAATGTTTTCCTCGTACAGAAGGAATGTTGTCTACCCACAGTCCAATCCGCATCGTCAGGCAACCGATTTTCTTCGACCAGATCGACGTAAATGGGCAATGATCGAGATCCATCGAGGAAAAACTCGAAATGGACGAGAAAAAACAAAAGTTGGTCTAGGAAAACTTGATTTCTCGGCCCCCGGGTAATGTTTTCGTCGTACTGAAGGAATACTGTCTACCCACAGGCCATTCCGCATCGTTCGACGACTGATTTTCTTCGACCGGATCGAAGTAAATGGGCAATGATCGAGATCCATCGAGGAAAAAATCAAAACGGACGAGAAAAACCCAAAGTTGGACAAGGAAAACTCGATTTCTCGGCCCCCGGGTAATGTTTTCCTCGTACCGAAGGAATGCTGTCCACCCACAAGCCATTTCGTGTCGTCCAGCAACCAATTTTCTTCGATCGGATAGATGTAAATGGGAATTGATCCAGATCCATCGAGGAAAAAATTAAAACGGACGAGAAAAAACCAAAGTTGGTCGAGGAAAACTCGATTTCTCGGCCCCCGGGTAATGTTTTTCTCGTACCGAAGGAATGCTCTCTATCCACAGGCCATTCCGCATCGTCCGACAAACGATTTTCTTCGACCAGATCGACGTAAATGGGCAATGATCAAGATCCATCGAGAAAAAACTCGAAATGGACGAGAAAAAACCAAAGTTGGTCAAGGAAAACTCGATTTCTCTTCCCCCGAGTAATGTTTTCCTCGTACCGAAGAAATGCTGCCTACCCACAGGCCAATCCGCATCGTCCGGCAAACGATTTTCTTCGACTGGATCGACGTAAATGGGCAATGATCGAGATCCATCGAGGAAAAAATCAAAACGGACGAGAAAAACCCAAAGTTGATCGAGGAAAACTCAATTTCTCGGCCCCCGGGTAATGTTTTCCTCGTACCGAAGGAATGCTGTCTACCCACAGGCCATTCCGCATCGTTCGACAAACGATTTTCTTCGACCGAATCGACGTAATATGGCAATCATTGAGATCCATCAAGGAAAAACTCGAAATGGACGAGAAAAAACTAAAGTTGATAGAGGAAACCTCGATTTCTCGGCCCCCGGGTAATGTTTTCCTCGTACCGAAGGAATGCTGTCTACCCACAGGCCAATCAGCATCCTCTGGCAACCGATTTTCTTCGATCGGATCGACGTAAATGGGCAATGATCGAGATCCATCGTGGAAAAAATTAAAACGGACGAGAAAAACCCAAAGTTGGTCTATGAAAACTCAATTTCTCGGCCCCCGGGTAATGTTTTCCTTGTACCGAAGGAATGCTTTCTACCCACACGCCAATCAGCATTGTCCGGCAAACGATTTTCTTCGAACGGATCGACGTAAATGGGCAGTGATTGAGATCCATCGAGGAAAAAATCAAAACGTACGAGAAAAACCCAAAGTTGGTCGAGGAAGTCTCGATTTCTCGGTCCCCGGGTAATGTTTTCCTCGTACCAAACAAATGCCGTCCAACCACAGGCCATTCTGCATCGTTCAACAAACGATTTTCTTTGACCGGATCGACGTAAATGGGCATTGATCAAGATCCATCGAGGAAAAAATCAAAACGGACGTGAAAAAACCAAAGTTGGTCGAGAAAAACTCGATTTCTCGGTCCTCGGGTAATGTTTTCCTCGTACCGAAGGAATGTTGTTTACCCACAAGCCAATCCGCATCGTTCGGCAACTGATTTTCTTCGACCAGATCGACGTAAATGGGCAATGATCGAGATCCATCGAGGAAAAAATTAAAATGGACGAGAAAAAACCAAAGTTGGTCAAGGTAAACTCGATTTCTCGGCCCCCGGGTAATGTTTTCCTCGTACCGAAGGAATGCTGTCCACCCACAAGCCATTCTGTGTCGTCCATCAACCAATTTTCTTCGACCGGATCAACGTAAATGGGCAATGATCAAGATCCATCGAGGAAAAACTCGAAACGGACGAGAAAAAACCAAAGTTGGTCTAGGAAAACTCGATTTCTCGGCCCCCGGGTAATGTTTTCCTCGTACCGAAGGAATGTTGTCTACCCACAGTCCAATCCGCATCGTCCGGCAAGTGATTTTCTTCGACCGGATCGACGTAAATGGGCAATGATCGAGATCCATCGAGAAAAAAATCAAAACGGACGAGAAAAACCCAAAGTTGATCGAGGAAAACTTGATTTCTCGGCCCCCGGATAATGTTTTCGTCGTACTGAAGGAATACTGTCTACCCACAGACCATTCCGCATCGTCCGACAACCAATTTTTCTTCGACCGGATCGACGTAAATGCGCAATGATCAAGATCCATCGAGGAAAAACTCGAAATGGACGAGAAAAAACCAAAGTTGGTCTAGGAAAACTCGATTTCTCGACCCCGGGTAATGTTTTCCTCGTACCGAAGGAATGTTGTCTACCCACCGTCCAATCCGCATCGTCCGGCAAGTGATTTTCTTCGACCGGATCGACGTAAATGGGCAATGATCGAGATCCATCGAGAAAAAAATCAAAACGGACGAGAAAAACCCAAAGTTGATCGAGGAAAACTTGATTTCTCGGTCCCTGGGTAATGTTTTCGTCGTACTGAAGGAATACTGTCTACCCACAGGCCGTTCCGCATCGTTCAACGACTGATTTTCTTCAACCGGATCGACGTAAATGGGCATTGATCGAGATCCATCGTGGAAAAAATCAAAACGGACGAGAAAAACCCGAAGTTGGTCGAGGAAGTCTCGATTTCTCGGTCCCCGGGTAATGTTTTCCTCGTACCAAACAAATGCCGTCCAACCACAGGCCATTCTGCATCGTTCAACAAACGATTTTCTTTGACCGGATCGACGTAAATGGGAATTGATCAAGATCCATCGAGGAAAAAATCAAAACGGACGTGAAAAAACCAAAGTTCGTCGAGGAAAACTCGATTTCTCGGCCCCTGGGTAATATTTTTCTTGTACCGAAGGAATGCTGTCTACCCACAGGCCATTTCGCATCGTCCGATAACCGATTTTCGTCGACCAGATCGACAAAAATGGGCAATATTCGAGATCCATCGAGGAAAAAATTGAAACGGACGAGAAAAAACTAAAGTTGGTCGAGGAAAACTGGATATCTCGGCCCCTGGGTAATATTTTCCTCGTACCAAAGGAATGCTATCTACCCACAGGCCAATCCGCATCGTCCGGCAACTGATTTTCTTCGACCAGATCGACGTAAATGGGCAATGATCAAGATCCATCGAGGAAAAAATCGAAACGGACGAGAAAAAACCAAAGTTGGTCGAGAAAAACTCGATTTCTCGGTCCTCGGGTAATGTTTTCCTCGTACCGAAGGAATGTTGTTTACCCACAAGCCAATCCGCATCGTTCGGCAACTGATTTTCTTCGACCAGATCGACGTAAATGGGCAATGATCGAGATCCATCGAGGAAAAAATTAAAATGGACGAGAAAAAACTAAAGTTGGTCAAGGTAAACTCGATTTCTCGGCCCCCGGGTAATGTTTTCCTCGTACCGAAGGAATGCTGTCCACCCACAAGCCATTCTGTGTCGTCCAGCAACCAATTTTCTTCGACCGGATCGACGTAAATGGGCAATGATCAAGATCCATCGAGGAAAAACTCGAAACGGACGAGAAAAAACCAAAGTTGGTCTAGGAAAACTCGATTTCTCGGGCCCCGGGTAATGTTTTCCTCGTACCGAAGGAATATTGTCTACCCACAGTCCAATCCGCATCGTCCGGCAAGTGATTTTCTTCGACCGGATCGACGTAAATGGGCAATGATCGAGATCCATCGAGAAAAAAATCAAAACGGACGAGAAAAACCCAAAGTTGATCGAGGAAAACTTGATTTCTCGTCCCCCGGGTATTGTTTTCGTCGTACTGAAGGAATACTGTCTACCCACAGACCATTCCGCATCGTCCGACAACCAATTTTTCTTCGACCGGATCGACGTAAATGCGCAATGATCAAGATCCATCAAGGAAAAACTAGAAATGGACGAGAAAAAACCAAAGTTGGTCTAGGAAAACTCGGTTTCTCGGCCCCCGGGTAATGTTTTCCTCGTACCGAAGGAATGTTGTCTACCCACAGTCCAATCCGCATCGTCCGGCAACCGATTTTCTTCGACCGGATCGACGTAAATGGGCAATGATCGAGATCCATCGAGGAAAAACTAGAAATGGACGAGAAAAAACCAAAGTTGGTCTAGGAAAACTCGGTTTCTCGGCCCCCGGGTAATGTTTTCCTCGTACCGAAGGAATGTTGTCTACCCACAGTCCAATCCGCATCGTCCGGCAACCGATTTTCTTCGACCGGATCGACGTAAATGGGCAATGATCGAGATCCATCGTGAAAAAAATCAAAATGGACGAGAAAAACCCAAAGTTGATCGAGGAAAACTTGATTTCTCGGCCCCCGGGTAATGTTTTCGTCGTACTGAAGGAATACTGTCTACCCACAGACCATTCCGCATCGTCTGACAACCAATTTTTCTTCGACCGGATCGACGTAAATGGGCAATGATCAAGATCCATCGAGGAAAAACTCGAAATGGACGAGAAAAAACCAAAGTTGGTCTAGGAAAACTCGATTTCTCGGCCCCCGGGTAATGTTTTCCTCGTACCGAAGGAATGTTGTCTACCCACCGTCCAATCCGCATCGTCCGGCAAGTGATTTTCTTCGACCGGATCGACGTAAATGGGCAATGATCGAGATCCATCGAGAAAAAAATCAAAACGGACGAGAAAAACCCAAAGTTGATCGAGGAAAACTTGATTTCTCGGCCCCCGGGTAATGTTTTCGTCGTACTGAAGGAATACTGTCTACCCACAGACCATTCCGCATCGTCCGACAACCAATTTTTCTTCGACCGGATCGACGTAAATGGGCAATGATCAAGATCCATCGAGGAAAAACTCGAAATGGACGAGAAAAAACCAAAGTTGGTCTAGGAAAACTCGATTTCTCGGCCCCCGGGTAATGTTTTCCTCGTACCGAAAGAATGTTGTCTACCCACCGTCCAATCCGCATCGTCCGGCAAGTGATTTTCTTCGACCGGATCGACGTAAATGGGCAATGATCGAGATCCATCGAGAAAAAAATCAAAACGGACGAGAAAAACCCAAAGTTGATCGAGGAAAACTTGATTTCTCGGCCCCCGGGTAATGTTTTCGTCGTACTGAAGGAATACTGTCTACCCACAGGCCATTCCGCATCGTTCGACGACTGATTTTCTTCGACCGGATCGACGTAAATGGGCATTGATCGAGATCCATCGTGGAAAAAATCAAAACGGACGAGAAAAACCCAAAGTTGGTCGAAGAAAACTCGATTTCTCGGTCCCCGGGTAATGTTTTCCTCGTACCAAATGAATGCCGTCCAACCACAGGCCATTCCGCATCGTTCAGCAAACGATTTTCTTCGACCGGATCGACGTAAATGGGCATTGATCAAGATCCATCGAGGAAAAAATCAAAACGGACGAGAAAAAACCAAAGTTGGTCGAGGAAAACTCGATTTCTCGGCCCCTGGGTAATATTTTCCTCGTACCGAAGGAATGCTGTCTACCCACAGGCCATTTCGCATCGTCCGGTAACCGATTTTCATCGACCGGATCGACGTAAATGGGCAATATTCGAGATCCATCGAGGAAAAAATCGAAACGGACGAGAAAAAACTAAAGTTGGTCGAGGAAAACTCGATTCTCGGCCCCTGGGTAATATTTTCCTCGTACCAAAGGAATGCTATCTACCCACAGGCCAATCCGCATCGTCCGGCAACTGATTTTCTTCGACCGGATCGACGTAAATGGGCAATGATCGAGATCCATCGAGAAAAAAATCAAAACGGACGAGAAAAACCCAAAGTTGATCGAGGAAAACTTGATTTCTCGTCCCCCGGGTATTGTTTTCGTCGTACTGAAGGAATACTGTCTACCCACAGACCATTCCGCATCGTCCGACAACCAATTTTTCTTCGACCGGATCGACGTAAATGCGCAATGATCAAGATCCATCGAGGAAAAACTAGAAATGGACGAGAAAAAACCAAAGTTGGTCTAGGAAAACTCGGTTTCTCGGCCCCCGGGTAATGTTTTCCTCGTACCGAAGGAATGTTGTCTACCCACAGTCCAATCCGCATCGTCCGGCAACCGATTTTCTTCGACCGGATCGACGTAAATGGGCAATGATCAAGATCCATCGAGGAAAAAATCGAAACGGACGAGAAAAAACCAAAGTTGGTCGAGAAAAACTCGATTTCTCGGCCCCGGGTAATGTTTTCCTCGTACCGAAGGAATGTTGTCTACCCACAGTCCAATCCGCATCGTCCGACAACCAATTTTCTTCGACCGGATCGACGTAAATGGGCAATGATCAAGATCCATCGAGGAAAAACTCAAAATGGACGAGAAAAAACCAAAGTTGGTCTAGGAAAACTCGATTTCTCGGGCCCCGGGTAATGTTTTCCTCGTACCGAAGGAATGTTGTCTACCCACAGTCCAATCCGCATCGTCCGGCAACAGATTTTCTTCGACCGGATCGACGTAAATGGGCAATGATCGAGATCCATCGAGAAAAAAATCAAAACGGACGAGAAAAACCCAAAGTTGATCGAGGAAAACTTGATTTCTCGTCCCCCGGGTATTGTTTTCGTCGTACTGAAGGAATACTGTCTACCCACAGACCATTCCGCATCGTCCGACAACCAATTTTTCTTCAACCGGATCGACGTAAATGCGCAATGATCAAGATCCATCGAGGAAAAACTAGAAATGGACGAGAAAAAACCAAAGTTGGTCTAGGAAAACTCGGTTTCTCGGCCCCCGGGTAATGTTTTCCTCGTACCGAAGGAATGTTGTCTACCCACAGTCCAATCCGCATCGTCCGGCAACCGATTTTCTTCGACCGGATCGACGTAAATGGGCAATGATCGAGATCCATCGTGAAAAAAATCAAAATGGACGAGAAAAACCCAAAGTTGATCGAGGAAAACTTGATTTCTCGGCCCCCGGGTAATGTTTTCGTCGTACTGAAGGAATACTGTCTACCCACAGACCATTCCGCATCGTCTGACAACCAATTTTTCTTCGACCGGATCGACGTAAATGGGCAATGATCAAGATCCATCGAGGAAAAACTCGAAATGGACGAGAAAAAACCAAAGTTGGTCTAGGAAAACTCGATTTCTCGGCCCCCGGGTAATGTTTTCCTCGTACCGAAGGAATGTTGTCTACCCACCGTCCAATCCGCATCGTCCGGCAAGTGTTTTTCTTCGACCGGATCGACGTAAATGGGCAATGATCGAGATCCATCGAGAAAAAAATCAAAACGGACGAGAAAAACCCAAAGTTGATCGAGGAAAACTTGATTTCTCGGCCCCCGGGTAATGTTTTCGTCGTACTGAAGGAATACTGTCTACCCACAGACCATTCCGCATCGTCCGACAACCAATTTTTCTTCGACCGGATCGACGTAAATGGGCAATGATCAAGATCCATCGAGGAAAAACTCGAAATGGACGAGAAAAAACCAAAGTTGTTCTAGGAAAACTCGATTTCTCGGCCCCCGGGTAATGTTTTCCTCGTACCGAAGGAATGTTGTCTACCCACCGTCCAATCCGCATCGTCCGGCAAGTGATTTTCTTCGACCGGATCGACGTAAATGGGCAATGATCGAGATCCATCGAGAAAAAAATCAAAACGGACGAGAAAAACCCAAAGTTGATCGAGGAAAACTTGATTTCTCGGCCCCCGGGTAATGTTTTCGTCGTACTGAAGGAATACTGTCTACCCACAGACCATTCCGCATCGTCCGACAACCAATTTTTCTTCGACCGGATCGACGTAAATGGGCAATGATCAAGATCCATCGAGGAAAAACTCGAAATGGACGAGAAAAAACCAAAGTTGGTCTAGGAAAACTCGATTTCTCGGCCCCCGGGTAATGTTTTCCTCGTACCGAAGGAATGTTGTCTACCCACAGTCCAATCCGCATCGTCCGGCAACCGATTTTCTTCGACCGGATCGACGTAAATGGGCAATGATCGAGATCCATCGTGAAAAAAATCAAAATGGACGAGAAAAACCCAAAGTTGATCGAGGAAAACTTGATTTCTCGGCCCCCGGGTAATGTTTTCGTCGTACTGAAGGAATACTGTCTACCCACAGACCATTCCGCATCGTCTGACAACCAATTTTTCTTCGACCAGATCGACGTAAATGGGCAATGATCAAGATCCATCGAGGAAAAACTCGAAATGGACGAGAAAAAACCAAAGTTGGTCTAGGAAAACTCGATTTCTCGGCCCCCGGGTAATGTTTTCCTCGTACCGAAGGAATGTTGTCTACCCACCGTCCAATCCGCATCGTCCGGCAAGTGATTTTCTTCGACCGGATCGACGTAAATGGGCAATGATCGAGATCCATCGAGAAAAAAATCAAAACGGACGAGAAAAACCCAAAGTTGATCGAGGAAAACTTGATTTCTCGGCCCCCGGGTAATGTTTTCGTCGTACTGAAGGAATACTGTCTACCCACAGACCATTCCGCATCGTCCGACAACCAATTTTTCTTCGACCGGATCGACGTAAATGGGCAATGATCAAGATCCATCGAGGAAAAACTCGAAATGGACGAGAAAAAACCAAAGTTGGTCTAGGAAAACTCGATTTCTCGGCCCCCGGGTAATGTTTTCCTCGTACCGAAAGAATGTTGTCTACCCACCGTCCAATCCGCATCGTCCGGCAAGTGATTTTCTTCGACCGGATCGACGTAAATGGGCAATGATCGAGATCCATCGAGAAAAAAATCAAAACGGACGAGAAAAACCCAAAGTTGATCGAGGAAAACTTGATTTCTCGGCCCCCGGGTAATGTTTTCGTCGTACTGAAGGAATACTGTCTACCCACAGGCCATTCCGCATCGTTCGACGACTGATTTTCTTCGACCGGATCGACGTAAATGGGCATTGATCGAGATCCATCGTGGAAAAAATCAAAACGGACGAGAAAAACCCAAAGTTGGTCGAAGAAAACTCGATTTCTCGGTCCCCGGGTAATGTTTTCCTCGTACCAAATGAATGCCGTCCAACCACAGGCCATTCCGCATCGTTCAGCAAACGATTTTCTTCGACCGGATCGACGTAAATGGGCATTGATCAAGATCCATCGAGGAAAAAATCAAAACGGACGAGAAAAAACCAAAGTTGGTCGAGGAAAACTCGATTTCTCGGCCCCTGGGTAATATTTTCCTCGTACCGAAGGAATGCTGTCTACCCACAGGCCATTTCGCATCGTCCGGTAACCGATTTTCATCGACCGGATCGACGTAAATGGGCAATATTCGAGATCCATCGAGGAAAAAATCGAAACGGACGAGAAAAAACTAAAGTTGGTCGAGGAAAACTCGATTCTCGGCCCCTGGGTAATATTTTCCTCGTACCAAAGGAATGCTATCTACCCACAGGCCAATCCGCATCGTCCGGCAACTGATTTTCTTCGACCAGATCGACGTAAATGGGCAATGATCAAGATCCATCGAGGAAAAAATCGAAACGGACGAGAAAAAACCAAAGTTGGTCGAGAAAAACTCGATTTCTCGGCCCCGGGTAATGTTTTCCTCGTACCGAAGGAATGTTGTCTACCCACAGTCCAATCCGCATCGTCCGACAACCAATTTTCTTCGACCGGATCGACGTAAATGGGCAATGATCAAGATCCATCGAGGAAAAACTCAAAATGGACGAGAAAAAACCAAAGTTGGTCTAGGAAAACTCGATTTCTCGGGCCCCGGGTAATGTTTTCCTCGTACCGAAGGAATGTTGTCTACCCACAGTCCAATCCACATCGTCCGGCAACAGATTTTCTTCGACCGGATCGACGTAAATGGGCAATGATCGAGATCCATCGAGAAAAAAATCAAAACGGACGAGAAAAACCCAAAGTTGATCGAGGAAAACTTGATTTCTCGTCCCCCGGGTATTGTTTTCGTCGTACTGAAGGAATACTGTCTACCCACAGTGATATGATCCGAGGTCCGAGCTTGAGCCCTTGGATCCGTGTAGAAGATGACGGTGATGGCGGAAGGAGGACTCAAGAGAGATGTGGTTCAATCTCTTGAAATCCGATGGTGTTGGTGATAGATTTGAGCGTGCGAATATGAGATAGATGGAGGAGTGATGAAGCGAACCACAAGGGGGGTGGTAAACCCTTGATACAGCCTCGGCCTAGAAGAAGAGAGACACACTCAATCTAGCTTCAAGGAGGATCCAATCTAGAGGAAAACTCAATAGAGAGGAAGGAAGGCGGTGGCCTTGTTTCAAGTCTTTTCTTAAATGGTTACCCTTGAATAAAAGAGTGTTTGCCTTTAAATAGGCTACAAGAAAACCCAAGGGATTGCCCTAGTCAACCCTTTGGTCAACAAAGCTCCCAACGGTCACAAAGTAAAATCAACAAAGACCGAAAATAAACAAAGGAAAAAATGGTAGAGTGTTTTCCTAGATAGAATCACATCTCCTTAAGATCATACTTGTCACTCCAATGTTTCCAAGTGAGTCTTAAGTGGGATAAGAGATGTGATGCCTTAGATGTTCAAGCCTCGTTAAAACCCTTCCCTAGATCCCAACACGGTGAACTAGGGGTAGGGAAAGAGTACTCTAATAATCCAAGGTCTTTTTGGTTGTGTTCTCACGGATGGATTGTGAGAACACACAAGACCTTGTCCCCAAGGCTGCATGTCCGAGACCTTAAGTGTGTTAAGTCCGAGGTGTGGGCCAACGCGTGTTGTATGGTCGCGGGTTCTAGCTCGGTCGCGGGGTGGCTGCTGCGATCCACTTCTTCTTCTTGTTCCCGTAGCTTGTGGATGAAAGTCTGGATCTTCCCTTTAAGTTTTTGAGCCTTGCCCTTTGTCATGATCTCATTTGGTATGAATGGAACGGATCGGCTGTCCGCGATCCGGCTTGGTGTGGTGTAGATGGCCGCATCATTCCCTCCCTCTTCAAGATCTTTGGACTCCAAAGGTTTAACATCTCCTACATCAAAAGGAGTCAAGTCAGTAACATTAAATGTGGTAGAGACATTAAACTCACCCGGAAGTTCGAGGCGGTAGGCGTTGTCATTGATTTTCTCGACCACTTTGAATGGTCCGTCTCCGCGATAGTCGAGCTTGTGTTTCCTTTTGGTGGGAAATCTCTCGGGTCTCATGTGCAACCACACCCAATCTCCTGGCTGGAACAAGACTTGCTTCCTCCTTTTATTGACCCGGGCCATGACTTGTTCATTCCGCTTCTCTATATTATCGAACACCTTCTCGAAGAGCTTCTTCATGGTCTCGGCTTTGGTGGACCCTTCAACGTCCATTTGCTCGGCTGGTGGCAATGGTGTAAGGCTCAAAGGAGTGTCCGGGTTACGTCCATACACCACTTCAAAAGGTGATAGCTTAGTTGTCGAGTGTCTAGCCGAGTTATATGCGAACTCCACAAGGGGAAGACACTCAACCCAATTGTTCAAGTTGCTGCCAATCGTAGATCGGAGAAGAGCTCCAAGTGTGCGGTTGACTACTTCGGTTTGGCCGTCCGTTTGAGGATGACATGTGGTAGAGAACAGCAATTTAGTCCCTAGTTTCTTCCACAAGGTTCTCCAAAAGTGTGATAAGAATTTTGTGTCCCGGTCGGAGACGATGGTTCTAGGAATGCCATGAAGCCGCACCACTTCCTTGAAGAATAGAGTGGCGGTTTGTGATGCGTCATTAGTCTTGGCGCATGGGATGAAGTGAGCCATCTTGGAAAACCTATCAACCACCACAAAGATTGAGTCCTTATGATGTACCTTAGGCAGCCCCAAAACGAAGTCCATAGAGATGTCCACCCAAGGTAATGTAGGAATCGGCAATGGAAGGTATAACCCGTGCGGGTGAACCTTAGACTTGGCCCTTTTGCAAACCACGCATCGATCACAATGAGTTACCACCATCTTTTTCATCCTTGGCCAATAAAAATGTTCCTTCAACACACTTAACGTCTTCTCAACACCAAAGTGTCCCATTAATCCTCCACCGTGAGCCTCTTTGACCAACAACTCCCTTATTGAGCTTTGGGGGATGCATAGCCGCTTGTCCTTGAATAGGAAGCCATCATGGATGTAAAACTTAGTGTAAGAATTGGCTCCATGTCCTGTAAACGCATCCTTCAAGTCTGGGTCTTCTTCATATAAACTCTTAAGTGACTCAAACCCAAGCATCTTCGATTCCATGGTGGTGATAAGCGTATGTCTCCTAGAAAGTGCATCGGCCACCACGTTTTCTTTGCCTTTCTTGTACTTGATGACATAAGGGAAGGTCTCTATGAACTCCAGACACTTAGCATGGCGTTTCTTCAAAGTGGTTTGACCCCTTAGATGTTGTAGTGTCTCGTGATCGGTATGGATGACACATTCTTTGGACAAGAGGTAGTGCTGCCATGTTTGCATTGCCCGCACCAAGGCATAGAGTTCCTTGTCATAAGTGGGGTAGTTGAGAGAAGCCCCACTTAGCTTCTCACTAAAGTATGCAACCGGCTTGCCTCCTTGAGTCAAAACAGCACCAATACCTACACCGGAGGCATCACATTCCACTTCAAAAGTCTTGTTGAAATCTGGCAAGACGAGTATGGGAGCATGTGTGAGATGGTACTTGAGGTCTAAGAATGACCTCTCTTGAGCTTCTCCCCACTCAAAGCCAACACTCTTCTTGATCACCGATGTCAAAGGTGCGGCCAATGTGCTGAAATCTTTAACAAACCGGCGGTAGAAACTTGCTAAGCTGTGGAAGCTCCGAACTTGGCTGATGTTAGTGGGTCTAGGCCAGCCCCTAATGGCTTCAATCTTTTCTAAGTCCACTCGAAGTCCCTGTGAGCTAACCACAAAGCCAAGAAAAACAAGCTCACTAGCACAAAACGTACACTTCTGAAGATTCGCATATAGACCTTCCACCCTAAGCGTTTCTAAGACTAGTCCTAAATGTTCCACATGATCAACCAAGCAAGTACTATAGATCAATATATCATCAAAGTAAACTACTACGAATTTACTTATATATGGTCGAAGGATATGGTTCATGAGCCTCATGAAGGTACTCGGTGCATTGGTGAGGCCGAAAGGCATCACAAGCCATTCGTATAGGCCATGCTTGGTTTTGAAAGCGGTCTTCCACTCATCTCCTTCTTTCATGCGTACTTGGTGGTATCCACTCTTGAGATCAATTTTGGAGAAGAGGGTCGCTCCACTTAGCTCGTCCAACATGTCGTCTAGCCGCGGTATGGGATGCCTATATTTGATAGTGATGTTGTTGATGGCTCGGCAATCCACACACATTCGGTATGTACCATCTTTCTTAGGTACCAACAAGACCGGAACGGCACAAGGGCTCAAGCTTTCCCGCACATATCCCTTATCCATCAAGTCTCGGACTTGTTTCTCGAGCTCCTTGGCTTCGTTTGGATTTACCCTATAGGCTGGTCGATTAGGTAGTTGTGCCCCGGGAATGAAGTCTATTTGGTGTTCAATACCCCTTTGAGGAGGCAGCCCCGGCGGTAGCTCTTCCGGAAACACTTCCTTAAATCGATCAAGGACTTGTTGCACTTCCTTTGGCAATGTGATCTCGGATTCACCTACACTCAAAAGTTCTTTGTAGACCATTAATACCACATGACAAGTAGGATCATGAATTGCTTTCCTAATATTACTAGAAGTAATGAGGAAATTAGGCTTAGAACTACACTTCTCCTTAGACAACTTCAATTGCATTTCACGGACTTGAGAAGGCAACAAAGGCGCTAAACTAATCCGTCTTTTATCATGCATCAATGAGTACCTATTAGTTCTACCATCATGCACAACTTCCCTATCAAATTGCCATGGCCGACCTAACAAAATATGAGTAGCTTGCATAGGAACAACATCACACAACACTTCATCACAATACTTTCCAATACTAAATGATATCTTGACTTGTTCATTAATTTTTAATTCGGTTTTATCATTTAGCCACCTAAGTTTATATGGATGCGGATGTTTAGTGGTGTCTAGCTGTAATTTTTCTACCATGTATGAGCTAGCCACATTAGTGCAAGAGCCACCATCAATGATAAGAGAGCAAACCTTTCCTCTTACCGTACATCTTGTATGAAAGATGTTCTCACGTTGAGCGGTCTCATCCGGTCCTTGCGTTGCACTTAAAGCCCTCATGGTGACTAAGATGTCACCTACATCCGGATACTCAATCTCTTCCTCGGCATCAACTTCCTCCTCTTGATGTTCCATCTCGTCTTGAGACTCATATTCACCGGCGGAAGTGATGATCATAGCTCTCGGATTGGGACACTCTCTAGCGTAGTGTCCGCGGCCTCTACACTTGTAGCACATGATGTCTCGAGTCTTTTGGATCGTGGAGGCTCCTCTTGGGTCAGCTCTAGTCTCAGTGGTAGGCTCTCGGGGCTTAAAAGGAACCCGAGTTTCATTGGCCACTCCTTTACCCCTATCTTGGTACTTAGGAGGGTTCGGGTTTGAACCGGAGGCTTGAGCCTTCCATGGAGAATTGGTGAGTGGTCTGGTCCGGGACTTCTTCTTGATGTGACCCTCAACCTGAATAGCTAGGTGGAGGAGCTCGTTGAAGTCGCTGTAGGTGTGCATCTCCACCTTATGTGCGATCCGATCTTGAAGACCGTCAAGGAATTGAGCCATGAGAGTCTCTTCCGTGTCTTCCAAGTTGAGACGGTTCCTTAAGTGTTCAAACTCCTCATAGTATTCCTCTACGCTCTTACTGCCTTGCACAAGTTTTCTAAACTTCTTTTGGAGCTCTCGGTGGTAAAGGGGAGGTACATATCTAGCCTTCATCATGAACTTCATGATCTCCCACGATTGGACCGGAACATCGCCATTTCTTCTTCTCTTGGCCGCATCTCTATCCCACCAGGTTAGGGCGTGATTAGTGAGTTGTGCGGCTGCGTAGGACACCTTTCTGGGCTCTTCATAGCCGTAGACTTCAAAGATGTGATCCATCCTACGCTCCCAATCAAGGTAAGCTTCCGGATCCACTTTACCCGCAAAGGTTGGTGGTGTGATCCGCAAGTGAGGTGAGAGAGCTCGGGGCTGGCCTCGTTGTCCTCTTTCATCATGATTTCGACCTTCTCTTGGCCTTGATCTCCTAAAAGGAGGAGGCTGGAAGTAATCTTCCTCGGATAGCCCCTCAACGCCCGGATCAACGTTTGGTGGAGGTGCTTGTGGTCGCGGCTGTTCGACTCGGCCTAGGCGTTCTCCAAGCTGTTGGAGTTGGGCTTGAATGCCCGTGAGGAGGGCTGAGAGGTCTGGTGGTTCGGCCATCACACGTACCTTGCAAAGAAAGAAAGTTCAAACAATCTTAGTGCGGTCCGTACAAATTATGGATAATAAGCTTCCGCGGGATTAAAATGATAGGGTGCGGATAAATTTTAGGGGCCTAAGGGTTTAACCACAAGCAAGAGGGAGTTACTGCAGTAACAATTCAAATTTTGGGCGCCACCAAGGCAGGACCACTTGGTTTTGCCAGCACTCACAAGAAGACAAACTAGTACAAAGTGGTCCACACCACTTTTTACAAAATTGCACAAAGGCCCTCTCTTTGGAGAGAGCTTCAACAATGGCGGTTTAAGCTGCTAAAAACCAGAGGAGACAACCTAGCTAACATGAATAACAATAACAGCAAGCACATCTCAAGTTCACAAATTGGCCTAAGCTAGCAAATGGCTTTAACGGAGCAAGTTTTAGACGGAAATTTTGAGTCTTTAGAAATCAGCAAGCAAACGATTTGAACCAGCTTGAAACTCAAATTTCTAGACCTATTAACCTTAAATCAAGAGTAAACAACCTCAGCAAGCAAAGCTAAACACCCTAGCTAGATTCAGCACTCAAACAAGCTCAAAGGTTCAAGTTTTATCAAGAACTAGCAAAAAAAATCCGACAATGAGAGAAAGGTGGAAGCTTTAGTGAGGAAAGATGCAACCTTTAGGATGTTTTGGCTCTGATACCAAAATGATATGATCCGAGGTCCGAGCTTGAGCCCTTGGATCCGTGTAGAAGATGACGGTGATGGCGGAAGGAGGACTCAAGAGAGATGTGGTTCAATCTCTTGAAATCCGATGGTGTTGGTGATAGATTTGAGCGTGTGAATATGAGATAGATGGAGGAGTGATGAAGCGAACCACAAGGGGGGTGGTAAACCCTTGATACAGCCTCGGCCTAGAAGAAGAGAGACACACTCAATCTAGCTTCAAGGAGGATCCAATCTAGAGGAAAACTCAATAGAGAGGAAGGAAGGCGGTGGCCTTGTTTCAAGTCTTTTCTTAAATGGTTACCCTTGAATAAAAGAGTGTTTGCCTTTAAATAGGCTACAAGAAAACCCAAGGGATTGCCCTAGTCAACCCTTTGGTCAACAAAGCTCCCAACGGTCACAAAGTAAAATCAACAAAGACCGAAAATAAACAAAGGAAAAAATGGTAGAGTGTTTTCCTAGATAGAATCACATCTCCTTAAGATCATACTTGTCACTCCAATGTTTCCAAGTGAGTCTTAAGTGGGATAAGAGATGTGATGCCTTAGATGTTCAAGCCTCGTTAAAACCCTTCCCTAGATCCCAACACGGTGAACTAGGGGTAGGGAAAGAGTACTCTAATAATCCAAGGTCTTTTTGGTTGTGTTCTCACGGATGGATTGTGAGAACACACAAGACCTTGTCCCCAAGGCTGCATGTCCGAGACCTTAAGTGTGTTAAGTCCGAGGTGTGGGCCAACGCGTGTTGTATGGTCGCGGGTTCTAGCTCGGTCGCGGGGTGGCTGCTGCGATCCACTTCTTCTTCTTGTTCCCGTAGCTTGTGGATGAAAGTCTGGATCTTCCCTTTAAGTTTTTGAGCCTTGACCCTTGTCATGATCTCATTTGGTATGAATGGAACGGATCGGCTGTCCGCGATCCGGCTTGGTGTGGTGTAGATGGCCGCATCACACAAACCATTCCGCATCGTCCGACAACCAATTTTTCTTCGACCAGATCGACGTAAATGCGCAATGATCAAGATCCATCGAGGAAAAACTCGAAATGGACGAGAAAAAACCAAAGTTGGTCTAGGAAAACTCGATTTCTCGGCCCCCGGGTAATGTTTTCCTCGTACCGAAGGAATGTTGTCTACCCACAGTCCAATCCGCATTGTCCGGCAACCGATTTTCTTCGACCGGATCGACGTAAATGGGCAATGATCGAGATCCATCGAGAAAAAAATCAAAACGGACGAGAAAAACCCAAAGTTGATCGAGGAAAACTTGATTTCTCGGCCCCCGGGTAATGTTTTCGTCGTACTGAAGGAATACTGTCTACCCACAGACCATTCCGCATCGTCCGACAACCAATTTGTCTTCGACCGGATCGACGTAAATGGGCAATGATCAAGATCCATCGAGGAAAAACTCGAAATGGACGAGAAAAAACCAAAGTTGGTCTAGGAAAACTCGATTTCTCGGCCCCCGGGTAATTTTTTCCTCGTACCGAAGGAATGTTGTTTACCCACTGTCCAATCCGCATCGTCCGGCAAGTGATTTTCTTCGACCGGATCGACGTAAATGGGCAATGATCGAGATCCATCGAGAAAAAAATCAAAACGGACGAGAAAAACCCAAAGTTGATCGAGGAAAACTTGATTTCTCGGTCCCCGGGTAATGTTTTCGTCGTACTGAAGGAATACTGTCTACCCACAGGCCATTCCGCATCGTTCGACGACTGATTTTCTTCGACCGGATCGACGTAAATGGGCATTGATCGAGATCCATCGTGGAAAAAATCAAAACGGACGAGAAAAACCTAAAGTTGGTCGAGGAAAACTCGATTTCACGGTCCCCGGGTAATGTTTTCCTCGTACCAAATGAATGCCGTCCAACCACAGGCCATTCCGCATCGTTGAGCAAACGATTTTCTTCGACCGGATCGACGTAAATGGGCATTGATCAAGATCCATCGAGGAAAAAATCAAAACGGACGAGGAAAAACCAAAGTTAGTCGAGGAAAACTCGATTTCTCGGCCCCTGGGTAATATTTTCCTCGTACCGAAGGAATGCTGTCTACCCACAGGCCATTTTGCATCGTCCAGTAACCGATTTTCGTCGACCGGATCGACGTAAATGGGCAATATTCGAGATCCATCGAGGAAAAAATCAAAACGGACGAGAAAAAACTAAAGTTGGTCGAGGAAAACTCGATTTCTCGGCCCCTGGGTAATATTTTCCTCGTACCAAAGGAATGCTATCTACCCACAGGCCAATCCGCATCGTCCGGCAACTGATTTTCTTCGACCAGATCGACGTAAATGGGCAATGCTCAAGATCCATCAAGGAAAAAATCGAAACGGACGAGAAAAAACCAAAGTTGGTCGAGAAAAAATCGATTTCTCGGTCCCCGTGTAATGTTTTCCTCGTACCGAAGGAATGTTGTCCACCCACAGTCCAATCCGCATCGTCTACCGATTTTCTTCGACCGGATCGACGTAAATGGGCAATGATCGAGATCCATCGAGAAAAAAATCAAATGGGACGAGAAAAACCCAAAGTTGATCGAGAAAAACGTGATTTCTCAGCCCCTGGGTAATGTTTTCGTCGTACTGAAGGAATACTATCTACCCACAGAC
The DNA here is from genome assembly GCA_963920545.1 of Lepidium didymum. Taxonomy (NCBI): domain Eukaryota; kingdom Viridiplantae; phylum Streptophyta; class Magnoliopsida; order Brassicales; family Brassicaceae; genus Lepidium; species Lepidium didymum. Next base: position 10,553,688 of record OY986981.1, on the reverse strand, counting down.
CATCCCGCATCGTCCGACAACCAATTTTTCTTCGACCGGATCGACGTAAATGCGCAATGATCAAGATCCATCGAGGAAAAACTCGAAATGGACGAGAAAAAACCAAAGTTGGTCTAGGAAAACTCGATTTCTCGGCCCCCGGGTAATGTTTTCCTCGTACCGAAGGAATGTTGTCTACCCACAGTCCAATCCGCATCGTCCGGCAACCGATTTTCTGCGACCGGATCGACGTAAATGGGCAATGATCGAAATCCATCGAGAAAAAAATCAAAACGGACGAGAAAAACCCAAAGTTGATCGAGGAAAACTTGATTTCTCGGCCCCCGGGTAATGTTTTCGTCGTACTGAAGGAATACTGTCTAGCCACAGACCATTTCGCATCGTCCGACAACCAATTTTTCTTCGACCAGATCGACGTAAATGCGCAATGATCAAGATCCATCGAGGAAAAACTCAAAATGGACGAGAAAAAACCAAAGTTGGTCTAGGAAAACTCGATTTCTCGGCCCCCGGGTAATGTTTTCCTCGTACCGAAGGAATGTTGTCTACCCACCGTCCAATCCGCATCGTCCGGCAAGTGATTTTCTTCGACCGGATCGACGTAAATGGGCAATGATCGAGATCCATCGAGAAAAAAATCAAAACGGACGAGAAAAACCCAAAGTTGATCGAGGAAAACTTGATTTCTCGGCCCCCGGGTAATGTTTTCGTCGTACTGAAGGAATACTGTCTACCCACAGGCCATTCCGCATCGTTCGACGACTGATTTTCTTCGACCGGATCGACGTAAATGGGCATTGATCGAGATCCATCGTGGAAAAAATCAAAACGGACGAGAAAAACCCAAAGTTGGTCGAGGAAAACTCGATTTCTCGGTCCCCGGGTAATGTTTTCCTCGTACCAAATGAATGCCGTCCAACCACAGGCCATTCCGCATCGTTCAGCAAACGATTTTCTTCGACCGGATCGACGTAAATGGGCATTGATCAAGATCCATCGAGGAAAAAATCAAAACGGACGAGAAAAAACCAAAGTTGGTCGAGGAAAACTCGATTTCTCGGCCCCTGGGTAATATTTTCCTCGTACCGAAGGAATGCTGTCTACCCACAGGCCATTTCGCATCGTCCGGTAACCGATTTTCGTTGACCGGATCGACGTAAATGGGCAATATTCGAGATCCATCGAGGAAAAAATCGAAACGGACGAAAAAAAACTAAAGTTGGTCGAGGAAAACTCGATTTCTCGGCCCCTGGGTAATATTTTCCTCGTACCAAAGGAATGCTATCTACCCACAGGCCAATCCGCATCGTCCGGCAACTGATTTTCTTCGACCAGATCGACGTAAATGGGCAATGATCAAGATCCATCGAGGAAAAAATCGAAACGGACGAGAAAAAACCAAAGTTGGTCGAGAAAAACTCGATTTCTCGGCCCCGGGTAATGTTTTCCTCGTACCGAAGGAATGTTGTCTACCCACAGTCCAATCCGCATCGTCCGACAACCGATTTTCTTCGACCGGATCGACGTAAATGGGCAATGATCAAGATCCATCGAGGAAAAACTCAAAATGGACGAGAAAAAACCAAAGTTGGTCTAGGAAAACTCGATTTCTCGGCCCCCGGGTAATGTTTTCCTCGTACCGAAGGAATGTTGTCTACCCACAGTCCAATCCGCATCGTCCGGCAACCGATTTTCTTCGACCGGATCGACGTAAATGGGCAATAATCGAGATCCATCGAGAAAAAAATCAAAACGGACGAGAAAAACCCAAAGTTGATCGAGGAAAACTTGATTTCTCGGCCCCCGGGTAATGTTTTCGTCGTACTGAAGGAATACTGTCTACCCACAGACCATTCCGCATCGTCCGACAACCAATTTTTCTTCGACCAGATCGACGTAAATGCGCAATGATCAAGATCCATCGAGGAAAAACTCGAAATGGACGAGAAAAAACCAAAGTTGGTCTAGGAAAACTCGATTTCTCGGCCCCCGGGTAATGTTTTCCTCGTACCGAAGGAATGTTGTCTACCCACAGTCCAATCCGCATTGTCCGGCAACCGATTTTCTTTGACCGGATCGACGTAAATGGGCAATGATCGAGATCCATCGAGAAAAAAATCAAAATGGACGAGAAAAACCCAAAGTTGATCAAGGAAAACTTGATTTCTCGGCCCCTGGGTAATGTTTTCGTCGTACTGAAGGAATACTGTCTACCCACAGACCATTCCGCATCGTCCGACAACCAATTTTTCTTCGACCGGATCGACGTAAATGGGCAATGATCAAGATCCATCGAGGAAAAACTCGAAATGGACGAGAAAAAACCAAAGTTGGTCTAGGAAAACTCGATTTCTCGGCCCCCGGGTAATGTTTTCCTCGTACCGAAGGAATGTTGTCTACCCACCGTCCAATCCGCATCGTCCGACAAGTGATTTTCTTCGACCGGATCGACGTAAATGGGCAATGATCGAGATCTATCGAGAAAAAAATCAAAACGGACGAGAAAAACCCAAAGTTGATCGAGGAAAACTTGATTTCTCGGCCCCCTGGGTAATGTTTTTGTCGTACTGAAGGAATACTGTCTACCCACAGGCCATTCCGCATCGTTCGACGACTGATTTTCTTCGACCGGATCGACGTAAATGGGCAATGATCGAGATCCATCGAGGAAAAACTCGAAATGGACGAGAAAAATCCAAAGTTGGTCTAGGAAAACTCGATTTCTCGGCCCCCGGGTAATGTTTTCCTCGTACCGAAGGAATGTTGTCTACCCACAGTCCAATCCGCATCGTCCGGCAAGTGATTTTCTTCGACCGGATCGACGTAAATGGGCAATGATCGAGATCCATCGAGAAAAAAATCAAAACGGACGAGAAAAACCCAAAGTTGATCGAGGAAAACTTGATTTCTCGGCCCCCGGGTAATGTTTTTGTCGTACTGAAGGAATACTGTCTACCCACAGGCCATTCCGCATCGTTCGACGACTGATTTTCTTCGACCGGATCGACGTAAATGGGCAATGATCAAGATCCATCGAAGAAAAACTCGAAATGGACGAGAAAAAACCAAAGTTGGTCTAGGAAAACACGATTTCTCGGCCCCCGGGTAATGTTTTCCTCGTACCGAAGGAATGTTGTCTACCCACAGTCCAATCCGCATCGTCCGGCAACCGATTTTCTTTGACCGGATCGACGTAAATGGGCAATGATCGAGATCCATCGAGAAAAAAATCAAAACGGACGAGAAAAACCCAAAGTTGATCGAGGAAAACTTGATTTCTCGGCCCCCGGGTAATGTTTTTGTCGTACTGAAGGAATACTGTCTACCCACAGGCCATTCCGCATCGTTCGACGACTGATTTTCTTCGACCGGATCGACGTAAATGGGCATTGAGCGAGATCCATCGTGGAAAAAATTAAAACGGACGAGAAAAACCCAAAGTTGGTCTAGGATAACTCGATTTCTCGGCCCCCGGGTAATGTTTTCCTCGTACCGAAGGAATGTTGTCTACCCACAGTCCAATCCGCATCGTCCGGCAAGTGATTTTCTTCGACCGGATCGACGTAAATGGGCAATGATCGAGATCCATCGAGAAAAAAATCAAAACGGACGAGAAAAACCCAAAGTTGATCGAGGAAAACTTGATTTCTCGGCCCCCGGGTAATGTTTTCGTCGTACTGAAGGAATATTGTCTACCCACAGGCCATTCCGCATCGTTCGACGACTGATTTTCTTCGACCGGATCGACGTAAATGGGCAATGATCGAGTCCATCGAGGAAATAATCAAAACGGACGAGAAAAACCCAAAGTTGGACGAGGAAAACTCGATTTCTCAGCCCCTGGGTAATGTTTTCCTTGTACCGAAGGAATGCTCTCCATCCACAAGCCATTCCGCATCGTCCGCCAACCAATTTTCTTTGACCGGATCGACGTAAATGGGCAATGATCAAGATCCATCGAGGAAAAACTCGAAATGGACGAGAAAAACCCAAAGTTGGTCTAGGATAACTCGATTTCTCGGCCCCCAGGTAATGTTTTCCTCGTACCAAAGGAATGTTGTCTACCCACAGTCCAATCCGCATCGTCTGGCAACCGATTTTCTTTGACCAGATCGACGTAAATGGGCAATGATCGAGATCCATCGAGAAAAAAATCAAAACGGACGAGAAAAACCCAAAGTTGATCGAGGAAAACATGATTTCTCGGCCCCCGGGTAATGTTTTCGTCGTACTGAAGGAATATTGTTTACCCACAGACCATTCTGCATCGTCCGATAACCAATTTTCTTCGACCGGATCGACGTAAATGGGCAATGATCAAGATCCATCGAGGAAAAACTCGAAATGGACGAGAAAAATCCAAAGTTGGTCTAGGAAAACTCGATTTCTCGGCCCCCAGGTAATGTTTTCCTCGTACCGAAGGAATGTTGTCTACCCACAGTCCAATCCGCATCGTCCGGCAACCGATTTTCTTCGACCGGATCGACGTAAATGGGCAATGATCGAGATCCATCGAGAAAAAAATCAAAACGGACGAGAAAAACCCAAAGTTGATCGAGGAAAACTTGATTTCTCGGCCCCCGGGTAATGTTTTCGTCGTACTGAAGGAATACTGTCTACCCACAGGCCATTCCGCATCGTTCGACGACTGATTTTCTTCGACCAGATCGACGTAAATGGGCAATGATCGAGATCCATCGAGGAAAAAATGAAAACGGACGAGAAAAACCCAAAGTTGGACGAGGAAAACTCGATTTCTCAGCCCCTGGGTAATGTTTTCCTTGTACCGAAGGAATGCTCTCTATCCACAAGCCATTCCGCTTCGTCCGCCAACCAATTTTCTTTGACCGGATCGACGTAAATGGGCAATGATCAAGATCCATCGAGGAAAAACTCGAAATGGACGAGAAAAACCCAAAGTTGGTCTAGGATAACTCGATTTCTCGGCCCCCAGGTAATGTTTTGCTCGTACCGAAGGAATGTTGTCTACCCACAGTCCAATCCGCATCGTCCGGCAACCGATTTTCTTTGACCGGATCGACGTAAATGGGCAATGATCGAGATCCATCGAGAAAAAAATCAAAACGGACGAGAAAAACCCAAAGTTGATCGAGGAAAACATGATTTCTCGGCCCCCGGGTAATGTTTTCGTCGTACTGAAGGAATACTGTCTACCCACAGACCATTCCGCATCGTCCGACAACCAATTTTTCTTCGACCGGATCGACGTAAATGGGCAATGATCAAGATCCATCGAAGAAAAACTCGAAATGGACGAGAAAAAACCAAAGTTGGTCTAGGAAAACTCGATTTCTCGGCCCTCGGGTAATGTTTTCCTCGTACCGAAGGAATGTTGTCTACCCACAGTCCAATCCGCATCGTCCGGCAAGTGATTTTCTTCGACCGGATCGACGTAAATGGGCAATGATCGAGATCCATCGAGAAAAAAATCAAAACGGACGAGAAAAACCCAAAGTTGATCGAGGAAAACTTGATTTCTCGGCCCCCGGGTAATGTTTTTGTCGTACTGAAGGAATACTGTCTACCCACAGGCCATTCCGCATCGTTCGACGACTGATTTTCTTCGACCGGATCGACGTAAATGGGCAATGATCAAGATCCATCGAGGAAAAACTCGAAATGGACGAGAAAAATCCAAAGTTGGTCTAGGAAAACTCGATTTCTCGGCCCCCGGGTAATGTTTTCCTCGTACCGAAGGAATGTTGTCTACCCACAGTCCAATCCGCATCGTCCGGCAACCGATTTTCTTCGACCGGATCAACGTAAATGGGCAATGATCGAGATCCATCGAGAAAAAAATCAAAACGGACGAGAAAAACCCAAAGTTGATCGAGGAAAACTTGATTTCTCGGCCCCCGGGTAATGTTTTCGTCGTACTGAAGGAATACTGTCTACCCACAGACCATTCCGCATCGTCCGACAACCAATTTTTCTTCGACCGGATCGACGTAAATGGGCAATGATCAAGATCCATCGAAGAAAAACTCGAAATGGACGAGAAAAAACCAAAGTTGGTCTAGGAAAACTCGATTTCTCGGCCCCCGGGTAATGTTTTCCTCGTACCGAAGGAATGTTGTCTACCCACAGTCCAATCCGCATCGTCCGGCAACCGATTTTCTTTGACCGGATCGACGTAAATGGGCAATGATCGAGATCCATCGAGAAAAAAATCAAAACGGACGAGAAAAACCCAAAGTTGATCGAGGAAAACTTGATTTCTCGGCCCCCGGGTATTGTTTTCGTCGTACTGAAGGAATACTGTCTACCCACAGGCCATTCTGCATCGTTCGACGACTGATTTTCTTCGACCGGATCGACGTAAATGGGCATTGATCGAGATCCATCGTGGAAAAAATTAAAACGGACGAGAAAAACCCAAAGTTGGTCTAGGATAACTCGATTTCTCGGCCCCCGGGTAATGTTTTCCTCGTACCGAAGGAATGTTGTCTACCCACAGTCCAATCCGCATCGTCCGGCAACCGATTTTCTTTGACCGGATCGACGTAAATGGGCAATGATCGAGATCCATCGAGAAAAAAATCAAAACGGACGAGAAAAACTCAAAGTTGATCGAGGAAAACTTGATTTCTCGGTCCCCGGGTAATGTTTTCATCGTACTGAAGGAATACTGTCTACCCAGAGGCCATTCCGCATCGTTCGACGACTGATTTTCTTCGACCGGATCGACTAAATGGGCAATGATCGAGATCCATCGAGGAAAAAATCAAAACGGACGAGAAAAACCCAAAGTTGGACGAGGAAAACTTGATTTCTCAGCCCCCGGGTAATGTTTTCCTTGTACCGAAGGAATGCTCTCTATCCACAAGCCATTCCGCATCGTCCGCCAACCAATTTTCTTTGACCGGATCGACGTAAATGGGCAATGATCAAGATCTATCGAGGAAAAACTCGAAATGGACGAGAAAAAACTAAAGTTGGTCTAGGAAAACTCGATTTCTCGGCCCCCGGGTAATGTTTTCCTCGTACCGAAGGAATGTTGTCTACCCACAGTCCAATCCGCATCGTCCGGCAACCGATTTTCTTCGACCGGATCGACGTAAATGGGCAATGATCGAGATCCATCGAGAAAAAAATCAAAACGGACGAGAAAAACCCAAAGTTGATCGAGGAAAACTTGATTTCTCGGCCCCCGGGTAATGTTTTCGTAGTACTGAAGGAATACTGTCTACCCACAGACCATTCCGCATCGTCCGACAACCAATTTTTCTTCGACCGGATCGACGTAAATGGGCAATGATCAAGATCCATCGAGGAAAAACTCGAAATGGACGAGAAAAATCCAAAGTTGGTCTAGGAAAACTCGATTTCTCGGCCCCCGGGTAATGTTTTCCTCGTACCGAAGGAATGTTGTCTACCCACAGTCCAATCCGCATCGTCCGGCAACCGATTTTCTTCGACCGGATCGACGTAAATGGGCAATGATCGAGATCCATCGAGAAAAAAATCAACACGGACGAGAAAAACCCAAAGTTGATCGAGGAAAACTTGATTTCTCGGCCCCCGGGTAATGTTTTCGTCGTACTGAAGGAATATTGTCTACCCACAGACCATTTCGCATCGTCCGACAACCAATTTTCTTCGACCGGATCGACGTAAATGGGCAATGATCAAGATCCATCGAGGAAAAACTCGAAATGGACGAGAAAAATCCAAAGTTGGTCTAGGAAAACTCGATTTCTCGGCCCCCGGGTAATGTTTTCCTCGTACCGAAGGAATGTTGTCTACCCACAGTCCAATCCGCATCGTCCGGCAAGTGATTTTCTTCGACCGGATCGACGTAAATGGGCAATGATCGAGATCCATCAAGAAAAAAATCAAAACGGACGAGAAAAACCCAAAGTTGATCGAGGAAAACTTGATTTCCTGGCCCCCGGGTAATGTTTTTGTCGTACTGAAGGAATACTGTCTACCCACAGGCCATTCCGCATCGTTCGACGACTGATTTTCTTCGACCGGATCGACGTAAATGGGCATTGATCGAGATCCATCGAGAAAAAAATCAAAACGGACGAGAAAAACTCAAAGTTGGTCGAGGAAAACTTGATTTCTCGGCCCCCGGGTAATGTTTTCGTCGTACTGAACGAATATTGTCTACCCACAGGCCATTCCGCATCGTTCGACGACTGATTTTCTTCGACCGGATCGACGTAAATGGGCAATGATCAAGATCCATCGAGGAAAAACTCGAAATGGACGAGAAAAAACTATAGTTGGTCTAGGAAAACTCGATTTCTCGGCCCCCGGGTAATGTTTTCCTCGTACCGAAGGAATGTTGTCTACCCACAGTCCAATCCGCATCGTCCGGCAACTGATTTTCTTTACCGGATCGACGTAAATGGGCAATGATCGAGATCCATCAAGAAAAAAATTAAAACGGACGAGAAAAACCCAAAGTTGATCGAGGAAAACTTGATTTCTCGGCCCCAGGGTAATGTTTTTGTCGTACTGAAGGAATATTGTTTACCCACAGACCATTCTGCATCGTCCGACAACCAATTTTCTTCGACCGGATCGACGTAAATGGGCAATGATCAAGATCCATCGAGGAAAAACTCGAAATGGACGAGAAAAAACCAAAGTTGGTCTAGGAAAACTCGATTTCTCGGCCCCCGGATAATGTTTTCCTCGTACCGAAGGAATGTTGTCTATCCACAGTCCAATCCGCATCGTCAGGCAACCGATTTTCTTTGACCGGATCGATGTAAATGGGCAATGATCGAGATCCATCGAGAAAAAAATCAAAACGGACGAGAAAAACCCAAAGTTGATCGAGGAAAACTTGATTTCTCGGCCCCAGGGTAATGTTTTCGTCGTACTGAAGGAATATTGTTTACCCACAGACCATTCTGCATCGTCCGATAACCAATTTTCTTCGACCGGATCGACGTAAATGGGCAATGATCAAGATCCATCGAGGAAAAACTCGAAATGGACGAGAAAAATCCAAAGTTGGTCTAGGATAACTCGATTTCTCGGCCCCCAGGTAATGTTTTCCTCGTACCAAAGGAATGTTGTCTACCCACAGTCCAATCCGCATCGTCTGGCAACCGATTTTCTTTGACCAGATCGACGTAAATGGGCAATGATCGAGATCCATCGAGAAAAAAATCAAAACGGACGAGAAAAACCCAAAGTTGATCGAGGAAAACATGATTTCTCGGCCCCCGGGTAATGTTTTCGTCGTACTGAAGGAATATTGTTTACCCACAGACCATTCTGCATCGTCCGATAACCAATTTTCTTCGACCGGATCGACGTAAATGGGCAATGATCAAGATCCATCGAGGAAAAACTCGAAATGGACGAGAAAAATCCAAAGTTGGTCTAGGAAAACTCGATTTCTCGGCCCCCGGGTAATGTTTTCCTCGTACCGAAGGAATGTTGTCTACCCACAGTCCAATCCGCATCGTCCGGCAACCGATTTTCTTTGACCGGATCGACGTAAATGGGCAATGATCGAGATCCATCGAGAAAAAAATCAAAACGGACGAGAAAAACCCAAAGTTGATCGAGGAAAACTTGATTTCTCGGCCCCCGGGTAATGTTTTCGTCGTACTGAAGGAATACTGTCTACCCACAGGCCATTCCGCATCGTTCGACGACTGATTTTCTTCGACCGGATCGACGTAAATGGGCAATGATCGAGATCCATCGAGGAAAAAATGAAAACGGACGAGAAAAACCCAAAGTTGGACGAGGAAAACTCGATTTCTCAGCCCCTGGGTAATGTTTTCCTTGTACCGAAGGAATGCTCTCTATCCACAAGCCATTCCGCATCGTCCGCCAACCAATTTTCTTTGACCGGATCGACGTAAATGGGCAATGATCAAGATCCATCGAGGAAAAACTCGAAATGGACGAGAAAAACCCAAAGTTGGTCTAGGATAACTCGATTTCTCGGCCCCCAGGTAATGTTTTGCTCGTACCGAAGGAATGTTGTCTACCCACAGTCCAATCCGCATCGTCCGGCAACCGATTTTCTTTGACCGGATCGACGTAAATGGGCAATGATCGAGATCCATCGAGAAAAAAATCAAAACGGACGAGAAAAACCCAAAGTTGATCGAGGAAAACATGATTTCTCGGCCCCCGGGTAATGTTTTCGTCGTACTGAAGGAATACTGTCTACCCACAGACCATTCCGCATCGTCCGACAACCAATTTTTCTTCGACCGGATCGACGTAAATGGGCAATGATCAAGATCCATCGAAGAAAAACTCGAAATGGACGAGAAAAAACCAAAGTTGGTCTAGGAAAACTCGATTTCTCGGCCCTCGGGTAATGTTTTCCTCGTACCGAAGGAATGTTGTCTACCCACAGTCCAATCCGCATCGTCCGGCAAGTGATTTTCTTCGACCGGATCGACGTAAATGGGCAATGATCGAGATCCATCGAGAAAAAAATCAAAACGGACGAGAAAAACCCAAAGTTGATCGAGGAAAACTTGATTTCTCGGCCCCCGGGTAATGTTTTTGTCGTACTGAAGGAATACTGTCTACCCACAGGCCATTCCGCATCGTTCGACGACTGATTTTCTTCGACCGGATCGACGTAAATGGGCAATGATCAAGATCCATCGAGGAAAAACTCGAAATGGACGAGAAAAATCCAAAGTTGGTCTAGGAAAACTCGATTTCTCGGCCCCCGGGTAATGTTTTCCTCGTACCGAAGGAATGTTGTCTACCCACAGTCCAATCCGCATCGTCCGGCAACCGATTTTCTTCGACCGGATCGACGTAAATGGGCAATGATCGAGATCCATCGAGAAAAAAATCAAAACGGACGAGAAAAACCCAAAGTTGATCGAGGAAAACTTGATTTCTCGGCCCCCGGGTAATGTTTTCGTCGTACTGAAGGAATACTGTCTACCCACAGACCATTCCGCATCGTCCGACAACCAATTTTTTTTCGACCGGATCGACGTAAATGGGCAATGATCAAGATCCATCGAAGAAAAACTCGAAATGGACGAGAAAAAACCAAAGTTGGTCTAGGAAAACTCGATTTCTCGGCCCCCGGGTAATGTTTTCCTCGTACCGAAGGAATGTTGTCTACCCACAGTCCAATCCGCATCGTCCGGCAACCGATTTTCTTTGACCGGATCGACGTAAATGGGCAATGATCGAGATCCATCGAGAAAAAAATCAAAACGGACGAGAAAAACCCAAAGTTGATCGAGGAAAACTTGATTTCTCGGCCCCCGGGTATTGTTTTCGTCGTACTGAAGGAATACTGTCTACCCACAGGCCATTCTGCATCGTTCGACGACTGATTTTCTTCGACCGGATCGACGTAAATGGGCATTGATCGAGATCCATCGTGGAAAAAATTAAAACGGACGAGAAAAACCCAAAGTTGGTCTAGGATAACTCGATTTCTCGGCCCCCGGGTAATGTTTTCCTCGTACCGAAGGAATGTTGTCTACCCACAGTCCAATCCGCATCGTCCGGCAACCGATTTTCTTTGACCGGATCGACGTAAATGGGCAATGATCGAGATCCATCGAGAAAAAAATCAAAACGGACGAGAAAAACTCAAAGTTGATCGAGGAAAACTTGATTTCTCGGTCCCCGGGTAATGTTTTCATCGTACTGAAGGAATACTGTCTACCCAGAGGCCATTCCGCATCGTTCGACGACTGATTTTCTTCGACCGGATCGACTAAATGGGCAATGATCGAGATCCATCGAGGAAAAAATCAAAACGGACGAGAAAAACCCAAAGTTGGACGAGGAAAACTTGATTTCTCAGCCCCCGGGTAATGTTTTCCTTGTACCGAAGGAATGCTCTCTATCCACAAGCCATTCCGCATCGTCCGCCAACCAATTTTCTTTGACCGGATCGACGTAAATGGGCAATGATCAAGATCTATCGAGGAAAAACTCGAAATGGACGAGAAAAAACTAAAGTTGGTCTAGGAAAACTCGATTTCTCGGCCCCCGGGTAATGTTTTCCTCGTACCGAAGGAATGTTGTCTACCCACAGTCCAATCCGCATCGTCCGGCAACCGATTTTCTTCGACCGGATCGACGTAAATGGGCAATGATCGAGATCCATCGAGAAAAAAATCAAAACGGACGAGAAAAACCCAAAGTTGATCGAGGAAAACTTGATTTCTCGGCCCCCGGGTAATGTTTTCGTAGTACTGAAGGAATACTGTCTACCCACAGACCATTCCGCATCGTCCGACAACCAATTTTTCTTCGACCGGATCGACGTAAATGGGCAATGATCAAGATCCATCGAGGAAAAACTCGAAATGGACGAGAAAAATCCAAAGTTGGTCTAGGAAAACTCGATTTCTCGGCCCCCGGGTAATGTTTTCCTCGTACCGAAGGAATGTTGTCTACCCACAGTCCAATCCGCATCGTCCGGCAACCGATTTTCTTCGACCGGATCGACGTAAATGGGCAATGATCGAGATCCATCGAGAAAAAAATCAACACGGACGAGAAAAACCCAAAGTTGATCGAGGAAAACTTGATTTCTCGGCCCCCGGGTAATGTTTTCGTCGTACTGAAGGAATACTGTCTACCCACAGACCATTTCACATCGTCCGACAACCAATTTTCTTCGACAGGATCGACGTAAATGGGCAATGATCAAGATCCATCGAGGAAAAACTCGAAATGGACGAGAAAAATCCAAAGTTGGTCTAGGAAAACTCGATTTCTCGGCCCCCGGGTAATGTTTTCCTCGTACCGAAGGAATGTTGTCTACCCACAGTCCAATCCGCATCGTCCGGCAAGTGATTTTCTTCGACCGGATCAACGTAAATGGGCAATGATCGAGATCCATCAAGAAAAAAATCAAAACGGACGAGAAAAACCCAAAGTTGATCGAGGAAAACTTGATTTCTCGGCCCCCGGGTAATGTTTTTGTCGTACTGAAGGAATACTGTCTACCCACAGGCCATTCCGCATCGTTCGACGACTGATTTTCTTCGACCGGATCGACGTAAATGGGCATTGATCGAGATCCATCGTGGAAAAAATTAAAACGGACGAGAAAAACCCAAAGTTGGTCGAGGAAAACTCGATTTCTCGGTCCCCGGGTAATGTTTTCCTCGTACCAAACGAATGCCGTCCAACCACAGGCCTTTCAGCATCGTCCGACAACCAATTTTCTTCGACCGGATCGACATACATGGGCAATGATCAAGATCCATCGAGGAAAAACTCGAAATGGACGAGAAAAAACTAAAGTTGGTCTAAGAAAACTCGATTTCTCGGCCCCCGGGTAATGTTTTCCTCGTACCGAAGGAATGTTGTCTACCTATAGTCCAAGCCGCATCGTCCGGCAACCGTTTTTTTTCGACCGGATTGACGTAAATGGGCAATGATCGAGATCCATCGAGAAAAAAATCAAAACGGACGAGAAAAACTCAAAGTTGATCGAGGAAAACTTGATTTCTCGGCCCCCGGGTAATGTTTTCGTCGTACTGAACGAATATTGTCTACCCACAGGCCATTCCGCATCGTTCGATGACTGATTTTCTTCGACCGGATCGACGTAAATGGGCAATGATCAAGATCCATCGAGGAAAAACTCGAAATGGACGAGAAAAAACTAAAGTTGGTCTAGGAAAACTCGATTTCTCGGCCCCCGGGTAATGTTTTCCTCGTACCGAAGGAATGTTGTCTACCCACAGTCCAATCCGCATCGTCCGGCAACCGATTTTCTTCGACCGGATCGACGTAAATGGGCAATGATCGAGATCCATCGAGAAAAAAATCAAAACGGACGAGAAAAACCCAAAGTTGATCGAGGAAAACTTGATTTCTCGGCCCCCGGGTAATGTTTTCGTAGTACTGAAGGAATACTGTCTACCCACAGACCATTCCGCATCGTCCGACAACCAATTTTTCTTCGACCGGATCGACGTAAATGGGCAATGATCAAGATCCATCGAAGAAAAACTCGAAATGGACGAGAAAAAACCAAAGTTGGTCCAGGAAAACTCGATTTCTCGGCCCTCGGGTAATGTTTTCCTCGTACCGAAGGAATGTTGTCTACCCACAGTCCAATCCGCATCGTCCGGCAAGTGATTTTCTTCGACCGGATCGACGTAAATGGGCAATGATCGAGATCCATCGAGAAAAAAATCAAAACGGACGAGAAAAACCCAAAGTTGATCGAGGAAAACTTGATTTCTCGGCCCCCGGGTAATGTTTTTGTCGTACTGAAGGAATACTGTCTACCCACAGGCCATTCCGCATCGTTCGACGACTGATTTTCTTCGACCGGATCGACGTAAATGGGCAATGATCAAGATCCATCGAGGAAAAACTCGAAATGGACGAGAAAAATCCAAAGTTGGTCTAGGAAAACTCGATTTCTCGGCCCCCGGGTAATGTTTTCCTCGTACCGAAGGAATGTTGTCTACCCACAGTCCAATCCGCATCGTCCGGCAACCGATTTTCTTCGACCGGATCGACGTAAATGGGCAATGATCGAGATCCATCGAGAAAAAAATCAAAACGGACGAGAAAAACCCAAAGTTGATCGAGGAAAACTTGATTTCTCGGCCCCCGGGTAATGTTTTCGTCGTACTGAAGGAATACTGTCTACCCACAGACCATTCCGCATCGTCCGACAACCAATTTTTCTTCGACCGGATCGACGTAAATGGGCAATGATCAAGATCCATCGAAGAAAAACTCGAAATGGACGAGAAAAAACCAAAGTTGGTCTAGGAAAACTCGATTTCTCGGCCCCCGGGTAATGTTTTCCTCGTACCGAAGGAATGTTGTCTACCCACAGTCCAATCCGCATCGTCCGGCAACCGATTTTCTTTGACCGGATCGACGTAAATGGGCAATGATCGAGATCCATCGAGAAAAAAATCAAAACGGACGAGAAAAACCCAAAGTTGATCGAGGAAAACTTGATCTCTCGGCCCCCGGGTATTGTTTTCGTCGTACTGAAGGAATACTGTCTACCCACAGGCCATTCTGCATCGTTCGACGACTGATTTTCTTCGACCGGATCGACGTAAATGGGCATTGATCGAGATCCATCGTGGAAAAAATTAAAACGGACGAGAAAAACCCAAAGTTGGTCTAGGATAACTCGATTTCTCGGCCCCCGGGTAATGTTTTCCTCGTACCGAAGGAATGTTGTCTACCCACAGTCCAATCCGCATCGTCCGGCAACCGATTTTCTTTGACCGGATCGACGTAAATGGGCAATGATCGAGATCCATCGAGAAAAAAATCAAAACGGACGAGAAAAACTCAAAGTTGATCGAGGAAAACTTGATTTCTCGGTCCCCGGGTAATGTTTTCATCGTACTGAAGGAATACTGTCTACCCAGAGGCCATTCCGCATCGTTCGACGACTGATTTTCTTCGACCGGATCGACTAAATGGGCAATGATCGAGATCCATCGAGGAAAAAATCAAAACGGACGAGAAAAACCCAAAGTTGGACGAGGAAAACTTGATTTCTCAGCCCCCGGGTAATGTTTTCCTTGTACCGAAGGAATGCTCTCTATCCACAAGCCATTCCGCATCGTCCGCCAACCAATTTTCTTTGACCGGATCGACGTAAATGGGCAATGATCAAGATCTATCGAGGAAAAACTCGAAATGGACGAGAAAAAACTAAAGTTGGTCTAGGAAAACTCGATTTCTCGGCCCCCGGGTAATGTTTTCCTCGTACCGAAGGAATGTTGTCTACCCACAGTCCAATCCGCATCGTCCGGCAACCGATTTTCTTCGACCGGATCGACGTAAATGGGCAATGATCGAGATCCATCGAGAAAAAAATCAAAACGGACGAGAAAAACCCAAAGTTGATCGAGGAAAACTTGATTTCTCGGCCCCCGGGTAATGTTTTCGTAGTACTGAAGGAATACTGTCTACCCACAGACCATTCCGCATCGTCCGACAACCAATTTTTCTTCGACCGGATCGACGTAAATGGGCAATGATCAAGATCCATCGAGGAAAAACTCGAAATGGACGAGAAAAATCCAAAGTTGGTCTAGGAAAACTCGATTTCTCGGCCCCCGGGTAATGTTTTCCTCGTACCGAAGGAATGTTGTCTACCCACAGTCCAATCCGCATCGTCCGGCAACCGATTTTCTTCGACCGGATCGACGTAAATGGGCAATGATCGAGATCCATCGAGAAAAAAATCAACACGGACGAGAAAAACCCAAAGTTGATCGAGGAAAACTTGATTTCTCGGCCCCCGGGTAATGTTTTCGTCGTACTGAAGGAATACTGTCTACCCACAGACCATTTCACATCGTCCGACAACCAATTTTCTTCGACAGGATCGACGTAAATGGGCAATGATCAAGATCCATCGAGGAAAAACTCGAAATGGACGAGAAAAATCCAAAGTTGGTCTAGGAAAACTCGATTTCTCGGCCCCCGGGTAATGTTTTCCTCGTACCGAAGGAATGTTGTCTACCCACAGTCCAATCCGCATCGTCCGGCAAGTGATTTTCTTCGACCGGATCAACGTAAATGGGCAATGATCGAGATCCATCAAGAAAAAAATCAAAACGGACGAGAAAAACCCAAAGTTGATCGAGGAAAACTTGATTTCTCGGCCCCCGGGTAATGTTTTTGTCGTACTGAAGGAATACTGTCTACCCACAGGCCATTCCGCATCGTTCGACGACTGATTTTCTTCGACCGGATCGACGTAAATGGGCATTGATCGAGATCCATCGTGGAAAAAATTAAAACGGACGAGAAAAACCCAAAGTTGGTCGAGGAAAACTCGATTTCTCGGTCCCCGGGTAATGTTTTCCTCGTACCAAACGAATGCCGTCCAACCACAGGCCTTTCAGCATCGTCCGACAACCAATTTTCTTCGACCGGATCGACATACATGGGCAATGATCAAGATCCATCGAGGAAAAACTCGAAATGGACGAGAAAAAACTAAAGTTGGTCTAAGAAAACTCGATTTCTCGGCCCCCGGGTAATGTTTTCCTCGTACCGAAGGAATGTTGTCTACCTATAGTCCAAGCCGCATCGTCCGGCAACCGTTTTTTTTCGACCGGATTGACGTAAATGGGCAATGATCGAGATCCATCGAGAAAAAAATCAAAACGGACGAGAAAAACTCAAAGTTGATCGAGGAAAACTTGATTTCTCGGCCCCCGGGTAATGTTTTCGTCGTACTGAACGAATATTGTCTACCCACAGGCCATTCCGCATCGTTCGATGACTGATTTTCTTCGACCGGATCGACGTAAATGGGCAATGATCAAGATCCATCGAGGAAAAACTCGAAATGGACGAGAAAAAACTATAGTTGGTCTAGGAAAACTCGATTTCTCGGCCCCCGGGTAATGTTTTCCTCGTACCGAAGGAATGTTGTCTACCCACAGTCCAATCCGCATCGTCCGGCAACCGATTTTCTTTACCGGATCGACGTAAATGGGCAATGATCGAGATCCATCAAGAAAAAAATTAAAACGGACGAGAAAAACCCAAAGTTGATCGAGGAAAACTTGATTTCTCGGCCCCAGGGTAATGTTTTTGTCGTACTGAAGGAATATTGTTTACCCACAGACCATTCTGCATCGTCCGACAACCAATTTTCTTCGACCGGATCGACGTAAATGGGCAATGATCAAGATCCATCGAGGAAAAACTCGAAATGGACGAGAAAAAACCAAAGTTGGTCTAGGAAAACTCGATTTCTCGGCCCCCGGATAATGTTTTCCTCGTACCGAAGGAATGTTGTCTATCCACAGTCCAATCCGCATCGTCAGGCAACCGATTTTCTTTGACCGGATCGATGTAAATGGGCAATGATCGAGATCCATCGAGAAAAAAATCAAAACGGACGAGAAAAACCCAAAGTTGATCGAGGAAAACTTGATTTCTCGGCCCCAGGGTAATGTTTTCGTAGTACTGAAGGAATACTGTCTACCCACAGACCATTCCGCATCGTCCGACAACCAATTTTTCTTCGACCGGATCGACGTAAATGGGCAATGATCAAGATCCATCGAGGAAAAACTCGAAATGGACGAGAAAAATCCAAAGTTGGTCTAGGAAAACTCGATTTCTCGGCCCCCGGGTAATGTTTTCCTCGTACCGAAGGAATGTTGTCTACCCACAGTCCAATCCGCATCGTCCGGCAACCGATTTTCTTCGACCGGATCGACGTAAATGGGCAATGATCGAGATCCATCGAGAAAAAAATCAACACGGACGAGAAAAACCCAAAGTTGATCGAGGAAAACTTGATTTCTCGGCCCCCGGGTAATGTTTTCGTCGTACTGAAGGAATACTGTCTACCCACAGACCATTTCGCATCGTCCGACAACCAATTTTCTTCGACAGGATCGACGTAAATGGGCAATGATCAAGATCCATCGAGGAAAAACTCGAAATGGACGAGAAAAATCCAAAGTTGGTCTAGGAAAACTCGATTTCTCGGCCCCCGGGTAATGTTTTCCTCGTACCGAAGGAATGTTGTCTACCCACAGTCCAATCCGCATCGTCCGGCAAGTGATTTTCTTCGACCGGATCAACGTAAATGGGCAATGATCGAGATCCATCAAGAAAAAAATCAAAACGGACGAGAAAAACCCAAAGTTGATCGAGGAAAACTTGATTTCTCGGCCCCCGGGTAATATTTTTGTCGTACTGAAGGAATACTGTCTACCCACAGGCCATTCCGCATCGTTCGACGACTGATTTTCTTCGACCGGATCGACGTAAATGGGCATTGATCGAGATCCATCGTGGAAAAAATTAAAACGGACGAGAAAAACCCAAAGTTGGTCGAGGAAAACTCGATTTCTCGGTCCCCGGGTAATGTTTTCCTCGTACCAAACGAATGCCGTCCAACCACAGGCCTTTCAGCATCGTCCGACAACCAATTTTCTTCGACCGGATCGACATACATGGGCAATGATCAAGATCCATCGAGGAAAAACTCGAAATGGACGAGAAAAAACTAAAGTTGGTCTAAGAAAACTCGATTTCTCGGCCCCCGGGTAATGTTTTCCTCGTACCGAAGGAATGTTGTCTACCTATAGTCCAAGCCGCATCGTCCGGCAACCGTTTTTTTTCGACCGGATTGACGTAAATGGGCAATGATCGAGATCCATCGAGAAAAAAATCAAAACGGACGAGAAAAACTCAAAGTTGATCGAGGAAAACTTGATTTCTCGGCCCCCGGGTAATGTTTTCGTCGTACTGAACGAATATTGTCTACCCACAGGCCATTCCGCATCGTTCGATGACTGATTTTCTTCGACCGGATCGACGTAAATGGGCAATGATCAAGATCCATCGAGGAAAAACTCGAAATGGACGAGAAAAAACTATAGTTGGTCTAGGAAAACTCGATTTCTCGGCCCCCGGGTAATGTTTTCCTCGTACCGAAGGAATGTTGTCTACCCACAGTCCAATCCGCATCGTCCGGCAACCGATTTTCTTTACCGGATCGACGTAAATGGGCAATGATCGAGATCCATCAAGAAAAAAATTAAAACGGACGAGAAAAACCCAAAGTTGATCGAGGAAAACTTGATTTCTCGGCCCCAGGGTAATGTTTTTGTCGTACTGAAGGAATATTGTTTACCCACAGACCATTCTGCATCGTCCGACAACCAATTTTCTTCGACCGGATCGACGTAAATGGGCAATGATCAAGATCCATCGAGGAAAAACTCGAAATGGACGAGAAAAAACCAAAGTTGGTCTAGGAAAACTCGATTTCTCGGCCCCCGGATAATGTTTTCCTCGTACCGAAGGAATGTTGTCTATCCACAGTCCAATCCGCATCGTCAGGCAACCGATTTTCTTTGACCGGATCGATGTAAATGGGCAATGATCGAGATCCATCGAGAAAAAAATCAAAACGGACGAGAAAAACCCAAAGTTGATCGAGGAAAACTTGATTTCTCGGCCCCAGGGTAATGTTTTCGTCGTACTGAAGGAATATTGTTTACCCACAGACCATTCTGCATCGTCCGACAACCAATTTTCTTCGACCGGATCGACGTAAATGGGCAATGATCAAGATCCATCGAGAAAAAACTCGAAATGGACAAGAAAAATCCAAAGTTGGTCTAGGAAAACTCGATTTCTCGGCCCCCGGGTAATGTTTTCCTCGTACCGAAGGAATGTTGTCTACCCACAGTCCAATCCGCATCGTCCGGCAACCGATTTTCTTCGACCGGATCGACGTAAATGGGCAATGATCGAGATCCATCGAGAAAAAAATCAAAACGGACGAGAAAAACCCAAAGTTGATCGAGGAAAACTTGATTTCTCGGCCCCCGGGTAATGTTTTCGTCGTACTGAAGGAATACTGTCTACCCACAGACCATTCCGCATCGTCCGACAACCAATTTTTCTTCGACCGGATCGACGTAAATGGGCAATGATCAAGATCCATCGAGGAAAAACTTGAAATGGACGAGAAAAAACCAAAGTTGGTCTAGGAAAACTCGATTTCTCGGCCTCCGGGTAATGTTTTCCTCGTACCGAAGGAATGTTGTCTACCCACCGTCCAATCCGCATCGTCCGGCAAGTGATTTTCTTCGACCGGATCGACGTAAATGTTCAATGATCGAGATCCATCGAGAAAAAAATCAAAACGGACGAGAAAAACCCAAAGTTGATCGAGGAAAACTTGATTTCTCGGCCCCCGGGTATTGTTTTCGTCGTACTGAAGGAATACTGTCTACCCACATGCCATTCTGCATCGTTCGACGACTGATTTTCTTCGACCGGATCGACGTAAATGGGCATTGATCGAGATCCATCGTGGAAAAAATTAAAACGGACGAGAAAAACCCAAAGTTGGTATAGGATAACTCGATTTCTCGGCCCCCGGGTAATGTTTTCCTCGTACCGAAGAATGCTCTCCACCCACAAGCCATTATGTGTCGTCCAGCAACCGATTTTCTTCGACCGGATAGATGTAAATGGGAATTGATCGAGATCCATCGAGGAAAAAATCAAAACGGACGAGAAAAAACCAAAGTTGGTCGAGGAAAACTCGATTTCTCGGTCCCCGGGTAATGTTTTTCTCGTACCAAACGAATGCCGTCCAACCACAGGCCATTCAGCATCGTCCGACAACCAATTTTCTTCGACCGGATCGACATACATGGGCAATGTTCAAGATCCATCGAGGAAAAACTCGAAATGGACGAGAAAAAACGAAAGTTGGTCTAGGAAAACTCGATTTCTCGGCCCCCGGGTAATGTTTTCCTCGTACCGAAGGAATGTTGTCTACCTATAGTCCAATCCGCATCGTCCGGCAACCGATTTTTTTCGACCGGATCGACGTAAATGGGCAATGATCGAGATCCATCGAGAAAAAAATCAAAACGGACGAGAAAAACTCAAAGTTGATCGAGGAAAACTTGATTTCTCGGCCCCCGGGTAATGTTTTCGTCGTACTGAAGGAATACTGTCTACCCACAGGCCATTCCGCATCGTTCGACGACTGATTTTCTTTGACCGGATCGACGTAAATGGGCAATGATCGAGATCCATCGAGGAAAAAATCAAAACGGACGAGAAAAACCCAAAGTTGGACGAGGAAAACTCGATTTCTCGGCCCCCGAGTAATGTTTTCCTCGTACCGAAGGAATGTTGTTTACCCACAGGCCAATCCGCATCGTTTGGCAACCGATTTTCTTCGACCGGATCGATGTAAATGGGAATAGATCGAGATCCATCGAGGAAAAAATCAAAACAAACGAGAAAAAACCAAAGTTGGTCGAGGAAAACTCGATTTCTTAGCCCCCGGGTAATGTTTTCCTTGTACCGAAGGAATGCTCTCTATCCACAAGCCATTCCGCATCGTCTGCCAACCAATTTTCTTCGACCGGATCGACGTAAATGGGCAATGATCAAGATCCATCGAGGAAAAATTCGAAACGGACGAGAAAAAACCAAAGTTGGTCTTGGAAAACTCGATTTCTCGGCCCCCGGGTAATGTTTTCCTCGTACCGAAGGAATGTTGTCTACCCACAGTCCAATCCGCATCGTCCGGCAACCGATTTTCTTTGACCGGATCGACGTAAATGGGCAATGATCGAGATCCATCGAGAAAAAAATCAAAACGGACGAGAAAAACCCAAAGTTGATCGAGGAAAACTTGATTTCTCGGCCCCAGGGTAATGTTTTCGTCGTACTGAAGGAATATTGTTTACCCACAGACCATTCTGCATCGTCCGACAACCAATTTTCTTCGACCGGATCGACGTAAATGGGCAATGATCGAGATCCATCGAGAAAAAAATCAAAACGGACGAGAAAAACCCAAAGTTGATCGAGGAAAACTTGATTTCTCGGCCCCAGGGTAATGTTTTTGTCGTACTGAAGGAATATTGTTTACCCACAGACCATTCTGCATCGTCCGACAACCAATTTTCTTCGACCGGATCGACGTAAATGGGCAATGATCAAGATCCATCGAGGAAAAACTCGAAATGGACGAGAAAAAACCAAAGTTGGTCTAGGAAAACTCGATTTCTCGGCCCCCGGATAATGTTTTCCTCGTACCGAAGGAATGTTGTCTATCCACAGTCCAATCCGCATCGTCAGGCAACCGATTTTCTTTGACCGGATCGATGTAAATGGGCAATGATCGAGATCCATCGAGAAAAAAATCAAAACGGACGAGAAAAACCCAAAGTTGATCGAGGAAAACTTGATTTCTCGGCCCCAGGGTAATGTTTTCGTCGTACTGAAGGAATATTGTTTACCCACAGACCATTCTGCATCGTCCGACAACCAATTTTCTTCGACCGGATCGACGTAAATGGGCAATGATCAAGATCCATCGAGAAAAAACTCGAAATGGACAAGAAAAATCCAAAGTTGGTCTAGGAAAACTCGATTTCTCGGCCCCCGGGTAATGTTTTCCTCGTACCGAAGGAATGTTGTCTACCCACAGTCCAATCCGCATCGTCCGGCAACCGATTTTCTTCGACCGGATCGACGTAAATGGGCAATGATCGAGATCCATCGAGAAAAAAATCAAAACGGACGAGAAAAACCCAAAGTTGATCGAGGAAAACTTGATTTCTCGGCCCCCGGGTAATGTTTTCGTCGTACTGAAGGAATACTGTCTACCCACAGACCATTCCGCATCGTCCGACAACCAATTTTTCTTCGACCGGATCGACGTAAATGGGCAATGATCAAGATCCATCGAGGAAAAACTTGAAATGGACGAGAAAAAACCAAAGTTGGTCTAGGAAAACTCGATTTCTCGGCCTCCGGGTAATGTTTTCCTCGTACCGAAGGAATGTTGTCTACCCACCGTCCAATCCGCATCGTCCGGCAAGTGATTTTCTTCGACCGGATCGACGTAAATGTTCAATGATCGAGATCCATCGAGAAAAAAATCAAAACGGACGAGAAAAACCCAAAGTTGATCGAGGAAAACTTGATTTCTCGGCCCCCGGGTATTGTTTTCGTCGTACTGAAGGAATACTGTCTACCCACATGCCATTCTGCATCGTTCGACGACTGATTTTCTTCGACCGGATCGACGTAAATGGGCATTGATCGAGATCCATCGTGGAAAAAATTAAAACGGACGAGAAAAACCCAAAGTTGGTATAGGATAACTCGATTTCTCGGCCCCCGGGTAATGTTTTCCTCGTACCGAAGAATGCTCTCCACCCACAAGCCATTATGTGTCGTCCAGCAACCGATTTTCTTCGACCGGATAGATGTAAATGGGAATTGATCGAGATCCATCGAGGAAAAAATCAAAACGGACGAGAAAAAACCAAAGTTGGTCGAGGAAAACTCGATTTCTCGGTCCCCGGGTAATGTTTTTCTCGTACCAAACGAATGCCGTCCAACCACAGGCCATTCAGCATCGTCCGACAACCAATTTTCTTCGACCGGATCGACATACATGGGCAATGTTCAAGATCCATCGAGGAAAAACTCGAAATGGACGAGAAAAAACGAAAGTTGGTCTAGGAAAACTCGATTTCTCGGCCCCCGGGTAATGTTTTCCTCGTACCGAAGGAATGTTGTCTACCTATAGTCCAATCCGCATCGTCCGGCAACCGATTTTTTTCGACCGGATCGACGTAAATGGGCAATGATCGAGATCCATCGAGAAAAAAATCAAAACGGACGAGAAAAACTCAAAGTTGATCGAGGAAAACTTGATTTCTCGGCCCCCGGGTAATGTTTTCGTCGTACTGAAGGAATACTGTCTACCCACAGGCCATTCCGCATCGTTCGACGACTGATTTTCTTTGACCGGATCGACGTAAATGGGCAATGATCGAGATCCATCGAGGAAAAAATCAAAACGGACGAGAAAAACCCAAAGTTGGACGAGGAAAACTCGATTTCTCGGCCCCCGAGTAATGTTTTCCTCGTACCGAAGGAATGTTGTTTACCCACAGGCCAATCCGCATCGTTTGGCAACCGATTTTCTTCGACCGGATCGATGTAAATGGGAATAGATCGAGATCCATCGAGGAAAAAATCAAAACAAACGAGAAAAAACCAAAGTTGGTCGAGGAAAACTCGATTTCTTAGCCCCCGGGTAATGTTTTCCTTGTACCGAAGGAATGCTCTCTATCCACAAGCCATTCCGCATCGTCTGCCAACCAATTTTCTTCGACCGGATCGACGTAAATGGGCAATGATCAAGATCCATCGAGGAAAAATTCGAAACGGACGAGAAAAAACCAAAGTTGGTCTTGGAAAACTCGATTTCTCGGCCCCCGGGTAATGTTTTCCTCGTACCGAAGGAATGTTGTCTACCCACAGTCCAATCCGCATCGTCCGGCAACCGATTTTCTTTGACCGGATCGACGTAAATGGGCAATGATCGAGATCCATCGAGAAAAAAATCAAAACGGACGAGAAAAACCCAAAGTTGATCGAGGAAAACTTGATTTCTCGGCCCCAGGGTAATGTTTTCGTCGTACTGAAGGAATATTGTTTACCCACAGACCATTCTGCATCGTCCGACAACCAATTTTCTTCGACCGGATCGACGTAAATGGGCAATGATCAAGATCCATCGAGGAAAAACTCGAAATGGACAAGAAAAATCCAAAGTTGGTCTAGGAAAACTCGATTTCTCGGCCCCCGGGTAATGTTTTCCTCGTACCGAAGGAATGTTGTCTACCCACAGTCCAATCCGCATCGTCCGGCAACCGATTTTCTTCGACCGGATCGACGTAAATGGGCAATGATCGAGATCCATCGAGAAAAAAATCAAAACGGACGAGAAAAACCCAAAGTTGATCGAGGAAAACTTGATTTCTCGGCCCCAGGGTAATGTTTTCGTCGTACTGAAGGAATATTGTTTACCCACAGACCATTCTGCATCGTCCGACAACCAATTTTCTTCGACCGGATCGACGTAAATGGGCAATGATCAAGATCATCGAGGAAAAACTCGAAATGGACAAGAAAAATCCAAAGTTGGTCTAGGAAAACTCGATTTCTCGGCCCCCGGGTAATGTTTTCCTCGTACCGAAGGAATGTTGTCTACCCACAGTCCAATCCGCATCGTCCGGCAACCGATTTTCTTCGACCGGATCGATGTAAATGGGCAATGATCGAGATCCATCGAGAAAAAAATCAAAACGGACGAGAAAAACCCAAAGTTGATCGAGGAAAACTTGATTTCTCGGCCCCCGGGTAATGTTTTCGTCGTACTGAAGGAATACTGTCTACCCACAGACCATTCCGCATCGTCCGACAACCAATTTTTCTTCGACCGGATCGACGTAAATGGGCAATGATCAAGATCCATCGAGGAAAAACTCGAAATGGACGAGAAAAAACCAAAGTTGGTCTAGGAAAACTCGATTTCTCGGCCTCCGGGTAATGTTTTCCTCGTACCGAAGGAATGTTGTCTACCCACCGTCCAATCCGCATCGTCCGGCAAGTGATTTTCTTCGACCGGATCGACGTAAATGTTCAATGATCGAGATCCATCGAGAAAAAAATCAAAACGGACGAGAAAAACCCAAAGTTGATCGAGGAAAACTTGATTTCTCGGCCCCCGGGTATTGTTTTCGTCGTACTGAAGGAATACTGTCTACCCACAGGCCATTCTGCATCGTTCGACGACTGATTTTCTTCGACCGGATCGACGTAAATGGGCTTTGATCGAGATCCATCGTGGAAAAAATTAAAACGGACGAGAAAAACCCAAAGTTGGTATAGGATAACTCGATTTCTCGGCCCCCGGGTAATGTTTTCCTCGTACCGAAGAATGCTCTCCACCCACAAGCCATTATGTGTCGTCATGCAACCGATTTTCTTCGATCGGATAGATGTAAATGGGAATTGATCGAGATCCATCGAGGAAAAAATCAAAACGGACGAGAAAAAACCAAAGTTGGTCGAGGAAAACTCGATTTCTCGGTCCCCGGGTAATGTTTTTCTCGTACCAAACGAATGCCGTCCAACCACAGGCCATTCAGCATCGTCCGACAACCAATTTTCTTCGACCGGATCGACATACATGGGCAATGATCAAGATCCATCGAGGAAAAACTCGAAATGGACGAGAAAAAACGAAAGTTGGTCTAGGAAAACTCGATTTCTCGGCCCCCGGGTAATGTTTTCCTCGTACCGAAGGAATGTTGTCTACCTATAGTCCAATCCGCATCGTCCGGCAACCGATTTTTTTCGACCGGATCGACGTAAATGGGCAATGATCGAGATCCATCGAGAAAAAAATCAAAACGGACGAGAAAAACTCAAAGTTGATCGAGGAAAACTTGATTTCTCGGCCCCCGGGTAATGTTTTCGTCGTACTGAAGGAATACTGTCTACCCACAGGCCATTCCGCATCGTTCGACGACTGATTTTCTTCGACCGGATCGACGTAAATGGGCAATGATCGAGATCCATCGAGGAAAAAATCAAAACGGACGAGAAAAACCCAAAGTTGGACGAGGAAAACTCGATTTCTCGGCCCCCGAGTAATGTTTTCCTCGTACCGAAGGAACGTTGTTTACCCACAGGCCAATCCGCATCGTTTGGCAACCGATTTTCTTCGACCGGATCGATGTAAATGGGAATAGATCGAGATCCATCGAGGAAAAAATCAAAACAAACGAGAAAAAACCAAAGTTGGTCGAGGAAAACTCGATTTCTTAGCCCCCGGGTAATGTTTTCCTTGTACCGAAGGAATGCTCTCTATCCACAAGCCATTCCGCATCGTCTGCCAACCAATTTTCTTCGACCGGATCGACGTAAATGGGCAATGATCAAGATCCATCGAGGAAAAATTCGAAACGGACGAGAAAAAACCAAAGTTGGTCTTGGAAAACTCGATTTCTCGGCCCCCGGGTAATGTTTTCCTTGTACCGAAGGAATGTTGTCTACCCACAGTCCAATCCGCATCGTCCGGCAACCGATTTTCTTCGACCGGATCGAAGTAAATGGGCAATGATCGAGATCTATCGAGAAAAAAATCAAAACGGACGAGAAAAACCCAAAGTTGATCGAGGAAAACTTGATTTCTCGGCCCCCGGGTAATGTTTTCGTCGTACTGAAGGAATACTGTCTACCCACAGACCATTCCGCATCGTCCGACAACCAATTTTTCTTCGACCGGATCGACGTAAATGGGCAATGATCAAGATCCATCGAGGAAAAACTTGAAATGGACGAGAAAAAACCAAAGTTGGTCTAGGAAAACTCGATTTCTCGGCCTCCGGGTAATGTTTTCCTCGTACCGAAGGAATGTTGTCTACCCACCGTCCAATCCGCATCGTCCGGCAAGTGATTTTCTTCGACCGGATCGACGTAAATGGGCAATGATCGAGATCCATCGAGAAAAAAATCAAAACGGACGAGAAAAACCCAAAGTTGATCGAGGAAAACTTGATTTCTCGGCCCCCGAGTAATGTTTTCGTCGTACTGAAGGAATACTGTCTACCCACAGGCCATTCCGCATCGTTCGACGACTGATTTTCTTCGACCGGATCGACGTAAATGGGCATTGATCGAGATCCATCGTGGAAAAAATTAAAACGGACGAGAAAAACCCAAAGTTGGTCTAGGATAACTCGATTTCTCGGCCCCCGGGTAATGTTTTCCTCGTACCGAAGAATGCTCTCCACGCACAAGCCATTATGTGTCGTCCAGCAACCGATTTTTTTCGATCGGATAGATGTAAATGGGAATTGATCGAGATCCATCGAGGAAAAAATCAAAACGGACGAGAAAAAACCAAAGTTGGTCGAGGAAAACTCGATTTCTCGGTCCCCGGGTAATGTTTTTCTCGTACCAAACGAATGCCGTCCAACCACAGGCCATTCAGCATCGTCCGACAACCAATTTTCTTCGACCGGATCGACATACATGGGCAATGATCAAGATCCATCGAGGAAAAACTCGAAATGGACGAGAAAAAACGAAAGTTGGTCTAGGAAAACTCGATTTCTCGGCCCCCGGGTAATGTTTTCCTCGTACCGAAGGAATGTTGTCTACCTATAGTCCAATCCGCATCGTCCGGCAACCGATTTTTTTCGACCGGATCGACGTAAATGGGCAATGATCGAGATCCATCGAGAAAAAAATCTAAACGGACGAGAAAAACCCAAAATTGATCGAGGAAAACTTGATTTCTCGGCCCCGGGTAATGTTTTCGTCGTACTGGAGGAATACTGTCTACCCACTGGCCATTCCGCATCGTTCGACGACTGATTTTCTTCGACCGGATCGACGTAAATGGGCAATGATCGAGATCCATCGAGGAAAAAATCAAAACGGACGAGAAAACCCAAAGTTGGACGAGGAAAATTCGAATTCTCGGCCCCCGGGTAATGTTTTCATCGTACCGAAGGAACGTTGTTTACCCACAGGCCAATCCGCATCGTTTGGCAACCGATTTTCTTCGACCGGATCGAAGTAAATGGGCAATGATCGAGATCCATCGAGGAAAAAATTAAAACGGACGAGAAAAAACCAAAGTTGGTCGAGGAAAACTCGATTTCTTGGCCCCCAGGTTATGTTTTCCTCGTACCGAAGAAATGCTCTCTATCCACAGGCCAATCCGCATCGTCCGACAAACGATTTTCTTCGACCGGATCGACGTAAATGGGCAATGATCAAGATCCATCGAGGAAAAACTCGAAATGGACGAGAAAAAACCAAAGTTGGTTGAGAAAAACTCGATTTCTCGGCCCCCGGGTAATGTTTTCCTCGTACCGAAGGAATGTTATTAACCCACAGGCCAATCCGCATCGTTCGGCAAACGATTTTCTTCGACCGGATCGACGTAAATGGGCAATGATCGAGATCCATCAAGGAAAAAATTAAAACGAACGAAAAAAAACCAAGGTTGATCGAGGTAAACTCGATTTCTCGGCCCCCGGGTAATGTTTTCCTCGTACCGAAGAAATTTTGTCCACCCACAAGCCATTCTGTGTCGTCCAGCAATCGATTATCTTCGATCGGATAGATGTAAATGGGAATTGATCGAGATCCATCGAGGAAAAAATCAAAACAGACGAGAAAAAACCAAAGTTGGTCGAGGAAAACTCGATTTCTCAGTCCCCGGGTAATGTTTTCCTCGTACCAAACGAATGCCGTCCAACCACAGGCCATTCAGCATCGTCCGACAACCAATTTTCTTCGACCGAATCGACATACATGGGCAATGATCAAGATCCATCGAGGAAAAACTCGAAATGGACGAGAAAAAACAAAAGTTGGTCTAGGAAAACTCGATTTCTTGGCCCCCGGGTAATGTTTTCCTCGTACTGAAGGAATGTTGTCTACCTATAGTCCAATCCGCATCGTCCGGCAACCGATTTTTTTCGACCGGATCGACGTAAATGGGCAATGATCGAGATCCATCGAGAAAAAAATCAAAACGGACGAGAAAAACTCAAAGTTGCTCGAGGAAAACTTGATTTCTCGGCCCCCGGGTAATGTTTTCGTCGTACTGAAGGAATACTGTCTACCCACAGGCCATTCCGCATCGTTCGACGACTAATTTTCTTCGACCGGATCGACGTAAATGGGCAATGATCGAGATCCATCGAGGAAAAAATCAAAACGGACGAGAAAAACCCAAAGTTGGACAAGGAAAACTCAATTTCTCGGCCCCCGGGTAATGTTTTCCTCGTACCGAAGGAACGTTGTTTACCCACAGGCCAATCCGCATCGTTTGGCAACCGATTTTCTTCGACCGGATCGATGTAAATGGGAATTGATCGAGATCCAACGAGGGAAAAATCAAAACAAACGAGAAAAAACGAAAGTTGGTCGAGGAAAACTCGATTTCTCAGCCCCCGGGTAATGTTTTCCTTGTACCGAAGGAATGCTCTCTATCCACAAGCCATTCCGCATCGTCCGCCAACCAATTTTCTTCGACCGGATCGACGTAAATGGGCAATGATCAAGACCCATCGAGGAAAAACTCGAAATGGACGAGAAAAATCCAAAGTTGGTCTAGGAAAACTCGATTTCTCGGCCCCCGGGTAATGTTTTCCTCGTACCGAAGGAATGTTGTCTACCCACAGTCCAATCCGCATCGTCCGGCAACCGATTTTCTTCGACCGGATCGACGTAAATGGGCAATGATCGAGATCCATCGAGAAAAAAATCAAAACGGATGAGAAAAACCCAAAGTTAATCGAGGAAAACTTGATTTCTCGGCCCCCGGGTAATGTTTTTGTCGTACTGAAGGAATACTGTCTACCCACAGGCCATTCCGCATCGTTCGACGACTGATTTTCTTCGACCGGATCGACGTAAATGGGCAATGATCGAGATCCATCGAGGAAAAACTCAAAACGGACGAGAAAAACCCAAAGTTGGACAAGGAAAATTCAAATTCTCGGCCCCCGGGTAATGTTTTCCTCGTACCGAAGGAACGTTGTTTACCCACAGGCCAATCCGCATCGTTTGGCAACCGATTTTCTTCGACCGGATCGAAGTAAATGGGCAATGATCGAGATCCATCGAGGAAAAAATTAAAACGGACGAGAAAAAACCAAAGTTGGTCGAGGAAAACTCGATTTCTCGGCCCCCAGGTTATGTTTTCCTCGTACCGAAGGAATGCTCTCTATCCACAGGCCAATCCGCATCGTCCGACAAACGATTTTCTTCGACCGGATCGACGTAAATGGGCAATGATCAAGATCCATCGAGGAAAAACTCGAAATGGACGAGAAAAAACCAAAGTTGGTTGAGAAAAACTCGATTTCTCGGCCCCCGGGTAATGTTTTCCTCGTACCGAAGGAATGTTATTTACCTACAAGCCAATCCGCATCGTTCGGCAAACGATTTTCTTCGACCGGATCGACGTAAATGGGCAATGATCGAGATCCATCAAGGAAAAAATTAAAACGAATGAGAAAAAACCAAGGTTGATCGAGGTAAACTCGATTTCTCGGCCCCCGGGTAATGTTTTCCTCGTACCGAAGAAATTTTGTCCACCCACAAGCCATTCTGTGTCGTCCAGCAATCCATTTTCTTCGATCGGATAGATGTAAATGGGAATTGATCGAGATCCATCGAGGAAAAAATCAAAACGGACGAGAAAAAACCAAAGTTGGTCGAGGAAAACTCGATTTCTCGGTCCCCGGGTAATGTTTTCCTCGTACCAAACGAATGCCGTCCAACCACAGGCCATTCAGCATCGTCCGACAACCAATTTTCTTCGACCGAATCGACATACATGGGCAATGATCAAGATCCATCGAGGAAAAACTCAAAATAGACGAGAAAAATCCAAAGTTGGTCTAGGAAAACTCGATTTCTCGGCCCCCGGGTAATGTTTTCGTCGTACTGAAGGAATACTGTCTACCCACAGGCCATTCCGCATCGTTCGACGACTGATTTTCTTCGACCGGATCGACGTAAATGGGCAATGATCGAGATCCATCGGGGAAAAAATCAAAACGGACGAGAAAAACCCAAAGTTGGACGAGGAAAACTAGATTTCTCGGCCCCTAGGTAATGTTTTCCTCGTACCGAAGGAACGTTGTTTACCCACAGGCCAATCCGCATCGTTTGGCAACCGATTTTCTTCGATCGGATAGATGTAAATGGAAATTGATCGAGATCCATCGAGGAAAAAATCAAAACAAACGAGAAAAAACCAAAGTTGGTCGAGGAAAACTCGATTTCTCAGCCCCCGGGTAATGTTTTCCTTGTACCGAAGGAATGCTCTCTATCCACAAGCCATTCGGCATCGTCCGCCAACCAATTTTCTTCGACCGGATCGACGTAAATGGGCAATGATCAAGATCCATCGAGGAAAAACTCGAAATGGACGAGAAAAATCCAAAGTTGGTCTAGGAAAACTCGATTTCTCGGCCCCCGGGTAATGTTTTCCTCGTACCGAAGGAATGTTGTCTACCCACAGGCCAATCCGCATCGTCCGGCAACCGATTTTCTTCGACCGGATCGACGTATATGGGCAATGATCGAGATCCATCGAGAAAAAAATCAAAACGGACGAGAAAAACCCAAAGTTGATCGAGGAAAACTTGATTTCTCGGCCCCCGGGTAATGTTTTTGTCGTACTGAAAGAATACTGTCTACCCACAGGCCATTCCGCATCGTTCGAAGACTGATTTTCTTCGACCGGATCGACGTAAATGGGCAATGATCGAGATCCATCGAGGAAAAAATCAAAACGGACGAGAAAAACCCAAAGTTGGACGAGGAAAATTCGATTTCTCGGCCCCCGGTTAATGTTTTCCTCGTACCGAAGGAACGTTGTTTACCCACAGGCCAATCTGCATCGTTTGGCAACCGATTTTCTTCGACCGGATCAAAGTAAATGGGCAATGATCGAGATCCATCGAGGAAAAAATTAAAACGGACGAGAAAAAACCAAAGTTGGTTGAGAAAAACTCGATTTCTCGGCCCCCGGGTAATGTTTTCCTCGTACCGAAGGAATGTTATTTACCCACAGGCCAATCCGCATCGTTCGGCAAACGATTTCCTTCGACCGGATCGACGTAAATGGGCAATGATCGAGATCCATGAAGGAAAAAATTAAAAACGAACGAGAAAAAACCAAGGTTGATCGAGGTAAACTCGATTTCTCGGCCCCCGGGTAATGTTTTCCTCGTACCGAAGGAATTTTGTCCACCCACAAGCCATTCTGTGTCGTCCAGCAATCGATTTTCTTCGATCGGATAGATGTAAATGGGAATTGATCGAGATCCATCGAGGAAAAAATCAAAACGGACGAGAAAAACCCAAAGTTGGTCGAGGAAAACTCGATTTCTCGGTCCCCGGGTAATGTTTTCCTCGTACCAAACGAATGCCGTCCAACCACAGGCCATTCCGCATCGTTCAGCAAACGATTTCCTTCGACCGGATCGACGTAAATGGGCATTGATCAAGATCTATCGAGGAAAAAATCAAAACGGACGAGAAAAAACAAAGTTGGTCGAGGAAAACTCGATTTCTCGGCCCCTGGGTAATATTTTCCTCGTACCTAAGGAATGCTGTCTACCCACAGTCCAATCCGCATCGTCCGGCAACTGATTTTCTTCTACCAGATCGACGTAAATGGGCAATGATCAAGATCCATCGAGGAAAAAATCGAAACGGACGAGAAAAAACCAAAGTTGGTCGAGAAAAACTCGATTTCTCGGTCCCCGGGTAATGTTTTCCTCGTACCGAAGGAATGTTGTCTACCCACAGTCCAATCCGCATCGTCCAGCAACCGATTTTCTTCGACCGGATCGATGTAAATGGGCAATGATCGAGATCCATCGAGAAAAAAATCAAAACGGACGAGAAAAACCCAAAGTTGATCGAGGAAAATTCGATTTCTCGGCTCCCGGGTAATGTTTTCCTCGTACCGAATGAATGCTGTCCACCCACAAGCCATTCTGTGTCGTCCAGCAACCGATTTTCTTCGATCGGATAGATGTAAATGGGAATTGATCAAGATCCATCGATGAAAAAATCAAAACAAACGAGAAAAAACCAAAGTTGGTCAAGGAAAACTCGATTTCTCAGCCCCCGGGTAATGTTTTCCTTGTACCGAAGGAATGCTCTCTATCCACAAGCCATTCCGCATCGTCCAACAACCAATTTTCTTCGACCGGATCGACGTAAATGGGCAATGATCAAGATCCATCGAGGAAAAACTCGAAATGGACGAGAAAAAACCAAAGTTGGTCTAGGAAAACTCGATTTCTCGGCCCCCGGGTAATGTTTTCCTCGTACCGAAGGAATGTTGTCTACCCACAGTCCAATCCGCATCGTCCGGCAACCGATTTTCTTTGACCGGATCGACGTAAATGGGCAATGATCGAGATCCATCGAGAAAAAAATAAAAACGGACGAGAAAAACCCAAAGTTGATCGAGGAAAATTCGATTTCTCGGCCCCCGAGTAATGTTTTCGTCGTACCGAATGAATGCTGTCCACCCACAAGCCATTCTGTGTCGTCCAGCAACCGATTTTCTTCGATCGGATAGATGTAAATGGGAATTGATCGAGATCCATCAAGGAAAAACTCGAAATGGACGAGAAAAAACCAAAGTTGGTCTAGGAAAACTCGATTTCTCGGCCCCCGGGTAATGTTTTCCTCGTACCGAAGGAATGTTGTCTACCCACAGTCCAATCCGCATCTTCCGGCAACCGATTTTCTTTGAGCGGATCGACGTAAATGGGCAATGATCGAGATCCATCGAGAAAAAAATCAAAACGGACGAGAAAAACCCAAAGTTGATCGAGGAAAACTTGATTTCTCGGCCCCAGGGTAATGTTTTCGTCGTACTGAAGGAATATTGTTTACCCACAGACCATTCCGCATCGTCCGACAACCAATTTTCTTCGATCGGATCGACGTAAATGGGCAATGATCAAGATCCATCGAGGAAAAACTCGAAATGGTCGAGAAAAAACCAAAGTTGGTCTAGGAAAACTCGATTTCTCGGCCCCCGGGTAATGTTTTCCTCGTAACGAAGGAATGTTGTCTACCCACAGTCCATTCCGCATCGTCCGGCAACCGATTTTCTTCGACTGGATCGACGTAAATGGGCAATGATCGAGATCCATCGAGAAAAAAATCAAAACGGACGAGAAAAACCCAAAGTTGATCGAGGAAAACTTGATTTCTCGGCCCCCGGGTAATGTTTTCGTCGTACTGAAGGAATACTGTCTACCCACAGGCCATTCCGTATCGTTCGACGACTGATTTTCTTCGACCGGATCGACGTAAATGGGCAATGATCGAGATCCATCGAGGAAAAAATCAAAACGGACGAGAAAAACCCAAAGTTGGACGAGGAAAATTCGATTTCTCGGCCCCCGGGTAATGTTTTCCTCGTACCGAAGGAACGTTGTTTACCCACAGGCCAATCCGCATCGTTCGGCAAACGATTTTCTTCGATCGGATCGACGTAAATGGGCAATGATCGAGATCCATCAAGGAAAAAATTAAAACGAACGAGAAAAAACCAAGGTTGGTCGAGGTAAACTCGATTTCTCGGCCCCCGGGTAATGTTTTCCTCGTACCGAAGGAATTTTGTCCACCCACAAGCCATTCTGTGTCGTCCAGCAATCGATTTTCTTCGATCGGATAGATGTAAATGGGAATTGATCGAGATCCATCGAGGAAAAAATCAAAACGGACGATAAAAACCCAAAGTTGGTCGAGGAAAACTCGATTTCTCGGTCCCCGGGAAATGTTTTCCTCGTACCAAACGAATGCCATCCAACCACAGGCCATTCCGCATCTTTCAGCAAACGATTTTCTTCGACCGGATCGACGTAAATGGGCATTGATCAAGATCTATCGAGGAAAAAATCAAAACGGACGAGAAAAAACCAAAGTTGGTCGAGGAAAACTCGATTTCTCGGCCCCTGGGTAATATTTTCCTCGTACCGAAGGAATGCTGTCTACCCACAGTCCAATCCGCATCGTCCGGCAACTGATTTTCTTCGACCAGATCGACGTAAATGGGCAATGATCAAGATACATCGAGGAAAAAATCGAAACGGACGAGAAAAAACCAAAGTTGGTCGAGAAAAACTCGATTTCTCGGTCCCCGGGTAATGTTTTCCTCGTACCGAAGGAATGTTGTCTACCCACAGTCCAATCCGCATCGTCCGGCAACCAATTTTCTTCGACCGGATCGATGTAAATGGGCAATGATCGAGATCCATCGAGAAAAAAATCAAAACGGACGAGAAAAACCCAAAGTTAATCGAGGAAAATTCGATTTCTCGGCCCCCGGGTAATGTTTTCCTCGTACCGAATGAATGCTGTCCACCCACAAGCCATTCTGTGTCGTCCAGCAACCGATTTTCTTCGATCAGATAGATGTAAATGGGAATTGATCGAGATCCATCGAGGAAAAAATCAAAACAAACGAGAAAAAACCAAAGTTGGTCGAGGAAAACTCGATTTCTCAACCCCCGGGTAATGTTTTCCTTGTACCGAAGGAATGCTCTCTATCCTCAAGCCATTCCGCATCGTCTGACAACCAATTTTCTTCGACCGGATCGACGTAAATGGGCAATGATCAAGATCCATCGAGGAAAAACTCGAAATGGACGAGAAAAAACCAAAGTTGGTCTAGGAAAACTCGATTTCTCGGCCCCTGGGTAATGTTTTCCTCGTACCGAAAGAATGTTGTCTACCCACAGTCGAATCCGCATCGTCCGGCAACCGATTTTCTTTGACCGGATCGACGTAAATGGGCAATGATCGAGATCCATCGAGAAAAAAATCAAAACGGACGAGAAAAACCCAAAGTTGATCGAGGAAAATTCGATTTCTCGGCCCCCGGGTAATGTTTTCCTCGTACCGAATGAATGCTGTCCACCCACAAGCCATTCTGTGTCGTCCAGCAACAGATTTTCTTCGATCGGATAGATGTAAATGGGAATTGATCGAGATCCATCGAGGAAAAAATCAAAAGAAACGAGAAAAAACCAAAGTTGTTCGAGGAAAACTCGATTTCTCAGCCCCCGGGTAATGTTTTCCTTGTACCGAAGGAATGCTCTCTATCCACAAGCCATTCCGCATCGTCCGACAACCAATTTTCTTTGACTAGATCGACGTAAATGGGCAATGATCAAGATCCATCGAGGAAAAAATCGAAACGGACGAGAAAAAACCAAAGTTGGTCGAGAAAAACTCGATTTCTCGGTCCCCGGGTAATGTTTTCCTCGTACCGAAGGAATGTTGTCTACCCACAGTCCAATCCGCATCGTCCGGCAACCGATTTTCTTCGACCGGATCGACGTAAATGGGCAATGATCGAGATCCATCGAGAAAAAAATCAAAACGGACGAGAAAAACCCAAAGTTGATCGAGGAAAATTCGATTTCTCGGCCCCCGGGTAATGTTTTCCTCGTACTGAAGGAATATTGTTTACCCACAGACCATTCCGCATCGTCCGACAACCAATTTTCTTCGACCGGATCGACGTAAATGGGCAATGATCAAGATCCATCGAGGAAAAACTCGAAATGGACGAGAAAAAACCAAAGTTGGTCGAGGAAAACTCGATTTCTCAGCCCCCGGGTAATGTTTTCCTTGTACCGAAGGAATGCTCTCTATCCACAAGCCATTCCGCATCGTCCGACAACCAATTTTCTTCGACCGGATCGACGTAAATGGGCAATGATCAAGATCCATCGAGGAAAAACTCGAAATGGACGAGAAAAAACCAAAGTTGGTCTAGGAAAACTCGATTTCTCGGCCCCCGCGTAATGTTTTCCTCGTACCGAAGGAATGTTGTCTACCCACAGTCCAATCCGCATCGTCCGGCAACCAATTTTCTTTGACCGGATCGACGTAAATGGGCAATGATCGAGATCCATCGAGAAAAAAATCAAAACGGACGAGAAAAACCCAAAGTTGATCGAGGAAAATTCGATTTCTCGGCCCCCGGGTAATGTTTTCGTCGTACCGAATGAATTCTATCCACCCACAAGCCATTCTGTGTCGTCCAGCAACCGATTTTCTTCGATCGGATAGATGTAAATGGGAATTGATCGAGATCCATCAAGGAAAAACTCGAAATGGACGAGAAAAAACCAAAGTTGGTCTAGGAAAACTCGATTTCTCGGCCCCCGGGTAATGTTTTCCTCGTACCGAAGGAATGTTGTCTACCCACAGTCCAATCCGCATCGTCCGGCAACCGATTTTCTTTGACCGGATCGACGTAAATGGGCAATGATCGAGATCCATCGCGAAAAAAATCAAAACGGACGAGAAAAATCCAAAGTTGATCGAGGAAAACTTGATTTCTCGGCCCCAGGGTAATGTTTTCGTCGTACTGAAGGAATACTGTCTACCCACAGACCATTCCGCATCGTCCGACAACCAATTTTCTTCGACCGGATTGACGTAAATGGGCAATGATCAAGATCCATCGAGGAAAAACTCGAAATGGACGAGAAAAAACCAAAGTTGGTCTAGGAAAACTCGATTTCTCGGCCCCCGGGTAATGTTTTCCTCGTACCGAAGGAATGTTGTCTACCCACAGTCCAATCCGCATCGTCAGGCAACCGATTTTCTTTGACCGGATCGACGTAAATGGGCAATGATCGAGATCCATCGAGAAAAAAATCAAAACGGACGAGAAAAACCCAAAGTTGATCGAGGAAAATTCGATTTCTTGGCCCCCGGGTAATGTTTTCCTTGTACCGAATGAATGCTGTCCACCCACAAGCCATTCTGTGTCGTCCAGCAACAGATTTTCTTCGATCGGATAGATGTAAATGGGAATTGATCGAGATCCATCGAGGAAAAAATCAAAACAAACGAGAAAAAACCAAAGTTGGTCGAGGAAAACTCGATTTCTCGGTCCCCGGGTACTGTTTTCCTCGTACCAAACCAATGCCGTCCAACCACAGGCCATTCCGCATCGTTCAGCAAACGATTTTCTTCGACCGGATCGACGTAAATGGGCATTGATCAAGATCTATCGAGGAAAAAATCAAAACGGACGAGAAAAAACCAAAGTTGGTCGAGGAAAACTCGATTTCTCGGCCCCTGGGTAATATTTTCCTCGTACCGAAGGAATGCTGTCTACCCACAGTCCAATCCGCATCGTCCGGCAACTGATTTTCTTCTACCAGATCGACGTAAATGGGCAATGATCAAGATCCATCGAGGGAAAAATCGAAACGGACGAGAAAAAACCAAATTTGGTCGAGAAAAACTCGATTTCTCGGTCCCCGGGTAATGTTTTCCTCGTACCGAAGGAATGTTGTCTACCCACAGTCCAATCCGCATCGTCCGGCAACCGATTTTCTTCGACCGGATCGATGTAAATGGGCAATGATCGAGATCCATCGAGAAAAAAATCAAAACGGACGAGAAAAACCCAAAGTTGATCGAGGAAAATTCGATTTCTCGGCCCCCGGGTAATGTTTTCCTCGTACCGAATGAATGCTGTCCACCCACAAGCCATTCTGTGTCGTCCAGCAACCGATTTTCTTCGATCGGATAGATGTAAATGGGAATTGATCTAGATCCATCGAGGAAAAAATCAAAACAAACGAGAAAAAACCAAAGTTGGTCGAGGAAAACTCGATTTCTCAGCCCCCGGGTAATGTTTTCCTTGTACCGAAGGAATGCTCTCTATCCACAAGCCATTCCGCATCGTCCGACAACAAATTTTCTTCGACCGGATGGACGTAAATAGGCAATGATCAAGATCCATCGAGGAAAAACTCGAAATGGACGAGAAAAAACCAAAGTTGGTCTAGGAAAACTCGATTTCTCGGCCCCCGGGTAATGTTTTCCTCGTACCGAAGGAATGTTGTCTACCCACAGTCCAATCCGCATCGTCCGGCAACCGATTTTCTTTGACCGGATCGACGTAAATGGGCAATGATCGAGATCCATCTAGAAAAAAATCAAAACGGACTAGAAAAACCCAAAGTTGATCGAGGAAAATTCGATTTCTCGGCCCTCGGGTAATGTTTTCGTCGTACCGAATGAATGCTGTCCACCCACAAGCCATTCTGTGTCGTCCAGCAACCGATTTTCTTCGATCGGATAGATGTAAATGGGAATTGATCGAGATCCATCAAGGAAAAACTCGAAATGGACGAGAAAATACCAAAGTTGGTCTAGGAAAACTCGATTTCTCGGCCCCCGGGTAATGTTTTCCTCGTACCGAAGGAATGTTGTCTACCCACAGTCCAATCCGCATCGTCCGGCAACCGATTTTCTTTGACCGGATCGACGTAAATGGGCAATGATCGAGATCCATCGAGAAAAAAATCAAAACGGAAGAGAAAAACCCAAAGTTGGACGAGGAAAATTCGATTTCTCGGCACTTGGGTAATGTTTTCCTCGTACCGAAGGAATGTTGTCTACCCACAGGCCAATCCGCATCGTTTGGCAACCGATTTTCTTCGACCGGATCGACGTAAATGGGCAATGATCGAGATCCATCGAGAAAAAAATCAAAACGGACGAGAAAAACCCAAAGTTGATCGAGGAAAACTTGATTTCTCGGCCCCAGGGTAATGTTTTCGTCGTACTGAAGGAATATTGTTTACCCACAGACCATTCCGCATCGTCCGACAACCAATTTTCTTCGACCGGATCGACGTAAATGGGCAATGATCAAGATCCATTGAGGAAAAACTCGAAATGGACGAGAAAAATCCAAAGTTGGTCTAGGAAAACTCGATTTCTCGGCCCCCGGGTAATGTTTTCCTCGTACCGAAGGAGTGTTGTCTACCCACAGTCCAATCCGCATCGTCCGGCAACCGATTTTCTTCGACTGGATCGACGTAAATGGGCAATGATCGAGATCCATCGAGAAAAAAATCAAAACGGACGAGAAAAACCCAAAGTTGATCGAGGAAAACTTGATTTCTCGGCCCCCGGGTAATGTTTTCGTCGTACTGAAGGAATACTGTCTACCCACAGGCCATTCTGTATCGTTCGACGACTGATTTACTTCGACCGGATCGACGTAAATGGGCAATGATCGAGATCCATCAAGGAAAAAAATCAAAACGGACGAGAAAAAACCAAAGTTGGTCGAAGAAAACTTGATTTCTCGGCCCCCGGGTAATGTTTTCGTCGTACTGAAGGAATACTGTCTACCCACAGGCCATTCCGTATCGTTCGACGACTGATTTTCTTCGACCGGATCGACGTAAATGGGCAATGATCGAGATCCATCGAGGAAAAAATCAAAACGGAAGAGAAAAACCCAAAGTTGGACGACGAAAATTCGATTTCTCGGCCCCCGGGTAATGTTTTCCTCGTACCGAAGGAACGTTGTTTACCCACAGGCCAATCCGCATCGTTTGGCAACCGATTTTCTTCGACCGGATCGAAGTAAATGGGCAATGATCGATATCCATCGAGGAAAAAATTAAAACGGACGAGAAAAAACCAAAGTTGGTCGAGGAAAACTCGATTTCTCGGCCCCCAGGTTATGTTTTTCTCGTACCGAAGGAATGCTCTCTATCCACAGGCCAATCCGCATCGTCCGACAAACGATTTTCTTCGACCGGATCGACGTAAATGGGCAATGATCAAGATCCATCGAGGAAAAACTCTAAATGGACGAGAAAAAACCAAAGGTTGTTGAGAAAAACTCGATTTCTCGGCCCCCGGGTAATGTTTTCCTCGTACCGAAGGAATGTTATTTACCCACAGGCCAATCTGTGTCGTCCAGCAATCGATTTTCTTCGATCGGATAGATGTAAATAGGAATTGATCGAGATCCATCGAGGAAAAAACCAAGGTTGGTCGAGGTAAACTCGATATCTCGGCCCCCGGGTAATGTTTTCCTCGTACCGAAGGAATTTTGTCCACCCACAAGCCATTCTGTGTCGTCCAGCAATCGATTTTCTTCGATCGGATAGATGTAAATGGGAATTGATCGAGATCCATCGAGGAAAAAATCAAAACGGACGAGAAAAACCCAAAGTTGGTCGAGGAAAACTCGATTTCTCGGTCCCCGGGTAATGTTTTCCTCGTACCAAACGAATGCCGTCCAACCACAGGCCATTCCGCATCTTTCAGCAAACGATTTTCTTCGACCGGATCGACGTAAATGGGCATTGATCAAGATCTATCGAGGAAAAAATCAAAACGGACGAGAAAAAACCAGTTGGTCGAGGAAAACTCGATTTCTCGGCCCCTGGGTAATATTTTCCTCGTACCGAAGGAATGCTGTCTACCCACAGTCCAATCCGCATCGTCCGGCAACTGATTTTCTTCGACCAGATCGACGTAAATGGGCAATGATCAAGATACATCGAGGAAAAAATCGAAACGGACGAGAAAAAACCAAAGTTGGTCGAGAAAAACTCGTTTTCTCGGTCCCCGGGTAATGTTTTCCTCGTACCGAAGGAATGTTGTCTACCCACAGTCCAATCCGCATCGTCCGGCAACCGATTTTCTTCGACCGGATCGATGTAAATGGGCAATGATCGAGATCCATCGAGAAAAAAATCAAAACGGACGAGAAAAACCCAAAGTTGATCGAGGAAAATTCGATTTCTCGGCCCCCGGGTAATGTTTTCCTCGTACCGAATGAATGCTGTCCACCCACAAGCCATTCTGTGTCGTCCAGCAACCGATTTTCTTCGATCGGATAGATGTAAATGGGAATTGATCGAGATTTATCGAGGAAAAAATCAAAACAAACGAGAAAAAACCAAAGTTGGTCGAGGAAAACTCGATTTCTCAGCCCCCGGGTAATGTTTTCCTTGTACCGAAGGAATGCTCTCCATCCACAAGCCATTCCGCATCGTCCGACAACCAATTTTCTTCGACCGGATCGACGTAAATGGGCAATGATCAAGATCCATCGAGGAAAAACTCGAAATGGACGAGAAAAAACCAAAGTTGGTCTAGGAAAACTCGATTTCTCGGCCCCTGGGTAATGTTTTCCTCGTACCGAAGGAATGTTGTCTACCCACAGTCGAATCCGCATCGTCCGGCAACCGATTTTCTTCGACCGGATCGACGTAAATGGGCAATGATCGAGATCCATCGAGAAAAAAATCAAAACGGACGAGAAACACCCAATGTTGATCGAGGAAAACTTGATTTCTCGGCCCCCGGGTAATGTTTTCGTCGTACTGAAGGAATATTGTTTACCCACAGACCATTCCGCATCGTCCGACAACC
Organism: Lepidium didymum; assembly: GCA_963920545.1. NCBI lineage: Eukaryota > Viridiplantae > Streptophyta > Magnoliopsida > Brassicales > Brassicaceae > Lepidium > Lepidium didymum. Next base: position 10,510,578 of record OY986981.1, on the reverse strand, counting down.
AATTTTCTTCGACCGGATCGACGTAAATGGGCAATGATCAAGATCCATCGAGGAAAAACTCGAAATGGACGAGAAAAATCCAAAGTTGGTCTAGGAAAACTCGATTTCTCGGCTCCCGGGTAATGTTTTCCTCGTACCGAAGGAATGTTGTCTACCCACAGTCCAATCCGCATCGTCCGACAACCGATTTTCTTCGACCGGATCGACGTAAATGGGCAATGATCGAGATCCATCGAGAAAAAAATCAAAACGGACGAGAAAAACCCAAAGTTGATCGAGGAAAACTTGATTTCTCGGCCCCAGGGTAATGTTTTCGTCGTACTGAAGGAATACTGTCTACCCACAGACCATTCCGCATCGTCCGACAACCAATTTTCTTCGACCGGATCGACGTAAATGGGCAATGATCAAGATCCATCGAGGAAAAACTCGAAATGGACGAGAAAAAACCAAAGTTGGTCTAGGAAAACTCGATTTCTCGGCCCCCGGGTAATGTTTTCCTCGTACCGAAGGAATGTTGTCTACCCACAGTCCAATCCGCATCGTCCGGCAACCGATTTTCTTCGACCGGATCGACGTAAATGGGCAATGATCGAGATCCATCGAGAAAAAAATCAAAACGGACGAGAAAAACCCAAAGTTGATCGAGGAAAACTTGATTTCTCGGCCCCAGGGTAATGTTTTCGTCGTACTGAAGGAATACTGTCTACCCACAGACCATTCCGCATCGTCCGACAACCAATTTTCTTCGACCGGATCGACGTAAATGGGCAATGATCAAGATCCATCGAGGAAAAACTCGAAATGGACGAGAAAAAACCAAAGTTGGTCTAGGAAAACTCGATTTCTCGGCCCCCGGGTAATGTTTTCCTCGTACCGAAGGAATGTTGTCTACCCACAGTCCAATCCGCATCGTCCGGCAACCGATTTTCTTCGACCGGATCGACGTAAATGGGCAATGATCGAGATCCATCGAGAAAAAAATCAAAACGGACGAGAAAAACCCAAAGTTGATCGAGGAAAACTTGATTTCTCGGCCCCAGGGTAATGTTTTCGTCGTACTGAAGGAATACTGTCTACCCACAGACCATTCCGCATCGTCCGACAACCAATTTTCTTCGACCGGATCGACGTAAATGGGCAATGATCGAGATCCATCGAGGAAAAAATCAAAACGGAAGAGAAAAACCCAAAGTTGGACGACGAAAATTCGATTTCTCGGCCCCCGGGTAATGTTTTCCTCGTACCGAAGGAACGTTGTTTACCCACAGGCCAATCCGCATCGTTTGGCAACCGATTTTCTTCGACCGGATCGAAGTAAATGGGCAATGATCGATATCCATCGAGAAAAAAATTAAAACGGACGAGAAAAAACCAAAGTTGGTCGAGGAAAACTCGATTTCTCGGCCCCCAGGTTATGTTTTTCTCGTACCGAAGGAATGCTCTCTATCCACAGGCCAATCCGCATCGTCCGACAAACGATTTTCTTCGACCGGATCGACGTAAATGGGCAATGATCAAGATCCATCGAGGAAAAACTCTAAATGGACGAGAAAAAACCAAAGGTTGTTGAGAAAAACTCGATTTCTCGGCCCCCGGGTAATGTTTTCCTCGTACCGAAGGAATGTTATTTACCCACAGGCCAATCTGTGTCGTCCAGCAATCGATTTTCTTCGATCGGATAGATGTAAATAGGAATTGATCGAGATCCATCGAGGAAAAAACCAAGGTTGGTCGAGGTAAACTCGATATCTCGGCCCCCGGGTAATGTTTTCCTCGTACCGAAGGAATTTTGTCCACCCACAAGCCATTCTGTGTCGTCCAGCAATCGATTTTCTTCGATCGGATAGATGTAAATGGGAATTGATCGAGATCCATCGAGGAAAAAATCAAAACGGACGAGAAAAACCCAAAGTTGGTCGAGGAAAACTCGATTTCTCGGTCCCCGGGTAATGTTTTCCTCGTACCAAACGAATGCCGTCCAACCACAGGCCATTCCGCATCTTTCAGCAAACGATTTTCTTCGACCGGATCGACGTAAATGGGCATTGATCAAGATCTATCGAGGAAAAAATCAAAACGGACGAGAAAAAACCAGTTGGTCGAGGAAAACTCGATTTCTCGGCCCCTGGGTAATATTTTCCTCGTACCGAAGGAATGCTGTCTACCCACAGTCCAATCCGCATCGTCCGGCAACTGATTTTCTTCGACCAGATCGACGTAAATGGGCAATGATCAAGATACATCGAGGAAAAAATCGAAACGGACGAGAAAAAACCAAAGTTGGTCGAGAAAAACTCGTTTTCTCGGTCCCCGGGTAATGTTTTCCTCGTACCGAAGGAATGTTGTCTACCCACAGTCCAATCCGCATCGTCCGGCAACCGATTTTCTTCGACCGGATCGATGTAAATGGGCAATGATCGAGATCCATCGAGAAAAAAATCAAAACGGACGAGAAAAACCCAAAGTTGATCGAGGAAAATTCGATTTCTCGGCCCCCGGGTAATGTTTTCCTCGTACCGAATGAATGCTGTCCACCCACAAGCCATTCTGTGTCGTCCAGCAACCGATTTTCTTCGATCGGATAGATGTAAATGGGAATTGATCGAGATTTATCGAGGAAAAAATCAAAACAAACGAGAAAAAACCAAAGTTGGTCGAGGAAAACTCGATTTCTCAGCCCCCGGGTAATGTTTTCCTTGTACCGAAGGAATGCTCTCCATCCACAAGCCATTCCGCATCGTCCGACAACCAATTTTCTTCGACCGGATCGACGTAAATGGGCAATGATCAAGATCCATCGAGGAAAAACTCGAAATGGACGAGAAAAAACCAAAGTTGGTCTAGGAAAACTCGATTTCTCGGCCCCTGGGTAATGTTTTCCTCGTACCGAAGGAATGTTGTCTACCCACAGTCGAATCCGCATCGTCCGGCAACCGATTTTCTTCGACCGGATCGACGTAAATGGGCAATGATCGAGATCCATCGAGAAAAAAATCAAAACGGACGAGAAACACCCAATGTTGATCGAGGAAAACTTGATTTCTCGGCCCCCGGGTAATGTTTTCGTCGTACTGAAGGAATATTGTTTACCCACAGACCATTCCGCATCGTCCGACAACCAATTTTCTTCGACCGGATCGACGTAAATGGGCAATGATCAAGATCCATCGAGGAAAAACTCGAAATGGACGAGAAAAATCCAAAGTTGGTCTAGGAAAACTCGATTTCTCGGCTCCCGGGTAATGTTTTCCTCGTACCGAAGGAATGTTGTCTACCCACAGTCCAATCCGCATCGTCCGACAACCGATTTTCTTCGACCGGATCAACGTAAATGGGCAATGATCGAGATCCATCGAGAAAAAAATCAAAACGGACGAGAAAAACCCAAAGTTGATCGAGGAAAACTTGATTTCTCGGCCCCAGGGTAATGTTTTCGTCGTACTGAAGGAATACTGTCTACCCACAGACCATTCCGCATCGTCCGACAACCAATTTTCTTCGACCGGATCGACGTAAATGGGCAATGATCAAGATCCATCGAGGAAAAACTCGAAATGGACGAGAAAAAACCAAAGTTGGTCTAGGAAAACTCGATTTCTCGGCCCCCGGGTAATGTTTTCCTCGTACCGAAGGAATGTTGTCTACCCACAGTCCAATCCGCATCGTCCGGCAACCGATTTTCTTCGACCGGATCGACGTAAATGGGCAATGATCGAGATCCATCGAGAAAAAAATCAAAACGGACGAGAAAAACCCAAAGTTGATCGAGGAAAACTTGATTTCTCGGCCCCAGGGTAATGTTTTCGTCGTACTGAAGGAATACTGTCTACCCACAGACCATTCCGCATCGTCCGACAACCAATTTTCTTCGACCGGATCGACGTAAATGGGCAATGATCAAGATCCATCGAGGAAAAACTCGAAATGGACGAGAAAAAACCAAAGTTGGTCTAGGAAAACTCGATTTCTCGGCCCCCGGGTAATGTTTTCCTCGTACCGAAGGAATGTTGTCTACCCACAGTCCAATCCGCATCGTCCGGCAACCGATTTTCTTCGACCGGATCGACGTAAATGGGCAATGATCGAGATCCATCGAGAAAAAAATCAAAACGGACGAGAAAAACCCAAAGTTGATCGAGGAAAACTTGATTTCTCGGCCCCAGGGTAATGTTTTCGTCGTACTGAAGGAATACTGTCTACCCACAGACCATTCCGCATCGTCCGACAACCAATTTTCTTCGACCGGATCGACGTAAATGGGCAATGATCGAGATCCATCGAGGAAAAAATCAAAACGGAAGAGAAAAACCCAAAGTTGGACGACGAAAATTCGATTTCTCGGCCCCCGGGTAATGTTTTCCTCGTACCGAAGGAACGTTGTTTACCCACAGGCCAATCCGCATCGTTTGGCAACCGATTTTCTTCGACCGGATCGAAGTAAATGGGCAATGATCGATATCCATCGAGAAAAAAATTAAAACGGACGAGAAAAAACCAAAGTTGGTCGAGGAAAACTCGATTTCTCGGCCCCCAGGTTATGTTTTTCTCGTACCGAAGGAATGCTCTCTATCCACAGGCCAATCCGCATCGTCCGACAAACGATTTTCTTCGACCGGATCGACGTAAATGGGCAATGATCAAGATCCATCGAGGAAAAACTCTAAATGGACGAGAAAAAACCAAAGGTTGTTGAGAAAAACTCGATTTCTCGGCCCCCGGGTAATGTTTTCCTCGTACCGAAGGAATGTTATTTACCCACAGGCCAATCTGTGTCGTCCAGCAATCGATTTTCTTCGATCGGATAGATGTAAATAGGAATTGATCGAGATCCATCGAGGAAAAAACCAAGGTTGGTCGAGGTAAACTCGATATCTCGGCCCCCGGGTAATGTTTTCCTCGTACCGAAGGAATTTTGTCCACCCACAAGCCATTCTGTGTCGTCCAGCAATCGATTTTCTTCGATCGGATAGATGTAAATGGGAATTGATCGAGATCCATCGAGGAAAAAATCAAAACGGACGAGAAAAACCCAAAGTTGGTCGAGGAAAACTCGATTTCTCGGTCCCCGGGTAATGTTTTCCTCGTACCAAACGAATGCCGTCCAACCACAGGCCATTCCGCATCTTTCAGCAAACGATTTTCTTCGACCGGATCGACGTAAATGGGCATTGATCAAGATCTATCGAGGAAAAAATCAAAACGGACGAGAAAAAACCAGTTGGTCGAGGAAAACTCGATTTCTCGGCCCCTGGGTAATATTTTCCTCGTACCGAAGGAATGCTGTCTACCCACAGTCCAATCCGCATCGTCCGGCAACTGATTTTCTTCGACCAGATCGACGTAAATGGGCAATGATCAAGATACATCGAGGAAAAAATCGAAACGGACGAGAAAAAACCAAAGTTGGTCGAGAAAAACTCGTTTTCTCGGTCCCCGGGTAATGTTTTCCTCGTACCGAAGGAATGTTGTCTACCCACAGTCCAATCCGCATCGTCCGGCAACCGATTTTCTTCGACCGGATCGATGTAAATGGGCAATGATCGAGATCCATCGAGAAAAAAATCAAAACGGACAAGAAAAACCCAAAGTTGATCGAGGAAAATTCGATTTCTCGGCCCCCGGGTAATGTTTTCCTCGTACCGAATGAATGCTGTCCACCCACAAGCCATTCTGTGTCGTCCAGCAACCGATTTTCTTCGATCGGATAGATGTAAATGGGAATTGATCGAGATTTATCGAGGAAAAAATCAAAACAAACGAGAAAAAACCAAAGTTGGTCGAGGAAAACTCGATTTCTCAGCCCCCGGGTAATGTTTTCCTTGTACCGAAGGAATGCTCTCCATCCACAAGCCATTCCGCATCGTCCGACAACCAATTTTCTTCGACCGGATCGACGTAAATGGGCAATGATCAAGATCCATCGAGGAAAAACTCGAAATGGACGAGAAAAAACCAAAGTTGGTCTAGGAAAACTCGATTTCTCGGCCCCTGGGTAATGTTTTCCTCGTACCGAAGGAATGTTGTCTACCCACAGTCGAATCCGCATCGTCCGGCAACCGATTTTCTTCGACCGGATCGACGTAAATGGGCAATGATCGAGATCCATCGAGAAAAAAATCAAAACGGACGAGAGACACCCAATGTTGATCGAGGAAAACTTGATTTCTCGGCCCCCGGGTAATGTTTTCGTCGTACTGAAGGAATATTGTTTACCCACAGACCATTCCGCATCGTCCGACAACCAATTTTCTTCGACCGGATCGACGTAAATGGGCAATGATCAAGATCCATCGAGGAAAAACTCGAAATGGACGAGAAAAATCCAAAGTTGGTCTAGGAAAACTCGATTTCTCGGCTCCCGGGTAATGTTTTCCTCGTACCGAAGGAATGTTGTCTACCCACAGTCCAATCCGCATCGTCCGACAACCGATTTTCTTCGACCGGATCGACGTAAATGGGCAATGATCGAGATCCATCGAGAAAAAAATCAAAACGGACGAGAAAAACCCAAAGTTGATCGAGGAAAACTTGATTTCTCGGCCCCAGGGTAATGTTTTCGTCGTACTGAAGGAATACTGTCTACCCACAGACCATTCCGCATCGTCCGACAACCAATTTTCTTCGACCGGATCGACGTAAATGGGCAATGATCAAGATCCATCGAGGAAAAACTCGAAATGGACGAGAAAAAACCAAAGTTGGTCTAGGAAAACTCGATTTCTCGGCCCCCGGGTAATGTTTTCCTCGTACCGAAGGAATGTTGTCTACCCACAGTCCAATCCGCATCGTCCGGCAACCGATTTTCTTCGACCGGATCGACGTAAATGGGCAATGATCGAGATCCATCGAGAAAAAAATCAAAACGGACGAGAAAAACCCAAAGTTGATCGAGGAAAACTTGATTTCTCGGCCCCAGGGTAATGTTTTCGTCGTACTGAAGGAATACTGTCTACCCACAGACCATTCCGCATCGTCCGACAACCAATTTTCTTCGACCGGATCGACGTAAATGGGCAATGATCAAGATCCATCGAGGAAAAACTCGAAATGGACGAGAAAAAACCAAAGTTGGTCTAGGAAAACTCGATTTCTCGGCCCCCGGGTAATGTTTTCCTCGTACCGAAGGAATGTTGTCTACCCACAGTCCAATCCGCATCGTCCGGCAACCGATTTTCTTCGACCGGATCGACGTAAATGGGCAATGATCGAGATCCATCGAGAAAAAAATCAAAACGGACGAGAAAAACCCAAAGTTGATCGAGGAAAACTTGATTTCTCGGCCCCAGGGTAATGTTTTCGTCGTACTGAAGGAATACTGTCTACCCACAGACCATTCCGCATCGTCCGACAACCAATTTTCTTCGACCGGATCGACGTAAATGGGCAATGATCAAGATCCATCGAGGAAAAACTCGAAATGGACGAGAAAAAACCAAAGTTGGTCTAGGAAAACTCGATTTCTCGGCCCCCGGGTAATGTTTTCCTCGTACCGAAGGAATGTTGTCTACCCACAGTCCAATCCGCATCGTCCGGCAACCGATTTTCTTCGACCGGATCGACATAAATGGGCAATGATCGAGATCCATCGAGAAAAAAATCAAAACGGACGAGAAAAACCCAAAGTTGATCGAGGAAAACTTGATTTCTCGGCCCCCGGGTAATGTTTTCGTCGTACTGAAGGAATACTGTCTACCCACAGGCCATTCCGCATCGTTCGACGACTGATTTTCTTCGACCGGATCGACGTAAATGGGCAATGCTCGAGATCCATCGAGGAAAAAATCAAAAAAGGACGAGAAAAACCCAAAGTTGGACGAGGAAAACTCGATTTCTCGGCCCCCGGGTAATGTTTTCCTCGTACCGAAGGAATGTTGTTTACCCACAGGCTAATCTGCATCGTTCGGCAACCGATTTTCTTCGACCGGATCGAAGTAAATGGGCAATGATAGAGATCCATCGAGGAAAAAATTAAAACGGACGAGAAAAAACCAAAGTTGGTCGAGGAAAACTCGATTTCTCGGCCCCCGGGTAATGTTTTCCTCGTACCAAAGGAATGCTCTCTATCCACAGGCCATTCCGCATCGTCCGACAAACGATTTTCTACAACCGGATCGACGTAAATGGGCAATGATCAAGATCCATCGAGGAAAAACTTGAAATGGACGAGAAAAAACCAAAGTTGGTCGAGGAAAACTCAATTTTTCGGCCCCCGGGTAATGTTTTCCTCGTACCGAAGAAATGTTGTCTACCCACAGGCCAATCCGCATCGTCCGGCAACCGATTTTCTTCGACCCGATCGACGTAAATGGGCAATGATCGAGATCCATCGAGAAAAAAATTAAAACGGACGAGAAAAAACCAAAGTTGGTCGAGGAAAATTCGATTTCTCGGCCCTCGGGTAATGTTTTCCTCGTACCTAAGGAATGCTGTCTACCCACAGGCCATTCCGCATCGTTCGACAACCGATTTTCTTCGACCGGATCGACGTAAATGGGCAATGATCGAGATCCATCGAGGAAAAAATCAAAACGGACGAGAAAAACCCAAAGTTTGTCTAGGAAAACTCGATTTCTCGGCCCCCGGGTAATGTTTTCCTTGTACCGAAGGAATGCTGTCCACCCACAAGCCATTTTGTGTCGTCCAGCAACCAATTTTCTTCGATCGGATAGATGTAAATGGGAATTGATCGAGATCCATCGAGGAAAAAATCAAAACGGACGAGAAAAACCCAAATTTGGTCGAGGAAAACTCGATTTCTCGGTCCCCGGGTAATGTTTTCCTCGTACCAAACGAATGCCGTCCAACCACATGCCATTCCGCATCTTTCAGCAAACGATTTTCTTCGACCGGATCGACGTAAATGGGCATTGATCATGATCCATCGAGGAAAAAGTCAAAACGGACGAGAAAAAACCAAAGTTGGTCAAGGAAAACTCGATTTCTCGGCCCCTGGGTAATATTTTCCTCGTACCGAAGGAATGCTGTCTACCCACATGCCCTTTCGCATCGTCCGGTAACCGATTTTCGTCTACTGGATCGACGTAAATGGGCAATATTCGAGATCCATCGAGGAAAAAATCAAAACGGACGAGAAAAAACTAAAGTTGGTCGAGGAAAACTCGATTTCTCGGCCCCTGGGTAATATTTTCCTCGTACCAAAGGAATGCTATCTGTCCACAGGCCAATCCGCATCGTCCGGCAACCGATTTTCTTCGACCGGATCGACGTAAATGGGCAATGATCGAGATCCATCGAGAAAAAAATCAAAACGGAAGAGAAAAACCCAAAGTTGATCGAGGAAAATTCGATTTGTCGGCCCCCGGGTAATGTTTTCCTCGTACCGAAGGAATGCTGTCCACCCACAAGCCATTCTGTGTCGTCCAGCAACCGATTTTCTTTGATCAGATAGATGTAAATGGGAATTGATCGAGATCCATCGAGGAAAAAATCAAAACAAACGAGAAAAAACCAAAGTTGGTCGAGGAAAACTCGATTTCTCAGCCCCCGGGTAATGTTTTCCTCGTACCGAAGGAATGTTGTCTACCCACAGTCCAATCCGCATCGTCCGGAAACTGATTTTCTTCGACCGGATCGACGTAAATGGGCAATGATAGAGATCCATCGAGAAAAAAATCAAAACGGACGAGAAAAACCCAAAGTTGATCGAGGAAAACTTTATTTCTCGGCCCCCGGGTAATGTTTTCGTCGTACTGAAGGAATACTGTCTACCCACAGGCCATTCCGCATCGTTCGACGACTGATTTACTTCGACCGGATCGACGTAAATGGGCAATGATCGAGATCCATCAAGGAAAAAATCAAAACGGACGAGAAAAAACCAAAGTTGGTCGAAGAAAACTCGATTTCTCGGCTCCCGGGTAATGTTTTCCTCGTACCGAAGGAATGTTGTCTACCCACAATCCAATCCGCATCGTCCGGCAACCGATTTTCTTCGACCGGATCGACGTAAATGGGCAATGATCGAGATCCATCGAGAAAAAAATCAAAACGGACGAGAAAAACCCAAAGTTGATCGAGGAAAACTTGATTTCTCGGCCCCAGGGTAATGTTTTCGTCGTACTGAAGGAATACTGTCTACCCACAGACCATTCCGCATCGTCCGACAACCAATTTTCTTCGACCGGATCGACGTAAATGGGCAATGATCAAGATCGATCGAGGAAAAACTCGAAATGGACGAGAAAAAACCAAAGTTGGTCTAGGAAAACTCGATTTCTCGGCCCCCGGGTAATGTTTTCCTCGTACCGAAGGAATGTTGTCTACCCACAGTCCAATCCGCATCGTCCGGCAACCGATTTTCTTCGACCGGATCGACGTAAATGGGCAATGATCGAGATCCATCGAGAAAAAAATCAAAACGGACGAGAAAAACCCAAAGTTGATCGAGGAAAACTTGATTTCTCGGCCCCAGGGTAATGTTTTCGTCGTACTGAAGGAATACTGTCTACCCACAGACCATTCCGCATCGTCCGACAACCAATTTTCTTCGACCGGATCGACGTAAATGGGCAATGATCAAGATCCATCGAGGAAAAACTCGAAATGGACGAGAAAAAACCAAAGTTGGTCGAGGAAAACTCAATTTTTCGGCCCCCGGGTAATGTTTTCCTCGTACCGAAGAAATGTTGTCTACCCACAGGCCAATCCGCATCGTCCGGCAACCGATTTTCTTCGACCCGATCGACGTAAATGGGCAATGATCGAGATCCATCGAGAAAAAAATTAAAACGGACGAGAAAAAACCAAAGTTGGTCGAGGAAAATTCGATTTCTCGGCCCTCGGGTAATGTTTTCCTCGTACCGAAGGAATGCTGTCTACCCACAGGCCATTCCGCATCGTTCGACAACCGATTTTCTTCGACCGGATCGACGTAAATGGGCAATGCTCGAGATCCATCGAGGAAAAAATCAAAAAAGGACGAGAAAAACCCAAAGTTGGACGAGGAAAACTCGATTTCTCGGCCCCCGGGTAATGTTTTCCTCGTACCGAAGGAATGTTGTTTACCCACAGGCTAATCCGCATCGTTTGGCAACCGATTTTCTTCGACCGGATCGAAGTAAATGGGCAATGATAGAGATCCATCGAGGAAAAAATTAAAACGGACGAGAAAAAACCAAAGTTGGTCGAGGAAAACTCGATTTCTCGGCCCCCGGGTAATGTTTTCCTCGTACCAAAGGAATGCTCTCTATCCACAAGCCATTCCGCATCGTCCGACAAACGATTTTCTACAACCGGATCGACGTAAATGGGCAATGATCAAGATCCATCGAGGAAAAACTTGAAATGGACGAGAAAAAACCAAAGTTGGTCGAGGAAAACTCAATTTTTCGGCCCCCGGGTAATGTTTTCCTCGTACCGAAGAAATGTTGTCTACCCACAGGCCAATCCGCATCGTCCGGCAACCGATTTTCTTCGACCCGATCGACGTAAATGGGCAATGATCGAGATCCATCGAGAAAAAAATTAAAACGGACGAGAAAAAACCAAAGTTGGTCGAGGAAAATTCGATTTCTCGGCCCTCGGGTAATGTTTTCCTCGTACCGAAGGAATGCTGTCTACCCACAGGCCATTCCGCATCGTTCGACAACCGATTTTCTTCGACCGGATCGACGTAAATGGGCAATGATCGAGATCCATCGAGGAAAAAATCAAAACGGACGAGAAAAACCCAAAGTTTGTCTAGGAAAACTCGATTTCTCGGCCCCCGGGTAATGTTTTCCTTGTACCGAAGGAATGCTGTCCACCCACAAGCCATTTTGTGTCGTCCAGCAACCAATTTTCTTCGATCGGATAGATGTAAATGGGAATTGATCGAGATCCATCGAGGAAAAAATCAAAACGGACGAGAAAAACCCAAATTTGGTCGAGGAAAACTCGATTTCTCGGTCCCCGGGTAATGTTTTCCTCGTACCAAACGAATGCCGTCCAACCACATGCCATTCCGCATCTTTCAGCAAACGATTTTCTTCGACCGGATCGACGTAAATGGGCATTGATCATGATCCATCGAGGAAAAAGTCAAAACGGACGAGAAAAAACCAAAGTTGGTCAAGGAAAACTCGATTTCTCGGCCCCTGGGTAATATTTTCCTCGTACCGAAGGAATGCTGTCTACCCACATGCCCTTTCGCATCGTCCGGTAACCGATTTTCGTCTACTGGATCGACGTAAATGGGCAATATTCGAGATCCATCGAGGAAAAAATCAAAACGGACGAGAAAAAACTAAAGTTGGTCGAGGAAAACTCGATTTCTCGGCCCCTGGGTAATATTTTCCTCGTACCAAAGGAATGCTATCTGTCCACAGGCCAATCCGCATCGTCCGGCAACCGATTTTCTTCGACCGGATCGACGTAAATGGGCAATGATCGAGATCCATCGAGACAAAAATCAAAACGGAAGAGAAAAACCCAAAGTTGATCGAGGAAAATTCGATTTCTCGGCCCCCGGGTAATGTTTTCCTCGTACCGAAGGAATGCTGTCCACCCACAAGCCATTCTGTGTCGTCCAGCAACCGATTTTCTTTGATCAGATAGATGTAAATGGGAATTGATCGAGATCCATCGAGGAAAAAATCAAAACAAACGAGAAAAAACCAAAGTTGGTCGAGGAAAACTCGATTTCTCAGCCCCCGGGTAATGTTTTCCTCGTACCGAAGGAATGTTGTCTACCCACAGTCCAATCCGCATCGTCCGGAAACTGATTTTCTTCGACCGGATCGACATAAATGGGCAATGATAGAGATCCATCGAGAAAAAAATCAAAACGGACGAGAAAAACCCAAAGTTGATCGAGGAAAACTTTATTTCTCGGCCCCCGGGTAATGTTTTCGTCGTACTGAAGGAATACTGTCTACCCACAGGCCATTCCGCATCGTTCGACGACTGATTTTCTTCGACCGGATCAACGTAAATGGGCAATGATCGAGATCCATCGAGGAAAAAATCAAAACGGACGAGAAAAACCCAAAGTTGCACGAGGAAAACTCGATTTCTCGGCCCCCGGGTAATGTTTTCCTCGTACCGAAGGAATGTTGTTTACCCACAGGCTAATCTGCATCGTTCGGCAACCGATTTTCTTCGACCGGATCGAAGTAAATGGGCAATGATAGAGATCCATCGAGGAAAAAATTAAAACGGACGAGAAAAAACCAAAGTTGGTCGAGGAATACTCGATTTTTCGGCCCCCGGGTAATGTTTTCCTCGTACCAAAGGAATGCTCTCTATCCATAGGCCATTCTACATCGTCCGACAAACGATTTTCTTCGACCGGATCGACGTAAATGGGCAATGATCAAGATCCATCGAGGAAAAACTCGAAATGGACGAGAAAAAAGAAAAGTTGGTCGAGGAAAACTCGATTTTTCGGCCCCTGGGTAATATTTTCCTCGTACCGAAGAAATGCTGTCTACCCACAGGCCAATCCGCATCGTCCGGCAATCGATTTTCTTCGACCGGATCGACGTAAATGGGCAATGATCGAGATCCATCGAGGAAAAAATTTAAACGGACGAGAAAAAACCAATGTTGGTTGAGGAAAACTCGATTTCTCGGCCCTCGGGTAATGTTTTCCTCGTACCGAAGGAATGCTGTCTACCCACAAGCCATTCCGCATCGTTCGACAACCTATTTTCTTCAATCGGATCGACGTAAATGGGCAATGATCGAGATCCATCGAGGAAAAAATCAAAACGGACGAGAAAAACCCAAAGTTGATCGAGGAAAACTCGATTTCTCGGCCCCCGGGTAATGTTTTCCTCGTACCGAAGGAATGCTGTCTACCCACAGGCCAATCAGCATCGTCCGGCAACCGATTTTCTTCGACCGGATCGACGTAAATGGGCAATGATCGAGATCCATCGTGGAAAAAATTAAAACGGACGAGAAAAACCCAAAGTTGGTCTAGGAAAACTCGATTTCTCGGCCCCCGGGTAATGTTTTCCTCGTACCGAAGGAATGTTGTCTACCCACAGTCCAATCCGCATCGTCCGGCAACCGATTTTCTTCGACCGGATCGGCGTAAATGGGCAATGATCGAGATCCATCGAGGAAAAAATCAAAACGGACGAGAAAAACCCAAAGTTGGTCTAGGAAAACTCGATTTCTCGGCCCCCGGGTAATGTTTTCCTCGTACCGAAGGAATATTGTCTACCCACAGTCCAATCCGCATCGTCTGGCAACCGATTTTCTTCGACCGGATCGACGTAAATGGGCAATGATCGAGATCCATCGAGGAAAAAATCAAAACGGACGAGAAAAACCCAAAGTTGATCGAGGAAAACTTGATTTCTCGGCCCCCGGGTAATGTTTTCGTCGTACTGTAGGAATACTGTCTACCCACAGGCCATTCCGCATCGTTCGACGACTTATTTTCTTCGACCGGATCGACGTAAATGGGCAATGATCGAGATCCATCGAGGAAAAAATCAAAACGGACGAGAAAAACCCAAAGTTGGATGAGGAAAACTCGATTTCTTGGTCCCCGGGTAATGTTTTCCTCATACCGAAGGAATGTTGTTTACCCACAGGCCAATCCGCATCGTTTGGCAACCGATTTTCTTTGACCGGATCGAAGTAAATGGGCAATGATCGAGATCCATCGAGGAAAAATTTTAAACGGACGAGAAAAAACCAAAGTTGGTCGAGGAAAACTCGATTTCTCGGCCCCCGGGTAATGTTTTCCTCGTACCGAAGGAATACTCTCTATCCACATGCCATTCCGCATCGTCCGACAAACGATTTTCTTCGACCGGATCGACGTAAATGGGCAATGATCGAGATCCATCGAGGAAAAACTCAAAATGGACGAGAAAAAACCAAAGTTGGTCGAGAAAAACTCGATTTCTCGGCCCCCGGGTAATGTTTTCCTCGTACCGAAGGAATGCTCTATCCACAGGCCATTCCGCATCGTCCGACAAACGATTTTCTTCGACCGGATCGACGTAAATGGGCAATGATCAAGATCCATCGAGGAAAAAATCGAAATGGACGAGAAAAAACCAAAGTTGGTCAAGAAAAACTCGATTTCTCGGCCCCTGGGTAATGTTTTCCTCGTACCGAAGGAATGTTGTTAACCAACAGGCAAATCCGCATCGTTCGGCAAACGATTTTCTTCGACCGGATCGACGTAAATGGGCAATGATCGAGATCCATCAAGGAAAAAATTAAAACGGACGAGAAAAACCAAGGTTGGTCGAGGTAAACTCGATTTTTCGGCCCCCGGGTAATGTTTTCCTCGTACCGAAGGAATGCTGTCCACCCACAAGCCATTCTGTGTCATCCAGCAACCGATTTTCTTCTATCGGATAGATGTAAATGGGTATTGATCGAGATCCATCGAGGAAAAAATCAAAACAAACGAGAAAAACCCAAAGTTGGTCGAGGAAAACTCGATTTCTCGGTCCCCGGGTAATGTTTTCCTCGTACCAAACGAATGCCGTCCAACAACAGGACATTCCGCATCGTTCAGCAAAAGATTTTTTTTGACCGGATCGACGTAAATGGGCATTGATCAAGATCCATCGAGGAAAAAAATCAAAACGGACGAGAAAAAACCAAAGTTGGTCGAGGAAAACTCGATTTCTCGGCCCCTGGGTAATATTTTCCTCGTACCGAAGGAATGTTGTCTACCCACAGGCCATTTCGAATCGTCCGGTAACCGATTTTCGTCGACTGGATCGACGTAAATGGGCAATATGAGATCCATCGAGGAAAAAATCGAAACGGACGAGAAAAAACTAAAGTTGTTCGAGGAAAACTCGATTTCTCGGCCCTTGGGTAATGTTTTCCTCGTACTAAAGGAATGCTATCTACCCACAGGCCAATCCACATCGTCCGGCAACTGATTTTCTTCGACCGGATCGACGTAAATGGGCATTGATCATGATCCATCGAGGAAAAAATCGAAACGGACGAGAAAAAACCAAAGTTGGTCGAGAAAAACTCGATTTCTCGGTCCCCGGGTAATGTTTTCCTCGTACCGAAGGAATGCTATCTACCCACAGGCCCTTTCGCATCGTCCGGTAACCGATTTTCGTCTACTGGATCGACGTAAATGGGCAATATTCGAGATCCATCGAGGAAAAAATCGAAACGGACGAGAAAAAACTAAAGTTGGTCGAGGAAAACTCGATTTCTCGGCCCCTGGGTAATATTTTCCTCGTACCAAAGGAATGCTATCTGTCCACAGGCCAATCCGCATCGTCCGGCAACCGATTTTCTTCGACCGGATCGACGTAAATGGGCAATGATCGAGATCCATCGAGAAAAAAATCAAAACGGAAGAGAAAAACCCAAAGTTGATCGAGGAAAATTCGATTTCTCGGCCCCCGGGTAATGTTTTCCTCGTACCGAAGGAATGCTGTCCACCCACAAGCCATTCTGTGTCGTCCAGCAACCGATTTTCTTTGATCAGATAGATGTAAATGGGAATTGATCGAGATCCATCGAGGAAAAAATCAAAACAAACGAGAAAAAACCAAAGTTGGTCGAGGAAAACTCGATTTCTCAACCCCCGGGTAATGTTTTCCTCGTACCGAAGGAATGTTGTCTACCCACAGTCCAATCCGCATCGTCCGGAAACTGATTTTCTTCGACCGGATCGACGTAAATGGGCAATGATAGAGATCCATCGAGAAAAAAATCAAAACGGACGAGAAAAACCCAAAGTTGATCGAGGAAAACTTGATTTCTCGGCCCCCGGGTAATGTTTTCGTCGTACTGTAGGAATACTGTCTACCCACAGGCCATTCCGCATCGTTCGACGACTGATTTTCTTCGACCGGATCAACGTAAATGGGCAATGATCGAGATCCATCGAGGAAAAAATCAAAACGGACGAGAAAAACCCAAAGTTGCACGAGGAAAACTCGATTTCTCGGCCCCCGGGTAATGTTTTCCTCGTACCGAAGGAATGTTGTTTACCCACAGGCTAATCTGCATCGTTCGGCAACCGATTTTCTTCGACCGGATCGAAGTAAATGGGCAATGATAGAGATCCATCGAGGAAAAAATTAAAACGGACGAGAAAAAACCAAAGTTGGTCGAGGAATACTCGATTTTTCGGCCCCCGGGTAATGTTTTCCTCGTACCAAAGGAATGCTCTCTATCCATAGGCCATTCTACATCGTCCGACAAACGATTTTCTTCGACCGGATCGACGTAAATGGGCAATGATCAAGATCCATCGAGGAAAAACTCGAAATGGACGAGAAAAAAGAAAAGTTGGTCGAGGAAAACTCGATTTTTCGGCCCCTGGGTAATGTTTTCCTCGTACCGAAGGAATATTGTCTACCCACAGGCCAATCCGCATCGTCTGGCAATCGATTTTCTTCGACCGGATCGACGTAAATGGGCAATGATCGAGATCCATCGAGGAAAAAATCAAAACGGACGAGAAAAACCCAAAGTTGATCGAGGAAAACTTGATTTCTCGGCCCCCGGGTAATGTTTTCGTCGTACTGTAGGAATACTGTCTACCCACAGGCCATTCCGCATCGTTCGACGACTGATTTTCTTCGACCGGATCGACGTAAATGGGCAATGATCGAGATCCATCGAGGAAAAAATCAAAACGGACGAGAAAAACCCAAAGTTGGATGAGGAAAACTCGATTTCTTGGTCCCCGGGTAATGTTTTCCTCATACCGAAGGAATGTTGTTTACCCACAGGCCAATCCGCATCGTTTGGCAACCGATTTTCTTTGACCGGATCGAAGTAAATGGGCAATGATCGAGATCCATCGAGGAAAAATTTTAAACGGACGAGAAAAAACCAAAGTTGGTCGAGGAAAACTCGATTTCTCGGCCCCCGGGTAATGTTTTCCTCGTACCGAAGGAATACTCTCTATCCACATGCCATTCCGCATCGTCCGACAAACGATTTTCTTCGACCGGATCGACGTAAATGGGCAATGATCGAGATCCATCGAGGAAAAACTCAAAATGGACGAGAAAAAACCAAAGTTGGTCGAGAAAAACTCGATTTCTCGGCCCCCGGGTAATGTTTTCCTCGTACCGAAGGAATGCTCTATCCACAGGCCATTCCGCATCGTCCGACAAACGATTTTCTTCGACCGGATCGACGTAAATGGGCAATGATCAAGATCCATCGAGGAAAAAATCGAAATGGACGAGAAAAAACCAAAGTTGGTCAAGAAAAACTCGATTTCTCGGCCCCTGGGTAATGTTTTCCTCGTACCGAAGGAATGTTGTTAACCAACAGGCAAATCCGCATCGTTCGGCAAACGATTTTCTTCGACCGGATCGACGTAAATGGGCAATGATCGAGATCCATCAAGGAAAAAATTAAAACGGACGAGAAAAACCAAGGTTGGTCGAGGTAAACTCGATTTTTCGGCCCCCGGGTAATGTTTTCCTCGTACCGAAGGAATGCTGTCCACCCACAAGCCATTCTGTGTCATCCAGCAACCGATTTTCTTCTATCGGATAGATGTAAATGGGTATTGATCGAGATCCATCGAGGAAAAAATCAAAACAAACGAGAAAAACCCAAAGTTGGTCGAGGAAAACTCGATTTCTCGGTCCCCGGGTAATGTTTTCCTCGTACCAAACGAATGCCGTCCAACAACAGGACATTCCGCATCGTTCAGCAAAAGATTTTTTTTGACCGGATCGACGTAAATGGGCATTGATCAAGATCCATCGAGGAAAAAAATCAAAACGGACGAGAAAAAACCAAAGTTGGTCGAGGAAAACTCGATTTCTCGGCCCCTGGGTAATATTTTCCTCGTACCGAAGGAATGTTGTCTACCCACAGGCCATTTCGAATCGTCCGGTAACCGATTTTCGTCGACTGGATCGACGTAAATGGGCAATATGAGATCCATCGAGGAAAAAATCGAAACGGACGAGAAAAAACTAAAGTTGTTCGAGGAAAACTCGATTTCTCGGCCCTTGGGTAATGTTTTCCTCGTACTAAAGGAATGCTATCTACCCACAGGCCAATCCACATCGTCCGGCAACTGATTTTCTTCGACCGGATCGACGTAAATGGGCATTGATCATGATCCATCGAGGAAAAAATCGAAACGGACGAGAAAAAACCAAAGTTGGTCGAGAAAAACTCGATTTCTCGGTCCCCGGGTAATGTTTTCCTCGTACCGAAGGAATGCTATCTACCCACAGGCCCTTTCGCATCGTCCGGTAACCGATTTTCGTCTACTGGATCGACGTAAATAGGCAATATTCGAGATCCATCGAGGAAAAAATCGAAACGGACGAGAAAAAACTAAAGTTGGTCGAGGAAAACTCGATTTCTCGGCCCCTGGGTAATATGTTCCTCGTACCAAAGGAATGCTATCTGTCCACAGGCCAATCCGCATCGTCCGGCAACCGATTTTCTTCGACCGGATCGACGTAAATGGGCAATGATCGAGATCCATCGAGAAAAAAATCAAAACGGAAGAGAAAAACCCAAAGTTGATCGAGGAAAATTCGATTTCTCGGCCCCCGGGTAATGTTTTCCTCGTACCGAAGGAATGCTGTCCACCCACAAGCCATTCTGTGTCGTCCAGCAACCGATTTTCTTTGATCAGATAGATGTAAATGGGAATTGATCGAGATCCATCGAGGAAAAAATCAAAACAAACGAGAAAAAACCAAAGTTGGTCGAGGAAAACTCGATTTCTCAGCCCCCGGGTAATGTTTTCCTCGTACCGAAGGAATGTTGTCTACCCACAGTCCAATCCGCATCGTCCGGAAACTGATTTTCTTCGACCGGATCGACGTAAATGGGCAATGATAGAGATCCATCGAGAAAAAAATCAAAACGGACGAGAAAAACCCAAAGTTGATCGAGGAAAACTTGATTTCTCGGCCCCCGGGTAATGTTTTCGTCGTACTGTAGGAATACTGTCTACCCACAGGCCATTCCGCATCGTTCGACGACTGATTTTCTTCGACCGGATCAACGTAAATGGGCAATGATCGAGATCCATCGAGGAAAAAATCAAAACGGACGAGAAAAACCCAAAGTTGCACGAGGAAAACTCGATTTCTCGGCCCCCGGGTAATGTTTTCCTCGTACCGAAGGAATGTTGTTTACCCACAGGCTAATCTGCATCGTTCGGCAACCGATTTTCTTCGACCGGATCGAAGTAAATGGGCAATGATAGAGATCCATCGAGGAAAAAATTAAAACGGACGAGAAAAAACCAAAGTTGGTCGAGGAATACTCGATTTTTCGGCCCCCGGGTAATGTTTTCCTCGTACCAAAGGAATGCTCTCTATCCATAGGCCATTCTACATCGTCCGACAAACGATTTTCTTCGACCGGATCGACGTAAATGGGCAATGATCAAGATCCATCGAGGAAAAACTCGAAATGGACGAGAAAAAAGAAAAGTTGGTCGAGGAAAACTCGATTTTTCGGCCCCTTGGTAATATTTTCCTCGTACCGAAGAAATGCTGTCTACCCACAGGCCAATCCGCATCGTCCGGCAATCGATTTTCTTCGACCGGATCGACGTAAATGGGCAATGATCGAGATCCATCGAGGAAAAAATTAAAACGGACGAGAAAAAACCAATGTTGGTTGAGGAAAACTCGATTTCTCGGCCCTCGGGTAATGTTTTCCTCGTACCGAAGGAATGCTGTCTACCCACAAGCCATTCCGCATCGTTCGACAACCTATTTTCTTCGATCGGATCGACGTAAATGGGCAATGATCGAGATCCATCGAGGAAAAAATCAAAACGAACGAGAAAAACCCAAAGTTGATCGAGGAAAACTCGATTTCTCGGCCCCCGGGTAATGTTTTCCTCGTACCGAAGGAATGCTGTCTACCCACAGGCCAATCAGCATCGTCCGGCAACCGATTTTCTTCGACCGGATCGACGTAAATGGGCAATGATCGAGATCCATCGTGGAAAAAATTAAAACGGACGAGAAAAACCCAAAGTTGGTCTAGGAAAACTCGATTTCTCGGCCCCCGGGTAATGTTTTCCTCGTACCGAAGGAATGTTGTCTACCCACAGTCCAATCCGCATCGTCCGGCAACCGATTTTCTTCGACCGGATCGACGTAAATGGGCAATGATCGAGATCCATCGAGGAAAAAATCAAAACGGACGAGAAAAACCCAAAGTTGATCGAGGAAAACTTGATTTCTCGGCCCCCGGGTAATGTTTTCGTCGTACTGAAAGAATACTGTCTACCCACAGGCCATTCCGCATCGTTCGACGACTGATTTTCTTCGACCGGATCGACGTAAATGGGCAATGATCGAGATCCATCGAGGAAAAAATCAAAACAGACGAGAAAAACCCAAAGTTGGACGAGGAAAACTCGATTTCTTGGTCCCCGGGTAATGTTTTCCTCGTACCGAAGGAATGTTGTTTACCCACAGGCCAATCCACATCGTCCGGCAACCGATTTTCTTCGACCGGATCGACGTAAATGGGCAATGATCGAGATCCATCGAGGAAAAAATTAAAACGGACGAGAAAAACCCAAAGTTGGTCTAGGAAAACTCGATTTCTCGGCCCCCGGGTAATGTTTTCCTCGTACCGAAGGAATGTTGTCTACCCACAGTCCAATCCGCATCGTCCGGCAACCGATTTTCTTCGACCGGATCGGCGTAAATGGGCAATGATCGAGATCCATCGAGGAAAAAATCAAAACGGACGAGAAAAACCCAAAGTTGGTCTAGGAAAACTCGAT
Source organism: Lepidium didymum (assembly GCA_963920545.1). Classification (NCBI taxonomy): domain Eukaryota; kingdom Viridiplantae; phylum Streptophyta; class Magnoliopsida; order Brassicales; family Brassicaceae; genus Lepidium; species Lepidium didymum. Next base: position 10,488,878 of record OY986981.1, on the reverse strand, counting down.
TTCTCGGCCCCCGGGTAATGTTTTCCTCGTACCGAAGGAATATTGTCTACCCACAGTCCAATCCGCATCGTCTGGCAACCGATTTTCTTCGACCGGATCGACGTAAATGGGCAATGATCGAGATCCATCGAGGAAAAAATCAAAACGGACGAGAAAAACCCAAAGTTGATCGAGGAAAACTTGATTTCTCGGCCCCCGGGTAATGTTTTCGTCGTACTGTAGGAATACTGTCTACCCACAGGCCATTCCGCATCGTTCGACGACTGATTTTCTTCGACCGGATCGACGTAAATGGGCAATGATCGAGATCCATCGAGGAAAAAATCAAAACGGACGAGAAAAACCCAAAGTTGGACGAGGAAAACTCGATTTCTTGGTCCCCGAGTAATGTTTTCCTCGTACCGAAGGAATGTTGTTTACCCACAGGCCAATCCGCATCGTTTGGCAACCGATTTTCTTTGACCGGATCGAAGTAAATGGGCAATGATCGAGATCCATCGAGGAAAAATTTTAAACGGACGAGAAAAAACCAAAGTTGGTCGAGGAAAACTCGATTTCTCGGCCCCCGGGTAATGTTTTCCTCGTACCGAAGGAATACTCTCTATCCACATGCCATTCCGCATCGTCCGACAAACGATTTTCTTCGACCGGATCGACGTAAATGGGCAATGATCGAGATCCATCGAGGAAAAACTCAAAATGGACGAGAAAAAACCAAAGTTGGTCGAGAAAAACTCGATTTCTCGGCCCCCGGGTAATGTTTTCCTCGTACCGAAGGAATGTTGTCTACCCACAGTCCAATCCGCATCGTCCGGCAACCGATTTTCTTCGACCGGATTGGCGTAAATGGGCAATGATCGAGATCCATCGAGGAAAAAATCAAAACGGACGAGAAAAACCCAAAGTTGGTCTAGGAAAACTCGATTTCTCGGCCCCCGGGTAATGTTTTCCTCGTACCGAAGGAATATTGTCTACCCACAGTCCAATCAGCATCGTCTGGCAACCGATTTTCTTCGACCGGATCGACGTAAATGGGCAATGATCGAGATCCATCGAGGAAAAAATCAAAACGGACGAGAAAAACCCAAAGTTGATCGAGGAAAACTTGATTTCTCGGCCCCCGGGTAATGTTTTCGTCGTACTGTAGGAATACTGTCTACCCACAGGCCATTCCGCATCGTTCGACGACTGATTTTCTTCGACCGGATCGACGTAAATGGGCAATGATCGAGATCCATCGAGGAAAAAATCAAAACGGACGAGAAAAACCCAAAGTTGGACGAGGAAAACTCGATTTCTTGGTCCCCGAGTAATGTTTTCCTCGTACCGAAGGAATGTTGTTTACCCACAGGCCAATCCGCATCGTTTGGCAACCGATTTTCTTTGACCGGATCGAAGTAAATGGGCAATGATCGAGATCCATCGAGGAAAAATTTTAAACGGACGAGAAAAAACCAAAGTTGGTCGAGGAAAACTCGATTTCTCGGCCCCCGGGTAATGTTTTCCTCGTACCGAAGGAATACTCTCTATCCACATGCCATTCCGCATCGTCCGACAAACGATTTTCTTCGACCAGATCGACGTAAATGGGCAATGATCGAGATCCATCGAGGAAAAACTCAAAATGGACGAGAAAAAACCAAAGTTGGTCGAGAAAAACTCGATTTCTCGGCCCCCGGGTAATGTTTTCCTCGTACCGAAGGAATGTTGTCTACCCACAGTCCAATCCGCATCGTCCGGCAACCGATTTTCTTCGACCGGATTGGCGTAAATGGGCAATGATCGAGATCCATCGAGGAAAAAATCAAAACGGACGAGAAAAACCCAAAGTTGGTCTAGGAAAACTCGATTTCTCGGCCCCCGGGTAATGTTTTCCTCGTACCGAAGGAATATTGTCTACCCACAGTCCAATCCGCATCGTCTGGCAACCGATTTTCTTCGACCGGATCGACGTAAATGGGCAATGATCGAGATCCATCGAGGAAAAAATCAAAACGGACGAGAAAAACCCAAAGTTGATCGAGGAAAACTTGATTTCTCGGCCCCCGGGTAATGTTTTCGTCGTACTGTAGGAATACTGTCTACCCACAGGCCATTCCGCATCGTTCGACGACTGATTTTCTTCGACCGGATCGACGTAAATGGGCAATGATCGAGATCCATCGAGGAAAAAATCAAAACGGACGAGAAAAACCCAAAGTTGGTCTAGGAAAACTCGATTTCTCGGCCCCCGGGTAATGTTTTCCTCGTACCGAAGGAATGTTGTCTACCCACAGTCCAATCCGCATCGTCCGGCAACCGATTTTCTTCGACCGGATCGGCGTAAATGGGCAATGATCGAGATCCATCGAGGAAAAAATCAAAACGGACGAGAAAAACCCAAAGTTTGTCTAGGAAAACTCGATTTCTCGGCCCCCGGGTAATGTTTTCCTCGTACCGAAGGAATATTGTCTACCCACAGTCCAATCCGCATCGTCTGGCAACCGATTTTCTTCGACCGGATCGACGTAAATGGGCAATGATCGAGATCCATCGAGGAAAAAATCAAAACGGACGAGAAAAACCCAAAGTTGATCGAGGAAACTTGATTTCTCGGCCCCCAGGTAATGTTTTCGTCGTACTGTAGGAATACTGTCTACCCACAGGCCATTCCGCATCGTTCGACGACTGATTTTCTTCGACCGGATCGACGTAAATGGGCAATGATCGAGATCCATCGAGGAAAAAATCAAAACGGACGAGAAAAACCCAAAGTTGGACGAGGAAAACTCGATTTCTTGGTCCCTGGGTAATGTTTTCCTCATACCGAAGGAATGTTGTTTACCCACAGGCCAATCCGCATCGTTTGGCAACCGATTTTCTTTGACCGGATCGAAGTAAATGGGCAATGATCGAGATCCATCGAGGAAAAATTTTAAACGGACGAGAAAAAACCAAAGTTGGTCGAGGAAAACTCGATTTCTCGGCCCCCGGGTAATGTTTTCCTCGTACCGAAGGAATACTCTCTATCCACATGCCATTCCGCATCGTCCGACAAACGATTTTCTTCGACCGGATCGACGTAAATGGGCAATGATCGAGATCCATCGAGGAAAAACTCAAAATGGACGAGAAAAAACCAAAGTTGGTCGAGAAAAACTCGATTTCTCGGCCCCCGGGTAATGTTTTCCTCGTACCGAAGGAATGCTCTATCCACAGGCCATTCCGCATCGTCCGACAAACGATTTTCTTCGACCGGATCGACGTAAATGGGCAATGATCAAGATCCATCGAGGAAAAAATCGAAATGGACGAGAAAAAACCAAAGTTGATCGAGGAAAACTCGATTTCTCGGCCCTCGGGTAATGTTTTCCTCGTACCGAAGGAATGCTGTCTACCCACAAGCCATTCCGCATCGTTCGACAACCTATTTTCTTCAATCGGATCGACGTAAATGGGCAATGATCGAGATCCATCGAGGAAAAAATCAAAACGGACGAGAAAAACCCAAAGTTGATCGAGGAAAACTCGATTTCTCGGCCCCCGGGTAATGTTTTCCTCGTACCGAAGGAATGCTGTCTACCCACAGGCCAATCAGCATCGTCCGGCAACCGATTTTCTTCGACCGGATCGACGTAAATGGGCAATGATCGAGATCCATCGTGGAAAAAATTAAAACGGACGAGAAAAACCCAAAGTTGGTCTAGGAAAACTCGATTTCTCGGCCCCCGGGTAATGTTTTCCTCGTACCGAAGGAATGTTGTCTACCCACAGTCCAATCCGCATCGTCCGGCAACCGATTTTCTTCGACCGGATCGACGTAAATGGGCAATGATCGAGATCCATCGAGGAAAAAATCAAAACGGACGAGAAAAACCCAAAGTTGATCGAGGAAAACTTGATTTCTCGGCCCCCGGGTAATGTTTTCGTCGTACTGAAAGAATACTGTCTACCCACAGGCCATTCCGCATCGTTCGACGACTGATTTTCTTCGACCGGATCGACGTAAATGGGCAATGATCGAGATCCATCGAGGAAAAAATCAAAACGGACGAGAAAAACCCAAAGTTGGACGAGGAAAACTCGATTTCTTGGTCCCCGGGTAATGTTTTCCTCGTACCGAAGGAATGTTGTTTACCCACAGGCCAATCCACATCGTCCGGCAACCGATTTTCTTCGACCGGATCGACGTAAATGGGCAATGATCGAGATCCATCGAGGAAAAAATTAAAACGGACGAGAAAAACCCAAAGTTGGTCTAGGAAAACTCGATTTCTCGGCCCCCGGGTAATGTTTTCCTCGTACCGAAGGAATGTTGTCTACCCACAGTCCAATCCGCATCGTCCGGCAACCGATTTTCTTCGACCGGATCGGCGTAAATGGGCAATGATCGAGATCCATCGAGGAAAAAATCAAAACGGACGAGAAAAACCCAAAGTTGGTCTAGGAAAACTCGATTTCTCGGCCCCCGGGTAATGTTTTCCTCGTACCGAAGGAATGTTGTCTACCCACAGTCCAATCCGCATCGTCCGGCAACCGATTTTCTTCGACCGGATCGACGTAAATGGGCAATGATCGAGATCCATCGAGGAAAAAATCAAAACGGACGAGAAAAACCCAAAGTTGATCGAGGAAAACTTGATTTCTCGGCCCCCGGGTAATGTTTTCGTCGTACTGAAAGAATACTGTCTACCCACAGGCCATTTCGCATCGTTCGACGACTGATTTTCTTCAATCGGATCGACGTAAATGGGCAATGATCGAGATCCATCGAGGAAAAAATCAAAACGGACGAGAAAAACCCAAAGTTGATCGAGGAAAACTCGATTTCTCGGCCCCCGGGTAATGTTTTCCTCGTACCGAAGGAATGCTGTCTACCCACAGGCCAATCAGCATCGTCCGGCAACCGATTTTCTTCGACCGGATCGACGTAAATGGGCAATGATCGAGATCCATCGTGGAAAAAATTAAAACGGACGAGAAAAACCCAAAGTTGGTCTAGGAAAACTCGATTTCTCGGCCCCCGGGTAATGTTTTCCTCGTACCGAAGGAATGTTGTTTACCCACAGGCCAATCCGCATCGTTTGGCAACCGATTTTCTTTGACCGGATCGAAGTAAATGGGCAATGATCGAGATCCATCGAGGAAAAATTTTAAACGGACGAGAAAAAACCAAAGTTGGTCGAGGAAAACTCGATTTCTCGGCCCCCGGGTAATGTTTTCCTCGTACCGAAGGAATACTCTCTATCCACATGCCATTCCGCATCGTCCGACAAACGATTTTCTTCGACCGGATCGACGTAAATGGGCAATGATCGAGATCCATCGAGGAAAAACTCAAAATGGACGAGAAAAAACCAAAGTTGGTCGAGAAAAACTCGATTTCTCGGCCCCCGGGTAATGTTTTCCTCGTACCAGGAATGCTCTATCCACAGGCCATTCCGCATCGTCCGACAAACGATTTTCTTCGACCGGATCGACGTAAATGGGCAATGATCAAGATCCATCGAGGAAAAAATCGAAATGGACGAGAAAAAACCAAAGTTGGTCAAGAAAAACTCGATTTCTCGGCCCCTGGGTAATGTTTTCCTCGTACCGAAGGAATGTTGTTAACCAACAGGCAAATCCGCATCGTTCGGCAAACGATTTTCTTCGACCGGATCGACGTAAATGGGCAATGATCGAGATCCATCAAGGAAAAAATTAAAACGGACGAGAAAAACCAAGGTTGGTCGAGGGAAACTCGATTTTTCGGCCCCCGGGTAATGTTTTCCTCGTACCGAAGGAATGCTGTCCACCCACAAGCCATTCTGTGTCATCCAGCAACCGATTTTCTTCTATCGGATAGATGTAAATGGGTATTGATCGAGATCCATCGAGGAAAAAATCAAAACAAACGAGAAAAACCCAAAGTTGGTCGAGGAAAACTCGATTTCTCGGTCCCCGGGTAATGTTTTCCTCGTACCAAACGAATGCCGTCCAACAACAGGACATTCCGCATCGTTCAGCAAAAGATTTTTTTTGACCGGATCGACGTAAATGGGCATTGATCAAGATCCATCGAGGAAAAAAATCAAAACGGACGAGAAAAAACCAAAGTTGGTCGAGGAAAACTCGATTTCTCGGCCCCTGGGTAATATTTTCCTCGTACCGAAGGAATGTTGTCTACCCACAGGCCATTTCGAATCGTCCGGTAACCGATTTTCGTCGACTGGATCGACGTAAATGGGCAATATGAGATCCATCGAGGAAAAAATCGAAACGGACGAGAAAAAACTAAAGTTGTTCGAGGAAAACTCGATTTCTCGGCCCTTGGGTAATATTTTCCTCGTACTAAAGGAATGCTATCTACCCACAGGCCAATCCACATCGTCCGGCAACTGATTTTCTTCGACCAGATCGACGTAAATGGGCAATGATCAAGATCCATCGAGGAAAAAATCGAAACGGACGAGAAAAAACCAAAGTTGGTCGAGAAAAACTCGATTTCTCGGTCCCCGGGTAATGTTTTCCTCGTACCGAAGGAATGTTGTCTACCCACAGTCCAATCCGCATCGTCCGGCAACCGATTTTCTTCGAACGGATCGACGTAAATGGGCAATGATCGAGATCCATCGAGAAAAAAATCAAAACAGACGAGAAAAACCCAAAGTTGATAGAGGAAAATTCGATTTCTCGGCCCCCGGGTAATGTTTTCCTCGTACCGAAGGAATGCTGTCCACCCACAAGCCATTCTATGTCGTCCAACAACTGATTTTCTTCGATCGGATAGATGTAAATGGGAATTGATCGAGATCCATTGAGGAAAAAATCAAAACGGACGAGAAAAATCCAAAGTTGGTCGAGGAAAACTCGATTTCTCGGTCCCCGGGTAATGTTTTCCTCGTACCGAAGGAATGTTGTCTACCCACAGTCCAATCCGCATCGTCCGGCAACCGATTTTCTTCGACTGGATCGACGTAAATGGGCAATGATCGAGATCCTTCGAGAAAAAAATCAAAACGGACGAGAAAAACCCAAAGTTGATCGAGGAAAACTTGATTTCTCGGCCCCCGGGTAATGTTTTCCTCGTACGGAAGGAATACTGTCTACCCACAGACCATTCCGCATCGTCCGACAACCAACTTTCTTCGACCGGATCGACGTAAATGGGCAATGATCAAGATCCATCGAGGAAAAACTCGAAATGGACGAGAAAAAACCAAAGTTGGTCAAGGAAAACTCGATTTCTCGGCCCCCGGGTAATGTTTTCCTCGTACCGAAGGAATGCTCTCTATCCACAGGCCATTCCGCATCGTCCGACAAAAGATTTTCTTCGACCGGATCGACGTAAATGGGCAATGATCAAGATCCATCGAGGAAAAACTCGAAATGGACGAGAAAAAACCAAAGTTGGTCGAGAAAAACTCAATTTCTCGGCCCCCGGGTAATGTTTTCCTCGTACGGAAGGAATGCTCTATCCACAGGCCATTCCGCATCGTCCGACAAACGATTTTCTTCGACCGGATCGACGTAAATGGGCAATGATCAAGATCCATCGAGGAAAAACTTGAAATGGATGAGAAAAAACCAAAGTTGGTCAAGAAAAACTCGATTTCTCGGCCCCCGGGTAATGTTTTCCTGGTACCGAAGGAATGTTGTTTACCCACAGGCCAATCTGCATCGTTCGGCAAACGATTTTCTTCGATCGGATCGACGTAAATGGGCAATGATCGAGATCCATCAAGGAAAAAATTAAAACGGACGAGAAAAAACCAAGGTTGGTCGAGGTAAACTCGATTTCTCGGCCCCCGGGTAATGTTTTCCTCGTACCGAAGGAATGCTGTCCACCCACAAGCCATTTTGTGTCGTCCAGCAACCGATTTTCTTCGATCGGATAGATGTAAATGGGAATTGATCGAGATCCATCGAGGAAAAAATCAAAACAAACGAGAAAAACCCAAAGTTGGTCGAGGAAAACTCGATTTCTCGGTCCCCGGGTAATGTTTTCCTCGTACCGAAGGAATGCTGTCTACCCACAGGCCATTTCGCATCGTCCGGTAACCGATTTTCGTCGACCGGATCGACGTAAATGGGCAATATTCGAGATCCATCGAGGAAAAAATAAAAACGGACGAGAAAAAACTAAAGTTGGTCGAGGAAAACTCGATTTCTCGGCCCCTGGGTAATATTTTCCTCGTACCAAAGGAATGCTATCTACCCACAGGCCAATCCGCATCGTCCGGCAACTGATTTTCTTCGACCAGATCGACGTAAATGGGCAATGATCAAGATCAATCGTGGAACAAATCGAAACGGACGAGAAAAAACCAAAGTTGATCGAGGAAAACTTGATTTCTCGGCCCCCGGGTAATGTTTTCGTCGTACTGAAGGAATACTGTCTACCCACAGGCCATTACGCATCGTTCGACGACTGATTTTCTTCGACCGGATCGACGTAAATGGGCAATGATCGAGATCCATCGAGGAAAAAATCAAAACGGACGAGAAAAACACAAAGTTGGACTAGGAAAACTCGATTTCTTGGTCCCCGGGTAATGTTTTCCTCATACCGAAGGAATGTTGTCCACCCACAAGCCATTCTGTGTCGTCCAGCAACTGATTTTCTTCGATCGGATAGATGTAAATGGGAATTGATCGAGATCCATCGAGGAAAAAATCAAAACAAACGAGAAAAAACCAAAGTTGGTCGAGGAAAACTCGATTTCTCAGCCCTCGGGTAATGTTTTCCTCGTACCGAAGGAATGCTCTCTATTCACAAGCCATTCCGCATCGTCCGACAACCAATTTTCTTCGACCGGATCGACGTAAATGGGCAATGATCAAGATCCATCGAGGAAAAATACGAAATGGACGAGAAAAAACCAAAGTTGGTCTAGGAAAACTCGATTTCTCGGCCCCTGGGTAATGATTTCCTCGTACCGAAGGAATGTTGTCTACCCACAGTCCAATCCGCATCGTCCGGCAACCGATTTTTTTCGACCAGATCGACGTAAATGGGCAATGATCGAGATCCATCGAGAAAAAAATCAAAACGGACGAGAAAAACCCAAAGTTGATCGAGGAAAACTTGATTTCTCGGCCCCCGGGTAATGTTTTCGTCGTACTGAAGGAATACTGTCTACCCACAGACCATTCCGCATCGTCCGACAACCAATTTTCTTCGACCGGATCGACGTAAATGGGCAATGATCAAGATCCATCGAGGAAAAACTCGAAATGGACGAGAAAAAACCAAATTTGGTCTAGGAAAACTCGATTTTTCGGCACCCGGGTAATGTTTTCCTCGTACCGAAGGAATGTTGTCTACCCACAGTCCAATCCGCATCGTCTGGCAACCGATTTTCTTCGACCGGATCGACGTATATGGGCAATGATAGAGATCCATCGAGAAAAAAATCAAAACGGACGAGAAAAACCCAAAGTTGATCGAGGAAAACTTTATTTCTCGGCCCCCGGGTAATGTTTTCGTCGTACTGAAGGAATACTGTCTACCCACAGGCCATTCCGCATCGTTCGACGGCTGATTTTCTTTGACCGGATCAACGTAAATGGGCAATGATCGAGATCCATCGAGGAAAAAATTAAAACGGACGAGAAAAACCCAAAGTTGCACGAGGAAAACTCGATTTCTCGGCCCCCGGGTAATGTTTTCCTCGTACCGAAGGAATGTTGTTTACCCACAGGCTAATCTGCATCGTTCGGCAACCGATTTTCTTCGACCGGATCGAAGTAAATGGGCAATGATAGAGATCCATCGAGGAAAAAATTAAAACGGACGAGAAAAAACCAAAGTTGGTCGAGGAAAATTCGATTTTTCGGCCCCCGGGTAATGTTTTCCTCGTACCAAAGGAATGCTCTCTATCCATAGGCCATTCTGCATCGTCCGACAAACGATTTTCTTCGACCGGATCGCCGTAAATGGGCAATGATCAAGATCCATTGAGGAAAAACTCGAAATGGACGAGAAAAAACAAAAGTTGGTCGAGGAAAACTCGATTTTTCGGCCCCTGGGTAATATTTTCCTCGTACCGAAGAAATGTTGTCTACCCACAGGCCAATCCGAATCGTCCGGCAATCGATTTTCTTCGACCGGATCGATGTAAATGGGCAATGATCGAGATCCATCGAGGAAAAAATTAAAACGGACGAGAAAAAACCAATGTTGGTTGAGGAAAACTCGATTTCTCGGCCCTCGGGTAATGTTTTCCTCGTACCGAAGGAATGCTGTCTACCCACAAGCCATTCTGTGTCGTCCAGCAACTGATTTTCTTCGATCGGATAGATGTAAATGGGAATTGATCGAGATCCATCGAGGAAAAAATTAAAACAAAAGAGAAAAAACCAAAGTTGGTCGAGGAAAACTCGATTTCTCAGCCCTCGGGTAATGTTTTCCTCGTACCGAAGGAATGCTCTCTATCCACAAGCCATTCCGCATCGTCCGACAACCAATTTTCTTCGACCGGATCGACGTAAATGGGCAATGATCAAGATCCATCGAGGAAAAATACGAAATGGACGAGAAAAAACCAAAGTTGGTCTAGGAAAACTCGATTTCTCGGCCCCCGGGTAATGATTTCCTTGTACCGAAGGAATGTTGTCTACCCACAGTCCAATCCGCATCGTCCAGCAACCGATTTTTTTCGACCAGATCGACGTAAATGGGCAATGATCGAGATCCATCGAGAAAAAAATCAAAACGGACGAGAAAAACCCAAAGTTGATCGAGGAAAACTCGATTTCTCGGCCCCCAGGTAATGTTTTCCTCGTATCGAAGGAATGCTGTCTACCCACAGGCCAATCAGCATCATCCGGCAACCGATTTTCTTCGACCGGATCGACGTAAATGGGCAATGATCGAGATCCATCGAGGAAAAACTCGAAATAGACGAGAAAAAACCAAATTTGGTCTAGGAAAACTCGATTTTTCGGCCCCCGGGTAATGTTTTCCTCGTACCGAAGGAATGTTGTCTACCCACAGTCCAATCCGCATCGTCTGGCAACCGATTTTCTTCGACCGGATCGACGTATATGGGCAATGATAGAGATCCATCGAAAAAAAATCAAAACGGACGAGAAAAACCCAAAGTTGTTCTAGGAAAACTCGATTTCTCGGCCCCCGGGTAATGTTTTCCTCGTACCGAAGGAATGTTGTCTACCCACAGTCCAATCCGCATCGTCCGGCAACCGATTTTCTTCGACCGGATCGACGTAAATGGGCAATGATCGAGATCCATCGAGGAAAAAATCAAAACGGACGAGAAAAACCCAAAGTTGGTCTAGGAAAACTCGATTTCTCGGCCCCCGGGTAATGTTTTCCTCGTACCGAAGATATATTGTCTACCCACAGTCCAATCCGCATCGTCCGGCAACCGATTTTCTTCGACCGGATCGACGTAAATGGGCAATGATCGAGATCCATCGAGGAAAAAATCAAAACGGACGAGAAAAACCCAAAGTTGATCGAGGAAAACTTGATTTCTCGGCCCCCGGGTAATGTTTTCGTCGTACTGAAGGAATACTGTCTACCCACAGGCCATTACGCATCGTTCGACGACTGATTTTCTTCGACCGGATCGACGTAAATGGGCAATGATTGAGATCCATCGAGGAAAAAATCAAAACGGACGAGAAAAACACAAAGTTGGACGAGGAAAACTCGATTTCTTGGTCCCCGGGTAATGTTTTCCTCATACCGAAGGAATGTTGTTTACCCACAGGCCAATCCGCATCGTTTGGCAACCGATTTTCTTTGACCGGATCGAAGTAAATGGGCAATGATCGAGATCCATCGAGGAAAAAATTTAAACGGACGAGAAAAAACCAAAGTTGGTCGAGGAAAACTCGATTTCTCGGCCCCCGGGTAATGTTTTCCTCGTACCGAAGGAATACTCTCTATCCACAGGCCATTCCGCATCGTCCGACAAACGATTTTCTTCGACCGGATCGACGTAAATGGGCAATGATCGAGATCCATCGAGGAAAAACTCAAAATGGACGAGAAAAAACCAAAGTTGGTCGAGAAAAACTCGATTTCTCGGCCCCCGGGTAATGTTTTCCTCGTACCGAAGGAATGCTCTATCCACAGGCCATTCCGCATCGTCCGACAAACGATTTTCTTCGACCGGATCGACGTAAATGGGCAATGATCAAGATCCATCGAGGAAAAAATCAAAATGGACGAGAAAAAACAAAAGTTGGTCAAGAAAAACTCGATTTCTCGGCCCCTGGGTAATGTTTTCCTCGTACCGAAGGAATGTTGTTAACCCAAAGGCAAATCCGCATCGTTCAGCAAACGATTTTCTTCGACCGGATCGACGTAAATGGGCAATGATCGAGATCCATCAAGGAAAAAATTAAAACGGACGAGAAAAACCAAGGTTGGTCGAGGTAAACTCGATTTCTCGGCCCCCGGGTAATGTTTTCCTCGTACCGAAGGAATGCTGTCCACCCACAAGCCATTCTGTGTCATCCAGCAACCGATTTTCTTCGATCAGATAGATGTAAATGGGAATTGATCGAGATCCATCGAGGAAAAAATCAAAACAAACGAGAAAAACCCAAAGTTGGTCGAGGAAAACTCGATTTCTCGGTCCCCGGGTAATGTTTTCCTCGTACCAAACGAATGTCGTCCAACAACAGGCCATTCCGCATCGTTCAGCAAAAGATTTTCTTTGACCGGATCGACGTAAATGGGCATTGATCAAGATCCATCGAGGAAAAAATTTAAACGGACGAGAAAAAACCAAAGTTGGTCGAGGAAAACTCGATTTCTCGGCCCCCGGGTAATGTTTTCCTCGTACCGAAGGAATACTCTCTATCCACAGGCCATTCCGCATTGTCCGACAAACGATTTTCTTCGACCGGATCGACGTAAATGGGCAATGATCGAGATCCATCGAGAAAAAAATCAAAACGGACGAGAAAAACCCAAAGTTGATCGAGGAAAACTTGATTTCTCGGCCCCCGGGTAATGTTTTCGTCGTACTGAAGGAATACTGTCTACCCACAGACCATTCCGCATCGTCCGACAACCAATTTTCTTCGATCGGATCAACGTAAATGGGCAATGATCAAGATCCATCGAGGAAAAACTCGAAATGGACGAGAAAAAACCAAAGTTGGTCGAGAAAAACTCGATTTCTCGGCCCCCGGGTAATGTTTTCCTCGTACCGAAGGAATGCTCTATCCACAGGCCATTCCGCATCGTCCGACAAACGATTTTCTTCGACCGGATCGACGTAAATGGGCAATGATCAAGATCCATCGAGGAAAAAATTAAAATGGACGAGAAAAAACAAAAGTTGGTCAAGAAAAACTCGATTTCTCGGCCCCTGGGTAATGTTTTCCTCGTACCGAAGGAATGTTGTTAACCCACAGGCAAATCCGCATCGTTCGGCAAACGATTTTCTTCGACCGGATCGACGTAAATGGGCAATGATCGAGATCCATCAAGGAAAAAATTAAAACGGACGAGAAAAACCAAGGTTGGTCGAGGTAAACTCGATTTCTCGGCCCCCGGGTAATGTTTTCCTCGTACCGAAGGAATGCTGTCCACCCACAAGCCATTCTGTGTCATCCAGCAACCGATTTTCTTCGATCAGATAGATGTAAATGGGAATTGATCGAGATCCATCGAGGAAAAAATCAAAACAAACGAGAAAAACCCAAAGTTGGTCGAGGAAAACTCGATTTCTCGGTCCCCGGGTAATGTTTTCCTCGTACCAAACGAATGTCGTCCAACAACAGGCCATTCCGCATCGTTCAGCAAAAGATTTTCTTTGACCGGATCGAAGTAAATGGGCAATGATAGAGATCCATCGAGGAAAAAATTAAAACGGACGAGAAAAAACCAAAGTTGGTCGAGGAAAACTCGATTTTTCGGCCCCCGGGTAATGTTTTCCTCGTACCAAAGGAATGCTCTCTATCCATAGGCCATTCTGCATCGTCCGACAAACGATTTTCTTCGACCAGATCGACGTAAATGGGCAATGATCAAGATCCATCGAGGAAAACTCGATTTCTCGGCCCCTGGGTAATATTTTCCTCGTACCGAAGGAATGTTGTCTACCCACAGGCCATTTCGAATCGTCCGGTAACCGATTTTCGTCGACTGGATCGACGTAAATGGGCAATATGAGATCCATCGAGGAAAAAATCGAAACGGACGAGAAAAAACTAAAGTTGTTCGAGGAAAACTCGATTTCTCGGCCCCTGGGTAATATTTTCCTCGTACTAAAGGAATGCTATCTACCCACAGGCCAATCCACATCGTCCGGCAACTGATTTTCTTCGACCAGATCGACGTAAATGGGCAATGATCAAGATCCATCGAGGAAAAAATCGAAACGGACGAGAAAAAACCAAAGTTGGTCGAGAAAAACTCGATTTCTCGGTCCCCGGGTAATGTTTTCCTCGTACCGAAGGAATGTTGTCTACCCACAGTCCAATCCGCATCGTCCGGCAACCGATTTTCTTCGAACGGATCGACGTAAATGGGCAATGATCGAGATCCATCAAGAAAAAAATCAAAACGGACGAGAAAAACCCAAAGTTGATAGAGGAAAATTCGATTTCTCGGCCCCCGGGTAATGTTTTCCTCGTACCGAAGGAATGCTGTCCACCCACAAGCCATTCTGTGTCGTCCAGCAACTGATTTTCTTCGATCGGATAGATGTAAATGGGAATTGATCGAGATCCATCGAGGAAAAAATCAAAACGGACGAGAAAAATCCAAAGTTGGTCGAGGAAAACTTGATTTCTCGGTCCCCGGGTAATGTTTTCCTCGTACCGAAGGAATATTGTCTACCCACAGTCCAATCCGCATCGTCTGGCAACCGATTTTCTTCGACCGGATTGACGTAAATGGGCAATGATCGAGATCCATCGAGAAAAAAATCAAAACGGACGAGAAAAACCCAAAGTTGATCGAGGAAAACTTGATTTCTCGGCCCCCGGGTAATGTTTTCATCGTACTGAAGGAATACTGTCTACCCAAAGGCCATTCCACATCGTTCGACGACTGATTTTCTTCGACCGGATCGACGTAAATGGGCAATGATCGAGATCCATCGAGGAAAAAATCAAAATGGACGAGAAAATCCCAAAGTTAGTTGAGGAAAACTCGATTTCTCGGTCCCCGGGTAATGTTTTCCTCGTATCGAACAAATGCCGTCCACCCATAGGCCATTCCGCATCGTTCAGCAAACGATTTTCTATGACCGGATCGATGTAAATGGGAATTGATCAAGATCCATCGAAGAAAAAATCAAAACGGACGAGAAAAAACCAAAGTTGGTCGAGGAAAACTCGATTTCTCGGCCCCTGGGTAATAGTTTCCTCGTACCGAAGGAATGCTGTCTACCCACAGGCCATTTCGCATCGTCCAGTAACCGATTTTCGTCAACCGGATCGACGTTAACGGGCAATATTCGAGATCCATCGAGGAAAAAATCGAAACGTACGAGAAAAAACTAAAGTTGGTCGAGGAAAACTTGATTTCTCGGTCCCCGGGTAATGTTTTCCTCGTACCGAAGGAATATTGTCTACCCACAGTCCAATCCGCATCGTCTGGCAACCGATTTTCTTCGACCGGATCGACGTAAATGGGCAATGATCGAGATCCATCGAGAAAAAAATCAAAACGGACGAGAAAAACCCAAAGTTGATCGAGGAAAACTTGATTTCTCGGCCCCCGGGTAATGTTTTCATCGTACTGAAGGAATACAGTCTACCCACAGGCCATTCCGCATCGTTCGACGACTGATTTTCTTCGACCAGATCGACGTAAATGGGCATTGATCGAGATCCATCGTGGAAAAAATTAAAACGGACGAGAAAAACCCAAAGTTGGTCTAGGATAACTCGATTTCTCGGCCCCTGGGTAATGTTTTCCTCGTACCGAAGGAATGTTGTTTACCCACAGGCTAATCTGCATCGTTCCGCAACCGATTTTCTTCGACCGGATCGAAGTAAATGGGCAATGATAGAGATCCATCGAGGAAAAAATTAAAACAGACGAGAAAAAACCAAAGTTGGTCGAGGAAAACTCGATTTTTCGGCCCCCGGGTAATGTTTTCCTCGTACCAAAGGAATGCTCTCTATCCATAGGCCATTCTGCATCGTCCGACAAACGATTTTCTTCGACCGGATCGACGTAAATGGGCAATGATCAAGATCCATCGAGGAAAACTCGATTTCTCGGCCCCTGGGTAATATTTTCCTCGTACCGAAGGAATGTTGTCTACCCACAGGCCATTTCGAATCGTCCGGTAACCGATTTTCGTCGACTGGATCGACGTAAATGGGCAATATGAGATCCATCGAGGAAAAAATCGAAACGGACGAGAAAAAACTAAAGTTGTTCGAGGAAAACTCGATTTCACGGCCCCTGGGTAATATTTTCCTCGTACTAAAGGAATGCTATCTACCCACAGGACAATCCGCATCGTCCGGCAACTGATTTTCTTCGACCAGATCGACGTAAATGGGCAATGATCAAGATCCATCGAGGAAAAAATCGAAACGGACGAGAAAAAACCAAAGTTGGTCGAGAAAAACTCGATTTCTCGGTCCCCGGGTAATGTTTTCCTCGTACCGAATGAATGTTGTCTACCCACAGTCCAATCCGCATCGTCCGGCAACCGATTTTCTTCGACCGGATCGACGTAAATGGGCAATGATCGAGATCCATCGAGAAAAAAATCAAAACGGACGAGAAAAACCCAAAGTTGATAGAGGAAAATTCGATTTCTCGGCCCCCGGGTAATGTTTTCCTCGTACCGAAGGAATGCTGTCCACCCACAAGCCATTCTGTGTCGTCCAACAACTGATTTTCTTCGATCGGATAGATGTAAATTGGAATTGATCGAGATCCATCGAGGAAAAAATCATAACGGACGAGAAAAACCCAAAGTTGGTCGAGGAAAACTCGATTTCTCGGTCCCCGGGTAATGTTTTCCTCGTACCGAAGGAATGTTGTCTACCCACAGTCCAATCCGCATCGTCCGGCAACCGATTTTCTTCGACTGGATCGACGTAAATGGGCAATGATCGAGATCCTTCGAGAAAAAAATCAAAACGGACGAGAAAAACCCAAAGTTGATCGAGGAAAACTTGATTTCTCGGCCCCCGGGTAATGTTTTCCTCGTACGGAAGGAATACTGTCTACCCACAGACCATTCCGCATCGTCCGACAACCAACTTTCTTCGACCGGATCGACGTAAATGGGCAATGATCAAGATCCATCGAGGAAAAACTCGAAATGGACGAGAAAAAACCAAAGTTGGTCAAGGAAAACTCGATTTCTCGGCCCCCGGGTAATGTTTTCCTCGTACCGAAGGAATGCTCTCTATCCACAGGCCATTCCGCATCGTCCGAGAAAAGATTTTCTTCGACCGGATCGACGTAAATGGGCAATGATCAAGATCCATCGAGGAAAAACTCGAAATGGACGAGAAAAACCAAAGTTGGTCGAGAAAAACTCAATTTCTCGGCCCCCGGGTAATGTTTTCCTCGTACGGAAGGAATGCTCTATCCACAGGCCATTCCGCATCGTCCGACAAACGATTTTCTTCGACCGGATCGACGTAAATGGGCAATGATCAAGATCCATCGAGGAAAAACTTGAAATGGATGAGAAAAAACCAAAGTTGGTCAAGAAAAACTCGATTTCTCGGCCCTCGGGTAATGTTTTCCTGGTACCGAAGGAATGTTGTTTACCCACAGGCCAATCTGCATCGTTCGGCAAACGATTTTCTTCGATCGGATCGACGTAAATGGGCAATGATCGAGATCCATCAAGGAAAAAATTAAAACGGACGAGAAAAAACCAAGGTTGGTCGAGGTAAACTCGATTTCTCAGCCCTCGGGTAATGTTTTCCTCGTACCGAAGGAATGCTCTCTATTCACAAGCCATTCCGCATCGTCCGGTAACCGATTTTCGTCGACCGGATCGACGTAAATGGGCAATATTCGAGATCCATCGAGGAAAAAATAAAAACGAACGAGAAAAAACTAAAGTTGGTCGAGGAAAACTCGATTTCTCGGCCCCTGGGTAATATTTTCCTCGTACCAAAGGAATGCTATCTACCCACAGGCCAATCCGCATCGTCCGGCAACTGATTTTCTTCGACCAGATCGACGTAAATGGGCAATGATCAAGATCCATCGTGGAACAAATCGAAACGGACGAGAAAAAACCAAAGTTGGTCGAGAAAAACTCGATTTCTCGGTCCCAGCGTAATGTTTTCCTCGTACCGAAGGAATGTTGTTTACCCACAGGCCAATCCGCATCGTTCGGCAACTGATTTTCTTCGACCAGATCGACGTAAATGGGCAATGATCGAGATCCATCGAGGAAAAAATTAAAACGGACGAGAAAAAACCAAAGTTGGTCGAGGTAAACTCGATTTCTCGGCCCCCGGGTAATGTTTTCCTCGTACCGAAGGAATGTTGTCCACCCACAAGCCATTCTGTGTCGTCCAGCAACTGATTTTCTTCGATCGGATAGATGTAAATGGGAATTGATCGAGATCCATCGAGGAAAAAATCTAAACAAACGAGAAAAAACCAAAGTTGGTCGAGGAAAACTCGATTTCTCAGCCCTCGGGTAATGTTTTCCTCGTACCGAAGGAATGCTCTCTATCCACAAGCCATTCCGCATCGTCCGACAACCAATTTTCTTCGACCGGATCGACGTAAATGGGCAATGATCAAGATCCATCGAGGAAAAATACGAAATGGACGAGAAAAAACCAAAGTTGGTCTAGGAAAACTCGATTTCTCGGCCCCCGGGTAATGATTTCCTCGTACCGAAGGAATGTTGTCTACCCACAGTCCAATCCGCATCGTCCGGCAACCGATTTTTTTCGACCAGATCGACGTAAATGGGCAATGATCGAGATCCATCGAGAAAAAAATCAAAACGGACGAGAAAAACCCAAAGTTGATCGAGGAAAACTTGATTTCTCGGCCCCTGGGTAATGTTTTCGTCGTACTGAAGGAATACTGTCTACCCACAGACCATTCCGCATCGTCCGACAACCAATTTTCTTCGATCGGATCAACGTAAATGGGCAATGATCAAGATCCATCGAGGAAAAACTCGAAATGGACGAGAAAAAACCAAATTTGGTCTAGGAAAACTCGATTTTTCGGCCCCCGGGTAATGTTTTCCTCGTACCGAAGGAATGTTGTCTACCCACAGTCCAATCCGCATCGTCTGGCAACCGATTTTCTTCGACCGGATCGACGTATATGGGCAATGATCGAGATCCATCGAGAAAAAAATCAAAACGGCGAGAAAAACCCAAAGTTGATCGAGGAAAACTTGATTTCTCGGCCCCCCGGTAATGTTTTCGTCGTACTGAAGGAATACTGTCTACCCACAGGCCATTCCGCATCTTTCGACTACTGATTTTCTTCGACCGGATCGACGTAAATGGGCAATGATCGAGATCCATCGAGGAAAAAATCAAAACGTACGAGAAAAACCCAAAGTTGGACGAGGAAAACTCGATTTCTCGGCCCCCGGGTAATGTTTTCCTCGTACCGAAGGAATGTTATTTACCCACAGGCTAATCCGCATCATTCGGAAACCGATTTTCTTCGACCGGATCGAAGTAAATGGGCAATGATAGAGATCCATCGAGGAAAAAATTAAAATGGACGAGAAAAAACCAAAGTTGGTCGAGGAAAACTCGATTTCTCGGCCCCCGGGTAATGTTTTCCTCGTACCGAAGGAATACTCTCTATCCACAGGCCATTCCGCATCGTCCGACAAATGATTTTCTTCGACCTGATCGATGTAACTGGGCAATGATCAAGATCCATCGAGGAAAAAATTAAAATGGGCGAGAAAAAACCAAAGTTGGTCGAGGAAAACTCGATTTCTCAGCCCCCGGGTAATGTTTTCCTCATACCGAAGGAATGCTGTCCACCCACAGGCCAATCCGCATCATCCGGCAACTGATTTTCTTCGACTGGATCGACGTAAATGGGCAATGATCGAGATCCATCGAGGAAAAAATCAAAACGGACGAGAAAAACCCAAAGTTGATCGAGAAAAACTCGATTTCTCGACCCCCGGGTAATGTTTTACTCGTACCGAAGGAATGCTCTCTATCCACAGGCCATTCTGCATCGTCCGAGAAACGATTTTCTTCGACCAGATCGACGTAAATGGGCAATGATCAAGATCCATCGAGGAAAAACTTAAAATGGACAAGAAAAAACAAAAGTTGGTCGAGGAAAACTCGATTTCTCAGACCCCGGGTAATGTTTTCCTCGTACCGAAGAAATGTTGTCTATCCACAGGCCAATCCGCATCATCCGGCAACTGATTTTCTTCGACTGGATCGACGTAAATGGGCAATGAACGAGATCCATCGAGGAAAAAATTAAAACGGACGAGAAAAAACCAAAGTTGGTCAAGGAAAACTCCATTTCTCGGCCCCCGGGTAATGTTTTCCTCGTACCGAAGGAATGCTGTGTACCCACAGGCCATTCCGCATCGTTCGACAACCGATTTTCTTCGATCGGATCGACGTAAATGGGCAATGATCGAGATCCATCGAGGAAAAAATCAAAACGGACGAGACAAACCCAAAGTTGATCGAGGAAAACTCGATTTCTCGGCCCCCGAGTAATGTTTTCCTCGTACCAAAGGAATGCTGTCTACCCACAGACCAATCACCATCGTCCGGCAACCGATTTTCTTTGACCGGATCTACGTAAATGAGCAATGATCGAGATCCATCGTGGAAAAAATTAAAACGGACGAGAAAAACCCAAAGTTGTTCTAGGAAAACTCGATTTCTCGGCCCCCGGGTAATGTTTTCCTCATACCGAAGGAATGGTGTCTACCCACAGGCCAATCCGCATCGTTCGGCAACCGATTTTCTTCGACCGGATCGAAGTAAATGGGCAATGATCGAGATCCATAGTGGAAAAAATTAAAACGGACGAGAAAAAACCAAAGTTGGTCGAGGAAAACTCGATTTCTCGGCCCCCGGGTAATGTTTTCCTTGTACCGAAGGAATGCTCTCTATCCACAGGTCATTCCGCATCGACCGACAAATGATTTTCTTCGACCGGATCGATGTAACAGGGCAATGATCAAGATCCATCGAGGAAAAACTCGAAATGGACGAGAAAAAACCAAAGTTGGTCGAGGAAAACTCGATTTCTCGGCCCCCGGGTAATGTTTTCCTCGTACCGAAGAAATGCTGTCTATCCACAGGCCAATCCGCATCGTCCGCTAACCGATTTTCTTCGACCGGATCGACATAAATGGGCAATGATCGAGATCCATCGAGGAAAAAATCAAAACGGACAAGAAAAACCCAAAGTTGATCGAAGAAAACTCGATTTCTCGGCCCCCGGGTAATGTTTTCCTCGTACCGAAACAATGCTGTCTACCCACAGGCCATTCGGCATCATTCGACAACCGATTTTCTTCGACCGAAAAGACGTAAATGGGCAATGATCGAGATCCATCGAGGAAAAAATCAAAACGGACGAGAAAAACCCAAAGTTGATCGAGGAAAACTCGATTTCTCGGCCCCCAGGTAATGTTTTCCTCGTATCGAAGGAATGCTGTCTACCCACAGGCCAATCAGCATCATCCGGCAACCGATTTTCTTCGACCGGATCGACGTAAATGGGCAATGATCGAGATCCATCGTGGAAAAAATTAAAACAGACGAGAAAAACCCAAAGTTGGTCGAGGAAAACTCGATTTCTCGGCCCCTGGGTAATGTTTTCGTCGTACCGAAGGAATGTTATTTACCCACAGGCCATTCCGCATCGTTCGACGACTGATTTTCTTCGACCAGATCAACGTAAATGGGCAATGATCGAGATCCATCGAGAAAAAAATCAAAACAGACGAGAAAAAACCAAAGTTGGTCGAGGAAAACTCGATTTCTCGGCCCCCGGGTAATGTTTTCCTCGTACCGAAGTAATGCTGTCTACCCACAGGCCAATCCGCATCGTCCGGCAACCGATTTTCTTCGACCAGATCGACGTAAATGGGCAATGATCAAGATCCATCGAGGAAAAAATCAAAACAGACAAGAAAAACCCAAAGTTGGTCGAGGAAAACTCTTTTTCTCGGCCCCCGAGTAATGTTTTCCTCGTACCGAAGGAATGCTCTCTACCCACAGGCCATTTCGCATCGTCCAGTAAACGATTTTCGTCGACCGGATCGACGTAAATGGGCAATATTCGAGATCCATCGAGGAAAAAATCGAAACTGACGAGAAAAAACTAAAGTTGGTCGAGGAAAACTCGATTTCTCGGCCCCCGGGTAATGTTTTCCTCGTACCGAAGAAATGCTGTCTACCCACAGGCCAATCCGCATCGTCCGGCAACCGATTTTCTTCGACCGGATCGACGTAAATAGGCAATGATCGAGATCCATCGAGGAAAAAATCAAAACGGACGAGAAAACCCCAAGTTGATCGAAGAAAACTCGATTTCTCGGCCCCCGGATAATGTTTTCCTCGTACCGAAGGAATGCTGTCTACCCACAGGCCATTCCGCATCATTCGACAACCGATTTTCTTCGATCGGAAAGACGCAAATGGGCAATGATCGAGATCCATCAAGGAAAAAATCAAAACGGACGAGAAAAACCCAAAGTTGATAGAGGAAAACTCGATTTCTCGGCCCCCCGGTAATGTTTTCCTCGTATCGAAGGAATGCTGTCTACCCACAGGCCAATCAGCATCGTCCGGCAACCGATTTTCTTAGACCAGATCGACGTAAATGGGCAATGATCGAGATCCATCGTGGAAAAAATTAAAACGTACGTGAAAAACCCAAAGTTGGTCGAGGAAAACTCGATTTCTCGGCCCCCGGGTAATGTTTTCGTCGTACCGAAGGAATACTGTCTACCCAAAGGCCATTCCACATCGTTCGACGACTGATTTTCTTCGACCGGATCGACGTAAATGGGCAATGATCGAGATCCATCGAGGAAAAAATCAAAATGGACGAGAAAATCCCAAAGTTAGTTGAGGAAAACTCGATTTCTCGGTCCCCGGGTAATGTTTTCCTCGTATCGAACAAATGCCGTCCACCCATAGGCCATTCCGCATCGTTCAGCAAACGATTTTCTATGACCGGATCGATGTAAATGGGAATTGATCAAGATCCATCGAAGAAAAAATCAAAACGGACGAGAAAAAACCAAAGTTGGTCGAGGAAAACTCGATTTCTCGGCCCCTGGGTAATAGTTTCCTCGTACCGAAGGAATGCTGTCTACCCACAGGCCATTTCGCATCGTCCAGTAACCGATTTTCGTCAACCGGATCGACGTTAACGGGCAATATTCGAGATCCATCGAGGAAAAAATCGAAACGTACGAGAAAAAACTAAAGTTGGTCGAGGAAAACTTGATTTCTCGGTCCCCGGGTAATGTTTTCCTCGTACCGAAGGAATATTGTCTACCCACAGTCCAATCCGCATCGTCTGGCAACCGATTTTCTTCGACCGGATCGACGTAAATGGGCAATGATCGAGATCCATCGAGAAAAAAATCAAAACGGACGAGAAAAACCCAAAGTTGATCGAGGAAAACTTGATTTCTCGGCCCCCGGGTAATGTTTTCATCGTACTGAAGGAATACAGTCTACCCACAGGCCATTCCGCATCGTTCGACGACTGATTTTCTTCGACCAGATCGACGTAAATGGGCATTGATCGAGATCCATCGTGGAAAAAATTAAAACGGACGAGAAAAACCCAAAGTTGGTCTAGGATAACTCGATTTCTCGGCCCCTGGGTAATGTTTTCCTCGTACCGAAGGAATGTTGTTTACCCACAGGCTAATCTGCATCGTTCCGCAACCGATTTTCTTCGACCGGATCGAAGTAAATGGGCAATGATAGAGATCCATCGAGGAAAAAATTAAAACAGACGAGAAAAAACCAAAGTTGGTCGAGGAAAACTCGATTTTTCGGCCCCCGGGTAATGTTTTCCTCGTACCAAAGGAATGCTCTCTATCCATAGGCCATTCTGCATCGTCCGACAAACGATTTTCTTCGACCGGATCGACGTAAATGGGCAATGATCAAGATCCATCGAGGAAAACTCGATTTCTCGGCCCCTGGGTAATATTTTCCTCGTACCGAAGGAATGTTGTCTACCCACAGGCCATTTCGAATCGTCCGGTAACCGATTTTCGTCGACTGGATCGACGTAAATGGGCAATATGAGATCCATCGAGGAAAAAATCGAAACGGACGAGAAAAAACTAAAGTTGTTCGAGGAAAACTCGATTTCACGGCCCCTGGGTAATATTTTCCTCGTACTAAAGGAATGCTATCTACCCACAGGACAATCCGCATCGTCCGGCAACTGATTTTCTTCGACCAGATCGACGTAAATGGGCAATGATCAAGATCCATCGAGGAAAAAATCGAAACGGACGAGAAAAAACCAAAGTTGGTCGAGAAAAACTCGATTTCTCGGTCCCCGGGTAATGTTTTCCTCGTACCGAATGAATGTTGTCTACCCACAGTCCAATCCGCATCGTCCGGCAACCGATTTTCTTCGACCGGATCGACGTAAATGGGCAATGATCGAGATCCATCGAGAAAAAAATCAAAACGGACGAGAAAAACCCAAAGTTGATAGAGGAAAATTCGATTTCTCGGCCCCCGGGTAATGTTTTCCTCGTACCGAAGGAATGCTGTCCACCCACAAGCCATTCTGTGTCGTCCAACAACTGATTTTCTTCGATCGGATAGATGTAAATTGGAATTGATCGAGATCCATCGAGGAAAAAATCATAACGGACGAGAAAAACCCAAAGTTGGTCGAGGAAAACTCGATTTCTCGGTCCCCGGGTAATGTTTTCCTCGTACCGAAGGAATGTTGTCTACCCACAGTCCAATCCGCATCGTCCGGCAACCGATTTTCTTCGACTGGATCGACGTAAATGGGCAATGATCGAGATCCTTCGAGAAAAAAATCAAAACGGACGAGAAAAACCCAAAGTTGATCGAGGAAAACTTGATTTCTCGGCCCCCGGGTAATGTTTTCCTCGTACGGAAGGAATACTGTCTACCCACAGACCATTCCGCATCGTCCGACAACCAACTTTCTTCGACCGGATCGACGTAAATGGGCAATGATCAAGATCCATCGAGGAAAAACTCGAAATGGACGAGAAAAAACCAAAGTTGGTCAAGGAAAACTCGATTTCTCGGCCCCCGGGTAATGTTTTCCTCGTACCGAAGGAATGCTCTCTATCCACAGGCCATTCCGCATCGTCCGAGAAAAGATTTTCTTCGACCGGATCGACGTAAATGGGCAATGATCAAGATCCATCGAGGAAAAACTCGAAATGGACGAGAAAAACCAAAGTTGGTCGAGAAAAACTCAATTTCTCGGCCCCCGGGTAATGTTTTCCTCGTACGGAAGGAATGCTCTATCCACAGGCCATTCCGCATCGTCCGACAAACGATTTTCTTCGACCGGATCGACGTAAATGGGCAATGATCAAGATCCATCGAGGAAAAACTTGAAATGGATGAGAAAAAACCAAAGTTGGTCAAGAAAAACTCGATTTCTCGGCCCTCGGGTAATGTTTTCCTGGTACCGAAGGAATGTTGTTTACCCACAGGCCAATCTGCATCGTTCGGCAAACGATTTTCTTCGATCGGATCGACGTAAATGGGCAATGATCGAGATCCATCAAGGAAAAAATTAAAACGGACGAGAAAAAACCAAGGTTGGTCGAGGTAAACTCGATTTCTCAGCCCTCGGGTAATGTTTTCCTCGTACCGAAGGAATGCTCTCTATTCACAAGCCATTCCGCATCGTCCGGTAACCGATTTTCGTCGACCGGATCGACGTAAATGGGCAATATTCGAGATCCATCGAGGAAAAAATAAAAACGAACGAGAAAAAACTAAAGTTGGTCGAGGAAAACTCGATTTCTCGGCCCCTGGGTAATATTTTCCTCGTACCAAAGGAATGCTATCTACCCACAGGCCAATCCGCATCGTCCGGCAACTGATTTTCTTCGACCAGATCGACGTAAATGGGCAATGATCAAGATCCATCGTGGAACAAATCGAAACGGACGAGAAAAAACCAAAGTTGGTCGAGAAAAACTCGATTTCTCGGTCCCAGCGTAATGTTTTCCTCGTACCGAAGGAATGTTGTTTACCCACAGGCCAATCCGCATCGTTCGGCAACTGATTTTCTTCGACCAGATCGACGTAAATGGGCAATGATCGAGATCCATCGAGGAAAAAATTAAAACGGACGAGAAAAAACCAAAGTTGGTCGAGGTAAACTCGATTTCTCGGCCCCCGGGTAATGTTTTCCTCGTACCGAAGGAATGTTGTCCACCCACAAGCCATTCTGTGTCGTCCAGCAACTGATTTTCTTCGATCGGATAGATGTAAATGGGAATTGATCGAGATCCATCGAGGAAAAAATCTAAACAAACGAGAAAAAACCAAAGTTGGTCGAGGAAAACTCGATTTCTCAGCCCTCGGGTAATGTTTTCCTCGTACCGAAGGAATGCTCTCTATCCACAAGCCA
This sequence comes from Lepidium didymum, assembly GCA_963920545.1. Taxonomy (NCBI): domain Eukaryota; kingdom Viridiplantae; phylum Streptophyta; class Magnoliopsida; order Brassicales; family Brassicaceae; genus Lepidium; species Lepidium didymum. Next base: position 10,462,336 of record OY986981.1, on the reverse strand, counting down.
TTCCGCATCGTCCGACAACCAATTTTCTTCGACCGGATCGACGTAAATGGGCAATGATCAAGATCCATCGAGGAAAAATACGAAATGGACGAGAAAAAACCAAAGTTGGTCTAGGAAAACTCGATTTCTCGGCCCCCGGGTAATGATTTCCTCGTACCGAAGGAATGTTGTCTACCCACAGTCCAATCCGCATCGTCCGGCAACCGATTTTTTTCGACCAGATCGACGTAAATGGGCAATGATCGAGATCCATCGAGAAAAAAATCAAAACGGACGAGAAAAACCCAAAGTTGATCGAGGAAAACTTGATTTCTCGGCCCCTGGGTAATGTTTTCGTCGTACTGAAGGAATACTGTCTACCCACAGACCATTCCGCATCGTCCGACAACCAATTTTCTTCGATCGGATCAACGTAAATGGGCAATGATCAAGATCCATCGAGGAAAAACTCGAAATGGACGAGAAAAAACCAAATTTGGTCTAGGAAAACTCGATTTTTCGGCCCCCGGGTAATGTTTTCCTCGTACCGAAGGAATGTTGTCTACCCACAGTCCAATCCGCATCGTCTGGCAACCGATTTTCTTCGACCGGATCGACGTATATGGGCAATGATCGAGATCCATCGAGAAAAAAATCAAAACGGCGAGAAAAACCCAAAGTTGATCGAGGAAAACTTGATTTCTCGGCCCCCCGGTAATGTTTTCGTCGTACTGAAGGAATACTGTCTACCCACAGGCCATTCCGCATCTTTCGACTACTGATTTTCTTCGACCGGATCGACGTAAATGGGCAATGATCGAGATCCATCGAGGAAAAAATCAAAACGTACGAGAAAAACCCAAAGTTGGACGAGGAAAACTCGATTTCTCGGCCCCCGGGTAATGTTTTCCTCGTACCGAAGGAATGTTATTTACCCACAGGCTAATCCGCATCATTCGGAAACCGATTTTCTTCGACCGGATCGAAGTAAATGGGCAATGATAGAGATCCATCGAGGAAAAAATTAAAATGGACGAGAAAAAACCAAAGTTGGTCGAGGAAAACTCGATTTCTCGGCCCCCGGGTAATGTTTTCCTCGTACCGAAGGAATACTCTCTATCCACAGGCCATTCCGCATCGTCCGACAAATGATTTTCTTCGACCTGATCGATGTAACTGGGCAATGATCAAGATCCATCGAGGAAAAAATTAAAATGGGCGAGAAAAAACCAAAGTTGGTCGAGGAAAACTCGATTTCTCAGCCCCCGGGTAATGTTTTCCTCATACCGAAGGAATGCTGTCCACCCACAGGCCAATCCGCATCATCCGGCAACTGATTTTCTTCGACTGGATCGACGTAAATGGGCAATGATCGAGATCCATCGAGGAAAAAATCAAAACGGACGAGAAAAACCCAAAGTTGATCGAGAAAAACTCGATTTCTCGACCCCCGGGTAATGTTTTACTCGTACCGAAGGAATGCTCTCTATCCACAGGCCATTCTGCATCGTCCGAGAAACGATTTTCTTCGACCAGATCGACGTAAATGGGCAATGATCAAGATCCATCGAGGAAAAACTTAAAATGGACAAGAAAAAACAAAAGTTGGTCGAGGAAAACTCGATTTCTCAGACCCCGGGTAATGTTTTCCTCGTACCGAAGAAATGTTGTCTATCCACAGGCCAATCCGCATCATCCGGCAACTGATTTTCTTCGACTGGATCGACGTAAATGGGCAATGAACGAGATCCATCGAGGAAAAAATTAAAACGGACGAGAAAAAACCAAAGTTGGTCAAGGAAAACTCCATTTCTCGGCCCCCGGGTAATGTTTTCCTCGTACCGAAGGAATGCTGTGTACCCACAGGCCATTCCGCATCGTTCGACAACCGATTTTCTTCGATCGGATCGACGTAAATGGGCAATGATCGAGATCCATCGAGGAAAAAATCAAAACGGACGAGACAAACCCAAAGTTGATCGAGGAAAACTCGATTTCTCGGCCCCCGAGTAATGTTTTCCTCGTACCAAAGGAATGCTGTCTACCCACAGACCAATCACCATCGTCCGGCAACCGATTTTCTTTGACCGGATCTACGTAAATGAGCAATGATCGAGATCCATCGTGGAAAAAATTAAAACGGACGAGAAAAACCCAAAGTTGTTCTAGGAAAACTCGATTTCTCGGCCCCCGGGTAATGTTTTCCTCATACCGAAGGAATGGTGTCTACCCACAGGCCAATCCGCATCGTTCGGCAACCGATTTTCTTCGACCGGATCGAAGTAAATGGGCAATGATCGAGATCCATAGTGGAAAAAATTAAAACGGACGAGAAAAAACCAAAGTTGGTCGAGGAAAACTCGATTTCTCGGCCCCCGGGTAATGTTTTCCTTGTACCGAAGGAATGCTCTCTATCCACAGGCCATTCCGCATCGACCGACAAATGATTTTCTTCGACCGGATCGATGTAACAGGGCAATGATCAAGATCCATCGAGGAAAAACTCGAAATGGACGAGAAAAAACCAAAGTTGGTCGAGGAAAACTCGATTTCTCGGCCCCCGGGTAATGTTTTCCTCGTACCGAAGAAATGCTGTCTATCCACAGGCCAATCCGCATCGTCCGCTAACCGATTTTCTTCGACCGGATCGACATAAATGGGCAATGATCGAGATCCATCGAGGAAAAAATCAAAACGGACAAGAAAAACCCAAAGTTGATCGAAGAAAACTCGATTTCTCGGCCCCCGGGTAATGTTTTCCTCGTACCGAAACAATGCTGTCTACCCACAGGCCATTCGGCATCATTCGACAACCGATTTTCTTCGACCGAAAAGACGTAAATGGGCAATGATCGAGATCCATCGAGGAAAAAATCAAAACGGACGAGAAAAACCCAAAGTTGATCGAGGAAAACTCGATTTCTCGGCCCCCAGGTAATGTTTTCCTCGTATCGAAGGAATGCTGTCTACCCACAGGCCAATCAGCATCATCCGGCAACCGATTTTCTTCGACCGGATCGACGTAAATGGGCAATGATCGAGATCCATCGTGGAAAAAATTAAAACAGACGAGAAAAACCCAAAGTTGGTCGAGGAAAACTCGATTTCTCGGCCCCTGGGTAATGTTTTCGTCGTACCGAAGGAATGTTATTTACCCACAGGCCATTCCGCATCGTTCGACGACTGATTTTCTTCGACCAGATCAACGTAAATGGGCAATGATCGAGATCCATCGAGAAAAAAATCAAAACAGACGAGAAAAAACCAAAGTTGGTCGAGGAAAACTCGATTTCTCGGCCCCCGGGTAATGTTTTCCTCGTACCGAAGTAATGCTGTCTACCCACAGGCCAATCCGCATCGTCCGGCAACCGATTTTCTTCGACCAGATCGACGTAAATGGGCAATGATCAAGATCCATCGAGGAAAAAATCAAAACAGACAAGAAAAACCCAAAGTTGGTCGAGGAAAACTCTTTTTCTCGGCCCCCGAGTAATGTTTTCCTCGTACCGAAGGAATGCTCTCTACCCACAGGCCATTTCGCATCGTCCAGTAAACGATTTTCGTCGACCGGATCGACGTAAATGGGCAATATTCGAGATCCATCGAGGAAAAAATCGAAACTGACGAGAAAAAACTAAAGTTGGTCGAGGAAAACTCGATTTCTCGGCCCCCGGGTAATGTTTTCCTCGTACCGAAGAAATGCTGTCTACCCACAGGCCAATCCGCATCGTCCGGCAACCGATTTTCTTCGACCGGATCGACGTAAATAGGCAATGATCGAGATCCATCGAGGAAAAAATCAAAACGGACGAGAAAACCCCAAGTTGATCGAAGAAAACTCGATTTCTCGGCCCCCGGATAATGTTTTCCTCGTACCGAAGGAATGCTGTCTACCCACAGGCCATTCCGCATCATTCGACAACCGATTTTCTTCGATCGGAAAGACGCAAATGGGCAATGATCGAGATCCATCAAGGAAAAAATCAAAACGGACGAGAAAAACCCAAAGTTGATAGAGGAAAACTCGATTTCTCGGCCCCCCGGTAATGTTTTCCTCGTATCGAAGGAATGCTGTCTACCCACAGGCCAATCAGCATCGTCCGGCAACCGATTTTCTTAGACCAGATCGACGTAAATGGGCAATGATCGAGATCCATCGTGGAAAAAATTAAAACGTACGTGAAAAACCCAAAGTTGGTCGAGGAAAACTCGATTTCTCGGCCCCCGGGTAATGTTTTCGTCGTACCGAAGGAATACTGTCTACCCAAAGGCCATTCCACATCGTTCGACGACTGATTTTCTTCGACCGGATCGACGTAAATGGGCAATGATCGAGATCCATCGAGGAAAAAATCAAAATGGACGAGAAAATCCCAAAGTTAGTTGAGGAAAACTCGATTTCTCGGTCCCCGGGTAATGTTTTCCTCGTATCGAACAAATGCCGTCCACCCATAGGCCATTCCGCATCGTTCAGCAAACGATTTTCTATGACCGGATCGATGTAAATGGGAATTGATCAAGATCCATCGAAGAAAAAATCAAAACGGACGAGAAAAAACCAAAGTTGGTCGAGGAAAACTCGATTTCTCGGCCCCTGGGTAATAGTTTCCTCGTACCGAAGGAATGCTGTCTACCCACAGGCCATTTCGCATCGTCCAGTAACCGATTTTCGTCAACCGGATCGACGTTAACGGGCAATATTCGAGATCCATCGAGGAAAAAATCGAAACGTACGAGAAAAAACTAAAGTTGGTCGAGGAAAACTCGATTTCTCGGCCCCTGGGTAATATTTTCCTCGTACCGAAGGAATGCTATCTACCCACTGGCCAATCTGCATCGTCTGGCAACCGATTTTCTTTGACCATATCGACGTAAATGGGAAATGATCGAGATCCATCAAGGAAAAAATAAAAACAGACGAGAAAAACCCAAAGTTAGTCGAGGAAAACTCGATTTCTCGGTCCCCGGGTAATGTTTTACTCATACCGAAGGAATGTTGTCTACCTACAGGCCATTCCGCATCGTTCGACGACTGATTTTCTTCAATCGGATCGAAGTAAATGGGCAGTGATCGAGATCCATCGAGGAAAAAATTGAAACGGACGAGAAAAAACCAAAGTTGGTCGAGGAAAACTCGATTTCTCGGTCCTCGGGTAATGTGTTCCTCGTACCGAAGGAATGTTATTTACCCACAGGACAATCCGCATCGTTCGGCAACTGATTTTCTTCGACCAGATCGACGTAAATGGGCAATGATCGAGATCCATCGAGGAAAAAATTAAAACAGACGAGAAAAAACCAAAGTTGGTCGAGGAAAACTCGATTTCTCGGCCCCCGGGTAATGTTTTCCTCGTACCGAAGGAATGCTGTCCACCCACAGGCCATTCCGTGTCGTCCAGCAACCGATTTTCTTCGATCGGATAGATGTAAATGGGAATTGATCGAGATCCATCGAGGAAAAAATTAAAAACAAAAGAGAAAAAACCAAAGTTGGTCGAGGAAAACTCGATTTCTCAGCCCCCGGGTAATGTTTTCCTCGTACCGAAGGAATGCTCTCTATCCACAAGCCATTCCGGATCGTCCGACAACCGATTTTCTTCCACCGGATCGACGTAAATGGGCAATGATCAAGATCCATTGAGGAAAAACTCGAAATGGACGAGAAAAAACCAAAGTTGATCGAGGAAAACTCGATTTCTCGGCCCCCGGGTAATGTTTTCCTTGTACCGAAGGAATGCTGTCTACCCACAGGCCAATCAGCATCGTCCAGCAACCGATTTTCTTCGACCGGATCGATGTAAATGGGCAATGATCGAGATCCATCAAGGAAAAAATCAAAACGGACGAGAAAAACACAAAGTTGATCGAGGAAAACTTGATTTCTCGGCCCCCGGGTAATGTTTTCGTCGTACCGAAGGAATTCTGTCTACCCACAGGCCATTCCGCATCGTTCGACAACCGATTTTCTTCGACCGGATCGACGTAAATGGGCAATGATCGAGATCCATCGAGGAAAAAATCAAAACGGACGAGAAAAACCCAAAGTTGGACGAGGAAAACTCGATTTCTCGGCCCCCGGGTAATGTTTTCCTCGTACCGAAGGAATGCGGTCTACCCACAGGCCAATCAGCATCGTCGGGCAACCGATTTTCTTCGACCGGATCGACGTAAATTGACAATGATCGAGATCCATCTAGGAAAAAATCAAAAAGGACGAGAAAAACCCAAAGTTGGTCGAGGAAAACTCAATTTCTCGGCCCCCGGGTAATGTTTTCCTCGTATCGAACGAATGCCGTCCACCCACAGGCCATTCCGCATCGTTCAGCTAACGATTTTCTTTGACCGGATCGACGTAAATGGGAATTGATCAAGATCCATCGAGGAAAAAGTCAAAACGGACGAGAAAAAACCAAAGTTAGTCGAGGAAAACTCGATTTCTCGGCCCCCGGGTAATGTTTTCCTCGTACCGAAGGATGTTGTCTACCCACAGGCCATTCCGCATAGTTCGACAACCGATTTTCTTCGACCGGATCGACGTAAATGGGCAATGATCAAGATCCATCGAGGAAAAAATCGAAACGGACGAGAAAAAACCAAAGTTGGTTGAGTAAAATTCGATTTCTCGGCCCCCGGATAATGTTTTTTCGTACCGAAGGAATGTTGTCTACTCACAGGCCAATCCGCATCGTCCGGCAACCGATTTTCTTTGACCGGATCGACGTAAATGGGCAATGATCGAGATCCATCGATGAAAAAATTAAAATGGGCGAGAAAAAACCAAAGTTGGTCGAGGAAAACTCGATTTCTCGGCCCCCGGGTAATGTTTTCTTCATACCGAAGGAATGCTGTCCACCCACAGGCCAATCAGCATTGTCCGGCAACCGATTTTCTTCGACCGGATCGACGTAAATGGGCAATGATCGAGATCCATCGAGGAAAAAATCAAAACGGACGAGAAAAATCCAAAGTTGGTCTAGGAAAACTCGATTTCTCGGCCTCCGGATAATGTTTTCCTCGTACTATAGGAATGCTATCTACCCACAGGCCAATCCGCATCGTCTGGCAACCGATTTTCTTCGACCGGATCGACGTAAATAGGCAATGATCGAGATCCATCGAGGAAAAAATCAAAACAGACAAGAAAAAACCAAAGTTGGTCGAGGAAAACTCGATTTCTCGGCCCCCGGGTAATGTTTTCCTCGTACCTAAGGAATGTTGTCTACCCACATGCCATTCTGCATTGTCCGGCAACCGATTTTCTTCGACCGGATCGATGTAAATGGGAATTGATCGAGATCCATCAAGGAAAAAATTGAAACAGACGAAAAAAAACCAAAGTTGGTCGAGGAAAACTCGATTTCTCGGCCTTGGGGTAATGTTTTCCTCATACCGAAGGAATACTGCCTACCCACAGGCCATTCCGCATCGTCCGGCAACCTATTTTCTTCGACCGGATCGACGTAAATGGGCAATGATCGAGATCCATCGAGGAAAAAATTGAAACGGACGAGAAAAAACCAAAGTTGGCGAGGAAAACTCGATTTCTCGGTCCCCGGGTAATGTTTTCCTCGTACCGAAGGAATGTTGTTTACCCACAGGCCAATCCGCATCGTTCGGCAACTGATTTTCTTCGACCTGATCGACGTAAATGGGCAATGATCGAGATCCATCGAGGAAAAAATTAAAATGGACGAGAAAAAACCAAAGTTGGTCGAGGTAAACTCGATTTCTCGGCCCCCGGGTAATGTTTTCCTCGTACCGAAGGAATGTTGTCCACCCACAGGCCATTCCGCGTCATCCAGCAACCTATTTTCTTCGATCAGATAGACGTAAATGGGAATTGATCGAGATCAATCGAGGAAAAAATCAAAACAAACGAGAAAAAACCAAAGTTGGTCGAGGAAAACTCGATTTCTCAGCCCCCGGGTAATGTTTTCCTCGTACCGAAGCAATGCTCTCTATCCACAAGCCATTCCGCATCGTCCGACAACCGATTTTCTTCGACCGGATCGACATAAATGGATAATGATCAAGATCCATCGAGGAAAAACTCGAAATGGACGAGAAAAAACCAAAGTTGGTCGAGGAAAACTCGATTTCTCGGCCCCCGGGTAATGTTTTCCTCGTACCAAAGGAATGCTGTCTACCCACAGGCCAATCAGCATCGTCCGGCAACCGATTTTCTTCGACCGGATCGACGTAAATGGGCAATGATCGAGATCCATCAAGGAAAAAATCAAAACATACGAGAAAAATCCAAAATTGATCGAGGAAAACTTGATTTCTCAGCCCCCGGGTAATGTTTTCGTCGTACCAAAGGAATTCTGTCTACCCACAGGCCATTCCGCATAGTTCGACAACCAATTTTCTTCGACCGGATCGACGTAAATGGGCAATGATCGAGATCCATCGAGGAAAACATCAAAACGGACAAGAAAAAACAAAAGTTGGTCGAGGAAAACTCGATTTCTCGGCCCCCGGGTAATGTTTTCCTCGTACCAAAGGAATGCTGTCTACCCACAGGCCAATCAGCATCGTCCGGCAACCGATTTTCTTCGACCGGATCGACGTAAATGGGAATTGATCGAGATCCATCAAGGAAAAAATTGAAACAGACGAAAAAAAACCAAAGTTGGTCGAGGAAAACTCGATTTCTCGGCCCCGGGGTAATGTTTTCCTCATACCGAAGGAATGTTGCCTACCCACAGGCCATTCTGCATCGTCCGACAACCAATTTTCTTCGATCGGATAGACGTAAATGGGAATTGATCAAGATCAATCGAGGAAAAAATTAAAACAAACGAGAAAAAACCAAAGTTGGTCGAGGAAAACTCGATTTCTCAGCCCCCGGGTAATGTTTTCCTCGTACCGAAGCAATGCTCTCTATCCACAAGCCATTCTGCATCGTCCGACAACCGATTTTCTTCGACCGGATCGACATAAATGGACAATGATCAAGATCCATCGAGGAAAAACTCGAAATGGACGAGAAAAAACCAAAGTTGGTCGAGGAAAACTCTATTTCTCGGCCCCCGGGTAATGTTTTCCTCGTACCAAAGGAATGCTGTCTACCCACAGGCCAATCAACATCGTCCGGCAACCGATTTTCTTCGACCGGATCGACGTAAATGGGCAATGATCGAGATCCATCAAGGAAAAAATCAAAACATACGAGAAAAACCCAAAATTGATCGAGGAAAACTTGATTTCTCAGCCCCCGGGTAATGTTTTCGTCGTACCAAAGAAATTCTGTCTACCCACAAGCCATTCCGCATAGTTCGACAACCAATTTTCTTCGACCGAATCGACGTAAATGGGCAATGATCGAGATCCATCGAGGAAAAAATCAAAACGGACAAGAAAAAACAAAAGTTGGTCGAGGAAAACTCGATTTCTCGGCCCCCAGGTAATGTTTTCCTCGTACCAAAGGAATGCTGTCTACCCACAGGCCAATCAGCATCGTCCGGCAACCGATTTTCTTCGACCGGATCGACGTAAATGGGCAATGATCGAGATCCATCAAAGAAAAAATCAAAACATACGAGAAAAACCCAAAATTGATCGAGGAAAACTTGATTTCTCAGCCCCCGGGTAATGTTTTCGTCGTACCAAAGGAATTCTGTCTACCCACAGGCCATTCCGCATAGTTCGACAACCAATTTTCTTCGACTGGATCGACGTAAATGGGCAATGATCGAGATCCATCGAGGAAAAAATCAAAACGGACAAGAAAAAACAAAAGTTGGTCGAGGAAAACTCGATTTCTCGGCCCCCAGGTAATGTTTTCCTCGTACCAAAGGAATGCTGTCTACCCACAGGCCAATCAGCATCATCCGGCAACCGATTTTCTTCGACCGGATCGACGTAAATGGGCAATGATCGAGATCCATCAAAGAAAAAATCAAAACATACGAGAAAAACCCAAAATTGATCGAGGAAAACTTGATTTCTCAGCCCCCGGGTAATGTTTTCGTCGTACCAAAGGAATTCTGTCTACCCACAGGCCATTCCGCATAGTTCGACAACCAATTTTCTTCGACTGGATCGACGTAAATGGGCAATGATCGAGATCCATCGAGGAAAAAATCAAAACGGACAAGAAAAAACAAAAGTTGGTCGAGAAAAACTCGATTTCTCGGCCCCCGGGTAATGTTTTCCTCGTACCGAAGGAATGTTGTCTACCCACAGGCCATTCTGCATCGTCCGACAACCGATTTTCTTCGACCGGATAGACGTAAATGGGAATTGATCGAGATCCATCAAGGAAAAAATCGAAACAGACAAAAAAAAAACCAAAGTTGGTCGAGGAAAACTCGATTTCTCGGGCCCGGGTAATGTTTTCCTCATACCGAAGGAATGCTGCCTACCCACAGGCCATTCCGCATCGTCAGGCAACCGATTTTCTTCGACCGGATCGATGTAAATGGGCAATGATCAAGATCCAACGAGGAAAAAATCGAAACAGACGAGAAAAAACCAAAGTTGGTTGAGGAAAACTCGATTTCTCGGTCCCCGGGTAATGTTTTCCTCGTACCGAAGGAATGTTGTTTACCCACAGACCAATCCGCATCGTTCGGCAATCGAGTTTTTTTAACCGGATCGACGTAAATAGGCAATGATCGAGATCCATCGAGGAAAAAATTAAAACGGACGAGATAAAACCAAAGTTGGTCGAGGAAAACTCGATTTTTCGGCCCCTGGGTAATGTTTTCCTCGTACCGAAGGAATGCATTCCACCCACAGGCCATTCCGCATCGTCCAGCAACCGATTTTCTTCGATCGGATAGATGTAAATGGGAATTGATCGAGATCCATCGAGGAAAAAATCAAAACAAACGAGAAAAAACCAAAGTTGGTCGAGGAAAACTCGATTTCTCGGCCCCCGGGTAATGTTTTCCTCGTACCGAAGGAATGTTGTCTACCCACAGTCCAATCCGCATCGTCCGGCAACCGATTTTCTTCGACCGGATTGACGTAAATGGGCAATGATCGAGATCCATCAAGGAAAAAATCAACACGAACGAGAAAAACCCAAAGTTGATCGTGGAAAACTCGATTTCTCGGCCCCCGGGTAATGTTTTCCTCGTACCGAAGGATGCTGTCTACCCACAGGCCATTCCGCATCGTTCGACAACCGATTTTCTTCGACCGGATCGACGTAAATGGGCAATGATCAAGATCCATCGAGGAAAAAATTGAAACGGACGAGAAAAAACAAAAGTTGGTGGAGTAAAATTCGATTTCTCGGCCCCCGGATAATGTTTTCTCGTACCGAAGGAATGTTGTCTACTCACAAGCCAATCCGCATCGTCCGGCAACCGATTTTCTTCGACCGGATCGACGTAAATGGGCAATGATCGAGATCCATCGAGGTAAAAATTAAAATGGGCGAGAAAAAACCAAAGTTGGTCGAGGAAAACTCGATTTCTCAGCCCCCGGGTAATGTTTTCCTCATACCGAAGGAATGTTGTCCACCCACAGGCCAATCAGCATTGTCCGGCAACCAATTTTCTTCGACCGGATCGACGTAAATGGGCAATGATCGAGATCCATCGAGGAAAAAATCAAAACGAACGAGAAAAACCCAAAGTTGATCGTGGAAAACTCGATTTCTCGGCCCCCGGGTAATGTTTTCCTCGTACCGAAGGATGCTATCTACCCACAGGCCATTCCGCATCGTTCGACAACCGATTTTCTTCGACCGGATCGACGTAAATGGGCAATGATCAAGATCCATCGAGGAAAAAATCGAAACGGACGAGAAAAAACCAAAGTTGGTTGAGTAAAATTCGATTTCTCGGCCCCCGGATAATGTTTTCTCGTACCGAAGGAATGTTGTCTACTCACAAGCCAATCCGCATCGTCCGGCAACCGATTTTCTTCGACCGGATCGACGTAAATGGGCAATGATCGAGATCCATCGAGGTAAAAATTAAAATGGGCGAGAAAAAACCAAAGTTGGTCGAGGAAATCTCGATTTCTCAGCCCCCGGGTAATGTTTTCCTCATACAGAAGGAATGCTGTCCACCCACAGGCCAATCAGCATTGTCCGGCAACCAATTTTCTTCGACCGGATCGACGTAAATGGGCAATGATCGAGATCCATCGAGGAAAAAATCAAAACGGACGTGAAAATCCAAAGTTGGTCGAGGAAAACTCGATTTCTCGGCCCCCGGGTAATGTTTTCCTCGTACTATAGGAATGCTATCTACCCACAGGCCAATCAGCATCGTCTGGCAACCGATTTTCTTCGACCGGATCGACGTAAATAGGCAATGATCGAGATCCATCAAGGAAAAAATCAAAACGGACAAGAAAAAACCAAAGTTGGTCGAGGAAAACTCGATTTCTCAGCCCCCGGGTAATGTTTTCCTCGTACCGAAGCAATGCTCTCTATCCACAAGCCATTCCGCATCGTTCGACAACCGATTTTCTTCGACCGGATCGACATAAATGGACAATGATCAAGATCCATCGAGGAAAAACTCGAAATGGACGAGAAAAAACCAAAGTTGGTCGAGGAAAACTCTATTTCTCGGCCCCCGGGTAATGTTTTCCTCGTACCAAAGGAATGCTGCCTACCCACAGGCCATTCCGCATCGTCCGGCAACCGATTTTCTTCGACCGGATCGATGTAAATGGGCAATGATCGAGATCCAACGAGGAAAAAATCGAAACAGACGAGAAAAAACCAAAGTTGGTTGAAGAAAACTCGATTTCTCGGTCCCCAGGTAATGTTTTCCTCGTACCGAAGGAATGTTGTTTACCCACAGACCAATCCGCATCGTTCGGCAATCGAGTTTTTTTAACCGGATCGACGTAAATAGGCAATGATCGAGATCCATCGAGGAAAAAATTAAAACGGACGAGATAAAACCAAAGTTGGTCGAGGAAAACTCGATTTTTCGGCCCCTGGGTAATGTTTTCCTCGTAACGAAGGAATGCATTCCACCCACAGGCCATTCCGCATCGTCCAGCAACCGATTTTCTTCGATCGGATAGATGTAAATTGGAATTGATCGAGATCCATCGAGGAAAAAATCAAAACAAACGAGAAAAAACCAAAGTTGGTCGAGGAAAACTCGATTTCTCGGCCCCCGGGTAATGTTTTCCTCGTACCGAAGGAATGTTGTCTACCCACAGTCCAATCCGCATCGTCCGGCAACCGATTTTCTTCGACCGGATTGACGTAAATAGGCAATGATCGAGATCCATCGAGGAAAAAATCAAAACGAACGAGAAAAACCCAAAGTTGATCGTGGAAAACTCGATTTCTCGGCCCCCGGGTAATGTTTTCCTCGTACCGAAGGATGCTGTCTACCCACAGGCCATTCCGCATCGTTCGACAACCGATTTTCTTCGACCGGATCGACGTAAATGGGCAATGATCAAGATCCATCGAGGAAAAAATCGAAACGGACGAGAAAAAACCAAGGTTGGTTGAGTAAAATTCGATTTCTCGGCCCCCGGATAATGTTTTCTCGTACCGAAGGAATGTTGTCTACTCACAAGCCAATCCGCATCGTCCGGCAACCGATTTTCTTCGACCGGATCGACGTAAATGGGCAATGATCGAGATCCATCGAGGTAAAAATTAAAATGGGCGAGAAAAAACCAAAGTTGATCGAGGAAAACTCGATTTCTCAGCCCCCGGGTAATGTTTTCCTCATACCGAAGGAATGCTGTCCACCCACAGGCCAATCAGCATTGTCCGGCAACCAATTTTCTTCGACCGGATCGACGTAAATGGGCAATGATCGAGATCCATCGAGGAAAAAATCAAAACGGACGAGAAAAATCCAAAGTTGGTCTAGGAAAACTCGATTTCTCGGCCCCCGGGTAATGTTTTCCTCGTACTATAGGAATGCTATCTACCCACAGGCCAATCCGCATCGTCTGGCAACCGATTTTCTTCGACCGGATCTACGTAAATAGGCAATGATCAAGATCCATCAAGGAAAAAATCAAAACGGACAAGAAAAAACCAAAGTTGGTCGAGGAAAACTCGATTTCTCGGCCCCCGGGTAATGTTTTCCTCGTACCGAAGGAATGTTGTCTACCCACATGCCATTCTGCATTGTCCGGCAACCGATTTTCTTCGACTGGATCGACGTAAATGGGAATTGATCGAGATCCATCAAGGAAAAAATTGAAACAGACGAAAAAAAACCAAAGTTGGTCGAGGAAAACTCGATTTCTCGGCCCCGGGGTAATGTTTTCCTCATACCGAAGGAATGCTGCCCACCCACAGGCCATTCTGCATCGTCCGGCAACCGATTTTCTTCGATCGGATCGACGTAAATTGGCAATGATCAAGATCCATCGAGGAAAAACTCAAAACAAACGAGAAAAAACCAAAGTTGGTCGAGGAAAACTCGATTTCTCAGCCCCCGGGTAATGTTTTCCTCGTACCGAAGCAATGCTCTCTATCCACAAGCCATTCCGCATCGTCCGACAACCGATTTTCTTCGACCGGATCGACATAAATGGACAATGATCAAGATCCATCGAGGAAAAACTCGAAATGGACGAGAAAAAACCAAAGTTGGTCGAGGAAAACTTTATTTCTCGGCCCCCGGGTAATGTTTTCCTCGTACCAAAGGAATGCTGCCTACCCACAGGCCATTCCGCATCGTCCGGCAACCGATTTTCTTCGACCGGATCAATGTAAATGGGCAATGATCGAGATCCAACGAGGAAAAAATCGAAACAGACGAGAAAAAACCAAAGTTGGTTGAAGAAAACTCGATTTCTCGGTCCCCAGGTAATGTTTTCCTCGTACCGAAGGAATGTTGTTTACCCACAGACCAATCCGCATCGTTCGGCAATCGAGTTTTTTTAACCGGATCGACGTAAATAGGCAATGATCGAGATCCATCGAGGAAAAAATTAAAACGGACGAGATAAAACCAAAGTTGGTCGAGGAAAACTCGATTTTTCGGGCCCTGGGTAATGTTTTCCTCGTACCGAAGGAATGCATTCCACCCACAGGCAATTCCACATCGTCCAGCAACCGATTTTCTTCGATCGGATAGATGTAAATGGGAATTGATCGAGATCCATCGAGGAAAAAATCAAAACAAACGAGAAAAAACCAAAGTTGGTCGAGGTAAACTCGATTTCTCGGCCCCCGGGTAATTTTTTCCTTGTACCGAAGGAATATTGTCTACCCACAGTCCAATCCGCATCGTCCGGCAACCGATTTTCTTCGACCGGATTGACGTAAATGGGCAATGATCGAGATCCATCGAGGAAAAAATCAAAACGAACGAGAAAAACCCAAAGTTGATCGTGGAAAACTCGATTTCTCGTCCCCCGGGTAATGTTTTCCTCGTACCGAAGGATGCTGTCTACCCACAGGCCATTCCGCATCGTTCGACAACCGATTTTCTTCGACCGGATCGACGTAAATGGGCAATGATCAAGATCCATCGAGGAAAAAATCGAAACGGACGAGAAAAAACCAAAGTTGGTTGAGTAAAATTTGATTTCTCGGCCCCCGGATAATGTTTTCTCGTACCGAAGGAATGTTGTCTACTCACAAGCCAATCCGCATCGTCCGGCAACCTATTTTCTTCGACCGGATCGACGTAAATGGGCAATGATCGAGATCCATCGAGGTAAAAATTAAAATGGGCGAGAAAAAACCAAAGTTGGTCGAGGAAAACTCGATTTCTCAGCCCCCGGGTAATGTTTTCCTCATACCGAAGGAATGCTGTCCACCCACAGGCCAATCAGCATTGTCCGGCAACCAATTTTCTTCGACCGGATCGACGTAAATGGGCAATGATCGAGATCCATCGAGGAAAAAATCAAAACGAACGAGAAAAACCCAAAGTTGATCGTGGAAAACTCGATTTCTCGTCCCCCGGGTAATGTTTTCCTCGTACCGAAGGATGCTGTCTACCCACAGGCCATTCCGCATCGTTCGACAACCGATTTTCTTCGACCGGATCGACGTAAATGGGCAATGATCAAGATCCATCGAGGAAAAAATCGAAACGGACGAGAAAAAACCAAAGTTGGTTGAGTAAAATTTGATTTCTCGGCCCCCGGATAATGTTTTCTCGTACCGAAGGAATGTTGTCTACTCACAAGCCAATCCGCATCGTCCGGCAACCTATTTTCTTCGACCGGATCGACGTAAATGGGCAATGATCGAGATCCATCGAGGTAAAAATTAAAATGGGCGAGAAAAAACCAAAGTTGGTCGAGGAAAACTCGATTTCTCAGCCCCCGGGTAATGTTTTCCTCATACCGAAGGAATGCTGTCCACCCACAGGCCAATCAGCATTGTCCGGCAACCAATTTTCTTCGACCGGATCGACGTAAATGGGCAATGATCGAGATCCATCGAGGAAAAAATCAAAACGGACGAGAAAAATCCAAAGTTGGTCTAGGAAAACTCGATTTCTCGGCCCCCGGGTAATGTTTTCCTCGTACCAAAGGAATGCTGCCTACCCACAGGCCATTCCGCATCGTCCGGCAACCGATTTTCTTCGACCGGATCGATGTAAATGGGCAATGATCGAGATCCAACGAGGAAAAAATCGAAACAGACGAGAAAAAACCAAAGTTGGTTGAAGAAAACTCGATTTCTCGGTCCCCAGGTAATGTTTTCCTCGTACCGAAGGAATGTTGTTTACCCACAGACCAATCCGCATCGTTCGGCAATCGAGTTTTTTTAACCGGATCGACGTAAATAGGCAATGATCGAGATCCATCGAGGAAAAAATTAAAACGGACGAGATAAAACCAAAGTTGGTCGAGGAAAACTCGATTTTTCGGGCCCTGGGTAATGTTTTCCTCGTACCGAAGGAATGCATTCCACCCACAGGCAATTCCACATCGTCCAGCAACCGATTTTCTTCGATCGGATAGATGTAAATGGGAATTGATCGAGATCCATCGAGGAAAAAATCAAAACAAACGAGAAAAAACCAAAGTTGGTCGAGGTAAACTCGATTTCTCGGCCCCCGGGTAATTTTTTCCTTGTACCGAAGGAATATTGTCTACCCACAGTCCAATCCGCATCGTCCGGCAACCGATTTTCTTCGACCGGATTGACGTAAATGGGCAATGATCGAGATCCATCGAGGAAAAAATCAAAACGAACGAGAAAAACCCAAAGTTGATCGTGGAAAACTCGATTTCTCGTCCCCCGGGTAATGTTTTCCTCGTACCGAAGGATGCTGTCTACCCACAGGCCATTCCGCATCGTTCGACAACCGATTTTCTTCGACCGGATCGACGTAAATGGGCAATGATCAAGATCCATCGAGGAAAAAATCGAAACGGACGAGAAAAAACCAAAGTTGGTTGAGTAAAATTTGATTTCTCGGCCCCCGGATAATGTTTTCTCGTACCGAAGGAATGTTGTCTACTCACAAGCCAATCCGCATCGTCCGGCAACCTATTTTCTTCGACCGGATCGACGTAAATGGGCAATGATCGAGATCCATCGAGGTAAAAATTAAAATGGGCGAGAAAAAACCAAAGTTGGTCGAGGAAAACTCGATTTCTCAGCCCCCGGGTAATGTTTTCCTCATACCGAAGGAATGCTGTCCACCCACAGGCCAATCAGCATTGTCCGGCAACCAATTTTCTTCGACCGGATCGACGTAAATGGGCAATGATCGAGATCCATCGAGGAAAAAATCAAAACGGACGAGAAAAATCCAAAGTTGGTCTAGGAAAACTCGATTTCTCGGCCCCCGGGTAATGTTTTCCTCGTACTATAGGAATGCTATCTACCCACAGGCCAATCCGCATCGTCTGGCAACCGATTTTCTTCGACCGGATCGACGTAAATAGGCAATGATCGAGATCCATCAAGGAAAAAATCAAAACGGACAAGAAAAAACCAAAGTTGGTCGAGGAAAACTCGATTTCTCGGCCCCCGGGTAATGTTTTCCTCGTACCGAAGGAATGTTGTCTACCCACATGCCATTCTGCATTGTCCGGCAACCGATTTTCTTCGACCGGATCGACGTAAATGGGAATTGATCGAGATCCATCAAGGAAAAAATTGAAACAGACGAAAAAAAACCAAAGTTGGTCGAGGAAAACTCGATTTCTCGGCCCCGGGGTAATGTTTTCCTCATACCGAAGGAATGCTGCCCACCCACAGGCCATTCTGCATCGTCCGGCAACCGATTTTCTTCGATCGGATCGACGTAAATTGGCAATGATCAAGATCCATCGAGGAAAAACTCAAAACAAACGAGAAAAAACCAAAGTTGGTCGAGGAAAACTCGATTTCTCAGCCCCCGGGTAATGTTTTCCTCGTACCGAAGCAATGCTCTCTATCCACAAGCCATTCCGCATCGTCCGACAACCGATTTTCTTCGACCGGATCGACATAAATGGACAATGATCAAGATCCATCGAGGAAAAACTCGAAATGGACGAGAAAAAACCAAAGTTGGTCGAGGAAAACTTTATTTCTCGGCCCCCGGGTAATGTTTTCCTCGTACCAAAGGAATGCTGCCTACCCACATGCCATTCCGCATCGTCCGGCAACCGATTTTCTTCGACCGGATCGATGTAAATGGGCAATGATCGAGATCCAACGAGGAAAAAATCGAAACAGACGAGAAAAAACCAAAGTTGGTTGAAGAAAACTCGATTTCTCGGTCCCCAGGTAATGTTTTCCTCGTACCGAAGGAATGTTGTTTACCCACAGACCAATCCGCATCGTTCGGCAATCGAGTTTTTTTAACCGGATCGACGTAAATAGGCAATGATCGAGATCCATCGAGGAAAAAATTAAAACGGACGAGATAAAACCAAAGTTGGTCGAGGAAAACTCGATTTTTCGGGCCCTGGGTAATGTTTTCCTCGTACCGAAGGAATGCATTCCACCCACAGGCAATTCCGCATCGTCCAGCAACCGATTTTCTTCGATCGGATAGATGTAAATGGGAATTGATCGAGATCCATCGAGGAAAAAATCAAAACAAACGAGAAAAAACCAAAGTTGGTCGAGGTAAACTCGATTTCTCGGCCCCCGGGTAATTTTTTCCTTGTACCGAAGGAATATTGTCTACCCACAGTCCAATCCGCATCGTCCGGCAACCGATTTTCTTCGACCGGATTGACGTAAATGGGCAATGATCGAGATCCATCGAGGAAAAAATCAAAACGAACGAGAAAAACCCAAAGTTGATCGTGGAAAACTCGATTTCTCGTCCCCCGGGTAATGTTTTCCTCGTACCGAAGGATGCTGTCTACCCACAGGCCATTCCGCATCGTTCGACAACCGATTTTCTTCGACCGGATCGACGTAAATGGGCAATGATCAAGATCCATCGAGGAAAAAATCGAAACGGACGAGAAAAAACCAAAGTTGGTTGAGTAAAATTTGATTTCTCGGCCCCCGGATAATGTTTTCTCGTACCGAAGGAATGTTGTCTACTCACAAGCCAATCCGCATCGTCCGGCAACCTATTTTCTTCGACCGGATCGACGTAAATGGGCAATGATCGAGATCCATCGAGGTAAAAATTAAAATGGGCGAGAAAAAACCAAAGTTGGTCGAGGAAAACTCGATTTCTCAGCCCCCGGGTAATGTTTTCCTCATACCGAAGGAATGCTGTCCACCCACAGGCCAATCAGCATTGTCCGGCAACCAATTTTCTTCGACCGGATCGACGTAAATGGGCAATGATCGAGATCCATCGAGGAAAAAATCAAAACGGACGAGAAAAATCCAAAGTTGGTCTAGGAAAACTCGATTTCTCGGCCCCCGGGTAATGTTTTCCTCGTACTATAGGAATGCTATCTACCCACAGGCCAATCCGCATCGTCTGGCAACCGATTTTCTTCGACCGGATCGACGTAAATAGGCAATGATCGAGATCCATCAAGGAAAAAATCAAAACGGACAAGAAAAAACCAAAGTTGGTCGAGGAAAACTCGATTTCTCGGCCCCCGGGTAATGTTTTCCTCGTACCGAAGGAATGTTGTCTACCCACATGCCATTCTGCATTGTCCGGCAACCGATTTTCTTCGACCGGATCGACGTAAATGGGAATTGATCGAGATCCATCAAGGAAAAAATTGAAACAGACGAAAAAAAACCAAAGTTGGTCGAGGAAAACTCGATTTCTCGGCCCCGGGGTAATGTTTTCCTCATACCGAAGGAATGCTGCCCACCCACAGGCCATTCTGCATCGTCCGGCAACCGATTTTCTTCGATCGGATCGACGTAAATTGGCAATGATCAAGATCCATCGAGGAAAAACTCAAAACAAACGAGAAAAAACCAAAGTTGGTCGAGGAAAACTCGATTTCTCAGCCCCCGGGTAATGTTTTCCTCGTACCGAAGCAATGCTCTCTATCCACAAGCCATTCCGCATCGTCCGATAACCGATTTTCTTCGACCGGATCGACATAAATGGACAATGATCAAGATCCATCGAGGAAAAACTCGAAATAGACGAGAAAAAACCAAAGTTGGTCGAGGAAAACTCTATTTCTCGGCCCCCGGGTAATGTTTTCCTCGTACTAAAGGAATGCTGTCTACCCACAGGCCAATCAACATCGTCCGGCAACCGATTTTCTTCGACCGGATCGACGTAAATGGGCAATGATCGAGATCCATCAAGGAAAAAATCAAAACATACGAGAAAAACCCAAAATTGATCGAGGAAAACTTGATTTCTCAGCCCCCGGGTAATGTTTTCGTCGTACCAAAGAAATTCTGTCTACCCACAGGCCATTCCGCATAGTTCGACAACCAATTTTCTTCGACCGAATCGACGTAAATGGGCAATGATCGAGATCCATCGAGAAAAAAATCAAAACGGACAAGAAAAAACAAAAGTTGGTCGAGGAAAACTCGATTTCTCGGCCCCCGGGTAATGTTTTCCTCGTACCAAAGGAATGCTGTCTACCCACAGGCCAATCAGCATCGTCCGGCAACCGATTTTCTTCGACCGGATCGACGTAAATGGGCAATGATCGAGATCCATCAAAGAAAAAATCAAAACATACGAGAAAAACACAAAATTGATCGAGGAAAACTTGATTTCTCAGCCCCCGGGTAATGTTTTCGTCGTACCAAAGGAATTCTGTCTACCCACAGGCCATTCCGCATAGTTCGACAACCAATTTTCTTCGACTGGATCGACGTAAATGGGCAATGATCGAGATCCATCGAGGAAAAAATCAAAACGGACAAAAAAAAACAAAAGTTGGTCGAGGAAAACTCGATTTCTCGGCCCCCGGGTAATGTTTTCCTCGTACCAAAGGAATGTTGTCTACCCACAGGCCATTCTGCATCGTCCGACAACCGATTTTCTTCGACCGGATAGACGTGATGGGAATTGATCGAGATCCATCAAGGAAAAAATCGAAACAGACAAAAAAAAAACCAAAGTTGGTCGAGGAAAACTCGATTTCTCGGGCCCGGGTAATGTTTTCCTCATACCGAAGGAATGCTGCCTACCCACAGGCCATTCCGCATCGTCCGGCAACCGATTTTCTTCGACCGGATCGACATAAATGGACAATGATCAAGATCCATCGAGGAAAAACTCGAAATGGACGAGAAAAAACCAAAGTTGGTCGAGGAAAACTCTATTTCTCGGCCCCCGGGTAATGTTTTCCTCGTACCAAAGGAATGCTGTCTACCCACAGGCCAATCAACATCGTCCGGCAACCGATTTTCTTCGACCGGATCGACGTAAATGGGCAATGATCGAGATCCATCAAGGAAAAAATCAAAACATACGAGAAAAACCCAAAATTGATCGAGGAAAACTTGATTTCTCAGCCCCCGGGTAATGTTTTCGTCGTACCAAAGAAATTCTGTCTACCCACAGGCCATTCCGCATAGTTCGACAACCAATTTTCTTCGACCGAATCGACGTAAATGGGCAATGATCGAGATCCATCGAGAAAAAAATCAAAACGGACAAGAAAAAACAAAAGTTGGTCGAGGAAAACTCGATTTCTCGGCCCCCGGGTAATGTTTTCCTCGTACCAAAGGAATGCTGTCTACCCACAGGCCAATCAGCATCGTCCGGCAACCGATTTTCTTCGACCGGATCGACGTAAATGGGCAATGATCGAGATCCATCAAAGAAAAAATCAAAACATACGAGAAAAACCCAAAATTGATCGAGGAAAACTTGATTTCTCAGCCCCCGGGTAATGTTTTCGTCGTACCAAAGGAATTCTGTCTACCCACAGGCCATTCCGCATAGTTCGACAACCAATTTTCTTCGACTGGATCGACGTAAATGGGCAATGATCGAGATCCATCGAGGAAAAAATCAAAACGGACAAGAAAAAACAAAAGTTGGTCGAGGAAAACTCGATTTCTCGGCCCCCGGGTAATGTTTTCCTCGTACCGAAGGAATGTTGTCTACCCACAGGCCATTCTGCATCGTCCGACAACCGATTTTCTTCGACCGGATAGACGTAAATGGGAATTGATCGAGATCCATCAAGGAAAAAATCGAAACAGACAAAAAAAAAACCAAAGTTGGTCGAGGAAAACTCGATTTCTCGGGCCCGGGTAATGTTTTCCTCATACCGAAGGAATGCTGCCTACCCACAGGCCATTCCGCATCGTCCGGCAACCGATTTTCTTCGACCGGATCGATGTAAATGGGCAATGATCGAGATCCAACGAGGAAAAAATCGAAACAGACGAGAAAAAACCAAAGTTGGTTGAGGAAAACTCGATTTCTCGGTCCCCGGGTAATGTTTTCCTCGTACCGAAGGAATGTTGTTTACCCACAGACCAATCCGCATCGTTCGGCAATCGAGTTTTTTTAACCGGATCGACGTAAATAGGCAATGATCGAGATCCATCGAGGAAAAAATTAAAACGGACGAGATAAAACCAAAGTTGGTCGAGGAAAACTCGATTTTTCGGCCCCTGGGTAATGTTTTCCTCGTACCGAAGGAATGCATTCCATCCACAGGCCATTCCGCATCGTCCAGTAACCGATTTTCTTCGATCGGATAGATGTAAATGGGAATTGATCGAGATCCATCGAGGAAAAAATCAAAACAAACGAGAAAAAACCAAAGTTGGTCGAGGAAAACTCGATTTCTCGGCCCCCGGGTA
Source organism: Lepidium didymum (assembly GCA_963920545.1). NCBI lineage: Eukaryota > Viridiplantae > Streptophyta > Magnoliopsida > Brassicales > Brassicaceae > Lepidium > Lepidium didymum. The sequence continues at coordinate 10,439,274 of OY986981.1, read as the reverse complement.
ATGTTTTCCTCGTACCGAAGGAATGTTGTCTACCCACAGTCCAATCCGCATCGTCCGGCAACCGATTTTCTTCGACCGGATTGACGTAAATGGGCAATGATCGAGATCCATCGAGGAAAAAGTCAAAACGAACGAGAAAAACCCAAAGTTGATCGTGGAAAACTCGATTTCTCGGCCCCCGGGTAATGTTTTCCTCGTACCGAAGGATGCTGTCTACCCACAGGCCATTCCGCATCGTTCGACAACCGATTTTCTTCGACCGGATCGACATAAATGGACAATGATCAAGATCCATCGAGGAAAAACTCGAAATGGACGAGAAAAAACCAAAGTTGGTCGAGGAAAACTCTATTTCTCGGCCCCCGGGTTTTGTTTTCCTCGTACCAAAGGAATGCTGTCTACCCACAGGCCAATCAACATCGTCCGGCAACCGATTTTCTTCGACCGGATCGACGTAAATGGGCAATGATCGAGATCCATCAAGGAAAAAATCAAAACATACGAGAAAAACCCAAAATTGATCGAGGAAAACTTGATTTCTCAGCCCCCGGGTAATGTTTTCGTCGTACCAAAGAAATTCTGTCTACCCACAGGCCATTCCGCATAGTTCGACAACCAATTTTCTTCGACCGAATCGACGTAAATGGGCAATGATCGAGATCCATCGAGGAAAAAATCAAAACGGACAAGAAAAAACAAAAGTTGGTCGAGGAAAACTCGATTTCTCGGCCCCCGGGTAATGTTTTCCTCGTACCAAAGGAATGCTGTCTACCCACAGGCCAATCAGCATCGTCCGGCAACCGATTTTCTTCGACCGGATCGACGTAAATGGGCAATGATCGAGATCCATCAAAGAAAAAATCAAAACATACGAGAAAAACCCAAAATTGATCGAGGAAAACTTGATTTCTCAGCCCCCGGGTATTGTTTTCGTCGTACCAAAGGAATTCTGTCTACCCACAGGCCATTCCGCATAGTTCGACAACCAATTTTCTTCGACTGGATCGACGTAAATGGGCAATGATCGAGATCCATCGAGAAAAAATCAAAACGGACAAGAAAAAACAAAAGTTGGTCGAGGAAAACTCGATTTCTCGGCCCCCGGGTAATGTTTTCCTCGTACCGAAGGAATGTTGTCTACCCACAGGCCATTCTGCATCGTCTGACAACCAATTTTCTTCGACCGGATAGACGTAAATGGGAATTGATCGAGATCCATCAAGGAAAAAATCGAAACAGACAAAAAAAAAACCAAAGTTGGTCGAGGAAAACTCGATTTCTCGGGCCCGGGTAATGTTTTCCTCATACCGAAGGAATGCTGCCTACCCACAGGCCATTCCGCATCGTCCGGCAACCGATTTTCTTCGACCGGATCGATGTAAATGGGCAATGATCGAGATCCAACGAGGAAAAAATCGAAACAGACGAGAAAAAACCAAAGTTGGTTGAGGAAAACTCGATTTCTCGGTCCCCGGGTAATGTTTTCCTCGTACCGAAGGAATGTTGTTTACCCACAGACCAATCCGCATCGTTCGGCAATCGAGTTTTTTTAACCGGATCGACGTAAATAGGCAATGATCGAGATCCATCGAGGAAAAAATTAAAACGGACGAGATAAAACCAAAGTTGGTCGAGGAAAACTCAATTTTTCGGCCCCTGGGTAATGTTTTCCTCGTACCGAAGGAATGCATTCCATCCACAGGCCATTCCGCATCGTCCAGTAACCGATTTTCTTCGATCGGATAGATGTAAATGGGAATTGATCGAGATCCATCGAGGAAAAAATCAAAACAAACGAGAAAAAACCAAAGTTGGTCGAGGAAAACTCGATTTCTCGGCCCCCGGGTAATGTTTTCCTCGTACCGAAGGAATGTTGTCTACCCACAGTCCAATCCGCATCGTCCGGCAACCGATTTTCTTCGACCGGATTGACGTAAATGGGCAATGATCGAGATCCATCGAGGAAAAAGTCAAAACGAACGAGAAAAACCCAAAGTTGATCGTGGAAAACTCGATTTCTCGGCCCCCGGGTAATGTTTTCCTCGTACCGAAGGATGCTGTCTACCCACAGGCCATTCCGCATCGTTCGACAACCGATTTTCTTCGACCGGATCGACATAAATGGACAATGATCAAGATCCATCGAGGAAAAACTCGAAATGGACGAGAAAAAACCAAAGTTGGTCGAGGAAAACTCTATTTCTCGGCCCCCGGGTAATGTTTTCCTCGTACCAAAGGAATGCTGTCTACCCACAGGCCAATCAACATCGTCCGGCAACCGATTTTCTTCGACCGGATCGACGTAAATGGGCAATGATCGAGATCCATCAAGGAAAAAATCAAAACATACGAGAAAAACCCAAAATTGATCGAGGAAAACTTGATTTCTCAGCCCCCGGGTAATGTTTTCGTCGTACCAAAGAAATTCTGTCTACCCACAGGCCATTCCGCATAGTTCGACAACCAATTTTCTTCGACCGAATCGACGTAAATGGGCAATGATCGAGATCCATCGAGGAAAAAATCAAAACGGACAAGAAAAAACAAAAGTTGGTCGAGGAAAACTCGATTTCTCGGCCCCCGGGTAATGTTTTCCTCGTACCAAAGGAATGCTGTCTACCCACAGGCCAATCAGCATCGTCCGGCAACCGATTTTCTTCGACCGGATCGACGTAAATGGGCAATGATCGAGATCCATCAAAGAAAAAATCAAAACATACGAGAAAAACCCAAAATTGATCGAGGAAAACTTGATTTCTCAACCCCCGGGTATTGTTTTCGTCGTACCAAAGGAATTCTGTCTATCCACAGGCCATTCCGCATAGTTCGACAACCAATTTTCTTCGACTGGATCGACGTAAATGGGCAATGATCGAGATCCATCGAGAAAAAATCAAAACGGACAAGAAAAAACAAAAGTTGGTCGAGGAAAACTCGATTTCTCGGCCCCCGGGTAATGTTTTCCTCGTACCGAAGGAATGTTGTCTACCCACAGGCCATTCTGCATCGTCCGACAACCAATTTTCTTCGACCGGATAGACGTAAATGGGAATTGATCGAGATCCATCAAGGAAAAAATCGAAACAGACAAAAAAAAAACCAAAGTTGGTCGAGGAAAACTCGATTTCTCGGGCCCGGGTAATGTTTTCCTCATACCGAAGGAATGCTGCCTACCCACAGGCCATTTCGCATCGTCCGGCAACCGATTTTCTTCGACCGGATCGATGTAAATGGGCAATGATCGAGATCCATCGAGGAAAAAATCAAAACGGACAAGAAAAAACAAAAGTTGGTCGAGGAAAACTCGATTTCTCGGCCCCCGGGTAATGTTTTCCTCGTACCGAAGGAATGTTGTCTACCCACATGCCATTCTGCATCGTCCGACAACCGATTTTCTTCGACCGGATAGACGTAAATGGGAATTGATCGAGATCCATCAAGGAAAAAATCGAAACAGACAAAAAAAAAACCAAAGTTGGTCGAGGAAAACTCGATTTCTCGGGCCCGGGTAATGTTTTCCTCATACCGAAGGAATGCTGCCTACCCACAGGCCATTCCGCATCGTCCGGCAACCGATTTTCTTCGACCGGATCGATGTAAATGGGCAATGATCGAGATCCAACGAGGAAAAAATCGAAACAGACGAGAAAAAACCAAAGTTGGTTGAGGAAAACTCGATTTCTCGGTCCCCGGGTAATGTTTTCCTCATACCGAAGGAATGTTGTTTACCCACAGACCAATCCGCATCGTTCGGCAATCGAGTTTTTTTAACCGGATCGACGTAAATAGGCAATGATCGAGATCCATCGAGGAAAAAATTAAAACGGACGAGATAAAACCAAAGTTGGTCGAGGAAAACTCGATTTTTCGGCCCCTGGGTAATGTTTTCCTCGTACCGAAGGAATGCATTCCACCCACAGGCCATTCCGCATCGTCCAGTAACCGATTTTCTTCGATCGGATAGATGTAAATGGGAATTGATCGAGATCCATCGAGGAAAAAATCAAAACAAACGAGAAAAAACCAAAGTTGGTCGAGGAAAACTCGATTTCTCGGCCCCCGGGTAATGTTTTCCTCGTACCGAAGGAATGTTGTCTACCCACAGTCCAATCCGCATCGTCCGGCAACCGATTTTCTTCGACCGGATTGACGTAAATGGGCAATGATCGAGATCCATCGAGGAAAAAGTCAAAACGAACGAGAAAAACCCAAAGTTGATCGTGGAAAACTCGATTTCTCGGCCCCCGGGTAATGTTTTCCTCGTACCGAAGGATGCTGTCTACCCACAGGCCATTTCGCATCGTTCGACAATCGATTTTCTTCGACCGGATCGACATAAATGGACAATGATCAAGATCCATCGAGGAAAAACTCGAAATGGACGAGAAAAAACCAAAGTTGGTCGAGGAAAACTCTATTTCTCGGCCCCCGGGTAATGTTTTCCTCGTACCAAAGGAATGCTGTCTACCCACAGGCCAATCAACATCGTCCGGCAACCGATTTTCTTCGACCGGATCTACGTAAATGGGCAATGATCGAGATCCATCAAGGAAAAAATCAAAACATACGAGAAAAACCCAAAATTGATCGAGGAAAACTTGATTTCTCAGCCCCCGGGTAATGTTTTCGTCGTACCAAAGAAATTCTGTCTACCCATAGGCCATTCCGCATAGTTCGACAACCAATTTTCTTCGACCGAATCGACGTAAATGGGCAATGATCGAGATCCATCGAGGAAAAAATCAAAACGGACAAGAAAAAACAAAAGTTGGTCGAGGAAAACTCGATTTCTCGGCCCCCGGGTAATGTTTTCCTCGTACCAAAGGAATGCTGTCTACCCACAGGCCAATCAGCATCGTCCGGCAACCGATTTTCTTCGACCGGATCGACGTAAATGGGCAATGATCGAGATCCATCAAAGAAAAAATCAAAACATACGAGAAAAACCCAAAATTGATCGAGGAAAACTTGATTTCTCAGCCCCCGGGTAATGTTTTCGTCGTACCAAAGAAATTCTGTCTACCCACAGGCCATTCCGCATAGTTCGACAACCAATTTTCTTCGACCGAATCGACGTAAATGGGCAATGATCGAGATCCATCGAGGAAAAAATCAAAACGGACAAGAAAAAACAAAAGTTGGTCGAGGAAAACTCGATTTCTCGGCCCCCGGGTAATGTTTTCCTCGTACCAAAGGAATGCTGTCTACCCACAGGCCAATCAGCATCGTCCGGCAACCGATTTTCTTCGACCGGATCGACGTAAATGGGCAATGATCGAGATCCATCAAAGAAAAAATCAAAACATACGAGAAAAACCCAAAATTGATCGAGGAAAACTTGATTTCTCAACCCCCGGGTATTGTTTTCGTCGTACCAAAGGAATTCTGTCTATCCACAGGCCATTCCGCATAGTTCGACAACCAATTTTCTTCGACTGGATCGACGTAAATGGGCAATGATCGAGATCCATCGAGAAAAAATCAAAACGGACAAGAAAAAACAAAAGTTGGTCGAGGAAAACTCGATTTCTCGGCCCCCGGGTAATGTTTTCCTCGTACCGAAGGAATGTTGTCTACCCACAGGCCATTCTGCATCGTCCGACAACCAATTTTCTTCGACCGGATAGACGTAAATGGGAATTGATCGAGATCCATCAAGGAAAAAATCGAAACAGACAAAAAAAAAACCAAAGTTGGTCGAGGAAAACTCGATTTCTCGGGCCCGGGTAATGTTTTCCTCATACCGAAGGAATGCTGCCTACCCACAGGCCATTTCGCATCGTCCGGCAACCGATTTTCTTCGACCGGATCGATGTAAATGGGCAATGATCGAGATCCATCGAGGAAAAAATCAAAACGGACAAGAAAAAACAAAAGTTGGTCGAGGAAAACTCGATTTCTCGGCCCCCGGGTAATGTTTTCCTCGTACCGAAGGAATGTTGTCTACCCACATGCCATTCTGCATCGTCCGACAACCGATTTTCTTCGACCGGATAGACGTAAATGGGAATTGATCGAGATCCATCAAGGAAAAAATCGAAACAGACAAAAAAAAAACCAAAGTTGGTCGAGGAAAACTCGATTTCTCGGGCCCGGGTAATGTTTTCCTCATACCGAAGGAATGCTGCCTACCCACAGGCCATTCCGCATCGTCCGGCAACCGATTTTCTTCGACCGGATCGATGTAAATGGGCAATGATCGAGATCCAACGAGGAAAAAATCGAAACAGACGAGAAAAAACCAAAGTTGGTTGAGGAAAACTCGATTTCTCGGTCCCCGGGTAATGTTTTCCTCATACCGAAGGAATGTTGTTTACCCACAGACCAATCCGCATCGTTCGGCAATCGAGTTTTTTTAACCGGATCGACGTAAATAGGCAATGATCGAGATCCATCGAGGAAAAAATTAAAACGGACGAGATAAAACCAAAGTTGGTCGAGGAAAACTCGATTTTTCGGCCCCTGGGTAATGTTTTCCTCGTACCGAAGGAATGCATTCCACCCACAGGCCATTCCGCATCGTCCAGTAACCGATTTTCTTCGATCGGATAGATGTAAATGGGAATTGATCGAGATCCATCGAGGAAAAAATCAAAACAAACGAGAAAAAACCAAAGTTGGTCGAGGAAAACTCGATTTCTCGGCCCCCGGGTAATGTTTTCCTCGTACCGAAGGAATGTTGTCTACCCACAGTCCAATCCGCATCGTCCGGCAACCGATTTTCTTCGACCGGATTGACGTAAATGGGCAATGATCGAGATCCATCGAGGAAAAAGTCAAAACGAACGAGAAAAACCCAAAGTTGATCGTGGAAAACTCGATTTCTCGGCCCCCGGGTAATGTTTTCCTCGTACCGAAGGATGCTGTCTACCCACAGGCCATTTCGCATCGTTCGACAATCGATTTTCTTCGACCGGATCGACATAAATGGACAATGATCAAGATCCATCGAGGAAAAACTCGAAATGGACGAGAAAAAACCAAAGTTGGTCGAGGAAAACTCTATTTCTCGGCCCCCGGGTAATGTTTTCCTCGTACCAAAGGAATGCTGTCTACCCACAGGCCAATCAACATCGTCCGGCAACCGATTTTCTTCGACCGGATCTACGTAAATGGGCAATGATCGAGATCCATCAAGGAAAAAATCAAAACATACGAGAAAAACCCAAAATTGATCGAGGAAAACTTGATTTCTCAGCCCCCGGGTAATGTTTTCGTCGTACCAAAGAAATTCTGTCTACCCATAGGCCATTCCGCATAGTTCGACAACCAATTTTCTTCGACCGAATCGACGTAAATGGGCAATGATCGAGATCCATCGAGGAAAAAATCAAAACGGACAAGAAAAAACAAAAGTTGGTCGAGGAAAACTCGATTTCTCGGCCCCCGGGTAATGTTTTCCTCGTACCAAAGGAATGCTGTCTACCCACAGGCCAATCAGCATCGTCCGGCAACCGATTTTCTTCGACCGGATCGACGTAAATGGGCAATGATCGAGATCCATCAAAGAAAAAATCAAAACATACGAGAAAAACCCAAAATTGATCGAGGAAAACTTGATTTCTCAGCCCCCGGGTATTGTTTTCGTCGTACCAAAGGAATTCTGTCTACCCACAGGCCATTCCGCATAGTTCGACAACCAATTTTCTTCGACTGGATCGACGTAAATGGGCAATGATCGAGATCCATCGAGAAAAAATCAAAACGGACAAGAAAAAACAAAAGTTGGTCGAGGAAAACTCGATTTCTCGGCCCCCGGGTAATGTTTTCCTCGTACCGAAGGAATGTTGTCTACCCACAGGCCATTCTGCATCGTCCGACAACCAATTTTCTTCGACCGGATAGACGTAAATGGGAATTGATCGAGATCCATCAAGGAAAAAATCGAAACAGACAAAAAAAAAACCAAAGTTGGTCGAGGAAAACTCGATTTCTCGGGCCCGGGTAATGTTTTCCTCATACCGAAGGAATGCTGCCTACCCACAGGCCATTCCGCATCGTCCGGCAACCGATTTTCTTCGACCGGATCGATGTAAATGGGCAATGATCGAGATCCAACGAGGAAAAAATCGAAACAGACGAGAAAAAACCAAAGTTGGTTGAGGAAAACTCGATTTCTCGGTCCCCGGGTAATGTTTTCCTCGTACCGAAGGAATGTTGTTTACCCACAGACCAATCCGCATCGTTCGGCAATCGAGTTTTTTTAACCGGATCGACGTAAATAGGCAATGATCGAGATCCATCGAGGAAAAAATTAAAACGGACGAGATAAAACCAAAGTTGGTCGAGGAAAACTCGATTTTTCGGCCCCTGGGTAATGTTTTCCTCGTACCGAAGGAATGCATTCCATCCACAGGCCATTCCGCATCGTCCAGTAACCGATTTTCTTCGATCGGATAGATGTAAATGGGAATTGATCGAGATCCATCGAGGAAAAAATCAAAACAAACGAGAAAAAACCAAAGTTGGTCGAGGAAAACTCGATTTCTCGGCCCCCGGGTAATGTTTTCCTCGTACCGAAGGAATGTTGTCTACCCACAGTCCAATCCGCATCGTCCGGCAACCGATTTTCTTCGACCGGATTGACGTAAATGGGCAATGATCGAGATCCATCGAGGAAAAAGTCAAAACGAACGAGAAAAACCCAAAGTTGATCGTGGAAAACTCGATTTCTCGGCCCCCGGGTAATGTTTTCCTCGTACCGAAGGATGCTGTCTACCCACAGGCCATTCCGCATCGTTCGACAACCGATTTTCTTCGACCAGATCGACATAAATGGACAATGATCAAGATCCATCGAGGAAAAACTCGAAATGGACGAGAAAAAACCAAAGTTGGTCGAGGAAAACTCTATTTCTCGGCCCCCGGGTAATGTTTTCCTCGTACCAAAGGAATGCTGTCTACCCACAGGCCAATCAACATCGTCCGGCAACCGATTTTCTTCGACCGGATCGACGTAAATGGGCAATGATCGAGATCCATCAAGGAAAAAATCAAAACATACGAGAAAAACCCAAAATTGATCGAGGAAAACTTGATTTCTCAGCCCCCGGGTAATGTTTTCGTCGTACCAAAGAAATTCTGTCTACCCACAGGCCATTCCGCATAGTTCGACAACCAATTTTCTTCGACCGAATCGACGTAAATGGGCAATGATCGAGATCCATCGAGGAAAAAATCAAAACGGACAAGAAAAAACAAAAGTTGGTCGAGGAAAACTCGATTTCTCGGCCCCCGGGTAATGTTTTCCTCGTACCAAAGGAATGCTGTCTACCCACAGGCCAATCAGCATCGTCCGGCAACCGATTTTCTTCGACCGGATCGACGTAAATGGGCAATGATCGAGATCCATCAAAGAAAAAATCAAAACATACGAGAAAAACCCAAAATTGATCGAGGAAAACTTGATTTCTCAACCCCCGGGTATTGTTTTCGTCGTACCAAAGGAATTCTGTCTATCCACAGGCCATTCCGCATAGTTCGACAACCAATTTTCTTCGACTGGATCGACGTAAATGGGCAATGATCGAGATCCATCGAGAAAAAATCAAAACGGACAAGAAAAAACAAAAGTTGGTCGAGGAAAACTCGATTTCTCGGCCCCCGGGTAATGTTTTCCTCGTACCGAAGGAATGTTGTCTACCCACAGGCCATTCTGCATCGTCCGACAACCAATTTTCTTCGACCGGATAGACGTAAATGGGAATTGATCGAGATCCATCAAGGAAAAAATCGAAACAGACAAAAAAAAAACCAAAGTTGGTCGAGGAAAACTCGATTTCTCGGGCCCGGGTAATGTTTTCCTCATACCGAAGGAATGCTGCCTACCCACAGGCCATTTCGCATCGTCCGGCAACCGATTTTCTTCGACCGGATCGATGTAAATGGGCAATGATCGAGATCCATCGAGGAAAAAATCAAAACGGACAAGAAAAAACAAAAGTTGGTCGAGGAAAACTCGATTTCTCGGCCCCCGGGTAATGTTTTCCTCGTACCGAAGGAATGTTGTCTACCCACATGCCATTCTGCATCGTCCGACAACCGATTTTCTTCGACCGGATAGACGTAAATGGGAATTGATCGAGATCCATCAAGGAAAAAATCGAAACAGACAAAAAAAAAACCAAAGTTGGTCGAGGAAAACTCGATTTCTCGGGCCCGGGTAATGTTTTCCTCATACCGAAGGAATGCTGCCTACCCACAGGCCATTCCGCATCGTCCGGCAACCGATTTTCTTCGACCGGATCGATGTAAATGGGCAATGATCGAGATCCAACGAGGAAAAAATCGAAACAGACGAGAAAAAACCAAAGTTGGTTGAGGAAAACTCGATTTCTCGGTCCCCGGGTAATGTTTTCCTCATACCGAAGGAATGTTGTTTACCCACAGACCAATCCGCATCGTTCGGCAATCGAGTTTTTTTAACCGGATCGACGTAAATAGGCAATGATCGAGATCCATCGAGGAAAAAATTAAAACGGACGAGATAAAACCAAAGTTGGTCGAGGAAAACTCGATTTTTCGGCCCCTGGGTAATGTTTTCCTCGTACCGAAGGAATGCATTCCACCCACAGGCCATTCCGCATCGTCCAGCAACCGATTTTCTTCGATCGGATAGATGTAAATGGGAATTGATCGAGATCCATCGAGGAAAAAATCAAAACAAACGAGAAAAAACCAAAGTTGGTCGAGGAAAACTCGATTTCTCGGCCCCCGGGTAATGTTTTCCTCGTACCGAAGGAATGTTGTCTACCCACAGTCCAATCCGCATCGTCCGGCAACCGATTTTCTTCGACCGGATTGACGTAAATGGGCAATGATCGAGATCCATCGAGGAAAAAGTCAAAACGAACGAGAAAAACCCAAAGTTGATCGTGGAAAACTCGATTTCTCGGCCCCCGGGTAATGTTTTCCTCGTACCGAAGGATGCTGTCTACCCACAGGCCATTCCGCATCGTTCGACAACCGATTTTCTTCGACCAGATCGACGTAAATGGGCAATGATCAAGATCCATCGAGGAAAAAATCGAAACGGACGAGAAAAAACCAAAGTTGGTTGAGTAAAATTCGATTTCTCGGCCCCCGGATAATGTTTTCTCGTACCGAAGGAATGTTGTCTACTCACAAGCCAATCCGCATCGTCCGGCAACCGATTTTCTTCGACCGGATCGACGTAAATGGGCAATGATCGAGATCCATCGAGGAAAAAATTAAAATGGGCGAGAAAAAACCAAAGTTGGTCGAGGAAAACTCGATTTCTCAGCCCCCGGGTAATGTTTTCCTCATACCGAAGGAATGCTGTCCACCCACAGGCCAATCAGCATTGTCCGGCAACCAATTTTCTTCGACCGGATCGACGTAAATGGGCAATGATCGAGATCCATCGAGGAAAAAATCAAAACGGACGAGAAAAATCCAAAGTAGGTCTAGGAAAACTCGATTTCTCGGCCCCCGGGTAATGTTTTCCTCGTACTATAGGAATGCTATCTACCCACAGGCCAATCCGCATCGTCTGGCAACCGATTTTCTTCGACCGGATCGACGTAAATAGGCAATGATCGAGATCCATCAAGGAAAAAATCAAAACGGACAAGAAAAAACCAAAGTTGGTCGAGGAAAACTCGATTTCTCGGCCCCCGGGTAATGTTTTCCTCGTACCGAAGGAATGTTGTCTACCCACAGTCCAATCCGCATCGTCCGGCAACCGATTTTCTTCGACCGGATTGACGTAAATGGGCAATGATCGAGATCCATCGAGGAAAAAGTCAAAACGAACGAGAAAAACCCAAAGTTGATCGTGGAAAACTCGATTTCTCGGCCCCCGGGTAATGTTTTCCTCGTACCGAAGGATGCTGTCTACCCACAGGCCATTCCGCATCGTTCGACAACCGATTTTCTTCGACCGGATCGACGTAAATGGGCAATGATCAAGATCCATCGAGGAAAAAATCGAAACGGACGAGAAAAAACCAAAGTTGGTTGAGTAAAATTCGATTTCTCGGCCCCCGGATAATGTTTTCTCGTACCGAAGGAATGTTGTCTACTCATAAGCCAATCCGCATCGTCCGGCAACCGATTTTCTTCGACCGGATCGACGTAAATGGGCAATGATCGAGATCCATCGAGGAAAAAATCAAAATGGGCGAGAAAAAACCAAAGTTGGTCGAGGAAAACTCGATTTCTCAGCCCCCGGGTAATGTTTTCCTCATACCGAAGGAATGCTGTCCACCCACAGGCCAATCAGCATTGTCCGGCAACCAATTTTCTTCGACCGGATCGACGTAAATGGGCAATGATCGAGATCCATCGAGGAAAAAATCAAAACGGACGAGAAAAATCCAAAGTTGGTCTAGGAAAACTCGATTTCTCGGCCCCCGGGTAATGTTTTCCTCGTACTATAGGAATGCTATCTACCCACAGGCCAATCCGCATCGTCTGGCAACCGATTTTCTTCGACCGGATCGACGTAAATAGGCAATGATCGAGATCCATCAAGGAAAAAATCAAAAAGGACAAGAAAAAACCAAAGTTGGTCGAGGAAAACTCGATTTCTCGGCCCCCGGGTAATGTTTTCCTCGTACCGAAGGAATGTTGTCTACCCACATGCCATTCTGCATTGTCCGGCAACCGATTTTCTTCGACCGGATCGACGTAAATGGGAATTGATCGAGATCCATCAAGGAAAAAATTGAAACAGACGAAAAAAAACCAAAGTTGGTCGAGGAAAACTCGATTTCTCGGCCCCGGGGTAATGTTTTCCTCATACCGAAGGAATGCTGCCCACCCACAGGCCATTCTGCATTGTCCGGCAACCGATTTTCTTCGATCGGATCGACGTAAATTGGCAATGATCAAGATCCATCGAGGAAAAACTCGAAATGCACGAGAAAAAACCAAAGTTGGTTGAGGAAAACTCGATTTCTCGGCCCCCGGGTAATGTTTTCCTCATACCGAAGGAATGGTGTCTACCCACATGCCAATCCGCATCGTCCGGCAACCGATTTTCTTCAACCGGATCGACGTAAATGGGCAATGATCGAGATCCATCGAGGAAAAAATTAAAACGGACGAGAAAAAACCAAAGTTGGTCGAGGAAAACTCGATCTCGGCCCCCGGGTAATGTTTTCCTCGTACCGAAGGAATGCTGTCCACCCACAGGCCATTCTGCGTCGTCCAGCAACCGATTTTCTTCGATCGGATAGATGTAAATGGGAATTGATCAAGATCCATCGAGGAAAAAATCAAAACAAACGAGAAAAAACCATAGTTGGTCGAGGAAAACTCGATTTCTCGGCCCCCGGGTAATGTTTTCCTCGTACCGAAGGAATGCTCTCTATCCACAGGCCATTCCGCATCGTCCGACAACCGATTTTCTTCTACCGGATCGACATAAATGGGCAATGATCAAGATCCATCGAGGAAAAACTTGAAATGGACTAGAAAAAACCAAAGTTGGTCGAGGAAAACTCGATTTCTCGGCCCCCGGGTAATGTTTTCCTCGTACCGAAGTAATGGTGTCTACCCACAGGCCAATCCGCATCGTCCGGCAACCGATTTTCTTCGACCAGATCGACGTAAATGGGCAATGATCGAGATCCATCGAGGAAAAAATCAAAACGGACAAGAAAAACCCAAAGTTGGTCGAGGAAAACTTGATTTCTCGGCCCCCGGGTAATGTTTTCCTAGTACCGAAGGAATGCTGTCTACCCACAGGCCATTCCACATCGTTCGACAACCGATTTTCTTCGACCAGATCGACGTAAATAGGCAATGATCGAGATCCATCGAGGAAAAAACGAAACGGACGAGAAAAAACCAAAGTTGGTTGAGGAAAACTCGATTTATCGGCACCCGGGTAATGTTTTCCTCGTACCGAAGGAATGTTGTCTACTCATAGGCCAATCCGCATCGTCCAGCAACCGATTTTCTTCGACCGGATCGACGTAAATGGGCAATGATCGAGATCCATCGAGGAAAAAATTAAAACGGACGAGAAAAAACCAAAGTTGGTCGAGGAAAACTCTTTTTCTCGGCCCCCGGGTAATGTTTTCCTCGTACCGAAGGAATACTGTCCACCCACAGGCCATTCTGCATCGTCCAGCAACCGATGTACTTCGATCGGATAGATGTAAATGGGAATTGATCGAGATCCATCGAGGAAAAAATCAAAACAGACGAGAAAAAACCAAAGTTGGTCGAGGAAAACTCGATTTCTCGGCCCCCGGGTAATGTTTTCCTCGTACCGAAGGAATGCTGTCTATCCACAAGCCATTCCGCATCGTCCGACAACTGATTTTCTTCGACCGGATCGACGTAAATGGGCAATGATCAAGATCCATCGAGGAAAAAATCGAAACGGACGACAAAAAACCAAAGTTAGTCGAGGAAAACTCGATTTCTCGGTCCCCGGGTAATGTTTTCCTCGTACCGAAGGAATGTTGTTTACCCGCAGGCCAATCCGCATCGTTCGGCAACCGATTTTCTTCGACCGGATCGACGTAAATGGGCAATGATCGAGATCCATCGAGGAAAAAATCGAAACAGACGACAAAAAACCAAAGTTAGTCAAGGAAAACTCGATTTCTCGGTCCCCGGGTAATGTTTTCCTCGTACCGAAGGAATGTTGTTTACCCGCAGGCCAATCCGCATCGTTCGGCAACCGATTTTCTTCGACCGGATTGACGTAAATGGGCAATGATCGAGATCCATCGAGGAAAAAATTAAAATGGACGAGAAAAAACTAAAGTTGGTCGAGGAAAACTCTTTTTCTCGACCCCCGGGTAATGTTTTCCTCGTACCGAAGGAATGCTGTCCACCCACAGGCCATTCTGCATCGTCCAGCAACCGATGTACTTCGATCGGATAGATGTAAATGGGAATTGATCGAGATCCATCGATGAAAAAATCAAAACAGACGAGAAAAAACCAAAGTTGGTCGAGGAAAACTCGATTTCTCGGCCCCCGGGTAATGTTTTCCTCGTACCGAAGGAATGCTGTCTATCCACAAGCCATTCCGCATCGTCCGACAACCGATTTTCTTCTACCGGATCGATGTAAATGGGCAATGATCAAGATCCATCGAGGAAAAACTCGAAATGGACGAAAAAAACTAAAGTTGGTCGAGGAAAACTCGATTTCTCAGCCCCAGGTAATGTTTTCCTCGTACCGAAGTAATGCTGTCTACCCACAGGCCAATTCGCATCGTCCGGCAACCGATTTTCTTCGACCGGATCGACGTAAATGGACAATAATCGAGATCCATCGAGGAAAAAATCAAAACGGACAAGAAAAACCTAAAGTTGGTCGAGGAAAACTCGATTTCTCAGCCCCCGGGTAATGTTTTTCTCGTACCGAACGAATGCCGTCCACCCACAGGCCATTCCGCATCGTTTAGCCAACGATTTTCTTCGACCGGATCGATGTTAATGGGAATTGATCAAGATCCATCGAGGAAAAAATCAAAATGGACGAGAAAAAACCAAAGTTGGTCGAGGAAAACTCGATTTCTCGATCCCTGGGTAATATTTTCCTCGTACCGAAGGAATGCTGTCTACCCACAGGCCATTTCGCATCGTCCGGTAACCGAATTTTTTTGACCGGATCGAGGTAAATGGGCAATATTCGATATCCATCGAGAAAAAAATCGAAACAGACGAGAAAAAACCAAAGTTGGTCGAGGAAAACTCGATTTCTCGGCCCCCGGGTAAGTATTTCCTCGTACTATAGGAATGCTATCTACCCACAGGCCAATCAGCATCGTCCGGCAACCGATTTTCTTCGACCGGATCGACGTAAATGGGCAATGATCAAGATCCATCGAGGAAAAAATCGAAACGGACGAGAAAAAACGAAAGATGGTCGAGGAAAACTCGATTTCTCGGCCCCCGGGTAATGTTTTCCTCGTACCGAAGGAATGCTATCTACCCACGGGCCAATCCGCATCATCCGGCAACCGATTTTCTTCGACCAGATCTACGTAAATGGGAATTGATCGAGATCTATCAAGGAAAAAATCGAAACAAACGAATAAAACCAAAGATGGTCGAGGAAACCTCGATTTCTCGGCCCCGGGTATTGTTTTCCTCATACCGAAGGAATGTTGCCTACCCACAAGCCATTCCGCATCGTATGGCAACTGATTTTCATCAATCGGATCGACGTAAATGGGCAATTATCAAGATCCATCGAGGAAAAACTCGAAATGGACGAGAAAAAAACCAAAGTTGGTCGAGGAAAACTCGATTTCTCGGCCCCCGGGTAATGTTTTCCTCATACCGAAGGAATGGTGTCTACCCACAGGCCAATCCGCATCGTCCGGGAACCGATTTTCTTCGACTAGATCGACGTAAATAGGCAATGATCGAGATCTATCGAGGAAAAAATCAAAACGGACGAGAAAAACCCAAAGTTGGCCGAGGAAAACTCGATTTCTTGGCCCCCGGGTAATGTTTTCGTCGTACCGAAGGAATTCTGTCTACCCACAGGCCATTCCGCTTCATTCGACGACCGATTTTCTTCGACTAGATCGACGTAAATAGGCAATGATCAAGATCTATCGAGGAAAAAATCAAAACGGACGAGAAAAAACCAAAGTTGGTCGAGGAAAACTCGATTTCTCGGCCCCCGGGTAATGTTTTCGTCGTACCGAAGGAATTCTGTCTACCCACAGGCCATTCCGCATCGTTCGACAACCGATTTTCTTCGACCGGATCGACGTAAATAGGCAATGATCGAGATCCATCGAGGAAAAAATCGAAACAGACGAGAAAAACCAAAGTTGGTCGAGGAAAACTCGATTTCTCGGCCCCTGAGTAATGTTTTCCTCGTACCGAAGGAATGCTGTCTATACACAAGCCATTCAGCATCGTCTGACAACCGATTTTCTTCGACCGGATCGACGTAAATGGGCAATGATCAAGATCCATCGAGGAAAAACTCGAAATAGACTAGAAAAAACCAAAGTTGGTCGAGGAAAACTCGATTTCTCGGCCCCCGGGTAATGTTTTCCTCGTACCGAAGGAATGCTGTCTACCCACAAGCCAATCCGCATCGTCCGGCAACCGATTTTCTTTGACCAGATCGACGTAAATGGGCAATGATCGAGATCCATCGAGGAAAAAATCAAAACGGACAAGAAAAACCCAAAGTTGATCGATGAAAAGTCGATTTCTCGTTCCTCGGGTAATGTTTTCGTCGTACCAAAGGAATTCTGTCTACCCACAGGCCATTCCGCATCGTTCGACAACCGATTTTCTTAGACCGGATCGACGTAAATTGGCAATGATCGAGATCCATCGAGGAAAAAATCGAAACGGACGAGAAAAAACCAAAGTTGGTTGAGGAAAACTCGATTTCTCGGCCCCCGGGTAATGTTTTCCTCGTACCGAAGGAATGTTGTCTACTCATAGGCCAATCCGCATCGTCCGGCAACCAATTTTCTTCGACCGGATCGACGTAAATGGGCAATGATCGAGATCCATCGAGGAAAAAATTAAAACGGACGAGAAAAAACCAAAGTTGGTCGAGGAAAACTCTTTTTCTCGGCCCCCGGGTAATGTTTTCCTCGTACCGAAGGAATGTTGTCCACCCACAGGCCATTCTGCATCGTCCAGCAACCGATGTTCTTCGATCGGATCGATGTAAATGGGAATTGATCAAGATCCATCGAGGAAAAAATCAAAACAAACGAGAAAAAACCAAAGTTGGTCGAGGAAAACTCGATTTCTCGGCCCCCGGGTAATGTTTTCCTCGTACCGAAGGAATGCTGTCCACCCACAGGCCATTTCGCATCGTCCGGTAACCGATTTTCTTTGACAGGATCGAGGTAGATGGGAATTATTCGAGATCCATCGAGGAAAAAATCGAAACGGACGAGAAAAAACCAAAGTTGGTCGAGGAAAACTCGATTTCTCGGCCCCCGGGTAAGTATTTCCTCGTACTATAGGAATGCTATCTACCCACAGGCCAATCCGCATCGTCCGGCAACCGATTTTCTTCGACCGGATCAACGTAAATGGGCAATGATCAAGATCCATCGAGGAAAGAATCCAAACGGACGAGAAAAAACCAAAGATGGTAGAGGAAAACTCGATTTCTCGGCCCCCGGGTAATGTTTTCCTCGTACCGAAGGAATGCTGTCTATCCACAAGCCATTCCGCATCGTCCGACTACCGATTTTCTTCGACCGGATCGATGTAAATGGGCAATGATCAAGATCCATCGAGGAAAAACTCGAAATGGACGAAAAAAACTAAAGTTGGTCGAGGAAAACTCGATTTCTCAGCCCCAGGTAATGTTTTCCTCGTACCGAAGGAATGCTGTCTACCCACAGGCCAATTCGCATCGTCCGGCAACCGATTTTCTTCGACCGGATCGACGTAAATGGACAATAATCAAGATCCATCGAGGAAAAAATCAAAACGGACAAGAAAAACCTAAAGTTGGTCGAGGAAAACTCGATTTCTCAGCCCCCGGGTAATGTTTTTCTTGTACCGAACGAATGCCGTCCACCCACAGGCCATTCCGCATCGTTTAGCTAACGATTTTCTTCGACCGGATCGATGTTAATGGGAATTGATCAAGATCCATCGAGGAAAAAATCAAAATGGACGAGAAAAAACCAAAGTTGGTCGTGGAAAACTCGATTTCTCGACCCCTGGGTAATATTTTCCTCGTACCGAAGGAATGCTGTCTACCCACAGGCTATTTCGCATCGTCCGGTAACCGAATTTTTTTGACCGGATCGAGGTAAATGGGCAATATTCGAGATCCATCGAGGAAAAAATCGAAACAGACGAGAAAAAACCAATGTTGGTCGAGGAAAACTCGATTTCTCGGCCCCCGGGTAAGTATTTCCTCGTACTATAGGATTGCTATCTACCCACAGGCCAATCCGCATCGTCCGGCAATCGATTTTCTTCGACCGGATCGACGTAAATGGGCAATGATCAAGATCCATCGAGGAAAAAATCGAAACGGACGAGAAAAAACGAAAGATGGTCGAGGAAAACTCGATTTCTCGGCCCCCGGGTAATGTTTTCCTCGTACCGAAGGAATGCTATCTACCCACGGGCCAATCCGCATCATCCGGCAACCGATTTTCTTCGACCAGATCTACGTAAATGGGAATTGATCGAGATCTATCAAGGAAAAAATCGAAACAGACGAATAAAACCAAAGATGGTCGAGGAAAACTCAATTTTTCGGCCTCGGGTATTGGTTTCCTCATACCGAAGGAATGTTGCCTACCCACAAGCCATTCCGCATCGTATGGCAACTGATTTTGATCAATCGGATCGACGTAAATGGGCAATTATCAAGATCCATCGAGGAAAAACTCGAAATGGACGAGAAAAAAACAAAAGTTGGTCGAGGAAAACTCGATTTCTCGGCCCCCGGGTAATGTTTTCGTCGTACCGAAGGAATTCTGTCTACCCACAGGCCATTCCGCATTGTTCGACAACCGATTTTCTTCTACCGGATCGACGTAAATAGGCAATGATCGAGATCCATCGAGGAAAAAATCGAAACAGACGAGAAAAACCAAAGTTGGTCGAGGAAAACTCGATTTCTCGGCCCCCGAGTAATGTTTTCCTCGTACCGAAGGAATGCTGTCTATACACAAGCCATTCAGCATCGTCTGACAACCGATTTTCTTCGACCGGATCGACATAAATGGGCAATGATCGAGATCCATCGAGGAAAAAATCAAAACGGACGAGAAAAACCCAAAGTTGGTCGATGAAAACTCGATTTCTCGGCCCCCGGGTAATGTTTTCCTCGTACCGAAGGAATGCTATCTACCCACGGGCCAATCCGCATCATCCGGCAACCGATTTTCTTCGACCAGATCTACGTAAATGGGAATTGATCGAGATCTATCAAGGAAAAAATCGAAACAGACGAATAAAACCAAAGATGGTCGAGGAAAACTCAATTTTTCGGCCTCGGGTATTGGTTTCCTCATACCGAAGGAATGTTGCCTACCCACAAGCCATTCCGCATCGTATGGCAACTGATTTTGATCAATCGGATCGACGTAAATGGGCAATTATCAAGATCCATCGAGGAAAAAATCGAAACAGACAAAAAAAAAACCAAAGTTGGTCGAGGAAAACTCGATTTCTTGGCCCTCGGGTAATGTTTTCGTCGTACCGAAGGAATTCTGTCTACCCACAGGCCATTCCGCTTCATTCGACGACTGATTTTCTTCGACCGGATCGACGTAAATGGGCAATGATCGAGATCCATCGAGAAAAAAATCGAAACGGACGAGAAAAAACCAAAGTTGGTCGAGGAAAACTCGATTTCTCGGCCCCCGGGTAATGTTTTCGTCGTACCGAAGGAATTCTGTCTACCCACAAGCCATTCCGCATTGTTCGACAACCGATTTTCTTCTACCGGATCGACGTAAATAGGCAATGATCGAGATCCATCGAGGAAAAAATCGAAACAGACGAGAAAAACCAAAGTTGGTCGAGGAAAACTCGATTTCTCGGCCCCCGAGTAATGTTTTCCTCGTACCGAAGGAATGCTGTCTTTACACAAGCCATTCAGCATCGTCTGACAACCGATTTTCTTCGACCGGATCGACATAAATGGGCAATGATCGAGATCCATCGAGGAAAAAATCAAAACGGACGAGAAAAACCCAAAGTTGGTCGATGAAAACTCGATTTCTCGGCCCCCGGGTAATGTTTTCCTCGTACCGAAGTAATGTTGTCTACCCACAGGCCAATCCGCATCGTCCGGCAACCGATTTTCTTCGACCAGATCGACGTAAATGGGCAATGATTGATATCCATCGAGGAAAAAATCAAAACGGACAAGAAAAACCCTAAGTTGATCGATGAAAACTCGATTTCTCGGCCCCCGGGTAATGTTTTCTTCGTACCGAAGGAATTCTGTCTACCCACAGGCCATTCCGCATCGTTCGACAACCGATCTTCGACTGGATCAACGTAAATAGACAATGATCGAGATCCATCGAGGAAAAAATCGAAACGGACGAGAAAAAACCAAAGTTGGTTGAGGAAAACTCGATTTCTCGGCCCCCGGGTAATATTTTCCTCGTACCGAAGGAATGTTGTCTACTCATAGGCCAATCCGCATCGTCCGGCAACCGATTTTCTTCGACCGGATCGACGTAAATGGGTAATGATCGAGATCCATCGAGGAAAAAATTAAAACGGACGAGAAAAAACCAAAGTTGTTCGAGGAAAACTCTTTTTCTCGGCCCCCGGGTAATGTTTTCCTCGTACCGAAGGAATGCTGTCCACAGGCCATTCTGCATCGTCCAGCAACCGATGTTCTTCGATCGGATCGATGTAAATGGGAATTGATCGAGATCCATCGAGGAAAAAATAAAAACAGACGAGAAAAACCCAAAGTTGGTCGAGGAAAACTCGATTTCTCGGCCTCCGGGTAATGTTTTCCTCGTACCGAAGTAATGTTGTCTACCCACAGGCCAATCCGCATCGTCCGGCAACCGATTTTCTTCGACCAGATCGACGTAAATGGGCAATGATTGATATCCATCGAGGAAAAAATCGAAACGGACAAGAAAAACCCAAAGTTGATCGATGAAAACTCGATTTCTCGGCCCCCGGGTAATGTTTTCGTCGTACCGAAGGAATTCTGTCTACCCACAGGCCATTCCGCATCGTTCGACAACCGATCTTCAACCGGATCGACGTAAATGGGCAATGATCAAGATCCATCGAGGAAAAAATCCAAACGGACGAAAAAAAACCAAAGATGGTAGAGGAAAACTCGATTTCTCGGCCCCCGGGTAATGTTTTCGTCGTACCAAAGTAATACTGTCTACCCACAGGCCAATCCGCATCGTCCGGCAACCGATTTTCTTTGATCGGATCGACGTAAATGGGTAATGATCGAGATCCATCGAGGAAAAAATCAAAACGGACGAGAAAAACCCAAAGTTGGTCGAGGAAAACTCGAATTCTAGACCCCGGGTAATGTTTTCGTCGTAACGAAGTAATACTGTCTACCCACAGGCCAATCCGCATCGTCCGGCAACCGATTTTCTTTGATCGGATCGACGTAAATGGGCAATGATCGAGATCCATCGAGGAAAAAATCAAAACGGACGAGAAAAAACCAAAGTTGGTCGAGGAAAACTCGAATTCTAGGCCCCCGGGTAATGTTTTCGTCGTAACGAAGTAATACTGTCTACCCACAGGCCAATCCGCATCATCCGGCAACCGATTTTCTTTGATCGGATCGACGTAAATGGGCAATGATCGAGATCCATCGAGGAAAAAATCAAAACGGACGAGAAAAAACCAAAGTTGGTCGAGGAAAACTCGATTTCTCGGCCCCCGGGTAATGTTTTTGTCGTACCAAAGTAATACTGTCTACCCACAGGCCAATCCGCATCGTCCGGCAACCGATTTTCTTTGATCGGATCGACGTAAATGGGTAATGATCGAGATCCATCGAGGAAAAAATCAAAACGGACGAGAAAAACCCAAAGTTGGTCGAGGAAAACTCGAATTCTAGGCCCCCGGGTAATGTTTTCGTCGTAACGAAGTAATACTGTCTACCCACAGGCCAATCCGCATCGTCCGGCAACCGATTTTCTTTGATCGGATCGACGTAAATGGGCAATGATCGAGATCCATCGAGGAAAAAATCAAAACGGACGAGAAAAACCCTAAGTTGGTTGAGGAAAACTCGATTTCTAGGCCCCCGGGTAATGTTTTCGTCGTACTGAAGGAATACTGTCTACCCACAGGCCATTCCGCATCGTTCGACAACCGATTTTCTTCGACCGGATTAACGTAAATGGGCAATGATCGAGATCCATCGAGGAAAAAATCAAAACGGACGAGAAAAAACCAAAGTTGGTCGAGGAAAACTCGATTTCTCGGCCCCCGGGTAATGTTTTCCTCGTACCGAAGGAATGGTGTCTGCCCACAGGCCATTCCGCATCGTCCGGAAACTAATTTTCTTTGATCGGATCGACGTAAATGGGCAATGATCGAGATCCATCGAGGAAAAAATCAAAACGGACGAGAAAAACCCAAAGTTGGTCGAGGAAAACTCGATTTCTCGGCCCCCGGGTAATGTTTTCCTCGTACCGAACGAATGCCGTCCACCCACAGGCCATTCCGCATCGTTCAGCTAACGATTTTCTTTGACCGGATCGACGTAAATGCGAATTGATCAAGATCCATCGAGGAAAAAATCAAAATGGACAAGAAAAAACCAAAGTTGGTCGAGGAAAACTCGATTTCTCGGCCCCTGGGTAATATTTTCCTTGTACCGAAGGAATGCTGTCTACCCACAGGCCATTTTGCATCGTCCGGTAACCAATTTTCTTCGACCGGATCGAGGTAAATGGGCAATATTCGAGATCCATCGAGGAAAAAATCAAAACGGACGAGAAAAAACCGAAGTTGGTCGACGAAAACTCGATTTCTCGGCCCCCGGGTAATGTTTTCCTCGTACCGAAGGAATGCTCTCTATCCACAGGCCATTCCGCATCGTCCGACAACCGATTTTCTTCTACCAAATCGACGTAAATGGGCAATGATCAAGATCCATCGAGGAAAAAATCGAAACGGACAAGAAAAAAATAAAGTTGGTCGAGGAAAACTCGGTTTCTCGGCCCCGGGTAATATTTTCCTTGTACCATAAGAATGCTGTCTATCCACAGGCCAATCCGCATCGTCCGACAACCGATTTTCTTCAACCAAATCGACGTAAATGGGCAATGATCGAGATCCATCTAGGAAAAAATCAAAACAGACGAGAAAAACCCAAAGTTGGTCGAGGAAAACTCGAATTCTAGGCCCCCGGGTAATGTTTTCGTCGTACCAAAGTAATACTGTCTACCCACAGGCCAATCTGCATCGTCTGGCAACCGATTTTCTTTGATCGGATCGACGTAAATGGGCAATGATCGAGATCCATCGAGGAAAAAATCAAAACGGACGAGAAAAACCCAAAGTTGGTTGAGGAAAACTCGATTTCTAGGCCCCCGGGTAATGTTTTCGTCGTACCGAAGGAATACTATCTACCCACAGGCCATTCCGCATCGTTCGACAACCGATTTTCTTTGACCGGATCGACGTAAATGGGCAATGATCGAGATCCATCGAAGAAAAAATCAAAACGGACGAGAAAAAACCAAAGTTGGTCGAGGAAAACTCGAATTCTAGGCCCCCGGGTAATGTTTTCGTCGTAACGAAGTAATACTGTCTACCCACAGGCCAATCCGCATCGTCCGACAACCGATTTTCTTCTACCAAATCGACGTAAATGGGCAATGATCAAGATCCATCGAGGAAAAAATCGAAACGGACGAGAAAAAAATAAAGTTGGTCGAGGAAAACTCGATTTCTCGGCCCCGGGTAATATTTTCCTTGTACCATAAGAATGCTGTCTACCCACAGGCCAATCCGCATCGTCCGGCAACCGATTTTCTTTGATCGGATCGACGTAAATGGGCAATGATCGAGATCCATCTAGGAAAAAATCAAAACGAACGAGAAAAACCCAAAGTTGGTCGAGGAAAACTCGAATTCTAGGCCCCCGGGTAATGTTTTCGTCGTACCAAAGTAATACTGTCTACCCACAGGCCAATCCGCATCGTCTGGCAACCGATTTTCTTTGATCGGATCGACGTAAATGGGCAATGATCGAGATCCATCGCGGAAAAAATCAAAACGGACGAGAAAAACCCAAAGTTGGTTGAGGAAAACTCGATTTCTAGGCCTCCGGGTAATGTTTTCGTCGTACCGAAGGAATACTATCTACCCACAGGCCATTCCGCATCGTTCGACAATCGATTTTCTTTGACCGGATCGACGTAAATGGGCAATGATCGAGATCCATCGAGGAAAAAATCAAAACGGACGAGAAAAAACCAAAGTTGGTCGAGGAAAACTCGAATTCTAGGCCCCCGGGTAATGTTTTCGTCGTAACGAAGGAATACTGTCTACCCACAGGCCATTCCGCATCGTTCGACAACCGATTTTCTTCAACCGGATCGACGTAAATGGGCAATGATCGAGATCCATCAAGGAAAAAATCAAAATGGACGAGAAAAAACCAAAGTTGGTCGAGGAAAACTCGATTTCTCGGCCCCCGGGTAATGTTTTCCTCGTACCGAAGGAATGGTGTCTGCCCACAGGCCATTCCGCATTATCCGGAAACCGATTTTCTTTGATCGGATCGACGTAAATGGGCAATGATCGAGATCCATCGAGGAAAAAATCAAAACGGACGAGAAAAACCCAAAGTTGGTCGAGGAAAACTCGATTTCTCGGCCCCCGGGTAATGTTTTCCTCGTACCGAAGGAATGCTGTCTACCCACAGGCCAATCCGCATCGTCCGGCAACCGATTTTCTTCGACCAGATCGACGTAAATGGGCAATGATCGAGATCCATCGAGGAAAAAATCAAAACGGACGAGAAAAACCCAAAGTTGTCGAGGAAAACTCGATTTCTTGGTCCCCGGGTAATGTTTTCCTCGTACCGAAGGAATGCTGTCTACCCACACGCCATTTCGCATCGTCCGGTAACCGATTTTCTTCGACCGGATCGAGGTAAATGGGCAATATTCGAGATCCATCGAGGAAAAAATTGAAACGGACGAGAAAAAACCAAAGTGGGTCGAGGAAAACTCGATTTCTCGGCCCCCGGGTAATGTTTTCCTCGTACCGAATGAATGCTGTCTACCCACAGGCCAATCCGCATCGTCCGGCAACCGATTTTCTTCGACCAGATCGACGTAAATGGGCAATGATCGAGATCCATCTAGTAAAAAATCAAAACAAACGAGAAAAAACCAAAGTTGGTCGAGGAAAACTCGATTTCTCGGCCCCTGGGTAATATTTTCCTCGTACCGAAGGAATGCTCTCTATCCACAGGCCAATCCGCATCGTCTGGCAACCGATTTTCTTTGATCGGATGGACGTAAATGGGCAATGATTGAGATCCATCGAGGAAAAAATCAAAACGGACGAGAAAAACCCAAAGTTGGTTGAGGAAAACTCGATTTCTAGGCCCCCGGGTAATGTTTTCGTCGTACCGAAGGAATACTATCTACCCACAGGCCATTCCGCATCGTTCGACAACCGATTTTCTTTGACCGGATCGACGTAAATGGGCAATGATCGAGATCCATCGAGGAAAAAATCAAAACGGACGAGAAAAAACCAAAGTTGGTCGAGGAAAACTCGAATTCTAGGCCCCCGGGTAATGTTTTCGTTGTAACGAAGTAATACTGTCTACCCACAGGCCAATCCGCATCATCCGGCAACCGATTTTCTTCGACCAGATCGACGTAAATGGGCAATGATCGAGATCCATCTAGTAAAAAATCAAAACAAACGAGAAAAAACCAAAGTTGGTCGAGGAAAACTCGATTTCTCGGCCCCTGGGTAATATTTTCCTCGTACCGAAGGAATGCTCTCTATCCACAGGCCAATCCGCATCGTCTGGCAACCGATTTTCTTTGATCGGATGGACGTAAATGGGCAATGATTGAGATCCATCGAGGAAAAAATCAAAACGGACGAGAAAAACCCAAAGTTGGTTGAGGAAAACTCGATTTCTAGGCCCCCGGGTAATGTTTTCGTCGTACCGAAGGAATACTGTCTACCCACAGGCCATTCCGCATCGTTCGACAACCAATTTTCTTTGACCGGATCGACGTAAATGGGCAATGATCGAGATCCATCGAGGAAAAAATCAAAACGGACGAGAAAAAACCAAAGTTGGTCGAGGAAAACTCGAATTCTAGGCCCCCGGGTAATGTTTTCGTCGTAACGAAGTAATACTGTCTACCCACAGGCCAATCCGCATCATCCGGCAACCGATTTTCTTTGATCGGATCGACGTAAATGGGCAATGATCGAGATCCATCGAGGAAAAAATCAAAACGGACGAGAAAAAACCAAAGTTGGTCGAGGAAAACTCGATTTCTCGGCCCCCGGGTAATGTTTTCCTCGTACCGAAGGAATGCTGTCTACCCACACGCCATTTCGCATCGTCCGGTAACCGATTTTCTTCGACCGGATCGAGGTAAATGGGCAATATTCGAGATCCATCGAGGAAAAAATTGAAACGGACGAGAAAAAACCAAAGTGGGTCGAGGAAAACTCGATTTCTCGGCCCCCGGGTAATGTTTTCCTCGTACCGAATGAATGCTGTCTACCCACAGGCCAATCCGCATCGTCCGGCAACCGATTTTCTTCGACCAGATCGACGTAAATGGGCAATGATCGAGATCCATCTAGTAAAAAATCAAAACAAACGAGAAAAAACCAAAGTTGGTCGAGGAAAACTCGATTTCTCGGCCCCTGGGTAATATTTTCCTCGTACCGAAGGAATGCTCTCTATCCACAGGCCAATCCGCATCGTCTGGCAACCGATTTTCTTTGATCGGATGGACGTAAATGGGCAATGATTGAGATCTATCGAGGAAAAAATCAAAACGGACGAGAAAAACCCAAAGTTGGTTGAGGAAAACTCGATTTCTAGGCCCCCGGGTAATGTTTTCGTCGTACCGAAGGAATACTATCTACCCACAGGCCATTCCGCATCGTTCGACAACCGATTTTCTTTGACCGGATCGACGTAAATGGGCAATGATCGAGATCCATCGAGGAAAAAATCAAAACGGACGAGAAAAAACCAAAGTTGGTCGAGGAAAACTCGAATTCTAGGCCCCCGGGTAATGTTTTCGTTGTAACGAAGTAATACTGTCTACCCACAGGCCAATCCGCATCATCCGGCAACCGATTTTCTTCGACCAGATCGACGTAAATGGGCAATGATCGAGATCCATCTAGTAAAAAATCAAAACAAACGAGAAAAAACCAAAGTTGGTCGAGGAAAACGCGATTTCTCGGCCCCTGGGTAATATTTTCCTCGTACCGAAGGAATGCTCTCTATCCACAGGCCAATCCGCATCGTCTGGCAACCGATTTTCTTTGATCGGATGGACGTAAATGGGCAATGATTGAGATCCATCGAGGAAAAAATCAAAACGGACGAGAAAAACCCAAAGTTGGTTGAGGAAAACTCGATTTCTAGGCCCCCGGGTAATGTTTTCGTCGTACCGAAGGAATACTGTCTACCCACAGGCCATTCCGCATCGTTCGACAACCAATTTTCTTTGACCGGATCGACGTAAATGGGCAATGATCGAGATCCATCGAGGAAAAAATCAAAACGGACGAGAAAAAACCAAAGTTGGTCGAGGAAAACTCGAATTCTAGGCCCCCGGGTAATGTTTTCGTCGTAACGAAGTAATACTGTCTACCCACAGGCCAATCCGCATCATCCGGCAACCGATTTTCTTTGATCGGATCGACGTAAATGGGCAATGATCGAGATCCATCGAGGAAAAAATCAAAACGGACGAGAAAAAACCAAAGTTGGTCGAGGAAAACTCGATTTCTCGGCCCCCGGGTAATGTTTTTGTCGTACCGAAGTAATACTGTCTACCCACAGGCCAATCCGCATCGTTCGGCAACCGATTTTCTTTGATCGGATCGACGTAAATGGGCAATGATCGAGATCCATCGAGGAAAAAATCAAAACGGACGAGAAAAACCCAAAGTTGGTTGAGGAAAACTCGATTTCTAGGCCCCCGGGTAATGTTTTCGTCGTACCGAAGGAATACTGTCTACCCATAGGCCATTCCGCATCGTTCGAAAACCAATTTTCTTTGACCGGATCGACGTAAATGGGCAATGATCGAGATCCATCGAGGAAAAAATCAAAACGGACGAGAAAAAACCAAAGTTGGTCGAGGAAAACTCGATTTCTCGGCCCCCGGGTAATGTTTTCCTCGTAGCGAAGGACTGGTGTCTGCCCACAGGCCATTCCACATCGTCCGGCAACTGATTTTCTTTGATCGGATCGACGTAAATAGGCAATGATCGAGATCCATCGAGGAAAAAATCAAAACGGACGAGAAAAACCCAAAGTTGGTCGAGGAAAACTCGATTTCTCGGCCCCCGGGTAATGTTTTCCTCGTACCGAAGGAATGTTGTCCACCCACAGGCCAATCCGCATCGTCCGGCAACCGATTTTCTTCGACCAGATCGACGTAAATGGGCAATGATCGAGATCCATCGAGGAAAAAATCAAAACGGACGAGAAAAACCCAAAGTTGTCGAGGAAAACTCGATTTCTTGGTCCCCGGGTAATGTTTTCCTCGTACCGAAGGAATGCTGTCTATCCACAGGCCATTCCGCATCGATTGACAACCGATTTTCTTCGACCAAATCGACGTAAATGGGCAATAATCAAGATCCATCGAGGAAAAACTCGAAACAGACGAGAAAAAACCAAAGTTGGTCGAGGAAAAATCGATTTCTCGGCCCCCGGGTAATGTTTTCCTCGTATCGAAGGAATGTTGTCCACCCACAGGCCATTCCGCGTCGTCCAGCAACCGATTTTCTTCGATCGGATAGATGTAAATGGGAATTAATCGAGATCCATCGAGGAAAAAATCAAAACAAACGAGAAAAAACCAAAGTTGGTCGAGGAAAACTCGATTTCTTGGCCCCCGGGTAATGTTTTCGTCGTAACGAAGTAATACTGTCTACCCACAGGCCAATCCGCATCGTTCAACAACCGATTTTCTTTGACCGGATCGACGTAAATGGGCAATGATCGAGATCTATCGAGGAAAAAATCGAAACGGACGAGAAAAAACCGAAGTTGGTCGAGGAAAACTCGATTTCTCGGCCCCCGGGTAATGTTTTCCTCGTACCGAAGGAATGCTGTCTATCCACAGGCCATTCCGCATCGTCCGACAACCGATTTTTTTCTACCAAATCGACGTAAATGGGCAATGATCAAGATCCATCGAGGAAAAAATCGAAACGGACGAGAAAAAAATAGAGTTGGTCGAGGAAAACTCGATTTCTCGGCCCCGGGTAATATTTTCCTTGTACCATAAGAATGCTGTCTACTCACAGGCCAATCCGCATCGTCCGGCAACCGATTTTCTTTGATCGGATCGACGTAAATGGGCAATGATCGAGATCCATCTAGGAAAAAATCAAAACGGACGAGAAAAACCCAAAGTTGGTCGAGGAAAACTCGAATTCTAGGCCCCCGGTTAATGTTTTCGTCGTACCAAAGTAATACTGTCTACCCACAGGCCAATCCGCATCGTCTGGCAACCGATTTTTTTTGATCGGATCGACGTAAATGGGCAATGATCGAGATCCATCGAGGAAAAAATCAAAACGGACGAGAAAAACCCAAAGTTGGTTGAGGAAAACTCGATTTCTAGGCCCCCGGGTAATGTTTTCGTCGTACCGAAGGAATACTATCTACCCACAGGCCATTCCGCATCGTTCGACAACCGATTTTCTTTGACCGGATCGACGTAAATGGGCAATGATCGAGATCCATCGAGGAAAAAATCAAAACGGACGAGAAAAAACCAAAGTTGGTCGAGGAAAACTCGAATTCTAGGCCCCCGGGTAATGTTTTCGTCGTACCGAAGGAATGGTGTCTGCCCACAGGCCATTCCGCATCGTCCGGCAACCGATTTTCTTTGATCGGATCGACGTAAATGGGCAATGATCGAGATCCATCGAGGAAAAAATCAAAACGGACGAGAAAAACCCAAAGTTGGTTGAGGAAAACTCGATTTCTAGGCCCCCGGGTAATGTTTTCGTCGTACCGAAGGAATACTGTCTACCCACAGGCCATTCCGCATCGTTCGACAACCAATTTTCTTTGACCGGATCGACGTAAATGGGCAATGATCGAGATCCATCGAGGAAAAAATCAAAACGGACGAGAAAAAACCAAAGTTGGTCGAGGAAAACTCGATTTCTCGGCCCCCGGGTAATGTTTTCCTCGTAGCGAAGGAATGGTGTCTGCCCACAGGCCATTCCACATCGTCCGGCAACTGATTTTCTTTGATCGGATCGACGTAAATGGGCAATGATCGAGATCCATCGAGGAAAAAATCAAAACGGACGAGAAAAACCCAAAGTTGGTCGAGGAAAACTCGATTTCTCGGCCCCCGGGTAATGTTTTCCTCGTACCGAAGGAATGTTGTCTACCCACAGGCCAATCCGCATCGTCCGGCAACCGATTTTCTTCGACCAGATCGACGTAAATGGGCAATGATCGAGATCCATCGAGGAAAAAATCAAAACGGACGAGAAAAACCCAAAGTTGGTCGAGGAAAACTCGATTTCTCGGCCCCCGGGTAATGTTTTCCTCGTAGCGAAGGAATGGTGTCTGCCCACAGGCCATTCCACATCGTCCGGCAACTGATTTTCTTTGATCGGATCGACGTAAATGGGCAATGATCGAGATCCATCGAGGAAAAAATCAAAACGAACGAGAAAAACCCAAAGTTGGTCGAGGAAAACTCGATTTCTCGGCCCCCGGGTAATGTTTTCCTCGTACCGAAGGAATGTTGTCTACCCACAGGCCAATCCGCATCGTCCGGCAACCGATTTTCTTCGACCAGATCGACGTAAATGGGCAATGATCGAGATCCATCGAGGAAAAAATCAAAACGGACGAGAAAAACCCAAAGTTGTCGAGGAAAACTCGATTTCTTGGTCCCCGGGTAATGTTTTCCTCGTACCGAAGGAATGCTGTCTATCCACAGGCCATTCCGCATCGTTCGACAACCGATTTTCTTTGACCAAATCGACGTAAATGGGCAATGATCAAGATCCATCGAGGAAAAACTCGAAACAGACGAGAAAAAACCAAAGTTGGTCGAGGAAAAATCGATTTCTCGGCCCCTGGGTAATGTTTTCCTCGTATCGAAGGAATGTTGTCCACCCACAGGCCATTCCGCGTCGTCCAGCAACCGATTTTCTTCGATCGGATAGATGTAAATGGGAATTAATCGAGATCCATCGAGGAAAAAATCAAAACAAACGAGAAAAAACCAAAGTTGGTCGAGGAAAACTCAATTTCTTGGCCCCCGGGTAATGTTTTCGTCGTAACGAAGTAATACTGTCTACCCACAGGCCAATCCGCATCGTTCGACAACCGATTTTCTTTGACCGGATCGACGTAAATGGGCAATGATCGAGATCCATCGAGGAAAAAATCGAAACGGACGAGAAAAAACCGAAGTTGGTCGAGGAAAACTCGATTTCTCGGCCCCCGGGTAATGTTTTCCTCGTACCGAAGGAATGCTCTCTATCCACAGGCCATTCCGCATCGTCCGACAACCGATTTTCTTCTACCAAATCGACGTAAATAGGCAATGATCAAGATCCATCGAGGAAAAAATCGAAACGGACGAGAAAAAAATAAAGTTGGTCGAGGAAAACTCGATTTCTCGGCCCCGGGTAATATTTTCCTTGTACCATAAGAATGTTGTCTACCCACAGGCCAATCCGCATCATCCGGCAACCGATTTTCTTTGATCGGATCGACGTAAATGGGCAATGATCGAGATCCATCTAGGAAAAAATCAAAACGGACGAGAAAAACCCAAACTTGGTCGAGGAAAACTCTAATTCTAGGCCCCCGGGTAATGTTTTCGTCGTACCAAAGTAATACTGTCTACCCACAGGCCAATCCGCATCGTCTGGCAACCGATTTTCTTTGATCGGATCGACGTAAATGGGCAATGATCGAGATCCATCGAGGAAAAAATCAAAACGGACGAGAAAAACCCAAAGTTGGTTGAAGAAAACTCGATTTCTAGGCCCCCGGTTAATGTTTTCGTCGTACCGAAGGAATACTATCTACCCACAGGCCATTCCGCATCGTTCGACAACCGATTTTCTTTGACCGGATCGACGTAAATGGGCAATGATCGAGATCCATCAAGGAAAAAATCAAAACGGACGAGAAAAAACCAAAGTTGGTCGAGGAAAACTCGAATTCTAGGCCCCCGGGTAATGTTTTCGTCGTAACGAAGTAATACTGTCTACCCACAGGCCAATCCACATCGTCCGGTAACCGATTTTCTTTGATCGGATCGACGTAAATGGGCAATGATCGAGATCCATCAAGGAAAAAATCAAAACGGACGAGCAAAAACCAAAGTTGGTCGAGGAAAACTCGATTTCTCGGGCCCCGGGTAATGTTTTCCTCGTACCGAAGGAATGGTGTCTGCCCACAGGTCATTCCACATCGTCCGGCAACCGATTTTATTTGATCGGATCGACGTAAATGGGCAATGATCGAGATCTATCGAGGAAAAAATCAAAACGGACGAGAAAAACCCAAAGTTGGTTGAGGAAAACTCGATTTCTAGGCCCCCAGGTAATGTTTTCGTCGTACCGAAGGAATACTGTCTACCCACAGGCCATTCCGCATCGTTCGACAACCAATTTTCTTTAACAGGATCGACGTAAATGGGCAATGATCGAGATCCATCGAGGAAAAAATCAAAACGGACGAGAAAAAACCAAAGTTGGTCGAGGAAAACTCGAATTCTAGGCCCCCGGGTAATGTTTTCGTCGTAACGAAGTAATACTGTCTACCCACAGGCCAATCCGCATCGTCCGGCAACCGATTTTCTTTGATCGGATCTACGTAAATGGGCAATGATCGAGATCCATCGAGGAAAAAATCAAAACAAACGAGAAAAACCCAAAGTTGGTTGAGGAAAACTCGATTTCTAGGCCCCCGGGTAATGTTTTCGTCGTACCGAAGGAATACTGTCTACCCACAGGCCATTCCGCATCGTTCGACAACCAATTTTCTTTGACCGGATCGACGTAAATGGGCAATGATCGAGATCCATCGAGGAAAAAATCAAAACGGACGAGAAAAAACCAAAGTTGGTCGAGGAAAACTCGAATTCTAGGCCCCCGGGTAATGTTTTCGTCGTAGCGAAGGAATGGTGTCTGCCCACAGGCCATTCCACATCGTCCGGCAACTGATTTTCTTTGATCGGATCGACGTAAATGGGCAATGATCGAGATCCATCGAGGAAAAAATCAAAACGGACGAGAAAAACCCAAAGTTGGTCGAGGAAAACTCGATTTCTCGGCCCCCGGGTAATGTTTTCCTCGTACCGAAGGAATGCTGTCTACCCACAGGCCAATCCGCATCGTCCGGCAACCGATTTTCTTCGACCATATCGACGTAAATGGGCAATGATCGAGATCCATCGAGGAAAAAATCAAAACGGACGAGAAAAACCCAAAGTTGTCGAGGAAAACTCGATTTCTTGGTCCCCGGGTAATGTTTTCCTCGTACCGAAGGAATGCTGTCTATCCACAGGCCATTCCGCATCGTTCGACAACCGATTTTCTTTGACCAAATCGACGTAAATGGGCAATGATCAAGATCCATCGAGGAAAAACTCGAAACAGACGAGAAAAAACCAAAGTTGGTCGAGGAAAAATCGATTTCTCGGCCCCCGGGTAATGTTTTCCTCGTATCGAAGTAATGTTGTCCACCCACAGGCCATTCCGCGTCGTCCAGCAACCGATTTTCTTCGATCGGATAGATGTAAATGGGAATTAATCGAGATCCATCGAGGAAAAAATCAAAACAAACGAGAAAAAACCAAAGTTGGTCGAGGAAAACTCGATTTCTTGGCCCCCGGGTAATGTTTTCGTCGTAACGAAGTAATACTGTCTACCCACAGGCCAATCCGCATCGTTCGACAACCGATTTTCTTTGACCGGATCGACGTAAATGGGCAATGATCGAGATCCATCGAGGAAAAAATCGAAACGGACGAGAAAAAACCGAAGTTGGTCGAGGAAAACTCGATTTCTCGGCCCCCGGGTAATGTTTTCCTCGTACCGAAGGAATGCTCTCTATCCACAGGCCATTCCGCATCGTCCGACAACCGATTTTCTTTGATCGGATCGACATAAATGGGCAATGATCGAGATCCATCGAGGAAAAAATCAAAACGGGCGAGAAAAACCCAAATTTGGTTGAGGAAAACTCGACTTCTAGGCCCCTGGGTAATGTTTTCGTCGTACCGAAGGAATACTGTCTACCCACAGGCCATTCCACATCGTTCGACAACCGATTTTCTTCGACCGGATCGACGTAAATGGGCAATGATCGAGATCCATCGAGGAAAAAATCAAAACGGATGAGAAAAAACCAAAGTTGGTCGAGGAAAACTCGATTTCTCGGCCCCCGGGTAATGTTTTCCTCGTACCGAAGGAATGGTGTCTGCCCACAGGCCATTCCGCATCGTCCGGAAACCGATTTTCTTTGATCGGATCGACGTAAATGGGCAATGATCAAGATCCATCGAGGAAAAAATCAAAACGGACGAGAAAAACCCAAAGTTGGTCGAGGAAAACTCGATTTCTCGGCCCCCGGGTAACGTTTTTCTCGTACCGAACGAATGCCGTCCACCCACAGGCCATTCCGCATCGTTCAGCTAACGATTTTCTTTGATCGGATCGACGTAAATGGGCAATGATCGAGATCCATCGAGGAAAAAATCAAAACGGACGAGAAAAACCCAAAGTTGGTCGAGGAAAACTCGAATTCTAGGCCCCCGGGTAATGTTTTCGCCGTAACGAAGTAATACTGTCTACCCACAGGCCAATCCGCATCGTCCGGCAACCGATTTTCTTTGATCGGATCGACGTAAATGGGCAATGATCAAGATCCATCGAGGAAAAACTCGAAACAGACGAGAAAAAACCAAAGTTGGTCGAGGAAAAATCGATTTCTCGGCCCCCGGGTAATGTTTTCCTCGTATCGAAGGAATGTTGTCCACCCACAGGCCATTCCGCGTCGTCCAGCAACCGATTTTCTTCGATCGGATAGATGTAAATGGGAATTAATCGAGATCCATCGAGGAAAAAATCAAAACAAACGAGAAAAAACCAAAGTTGGTCGAGGAAAACTCGTTTTCTTGGTCCCCGAGTAATGTTTTCCTCGTACCGAAGGAATGCTGTTTATCCACAAGCCATTTCGCATCGTCCGACAACCGATTTTCTTCGACTGGATCGACGTAAATGGGCAATGATCGAGATCCATCGAGGAAAAAATCGAAACGGACGAGAAAAAAATAAAGTTGGTCGAGGGAAACTCGATTTCTCGGCCCCCGGGTAATATTTTCCTTGTACCATAAGAATGTTGTCTACCCACAGGCCAATCCGCATCGTCCGGCAACCGATTTTCTTTGATCGGATCGACGTAAATGGGCAATGATCGAGATCCATCGTGGAAAAAATCAAATGGACGAGAAAAACCCAAAGTTGGTCGAGGAAAACTCGAATTCTAGGCCCCCGGGTAATGTTTTCGTCGTAACGAAGTAATACTGTCTACCCACAGGCCAATCCGCATCGTCCGGCAACCGATTTTCTTTGATCGGATCGACGTAAATGGGCAATGATCGAGATCCATCGAGGAAAAAATCAAAACGGGCGAGAAAAACCCAAATTTGGTTGAGGAAAACTCGACTTCTAGGCCCCCGGGTAATGTTTTCGTCGTACCAAAGGAATACTGTCTACCCACAGGCCATTCCACATCGTTCGACAACCGATTTTCTAGGCCCCCGGGTAATGTTTTCGTCGTACCGAAGGAATACTATCTACCCACAGGCCATTCCGCATCGTTCGACAACCGATTTTCTTTGACCGGATCGACGTAAATGGGCAATGATCGAGATCCATCGAGGAAAAAATCAAAACGGACGAGAAAAAACCAAAGTTGGTCGAGGAAAACTCGAATTCTAGGCCCCCGGGTAATGTTTTCGTCGTAACGAAGTAATACTGTCTACCCACAGGCCAATCCGCATTGTCCGGCAACCGATTTTCTTTGATCGGATCGACGTAAATGGGCAATGATCGAGATCAATCAAGGAAAAAATCAAAACGGACGAGCAAAAACCAAAGTTGGTCGAGGAAAACTCGATTTCTCGGCCCCCGGGTAATGTTTTCCTCGTACCGAAGGAATGGTGTCTGCCCACAGGCCATTCCACATCGTCCGGCAACCGATTTTCTTTGATCGGATCGACGTAAATGGGCAATGATCGAGATCCATCGAGGAAAAAATCAAAACGGACGAGAAAAACCCAAAGTTGGTTGAGGAAAACTCGATTTCTCGGCCCCCGGGTAATGTTTTCGTCGTACCGAAGGAATACTGTCTACCCACAGGCCATTCCGCATCGTTCGCCAACCAATTTTCTTTGACCGGATCGACGTAAATGGGCAATGATCGAGATCCATCGAGGAAAAAATCAAAACGGACGAGAAAAAACCGAAGTTGGTCGAGGAAAACTCGATTTCTCGGCCCCCGGGTAATGTTTTCCTCGTACCGAAGGAATGCTCTCTATCCACAGGCCATTCCGCATCGTCCGACAACCGATTTTCTTCTACCAAATCGACGTAAATAGGCAATGATCAAGATCCATCGAGGAAAAAATCAAAACGGACGAGAAAAAAATAAAGTTGGTCGAGGAAAACTCGATTTCTCGGCCCCGGGTAATATTTTCCTTGTACCATAAGAATGCTGTCTACCCACAGGCCAATCCGCATCGTCCGGCAACCGATTTTCTTTGATCGGATTGACGTAAATGGGCAATGATCGAGATCCATCTAGGAAAAAATCAAAACGGACGAGAAAAACCCAAACTTGGTCGAGGAAAACTCTAATTCTAGGCCCCCGGGTAATGTTTTCGTCGTACCAAAGTAATACTGTCTACCCACAGGCCAATCCGCATCGTCTGGCAACCGATTTTCTTTGATCGGATCGACGTAAATGGGCAATGATCGAGATCCATCGAGGAAAAAATCAAAACGGACGAGAAAAACCCAAAGTTGGTTGAGGAAAACTCGATTTCTATGCCCCCGGGTAATGTTTTCGTCGTACCGAAGGAATACTGTCTACCCACAGGCCATTCCACATTGTTCGACAACCGATTTTCTTGGCCCCCGGGTAATGTTTTTCTCGTACCGAACGAATGCCGTCCACCCACAGGCCATTCCGCATTGTTCAGCTAACGATTTTCTTTGATCGGATCGACGTAAATGGGCAATGATCGAGATCCATCGAGGAAAAAATCAAAACAAACGAGAAAAAACCAAAGTTGGTCGAGGAAAACTCGTTTTCTTGGTCCCCGAGTAATGTTTTCCTCGTACCGAAGGAATGCTGTTTATCCACAAGCCATTTCGCATCGTCCGACAACCGATTTTCTTCGACTGGATCGAAGTAAATGGGCAATGATCGAGATCCATCGAGGAAAAAATCGAAACGGACGAGAAAAAAATAAAGTTGGTCGAGGGAAACTCGATTTCTCGGCCCCCGGGTAATATTTTCCTTGTACCATAAGAATGTTGTCTACCCACAGGCCAATCCGCATCGTCCGGCAACCGATTTTCTTTGACCGGATCGACGTAAATGGGCAATGATCGAGATCCATCAAGGAAAAAATCAAAACGGACGAGAAAAAACCAAAGTTGGTCGAGGAAAACTCGAATTCTAGGCCCCCGGGTAATATTTTCGTCGTAACGAAGTAATACTGTCGACCCACAAGCCAATCCGCATCGTCCGGCAACCGATTTTCTTTGATCGAATCGACGTAAATGGGCAATGATCGAGATCCATCAAGGAAAAAATCAAAACGGACGAGCAAAAACCAAAGTTGGTCGAGGAAAACTCGATTTCTCGGCCCCCGGGTAATGTTTTCCTCATACCGAAGGAATGGTGTCTGCCCACAGGTCATTCCACATCGTCCGGCAACCGATTTTATTTGATCGGATCGACGTAAATGGGCAATGATCGAGATCCATCGAGGAAAAAATCAAAACGGACGAGAAAAACCCAAAGTTGGTTGAGGAAAACTCGATTTCTAGGCCCCCGGGTAATGTTTTCGTCGTACCGAAGGAATACTGTCTACCCACAGGCCATTCCGCATCGTTCGACAACCAATTTTCTTTAAACGGATCGACGTAAATGGGCAATGATCGAGATCCATCGAGGAAAAAATCAAAACGGACGAGAAAAAACCAAAGTTGGTCGAGGAAAACTCAAATTCTAGGCCCCCGGGTAATGTTTTCGTCGTAACGAAGTAATACTGTCTACCCACAGGCCAATCCGCATCGTCCGGCAACCGATTTTCTTTGATCGGATCTACGTAAATGGGCAATGATCGAGAGCCATCGAGGAAAAAATCAAAATGGACGAGAAAAAACCAAAGTTGGTCGAGGAAAACTCGATTTCTCGGCCCCTGGGTAATGTTTTTGTCGTACCGAAGTAATACTGTCTACCCACAGGCCAATCCGCATCGTCCGGCAACCGATTTTCTTTGATCGGATCGACGTAAATGGGCAATGATCGAGATCCATCGAGGAAAAAATCAAAACGGACGAGAAAAACCCAAAGTTGGTTGAGGAAAACTCGATTTCTAGGCCCCCGGGTAATGTTTTCGTCGTACCGAAGGAATATTGTCTACCCACAGGCCATTCCGCATCGTTCGACAACCAATTTTCTTTGACCGGATCGACGTAAATGGGCAATGATCGAGATCCATCGAGGAAAAAATCAAAACGGACGAGAAAAAACCAAAGTTGGTCGAGGAAAACTCGAATTCTAGGCCCTCGGGTAATGTTTTCGTCGTAGCGAAGGAATGGTGTCTGCCCACAGGCCATTCCACATCGTCCGGCAACTGATTTTCTTTGATCGGATCGACGTAAATGGGCAATGATCGAGATCCATCGAGGAAAAAATCAAAACGGGCGAGAAAAACCCAAATTTGGTTGAGGAAAACTCGACTTCTAGGCCCCTGGGTAATGTTTTCGTCGTACCGAAGGAATACTGTCTACCCACAGGCCAATCCGCATCGTTCGACAACCGATTTTCTTCGACCGGATCGACGTAAATGGGCAATGATCGAGATCCATCGAGGAAAAAATCAAAACGGATGAGAAAAAACCAAAG
The DNA here is from genome assembly GCA_963920545.1 of Lepidium didymum. Taxonomy (NCBI): domain Eukaryota; kingdom Viridiplantae; phylum Streptophyta; class Magnoliopsida; order Brassicales; family Brassicaceae; genus Lepidium; species Lepidium didymum. The sequence goes on along the minus strand of OY986981.1, from coordinate 10,399,416 downwards.
TTGGTCGAGGAAAACTCGATTTCTCGGCCCCCGGGTAATGTTTTCCTCGTACCGAAGGAATGGTGTCTGCCCACAGGCCATTCCACATCGTCCGGCAACCGATTTTCTTTGATCGGATCGACGTAAATGGGCAATGATCGAGATCCATCAAGGAAAAAATCAAAACGGACGAGCAAAAACCAAAGTTGGTCGAGGAAAACTCGATTTCTCGGCCCCCGGGTAATGTTTTCCTCATACCGAAGGAATGGTGTCTGCCCACAGGTCATTCCACATCGTCCGGCAACCGATTTTATTTGATCGGATCGACGTAAATGGGCAATGATCGAGATCCATCGAGGAAAAAATCAAAACGGACGAGAAAAACCCAAAGTTGGTTGAGGAAAACTCGAATTCTAGGCCCCCGGTTAATGTTTTCGTCGTACCAAAGTAATACTGTCTACCCACAGGCCAATCCGCATCGTCTGGCAACCGATTTTTTTTGATCGGATCGACGTAAATGGGCAATGATCGAGATCCATCGAGGAAAAAATCAAAACGGACGAGAAAAACCCAAAGTTGGTTGAGGAAAACTCGATTTCTAGGCCCCCGGGTAATGTTTTCGTCGTACCGAAGGAATACTATCTACCCACAGGCCATTCCGCATCGTTCGACAACCGATTTTCTTTGACCGGATCGACGTAAATGGGCAATGATCGAGATCCATCGAGGAAAAAATCAAAACGGACGAGAAAAAACCAAAGTTGGTCGAGGAAAACTCGAATTCTAGGCCCCCGGGTAATGTTTTCGTCGTACCGAAGGAATGGTGTCTGCCCACAGGCCATTCCGCATCGTCCGGCAACCGATTTTCTTTGATCGGATCGACGTAAATGGGCAATGATCGAGATCCATCGAGGAAAAAATCAAAACGGACGAGAAAAACCCAAAGTTGGTTGAGGAAAACTCGATTTCTAGGCCCCCGGGTAATGTTTTCGTCGTACCGAAGGAATACTGTCTACCCACAGGCCATTCCGCATCGTTCGACAACCAATTTTCTTTGACCGGATCGACGTAAATGGGCAATGATCGAGATCCATCGAGGAAAAAATCAAAACGGACGAGAAAAAACCAAAGTTGGTCGAGGAAAACTCGATTTCTCGGCCCCCGGGTAATGTTTTCCTCGTAGCGAAGGAATGGTGTCTGCCCACAGGCCATTCCACATCGTCCGGCAACTGATTTTCTTTGATCGGATCGACGTAAATGGGCAATGATCGAGATCCATCGAGGAAAAAATCAAAACGGACGAGAAAAACCCAAAGTTGGTCGAGGAAAACTCGATTTCTCGGCCCCCGGGTAATGTTTTCCTCGTACCGAAGGAATGTTGTCTACCCACAGGCCAATCCGCATCGTCCGGCAACCGATTTTCTTCGACCAGATCGACGTAAATGGGCAATGATCGAGATCCATCGAGGAAAAAATCAAAACGGACGAGAAAAACCCAAAGTTGGTCGAGGAAAACTCGATTTCTCGGCCCCCGGGTAATGTTTTCCTCGTAGCGAAGGAATGGTGTCTGCCCACAGGCCATTCCACATCGTCCGGCAACTGATTTTCTTTGATCGGATCGACGTAAATGGGCAATGATCGAGATCCATCGAGGAAAAAATCAAAACGAACGAGAAAAACCCAAAGTTGGTCGAGGAAAACTCGATTTCTCGGCCCCCGGGTAATGTTTTCCTCGTACCGAAGGAATGTTGTCTACCCACAGGCCAATCCGCATCGTCCGGCAACCGATTTTCTTCGACCAGATCGACGTAAATGGGCAATGATCGAGATCCATCGAGGAAAAAATCAAAACGGACGAGAAAAACCCAAAGTTGTCGAGGAAAACTCGATTTCTTGGTCCCCGGGTAATGTTTTCCTCGTACCGAAGGAATGCTGTCTATCCACAGGCCATTCCGCATCGTTCGACAACCGATTTTCTTTGACCAAATCGACGTAAATGGGCAATGATCAAGATCCATCGAGGAAAAACTCGAAACAGACGAGAAAAAACCAAAGTTGGTCGAGGAAAAATCGATTTCTCGGCCCCTGGGTAATGTTTTCCTCGTATCGAAGGAATGTTGTCCACCCACAGGCCATTCCGCGTCGTCCAGCAACCGATTTTCTTCGATCGGATAGATGTAAATGGGAATTAATCGAGATCCATCGAGGAAAAAATCAAAACAAACGAGAAAAAACCAAAGTTGGTCGAGGAAAACTCAATTTCTTGGCCCCCGGGTAATGTTTTCGTCGTAACGAAGTAATACTGTCTACCCACAGGCCAATCCGCATCGTTCGACAACCGATTTTCTTTGACCGGATCGACGTAAATGGGCAATGATCGAGATCCATCGAGGAAAAAATCGAAACGGACGAGAAAAAACCGAAGTTGGTCGAGGAAAACTCGATTTCTCGGCCCCCGGGTAATGTTTTCCTCGTACCGAAGGAATGCTCTCTATCCACAGGCCATTCCGCATCGTCTGACAACCGATTTTCTTCTACCAAATCGACGTAAATAGGCAATGATCAAGATCCATCGAGGAAAAAATCGAAACGGACGAGAAAAAAATAAAGTTGGTCGAGGAAAACTCGATTTCTCGGCCCCGGGTAATATTTTCCTTGTACCATAAGAATGTTGTCTACCCACAGGCCAATCCGCATCATCCGGCAACCGATTTTCTTTGATCGGATCGACGTAAATGGGCAATGATCGAGATCCATCTAGGAAAAAATCAAAACGGACGAGAAAAACCCAAACTTGGTCGAGGAAAACTCTAATTCTAGGCCCCCGGGTAATGTTTTCGTCGTACCAAAGTAATACTGTCTACCCACAGGCCAATCCGCATCGTCTGGCAACCGATTTTCTTTGATCGGATCGACGTAAATGGGCAATGATCGAGATCCATCGAGGAAAAAATCAAAACGGACGAGAAAAACCCAAAGTTGGTTGAAGAAAACTCGATTTCTAGGCCCCCGGTTAATGTTTTCGTCGTACCGAAGGAATACTATCTACCCACAGGCCATTCCGCATCGTTCGACAACCGATTTTCTTTGACCGGATCGACGTAAATGGGCAATGATCGAGATCCATCAAGGAAAAAATCAAAACGGACGAGAAAAAACCAAAGTTGGTCGAGGAAAACTCGAATTCTAGGCCCCCGGGTAATGTTTTCGTCGTAACGAAGTAATACTGTCTACCCACAGGCCAATCCACATCGTCCGGTAACCGATTTTCTTTGATCGGATCGACGTAAATGGGCAATGATCGAGATCCATCAAGGAAAAAATCAAAACGGACGAGCAAAAACCAAAGTTGGTCGAGGAAAACTCGATTTCTCGGGCCCCGGGTAATGTTTTCCTCGTACCGAAGGAATGGTGTCTGCCCACAGGTCATTCCACATCGTCCGGCAACCGATTTTATTTGATCGGATCGACGTAAATGGGCAATGATCGAGATCTATCGAGGAAAAAATCAAAACGGACGAGAAAAACCCAAAGTTGGTTGAGGAAAACTCGATTTCTAGGCCCCCAGGTAATGTTTTCGTCGTACCGAAGGAATACTGTCTACCCACAGGCCATTCCGCATCGTTCGACAACCAATTTTCTTTGACCGGATCGACGTAAATGGGCAATGATCGAGATCCATCGAGGAAAAAATCAAAACGGACGAGAAAAAACCAAAGTTGGTCGAGGAAAACTCGATTTCTCGGCCCCCGGGTAATGTTTTCCTCGTAGCGAAGGAATGGTGTCTGCCCACAGGCCATTCCACATCGTCCGGCAACTGATTTTCTTTGATCGGATCGACGTAAATGGGCAATGATCGAGATCCATCGAGGAAAAAATCAAAACGGACGAGCAAAAACCAAAGTTGGTCGAGGAAAACTCGATTTCTCGGGCCCCGGGTAATGTTTTCCTCGTACCGAAGGAATGGTGTCTGCCCACAGGCCATTCCGCATCGTCCGGCAACCGATTTTCTTTGATCGGATCGACGTAAATGGGCAATGATCGAGATCCATCGAGGAAAAAATCAAAACGGACGAGAAAAACCCAAAGTTGGTTGAGGAAAACTCGATTTCTAGGCCCCCGGGTAATGTTTTCGTCGTACCGAAGGAATACTGTCTACCCACAGGCCAATCCGCATCGTCCGGCAACCGATTTTCTTTGATCGGATCTACGTAAATGGGCAATGATCGAGAGCCATCGAGGAAAAAATCAAAATGGACGAGAAAAAACCAAAGTTGGTCGAGGAAAACTCGATTTCTCGGCCCCCGGGTAATGTTTTTGTCGTACCGAAGTAATACTGTCTACCCACAGGCCAATCCGCATCGTCCGGCAACCGATTTTCTTTGATCGGATCGACGTAAATGGGCAATGATCGAGATCCATCGAGGAAAAAATCAAAACGGACGAGAAAAACCCAAAGTTGGTTGAGGAAAACTCGATTTCTAGGCCCCCGGGTTATGTTTTCGTCGTACCGAAGGAATACTGTCTACCCACAGGCCATTCCGCATCGTTCGACAACCAATTTTCTTTGACCGGATCGACGTAAATGGGCAATGATCGAGATCCATCGAGGAAAAACTCGAAACAGACGAGAAAAAACCAAAGTTGGTCGAGGAAAAATCGATTTCTCGGCCCCCGGGTAATGTTTTCCTCGTATCGAAGTAATGTTGTCCACCCACAGGCCATTCCGCGTCGTCCAGCAACCGATTTTCTTCGATCGGATAGATGTAAATGGGAATTAATCGAGATCCATCGAGGAAAAAATCAAAACAAACGAGAAAAAACCAAAGTTGGTCGAGGAAAACTCGATTTCTTGGCCCCCGGGTAATGTTTTCGTCGTAACGAAGTAATACTGTCTACCCACAGGCCAATCCGCATCGTTCGACAACCGATTTTCTTTGACCGGATCGACGTAAATGGGCAATGATCGAGATCCATCGAGGAAAAAATCGAAACGGACGAGAAAAAACCGAAGTTGGTCGAGGAAAACTCGATTTCTCGGCCCCCGGGTAATGTTTTCCTCGTACCGAAGGAATGCTCTCTATCCACAGGCCATTCCGCATCGTCCGACAACCGATTTTCTTTGATCGGATCGACATAAATGGGCAATGATCGAGATCCATCGAGGAAAAAATCAAAACGGGCGAGAAAAACCCAAATTTGGTTGAGGAAAACTCGACTTCTAGGCCCCTGGGTAATGTTTTCGTCGTACCGAAGGAATACTGTCTACCCACAGGCCATTCCACATCGTTCGACAACCGATTTTCTTCGACCGGATCGACGTAAATGGGCAATGATCGAGATCCATCGAGGAAAAAATCAAAACGGATGAGAAAAAACCAAAGTTGGTCGAGGAAAACTCGATTTCTCGGCCCCCGGGTAATGTTTTCCTCGTACCGAAGGAATGGTGTCTGCCCACAGGCCATTCCGCATCGTCCGGAAACCGATTTTCTTTGATCGGATCGACGTAAATGGGCAATGATCAAGATCCATCGAGGAAAAAATCAAAACGGACGAGAAAAACCCAAAGTTGGTCGAGGAAAACTCGATTTCTCGGCCCCCGGGTAACGTTTTTCTCGTACCGAACGAATGCCGTCCACCCACAGGCCATTCCGCATCGTTCAGCTAACGATTTTCTTTGATCGGATCGACGTAAATGGGCAATGATCGAGATCCATCGAGGAAAAAATCAAAACGGACGAGAAAAACCCAAAGTTGGTCGAGGAAAACTCGAATTCTAGGCCCCCGGGTAATGTTTTCGCCGTAACGAAGTAATACTGTCTACCCACAGGCCAATCCGCATCGTCCGGCAACCGATTTTCTTTGATCGGATCGACGTAAATGGGCAATGATCAAGATCCATCGAGGAAAAACTCGAAACAGACGAGAAAAAACCAAAGTTGGTCGAGGAAAAATCGATTTCTCGGCCCCCGGGTAATGTTTTCCTCGTATCGAAGGAATGTTGTCCACCCACAGGCCATTCCGCGTCGTCCAGCAACCGATTTTCTTCGATCGGATAGATGTAAATGGGAATTAATCGAGATCCATCGAGGAAAAAATCAAAACAAACGAGAAAAAACCAAAGTTGGTCGAGGAAAACTCGTTTTCTTGGTCCCCGAGTAATGTTTTCCTCGTACCGAAGGAATGCTGTTTATCCACAAGCCATTTCGCATCGTCCGACAACCGATTTTCTTCGACTGGATCGACGTAAATGGGCAATGATCGAGATCCATCGAGGAAAAAATCGAAACGGACGAGAAAAAAATAAAGTTGGTCGAGGGAAACTCGATTTCTCGGCCCCCGGGTAATATTTTCCTTGTACCATAAGAATGTTGTCTACCCACAGGCCAATCCGCATCGTCCGGCAACCGATTTTCTTTGATCGGATCGACGTAAATGGGCAATGATCGAGATCCATCGTGGAAAAAATCAAATGGACGAGAAAAACCCAAAGTTGGTCGAGGAAAACTCGAATTCTAGGCCCCCGGGTAATGTTTTCGTCGTAACGAAGTAATACTGTCTACCCACAGGCCAATCCGCATCGTCCGGCAACCGATTTTCTTTGATCGGATCGACGTAAATGGGCAATGATCGAGATCCATCGAGGAAAAAATCAAAACGGGCGAGAAAAACCCAAATTTGGTTGAGGAAAACTCGACTTCTAGGCCCCCGGGTAATGTTTTCGTCGTACCAAAGGAATACTGTCTACCCACAGGCCATTCCACATCGTTCGACAACCGATTTTCTAGGCCCCCGGGTAATGTTTTCGTCGTACCGAAGGAATACTATCTACCCACAGGCCATTCCGCATCGTTCGACAACCGATTTTCTTTGACCGGATCGACGTAAATGGGCAATGATCGAGATCCATCGAGGAAAAAATCAAAACGGACGAGAAAAAACCAAAGTTGGTCGAGGAAAACTCGAATTCTAGGCCCCCGGGTAATGTTTTCGTCGTAACGAAGTAATACTGTCTACCCACAGGCCAATCCGCATTGTCCGGCAACCGATTTTCTTTGATCGGATCGACGTAAATGGGCAATGATCGAGATCCATCAAGGAAAAAATCAAAACGGACGAGCAAAAACCAAAGTTGGTCGAGGAAAACTCGATTTCTCGGCCCCCGGGTAATGTTTTCCTCGTACCGAAGGAATGGTGTCTGCCCACAGGCCATTCCACATCGTCCGGCAACCGATTTTCTTTGATCGGATCGACGTAAATGGGCAATGATCGAGATCCATCGAGGAAAAAATCAAAACGGACGAGAAAAACCCAAAGTTGGTTGAGGAAAACTCGATTTCTCGGCCCCCGGGTAATGTTTTCGTCGTACCGAAGGAATACTGTCTACCCACAGGCCATTCCGCATCGTTCGCCAACCAATTTTCTTTGACCGGATCGACGTAAATGGGCAATGATCGAGATCCATCGAGGAAAAAATCAAAACGGACGAGAAAAAACCGAAGTTGGTCGAGGAAAACTCGATTTCTCGGCCCCCGGGTAATGTTTTCCTCGTACCGAAGGAATGCTCTCTATCCACAGGCCATTCCGCATCGTCCGACAACCGATTTTCTTCTACCAAATCGACGTAAATAGGCAATGATCAAGATCCATCGAGGAAAAAATCAAAACGGACGAGAAAAAAATAAAGTTGGTCGAGGAAAACTCGATTTCTCGGCCCCGGGTAATATTTTCCTTGTACCATAAGAATGCTGTCTACCCACAGGCCAATCCGCATCGTCCGGCAACCGATTTTCTTTGATCGGATTGACGTAAATGGGCAATGATCGAGATCCATCTAGGAAAAAATCAAAACGGACGAGAAAAACCCAAATTTGGTCGAGGAAAACTCTAATTCTAGGCCCCCGGGTAATGTTTTCGTCGTACCAAAGTAATACTGTCTACCCACAGGCCAATCCGCATCGTCTGGCAACCGATTTTCTTTGATCGGATCGACGTAAATGGGCAATGATCGAGATCCATCGAGGAAAAAATCAAAACGGACGAGAAAAACCCAAAGTTGGTTGAGGAAAACTCGATTTCTATGCCCCCGGGTAATGTTTTCGTCGTACCGAAGGAATACTGTCTACCCACAGGCCATTCCACATTGTTCGACAACCGATTTTCTTGGCCCCCGGGTAATGTTTTTCTCGTACCGAACGAATGCCGTCCACCCACAGGCCATTCCGCATTGTTCAGCTAACGATTTTCTTTGATCGGATCGACGTAAATGGGCAATGATCGAGATCCATCGAGGAAAAAATCAAAACAAACGAGAAAAAACCAAAGTTGGTCGAGGAAAACTCGTTTTCTTGGTCCCCGAGTAATGTTTTCCTCGTACCGAAGGAATGCTGTTTATCCACAAGCCATTTCGCATCGTCCGACAACCGATTTTCTTCGACTGGATCGAAGTAAATGGGCAATGATCGAGATCCATCGAGGAAAAAATCGAAACGGACGAGAAAAAAATAAAGTTGGTCGAGGGAAACTCGATTTCTCGGCCCCCGGGTAATATTTTCCTTGTACCATAAGAATGTTGTCTACCCACAGGCCAATCCGCATCGTCCGGCAACCGATTTTCTTTGACCGGATCGACGTAAATGGGCAATGATCGAGATCCATCAAGGAAAAAATCAAAACGGACGAGAAAAAACCAAAGTTGGTCGAGGAAAACTCGAATTCTAGGCCCCCGGGTAATATTTTCGTCGTAACGAAGTAATACTGTCGACCCACAAGCCAATCCGCATCGTCCGGCAACCGATTTTCTTTGATCGGATCGACGTAAATGGGCAATGATCGAGATCCATCAAGGAAAAAATCAAAACGGACGAGCAAAAACCAAAGTTGGTCGAGGAAAACTCGATTTCTCGGCCCCCGGGTAATGTTTTCCTCATACCGAAGGAATGGTGTCTGCCCACAGGTCATTCCACATCGTCCGGCAACCGATTTTATTTGATCGGATCGACGTAAATGGGCAATGATCGAGATCCATCGAGGAAAAAATCAAAACGGACGAGAAAAACCCAAAGTTGGTTGAGGAAAACTCGATTTCTAGGCCCCCGGGTAATGTTTTCGTCGTACCGAAGGAATACTGTCTACCCACAGGCCATTCCGCATCGTTCGACAACCAATTTTCTTTAAACGGATCGACGTAAATGGGCAATGATCGAGATCCATCGAGGAAAAAATCAAAACGGACGAGAAAAAACCAAAGTTGGTCGAGGAAAACTCAAATTCTAGGCCCCCGGGTAATGTTTTCGTCGTAACGAAGTAATACTGTCTACCCACAGGCCAATCCGCATCGTCCGGCAACCGATTTTCTTTGATCGGATCTACGTAAATGGGCAATGATCGAGAGCCATCGAGGAAAAAATCAAAATGGACGAGAAAAAACCAAAGTTGGTCGAGGAAAACTCGATTTCTCGGCCCCTGGGTAATGTTTTTGTCGTACCGAAGTAATACTGTCTACCCACAGGCCAATCCGCATCGTCCGGCAACCGATTTTCTTTGATCGGATCGACGTAAATGGGCAATGATCGAGATCCATCGAGGAAAAAATCAAAACGGACGAGAAAAACCCAAAGTTGGTTGAGGAAAACTCGATTTCTAGGCCCCCGGGTAATGTTTTCGTCGTACCGAAGGAATATTGTCTACCCACAGGCCATTCCGCATCGTTCGACAACCAATTTTCTTTGACCGGATCGACGTAAATGGGCAATGATCGAGATCCATCGAGGAAAAAATCAAAACGGACGAGAAAAAACCAAAGTTGGTCGAGGAAAACTCGAATTCTAGGCCCTCGGGTAATGTTTTCGTCGTAGCGAAGGAATGGTGTCTGCCCACAGGCCATTCCACATCGTCCGGCAACTGATTTTCTTTGATCGGATCGACGTAAATGGGCAATGATCGAGATCCATCGAGGAAAAAATCAAAACGGGCGAGAAAAACCCAAATTTGGTTGAGGAAAACTCGACTTCTAGGCCCCTGGGTAATGTTTTCGTCGTACCGAAGGAATACTGTCTACCCACAGGCCAATCCGCATCGTTCGACAACCGATTTTCTTCGACCGGATCGACGTAAATGGGCAATGATCGAGATCCATCGAGGAAAAAATCAAAACGGATGAGAAAAAACCAAAGTTGGTCGAGGAAAACTCGATTTCTCGGCCCCCGGGTAATGTTTTCCTCGTACCGAAGGAATGGTGTCTGCCCACAGGCCATTCCACATCGTCCGGCAACCGATTTTCTTTGATCGGATCGACGTAAATGGGCAATGATCGAGATCCATCAAGGAAAAAATCAAAACGGACGAGCAAAAACCAAAGTTGGTCGAGGAAAACTCGATTTCTCGGCCCCCGGGTAATGTTTTCCTCATACCGAAGGAATGGTGTCTGCCCACAGGTCATTCCACATCGTCCGGCAACCGATTTTATTTGATCGGATCGACGTAAATGGGCAATGATCGAGATCCATCGAGGAAAAAATCAAAACGGACGAGAAAAACCCAAAGTTGGTTGAGGAAAACTCGATTTCTAGGCCCCCGGGTAATGTTTTCGTCGTACCGAAGGAATACTGTCTACCCACAGGCCATTCCGCATCGTTCGACAACCAATTTTCTTTAAACGGATCGACGTAAATGGGCAAAGATCGAGATCCATCGAGGAAAAAATCAAAACGGACGAGAAAAAACCAAAGTTGGTCGAGGAAAACTCGAATTCTAGGCCCCCGGGTAATGTTTTCGTCGTAACGAAGTAATACTGTCTACCCACAGGCCAATCCGCATCGTCCGGCAACCGATTTTCTTTGATCGGATCTACGTAAATGGGCAATGATCGAGAGCCATCGAGGAAAAAATCAAAATGGACGAGAAAAAACCAAAGTTGGTCGAGGAAAACTCGATTTCTCGGCCCCCGGGTAATGTTTTTGTCGTACCGAAGTAATACTGTCTACCCACAGGCCAATCCGCATCGTCCGGCAACCGATTTTCTTTGATCGGATCGACGTAAATGGGCAATGATCGAGATCCATCGAGGAAAAAATCAAAACGGACGAGAAAAACCCAAAGTTGGTTGAGGAAAACTCGATTTCTAGGCCCCCGGGTTATGTTTTCGTCGTACCGAAGGAATACTGTCTACCCACAGGCCATTCCGCATCGTTCGACAACCAATTTTCTTTGACCGGATCGACGTAAATGGGCAATGATCGAGATCCATCGAGGAAAAAATCAAAACGGACGAGAAAAAACCAAAGTTGGTCGAGGAAAACTCGAATTCTAGGCCCTCGGGTAATGTTTTCGTCGTAGCAAAGGAATGGTGTCTGCCCACAGGCCATTCCACATCGTCCGGCAACTGATTTTCTTTGATCGGATCGACGTAAATGGGCAATGATCGAGATCCATCGAGGAAAAAATCAAAACGGGCGAGAAAAACCCAAATTTGGTTGAGGAAAACTCGACTTCTAGGCCCCTGGGTAATGTTTTCGTCGTACCGAAGGAATACTGTCTACCCACAGGCCAATCCGCATCGTTCGACAACCGATTTTCTTCGACCGGATCGACGTAAATGGGCAATGATCGAGATCCATCGAGGAAAAAATCAAAACGGATGAGAAAAAACCAAAGTTGGTCGAGGAAAACTCGATTTCTCGGCCCCCGGGTAATGTTTTCCTCGTACCGAAGGAATGGTGTCTGCCCACAGGCCATTCCGCATCGTCCGGAAACCGATTTTCTTTGATCGGATCAACGTAAATGGGCAATGATCGAGATCCATCGAGGAAAAAATCAAAAAAGACGAGAAAAACCCAAAGTTGGTCGAGGAAAACTCGATTTCTCGGCCCCCGGGTAACGTTTTTCTCGTACCGAACGAATGCCGTCCACCCACAGGCCATTACGCATCGTTCAGCTAACGATTTTCTTTGATCGGATCGACGTAAATGGGCAATGATCGAGATCCATCGAGGAAAAAATCAAAACGGACGAGAAAAACCCAAAGTTGGTTGAGGAAAACTCGATTTCTAGGCCCCCGGGTAATGTTTTCGTCGTACCGAAGGAATACTGTCTACCCACAGGCCATTCCGCATCGTTCGACAACCAATTTTCTTTAAACGGATCGACGTAAATGGGCAATGATCGAGATCCATCGAGGAAAAAATCAAAACGGACGAGAAAAAACCAAAGTTGGTCGAGGAAAACTCGAATTCTAGGCCCCCGGGTAATGTTTTCGTCGTAACGAAGTAATACTGTCTACCCACAGGCCAATCCGCATCGTCCGGCAACCGATTTTCTTTGATCGGATCTACGTAAATGGGCAATGATCGAGAGCCATCGAGGAAAAAATCAAAATGGACGAGAAAAAACCAAAGTTGGTCGAGGAAAACTCGATTTCTCGGCCCCCGGGTAATGTTTTTGTCGTACCGAAGTAATACTGTCTACCCACAGGCCAATCTGCATCGTCCGGCAACCGATTTTCTTTGATCGGATCGACGTAAATGGGCAATGATCGAGATCCATCGAGGAAAAAATCAAAACGGACGAGAAAAACCCAAAGTTGGTTGAGGAAAACTCGATTTCTAGGCCCCCGGGTAATGTTTTCGTCGTACCGAAGGAATACTGTCTACCCACAGGCCATTCCGCATCGTTCGACAACCAATTTTCTTTGACCGGATCGACGTAAATGGGCAATGATCGAGATCCATCGAGGAAAAAATCAAAACGGACGAGAAAAAACCAAAGTTGGTCGAGGAAAACTCGAATTCTAGGCCCTCGGGTAATGTTTTCGTCGTAGCGAAGGAATGGTGTCTGCCCACAGGCCATTCCACATCGTCCGGCAACTGATTTTCTTTGATCGGATCGACGTAAATGGGCAATGATCGAGATCCATCGAGGAAAAAATCAAAACGGGCGAGAAAAACCCAAATTTGGTTGAGGAAAACTCGACTTCTAGGCCCCTGGGTAATGTTTTCGTCGTACCGAAGGAATACTGTCTACCCACAGGCCAATCCGCATCGTTCGACAACCGATTTTCTTCGACCGGATCGACGTAAATGGGCAATGATCGAGATCCATCGAGGAAAAAATCAAAACGGATGAGAAAAAACCAAAGTTGGTCGAGGAAAACTCGATTTCTCGGCCCCCGGGTAATGTTTTCCTCGTACCGAAGGAATGGTGTCTGCCCACAGGCCATTCCGCATCGTCCGGAAACCGATTTTCTTTGATCGGATCGACGTAAATGGGCAATGATCGAGATCCATCGAGGAAAAAATCAAAACGGACGAGAAAAACCCAAAGTTGGTCGAGGAAAACTCGATTTCTCGGCCCCCGGGTAACGTTTTTCTCGTACCAAACGAATGCCGTCCACCCACAGGCCATTCCGCATCGTTCAGCTAACGATTTTCTTTGATCGGATCGACGTAAATGGGCAATGATCGAGATCCATCGAGGAAAAAATCAAAACGGACGAGAAAAACCCAAAGTTGGTCGAGGAAAACTCGACTTCTAGGCCCCCGGGTAATGTTTTCGTCGTACCGAAGGAATACTGTCTACCCACAGGCCATTCCACATCGTTCGACAACCGATTTTCTTGGCCCCCGGGTAATGTTTTTCTCGTACCGAACGAATGCCGTCCACCCACAGGCCATTCCGCATTGTTCAGCTAACGATTTTCTTTGATCGGATCGACGTAAATGGGCAATGATCGAGATCCATCGAGGAAAAAATCAAAACGGACGAGAAAAACCCAAAGTTGGTCGAGGAAAACTCGATTTCTCGGCCCCCGGGTAATGTTTTCCTCGTACCGAAGGAATGCTGTCTACCCACAGGCCAATCCGTATAGTCCGGCAACCGATTTTCTTCGACCAAATCGACGTAAATGGGCAATGATCGAGATCCATCGAGGAAAAAATCAAAACGGACGAGAAAAACCCAAAGTTGTCGAGGAAAACTCGATTTCTTGGTCCCCGAGTAATGTTTTCCTCGTACCGAAGGAATGCTGTTTATCCACAAGCCATTTCGCATCGTCCAAAAACCGATTTTCTTCGACTGGATCGACGTAAATGGGCAATGATCGAGATCCATCGAGGAAAAAATCGAAACGGACGAGAAAAAAATAAAGTTGGTCGAGGGAAACTCGATTTCTCGGCCCCCGGGTAATATTTTCCTTGTACCATAAGAATGTTGTCTACCCACAGGCCAATCCGCATCGTCCGGCAACCGATTTTCTTTGATCGGATCGACGTAAATGGGCAATGATCGAGATCCATCGTGGAAAAAATCAAAATGGACGAGAAAAACCCAAAGTTGGTCGAGGAAAACTCGAATTCTAGGCCCCCGGGTAATGTTTTCGTCGTAACGAAGTAATATTGTCTACCCACAGGCCAATCCGCATCATCCGGCAACCGATTTTCTTTGATCGGATCGACGTAAATGGGCAATGATCGAGATCCATCGAGGAAAAAATCAAAACGGGCGAGAAAAACCCAAATTTGGTTGAGGAAAACTCGACTTCTAGGCCCCCGGGTAATGTTTTCGTCGTACCGAAGGAATACTGTCTACCCACAGGCCATTCCACATCGTTCGACAACCGATTTTCTTGGCCCCCGGGTAATGTTTTTCTCGTACCGAACGAATGCCGTCCACCCACAGGCCATTCCGCATTGTTCAGCTAACGATTTTCTTTGATCGGATCGACGTAAATGGGCAATGATCGAGATCCATCGAGGAAAAAATCAAAACAAACGAGAAAAAACCAAAGTTGGTCGAGGAAAACTCGTTTTCTTGGTCCCCGAGTAATGTTTTCCTCGTACCGAAGGAATGCTGTTTATCCACAAGCCATTTCGCATCGTCCGACAACCGATTTTCTTTGATCGGATCGACGTAAATGGGCAATGATCGAGATCCATCGAGGAAAAAATCAAAACGGGCGAGAAAAACCCAAATTTGGTTGAGGAAAACTCGACTTCTAGGCCCCCGGGTAATGTTTTCGTCGTACCGAAGGAATACTGTCTACCCACAGGCCATTCCACATCGTTCGACAACCGATTTTCTTGGCCCCCGGGTAATGTTTTTCTCGTACCGAACGAATGCCGTCCACCCACAGGCCATTCCGCATTGTTCAGCTAACGATTTTCTTTGATCGGATCGACGTAAATGGGCAATGATCGAGATCCATCGAGGAAAAAATCAAAACGGACGAGAAAAACCCAAAGTTGGTCGAGGAAAACTCGATTTCTCGGCCCCCGGGTAATGTTTTCCTCGTACCGAAGGAATGCTGTCTACCCACAGGCCAATCCGTATAGTCCGGCAACCGATTTTCTTCGACCAGATCGACGTAAATGGGCAATGATCGAGATCCATCGAGGAAAAAATCAAAACGGACGAGAAAAACCCAAAGTTGTCGAGGAAAACTCGATTTCTTGGTCCCCGAGTAATGTTTTCCTCGTACCGAAGGAATGCTGTTTATCCACAAGCCATTTCGCATCGTCCGACAACCGATTTTCTTCGACTGGATCGACGTAAATGGGCAATGATCGAGATCCATCGAGGAAAAAATCGAAACGGACGAGAAAAAAATAAAGTTGGTCGAGGGAAACTCGATTTCTCGGCCCCCGGGTAATATTTTCCTTGTACCATAAGAATGTTGTCTACCCACAGGCCAATCCGCATCGTCCGGCAACCGATTTTCTTTGATCGGATCGACGTAAATGGGCAATGATCGAGATCCATCGTGGAAAAAATCAAAATGGACGAGAAAAACCCAAAGTTGGTCGAGGAAAACTCGAATTCTAGGCCCCCTGGTAATGTTTTCGTCGTAACGAAGTAATATTGTCTACCCACAGGCCAATCCGCATCATCCGGCAACCGATTTTCTTTGATCGGATCGACGTAAATGGGCAATGATCGAGATCCATCGAGGAAAAAATCAAAACGGGCGAGAAAAACCCAAATTTGGTTGAGGAAAACTCGACTTCTAGGCCCCCAGGTAATGTTTTCGTCGTACCGAAGGAATACTGTCTACCCACAGGCCATTCCACATCGTTCGACAACCGATTTTCTTGGCCCCCGGGTAATGTTTTTCTCGTACCGAACGAATGCCGTCCACCCACAGGCCATTCCGCATTGTTCAGCTAACGATTTTCTTTGATCGGATCGACGTAAATGGGCAATGATCGAGATCCATCGAGGAAAAAATCAAAACAAACGAGAAAAAACCAAAGTTGGTCGAGGAAAACTCGTTTTCTTGGTCCCCGAGTAATGTTTTCCTCGTACCGAAGGAATGCTGTTTATCCACAAGCCATTTCGCATCGTCCGACAACCGATTTTCTTTGATCGGATCGACGTAAATGGGCAATGATCGAGATCCATCGAGGAAAAAATCAAAACGGGCGAGAAAAACCCAAAGTTGGTCGAGGAAAACTCGAATTCTAGGCCCCCGGGTAATGTTTTCGTCGTACCGAAGGAATACTGTCTACCCACAGGCCAATCCGCATCGTCCGGCAACCGATTTTCTTGGCCCCCGGGTAATGTTTTTCTCGTACCGAACGAATGCCGTCCACCCACAGGCCATTCCGCATTGTTCAGCTAACGATTTTCTTTGATCGGATCGACGTAAATGGGCAATGATCGAGATCCATCGAGGAAAAAATCAAAACAAACGAGAAAAAACCAAAGTTGGTCGAGGAAAACTCGTTTTCTTGGTCCCCGAGTAATGTTTTCCTCGTACCGAAGGAATGCTGTTTATCCACAAGCCATTTCGCATCGTCCGACAACCGATTTTCTTCGACTGGATCGACGTAAATGGGCAATGATCGAGATCCATCGAGGAAAAAATCGAAACGGACGAGAAAAAAATAAAGTTGGCCGAGGGAAACTCGATTTCTCGGCCCCCGGGTAATATTTTCCTTGTACCATAAGAATGTTGTCTACCCACAGGCCAATCCGCATCGTCCGGCAACCGATTTTCTTTGATCGGATCGACGTAAATGGGCAATGATCGAGATCCATCGTGGAAAAAATCAAATGGACGAGAAAAACCCAAAGTTGGTCGAGGAAAACTCGAATTCTAGGCCCCCGGGTAATGTTTTCGTCGTCACGAAGTAATACTGTCTACCCACAGGCCAATCCGCATCGTCCGGCAACCGATTTTCTTTGATCGGATCGACGTAAATGGGCAATGATCGAGATCCATCGAGGAAAAAATCAAAACGGGCGAGAAAAACCCAAATTTGGTTGAGGAAAACTCGACTTCTAGGCCCCCGGATAATGTTTTCGTCGTACCGAAGGAATACTGTCTACCCACAGGCCATTCCACATCGTTCGACAACCGATTTTCTTGGCCCCCGGGTAATGTTTTTCTCGTACCGAACGAATGCCGTCCACCCACAGGCCATTCCGCATTGTTCAGCTAACGATTTTCTTTGATCGGATCGACGTAAATGGGCAATGATCGAGATCCATCGAGGAAAAAATCAAAACAAACGAGAAAAAACCAAAGTTGGTCGAGGAAAACTCGTTTTCTTGGTCCCCGAGTAATGTTTTCCTCGTACCGAAGGAATGCTGTTTATCCACAAGCCATTTCGCATCGTCCGACAACCGATTTTCTTCGACTGGATCGACGTAAATGGGCAATGATCGAGATCCATCGAGGAAAAAATCGAAACGGACGAGAAAAAAATAAAGTTGGTCGAGGGAAACTCGATTTCTCGGCCCCCGGGTAATATTTTCCTTGTACCATAAGAATGTTGTCTACCCACAGGCCAATCCGCATCGTCCGGCAACCGATTTTCTTTGATCGGATCGACGTAAATGGGCAATGATCGAGATCCATCGTGGAAAAAATCAAATGGACGAGAAAAACCCAAAGTTGGTCGAGGAAAACTAGAATTCTAGGCCCCCGGGTAATGTTTTCGTCGTCACGAAGTAATACTGTCTACCCACAGGCCAATCCGCATCGTCCGGCAACCGATTTTCTTTGATCGGATCGACGTAAATGGGCAATGATCGAGATCCATCGAGGAAAAAATCAAAACGGGCGAGAAAAACCCAAATTTGGTTGAGGAAAACTCGACTTCTAGGCCCCCGGGTAATGTTTTCGTCGTACCGAAGGAATACTGTCTACCCACAGGCCATTCCACATCGTTCGACAACCGATTTTCTTGGCCCCCGGGTAATGTTTTACTCGTACCGAACGAATGCCGTCCACCCACAGGCCATTCCGCATTGTTCAGCTAACGATTTTCTTTGATCGGATCGACGTAAATGGGCAATGATCGAGATCCATCGAGGAAAAAATCAAAACAAACGAGAAAAAACCAAAGTTGGTCGAGGAAAACTCGTTTTCTTGGTCCCCGAGTAATGTTTTCCTCGTACCGAAGGAATGCTGTTTATCCACAAGCCATTTCGCATCGTCCGACAACCGATTTTCTTCGACTGGATCGAAGTAAATGGGCAATGATCGAGATCCATCGAGGAAAAAATCGAAACGGACGAGAAAAAAATAAAGTTGGTCGAGGGAAACTCGATTTCTCGGCCCCCGGGTAATATTTTCCTTGTACCATAAGAATGTTGTCTACCCACAGGCCAATCCGCATCGTCCGGCAACCGATTTTCTTTGATCGGATCGACGTAAATGGGCAATGATCGAGATCCATCGTGGAAAAAATCAAATGGACGAGAAAAACCCAAAGTTGGTCGAGGAAAACTTGAATTCTAGGCCTCCGGGTAATGTTTTCGTCGTCACGAAGTAATACTGTCTACCCACAGGCCAATCCGCATCGTCTGGCAACCGATTTTCTTTGATCGGATCGACGTAAATGGGCAATGATCGAGATTCATCGAGGAAAAAATCAAAACGGGCGAGAAAAACCCAAATTTGGTTGAGGAAAACTCGACTTCTAGGCCCCCGGGTAATGTTTTCGTCGTACCGAAGGAATACTGTCTACCCACAGGCCATTCCACATCGTTCGACAACCGATTTTCTTGGCCCCCGGGTAATGTTTTTCTCGTACCGAACGAATGCCGTCCACCCACAGGCCATTCCGCATTGTTCAGCTAACGATTTTCTTTGATCGGATCGACGTAAATGGGCAATGATCGAGATCCATCGAGGAAAAAATCAAAACAAACGAGAAAAAACCAAAGTTGGTCGAGGAAAACTCGTTTTCTTGGTCCCCGAGTAATGTTTTCCTCGTACCGAAGGAATGCTGTTTATCCACAAGCCATTTCGCATCGTCCGACAACCGATTTTCTTCGACTGGATCGAAGTAAATGGGCAATGATCGAGATCCATCGAGGAAAAAATCGAAACGGACGAGAAAAAAATAAAGTTGGTCGAGGGAAACTCGATTTCTCGGCCCCCGGGTAATATTTTCCTTGTACCATAAGAATGTTGTCTACCCACAGGCCAATCCGCATCGTCCGGCAACCGATTTTCTTTGATCGGATCGACGTAAATGGGCAATGATCGAGATCCATCGTGGAAAAAATCAAATGGACGAGAAAAACCCAAAGTTGGTCGAGGAAAACTCGAATTCTAGGCCCCCGGGTAATGTTTTCGTCGTCACGAAGTAATACTGTCTACCCACAGGCCAATCCGCATCGTCCGGCAACCGATTTTCTTTGATCGGATCGACGTAAATGTGCAATGATCGAGATCCATCGAGGAAAAAATCAAAACGGGCGAGAAAAACCCAAATTTGGTTGAGGAAAACTCGACTTCTAGGCCCCCGGGTAATGTTTTCGTCGTATCGAAGGAATACTGTCTACCCACAGGCCATTCCACATCGTTCGACAACCGATTTTCTTGGCCCCCGGGTAATGTTTTTCTCGTACCGAACGAATGCCGTCCACCCACAGGCCATTCCGCATTGTTCAGCTAACGATTTTCTTTGATCGGATCGACGTAAATGGGCAATGATCGAGATCCATCGAGGAAAAAATCAAAACAAACGAGAAAAAACCAAAGTTGGTCGAGGAAAACTCATTTTCTTGGTCCCCGAGTAATGTTTTCCTCGTACCGAAGGAATGCTGTTTATCCACAAGCCATTTCGCATCGTCCGACAACCGATTTTCTTTGATCGGATCGACGTAAATGGGCAATGATCGAGATCCATCGAGGAAAAAATCAAAACGGGCGAGAAAAACCCAAATTTGGTTGAGGAAAACTCGACTTCTAGGCCCCCGGGTAATGTTTTCGTCGTACCGAAGGAATACTGTCTACCCACAGGCCATTCCACATCGTTCGACAACCGATTTTCTTGGCCCCCGGGTAATGTTTTTCTCGTACCGAACGAATGCCGTCCACCCACAGGCCATTCCGCATTGTTCAGCTAACGATTTTCTTTGATCGGATCGACGTAAATGGGCAATGATCGAGATCCATCGAGGAAAAAATCAAAACAAACGAGAAAAAACCAAAGTTGGTCGAGGAAAACTCGTTTTCTTGGTCCCCGAGTAATGTTTTCCTCGTACCGAAGGAATGCTGTTTATCCACAAGCCATTTCGCATCGTCCGACAACCGATTTTCTTCGACTGGATCGAAGTAAATGGGCAATGATCGAGATCCATCGAGGAAAAAATCGAAACGGACGAGAAAAAAATAAAGTTGGTCGAGGGAAACTCGATTTCTCGGCCCCCGGGTAATATTTTCCTTGTACCATAAGAATGTTGTCTACCCACAGGCCAATCCGCATCGTCCGGCAACCGATTTTCTTTGATCGGATCGACGTAAATGGGCAATGATCGAGATCCATCGTGGAAAAAATCAAATGGACGAGAAAAACCCAAAGTTGGTCGAGGAAAACTCGAATTCTAGGCCCCCGGGTAATGTTTTCGTCGTCACGAAGTAATACTGTCTACCCACAGGCCAATACGCATCGTCCGGCAACCGATTTTCTTTGATCGGATCGACGTAAATGGGCAATGATCGAGATCCATCGAGGAAAAAATCAAAACGGGCGAGAAAAACCCAAATTTGGTTGAGGAAAACTCGACTTCTAGGCCCCCGGGTAATGTTTTCGTCGTACCGAAGGAATACTGTCTACCCACAGGCCATTCCACATCGTTCTACAACCGATTTTCTTGGCCCCCGGGTAATGTTTTTCTCGTACCGAACGAATGCCGTCCACCCACAGGCCATTCCGCATTGTTCAGCTAACGATTTTCTTTGATCGGATCGACGTAAATGGGCAATGATCGAGATCCATCGAGGAAAAAATCAAAACGGACGAGAAAAACCCAAAGTTGGTCGAGGAAAACTCGATTTCTCGGCCCCCGGGTAATGTTTTTCTCGTACCGAACGAATGCCGTCCACCCACAGGCCATTCCGCATTGTTCAGCTAACGATTTTCTTTGATCGGATCGACGTAAATGGGCAATGATCGAGATCCATCGAGGAAAAAATCAAAACAAACGAGAAAAAACCAAAGTTGGTCGAGGAAAACTCGTTTTCTTGGTCCCCGAGTAATGTTTTCCTCGTACCGAAGGAATGCTGTTTATCCACAAGCCATTTCGCATCGTCCGACAACCGATTTTCTTCGACTGGATCGAAGTAAATGGGCAATGATCGAGATCCATCGAGGAAAAAATCGAAACGGACGAGAAAAAAATAAAGTTGGTCGAGGGAAACTCGATTTCTCGGCCCCCGGGTAATATTTTCCTTGTACCATAAGAATGTTGTCTACCCACAGGCCAATCCGCATCGTCCGGCAACCGATTTTCTTTGATCGGATCGACGTAAATGGGCAATGATCGAGATCCATCGTGGAAAAAATCAAATGGACGAGAAAAACCCAAAGTTGGTCGAGGAAAACTTGAATTCTAGGCCTCCGGGTAATGTTTTCGTCGTCACGAAGTAATACTGTCTACCCACAGGCCAATCCGCATCGTCTGGCAACCGATTTTCTTTGATCGGATCGACGTAAATGGGCAATGATCGAGATTCATCGAGGAAAAAATCAAAACGGGCGAGAAAAACCCAAATTTGGTTGAGGAAAACTCGACTTCTAGGCCCCCGGGTAATGTTTTCGTCGTACCGAAGGAATACTGTCTACCCACAGGCCATTCCACATCGTTCGACAACCGATTTTCTTGGCCCCCGGGTAATGTTTTTCTCGTACCGAACGAATGCCGTCCACCCACAGGCCATTCCGCATTGTTCAGCTAACGATTTTCTTTGATCGGATCGACGTAAATGGGCAATGATCGAGATCCATCGAGGAAAAAATCAAAACAAACGAGAAAAAACCAAAGTTGGTCGAGGAAAACTCGTTTTCTTGGTCCCCGAGTAATGTTTTCCTCGTACCGAAGGAATGCTGTTTATCCACAAGCCATTTCGCATCGTCCGACAACCGATTTTCTTCGACTGGATCGAAGTAAATGGGCAATGATCGAGATCCATCGAGGAAAAAATCGAAACGGACGAGAAAAAAATAAAGTTGGTCGAGGGAAACTCGATTTCTCGGCCCCCGGGTAATATTTTCCTTGTACCATAAGAATGTTGTCTACCCACAGGCCAATCCGCATCGTCCGGCAACCGATTTTCTTTGATCGGATCGACGTAAATGGGCAATGATCGAGATCCATCGTGGAAAAAATCAAATGGACGAGAAAAACCCAAAGTTGGTCGAGGAAAACTCGAATTCTAGGCCCCCGGGTAATGTTTTCGTCGTCACGAAGTAATACTGTCTACCCACAGGCCAATCCGCATCGTCCGGCAACCGATTTTCTTTGATCGGATCGACGTAAATGTGCAATGATCGAGATCCATCGAGGAAAAAATCAAAACGGGCGAGAAAAACCCAAATTTGGTTGAGGAAAACTCGACTTCTAGGCCCCCGGGTAATGTTTTCGTCGTATCGAAGGAATACTGTCTACCCACAGGCCATTCCACATCGTTCGACAACCGATTTTCTTGGCCCCCGGGTAATGTTTTTCTCGTACCGAACGAATGCCGTCCACCCACAGGCCATTCCGCATTGTTCAGCTAACGATTTTCTTTGATCGGATCGACGTAAATGGGCAATGATCGAGATCCATCGAGGAAAAAATCAAAACAAACGAGAAAAAACCAAAGTTGGTCGAGGAAAACTCATTTTCTTGGTCCCCGAGTAATGTTTTCCTCGTACCGAAGGAATGCTGTTTATCCACAAGCCATTTCGCATCGTCCGACAACCGATTTTCTTTGATCGGATCGACGTAAATGGGCAATGATCGAGATCCATCGAGGAAAAAATCAAAACGGGCGAGAAAAACCCAAATTTGGTTGAGGAAAACTCGACTTCTAGGCCCCCGGGTAATGTTTTCGTCGTACCGAAGGAATACTGTCTACCCACAGGCCATTCCACATCGTTCGACAACCGATTTTCTTGGCCCCCGGGTAATGTTTTTCTCGTACCGAACGAATGCCGTCCACCCACAGGCCATTCCGCATTGTTCAGCTAACGATTTTCTTTGATCGGATCGACGTAAATGGGCAATGATCGAGATCCATCGAGGAAAAAATCAAAACAAACGAGAAAAAACCAAAGTTGGTCGAGGAAAACTCGTTTTCTTGGTCCCCGAGTAATGTTTTCCTCGTACCGAAGGAATGCTGTTTATCCACAAGCCATTTCGCATCGTCTGACAACCGATTTTCTTCGACTGGATCGAAGTAAATGGGCAATGATCGAGATCCATCGAGGAAAAAATCGAAACGGACGAGAAAAAAATAAAGTTGGTCGAGGGAAACTCGATTTCTCGGCCCCCGGGTAATATTTTCCTTGTACCATAAGAATGTTGTCTACCCACAGGCCAATCCGCATCGTCCGGCAACCGATTTTCTTTGATCGGATCGACGTAAATGGGCAATGATCGAGATCCATCGTGGAAAAAATCAAATGGACGAGAAAAACCCAAAGTTGGTCGAGGAAAACTCGAATTCTAGGCCCCCGGGTAATGTTTTCGTCGTCACGAAGTAATACTGTCTACCCACAGGCCAATACGCATCGTCCGGCAACCGATTTTCTTTGATCGGATCGACGTAAATGGGCAATGATCGAGATCCATCGAGGAAAAAATCAAAACGGGCGAGAAAAACCCAAATTTGGTTGAGGAAAACTCGACTTCTAGGCCCCCGGGTAATGTTTTCGTCGTACCGAAGGAATACTGTCTACCCACAGGCCATTCCACATCGTTCTACAACCGATTTTCTTGGCCCCCGGGTAATGTTTTTCTCGTACCGAACGAATGCCGTCCACCCACAGGCCATTCCGCATTGTTCAGCTAACGATTTTCTTTGATCGGATCGACGTAAATGGGCAATGATCGAGATCCATCGAGGAAAAAATCAAAACGGACGAGAAAAACCCAAAGTTGGTCGAGGAAAACTCGATTTCTCGGCCCCCGGGTAATGTTTTCCTCGTACCGAAGGAATGCTGTCTACCCACAGGCCAATCCGTATAGTCCGGCAACCGATTTTCTTCGACCAGATCGACGTAAATGGGCAATGATCGAGATCCATCGAGGAAAAAATCAAAACGGACGAGAAAAACCCAAAGTTGTCGAGGAAAACTCGATTTCTTGGTCCCCGAGTAATGTTTTCCTCGTACCGAAGGAATGCTGTTTATCCACAAGCCATTTCGCATCGTCCGACAACCGATTTTCTTCGACTGGATCGACGTAAATGGGCAATGATCGAGATCCATCGAGGAAAAAATCGAAACGGACGAGAAAAAAATAAAGTTGGTCGAGGGAAACTCGATTTCTCGGCCCCCGGGTAATATTTTCCTTGTACCATAAGAATGTTGTCTACCCACAGGCCAATCCGCATCGTCCGGCAACCGATTTTCTTTGATCGGATCGACGTAAATGGGCAATGATCGAGATCCATCGTGGAAAAAATCAAAATGGACGAGAAAAACCCAAAGTTGGTCGAGGAAAACTCGAATTCTAGGCCCCCGGGTAATGTTTTCGTCGTTACGAAGTAATATTGTCTACCCACAGGCCAATCCGCATCATCCGGCAACCGATTTTCTTTGATCGGATCGACGTAAATGGGCAATGATCGAGATCCATCGAGGAAAAAATCAAAACGGGCGAGAAAAACCCAAATTTGGTTGAGGAAAACTCGACTTCTAGGCCCCCGGGTAATGTTTTCGTCGTACCGAAGGAATACTGTCTACCCACAGGCCATTCCACATCGTTCGACAACCGATTTTCTTGGCCCCCGGGTAATGTTTTTCTCGTACCGAACGAATGCCGTCCACCCACAGGCCATTCCGCATTGTTCAGCTAACGATTTTCTTTGATCGGATCGACGTAAATGGGCAATGATCGAGATCCATCGTGGAAAAAATCAAATGGACGAGAAAAACCCAAAGTTGGTCGAGGAAAACTCGAATTCTAGGCCCCCGGGTAATGTTTTCGTCGTCACGAAGTAATACTGTCTACCCACAGGCCAATCCGCATCGTCCGGCAACCGATTTTCTTTGATCGGATCGACGTAAATCGGCAATGATCGAGATCCATCGAGGAAAAAATCAAAACGGGCGAGAAAAACCCAAATTTGGTTGAGGAAAACTCGACTTCTAGGCCCCCGGGTAATGTTTTCGTCGTACCGAAGGAATACTGTCTACCCACAGGCCATTCCACATCGTTCGACAACCGATTTTCTCGGCCCCCGGGTAATGTTTTTCTCGTACCGAATGAATGCCGTCCACCCACAGGCCATTCTGCATTGTTCAGCTAACGATTTTCTTTGATCGGATCGACGTAAATGGGCAATGATCGAGATCCATCGAGGAAAAAATCAAAACGGACGAGAAAAACCCAAAGTTGGTCGAGGAAAACTCGATTTCTCGGCCCTCGGGTAATGTTTTCCTCGTACCGAAGGAATGCTGTCTACCCACAGGCCAATCCGTATCGTCCGGCAACCGATTTTCTTCGACCAGATCGACGTAAATGGGCAATGATCGAGATCCATCGAGGAAAAAATCAAAACGGACGAGAAAAACCCAAAGTTGTCGAGGAAAACTCGATTTCTTGGTCCCCGAGTAATGTTTTCCTCGTACCGAAGGAATGCTGTTTATCCACAAGCCATTTCGCATCGTCCGATAACCGATTTTCTTCGACTGGATCGACGTAAATGGGCAATGATCAAGATCCATCGAGGAAAAAATCGAAACGGACGAGAAAAAAATAAAGTTGGTCGAGGGAAACTCGATTTCTCGGCCCCCGGGTAATATTTTCCTTGTACCATAAGAATGTTGTCTACCCACAGGCCAATCCGCATCGTCCGGCAACCGATTTTCTTTGATCGGATCGACGTAAATGGGCAATGATCGAGATCCATCGAGGAAAAAATCAAAACGGACGAGAAAAACCCAAAGTTGGTCGAGGAAAACTCGATTTCTCGGCCCCCGGGTAATGTTTTCCTCGTACCGAAGGAATGCTGTCTACCCACAGGCCAATCCACTTCGTCTGGGAACCGATTTTCTTCAGCCAGATCGACTTAAATAGGCAATGATCGAGATCCATCGAGGAAAAAATCAAAACAGACGAGAAAAACCCAAAGTTCTTCGAGGAAAACTCGATTTCTCGGCCCCCGGGTAATGTTTTCGTCGTACCGAAGGAATACTGTCTACCCACAGGCCATTCCGCATCATTCGACGACTGATTTTCTTCGACCAGATCGACGTAAATGGGCAATAATCGAGATCCAGCGAGGAAAAAATTGAAACGGACGAGAAAAAACCAAAGTTGGTCGAGGAAAACTCGATTTCTCGGTCCCCGGGTAATGTTTTCCTCGTATCGAAGGAATGTTGTCCACCCACAGGCCATTCCGCGTCGTCCAGCAACCGATTTTCTTCGACCGGATTGACGTAAATGGGAATTGATCGAGATCCATCGAGGAAAAAATCAAAACAAACGAGAAAAAACCAAAGTTGTTCGAGGAAAACTCGATTTCTTGGCCCCCGAGTAATGTTTTCCTCGTACCGAAGGAATGCTGTTTATCCACATGCCATTTCACATCGTCCGACAACCGATTTTCTTCGACCGGATCGACGTAAATGGGCAATGATCGAGATCCATCGAGGAAAAAATCGAAACGGACGAGAAAAAAATAAAGTTGGTCGAGGAAAACTCGATTTCTCGGCCCTCGGGTAATATTTTCCTTGTACCATAAGAATCCTGTGTACCCACAGACCAATCCGCATCATCCGGCAACCGATTTTCTTTGATTGGATCGACGTAAATGGGCAATGATCGAGATCCATCGAGGAAAAAATCAAAACGGACGAGAAAAACCCAAAGTTGTTCGAGGAAAACTCGAATTCTAGGCCCCCTGGTAATGTTTTCGTCGTACCGAAGTAATACTGTCTACCCACAGGCCAATCCGCATCGTCCGGCAACTGATTTTCTTTGATCGGATCGACGTAAATGGGCAATGATCGAGATCCATCGAGGAAAAAATCAAAACGGACGAGAAAAACCCAAAGTTGGTTGAGGAAAACTCGATTTCTAGGCCCCCGGGTAATGTTTTCGTCGTACCGAAGGAATACTGTCTACCCACAGGCCAATCCGCATCGTC
Source organism: Lepidium didymum (assembly GCA_963920545.1). Classification (NCBI taxonomy): domain Eukaryota; kingdom Viridiplantae; phylum Streptophyta; class Magnoliopsida; order Brassicales; family Brassicaceae; genus Lepidium; species Lepidium didymum. Next base: position 10,371,845 of record OY986981.1, on the reverse strand, counting down.
CGGCAACCGATTTTCTTTGATCGGATCGACGTAAATGGGCAATGATCGAGATCCATCGAGGAAAAAATCAAAACAGGCGAGAAAAACCCAAATTTGGTTGAGGAAAACTCGACTTCTAGGCCCCCGGGTAATGTTTTCGTCGTACCGAAGGAATACTGTCTACCCACAGGCCATTCCACATCGTTCGACAACCGATTTTCTCGGCCCCCGGGTAATGTTTTTCTCGTACCGAACGAATGCCGTCCACCCACAGGCCATTCCGCATTGTTCAGCTAACGATTTTCTTTGATCGGATCGACGTAAATGGGCAATGATCGAGATCCATCGAGGAAAAAATCAAAACGGACGAGAAAAAACCAAAGTTGATCGAGGAAAACCTGATTTCTCGGCCCCCGGGTAATGTTTTCCTCGTACCGAAGGAATGTTGTCCACCCATAAGCCATTCCGCGTCGTCCAGCAACCGATTTTCTTCGATCGGATAGATGTAAATGGGATTTGATCGAGATCCATCGAGGAAAAATTCAAAACAAACGAGAAAAAACCAAAGTTGGTCGAGGAAAACTCGATTTCTCGGCCCCCGGGTAATGTTTTCCTCGTACCGAAGGAATGCTGTGTATCCATAAGCTATTCCGCATCGTCCGACAACCGATTTTCTTCGACCGGATCGACGTAAATGGGCAATGATCGAGATCCATCGAGGAAAAATTCAAAACAAACGAGAAAAAACCAAAGTTGGTCTAAGAAAACTAGATTTCTCGGCTCCCCGGGTAATGTTTTCCTCGTACCGAACGAATGCCGTCAACCCACAGGCCATTCCGCATCGTTCAGCAACCGATTTTCTTCGAGCGGATCGACGTAAATGGGCAATGATCAAGATCCATCGAAGAAAAACTCGAAATGGACGAGAAAAAACCAAACTTGGTCGAGGAAAACTCGATTTCTCGGCCCCCGGGTAATGTTTTCCTCGTACCGAAGGAATGCTGTCTACCCACAGGCCAATCCGTATCGTCCGGCAACCGATTTTCTTCGACCAGATCGACGTAAATGGGCAATGATCGAGATCCATCGAGGAAAAAATCAAAACGGACGAGAAAAACCCAAAGTTGTCGAGGAAAACTCGATTTCTTGGTCCCCGAGTAATGTTTTCCTCGTACCGAAGGAATGCTGTTTATCCACAAGCCATTTCGCATCGTCTGACAACCGATTTTCTTCGACTGGATCGACGTAAATGGGCAATGATCGAGATCCATCGAGGAAAAAATCGAAACGGACGAGAAAAAAATAAAGTTGGTCGAGGGAAACTCGATTTCTCGGCCCCCGGGTAATATTTTCCTTGTACCATAAGAATGCCGTCCACCCACAGGCCATTCCGCATTGTTCAGCTAACGATTTTCTTTGATCGGATCGACGTAAATGGGCAATGATCGAGATCCATCGAGGAAAAAATCAAAACGGACGAGAAAAACCCAAAGTTGGTCGAGGAAAACTCGATTTCTCGGCCCCCGGGTAATGTTTTCCTCGTACCGAAGGAATGCTGTCTACCCACAGGCCAATCCGCATCGTCCGGCAACCGATTTTCTTTGATCGGATCGACGTAAATGGGCAATGATCGAGATCCATCGAGGAAAAAATCAAAACGGGCGAGAAAAACCCAAATTTGGTTGAGGAAAACTCGACTTCTAGGCCCCCGGGTAATGTTTTCGTCGTACCGAAGGAATACTGTCTACCCACAGGCCATTCCACATCGTTCGACAACCGATTTTCTCGGCCCCCGGGTAATGTTTTTCTCGTACCGAACGAATGCCGTCCACCCACAGGCCATTCCGCATTGTTCAGCTAACGATTTTCTTTGATCGGATCGACGTAAATGGGCAATGATCGAGATCCATCGAGGAAAAAATCAAAACGGACGAGAAAAAACCAAAGTTGATCGAGGAAAACCTGATTTCTCGGCCCCCGGGTAATGTTTTCCTCGTACCGAAGGAATGTTGTCCACCCATAAGCCATTCCGCGTCGTCCAGCAACCGATTTTCTTCGATCGGATAGATGTAAATGGGATTTGATCGAGATCCATCGAGGAAAAATTCAAAACAAACGAGAAAAAACCAAAGTTGGTCGAGGAAAACTCGATTTCTCGGCCCCCGGGTAATGTTTTCCTCGTACCGAAGGAATGCTGTGTATCCATAAGCTATTCCGCATCGTCCGACAACCGATTTTCTTCGACCGGATCGACGTAAATGGGCAATGATCGAGATCCATCGAGGAAAAATTCAAAACAAACGAGAAAAAACCAAAGTTGGTCTAAGAAAACTAGATTTCTCGGCTCCCCGGGTAATGTTTTCCTCGTACCGAACGAATGCCGTCAACCCACAGGCCATTCCGCATCGTTCAGCAACCGATTTTCTTCGAGCGGATCGACGTAAATGGGCAATGATCAAGATCCATCGAAGAAAAACTCGAAATGGACGAGAAAAAACCAAACTTGGTCGAGGAAAACTCGATTTCTCGGCCCCCGGGTAATGTTTTCCTCGTACCGAAGGTATGCTCTCTACCCACAGGCCAATCCGCATCGTCCGGCAACCGATTTTCTTCGACCAGATCAACGTAAATGGGCAATGATTGAGATCCATCGAGGAAAAAATCAAAACGGACGAGAAAAACCCACAGTTGTCGAGGAAAACTAGATTTCTTGGTCCCCGGGTAATGTTTTCCTCGTACCGAATGAATGTTGTCCACCCACAGGCCATTCCAAATCGTTCAGCAAACGATTTTCTTTGACCGGATCGACGTAAATGGGAATTGATCAAGATCCATCAAGGAAAAAATCAAAACGGACGAGAAAAAGCCAAAGTTGGTCGAGGAAAATTCGATTTCTCGGCCCCTAGGTAATGTTTTCCTCGTACCGAAGGAATGCTGTCTACCCACATGCCATTTCACATCGTCTGGCAACCGATTTTCTTCGACCGAATCGACGTAAATGGGCCATGATCGAGATCCATCGAGGAAAAAATCGAAACGGACGAGAAAAAAATAAAGTTGGTCGAGGAAAACTCGATTTCTCGGCCCTCGGGTAATATTTTCCTTGTACCATAAGAATCCTGTGTACCCACAGACCAATCCGCATCATCCGGCAACCGATTTTCTTTGATTGGATCGACGTAAATGGGCAATGATCGAGATCCATCGAGGAAAAAATCAAAACGGACGAGAAAAACCCAAAGTTGTTCGAGGAAAACTCGAATTCTAGGCCCCCTGGTAATGTTTTCGTCGTACCGAAGTAATACTGTCTACCCACAGGCCAATCCGCATCGTCCGGCAACTGATTTTCTTTGATCGGATCGACGTAAATGGGCAATGATCGAGATCCATCGAGGAAAAAATCAAAACGGACGAGAAAAACCCAAAGTTGGTTGAGGAAAACTCGATTTCTAGGCCCCCGGGTAATGTTTTCGTCGTACCGAAGGAATACTGTCTACCCACAGGCCATTCCGCATCGTTCGACAACCGATTTTCTTCGACCGGATCGACGTAAATGGGCAATGATCGAGATCCATCAAGGAAAAAATCAAAACGGACGAGAAAAAACCAAAGTTGGTCGAGGAAAACTCGATTTCTCGGCCCTCGGGTAATGTTTTCCTCGTACCGAACGAATGTCGTCCACCCACAGGCCATTCCGCATCGTTCAGCTAACGATTTTCTTCGATCAGATCGACATTAATGGGAATTGATCAAGATCCATCGAGGAAAAAATCAAAATGGACGAGAAAAAACCAAAGTTGGTTGAGGAAAACTCGATTTCTCGGGCCCCGGGTAATGTTTTCCTCGTACCGAAGGAATGCTGTCTACCCACAGGCCAATCCGCATCGTCCGGCAACCGATTTTCTTTGACCAGATCGACGTAAATGGGCAATGATCGAGATCCATCGAGGAAAAAATCGAAACGGACGAGAAAAAAATAAAGTTGGTCGAGGAAAACTCGATTTGTTGGCCCTCGGGTAATATTTTCCTTGTACAATAAGAATGCTGTCTACCGACAGACCAATCCGCATCGTTCGGCAACCGATTTTCTTTGATCAGATCGACGTAAATGGGCAATGATCGAGATCCATCGAGGAAAAAATCAAAACGGACGAGAAAAACCCAAAGTTGTTCGAGGAAAACTCGAATTCTAGGCCCCCGGGTAATGTTTTCGTCGTACCGAAGTAATACTGTCTACCCACAGGCCAATCCGCATCGTCCGGCAACCGATTTTCTTTGATCGGATCGACGTAAATGGGCAATGATCGAGATCCATCGAGGAAAAAATCAAAACGGACGAGAAAAACCCAAAGTTGGTCGAGGAAAACTCGATTTCTCGGCCCCCGGGTAATGTTTTCCTCGTACCGAAGGAATGCTGTCTACCCACAGGCCAATCCGTATCGTCCGGCAACCGATTTTCTTCGACCAGATCGACGTAAATGGGCAATGATCGAGATCCATCGAGGAAAAAATCAAAACGGACGAGAAAAACCCAAAGTTGTCGAGGAAAACTCGATTTCTTGGTCCCCGAGTAATGTTTTCCTCGTACCGAAGGAATGCTGTTTATCCACAAGCCATTTCGCATCGTCTGACAACCGATTTTCTTCGACTGGATCGACGTAAATGGGCAATGATCGAGATCCATCGAGGAAAAAATCGAAACGGACGAGAAAAAAATAAAGTTGGTCGAGGGAAACTCGATTTCTCGGCCCCCGGGTAATATTTTCCTTGTACCATAAGAATGCCGTCCACCCACAGGCCATTCCGCATTGTTCAGCTAACGATTTTCTTTGATCGGATCGACGTAAATGGGCAATGATCGAGATCCATCGAGGAAAAAATCAAAACGGACGAGAAAAACCCAAAGTTGGTCGAGGAAAACTCGATTTCTCGGCCCCCGGGTAATGTTTTCCTCGTACCGAAGGAATGCTGTCTACCCACAGGCCAATCCGTATCGTCCGGCAACCGATTTTCTTCGACCGGATCGACGTAAATGGGCAATGATCGAGATCCATCAAGGAAAAAATCAAAACGGACGAGAAAAAACCAAAGTTGGTCGAGGAAAACTCGATTTCTCGGCCCCCGGGTAATGTTTTCCTCGTACCAAACGAATGCCTTCCACCCACAGGCCATTCTGCATCGTTCAGCTAACGATTTTCTTCGACCGGATCGACATAAATGGGAATTGATCAAGATCCATCGAGGAAAATCAAAACGGACGAGAAAAAACCAAAGTTGGTCGAGGAAAACTCGATTTCTCGGCCCCCGGGTAATGTTTTCCTCGTACCGAACGAATGTCGTCCACCCACAGGCCATTCCGCATCGTTCAGCTAACGATTTTCTTCGATCAGATCGACATTAATGGTAATTGATCAAGATCCATCGAGGAAAAAATCAAAATGGACGAGAAAAAACCAAAGTTGGTTGAGGAAAACTCGATTTCTCGGGCCCCGGGTAATGTTTTCCTCGTACCGAAGGAATGCTGTCTACCCACAGGCCAATCCGCATCGTCCGGCAACCGATTTTCTTTGACCAGATCAACGTAAATGGTCAATGATCGAGATCCATCGAGGAAAAAATTAAAACGGACGAGAAAAACCCAAAGTTGTCGAGGAAAACTAGATTTCTTGGTCCCCGGGTAATGTTTTCCTCGTACCGAACGAATGTTGTCCACCCACAGGCCATTCCGCATCGTTCAGCGAACGATTTTCTTTGACCCGATCGACGTAAATGGGAATTGATCAAGATCCATCAAGGAAAAAATCAAAACAGACGAGAAAAAACCAAAGTTGGTCGAGGAAAATTCGATTTCTCGGCCCCTAGGTAATGTTTTCCTCGTACCGAAGGAATGCTGTCTACCCACAAGCCATTTCACATCGTCTGGCAACCGATTTTCTTCGACCGGATCGACGTAAATGGGCCATGATCGAGATCCATCGAGGAAAAAATCAAAACGGACGAGAAAAAAATAAAGTTGGTCGAGGAAAACTCGATTTGTTGGCCCTCGGGTAATATTTTCCTTGTACCATAAGAATGCTGTCTACCGACAGACCAATCCGCATCGTCCGGCAACCGATTTTATTTGATCGGATCGACGTAAATGGGCAATGATCGAGATCCATCGAGGAAAAAATCAAAACGGACGAGAAAAACCCAAAGTTGTTCGAGGAAAACTCGAATTCTAGGCCCCCGGGTAATGTTTTCGTCGTACCGAAGTAATACTGTCTACCCACAGGCCAATCCGCATCGTCCGGCAACCGATTTTCTTTGATCGGATCGACGTAAATGGGCAATGATCGAGATCCATCGAGAAAAAAATCAAAACGAACGAGAAAAACCCAAAGTTGGTCGAGGAAAACTCGATTTCTCGGCCCCCGGGTAATGTTTTCCTCGTACCGAAGGAATGCTGTCCACCCACAGGCCAATCCGTATCGTCCGGCAACCGATTTTCTTCGACCAGATCGACGTAAATGGGCAATGATCGAGATCCATCGAGGAAAAAATCAAAACGGACGAGAAAAACCCAAAGTTGTCGAGGAAAACTCGATTTCTTGGTCCCCGAGTAATGTTTTCCTCGTACCGAAGGAATGCTGTTTATCCACAAGCCATTTCGCATCGTCCGACAACCGATTTTCTTCGACCGGATCGACGTAAATGGGCAATGATCGAGATCCATCGAGGAAAAAATCGAAACGGACGAGAAAAAAATAAAGTTGGTCGAGGGAAACTCGATTTCTCGGCCCCCGGGTAATACTTTCCTTGTACCATAAGAATGCCGTCCACCCACAGGCCATTCCGCATTGTTCAGCTAACGATTTTCTTTGATCGGATCGACGTAAATGGGCAATGATCGAGATCCATCGAGGAAAAAATCAAAACGGACGAGAAAAACCCAAAGTTGGTCGAGGAAAACTCGATTTCTCGGCCCCCGGGTAATGTTTTCCTCGTACCGAAGGAATGCTGTCTACCCACAGGCCAATCCGTATCGTCCGGCAACCGATTTTCTTCGACCAGATCGACGTAAATTGGCAATGATCGAGATCCATCGAGGAAAAAATCAAAACGGACGAGAAAAACCCAAAGTTGGTTGAGGAAAACTCGATTTCTAGGCCCCCGGGTAATGTTTTCGTCGTATCGAAGGAATACTGTCTACCCACAGGCCATTCCGCATCGTTCGACAACCGATTTTCTTCGACCGGATCGACGTAAATGGGCAATGATCAAGATCCATCGAAGAAAAACTAGAAATGGACGAGAAAAAACCAAACTTGGTCGAGGAAAACTCGATTTCTCGGCCCCCGGGTAATGTTTTCCTCGTACCGAAGGAATGCTGTCTACCCACAGGCCAATCCGCATCGTCCGGCAACCGATTTTCTTCGACCAGATCGACGTAAATGGGCAATGATCAAGATCCATCGAGGAAAAAATCAAAACGGACGAGAAAAACCCAAAGTTGTCGAGGAAAACTAGATTTCTTGGTCCCCGGGTAATGTTTTCCTCGTACCGAACGAATGTTATCCACCCACAGGCCATTCCGCATCGTTCAGCTAACGATTTTCTTCGATCAGATCGACATTAATGGGCAATGATCAAGATCCATCGAGGAAAAAATCAATATGGACGAGAAAAAACCAAAGTTGGTTGAGGAAAACTCGATTTCTCGGCCCCCGGGTAATGTTTTTCTCGTACTGAAGGAATGCTCTCTATCCACAGGCCATTCCGCATCGTCCGACAACCGATTTTCTTCGACCGGATCGACGTAAATGGGCAATGATCAAGATCCATCGAAGAAAAACTAGAAATGGACAAGAAAAAACCAAACTTGGTCGAGGAAAACTCGATTTCTCGGCCCCCGGATAATGTTTTCCTCGTACCGAAGGAATGCTGTCTACCCACAGGCCAATCCGCATCGTCCGGCAACCGATTTTCTTCGACCAGATCGACGTAAATGGGCAACGATCGAGATCCATCGAGGAAAAAATTAAAACGGACGAGAAAAACCCAAAGTTGTCGAGGAAAACTCGATTTCTTGGTCCTCGGGTAATATTTTTGTCGTACCGAAGTAATACTGTCTACCCACAGGCCAATCCGCATCGTCCGGCAACCGATTTTCTTTGATCGGATCGATGTAAATGGGCAATGATCGAGATCCATCGAAGAAAAAATCAAAACGGACGAGAAAAACCCAAAGTTGGTTGAGGAAAACTCGATTTCTAGGCCCCCGGGTAATGTTTTCGTCGTACCGAAGGAATACTGTCTACCCACAGGCCATTCCGCATCTTCCGGAAACCGATTTTCTTTGATCGGATCAACGTAAATGGGCAATGATCGAGATCCATCGAGGAAAAAATCAAAACGGACGAGAAAATCCCAAAGTTGGTCGAGGAAAACTCGATTTCTCGGCCCCCGGGTAATGTTTTCCTCGTACCGAACGAATGCCGTCCACCCACAGGCCATTCTGCATCGTTCAGCTAATGATTTTCTTCGACCGGATCGACATAAATGGGAATTGATCAAGATCCATCGAGGAAAAAATCAAAATGGACGAGAAAAAACCAAAGTTGGTTGAGGAAAACTCGATTTCTCGGCCCCCGGGTAATGTTTTCCTCGTACCGAAGGAATACTCTCTATCCACAGGCCATTCCGCATCGACCGACAACCGATTTTCTTCGACCGGATCGACGTAAATGGGCAATGATCAAGATCTATCGAGGAAAAACTCGAAATGGACGAGAAAAAACCAAACTTGGTCGAGGAAAACTCGATTTCTCGGCCCCCGGGTAATGTTTTCCTCGTACCGAAGGAATGCTGTCTACCCACAGGCCAATCCGCATCGTCCGGCAACCGATTTTCTTCGACCAGATCGACGTAAATGGGCAATGATCGAGATCCATCGAGGAAAAAATCAAAACGGACGAGAAAAACTCAAAGTTGTCGAGGAAAACTCGATTTCTTGGTCCCTGGGTAATGTTTTCCTCGTACCGAACGAATGTTGTCCACCCACAGGCCATTCCGCATCGTTCAGCAAACGATTTTCTTTGACCGGATCGACGTAAATGGGAATTGATCAAGATCCATCAAGGAAAAAATCAAAACGGACGAGAAAAAACCAAAGTTGGTCGAGGAAAATTCGATTTCTCGGCCCCTAGGTAATGTTTTCCTCGTACCGAAGGAATGCTGTCTACCCACAGGCCATTTCACATCGTCTGGCAACCGATTTTCTTCGACCGGATCGACGTAAATGGGCCATGATCGAGATCCATCGAGGAAAAAATCGAAACGGACGAGAAATAAATAAAGTTGGTCGAGGAAAACTCGATTTCTCGGCCCTCGGGTAATATTTTCCTTGTACCATAAGAATGCTGTCTACCCACAGACCAATCCGCATGGTCCGGCAACCGATTTTCTTTGATCGGATCGACGTAAATGGGCAATGATCGAGATCCATCGAGGAAAAAATCAAAACGGACGAGAAAAACCCAAAGTTGTTCGAGGAAAACTCGATTTCTTGGTCCCCGGGTAATGTTTTCGTCGTACCGAAGTAATATTGTCTACCCACAGGCCAATCCGCATCGTCCGGCAACTGATTTTCTTTGATCAGATCGACGTAAATGGGCAATGATCGAGATCCATCGAGGAAAAAATCAAAACGGACGAGAAAAACCCAAAGTTGGTTGAGAAAAACTAGATTTCTAGGCCCCCGGGTAATGTTTTCGTCGTACCGAAGGAATACCGTCTACCCACAGGCCATTCCGCATCGTTCGACAACAGATTTTTTTCGACCGGATCGACGTAAATGGACAATGATCGAGATCCATCGAGGAAAAAATCAAAACGGACGAGAAAAAACCAAAGTTGGTCGAGGAAAACTAGATTTCTCGGCCCCCGGGTAATGTTTTCCTCGTACCGAACGAATGGTGTCTGCCCACATGCCATTCCGCATCGTTCAGCTAACGATTTTCTTTGATCGGATCGAAATAAATGGGCAATGATCGAGATCCATCGAGGAAAAAATCAAAACGGACGAGAAAATCCCAAAGTTGGTCGAAGAAAACTCGATTTCTCGGCCCCCGGGTAATGTTTTCCTCGTACCGAACGAATGCTCTCTACCCACAGGCCATTCCGCATTGTTCAGCTAACAATGGATCTTGATCAAATCCCATTTATGTCGATCCGGTCGAAGAAAAAATCAAAATAGACGAGAAAAAACCAAAGTTGGTTGAGGAAAACTCGATTTCTCGGCCCCCGGGTAATGTTTTCCTCGTACCGAAGGAATACTCTCTATCCACAGGCCATTCCACATCGACCGACAACCGATTTTCTTCGACCGGATCGACGTAAATGGGCAATGATCAAGATCCATCGAGGAAAAACTCGAAATAGACGAGAAAAAACCAAAGTTGGTCGAGGAAAACTAGATTTCTCGGCCCCCGGGTAATGTTTTCCTCGTACCGAAGAAATGCTGTCTACCCACAGGCCAATCCGCATCGTCCGGCAACCGATTTTCTTTGACCAGATCGACGTAAATGGGCAATGATCGAGATCCATCGAGGAAAAAATTAAAACGGACGAGAAAAAACCAAAGTTGGTCGAGGAAAATTCGATTTCTCGGCCCCTAGGTAATGTTTTCCTCGTACCGAAGGAATGCTGTCTACCCATAGGCCATTTCACATCGTCTGGCAACCGATTTTCTTCGACCGGATCGACGTAAATGGGCCATGATCGAGATCCATCGAGGAAAAAATCGAAACGGACGAGAAAAAAATAAAGTTGGTCGAGGAAAACTCGATTTCTCGGCCCTCGGGTAATATTTTCCTTGTACCATAAGAATGTTGTCTACCCACAGACCAATCCGCATCGTCCGGCAACCGATTTTCTTTGATCGGATCGACGTAAATGGGCAATGATCGAGATCCATCGAGGAAAAAATCAAAACGGACGAGAAAAACCCAAAGTTGTTCGAGGAAAACTCGAATTCTAGGCCCCCTGGTAATGTTTTCGTCGTACCGAAGTAATACTGTCTACCCACAGGCCAATCCGCATCGTCCGGCAACTGATTTTCTTTGATCGGATCGACGTAAATGGGCAATGATCGAGATCCATCGAGGAAAAAATCAAAACGGACGAGAAAAACCCAAAGTTGGTTGAGGAAAACTCGATTTCTAGGCCCCAGGTAATGTTTTCGTCGTACCGAAGGAATACTATCTACCCACAGGCCATTCCGCATCGTTCGACAACCAATTTTCTTTGACCGGATCGACGTAAATGGGCAATGATCGAGATCCATCGAGGAAAAAATCAAAACAGACGAGAAAAAACCAAAGTTGGTCGAGGAAAACTCGATTTATCGGCCCCCGGGTAATGTTTTCCTCGTACCGAACGAATGCCGTCCACCCATAGGCCATTCCGCATCGTTCAGCTAACGATTTTCTTCGACCGGATCGACGTAAATGGGAATTGATGAAGATCCATCGAGGAAAAAATCAGAAATGGACGAGAAAAAACCAAAGTTGGTCGAGGAAAACTCGATTTCTCGGCCCCCGGGTAATGTTTTCCTCGTACCGAACGAATGCTCTCTATCCACAGGCCATTCCGCATCGACCGACAACCGATTTTCTTCGACCGGATCGACGTAAATGGGCAATGATCAAGATCCATCGAGGAAAAACTCGAAATGGACGAGAAAAAACCAAACTTCGTCGAGGAAAACTCGATTTCTCGGCCCCGGGTAATGTTTTCCTCGTACCGAAGGAATGCTTTCTACCCACAGGCCAATCCGCATCATCCGGCAACCGATTTTCTTCGACGAGATCGACGTAAATGGGCAATGATCAAGATTCATCGAGGAAAAAATCGAAACGGACGAGAAAAAAATAAAGTTGGTCGAGGAAAACTCGATTTCTTGGTCCCCGGGTAATGTTTTCCTCGTACCGAACGAATGTTGTCCACCCACAGGCCATTCCGCATCGTTCAGCAAACGATTTTCTTTGACCGGATCGATGTAAATGGGAATTGATCAAGATCCATCAAGGAAAAAATCAAAACGGACGAGAAAAAACCAAAGTTGGTTGAGGAAAATTCGATTTCTCGGCCCCTAGGTAATGTTTTCCTCGTACCGAAGGAATGTTGTCTACCCACAGGCCATTTCACATCGTCGGGCAACCGATTTTCTTCGACCGGATTGACGTAAATGGGCAATGATCGAGATTCATCGAGGAAAAAATCGAAACGGACGAGAAAAAAATAAAGTTGGTCGAGGAAAACTCGATTTCTCGGCCCCCGGGTAATATTTTCCTTGTACCATAAGAATGCTGTCTACCCACAGACCAATCCGCATCGTCCGGCAACCGATTTTCTTTGATCGAATCGACGTAAATGGGCAATGATCGAGATCCATCGAGGAAAAAATCAAAACGGACGAGAAAAACCCAAAGTTGATCGATGAAAACTCGATTTCTCGGCCCCGGGGTAATGTTTTCCTCGTACCGAACGAATGCCGTCCACCCACAGGCCATTCCGCATAGTTCAGCTAACGATTTTCTTCGACCGGATCGACGTAAATGGGAATTGATCAAGATCCATCGAGGAAAAAATCAAAATGGACAAGAAAAAACCAAAGTTAGTCGAGGAAAACTCGATTTCTCGGCCCCTGGGTAATATTTTCCTCGTACCGAAGGAATGCTGTCTACCCACAGGTCATTTCACATCGTCTGGCAACCGATTTTCTTCGACCGGATCAACGTAAATGGTCAATGATCGAGATTCATCGAGGAAAAAATCGAAACGGACGAGAAAAAAATAAAGTTGGTCGAGGAAAACTCGATTTCTCGGCCCCCGGGTAATATTTTCCTTGTACCATAAGAATGCTGTCTACCCACAGACCAATCCGCATCGTCCGGCAACCGATTTTCTTTGATCGGATCCACGTAAATGGGCAATGATCGAGATCCATCGAGGAAAAAATCAAAACGGACGAGAAAAACCCAAAGTTGGTCGAGGAAAACTCGAATTCTATGTCCCCGGGTAATGTTTTCGTCGTACCGAAGTAATACTGTCTACCCACAGGCCAATCCGCATCGCCCGGCAACCGATTTTCTTTGACCGGATCGACGTAAATGGGCAATGATCGAGATCCATCGAGGAAAAAATCAAAACGGACGAGAAAAACCCAAAGTTGATCGATGAAAACTCGATTTCTCGGCCCCCGGGTAATGTTTTCCTTGTACCGAACGAATGCCGTCCACCCACAGGCCATTCCACATTGTTCGACGACTGATTTTCTTCGACTGGATCGACGTAAATGGGAATTGATCAAGATCCATCGAGGGAAAAATTAAAACGGACAAGAAAAACCCAAAGTTGGTCGAGGAAAACTCGATTTCTCGGCCCCCGGGTAATGTTTTCGTCGTACCGAAGAAATACTGTCTACCCACAGGCCAATCCGCATCTTCCGGCAACCGATTTTCTTCGATCAGATAGATGTAAATGGGAATTGATCGAGATCCATCGAGGAAAAAATCAAAACAAACGAGAAAAAACCAAAGTTGGTCGAGGAAAACTCGATTTCTCGGTCCCCGGGTAATGTTTTCCTCGAACCGAAGGAATGCTGTCTACCCACAGGCCAATCCACATCATCCGACAACCGATTTTCTTCGACCGGATCGATGTAAATGGGCAATGATCAAGATCCATCGAGGGAAAACTTGAAATGGACGAAAAAAATTAAAGTTAGTCGAGGAAAACTCGATTTCTCGGCCCCCGGGTAATGTTTTCTTCGTACCGAAGGAATGTTGTCTACTCATAGGCCAATCCGCATCGTCCGGCAACCGATTTTCTTCGACCGGATCGACGTAAATGGGCAATGATCAAGATCCATCGAGGAAAAAATTAAAACGGGCGAGAAAAAACCAAAGTTGGTCGAGGAAAACTCTTTTTCTCGGCCCCTGAGTAATGTTTTCATCGTACCGAAGGAATGCTTTCTCCCCACAGGCCAATCAGCATTGTCCAGCAACCGATTTTCTTTGACCGGATCGACGTAAATGGGCAATGATCGAGATCCATCGAGGTAAAAATCAAAACGGACGAGAAAAACCCAAAGTTGGTCGAGGAAAACTAGATTTCTCGGCCCCCGGGTAATGTTTTCCTCGTACCGAAGGAATGCTGTCTACCCACAGGGCAATTCGCATCGTCTGGCATCCGATTTTCTTCGACCAGATCGACGTAAATGGGCAATGATCGAGATCCATCGAGGAAAAAATCAAAACGGACGAGAAAAACCCAAAGTTGATCGATGAAAACTCGATTTCTCGGCCCCGGGGTAATGTTTTCCTCGTACCGAACGAATGCCGTCCACCCACAGGCCATTCCGCATAGTTCAGCTAACGATTTTCTTCGACCGGATCGACGTAAATGGGAATTGATCAAGATCCATCGAGGAAAAAATCAAAATGGACAAGAAAAAACCAAAGTTAGTCGAGGAAAACTCGATTTCTCGGCCCCTGGGTAATATTTTCCTCGTACCAAAGGAATGCTGTCTACCCACAGGCCATTTCGCATCGTCCAGTATCCGATTTTCTTCGACCGGATCGAGGTAAATGGGCAATGTTCGAGATCCATCGAGGAAAAAATCGAAACGGACGAGAAAAAACGAAAGTTGGTCGAGGAAAACTCGATTTCTCGGCCCCCGGGTAATGTTTTCCTCGTACTATAGGAATGCTATCTACCCACAGGCCAATCCGCATCGTCCGACAACCGATTTTCTTCGACCAGATCGACGTAAATGGGAATTGATCTAGATCCATCAAGGAAAAAATCAAAACAGACGAAAAAAAACCAAAGTTTGTCGAAGAAAACTCGATTTCTCGGCCCCGGGTAATGTTTTCCTCATACCGAAGGAATGCTGCCTACCCACAGGCGATTCTGCATCGTCCGGCAACCGATTTTCTTCGACCGGATCGACGTAAATGGGCAATGATCAAGATCCATCGAGGAAAAATTCGAAATGGACGAGAAAAAACTAAAGTTGGTCGAGGAAAACTCGATTTCTCGGCCCCCGGGTAATGTTTTCCTCGTACCGAAGGAATGGTGTCTACCCACAGGCCAATCCGCATCGTCTGGGAACCAATTTTCTTCGGCCAGATCAACGTAAATAGGCAATGATCGAGATCCATCGAGGAAAAAATCAAAACGGACGAGAAAAACCCAAAGTTGGTCGAGGAAAACTCGATTTCTCGGCCCCCGGGTAATGTTTTCGTCGTACCGAAGGAATACTGTCTACCCACAAGCCATTCCTCATCGTTCGACGACTGATTTTCTTCGACCGGATCGACGTAAATGGGCAATGATCGAGATCCATCGAGGCAAAAATCGAAATGGACGAGAAAAAACCAAAGTTGGTCGAGGAAAACTCGATTTCTCGGTCCCCGGGTAATGTTTTCCTCGTACCGAAGTAATGTTGTTTACCCGCAGGCCAATCCGCATCGTTCGGCAACCGATTTTCTTCGACTGGATCGACGTAAATGGGCAATGATCGATATCCATCGAGGAAAAAATTAAAACGGACGAGTAAAAACCAAACTTGGTCGAGGAAAACTCGATTTCTCAGCCCCCGGGTAATGTTTTCCTCGTACCGAAGGAATGTTGTTTATCCGCAGGCCAATCCGCATCGTTCGGCGACCGATTTTTTTTTACCGGATCGACGTAAATGGGCAATTATCGATATCCATCGAGGAAAAAATCAAAACGGAAGAGAAAAACCCAAAGTTGTCGAGGAAAACTCGATTTCTTGGTCCCCGC
This sequence comes from Lepidium didymum, assembly GCA_963920545.1. Taxonomy (NCBI): domain Eukaryota; kingdom Viridiplantae; phylum Streptophyta; class Magnoliopsida; order Brassicales; family Brassicaceae; genus Lepidium; species Lepidium didymum. The sequence continues at coordinate 10,356,032 of OY986981.1, read as the reverse complement.
GTAATGTTTTCCTCGTACCGAACGAATGCTTTCTACCCACAGGCCAATCAGCATTGTCCGGCAACTGATTTTCTTCGACCGGATCGATGTAAATGGGCAATGATCGAGATCCATCGAGGAAAAAATCAAAACGGACGAGAAAAACCCAAAGTTGGTCGAGGAAAACTCGATTTCTCGGCCCCCGGGTAATGTTTTCTTCGTACCGAAGGAATGCTGTCTACCCACAGGCCAATTCGCATCGTCTGGCATCCGATTTTCTTCGACCGGATCGACGTAAATGGGCAAGGATCGAGATCCATCGAGGAAAAAATCAAAACGGACGAGAAAAACCCAAAGTTGGTCGAGGAAAACTCGATTTCTCGGCCCCCGGGTAATGTTTTCCTCGTACCGAACGAATGCCGTCCACCCACAGGCCATTCCGCATCGTTCAGCTAACGATTTTCTTTGATCGGATCGACGTAAATGGGAATTGATCAAGATCCATCGAGGAAAAAATCAAAATGGACGAGAAAAAACCAAAGTTGGTCGAGGAAAACTCGATTTCTCGGCCCCTGGGTAATATTTTCTTCGTACCGAAGGAATGCTGTCTACCCACAGGCCATTTCGCATCGTCCGGTAACCGATTTTCTTCGACCGGATCGAGGTAAATGGGCAATATTCGAGATCCATCGAGGAAAAAATCGAAACGGACGAGAAAAAACCAAAGTTGGTCGAGGAAAACTCGATTTCTCGGCCCCCGGGTAATGTTTTCCTCGTACTATAGGAATGCTATCTACCCACAGGCCAATCCGCATCGTCCGGCAACCGATTTTCTTCGACCGGATCGACGTAAATGCTAATTGACCGAGATCCATCAAGAAAAAAATCAAAACAGACGAAAAAAACCAAAGTTGGTCGAGGAAAACTCGATTTCTCGGCCCCGAGTAATGTTTTCCTCATACCGAAGGAATGCTGCCTACCCACAGGCCATTCTGCATCGTTCGGCAACCGATTTTCTTCGACCGGATCGACGTAAATGGGCAATAATCAAGATCCATCGAGGAAAAATTCGAAATGGACGAGAAAAAACTAAAGTTGGTCGAGGAAAACTCGATTTCTCGGCCCCCGGGTAATGTTTTCCTCGTACCGAAGGAATGGTGTCTACCCACAGGCCAATCCGCATCGTCTGGGAACCGATTTTCTTCGGCCAGATCGACGTAAATAGGCAATGATCGAGATCCATCGAGGAAAAAATCAAAATGGACGAGAAAAACCAAAAGTTGGTCGAGGAAAACTCGATTTCTCGGCCCTCGGGTAATGTTTTCGTCGTACCGAAGGAATACTGTCTACCCACAGGCCATTCCGCATTGTTCGACGACTGATTTTCTTCTACCGGATCGACGTAAATGGGCAATGATCGAGATCCATCGAGGAAAAAATCGAAACGGACGAGAAAAAACCAAAGTTGGTCAAGGAAAACTCGATTTCTCGGTCCCCGGGAAATGTTTTCATCGTACCGAAGGAATGCTTTCTACCCACAGGCCAATCAGCATTGTCCGGCAACCGATTTTCTTTGACCAGATCGACGTAAATGGGCAAAGATCGAGATCCATCGAGGAAAAAATCAAAACGGACGAGAAAAACCCAAAGTTGGTCGAGGAAAACTAGATTTCTCGGCCCCCGGGTAATGTTTTCCTCGTACCGAAGGAATGCTGTCTACCCACAGGGCAATTCGCATTGTCTGGCATCCGATTTTCTTCGACCAGATCGACGTAAATGGGCAATGATCGAGATCCATCGAGGAAAAAATCAAAACGGACGAGAAAAACCCAAAGTTGATCGATGAAAACTCGATTTCTCGGCCCCGGGGTAATGTTTTCCTCATATCGAACGAATGCCGTCCACCCACAGGCCATTCCGCATAGTTCAGCTAACGATTTTCTTCGACCGGATAGACGTAAATGGGAATTGATCAAGATCCATCGAGGAAAAAATCAAAATGGACAAGAAAAAACCAAAGTTGGTCGAGGAAAACTCGATTTCTCGGCCCCTGGGTAATATTTTCCTCGTACCGAAGGAATGCTGTCTACCCACAGGCCATTTCGCATCGTCCAGTATCCGATATTCTTTGACCGGGTCGAGGTAAATGGGCAATATTCGAGATCCATCGAGGAAAAAATCGAAACGGACGAGAAAAAACGAAAGTTGGTCGAGGAAAACTCGATTTCTCGGCCCCCGGGTAATGTTTTCTTCATACCGAAGGAATGCTGTCTACCCACAGGCCAATTCACATCGTCTGGCATCCGATTTTCTTCAACCGGATCGACGTAAATGGGCAAGGATCGAGATCCATCGAGGAAAAAATCAAAACGGACGAGAAAAACCCAAAGTTGGTCGAGGAAAACTCGATTTCTCGGCCCCCGGGTAATGTTTTCCTCGTACCGAACGAATGCCGTCCACCCACAGGCCATTCCGCATCGTTCAGCTAACGATTTTCTTTGATCGGATCGACGTAAATGGGAATTGATCAAGATCCATCGAGGAAAAAATCAAAATGGACGAGAAAAAACCAAAGTTGGTCGAGGAAAACTCGATTTCTCGGCCCCTAGGTAATATTTTCCTCGTACCGAAGGAATGCTTTCTACCCACATGCCAATCAGCATTGTCCGGCAACCGATTTTCTTTGACCAGATCGACGTAAATGGGCAATGATCGAGATCCATCGAGGAAAAAATCAAAACGGACGAGAAAAACCCAAAGTTGGTCGAGGAAAACTAGATTTCTCGGCCCCCGGGTAATGTTTTCCTCGTACCGAAGGAATGCTGTCTACCCACAGGGCAATTCGCATCGTCTGGCATCCGATTTTCTTCGACCAGATCGACGTAAATGGGCAATGATCGAGATCCATCGAGGAAAAAATCAAAACGGACGAGAAAAACCCAAAGTTGATCGATGAAAACTCGATTTCTCGGCCCCGGGGTAATGTTTTCCTCATATCGAACGAATGCCGTCCACCCACAGGCCATTCCGCATAGTTCAGCTAACGATTTTCTTCGACCGGATAGACGTAAATGGGAATTGATCAAGATCCATCGAGGAAAAAATCAAAATGGACAAGAAAAAACCAAAGTTGGTCGAGGAAAACTCGATTTCTCGGCCCCTGGGTAATATTTTCCTCGTACCGAAGGAATGCTGTCTACCCACAGGCCATTTCGCATCGTCCAGTATCCGATATTCTTTGACCGGGTCGAGGTAAATGGGCAATATTCGAGATCCATCGAGGAAAAAATCGAAACGGACGAGAAAAAACGAAAGTTGGTCGAGGAAAACTCGATTTCTCGGCCCCCGGGTAATGTTTTCTTCATACCGAAGGAATGCTGTCTACCCACAGGCCAATTCACATCGTCTGGCATCCGATTTTCTTCAACCGGATCGACGTAAATGGGCAAGGATCGAGATCCATCGAGGAAAAAATCAAAACGGACGAGAAAAACCCAAAGTTGGTCGAGGAAAACTCGATTTCTCTGCCCCCGGGTAATGTTTTCCTCGTACCGAACGAATGCCGTCCACCCACAGGCCATTCCGCATCGTTCAGCTAACGATTTTCTTTGATCGGATCGACGTAAATGGGAATTGATCAAGATCCATCGAGGAAAAAATCAAAATGGACGAGAAAAAACCAAAGTTGGTCGAGGAAAACTCGATTTCTCGGCCCCTGGGTAATATTTTCCTCGTACCGAAGGAATGCTGTCTACCCACAGGCCATTTCGCATCGTCCGGTAACCGATTTTCTTCGACCGGATCGAGGTAAATGGGCAATATTCGAGATCCATCGAGGAAAAAATCGAAACGGACGAGAAAAAACCAAAGTTGGTCGAGGAAAACTCGATTTCTCGGCCCCCGGGTAATGTTTTCCTCGTACTATAGGAATGCTATCTACCCACAGGCCAATCCGCATCGTCCGGCAACCGATTTTCTTCGACCGGATCGACGTAAATGCTAATTGACCGAGATCCATCAAGAAAAAAATCGAAACAGACGAAAAAAAACCAAAGTTGGTCGAGGAAAACTCGATTTCTCGGCCCCGAGTAATGTTTTCCTCATACCGAAGGAATGCTGCCTACCCACAGGCCATTCTGCATCGTTCGGCAACCGATTTTCTTCGACCGGATCGACGTAAATGGGCAATAATCAAGATCCATCGAGGAAAAATTCGAAATGGACGAGAAAAAACTAAAGTTGGTCGAGGAAAACTCGATTTCTCGGCCCCCGGGTAATGTTTTCCTCGTACCGAAGGAATGGTGTCTACCCACAGGCCAATCCGCATCGTCTGGGAACCGATTTTCTTCGGCCAGATCGACGTAAATAGGCAATGATCGAGATCCATCGAGGAAAAAATCAAAATGGACGAGAAAAACCAAAAGTTGGTCGAGGAAAACTCGATTTCTCGGCCCTCGGGTAATGTTTTCGTCGTACCGAAGGAATACTGTCTACCCACAGGCCATTCCGCATTGTTCGACGACTGATTTTCTTCTACCGGATCGACGTAAATGGGCAATGATCGAGATCCATCGAGGAAAAAATCGAAACGGACGAGAAAAAACCAAAGTTGGTCAAGGAAAACTCGATTTCTCGGTCCCCGGGAAATGTTTTCATCGTACCGAAGGAATGCTTTCTACCCACAGGCCAATCAGCATTGTCCGGCAACCGATTTTCTTTGACCAGATCGACGTAAATGGGCAAAGATCGAGATCCATCAAGGAAAAAATCAAAACGGACGAGAAAAACCCAAAGTTGGTCGAGGAAAACTAGATTTCTCGGCCCCCGGGTAATGTTTTCCTCGTACCGAAGGAATGCTGTCTACCCACAGGGCAATTCGCATCGTCTGGCATCCGATTTTCTTCGACCAGATCGACGTAAATGGGCAATGATCGAGATCCATCGAGGAAAAAATCAAAACGGACGAGAAAAACCCAAAGTTGATCGATGAAAACTCGATTTCTCGGCCCCGGGGTAATGTTTTCCTCATATCGAACGAATGCCGTCCACCCACAGGCCATTCCGCATAGTTCAGCTAACGATTTTCTTCGACCGGATAGACGTAATTGGGAATTGATCAAGATCCATCGAGGAAAAAATCAAAATGGACAAGAAAAAACCAAAGTTGGTCGAGGAAAACTCGATTTCTCGGCCCCTGGGTAATATTTTCCTCGTACCGAAGGAATGCTGTCTACCCACAGGCCATTTCGCATCGTCCAGTATCCGATATTCTTTGACCGGGTCGAGGTAAATGGGCAATATTCGAGATCCATCGAGGAAAAAATCGAAACGGACGAGAAAAAACGAAAGTTGGTCGAGGAAAACTCGATTTCTCGGCCCCCGGGTAATGTTTTCTTCATACCGAAGGAATGCTGTCTACCCACAGGCCAATTCACATCGTCTGGCATCCGATTTTCTTCAACCGGATCGACGTAAATGGGCAAGGATCGAGATCCATCGAGGAAAAAATCAAAACGGACGAGAAAAACCCAAAGTTGGTCGAGGAAAACTCGATTTCTCGGCCCCCGGGTAATGTTTTCCTCGTACCGAACGAATGCCGTCCACCCACAGGCCATTCCGCATCGTTCAGCTAACGATTTTCTTTGATCGGATCGACGTAAATGGGAATTGATCAAGATCCATCGAGGAAAAAATCAAAATGGACAAGAAAAAACCAAAGTTGGTCGAGGAAAACTCGATTTCTCGGCCCCTAGGTAATATTTTCCTCGTACCGAAGGAATGCTTTCTACCCACAGGCCAATCAGCATTGTCCGGCAACCGATTTTCTTTGACCAGATCGACGTAAATGGGCAATGATCGAGATCCATCGAGGAAAAAATCAAAACGGACGAGAAAAACCCAAAGTTGGTCGAGGAAAACTAGATTTCTCGGCCCCCGGGTAATGTTTTCCTCGTACCGAAGGAATGCTGTCTACCCACAGGGCAATTCGCATCGTCTGGCATCCGATTTTCTTCGACCAGATCGACGTAAATGGGCAATGATCGAGATCCATCGAGGAAAAAATCAAAACGGACGAGAAAAACCCAAAGTTGATCGATGAAAACTCGATTTCTCGGCCCCGGGGTAATGTTTTCCTCATATCGAACGAATGTCGTCCACCCACAGGCCATTCCGCATAGTTCAGCTAACGATTTTCTTCGACCGGATAGACGTAAATGGGAATTGATCAAGATCCATCGAGGAAAAAATCAAAATGGACAAGAAAAAACCAAAGTTGGTCGAGGAAAACTCGATTTCTCGGCCCCTGGGTAATATTTTCCTCGTACCGAAGGAATGCTGTCTACCCACAAGCCATTTCGCATCGTCCAGTATCCGATATTCTTTGACCGGGTCGAGGTAAATGGGCAATATTCGAGATCCATCGAGGAAAAAATCGAAACGGACGAGAAAAAACGAAAGTTGGTCGAGGAAAACTCGATTTCTCGGCCCCCGGGTAATGTTTTCTTCATACCGAAGGAATGCTGTCTACCCACAGGCCAATTCACATCGTCTGGCATCCGATTTTCTTCAACCGGATCGACGTAAATGGGCAAGGATCGAGATCCATCGAGGAAAAAATCAAAACGGACGAGAAAAACCCAAAGTTGGTCGAGGAAAACTCGATTTCTCGGCCCCCGGGTAATGTTTTCCTCGTACCGAACGAATGCCGTCCACCCACAGGCCATTCCGCATCGTTCAGCTAACGATTTTCTTTGATCGGATCGATGTAAATGGGAATTGATCAAGATCCATCGAGGAAAAAATCAAAATGGACGAGAAAAAACCAAAGTTGGTCGAGGAAAACTCGATTTCTCGGCCCCTAGGTAATATTTTCCTCGTACCGAAGGAATGCTGTCTACCCACAGGCCATTTCGCATCGTCCGGTAACCGATTTTCTTCGACCGGAACGAGGTAAATGGGCAATATTCGAGATCCATCGAGGAAAAAATCGAAACGGACGAGAAAAAACCAAAGTTGGTCGAGGAAAACTCGATTTCTCGGCCCCCGGGTAATGTTTTCCTCGTACTATAGGAATGCTATCTACCCACAAGCCAATCCGCAACGTCCGGGAACCGATTTTCTTCGACCGGATCGATGTAAATGGGAATTGATCGAGATCCATCAAGGAAAAAATCGAAACAGACGAAAAAAAACCACAGTTGGTCGAGGAAAACTCGATTTCTCGGCCCCGGGTAATGTTTTCCTCATACCGAAGGAATGCTGCCTACCCACAGGCCATTCTGCATCGTTCGGCAAACGATTTTCTTCGACCGGATCGACGTAAATGGGCAATGATCAAGATCCATCGAGGAAAAATTCGAAATGGACGAGAAAAAACTAAAGTTGGTCGAGGAAAACTCGATTTCTCGGCCCCCGGGTAATGTTTTCCTCGTACCGAAGGAATGGTGTCTACCCACAGGCCAATCCGCATCGTCTGGGAACCGATTTTCTTCGGCCAGATCGACGTAAATAGGCAATGATCGAGATCCATCGAGGAAAAAATCAAAATGGACGAGAAAAACCCAAAGTTGGTCGAGGAAAACTCGATTTCTCGGCCCTCGGGTAATGTTTTCGTCGTACCGAAGGAATACTGTCTACCCACAGGCCATTCCGCATCGTTCGACAACTGATTTTCTTCTACCGGATCGACGTAAATGGGCAATGATCGAGATCTATCGAGGAAAAAATAGAAACGGACGAGAAAAAACCAAAGTTGGTCGAGGAAAACTCGATTTCTTGGCCCCTAGGTAGTGTTTTCCTCGTACCGAAGGAATGATGTCTACCCACAGGCCATTTCACATCGTCTGGCAACCGATTTTCTTCGACCGGATCGACGTAAATGGGCAATGATCAAGATCCATCGAGGAAAAACTCGAAATGGACGAGAAAAAACCAAAGTTGGTCGAGGAAAACTCGATTTCTTGGCCCCCGGGTAATGTTTTCCTCGTACCAAAGGAATGCTATCTACCCACAGGCCAATCGGCATCGTCCGGCAGCCGATTTTCTTCGACCGGATCGACGTAAATGGGCAATGATCGAGATCCATCGAGGAAAAAATCAAACCGGAAGAGAAAAACCCAAAGTTGTCGAGGAAAACTCGATTTCCTTGTCCCCGCGTAATGTTTTCCTCGTACCGAACGAATGCAGTCTACCCACAGGCCAATTCGCATCGTCTGGCATCCGATTTTCTTCGACCGGATCGACGTAAATGGGCAAGGATCGAGATCCATCGAGGAAAAAATCAAAACGGACAAGAAAAACCCAAAGTTGGTCGAGGAAAACTCGATTTCTCGGCCCCCGGTTAATGTTTTCCTCGTACCGAACGAATGCCGTCCACCCACAGGCCAATCCGCATCGTTCAGCTAACGATTTTCTTTGACCGGATTGACGTAAATGGGAATTGATCAAGATCCATCGAGGAAAAAATCAAAATGGACGAGAAAAAACCAAAGTTGGTCGAGGAAAACTCGATTTCTCGGCCCCTAGGTAATATTTTCCTCGTACCGAAGGAATGCTGTCTACCCACAGGCCATTTCGCATCGTCCGGTAACCGATTTTCTTCGACCGGAACGAGGTAAATGGGCAATATTCGAGATCCATCGAGGAAAAAATCGAAACGGACGAGAAAAAACCAAAGTTGGTCGAGGAAAACTCGATTTCTCGGCCCCCGGGTAATGTTTTCCTCGTACTATAGGAATGCTATCTACCCACAAGCCAATCCGCAACGTCCGGGAACCGATTTTCTTCGACCGGATCGATGTAAATGGGAATTGATCGAGATCCATCAAGGAAAAAATCGAAACAGACGAAAAAAAACCACAGTTGGTCGAGGAAAACTCGATTTCTCGGCCCCGGGTAATGTTTTCCTCATACCGAAGGAATGCTGCCTACCCACAGGCCATTCTGCATCGTTCGGCAAACGATTTTCTTCGACCGGATCGACGTAAATGGGCAATGATCAAGATCCATCGAGGAAAAATTCGAAATGGACGAGAAAAAACTAAAGTTGGTCGAGGAAAACTCGATTTCTCGGCCCCCGGGTAATGTTTTCCTCGTACCGAAGGAATGGTGTCTACCCACAGGCCAATCCGCATCGTCTGGGAACCGATTTTCTTCGGCCAGATCGACGTAAATAGGCAATGATCGAGATCCATCGAGGAAAATATCAAAATGGACGAGAAAAACCCAAAGTTGGTCGAGGAAAACTCGATTTCTCGGCCCTCGGGTAATGTTTTCGTCGTACCGAAGGAATACTGTCTACCCACAGGCCATTCCGCATCGTTCGACAACTGATTTTCTTCTACCGGATCGACGTAAATGGGCAATGATCGAGATCTATCGAGGAAAAAATAGAAACGGACGAGAAAAAACCAAAGTTGGTCGAGGAAAACTCGATTTCTCGGTCCCCGGGTAATGTTTTCCTCGTACCGAAGGAATGTTGTTTACCCGCAGGCCAATCCACATCGTTCGGCGACCGATTTTTTTCGACCGGATCGACGTAAATGGGCAATGATCGATATCCATCGAGGAAAAAATTAAAACAAACGAGAAAAAACCAAAGTTGGTCGAGGAAAACTCGATTTCTTGGACCCCGGGTAATGTTTTCCTCGTACCGAAGGAATGCTGTCCATCCACAGGCCATTCCGCATCGTTCAGCAAACGATTTTCTTTGACCGGATCGATGTAAATGGGAATTGATCGAGATCCATCGAGGAAAAAATCAAAACAGACGAGCAAAAACCAAAGTTGGTCGAGGAAAACTCGATTTCTCGGCCCCCGGGTAATGTTTTCCTCGTACCGAAGGAATGTTGTTTACTCACAGGGCTATCCGCATCGTCCGGCAACCGATTTTCTTCGACCGGATCGACGTAAATGGGCAATGATCGAGATCCATCGAGGAAAAAAATAAAACGGACGAGAAAAAACTAAAGCTGGTCGAGGAAAACTCGATTTCTCGGCCCCCGGGTAATGTTTTCCTCGTACCGAAGGAATGCTGTCCACCCACAGGCCATTCTACATCGTCCAGCAACCGATGTTCTTCGATCGGATCGATGTAAATGGGAATTGATCAAGATCCATCGAGGAAAAAATCAAAACAGACGACCAAAAACCAAAGTTGGTCGAGGAAAAGTCGATTTCTCGGCCCCCGGGTAATGTTTTCCTCATACCAAAGGAATGCTGTCTATCCACAAGCCATTCCGCATCGTCCGAACACCGATTTTCTTCGACCGGATTGATGTAAATGGGCAATGATCAAGATCCATCGAGGAAAAACTCGAAATGGACGAGAAAAAACCAAAGTTGGTCGAGGAAAACTCGATTTCTTGGCCCCCGGGTAATGTTTTCCTCGTACCGAAGGAATGCTATCTACCCACAGGCCAATCGGCATCGTCTGGCAACCGATTTTCTTCGACCGGATCGACGTAAATGGGCAATGATCGAGATCCATCGAGGAAAAAATCAAAACGGAAGAGAAAAACCCAAAGTTGTCGAGGAAAACTCGATTTCTTGGTCCCCGCGTAATGTTTTCCTCGTACCGAACGAATGTTGTCCACCCACAGGCCATTCCGCATCGTTCACCAAACGATTTTCTTTGACCGGATCGACGTAAATGGGAATTGATCAAGATCCATCGAGGAAAAAATAAAAACGGACGAGAAAAAACCAAAGTTGGTCGAGGAAAACTCGATTTCTTGGCCCCTAGGTAGTGTTTTCCTCGTACCGAAGGAATGATGTCTACCCACAGGCCATTTCACATCGTCTGGCAACCGATTTTCTTCGACCGGATCGACGTAAATGGGCAATGATCAAGATCCATCGAGGAAAAACTCGAAATGGACGAGAAAAAACCAAAGTTGGTCGAGGAAAACTCGATTTCTTGGCCCCCGGGTAATGTTTTCCTCGTACCAAAGGAATGCTATCTACCCACAGGCCAATCGGCATCGTCCGGCAGCCGATTTTCTTCGACCGGATCGACGTAAATGGGCAATGATCGAGATCCATCGAGGAAAAAATCAAACCGGAAGAGAAAAACCCAAAGTTGTCGAGGAAAACTCGATTTCCTTGTCCCCGCGTAATGTTTTCCTCGTACCGAACGAATGCAGTCTACCCACAGGCCAATTCGCATCGTCTGGCATCCGATTTTCTTCGACCGGATCGACGTAAATGGGCAAGGATCGAGATCCATCGAGGAAAAAATCAAAACGGACAAGAAAAACCCAAAGTTGGTCGAGGAAAACTCGATTTCTCGGCCCCCGGTTAATGTTTTCCTCGTACCGAACGAATGCCGTCCACCCACAGGCCAATCCGCATCGTTCAGCTAACGATTTTCTTTGACCGGATTGACGTAAATGGGAATTGATCAAGATCCATCGAGGAAAAAATCAAAATGGACAAGAAAAAACCAAAGTTAGTCGAGGAAAACTCGATTTCTCGGCCCCTGGGTAATATTTTCCTCGTACCGAAGGAATGCTGTCTACCCACAGGCCATTTCGCATCGTCCGGTAACCGATTTTCTTCGACCGGATCGAGGTAAATGGGCAATATTCGAGATCCATCGAGGAAAAAATCGAAACGGACGAGAAAAAACCAAAGTTGGTCGAGGAAAACTCGATTTCTCGGCCCCCGGGTAATGTTTTCCTCGTATTATAGGAATGCTATCTACCCACAGGCCAATCCGCATCGTCCGGCAACCGATTTTCTTCGACCAGATCGACGTAAATGGGAATTGATCGAGATCCATTAAGGAAAAAATCGAAACAGACGAAAAAAAACCAAAGTTGGTCGAGGAAAACTCGATTTCTCGGCCCGGAGTAATGTTTTCCTCATACCGAAGGAATGCTGCCTACCCACAGGCCATTCTGCATCGTTCGGCAAACGATTTTCTTCGACCGGATCGACGTAAATGGGCAATGATCAAGATCCATCGAGGAAAAATTCGAAATGGACGAGAAAAAACTAAAGTTGGTCGAGGAAAACTCGATTTCTCGGCCCCCGGGTAATGTTTTCCTCGTACCGAAGGAATGGTGTCTACCCACAGGCCAATCCGCATCATCTGGGAACAGATTTTCTTCGTCCAGATCGACGTAAATAGGCAATGATCGAGATCCATCGAGGAAAAAATCAAAATAGATGAGAAAAACCAAAAGTTGGTCGAGGAAAACTCGATTTCTCGGCCCTCGGGTAATGTTTTCGTCATACCGAAGGAATACTGTCTACCCACAGGCCATTCCGCATCGTTCGACGACTGATTTTCTTCTACCGGATCGACGTAAACGGGCAATGATCGAGATCCATCGAGTAAAAAATCGAAACGGACGAGAAAAAACCAAAGTTGGTCGTGGAAAACTCGATTTCTCGGTCCCCGGGTAATGTTTTCCTCGTACCGAAGGAATGTTGTTTACCCGCAGGCCAATCCGCATCGTTCGGCGATCGATTTTTTTCGACCGGATCGACGTAAATGGGCAATGATCGATATCCATCGAGGAAAAAATTAAAACAAACGAGAAAAAACCAAAGTTGGTCGAGGAAAACTCGATTTCTTGGACCCCGGGTAATGTTTTCCTCGTACCGAAGGAATGCTGTCCATCCACAGGCCATTCCACATCGTTCAGCAAACGATTTTCTTTGACCGGATCGATGTAAATGGGAATTGATCGAGATCCATCGAGGAAAAAATCAAAACAGACGAGCAAAAACCAAAATTGGTCGAGGAAAACTCGATTTCTTGGCCCCCGGGTAATGTTTTCCTCGTACCGAAGGAATGTTGTTTACTCACAGGGCAATCCGCATCGTCCGGCAACCGATTTTCTTTGACCGGATCGATGTAAATGGGAATTGATCGAGATCCATCGAGGAAAAAATCAAAACATACGAGCAAAAACCAAAGTTGGTCGAGGAAAACTCGATTTCTTGGCCCCCGGGTAATGTTTTCCTCGTACCGAAGGAATGCTGTCCACCCACAGGCCATTCTGCATCGTCCAGCAACCGATGTTCTTCGATCGGATCGATGTAAATGGGAATTGGTCGAGATCCATCGAGGAAAAAATCAAAACAGACGACCAAAAACCAAAGTTGGTCGAGGAAAAGTCGATTTCTCGGCCCCCGGGTAATGTTTTCCTCGTACCAAAGGAATGCTGTCTATCCACAAGCCATTCAGCATCGTCCGACAACCGATTTTCTTCGACCGGATTGATGTAAATGGGCAATGATCAAGATCCATCGAGGAAAAACTCGAAATGGACGAGAAAAAACCAAAGTTGGTCGAGGAAAACTCGATTTCTTGGCCCCCGGGTAATGTTTTCCTCGTACCGAAGGAATGCTATCTACCCACAGGCCAATCGGCATCGTCTGGCAACCGATTTTCTTCGACCGGATCGACGTAAATGGGCAATGATCGAGATCCATCGAGGAAAAAATCAAAACGGAAGAGAAAAACCCAAAGTTGTCGAGGAAAACTCGATTTCTTGGTCCCCGCGTAATGTTTTCCTCGTACTGAACGAATGTTGTCCACCCACAAGCCATTCCGCATCGTTCAGCAAACGATTTTCTTTGACCGGATCGACGTAAATGGGAATTGATCAAGATCCATCGAGGAAAAAATAAAAACGGACGAGAAAAAACCAAAGTTGGTCGAGGAAAACTCGATTTCTTGGCCCCTAGGTAGTGTTTTCCTCGTACCGAAGGAATGATGTCTACCCACAGGCCATTTCACATCGTCTGGCAACCGATTTTCTTCGACCGGATCGACGTAAATGGGCAATGATCAAGATCCATCGAGGAAAAACTCGAAATGGACGAGAAAAAACCAAAGTTGGTCGAGGAAAACTCGATTTCTTGGCCCCCGGGTAATGTTTTCCTCGTACCAAAGGAATGCTATCTACCCACAGGCCAATCGGCATCGTCCAGCAGCCGATTTTCTTCGACCGGATCGACGTAAATGGGCAATGATCGAGATCCATCGAGGAAAAAATCAAACCGGAAGAGAAAAACCCAAAGTTGTCGAGGAAAACTCGATTTCTTGGTCCCCGCGTAATGTTTTCCTCGTACCGAACGAATGCAGTCTACCCACAGGCCAATTCGCATTGTCTGGCATCCGATTTTCTTCGACCGGATCGACGTAAATGGGCAAGGATCGAGATCCATCGAGGAAAAAATCAAAACGGACGAGAAAAACCCAAAGTTGGTCGAGGAAAACTCGATTTCTCGGCCCCCGGGTAATGTTTTCCTCGTACCGAACGAATGCCGTCCACCCACAGGCCATTCCGCATCGTTCAGCTAACGATTTTCTTTGACCGGATTGACATACTGAAGGAATGGTGTCTACCCACAGGCCAATCCGCATCGTCTGGGAACCGATTTTCTTCGACCGGATCGACGTAAATGGGCAATGATCAAGATTCATCGAGGAAAAATTCGAAATGGACGAGAAAAACCCAAAGTTGGTCGAGGAAAACTCGATTTCTCGGCCCCCGGGTAATGTTTTCGTCGTACCGAAGAAATAATGTCTACCCACAGGCCATTCCGCATCGTTCGACGACTGATTTTCTTCTACCGGATCGACGTAAATGGGCAATGCTCGAGATCCATCGAGGAAAAAATCGAAACGGACGAGAAAAAACCAAAGTTGGTCGAGGAAAACTCGATTTCACGGTCCCCGGGTAATGTTTTCCTTGTACCGAAGGAATGTTGTTTACTCACAGGGCAATCCGCATCGTCCGGCAACCGATTTTCTTTGACCGGATCGATGTAAATGGGAATTGATCGAGATCCATCGAGGAAAAAATCAAAACATACGAGCAAAAACCAAAGTTGGTCGAGGAAAACTCGATTTCTTGGCCCCCGGGTAATGTTTTCCTCGTACCGAAGGAATGCTGTCCACCCACAGGCCATTCTGCATCGTCCAGCAACCGATGTTCTTCGATCGGATCGATGTAAATGGGAATTGGTCGAGATCCATCGAGGAAAAAATCAAAACAGACGACCAAAAACCAAAGTTGGTCGAGGAAAAGTCGATTTCTCGGCCCCCGGGTAATGTTTTCCTCGTACCAAAGGAATGCTGTCTATCCACAAGCCATTCAGCATCGTCCGACAACCGATTTTCTTCGACCGGATTGATGTAAATGGGCAATGATCAAGATCCATCGAGGAAAAACTCGAAATGGACGAGAAAAAACCAAAGTTGGTCGAGGAAAACTCGATTTCTTGGCCCCCGGGTAATGTTTTCCTCGTACCGAAGGAATGCTATCTACCCACAGGCCAATCGGCATCGTCTGGCAACCGATTTTCTTCGACCGGATCGACGTAAATGGGCAATGATCGAGATCCATCGAGGAAAAAATCAAAACGGAAGAGAAAAACCCAAAGTTGTCGAGGAAAACTCGATTTCTTGGTCCCCGCGTAATGTTTTCCTCGTACCGAACGAATGTTGTCCACCCACAAGCCATTCCGCATCGTTCAGCAAACGATTTTCTTTGACCGGATCGACGTAAATGGGAATTGATCAAGATCCATCGAGGAAAAAATAAAAACGGACGAGAAAAAACCAAAGTTGGTCGAGGAAAACTCGATTTCTTGGCCCCTAGGTAGTGTTTTCCTCGTACCGAAGGAATGATGTCTACCCACAGGCCATTTCACATCGTCTGGCAACCGATTTTCTTCGACCGGATCGACGTAAATGGGCAATGATCAAGATCCATCGAGGAAAAACTCGAAATGGACGAGAAAAAACCAAAGTTGGTCGAGGAAAACTCGATTTCTTGGCCCCCGGGTAATGTTTTCCTCGTACCAAAGGAATGCTATCTACCCACAGGCCAATCGGCATCGTCCGGCAGCCGATTTTCTTCGACCGGATCGACGTAAATGGGCAATGATCGAGATCCATCGAGGAAAAAATCAAACCGGAAGAGAAAAACCCAAAGTTGTCGAGGAAAACTCGATTTCTTGGTCCCCGCATAATGTTTTCCTCGTACCGAACGAATGCAGTCTACCCACAGGCCAATTCGCATTGTCTGGCATCCGATTTTCTTCGACCGGATCGACGTAAATGGGCAAGGATCGAGATCCATCGAGGAAAAAATCAAAACGGACGAGAAAAACCCAAAGTTGGTCGAGGAAAACTCGATTTCTCGGCCCCCGGGTAATGTTTTCCTCGTACCGAACGAATGCCGTCCACCCACAGGCCATTCCGCATCGTTCAGCTAACGATTTTCTTTGACCGGATTGACATACTGAAGGAATGGTGTCTACCCACAGGCCAATCCGCATCGTCTGGGAACCGATTTTCTTCGACCGGATCGACGTAAATGGGCAATGATCAAGATTCATCGAGGAAAAATTCGAAATGGACGAGAAAAACCCAAAGTTGGTCGAGGAAAACTCGATTTCTCGGCCCCCGGGTAATGTTTTCGTCGTACCGAAGAAATAATGTCTACCCACAGGCCATTCCGCATCGTTCGACGACTGATTTTCTTCTACCGGATCGACGTAAATGGGCAATGCTCGAGATCCATCGAGGAAAAAATCAAAACGGACGAGAAAAAACCAAAGTTGGTCGAGGAAAACTCGATTTCACGGTCCCCGGGTAATGTTTTCCTTGTACCGAAGGAATGTTGTTTACCCGCAGGCCAATCCGCATCGTTCGGCGACCGATTTTTTTCGACCGGATCGACGTAAATGGGCAATGATCGATATCCATCGAGGAAAAAATTAAAACAGACGAGAAGAAACCAAAGTTGGTCGAGGAAAACTCGATTTCTTGGCCCCCGGGTAATGTTTTCCTCGTACCGAAGGAATGCTGTCCACCCACAGGCCATTCTGCATCGTCCAGCAACTGATGTTCTTCGATCGGATCGATGTAAATGGGAATTGATCGAGATCCATCGAGGAAAAAATCAAAACAGACGAGCAAAAACCAAAGTTGGTCGAGGAAAACTCGATTTCTCGGCCCCCGGGTAATGTTTTCCTCGTACTGAAGGAATGTTGTTTACTCACAGGGCAATCTGCATCGTCCGACAACCAATTTTCTTCGACCGGATCGACGTAAATGGGCAATGATCGAGATCCATCGAGGAAAAAAATAAAACGGACGAGAAAAAACCAAAGTTGGTTAAGGAAAACTCGATTTCTCGGTCCCCGGGTAATGTTTTCCTCGTACCGAAGGAATGCTGTCCACCCACATGCCATTCTGCATCGTCCAGCAACCGATGTTCTTCGATCGGATCGATGTAAATGGGAATTGATCGAGATCCATCGAGGAAAAACTCGAAATGGACGAGCAAAAACCAAAGTTGGTCGAGGAAAACTCGATTTCTCGGCCTCCGGGTAATGTTTTCCTCGTACCGAAGGAATGCTATCTACCCACAGGCCAATCGGCATCGTCCGGCAACCGATTTTCTTCGACCGGATCGACGTAAATGGTCAATGATCGAGATCCATCGAGGAAAAAATCAAAACGGAAGAGAAAAACCCAAAGTTGTCGAGGAAAACTCGATTTCTTGGTCCCCGCGTAATGTTTTCCTCGTACCGAACGAATTTTGTCCACCCACAGGCTATTCCGCATCGTTCAGCAAACGATTTTCTTTGACCGGATCGATCGACGTAAATGGGAATTGATCAAGATCCATCGAGGAAAAAATCAAAACGGACGAGAAAAAACCAAAGTTGGTCGAGGAAAACTCGATTTCTTGGCCCCTAGGTAGTGTTTTCCTCGTACCGAAGGAATGTTGTCTACCCACAGGCCATTTCACATCGTCCGGCAACCGATTTTCTTCGACCAGATCGACATAAATGGGCAATGATCAAGATCCATCGAGGAAAAACTCGAAATGGACGAGAAAAAACCAAAGTTGGTCGAGGAAAACTCGATTTCTCGGCCCCTGGGTAATATTTTCCTCGTACCGAAGGAATGCTGTCTACCCACAGGCCATTTCGCATCGTCCGGTAACCGATTTTCTTCGACCGGATCGAGGTAAATGGGCAATATTCGAGATCCATCGAGGAAAAAATCGAAACGGACGAGAAAAAACCAAAGTTGGTCGAGGAAAACTCGATTTCTTGGCCCCAGGGTAATGTTTTCCTCGTACTATAGGAATGCTATCTACCCACAGGCCAATCCGCATCGTCCGGCAACCGATTTTCTTTGACCGGATCGACGTAAATGGGAATTGATCGAGATCCATCAAGGAAAAAATCGAAACAGACGAAAAAAAACCAAAGTTGGTCGAGGAAAACTCGATTTCTCGGCCCCGGGTAATGTTTTCCTCATACCGAAGGAATGCTGCCTACCCACAGGCCATTCTGCATCGTCCGGCAACCGATTTTCTTCGACCGGATCGACGTAAATGGGCAATGATCAAGATCCATCGAGGAAAAATTTGAAATGGACGAGAAAAAACTTCTATCTACTATTATCTAAAAATAATCAAGTTATTAATGACTGGACGAAACCAAGAAATAACCCCTCACGTGCGAAATTATAGAATATCCCCTTTAAGATCAAACAATTTTGGTCGAGGAAAATTCGATTTCTCGGCCCCCGGGTAATGTTTTCCCCGTACCAAAGGAATGGTGTCTACCCACAGGCCAATCCGCATCATCTGGGAACCGATTTTCTTCGGCCAGATCGACGTAAATAGGCAATGATCGAGATCCATCGAGGAAAAAATCAAAATGGACGAGAAAAACCCAAAGTTGGTCGAGGAAAACTCGATTTCTCGGCCCCCGGGTAATGTTTTCGTCGTACCGAAGGAATAATGTCTACCCACAGGCATTCCGCATCGTTCGACGACTGATTTTCTTCGATCGGATCGACGTAAATGGGCAATGCTCGAGATCCATCGAGGAAAAAATCGAAACGGACGAGAAAAAACCAAAGTTGGTCGAGGAAAACTCGATTTCTCGGTCCCCGGGTAATGTTTTCCTTGTACCGAAGGAATGTTGTTTACCCGCAGGCCAATCCGCATCATTCGGCGACCGATTTTTTTCGACCGGATCGACGTAAATGGGCAATGATCGATAACCATTGAGGAAAAAATTAAAACAGACGAGAAGAAACCAAAGATGGTCGAGGAAAACTCGATTTCTTGGCCCCCGGGTAATGTTTTCCTCGTACCGAAGGAATGCTGTCCACCCACAGGCCATTCTGCATCGTCCAGCAACTGATGTTCTTCGATCGGATCGATGTAAATGGGAATTGATCGAGATCCATCGAGGAAAAAATCAAAACAGACGAGCAAAAACCAAAGTTGGTCGAGGAAAACTCGATTTCTCGGCCCCCGGGTAATGTTTTCCTCGTACTGAAGGAATGTTGTTTACTCACAGGGCAATCTGCATCGTCCGACAACCAATTTTCTTCGACCGGATCGACGTAAATGGTCAATGATCGAGATCCATCGAGGAAAAAATCAAAACGGAAGAGAAAAACCCAAAGTTGTCGAGGAAAACTCGATTTCTTGGTCCCCGCGTAATGTTTTCCTCGTACCGAACGAATTTTGTCCACCCACAGGCTATTTCGCATCGTTCAGCAAACGATTTTCTTTGACCGTATCGACGTAAATGGGAATTGATCAAGATCGATCGAGGAAAAAATCAAAACGGACGAGAAAAAACCAAAGTTGGTCGAGGAAAACTCGATTTCTTGGCCCCTAGGTAGTGTTTTCCTCGTACCGAAGGAATGTTGTCTACCCACAGGCCATTTCACATCGTCCGGCAACCGATTTTCTTCGACCAGATCGACATAAATGGGCAATGATCAAGATCCATCGAGGAAAAACTCGAAATGGACGAGAAAAAACCAAAGTTGGTCGAGGAAAACTCGATTTCTCGGCCCCTGGGTAATATTTTCCTCGTACCGAAGGAATGCTGTCTACCCACAGGCCATTTCGCATCGTCCGGTAACCGATTTTCTTCGACCGGATCGAGGTAAATGGGCAATATTCGAGATCCATCGAGGAAAAAATCGAAACGGACGAGAAAAAACCAAAGTTGGTCGAGGAAAACTCGATTTCTTGGCCCCAGGGTACTGTTTTCCTCGTACTATAGGAATGCTATCTACCCACAGGCCAATCCGCATCGTCCGGCAACCGATTTTCTTTGACCGGATCGACGTAAATGGGAATTGATCGAGATCCATCAAGGAAAAAATCGAAACAGACGAAAAAAAACCAAAGTTGGTCGAGGAAAACTCGATTTCTCGGCCCCGGGTAATGTTTTCCTCATACCGAAGGAATGCTGCCTACCCACAGGCCATTCTGCATCGTCCGGCAACCGATTTTCTTCGACCGGATCGACGTAAATGGGCAATGATCAAGATCCATCGAGGAAAAATTCGAAATAGACGAGAAAAAACCAAAGTTGGTCGAGGAAAACTCGATTTCTCGGCCCCTGGGTAATATTTTCCTCGTACCGAAGGAATGCTGTCTACCCACAGGCCATTTCGCATCGTCCGGTAACCGATTTTCTTCGACCGGATCGAGGTAAATGGGCAATATTCGAGATCCATCGAGGAAAAAATCGAAACGGACGAGAAAAAACCAAAGTTGGTCGAGGAAAACTCGATTTCTTGGCCCCAGGGTAATGTTTTCCTCGTACTATAGGAATGCTATCTACCCACAGGCCAATCCGCATCGTCCGGCAACCGATTTTCTTTGACCGGATCGACGTAAATGGGAATTGATCGAGATCCATCAAGGAAAAAATCGAAACAGACGAAAAAAAACCAAAGTTGGTCGAGGAAAACTCGATTTCTCGGCCCCGGGTAATGTTTTCCTCATACCGAAGGAATGCTGCCTACCCACAGGCCATTCTGCATCGTCCGGCAACCGATTTTCTTCGACCGGATCGACGTAAATGGGCAATGATCAAGATCCATCGAGGAAAAATTTGAAATGGACGAGAAAAAACTTCTATCTACTATTATCTAAAAATAATCAAGTTATTAATGACTGGACGAAACCAAGAAATAACCCCTCACGTGCGAAATTATAGAATATCCCCTTTAAGATCAAACAATTTTGGTCGAGGAAAATTCGATTTCTCGGCCCCCGGGTAATGTTTTCCCCGTACCAAAGGAATGGTGTCTACCCACAGGCCAATCCGCATCATCTGGGAACCGATTTTCTTCGGCCAGATCGACGTAAATAGGCAATGATCGAGATCCATCGAGGAAAAAATCAAAATGGACGAGAAAAACCCAAAGTTGGTCGAGGAAAACTCGATTTCTCGGCCCCCGGGTAATGTTTTCGTCGTACCGAAGGAATAATGTCTACCCACAGGCATTCCGCATCGTTCGACGACTGATTTTCTTCGATCGGATCGACGTAAATGGGCAATGCTCGAGATCCATCGAGGAAAAAATCGAAACGGACGAGAAAAAACCAAAGTTGGTCGAGGAAAACTCGATTTCTCGGTCCCCGGGTAATGTTTTCCTTGTACCGAAGGAATGTTGTTTACCCGCAGGCCAATCCGCATCATTCGGCGACCGATTTTTTTCGACCGGATCGACGTAAATGGGCAATGATCGATAACCATTGAGGAAAAAATTAAAACAGACGAGAAGAAACCAAAGATGGTCGAGGAAAACTCGATTTCTTGGCCCCCGGGTAATGTTTTCCTCGTACCGAAGGAATGCTGTCCACCCACAGGCCATTCTGCATCGTCCAGCAACTGATGTTCTTCGATCGGATCGATGTAAATGGGAATTGATCGAGATCCATCGAGGAAAAAATCAAAACAGACGAGCAAAAACCAAAGTTGGTCGAGGAAAACTCGATTTCTCGGCCCCCGGGTAATGTTTTCCTCGTACTGAAGGAATGTTGTTTACTCACAGGGCAATCTGCATCGTCCGACAACCAATTTTCTTCGACCGGATCGACGTAAATGGTCAATGATCGAGATCCATCGAGGAAAAAATCAAAACGGAAGAGAAAAACCCAAAGTTGTCGAGGAAAACTCGATTTCTTGGTCCCCGCGTAATGTTTTCCTCGTACCGAACGAATTTTGTCCACCCACAGGCTATTTCGCATCGTTCAGCAAACGATTTTCTTTGACCGTATCGACGTAAATGGGAATTGATCAAGATCGATCGAGGAAAAAATCAAAACGGACGAGAAAAAACCAAAGTTGGTCGAGGAAAACTCGATTTCTTGGCCCCTAGGTAGTGTTTTCCTCGTACCGAAGGAATGTTGTCTACCCACAGGCCATTTCACATCGTCCGGCAACCGATTTTCTTCGACCAGATCGACATAAATGGGCAATGATCAAGATCCATCGAGGAAAAACTCGAAATGGACGAGAAAAAACCAAAGTTGGTCGAGGAAAACTCGATTTCTCGGCCCCTGGGTAATATTTTCCTCGTACCGAAGGAATGCTGTCTACCCACAGGCCATTTCGCATCGTCCGGTAACCGATTTTCTTCGACCGGATCGAGGTAAATGGGCAATATTCGAGATCCATCGAGGAAAAAATCGAAACGGACGAGAAAAAACCAAAGTTGGTCGAGGAAAACTCGATTTCTTGGCCCCAGGGTACTGTTTTCCTCGTACTATAGGAATGCTATCTACCCACAGGCCAATCCGCATCGTCCGGCAACCGATTTTCTTTGACCGGATCGACGTAAATGGGAATTGATCGAGATCCATCAAGGAAAAAATCGAAACAGACGAAAAAAAACCAAAGTTGGTCGAGGAAAACTCGATTTCTCGGCCCCGGGTAATGTTTTCCTCATACCGAAGGAATGCTGCCTACCCACAGGCCATTCTGCATCGTCCGGCAACCGATTTTCTTCGACCGGATCGACGTAAATGGGCAATGATCAAGATCCATCGAGGAAAAATTCGAAATAGACGAGAAAAAACTTCTATCTACTATTATCTAAAAATAATCAAGTTATTAATGACTGGACGAAACCAAGAAATAACCCCTCACGTGCGAAATTATAGAATATCCCCTTTAAGATCAAACAATTTTGGTCGAGGAAAATTCGATTTCTCGGCCCCCGGGTAATGTTTTCCTCGTACCGAAGGAATGGTGTCTACCCACAGGCCAATCCGCATCGTCTGGGAACCGATTTTCTTCGGCCAGATCGACGTAAATAGGCAATGATCGAGATCCATCGAGGAAAAAATCAAAATGGACGAGAAAAACCCAAAGTTGGTCGAGGAAAACTCGATTTCTCGGCCCCCGGGTAATGTTTTCGTCGTACCGAAGGAATAATGTCTACCCACAGGCATTCCGCATCGTTCGACGACTGATTTTCTTCGATCGGATTGACGTAAATGGGCAATGCTCGAGATCCATCGAGGAAAAAATCGAAACGGACGAGAAAAAACCAAAGTTGGTCGAGGAAAACTCGATTTCTCGGTCCCCGGGTAATGTTTTCGTCGTACCGAAGGAATAATGTCTACCCACAGGCCATTCTGCATCGTCCAGCAACTGATGTTCTTCGATCGGATCGATGTAAATGGGAATTGATCGAGATCCATCGAGGAAAAAATCAAAACAGACGAGCAAAAACCAAAGTTGGTCGAGGAAAACTCGATTTCTCGGCCCCCGGGTAATGTTTTCCTCGTACTGAAGGAATGTTGTTTACTCACAGGGCAATCCGCATCGTCCGGCAACCAATTTTCTTCGACCGGATCGACGTAAATGGGCAATGATCGAGATCCATCGAGGAAAAAAATAAAACGGACGAGAAAAAACCAAAGCTGGTCGAGGAAAACTCGATTTCTCAGCCCCCGGGTAATGTTTTCCTCGTACCGAAGGAATGCTGTCCACCCACAGGCCATTCCGCATCGTCCAGCAACCGATGTTCTTCGATCAGATCGATGTAAATGGGAATTGATCGAGATCCATCGAGGAAAAACTCGAAATGGACGCGCAAAAACCAAAGTTAGTCGAGGAAAACTCGATTTCTCGGCCCCGGGTAATGTTTTCCTCATACCGAAGGAATGCTGCCTACCCACAGGCCATTCTGCATCGTCCGGCAACCGATTTTCTTCGACCGGATCGACGTAAATGGGCAATGATCAAGATCCATCGAGGAAAAATTCGAAATGGACGAGAAAAAACTAAATTTGGTCGAGGAAAATTCGATTTCTCGGCCCCCGGGTAATGTTTTCCTCTTACCAAAGGAATGGTGTCTACCCACATGCCAATCCGCATCGTCTGGGAACCACTTTTCTTCGGCCAGATCGACGTAAATAGGCAATGATCGAGATCCATCGAGGAAAAAATCAAAATGGACGAGAAAAACCCAAAGTTGGTCGAGGAAAACTCGATTTCTCGGCCCCCGGGTAATGTTTTCGTCGTACCGAAGGAATAATGTCTACCCACAGGCCATTCCGCATCGTTCGACGACTGATTTTCTTCTACCGGATCGACGTAAATGGGCAATGCTCGAGATCCATCGAGGAAAAAATCGAAACGGACGAGAAAAAACCAAATTTGGTCGAGGAAAACTCGATTTCTCGGTCCCCGGGTAATGTTTTCCTTGTACCGAAGGAATGTTGTTTACCCGCAGGCCAATCCGCATCGTTCGGCAACCGATTTTTTTCGACCGGATCGACGTAAATGGGCAATGATCGATATCCATCGAGGAAAAAATTAAAACAGACGAGAAGAAACCAAAGTTGGTCGAGGAAAACTCGATTTCTTGGCCCCCGGGTAATGTTTTCCTCGTACCGAAGGAATGCTGTCCACCCACAGGCCATTCTGCATCGTCCAGCAACCGATGTTCTTCGATCGGATCGATGTAAATGGGAATTGATCGAGATCCATCGAGGAAAAAATCAAAACAGACGAGCAAAAATCAAAGTTGGTCGAGGAAAACTCGATTTCTCGGTCCCCGGGTAATGTTTTCCTTGTACCGAAGGAATGTTGTTTACCCGCAGGCCAATCCGCATCGTTCGGCGACCGATTTTTTTTGACCGGATCGACGTAAATAGGCAATGATCGATATTCATCGAGGAAAAAATTAAAACAGACGAGAAGAAACCAAAGTTGGTCGAGGGAAACTCGATTTCTTGGCCCCCGAGTAATCTTTTCCTCGTACCGAAGGAATGCTGTCCACCCACAGGCCATTCTGCATCGTCCAGCAACCGATGTTCTTCGATCAGATCGATGTAAATGGGAATTGATCGAGATCCATCGAGGAAAAAATCAAAACAGACGAGCAAAAACCAAAATTGGTCGAGGAAAACTCGATTTCTCGGCCCCCGGGTAATGTTTTCCTCGTTCCAAAGGAATGCTGTCTATCCACAGGCCATTCTGCATCGTCCGGCAACCAATTTTCTTCGACCGGATCGACGTAAATGGGCAATGATCAAGATCCATCGAGGAAAAATTCGAAATGGACGAGAAAAAACAAAAGTTGGTCTAGGAAAACTCAATTTCTCGGCCCCCGGATAATGTTTTCCTCGTACCGAAGGAATGGTGTCTACCCACAGGCCAATCCGCATCGTCTGGGAACCGATTTTCTTCGGCAAGATCGACGTAAATAGGCAATGATCGAGATCCATCGAGGAAAAAATCAAAACGGACGAGAAAAACCCAAAGTTGGTCGAGGAAAACTCGATTTCTCGCCCCCGGGTAATGTTTTCCTCGTACCGAAGGAATACTGTCTACCCACAGGCCATTCCGCATCGTTCGACGACTGATTTTCTTCGACTGGATCGACGTAAATGGGCAATGATCGAGATCCATCGAGGAAAAAATTAAAACGGACGAGAAAAAACCAAAGTTGGTCGAGGAAAACTCGATTTCTCGGTCCCCGGGTAATGTTTTCCTCGTACCGAAGGAATATTGTTTACCCGCCGGCCAATCCGCATCGTTCGGCAACCGATTTTCTTCGACCGTATCGACGTAAATGGGCAATAATCGATATCCATCGAGGAAAAAATTAAAACGGACGAGAAAAAACCAAAGTTGGTCGAGGAAAACTCGATTTCTTGGCCCCTGGGTAATGTTTTCCTCGTACCTGATATGATCCGAGGTCCGAGCTTGAGCCCTTGGATCCGTGTAGAAGATGACGATGATGGCGGGAGGAGGGTTCAAGAGAGATGTGGTTCAATCTCTTGAAGTCCGATGGTGTTGGTGATAGGATTGAGCGTGCGAATATGAGATAGATGGAGGAGTGATGAAGCGAACCACAAGGGGGTGGTAAACCCTTGATACAGCCTCGGCCTGGAAGAAGAGAGACACACTCAATCTAGCTTCAAGGAGGATCCAATCTAGAGGAAAACTCAATAGAGAGGAAGGAAGGCGGTGGCCTTGTTTCAAGTCTTTTCTTAAAAATGGTTACCCTTGAATAAAAGAGTGTTTGCCTTTAAATAGGCTACAAGAAAACCCAAGGGTTTGCCCTAGTCAACCCTTTGGTCAACAAAGCTCCCAACGGTCACAAGGTAAAAACTAACAACAAGGACCGAAAATAAACAAAGGAAAAATGGTAGAGTGCTTTCCTAGATAGAATCACATCTCCTTAAGATCATACTTGTCACTCCAATGTTTCCAAGTGAGTCTTAAGTGGGATAAGAGATGTGATGCCTTAGATGTTCAAGCCTCGTTAAAACCCTTCCCTAGATCCCAACATGGTGAACTAGGGGTAGGGAAAGAGTACTCTAATAATCCAAGGTCTTTTTGGTTGTGTTCTCACGGATGGATTGTGAGAACACACAAGACCTTGTCCCCAAGGCTGCATGTCCGAGACCTTAAGTGTGTTAAGTCCGAGGTGTGGGCCAACGCGTGTTGTATGGTCGCGGGTTCTAGCTCGGTCGCGGGGTGGCTGCTGCGATCCACTTCTTCTTCTTGTTCCCGTAGCTTGTGGATGAAAGTCTGGATCTTCCCTTTAAGTTTTTGAGCCTTGCCCCTTGTCATGATCTCATTTGGTATGAATGGAACGGATCGGCTGTCCGCGATCCGGCTTGGTGTGGTGTAGATGGCCGCATCATTCCCTCCCTCTTCAAGATCTTTGGTCTCCAAAGGTTTAACATCTCCTACGTCAAAAGGAGTCAAGTCAGTAACATTAAATGTGGTAGAGACATTAAACTCACCCGGAAGTTCGAGGCGGTAGGCGTTGTCATTGATTTTCTCGACCACTTTGAATGGTCCGTCTCCGCGATAGTCGAGCTTGTGTTTCCTTTTGGTGGGAAATCTCTCGGGTCTCATGTGCAACCACACCCAATCTCCTGGCTGGAACAAGACTTGCTTCCTCCTTTTATTGACCCGGGCCATGACTTGTTCATTCCGCTTCTCTATATTATCGAACACCTTCTCGAAGAGCTTCTTCATGGTCTCGGCTTTGGTGGACCCTTCAACGTCCATTTGCTCGGCTGGTGGCAATGGTGTAAGGCTCAAAGGAGTGTCCGGGTTACGTCCATACACCACTTCAAAAGGTGATAGCTTAGTTGTCGAGTGTCTAGCCGAGTTATATGCGAACTCCACAAGGGGAAGACACTCAACCCAATTGTTCAAGTTGCTGCCAATCGTAGATCGGAGAAGAGCTCCAAGTGTGCGGTTGACTACTTCGGTTTGGCCGTCCGTTTGAGGATGACATGTGGTAGAGAACAGCAATTTAGTCCCTAGTTTCTTCCACAAGGTTCTCCAAAAGTGTGATAAGAATTTTGTGTCCCGGTCGGAGACGATGGTTCTAGGAATGCCATGAAGCCGCACCACTTCCTTGAAGAATAGAGTGGCGGTTTGTGATGCGTCATTAGTCTTGGCGCATGGGATGAAGTGAGCCATCTTGGAAAACCTATCAACCACCACAAAGATTGAGTCCTTATGATGTACCTTAGGCAGCCCCAAAACGAAGTCCATAGAGATGTCCACCCAAGGTAATGTAGGAATCGGCAATGGAAGGTATAACCCGTGCGGGTGAACCTTAGACTTGGCCCTTTTGCAAACCACGCATCGATCACAATGAGTTACCACCATCTTTTTCATCCTTGGCCAATAAAAATGTTCCTTCAACACACTTAACGTCTTCTCAACACCAAAGTGTCCCATTAATCCTCCACCGTGAGCCTCTTTGACCAACAACTCCCTTATTGAGCTTTGGGGGATGCATAGCCGCTTGTCCTTGAATAGGAAGCCATCATGGATGTAAAACTTAGTGTAAGAATTGGCTCCATGTCCTGTAAACGCATCCTTCAAGTCTGGGTCTTCTTCATATAAACTCTTAAGTGACTCAAACCCAAGCATCTTCGATTCCATGGTGGTGATAAGCGTATGTCTCCTAGAAAGTGCATCGGCCACCACGTTTTCTTTGCCTTTCTTGTACTTGATGACATAAGGGAAGGTCTCTATGAACTCCAGCCACTTAGCATGGCGTTTCTTCAAAGTGGTTTGACCCCTTAGATGTTGTAGTGTCTCGTGATCGGTATGGATGACACATTCTTTGGACAAGAGGTAGTGCTGCCATGTTTGCATTGCCCGCACCAAGGCATAGAGTTCCTTGTCATAAGTGGGGTAGTTGAGAGAAGCCCCACTTAGCTTCTCACTAAAGTATGCAACCGGCTTGCCTCCTTGAGTCAAAACAGCACCAATACCTACACCGGAGGCATCACATTCCACTTCAAAAGTCTTGTTGAAATCTGGCAAGACGAGTATGGGAGCATGTGTGAGATGGTACTTGAGGTCTAAGAATGACCTCTCTTGAGCTTCTCCCCACTCAAAGCCACCACTCTTCTTGATCACCGATGTCAAAGGTGCGGCCAATGTGCTGAAATCTTTAACAAACCGGCGGTAGAAACTTGCTAAGCCGTGGAAGCTCCGGACTTGGCTGATGCTAGTGGGTCTAGGCCAGCCCCTAATGGCTTCAATCTTTTCTAAGTCCACTCGAAGTCCCTGTGAGCTAACCACAAAGCCAAGAAAAACAAGCTCACTAGCACAAAACGTACACTTCTTAAGATTCGCATATAGACCTTCCAACCTAAGCGTTTCTAAGACTAGTCCTAAATGTTCCACATGATCAACCAAGCAAGTACTATAGATCAATATATCATCAAAGTAAACTACTACGAATTTACTTATATATGGTCGAAGGATATGGTTCATGAGCCTCATGAAGGTACTCGGTGCATTGGTGAGGCCGAAAGGCATCACAAGCCATTCGTATAGGCCATGCTTGGTTTTGAAAGCGGTCTTCCACTCATCTCCTTCTTTCATGCGTACTTGGTGGTATCCACTCTTGAGATCAATTTTGGAGAAGAGGGTCGCTCCACTTAGCTCGTCCAACATGTCGTCTAGCCGCGGTATGGGATGCCTATATTTGATAGTGATGTTGTTGATGGCTCGGCAATCCACACACATTCGGTATGTACCATCTTTCTTAGGTACCAGCAAGACCGGAACGGCACAAGGGCTCAAGCTTTCCCGCACATATCCCTTATCCATCAAGTCTCGGACTTGTTTCTCGAGCTCCTTGGCTTCGTTTGGATTGACCCTATAGGCTGGTCGATTAGGTAGTTGTGCCCCGGGAATGAAGTCTATTTGGTGTTCAATACCCCTTTGAGGAGGCAGCCCCGGCGGTAGCTCTTCCGGAAACACGTCCTTAAATCGATCAAGGACTTGTTGCACTTCCTTTGGCAGTGTGATCTCGGATTCACCTACACTCAAAAGTTCTTTGTAGACCATTAATACCACATGACAAGTAGGATCATGAATTGCTTTCCTAATATTACTAGAAGTAATGAGGAAATTAGGCTTAGAACTACACTTCTCCTTAGACAACTTCAATTGCAATTCACGGACTTGAGAAGGCAACAAAGGCGCTAAACTAATCCGTCTTTTATCATGCATCAATGAGTACCTATTAGTTCTACCATCATGCACAACTTCCCTATCAAATTGCCATGGCCGACCTAACAAAATATGAGTAGCTTGCATAGGAACAACATCACACAACACTTCATCACAATACTTTCCAATACTAAATGATATCTTGACTTGTTCATTAATTTTTAATTCGGTTTTATCATTTAGCCACCTAAGCTTATATGGATGCGGATGTTTAGTGGTGTCTAGCTGTAATTTTTCTACCATGTATGAACTAGCCACATTAGTGCAAGAACCACCATCAATGATAAGAGAGCAAACCTTTCCTCTTACCGTACATCTTGTATGAAAGATGTTCTCACGTTGAGCGGTCTCATCCGGTCCTTGCGTTGCACTTAAAGCCCTCATGGTGACTAAGATGTCACCTACATCCGGATACTCAATCTCTTCCTCGGCATCAACTTCCTCATCTTGATGTTCCATCTCGTCTTGAGACTCATATTCACCGGTGGAAGTGATGATCATGGCTCTCGGATTGGGACACTCTCTAGCGTAGTGTCCGCGGCCTCTACACTTGTAGCACATGATGTCTCGAGTCTTTTGGATCGTGGAGGCTCCTCTTGGGTCAGCTCTAGGCTCAGTAGTAGGCTCTCGGGGTTTAAAAGGAACCCGAGTTTCATTGGCCACTCCTTTACCCCTATCTTGGTACTTAGGAGGGTTCGGGTTTGAACCGGAGGCTTGAGCCTTCCATGGAGAATTGGTGAGTGGTCTGGTCCGGGACTTCTTCTTGATGTGACCCTCAACCTGAATAGCTAGGTGGAGGAGCTCGTTGAAGTCGCTGTAGGTGTGCATCTCCACCTTATGTGCGATCCGATCTTGAAGACCGTCAAGGAATTGAGCCATGAGAGTCTCTTCCGTGTCTTCCAAGTTGAGACGGTTCCTTAAGTGTTCAAACTCCTCATAGTATTCCTCTACGCTCTTACTGCCTTGCACAAGTTTTCTAAACTTCCTTTGGAGCTCTCGGTGGTAAAGGGGAGGTACATATCTAGCCTTCATCATGAACTTCATGATCTCCCACGATTGGACCGGAACATCGCCATTTCTTCTTCTCTTGGCCGCATCTCTATCCCACCAGGTTAGGGCGTGATCAGTGAGTTGTGCGGCTGCGTAGGACACCTTTCTGGGCTCTTCATAGCCGTAGACTTCAAAGATGTGATCCATCCTACGCTCCCAATCAAGGTAAGCTTCCGGATCCACTTTACCCGCAAAGGTTGGTGGTGTGATCCGCAAGTGAGGTGAGAGAGCTCGGGGCTGGCCTCGTTGTCCTCTTTCATCATGATTTCGACCTTCTCTTGGCCTTGATCTCCTAAAAGGAGGAGGCTGGAAGTAATCTTCCTCGGATAGCCCTTCAACGCCCGGATCAACGTTTGGTGGAGGTGCTTGTGGTCGCGGCTGTTCGACTCGGCCTAGGCGTTCTCCAAGCTGTTGGAGTTGGGCTTGAATGCCCGTGAGGAGGGCTGAGAGGTCTGGTGGTTCGGCCATCACACGTACCTTGCAAAGAAAGAAAGTTCAAAACAATCTTATTGCGGTCCGTACAAATTATGGACAATAAGCTTCCGCGGGATTAAAATGATAGGGTGCGGATAAATTTTAGGGGCCTAAGGGTTTAACCACAAGCAAGAGGGAGTTACTGCAGTAACAATTCAAATTTTGGGCGCCACCAAGGCAGGACCACTTGGTTTTGCCAGCACTCACAAGAAGACAAACTAGTACAAAGTGGTCCACACCACTTTTTACAAAATTGCACAAAGGCCCTCTCTTTGGAGAAAGCTTCAACAATGGCGGTTTAAGCTGCTAAAAACCAGAGGAAACAACCTAGCTAACATGAATAACAATAACAGCAAGCACATCCCAAGTTCACAAATTGGCCTAAGCTAGCAAATGGCTTTAACGGAGCAAGTTTTAGACGGAAATTTTGAGTCTTTAGAAATCAGCAAGCAAACGATTTGAACCAGCTTGAAACTCAAAATTTCTAGACCTATTAACCTTAAATCAAAAGTAAACAACCTCAGCAAGCAAAGCTAAGCACCCTAGCTAGATTCATCACTCAAACAAGCTCAAAGGTTCAAGTTTTATCAAGAACTAGCAAAAATCCGACAATGAGAGAAAGGTGGAAGCTTTAGTGAGGAAAGATGCAACCTTTAGGATGTTTTGGCTCTGATACCAAAATGATATGATCCGAGGTCCGAGCTTGAGCCCTTGGATCCGTGTAGAAGATGACGATGATGGCGGGAGGAGGGTTCAAGAGAGATGTGGTTCAATCTCTTGAAGTCCGATGGTGTTGGTGATAGGATTGAGCGTGCGAATATGAGATAGATGGAGGAGTGATGAAGCGAACCACAAGGGGGTGGTAAACCCTTGATACAGCCTCGGCCTGGAAGAAGAGAGACACACTCAATCTAGCTTCAAGGAGGATCCAATCTAGAGGAAAACTCAATAGAGAGGAAGGAAGGCGGTGGCCTTGTTTCAAGTCTTTTCTTAAAAATGGTTACCCTTGAATAAAAGAGTGTTTGCCTTTAAATAGGCTACAAGAAAACCCAAGGGTTTGCCCTAGTCAACCCTTTGGTCAACAAAGCTCCCAACGGTCACAAGGTAAAAACTAACAACAAGGACCGAAAATAAACAAAGGAAAAATGGTAGAGTGCTTTCCTAGATAGAATCACATCTCCTTAAGATCATACTTGTCACTCCAATGTTTCCAAGTGAGTCTTAAGTGGGATAAGAGATGTGATGCCTTAGATGTTCAAGCCTCGTTAAAACCCTTCCCTAGATCCCAACATGGTGAACTAGGGGTAGGGAAAGAGTACTCTAATAATCCAAGGTCTTTTTGGTTGTGTCCTCACGGATGGATTGTGAGAACACACAAGACCTTGTCCCCAAGGCTGCATGTCCGAGACCTTAAGTGTGTTAAGTCCGAGGTGTGGGCCAATGCGTGTTGTATGGTCGCGGGTTCTAGCTCGGTCGCGGGGTGGCTGCTGCGATCCACTTCTTCTTCTTGTTCCCGTAGCTTGTGGATGAAAGTCTGGATCTTCCCTTTAAGTTTTTGAGCCTTGCCCCTTGTCATGATCTCATTTGGTATGAATGGAACGGATCGGCTGTCCGCGATCCGGCTTGGTGTGGTGTAGATGGCCGCATCAGTACCGAAGGATTGCTGTCCACCCACAGGCCATTCTGCGTCGTCCATCAACCGATTTTCTTCGATCGGATCGACAAAAATGGGCAATGATCGAGATCCATCGAGGAAAAAATCAAAACGGACAAGAAAAAACCAAAGTTGGTCGAGGAAAACTCAATTTCTCGGCCCCCGGGTAATGTTTTCCTCGTACCGAAGGAATGTTGTCTACCCAAAGGCCAATCCGCATCGTCCACCAACCGATTTTCTTCGACCGGATCGACGTAAATGGGCAATGATCGATATCCATCGAGGAAAAAATCAAAACGGACGAGAAAAACCCAAAGTTGGTCAAGGAATACTCGATTTCTCGTCCCCCGGGTAATGTTTTCGTCGTACCGAAGGAATATTGTCTACCCACAGGCCATTCCGCATCGTCCGGCAACCGATTTTCTTCGACCGGATCAACGTAAATGGGAATTGATTGAGATCCATCAAGGAAAAAATCAAAACAAACGAGAAAAAACCAAAGTTGGTTGAGGAAAACTCGATTTCTCGGCCCCCGGGTAATGTTTTCCTCGTACCGAAGGAATGCTCTCTATCCACAGGCCATTCCGCATCGTCCGACAACCGATTTTCTTCGACCGGATCGACGAAAATGGGCAATGATCAAGATCCATCGAGGAAAAACTCGAAATGGACGAGAATTAACCAAACTTGGTCGAGGAAAACTCGATTTCTCGGCCCCCGGGTAATGTTTTCCTCGTACCGAAGGAATGCTGTAACCCACAGGCCAATCTGCATCGTCCGGCAACCGATTTTCTTTGACCAGATTGACGTAAATGGGCAATGATCGAGATCCATCGAGGAAAAAATCAAAACGGACGAGAAAAACCCAAAGTTGATCGATGAAAACTCGATTTCTCGGCCCCTGGGTAATGTTTTCGTCATACCGAAGGAATTCTGTCTATCCACAGGCCATTCCGCATTGTTCGACAACCGATTTTCTTCGACCGGATCGGCGTAAATAGGCAATAATCAAGATCCATCGAGAAAAAAATCAAAACAGACGAAAAAAACCAAAGTTGGTCGAGGAACACTTGATTTCTCGGCCCCGGGTAATGTTTTCCTTATACCGAAGGAATGCTGCCTACCCACAGGCCATTCTGCATCGTCCGGCAACCGATTTTCTTCGATCGGATCGACGTAAATGGGCAATGATCAAGATCCATCGAGGAAAAACTCGAAATGGACGAGAATTAACCAAACTTGGTCGAGGAACACTTGATTTCTCGGCCCCGGGTAATGTTTTCCTTATACCGAAGGAATGCTGCCTACCCACAGGCCATTCTGCATCGTCCGGCAACCGACTTTCTTCGATCGGATCGATTTAAATGGGCAATGATCGAGATCCATCAAGGAAAAATTCGAAATAGACGAGAAAAAACTAAAGTTGGTCGAGGAAAACACGATTTCTCGGCCCCCGGGTAATGTTTTCCTCGTACCGAAGGAATATTGTCTACCCACAGGCCATTCCGCATCGTTCGACGACTGATTTTCTTCGACCGGGTCGACGTAAATGGGCAATGATCGAGATCCATCGAGGAAAAAATCGAAGCGGACGAGAAAAAACCAAAGTTGGTCGAGGAAAACTCGATTTCTCGGCCCCGGGTAATGTTTTCCTCGTACCGAAGGAATATTGTTTACCCGCCGGCCAATCCGCATCGTTCGGCAACCGATTTTCTTCGACCGTATCGACGTAAATGGGCAATAATCGATATCCATCGAGGAAAAAATTAAAACGGACGAGAAAAAACCAAAGTTGGTCGAGGAAAACTCGATTTCTTGGCCCCTGGGTAATGTTTTCCTCGTACCGAAGGATTGCTGTCCACCCACAGGCCATTCTGCGTCGTCCAGCAACCGATTTTCTTCGATCGGATCGACAAAAATGGGCAATAATCGAGATCCATCGAGGAAAAAATCAAAACGGACAAGAAAAAACCAAAGTTGGTCGAGGAAAACTCAATTTCTCGGCCCCCGGGTAATGTTTTCCTCGTACCGAAGGAATGTTGTCTACCCAAAGGCCAATCCGCATCGTCCACCAACCGATTTTCTTCGACCGGATCGACGTAAATGGGCAATGATCGATATCCATCGAGAAAAAAATCAAAACGGACGAGAAAAACCCAAAGTTGGTCAAGGAATACTCGATTTCTCGTCCCCCGGGTAATGTTTTCGTCGTACCGAAGGAATATTGTCTACCCACAGGCCATTCCGCATCGTCCGGCAACCGATTTTCTTCGACCGGATCAACGTAAATGGGAATTGATTGAGATCCATCAAGGAAAAAATCAAAACAAACGAGAAAAAACCAAAGTTGGTTGAGGAAAACTCGATTTCTCGGCCCCCGGGTAATGTTTTCCTCGTACCGAAGGAATGCTCTCTATCCACAGGCCATTCCGCATCGTCCGACAACCGATTTTCTTCGACCGGATCGACGAAAATGGGCAATAATCAAGATCCATCGAGGAAAAACTCGAAATGGACGAGAATTAACCAAACTTGGTCGAGGAAAACTCGATTTCTCGGCCCCCGGGTAATGTTTTCCTTGTACCGAAGGAATGCTGTAACCCACAGGCCAATCTGCATCGTCCGGCAACCGATTTTCTTTGACCAGATTGACGTAAATGGGCAATGATCGAGATCCATCGAGGAAAAAATCAAAACGGACGAGAAAAACCCAAAGTTGATCGATGAAAACTCGATTTCTCGGCCCCTGGGTAATGTTTTCGTCATACCGAAGGAATTCTGTCTATCCACAGGCCATTCCGCATTGTTCGACAACCGATTTTCTTCGACCGGATCGGCATAAATAGGCAATAATCAAGATCCATCGAGGAAAAAATCAAAACAGACGAAAAAAACCAAAGTTGGTCGAGGAACACTTGATTTCTCGGCCCCGAGTAATGTTTTCCTTATACCGAAGGAATGCTGCCTACCCACAGGCCATTCTGCATCGTCCGGCAACCGATTTTCTTCGATCGGATCGACGTAAATGGGCAATGATCAAGATCCATCGAGGAAAAATTCGAAATAGACGAGAAAAAACTAAAGTTGGTCGAGGAAAACTCGATTTCTCGGCCCCCGGGTAATGTTTTCCTCGTACCGAAGGAATATTGTCTACCCACAGGCCATTCCGCATCGTTCGACGACTGATTTTCTTCGACCGGATCGACGTAAATTGGCAATGATCGAGATCCATCGAGGAAAAAATCGAAGCGGACGAGGAAAAACCAAAGTTGGTCGAGGAAAACTCGATTTCTCGGCCCCGGGTAATGTTTTCCTCATACCGAAGGAATGCTGCATACCCACAGGCCATTGTGCATCGTCCGGCAACCGATTTTCTTCGACCGGATCAACGTAAATGGGCAATGATCAAGATCCATCGAGGAAAAATTCGAAATGGACGAGAAAAAACTAAAGTTGGTCGAGGAAAACTCTATTTCTCGGCCCCCGGGTAATGTTTTCCTCGTACCGAAGGAATATTGTCTACCCATAGGCCATTCCGCATCGTTCGACGACTGATTTTCTTCGACCGGAACGACAAAAATGGGCAATGATCGAGATCCATCGAGGAAAGAATCAAAACGGACATGAAAAAACCAAAGTTGGTCGAGGAAAACTCAATTTCTCGGCCCCCGGGGAATGTTTTCCTCGTACCGAAGGAATGCTGTAACCCACAGGCCAATCCGCATCGTCCGGCAACCGATTTTCTTTGACCGGATCGACGTAAATGGGCAATGATCGAGATCCATCTAGGAAAAAATCAAAACGGACGAGAAAAACCCAAAGTTGGTCGATGAAAACTCGATTTCTCGGCCCCTGGGTAATGTTTTCGTCGTACCGAAGGAATGCTGCCTACCCACAGGCCATTCTGCATCGTCCGGCAACCGATTTTCTTCGATCGGATCGACGTAAATGGGCAATGATCAAGATCCATCGAGGAAAAATTCGAAATAGACGAGAAAAAACTAAAGTTGGTCGAGGAAAACTCGATTTCTCGGCCCCCGGGTAATGTTTTCCTCATACCGAAGGAATGCTGCCTACCCACAGGCCATTCTGCATCGTCCGGCAACCGATTTTCTTCGACCGAATCTACGTAAATGGGCAATGATCAAGATCCATCGAGGAAAAATTCGAAATGGACGAGAAAAAACAAAAGTTGGTCGAGGAAAACTCAATTTCTCGCCCCCCGGGTAATGTTTTCCTCGTACCGAAGGAATGGTGTCTACCCACAGGCCAATCCGCATCGTCTGGGAACCGATTTTCTTCGGCAAGATCGACGTAAATAGGCAATGATCGAGATCCATCGAGGAAAAAATCAAAACGGACGAGAAAAACCCAAAGTTGGTCGAGGAAAACTCGATTTCTCGGCCCCCGGGTAATGTTTTCCTCGTACCGAAGGAATACTGTCTACCCACAGGCCATTCCGCATCGTTCGACGACTGATTTTCTTCGACCGGATCGACGTAAATGGGCAATGATCGAGATCCATCGAGGAATAAATCGAAACGGACGAGAAAAAACCAAAGTTGGTCGAGGAAAACTCGATTTCTTGGCCCCCGGGTAATGTTTTCCTCGTACCGAAGGAATGCTGTCCACCCACAGGACATTCCGCGTCGTTCACCAACCAATTTTCTTCGATCGGATAGACGTAAATAGGCAATGATCAAGATCCATCGAGGAAAAATTCGAAATGGACGAGAAAAAACCAAACTTCGTCGAGAAAAACTCGATTTCTCGGCCCCTGGGTAATGTTTTCCTCGTACCGAAGGAATGGTGTCTACCCACAGGCCAATCCGCATCGTCTGGGAACCGATTTTCTTCGGCCAGATTGACGTAAATAGGCAATGATCGAGATCCATCAAGGAAAAAATCAAAACGGACGAGAAAAACCCAAAGTTGGTCGAGGAAAACTCGATTTCTCGCCCCCTGTTAATGTTTTCCTCGTACTGAAGGAATACTGTCTACCCACAGGCCATTCCGCATCGTTCGACGACTGATTTTCTTCGACCGGATCGACGTAAATGGGCAATGATCGAGATCAATCGAGGAATAAATCGAAACGGACGAGAAAAAACCAAAGTTGGTCGAGGAAAACTCGATTTCTTGGCCCTGGGTAATGTTTTCCTCGTACCGAAGGAATACTGTCTACCCACAGGCCATTCCGCATCGTTCGGCAACCGATTTTCTTCGACCGGATCGACGTAAATGGGCAATGATCGATATCCATCGAGGAAAAAAATAAAACGGACGAGAAAAAACCAAAGTTGGTCGAGGAAAACTCGATTTCTTGGCCCCCGGGTAATGTTTTCCTCGTACCGAAGGAATGCTGTCCACCCACAGCCATTCCGCGTCGTTCAGCAACCGATTTTCTTCGATCGGATAGACGTAAATGGGCAATGATCAAGATCCATCGAGGAAAAATTCGAAATGGACGAGAAAAAACCAAACTTGGTCGAGAAAACTCGATTTCTCGGCCCCCGAGTAATGTTTTCCTCGTACCGAAGGAATGGTGTCTACCCACAGGCCAATCCGCATCGTCTGGGAACCGATTTTCTTCGGCCAGATTGACATAAATAGGCAATGATCGAGATCCATCAAGGAAAAAATCAAAACGGACGAGAAAAACCAAAAGTTGGTCGAGGAAAACTCGATTTTTCACCCCCGGGTAATGTTTTCCTCGTACTGAAGGAATACTGTCTACCCACAGGCCATTCCGCATCGTTAGACGACTGATTTTCTTCGACCGGATCGACGTAAATGGGCAATGATCGAGATCCATCGAGGAAAAAATCGAAACGGACGAGAAAAAACCAAAGTTGGTCGAGGAAAACTCGATTTCTCGGCCCCCGGGTAATGTTTTCCTCGTACCGAAGGAATACTGTCTACCCATAGGCCATTCTGCATCGTTCGGCAACCGATTTTCTTCGACCGGATCGACGTAAATGGGCAATGATCGATATCCATCGAGGAAAAAAATAAAACGGACGAGAAAAAACCAAAGTTGGTCGAGGAAAACTCGATTTCTTGGCCCCCGGGTAATGTTTTCCTCGTACCGAAGGAATGCTGTCCTCCCACAGGCCATTCCGCGTCGTTCATCAACCGATTTTCTTCGATTGGATAGATGTAAATGGGAAATGATCGAGATCCATCGAGGAAAAACTCGAAATGGACGAGAAAAAACCAAAGTTGGTCGAGGAAAACTCAATTTCTTGGCCCCCGGGTAATGTTTTCCTCGTACCGAAGGAATGCTGTAACCCACAGGACAATCCGCATCGTCCGGCAACCGATTTTCTTCGACCAGATCGACGTAAATGGGCAATGATCGAGATCCATCGAGGAAAAAATCAAAACGGACGAGAAAAAACCAAAGTTGGTCGTGGAAAACTCGATTTCTCGGCCCCCGGTTAATGTTTTCGTCGTACCGAGGGAATATTGTATACCCACAGGCCATTCCGCATCGTTTGGCAACCGATTTTCTTCGACTGGATCGACAAAAATGGGCAATGATCGAGATCCATCTAGGAAAAAATCGAAATGGAGGAGAAAAAACCAAAGTTGGTCGAGGAAAACTCGATTTCTCGGCCCCGGGTAATGTTTTCCTCGTACCGAAGGAATGCTGTAACCCACAGGACAATCCGCATCGTCCGGCAACCGATTTTCTTCGACCAGATCGACATAAATGGGCAATGATCGAGATCCATCGAGGAAAAAATCAAAACGGAAGAGAAAAACCCAAAGTTGATTGATGAAAACTCGATTTCTCGGCCCCCGGGTAATGTTTTCGTCGTACTGAAGGAATTTTGTCTACCCACAGGCTAATCCGCATCGTTCACCAACCGATTTTCTTCGACCGGATCGACGTAAATGGGCAATGATCGAGATCCATCGAGGAAAAAATCAAAACGGACGAGAAAAACCCAAAGTTGGTCAAGGAATACTCGATTTCTCGTCCCCCGGGTAATGTTTTCGTCGTACCGAAGGAATACTGTCTACCCACAGGCCATTCCGCATCGTCCGGCAACCGATTTTCTTCGACCGGATTGACGTAAATGGGAATTGATCGAGATCCATCAAGGAAAAAATCGAAACAGACGAAAAAAAACCAAAGTTGGTCGAGGAAAACTCGATTTCTCGCCCCCGGGTAATGTTTTCCTCATACCGAAGGAATGCTGCCTACCCACATGCCATTCTGCATCGTCCGGCAACCGATTTTCTTCGACTGGATCGACGTAAATGGGCAATGATCAAGATCCATCGAGGAAAAAATCGAAACGGACGAGAAAAAACCCAAAGTTGGTAGAGGAAAACTCGATTTCTCGCCCCCGGGTAATGTTTTCCTCGTACCGAAGGAGTACTGTATACCCACAGGCCATTCCGCATCGTTCGGCAACCGATTTTCTTCGACCGGATCGACGTAAATGGGCAATGATCGATATCCATCGAGGAAAAAAATAAAACGGACGAGAAAAACCAAAGTTGGTCGAGGAAAACTCGATTTCTTGGCCCCCGGGTAATGTT
This sequence comes from Lepidium didymum, assembly GCA_963920545.1. Classification (NCBI taxonomy): domain Eukaryota; kingdom Viridiplantae; phylum Streptophyta; class Magnoliopsida; order Brassicales; family Brassicaceae; genus Lepidium; species Lepidium didymum. The sequence goes on along the minus strand of OY986981.1, from coordinate 10,315,489 downwards.
TTCCTCGTACCGAAGGAATGTTGTCCACCCACAGGCCATTCCGCGTCGTTCATCAACCGATTTTCTTCGATCGGATAGATGTAAATGGGAAATGATCGAGATCCATCGAGGAAAAATTCGAAATGGACGAGAAAAAACCAAAGTTGGTCGAGAAAAACTCGATTTCTTGGCCCCCGGGTAATGTTTTCCTCGTACCGAAGGAATGCTGTAACCCACAGGACAATCCGCATCGTCCGGCAACCGATTTTCTTCGACCAGATCGACATAAATGGGCAATGATCGAGATCCATCGAGGAAAAAATCAAAACGGAAGAGAAAAACCCAAAGTTGATTGATGAAAACTCGATTTCTCGGCCCCCGGGTAATGTTTTCTTCGTACTGAAGGAATTTTGTCTACCCACAGGCCATTCCGCATCGTTCGACAACCGATTTTCTTCGACCGGATCGGCGTAAATAAGTAATAATCGAGATCCATCGAGGAAAAAATCGAAATGGAGGAGAAAAAACCAAACTTGGTAAAGGAAAACTCGATTTCTCGGCCCCCAGGAAATGTTTTCCTCGTACCGAAGGAATGCTGTAACCCACAGGACAATCCGCATCGTCCGGCAACCGATTTTCTTTGACCAGATCGACGTAAATGGGCAATGATCGAGATCCATCGAGGAAAAAATCAAAACGGACGAGAAAAAACCAAAGTTGGTCGAGGATAACTCAATTTCTCGGCCCCCGGGTAATGTTTTCGTCGTAACGAGGGAATATTGTCTACCCATAGGCCAATCCGCATCGTCTGGCAACCGATTTTCTTCGACCGGATCGACAAAAATGGGCAATGATCAAGATCCATCTAGGAAAAAATCAAAACGGACAAGAAAAAACCAAAGTTGGTCGAGGAAAACTCAATTTCTCGGCCCCGGGTAATGTTTTCCTCGTACCGAAGGAATGTCTTCTACCCACAGGCCAATCCGCATCGTTCGCCAACCGATTTTCTTCGACCGGATCGACGTAAATGGGCAATGATCGAGATCCATCGAGGAAAAAATCAAAACGGACGAGAAAAACCCAAAGTTGGTCAAGGAATACTCGATTTCTCGTCCCCCGGGTAATGTTTTCGTCGTACCGAAGGAATACTGTCTACCCACAGGCCATTCCGCATCGTCCGGCAACCGATTTTCTTCGACCGGATTGACGTAAATGGGAATTGATCGAGATCCATCAAGGAAAAAATCGAAACAGACGAAAAAAAACCAAAGTTGGTCGAGGAAAACTCGATTTCTCGCCCCCGGGTAATGTTTTCCTCATACCGAAGGAATGCTGCCTACCCACATGCCATTCTGCATCGTCCGGCAACCGATTTTCTTCGACCGGATCGACGTAAATGGGCAATGATCAAGATCCATCGAGGAAAAAATCGAAACGGACGAGAAAAAACCCATAGTTGGTCGAGGAAAACTCGATTTCTCGCCCTCGGGTAATGTTTTCCTCGTACCGAAGGAATACTGTCTACCCACAGGCCATTCCGCATCGTTCGGCAACCGATTTTCTTCGACCGGATCGACGTAAATGGGCAATGATCGATATCCATCGAGGAAAAAAATAAAACGGACGAGAAAAAACCAAAGTTGGTCGAGGAAAACTCGATTTCTTGGCCCCCGGGTAATGTTTTCCTCGTACCGAAGGACTGCTGTCCACCCACAGGCCATTCCGCGTCGTTCATCAACCGATTTTCTTCGATCGGATAGATGTAAATGGGAATTGATCGAGATCCATCGAGAAAAAATCAAAACAAACGAGAAAAAACCAAAGTTGGTTGAGGAAAACTCGATTTCTCGCCCCCGGGTAATGTTTTCCTCATACCGAAGGAATGCTGCCTACCCACATGCCATTCTGCATCGTCCGGCAACCGATTTTCTTCGACTGGATCGACGTAAATGGGCAATGATCAAGATCCATCGAGGAAAAAATCGAAACGGACGAGAAAAAACCCAAAGTTGGTCGAGGAAAACTCGATTTCTCGCCCCCGGGTAATGTTTTCCTCGTACCGAAGGAATACTGTATACCCACAGGCCATTCCGCATCGTTCGGCAACCGATTTTCTTCGACCGGATCGACGTAAATGGGCAATGATCGATATCCATCGAGGAAAAAAATAAAACGGACGAGAAAAACCAAAGTTGGTCGAGGAAAACTCGATTTCTTGGCCCCCGGGTAATGTTTTCCTCGTACTGAAGGAATGTTGTCCACCCACAGGCCATTCCGCGTCGTTCATCAACCGATTTTCTTCGATCGGATAGATGTAAATGGGAAATGATCGAGATCCATCGAGGAAAAATTCGAAATGGACGAGAAAAAACCAAAGTTGGTCGAGAAAAACTCGATTTCTTGGCCCCCGGGTAATGTTTTCCTCGTACCGAAGGAATGCTGTAACTCACAGGACAATCCGCATCGTCCGGCAACCGATTTTCTTCGACCAGATCGACATAAATGGGCAATGATCGAGATCCATCGAGGAAAAAATCAAAACGGAAGAGAAAAACCCAAAGTTGATTGATGAAAACTCGATTTCTCGGCCCCCGGGTAATGTTTTCTTCGTACTGAAGGAATTTTGTCTACCCACAGGCCATTCCGCATCGTTCGACAACCGATTTTCTTCGACCGGATCGGCGTAAATAAGTAATAATCGAGATCCATCGAGGAAAAAATCGAAATGGAGGAGAAAAAACCAAACTTGGTAAAGGAAAACTCGATTTCTCGGCCCCCAGGAAATGTTTTTCTCGTACCGAAGGAATGTTGTAACCCACAGGACAATCCGCATCGTCCGGCAACCGATTTTCTTTGACCAGATCGACGTAAATGGGCAATGATCGAGATCCATCGAGGAAAAAATCAAAACGGACGAGAAAAAACCAAAGTTGGTCGAGGATAACTCAATTTCTCGGCCCCCGGGTAATGTTTTCGTCGTAACGAGGGAATATTGTCTACCCATAGGCCAATCCGCATCGTCTGGCAACCGATTTTCTTCGACCGGATCGACAAAAATGGGCAATGATCGAGATCCATCTAGGAAAAAATCAAAACGGACAAGAAAAAACCAAAGTTGGTCGAGGAAAACTCAATTTCTCGGCCCCGGGTAATGTTTTCCTCGTACCGAAGGAATGTCTTCTACCCACAGGCCAATCCGCATCGTTCGCCAACCGATTTTCTTCGACCGGATCGACGTAAATGGGCAATGATCGAGATCCATCGAGGAAAAAATCAAAACGGACGAGAAAAACCCAAAGTTGGTCAAGGAATACTCGATTTCTCGTCCCCCGGGTAATGTTTTCGTCGTACCGAAGGAATACTGTCTACCCACAGGCCATTCCGCATCATCCGGCAACCGATTTTCTTCGACCAGATTGACGTAAATGGGAATTGATCGAGATCCATCAAGGAAAAAATCGAAACAGACGAAAAAAAACCAAAGTTGGTCGAGGAAAACTCGATTTCTCGCCCCCGGGTAATGTTTTCCTCATACCGAAGGAATGCTGCCTACCCACATGCCATTCTGCATCGTCCGGCAACCGATTTTCTTCGACCGGATCGACGTAAATGGGCAATGATCAAGATCCATCGAGGAAAAAATCGAAACGGACGAGAAAAAACCCATAGTTGGTCGAGGAAAACTCGATTTCTCGCCCTCGGGTAATGTTTTCCTCGTACCGAAGGAATACTGTCTACCCACAGGCCATTCCGCATCGTTCGGCAACCGATTTTCTTCGACCGGATCGACGTAAATGGGCAATGATCGATATCCATCGAGGAAAAAAATAAAACGGACGAGAAAAAACCAAAGTTGGTCGAGGAAAACTCGATTTCTTGGCCCCCGGGTAATGTTTTCCTCGTACCGAAGGAATGCTGTCCACCCACAGGCCATTCCGCGTCGTTCATCAACCGATTTTCTTCGATCGGATAGATGTAAATGGGAATTGATCGAGATCCATCGAGAAAAAATCAAAACAAACGAGAAAAAACCAAAGTTGGTTGAGGAAAACTCGATTTCTCGGCCCCCGGGTATTGTTTTCCTCGTACCGAAGGAATGCTCTCTATCCAAAGGCCATTCTGCATCGTCCGACAACATTTTTTCTTGGACCGGATCGACGTAAATGGGCAATGATCAAGATCCATCGAGGAAAAACTCGAAATGGACGAGAAAAAACCAAACTTGGTCGAGGAAAACTCAATTTCTTGGCCCCCGGGGAATGTTTTCGTCGTACCGAAGGAATTTTGTCTACCCACAGGCCATTCCGCATCGTTCGACAACCGATTTTCTTTGACCGGATCGGCGTAAATAGGCAATAATCGAGATCCATCGATGAAAAAATCGAAATGGACGAGAAAAAACCAAACTTGGTCAAGGAACACTCGATTTCTCGGCCCCCGGGGAATGTTTTCCTCGTACCGAAGGAATGCTGTAACCCACAGGACAATCCGCATCGTCCGGCAACCGATTTTCTTCGACCAGATCGACGTAAATGGGCAATGATCGAGATCCATCGAGGAAAAAATCAAAACGGACGAGAAAAAACCAAAAGTTGGTCGAGGAAAACTCGATTTCTCGGCCCCCGGGTAATGTTTTCATCGTACCGAGGGAATACTGTCTACCCACAGGCCAATCCGCATCGTCTGGCAACCGATTTTCTTCGACCGGATCGACAAAAATGGGCAATAATCGAGATCCATCAAGGAAAAAATCAAAACGGATAAGAAAAAACCAAAGTTGGTCGAGGAAAACTCAATTTCTCGGCCCCCGAGTAATGTTTTCCTCGTACCGAAGGAATGTCTTATACCCACAGGCCAATCCGCATCGTTCGCCAACCGATTTTCTTCGACCGGATCGACGTAAATGGGCAATGATCGAGATCCATCGAGGAAAAAATCAAAACGGACGAGAAAAACCCAAAGTTGGTCAAGGAATACTCGATTTCTCGTCCCCGGGGTAATGTTTTCGTCGTACCGAAGGAATACTGTCTACCCACAGTCCATTCCGCATCGTCCGGCAACCGATTTTCTTCGACCAGATTGACGTAAATGGGAATTGATCGAGATCCATCAAGGAAAAAATCGAAACAGACGAAAAAAAACCAAAGTTTGTCGAGGAAAACTCGATTTCTCGGCGCCCGGGTAATGTTTTCCTCGTACCGAAGGAATGGTGTCTACCCACAGGCCAATCCGCATCGTCTGGGAACCGATTTTCTTCGGCCAGATCGACGTAAATAGGCAATGATCGAGATCCATCGAGAAAAAATCAAAACAAACGAGAAAAAACCAAAGTTGGTTGAGGAAAACTCGATTTCTCGGCCCCCGGGTAATGTTTTCCTCGTACCGAAGGAATGCTCTCTATCCACAGGCCATTGCGCATCGTTCGACGACTGATTTTCTTCGACCGGATCTACGTAAATGGGCAATGATCGAGATCCATCGAGGAAAAAATCAAAACGGACAAGAAAAAACCAAAGTTAGTCGAGGAAAACTCGATTTCTCGGCCCCCGGGTAATGTTTTCCACGTACCGAAGGAATGCTGTCCAACCACAAGTCAATCCGCATCGTACGGCAACCGATTTTCTTCGACCGGATCGACGTAAATGGGCAATGATCGAGATCCATCGAGGAAAAAATCAAAACGAACGAGAAAAACCCAAAGTTGTCTAGGAAAACTCGATTTTTCGGCCCCCGGGTAATGTTTTCCTCGTACCGAAGGAATACTGTCTACCCACAGGCCATTCCGCATCGTTTGGCAACCGATTTTCTTCGACCGGATCGACGTAAATGGGCAATGATCGATATCCATCGAGGAAAAAAATAAAACGGACGAGAAAAAACCAAAGTTGGTCGAGGAAAACTCGATTTCTTGGCCCCCGGGTAATGTTTTCCTCGTACCGAAGGATTGGTGTCTACCCACAGGCCAATCCGCATCGTCTGGGAACCGATTTTCTTCGGCCAGATCGACGTAAATAGGCAATAATCGAGATCCATCAAGGAAAAAATCAAAACGGACGAGAAAAACCCAAAGTTGGTCGAGGAAAACTCGATTTCTCGCCCCCGGGTAATGTTTTCCTCGTACCGAAGGAATACTGTCTACCCATAGGCCATTCCGCATCGTTCGACGACTGATTTTCTTCGACCGGATCGACAAAAATGGGCAATGATCGAGATCCATCGAGAAAAAAATCAAAACGGATAAGAAAAAACCAAAGTTGGTCGAGGAAAACTCGATTTCTCGGCCCCCGGGTAATGTTTTCCTCGTACCGAAGGAATTCTGTCCACCCACAAGTCAATCCGCATCGTACGGCAACCGATTTTCTTCGACCGGATCGACGTAAATGGGCAATGATCGAGATCCATCGAGGAAAAAATCAAAACGGACGAGAAAAACCCAAAGTTGTCAAGGAAAACTCGATTTCTCGGCCCCCGGGTAATGTTTTCCTCGTACCGAAGGAATACTGTCTACCCACAGGCCATTCCGCATCGTTTGGCAACCGATTTTCTTCGACCGGATCGACGTAAATGGGCAATGATCGATATCCATCGAGGAAAAAAATAAAACGGACGAGAAAAAACCAAAGTTGGTCGAGGAAAACTCGATTTCTTGGCCCCCAGGTAATGTTTTCCTCGTACTGAAGGATTGGTGTCTATCCACAGGCCAATCCGCATCGTCTGGGAACCGATTTTCTTCGGCCAGATCGACGTAAATAGGCAATGATCGAGATCCATCGAGGAAAAAATCAAAACGGACGAGAAAAACCCAAAGTTGGTCGAGGAAAACTCGATTTCTCGCCCCGGGTAATGTTTTCCTCGTACCGAAGGAATACTGTCTACCCACAGGCCATTCCGCATCGTTCGACGACTGATTTTCTTCGACCGGATCGACGTAAATGGACAATGATCGAGATCCATCGAGAAAAAAATCAAAACGGATAAGAAAAAACCAAAGTTGGTCGAGGAAAACTCAATTTCTCGGCCCCCGGGTAATGTTTTCCTCGTACCGAAGGAATGATGTCTACCCACAGGCCAATCCGCATCATCCGCCAACCGATTTTCTTCGACTGGATCGACGTAAATGGGTAATGATCGAGATCCATCAAGGAAAAAATCAAAATGGACGAGAAAAACCCAAAGTTGGTCAAGGAATACTCGATTTCTCGTCCCCCGGGTAATGTTTTCGTCGTACCGAAGGAATACTGTCTACCCACAGGCCATTCCGCATCATCCGGCAAGCAATTTTCTTCGACCGGATCGACGTAAATGGGAATTGATCGAGATCCATCAAGGAAAAAATCGAAACACACGAAAAAAAACCAAAGTTGGTCGAGGAAAACTCGATTTCTCGGCCCCGGGTAATGTTTTCCTCATACCGAAGGAATGCTGCCTACCCATAGGCCATTCTGCATCGTCCGGCAACCGATTTTCTTGGACCGGATCGACGTAAATGGGCAATGATCAAGATCCATCGAGGAAAAATTCGAAATGGACGAGCAAAAACTAAAGTTGGTCGAGGAAAACTCGATTTCTCGGCCCCCGTGTAATGTTTTCCTCGTACCGAAGGAATGGTGTCTACCCACAGGCCAATCCGCATCGTCTGGGAACCGATTTTCTTCGGCCAGATCGACGTAAATAGGCAATGATCGAGATTCATCGAGGAAAAAATCAAAACGGACGAGAAAAACCCAAAGTTGGTCGATGAAAACTCGATTTCTCGGCCCCCGGGTAATGTTTTCCTCGTACCGAAGGAATACTGTCTACCCACAGGCCATTCCGCATCGTTCGACGACTGATTTTCTTCGACCGGATCGACGTAAATGGGCAATGATCGAGATCCATCGAGGAAAAAATCGAAACGGACGAGAAAAAACCAAAGTTGGTCGAGGAAAACTCGATTTCTCGGCCCTTGGGTAATGTTTTCCTCGTACCGAAGGAATACTGTCTACCCACAGGCCATTCCGCATCGTTCGGCAACCGATTTTCTTCGACCGGATCGACGTAAATGGGCAATGATCGATATCCATCGAGGAAAAAATTAAAACGGACGAGAAAAAACCAAAGTTGGTCGAGGAAAACTCGATTTCTTGGCCACCGGGGAATGTTTTTCTCGTACCGAAAGAATGCTGTCCACCCACAGGCCATTCCGCGTCGTCCAGCAACCGATTTTCTTCGATCGGATAGATGTAAATGGGAATTGATCGAGATCCATCGAGGAAAAAATCAAAACAAACGAGAAAAAACCAAAGTTGGTTGAGGAAAACTCGATTTCTCGGCCCCCAGGTAATGTTTTCCTCGTACCGAAGGAATGCTGTCTACCCACAGGCCAATCGGCATCGTCCGGCAACCGATTTTCTTCGACCGGATCGACGTAAATGGGCAATGATTGAGATCCATCGAGGAAAAAATCAAAACGGACGAGAAAAACCCAAAGTTGATCGATGAAAACTCGATTTCTCGGCCCCCGGGTAATGTTTTCGTCGTACCGAAGGAATACTGTCTACCCACAGGCCATTCCGCATCGTTCGACAACTGATTTTCTTCAACCGGATCGACGTAAATGGGCAATTATCAATATCCATCGAGGAAAAAATTAAAACGGACGAGAAAAAACCAAAGTTGGTCGAGGAAAACTCGATTTCTCGGCCCCGGGTAATGTTTTCGTCATACGGAAGGAATGCTGCCTACCCACAAGCCATTCTGCATCGTCTGGCAACCGATTTTCTTCGACCAGATCGACTTAAATGGGCAATGATCGAGATCCATCGAGGAAAAATTCGAAATGGACGAGAAAAAACTAAAGTTGGTCGAGGAAAACTCGATTTCTCGGCCTCCGGGTAATGTTTTCGTCGTACCGAAGGAATACTGTCTACCCACAGGCCATTCCGCATCGTTCGACAACTGATTTTCTTCGACCGGATCGACGTAAATGAGCAATGATCGATATCCATCGAGGAAAAAATTAAAACGGACGAGAAAAAACCAAAGTTGGTCGAGGAAAACTCGATTTCTCGGCCCCGGGTAATGTTTTCCTCATACCGAAGGAATGCTGCCTACCCACAAGCCATTCTTCATCGTCTGGCAACCGATTTTCTTCGACCAGATCGACGTAAATGGGCAATGATCGAGATCCATCGAGGAAAAATTCGAAATGGACGAGAAAAAACTAAAGTTGGTCGAGGAAAACTCGATTTCTCGGCCCCCGGGTAATGTTTTCGTCGTACCGAAGGAATGGTGTCTACCCACAGGCCATTACGCATCGTTCGACAACCGATTTTCTTCGACCGGATCGGCGTAAATAGGCAATAATCAAGATCCATCGAGGAAAAAATAGAAATGGCCGAGAAAAAACCAAAGTTGGTCAAGGAAAACTCGATTTCTCGGCCCCCGGGGAATGTTTTCCTCATACTGAAGGAATGCTGTAACCCACAGGACAATCCGCATTGTCCGGCAACCGATTTTCTTCGACCAAATCGACATAAATGGGCAATGATCGAGATCCATCGAGGAAAAAATCAAAACGGACGAGAAAAAACCAAAGTTGGTCGAGGAAAACTCGATTTCTTGGCCCCCGGGTAATGTTTTCCTCGTACCGAAGGAATGCTGTCCACCCACAGGCCATTCTGCATCGTCCAGCAACCGATGTTCTTTGATCGGATCGATGTAAATGGGAATTGATCGAGATCCATCGAGGAAAAAATCAAAACGGACGAGAAAAACCCAAAGTTGGTCAAGGAATACTCGATTTCTCGTCCCCCGGGTAATATTTTCGTCGTACCGAAGGAATACTGTCTACCCACAGGCCATTCTGCATCGTCCGGCAATTGATTTTCTTCGACCGGATCGACGTAAATGAGAATTGATCGAGATCCGTCAAGGCAAAAATCGAAACAGATGAAAAAAAACCAAAGTTGGTCGAGGAAAACTCAATTTCTCGGTCCCCGGGTAATGTTTTCCTCGTACCGAAGGAATGTTGTTTACCCGCCGGCCAATCTGCATCGTTCGGCAACCAATTTTCTTCGACCGGATCGACGTAAATGGGCAATGATCGATATCCATCGAGGAAAAAATTAAAACGGACGAGAAAAAACCAAAGTTGGTCGAGGAAAACTCGATTTCTTGGCCCCTTGGTAATGTTTTCGTCGTACCGAAGGAATGCTGTCCACCCACAGGCCATTCCGCGTCGTCCAGCAACCGATTTTCTTCGATCGGATCGACAAAAATGGGCAATGATCGAGATCCATCGAGGAAAAAATCAAAACGAACAAGAAAAAACCAAAGTTGGTCGAGGAAATCTCAATTTCTCGGCCCCCGGGTAATGTTTTCCTCGTACCGAAGGAATATTGTCTACCCACAGGCCAATCCGCATCGTCCGCCAACCGATTTTCTTTGACCGGATTGACGTAAATGGGCAATGATCGAGATCCATCGAGGAAAAAATCAAAACGGACGAGAAAAACCCAAAGTTGGTCAAGGAATACTCGATTACTCGTCCCCCGGGTAATGTTTTCGTCGTACCGAAGGAATACTGTCTACCCACATGCCATTCCGCATCGTTCGGCAACTGATTTTCTTCGACTGGATCGACGTAAATGGGAATTGATCGAGATCCATCGAGGAAAAAATAAAAACGGAAGAGAAAAACCCAAAGTTGGTCGAGGAAAACTCGATTTCTCGGCCCCCGGGTAATGTTTTTCTCGTACCGAAGGAATACTGTCTACCCACAGGCCATTCCGCATCGTTCGACGACTGATTTTCTTCGACCGGATCAACGTAAATGGGCAATGATTAGGATCCATCGAGGAAAAAATCGAAACGGACGAGAAAAAACCAAAGTTGATCTAGGAAAACTTGATTTCTCGGCCCCCGGGTAATGTTTTCCTCGTACTGAAGGAATGCTGTCCACCCACAGGCCAATCCGCATCGTACGGCAACCTATTTTGTTCGACTGGATCGACGTAAATGGGCAATGATCGAGATCCATCGAGGAAAAAATCAAAACGGACGAGAAAAACCCAAAGTTGTCTAGGAAAACTCTATTTCTTGGTCCCCTGGTAATGTTTTCCTCGTACCGAACGAATGTTGTCCACCCACAGGCCATTCCGCATCGTTCAACAAACGATTTTCTTCCATAGGATCGACGTAAATAGGCAATGATCAAGATCCATCGAGGAAAAATTTGAAATGGACGAGAAAAAACTAAAGTTGGTCGAGGAAAACTCGATTTCACGGCCCCCGGGTAATGTTTTCCTCGTACCGAAGGAATGGTGTCTACCCACAGGCCAATCCGTATCGTCTGGGAACCGATTTTCTTTGGCCAGATCGACGTAAATAGGCAATGATCGAGATCCATCGAGGAAAAAATCAAAACGGACGAGAAAAACCCAAAGTTGGTCGAGGAAAACTCGATTTCTCGGCCCCCGGGTAATGTTTTCGTCGTACCGAAGGAATATTATCTACCCACAGGCCATTCCGCATCGTTCGACGACTGATTTTCTTAAACCGCATCGACGTAAATGGGCAATGATCGAGATCCATCGAGGAAAAAATTAAAACGAACGAGAAATAACCAAAGTTGGTCGAAGAAAACTCGATTTCTAAGCCCCGGGTAATGTTTTCGTCGTACCGAGGGAATACTGTCTACCCACAGGCCAATCCGCATCGTCTGGCAACCGATTTTCTTCGACTGGATCGACGTAAATAGGCAATGATCGAGATCCATCGAGGAAAAAATCAAAACGGACGAGAAAAAACCAAAGTTGGTCGAGGAAAACTCGATTTCTTGGCCCCCGGGTAATGTTTTCCTCGTACCGAAGGAATGCTGTCCACCCACAGGCCATTCCGCGTCGTCCAGCAACCAATTTTCTTTGATCGGATCGACAAAAATGGGCAATGATCGAGATCCATCGAAGAAAAAATCAAAACGGACAAGAAAAAACCAAAGTTGGTCGAGGAAAACTCAATTTCTCGGCCCTTGGGTAATGTTTTCCTCGTACCGAAGGAATGTTGTCTACCCACAGGCCAATCCGCATCGTCCGCCAACCGATTTTCTTTGACCGGATCGACGTAAATGGGCAATGATCGAGATCCATCGAGGAAAAAATCAAAACGGACGAGAAAAACCCAAAGTTGGTCAAGGAATACTCGATTTCTCGTCCCCTGGATAATGTTTTCGTCGTACCGAAGGAATTCTGTCTACCCACAGGCCATTCCGCATCGTTCGACAACCGATTTTCTTCGACCGGATCGGCATAAATAGGCAATAATCGAGATCCATCGAGGAAAAAATCGAAATGGACGAGAAAAAACAATACTTGGTCAAGGAAAACTCGATTTCTCGGCCCCCGGGAAATGTTTTCCTCGTACCGAAGGAATGTTGTAACCCACAGGACAATGCGCATCGTCCGGTAACCGATTTTCTTCGACCAGATCGACGTAAATATGCAATAATCAAGATCCATCGAGGAAAAAATCGAAACGGACGAGAAAAAACCAAAGTTGGTTGAGTAAAACTCGATTTCTCGGCCCCCGGGTAATATTTTCCTCGTACCGAAGGAATGTTGTTTACTCACAGGGCAATCCGCATCGTTCGGCAACCGATTTTCTTCGACCGGATCGACATAAATGGGCAATGATCGAGATCCATCGAGGAAAAAATTAAAACAGACGAGAAAAAACCAAAGTTGGTCGAGGAAAACTCGATTTCTTGGCCCCCGGGTTAAGTTTTCCTCGTACTGAAGGAATGCTGTCCACCCACAGGCCATTCTGCATCGTCCAGCAACCGATGTTCTTTGATCGGATCGATGTAAATGGGAATAGATCGAGATCCATCGAGGAAAAAATTAAAACGGACGAGAAAAAACCAAAGTTGGTCGAGGAAAACTCGATTTCTTAGCCCCCGGGTAATATTTTCCTCGTACCGAAGAAATGCTGTCCACCCACAGGCCATTCCGCGTCGTCCAGCAACTGATTTTCTTCGATCAGATAGATGTAAATGGGAATTAATTGAGATCCATCGAGGAAAAAATCAAAACAAACGAGAAAAAACCAATGTTGGTTGAGGAAAACTTGATTTCTCGGCCCCCAGGTAATGTTTTCCTCGTACCGAAGGAATGCTCTCTATCCAAAGGCCATTCTGCATCGTCCGACAACCGATTTTCTTGGACCGGATCGACGTAAATGGGCAATGATCAAGATCCATCGAGGAAAAACGGACGAGAAAAACCCAAAGTTGGTCAAGGAATACTCGATTTCTTGTCCCCCGGGTAATGTTTTCGTCGTGCCGAAGGAATATTGTCTACCCACATGCCATTCCGCATCATCCGGCAACCGATTTTCTTCGACCGGATCGATGTAAATGGGAATTGATCGAGATCCATCAAGGAAAAAATCGAAACAGACGAAAAAAAACCAAAGTTGGTCGAGGAAAACTCGATTACTCGACCCCGGGTAATGTTTTCCTCATACCGAAGGAATGCTGCCTACCCACAGGCCATTCTGCATCGTCCGGCAACCGATTTTCTTCGACCGGATCGACGTAAATGGGCAATGATCAAGATCCATCGAGGAAAAATTCAAAATAGACGAGAAAAAACTAAAGTTGGTCGAGGAAAAATCGATTTCTCGGCCCCCGGGTAATGTTTTCCTCGTACCGAAGGAATGGTGTCTACCCACAGGCCATTCCGCATCGTCTGGGAACCGATTTTCTTTGGCCAGATCGACGTAAATAGGCAATGATCGAGATCCATCGAGGAAAAAATCAAAACAGACGAGAAAAACCCAAAGTTGGTCAAGGAAAACTCGATTTCTCGGCCCCCGGGTAATGTTTTCCTCGTACCGAAGGAATGCTGTCCACCCACAGGCCAATCCGCATCGTTCGGCAACCGATTTTCTTCGACCAGAGGCAATGATCGATATCCATCAAGGAAAAAATCAAAACGGACGAGAAAAACCCAAAGTTGATCGATGAAAACTCGATTTCTCGGCCCCCGGGTAATGTTTTCGTCGTACCGAAGGAATTCTGTCTACCCACAGGCCATTCCGCATCGTTCGACAACCGATTTTCTTCGACTGTATCGGCGTAAATATGCAATAATCGAGATCCATCTAGGAAAAAATCGAAATGGACTAGAAAAAACCATACTTGGTCAAGGAAAACTCGATTTCTCGGCCCCCGGGGAATGTTTTCCTCGTACCGAAGGAATGCTGTAACCCACAGGACAATCCGCATCGTCCGGCAACCGATTTTCTTCGACCAGATCGACGTAAATGGGCAATGATCGAGATCCATCGAGGAAATAATCAAAACGGACGAGAAAAACCCAAAGTTGATCGATGAAAACTCGATTTCTCTGCCCCCGGGTAATGTTTTCGTCGTACCGAAGGAATTCTGTCTACCCACAGGCCATTCCACATCGTTCGACAACCGATTTTTTTCGACCGGATCGGCATAAATAGGCAATAATCGAGATCCATCGAGGAAAAAATCGAAATGGACGAGAAAAAACCATACTTGGTCGAGGAAAACTCGATTTCTCGGCCCCCGGGGAATGTTTTCCTCGTACCGAAGGAATGGTGTCTACCCACAGGCCAATCCGCATCGTCTGGGAACCGATTTTCTTCGGCCAGATCGACGTAGATAGGCAATGATCGAGATCCATCGAGGAAAAAATCAAAACGTACGAGAAAAACCCAAAGTTGGTCGAGGAAAACTCGATTTCTCGGCCCCCGGGTAATGTTTTCCTCGTACCGAAGGAATACTGTCTACCCACAGGCCATTCCGCGTCGTCCAGCAACCGATTTTCTTCGATCAGATAGATGTAAATGGGAATTGATCGAGATCCATCGAGGAATAAATCAAAACAAACGAGAAAAAACCAAGGTTGGTTGAGGAAAACTCGATTTCTCGGCCCCCAGGTAATGTTTTCCTCGTATCGAAGGAATGCTCTCTATCCACAGGCCATTCTGCATCGTCCGACAACCGATTTTCTTGGACTGGATCGACGTAAATGGGCAATGATTAGGATCCATCGAGGAAAAACTCGAAATGGACGAGAAAAAACTAAACTTGGTCGAGGAAAACTCGATTTCTCGGCCCCCAGGGAATGTTTTCCTCGTACCGAAAGAATGCTGTAACCCACAGGACAATCCGCATCGTCCGGCAACTGATTTTCTTCGACCAGATCGATGTAAATGGGCAATGATCGAGATCCATCGAGGAAAAAATCAAAACGGACGAGAAAAACCCAAAGTTGATCGATGAAAACTCGATTTCTCGGCCCCCGGGTAATGTTTTCGTCGTACCGAAGGAATTCTGTCTACCCACAGGCCATTCCGCATCGTTCGACAACCGATTTTCTTCGACCGGATTGGCATAAATAGGCAATAATCAAGATCCATCGAGGAAAAAATCGAAATGGACTAGAAAAAACCATACTTGGTCAAGGAAAACTTGATTTCTCGGCTCCCGGGGAATGTTTTCCTCGTACCGAAGGAATGCTGTAACCCACAGGACAATCCGCATCGTCCGGCAACCGATTTTCTTCGACCAGATCGACGTAAATGGGCAATGATCGAGATCCATCGAGGAAAAAATCAAAACGGACGAGAAAAACCCAAAGTTGATCGATGAAAACTCGATTTCTCGGCCCCCGGGTAATGTTTTCGTCGTACCGAAGGAATTCTGTCTACCCACAGGCCATTCCGCATCGTTCGACAACCGATTTTCTTTGACCGGATCGGCATAAATACGCAATAATCGAGATCCATCGAGGAGAAAATCGAAATGGCCGAGAAAAAACCATACTTGGTCAAGGAAAACTCGATTTCTCGGCCCCCGGGGAATATTTTCCTCGTACCGAAGGAATGGTGTAACCCACAGGACAATCCGCATCGTCCGGCAACCGATTTTCTTCGACCAGATCGACATAAATAGGCAATAATCGAGATCCATCGAGGAAAAAATCGAAACTGACGAGAAAAAACCAAAGTTGGTCGAGGAAAACTCGATTTCTCGGCCCCCGGGTAATGTTTTCCTCGTACCGAAGGAATGTTTTTTACTCACAGGGCAATCTGCATCGTCCGGCAACCGATTTTCTTCGACCGGATCGACGTAAATGGGCAATGATCGAGATCCATCGAGGATAAAATTAAAACGGACGAGAAAAAACCAAAGTTGGTCGGGGGAAACTCGACTTCTCGGCCCCCGGGTAATGTTTTCCTCGTACCGAAGGAATGCTGTCCACCCACAGGCCATTCTGCATCGTCCAGCAACCGATGTTCTTCGATCGGATCGATGTAAATGGGAATAGATCGAGATCCATCGAGGAAAAAATCAAAACAGACGAGCAAAAACCAAAGTTGGTCAGGGAAAACTCGATTTCTCGGCCCCCGGGTAATGTTTTCCTCGTACCGAAGGAATCCTGTCTATCCACAAGCCATTCCGCATCGTCCGACAACCGATTTTCTTTGACCGGATCGACGTAAATGGGCAATGATCAAGATCCATCGAGGGAAAACTCGAAATGGACGAGAAAAAACCAAAGTTGGTCGAGGAAAACTCGATTTCTCGGCCCCCGGGTAATGTTTTCCTCGTACCGAAGGAATGCTGTCTACCCACAGGCCAATCGGCATCGTCCAGCAACCGATTTTCTTTGGCCAGATCGACGTAAATAGGCAATGATCGATATCCATCAAGGAAAAAATCAAAACGGACGAGAAAAACCCAAAGTTGATCGATGAAAACTCGATTTCTTGGCCCCCGGGTAATGTTTTCGTCGTACCGAAGGAATTCTGTCTACCCACAGGCCATTCCACATCGTTCGACAACCGATTTTCTTCGACCGGATCGGCGTAAATATGCAATAATCGAGATCCATCGAGGAAAAAATCGAAATGGACTAGAAAAAACCATACTTGGTCAAGGAAAACTCGATTTCTCGGCCCCCGGGGAATGTTTTCCTCGTACCGAAGGAATGCTGTAACCCACAGGACAATCCGCATCGTCCGGCAACCGATTTTCTTTGACCAGATCGACGTAAATGTGCAATGATCGAGATCAATCGAGGAAAAAATCAAAACGGACGAGAAAAACCCAAAGTTGATCGATGAAAACTCGATTTCTCGGCCCCCGGGTAATGTTTTCGTCGTACCGAAGGAATTCTGTCTACCCACAGGCCATTCCGCATCGTTCGACAACCGATTTTCTTCGACTGTATCGGCGTAAATATGCAATAATCGAGATCCATCTAGGAAAAAATCGAAATGGACTAGAAAAAACCATACTTGGTCAAGGAAAACTCGATTTCTCGGCCCCCGGGGAATGTTTTCCTCGTACCGAAGGAATGCTGTAACCCACAGGACAATCCGCATCGTCCGGCAACCGATTTTCTTCGACCAGATCGACGTAAATGGGCAATGATCGAGATCCATCGAGGAAATAATCAAAACGGACGAGAAAAACCCAAAGTTGATCGATGAAAACTCGATTTCTCTGCCCCCGGGTAATGTTTTCGTCGTACCGAAGGAATTCTGTCTACCCACAGGCCATTCCACATCGTTCGACAACCGATTTTTTTCGACCGGATCGGCATAAATAGGCAATAATCGAGATCCATCGAGGAAAAAATCGAAATGGACGAGAAAAAACCATACTTGGTCGAGGAAAACTCGATTTCTCGGCCCCCGGGGAATGTTTTCCTCGTACCGAAGGAATGGTGTCTACCCACAGGCCAATCCGCATCGTCTGGGAACCGATTTTCTTCGGCCAGATCGACGTAGATAGGCAATGATCGAGATCCATCGAGGAAAAAATCAAAACGTACGAGAAAAACCCAAAGTTGGTCGAGGAAAACTCGATTTCTCGGCCCCCGGGTAATGTTTTCCTCGTACCGAAGGAATACTGTCTACCCACAGGCCATTCCGCGTCGTCCAGCAACCGATTTTCTTCGATCAGATAGATGTAAATGGGAATTGATCGAGATCCATCGAGGAATAAATCAAAACAAACGAGAAAAAACCAAGGTTGGTTGAGGAAAACTCGATTTCTCGGCCCCCAGGTAATGTTTTCCTCGTATCGAAGGAATGCTCTCTATCCACAGGCCATTCTGCATCGTCCGACAACCGATTTTCTTGGACTGGATCGACGTAAATGGGCAATGATTAGGATCCATCGAGGAAAAACTCGAAATGGACGAGAAAAAACTAAACTTGGTCGAGGAAAACTCGATTTCTCGGCCCCCAGGGAATGTTTTCCTCGTACCGAAAGAATGCTGTAACCCACAGGACAATCCGCATCGTCCGGCAACTGATTTTCTTCGACCAGATCGATGTAAATGGGCAATGATCGAGATCCATCGAGGAAAAAATCAAAACGGACGAGAAAAACCCAAAGTTGATCGATGAAAACTCGATTTCTCGGCCCCCGGGTAATGTTTTCGTCGTACCGAAGGAATTCTGTCTACCCACAGGCCATTCCGCATCGTTCGACAACCGATTTTCTTCGACCGGATTGGCATAAATAGGCAATAATCAAGATCCATCGAGGAAAAAATCGAAATGGACTAGAAAAAACCATACTTGGTCAAGGAAAACTTGATTTCTCGGCTCCCGGGGAATGTTTTCCTCGTACCGAAGGAATGCTGTAACCCACAGGACAATCCGCATCGTCCGGCAACCGATTTTCTTCGACCAGATCGACGTAAATGGGCAATGATCGAGATCCATCGAGGAAAAAATCAAAACGGACGAGAAAAACCCAAAGTTGATCGATGAAAACTCGATTTCTCGGCCCCCGGGTAATGTTTTCGTCGTACCGAAGGAATTCTGTCTACCCACAGGCCATTCCGCATCGTTCGACAACCGATTTTCTTTGACCGGATCGGCATAAATACGCAATAATCGAGATCCATCGAGGAGAAAATCGAAATGGCCGAGAAAAAACCATACTTGGTCAAGGAAAACTCGATTTCTCGGCCCCCGGGGAATATTTTCCTCGTACCGAAGGAATGGTGTAACCCACAGGACAATCCGCATCGTCCGGCAACCGATTTTCTTCGACCAGATCGACGTAAATAGGCAATAATCGAGATCCATCGAGGAAAAAATCGAAACTGACGAGAAAAAACCAAAGTTGGTCGAGGAAAACTCGATTTCTCGGCCCCCGGGTAATGTTTTCCTCGTACCGAAGGAATGTTTTTTACTCACAGGGCAATCTGCATCGTCCGGCAACCGATTTTCTTCGACCGGATCGACGTAAATGGGCAATGATCGAGATCCATCGAGGATAAAATTAAAACGGACGAGAAAAAACCAAAGTTGGTCGGGGGAAACTCGACTTCTCGGCCCCCGGGTAATGTTTTCCTCGTACCGAAGGAATGCTGTCCACCCACAGGCCATTCTGCATCGTCCAGCAACCGATGTTCTTCGATCGGATCGATGTAAATGGGAATAGATCGAGATCCATCGAGGAAAAAATCAAAACAGACGAGCAAAAACCAAAGTTGGTCAGGGAAAACTCGATTTCTCGGCCCCCGGGTAATGTTTTCCTCGTACCGAAGGAATCCTGTCTATCCACAAGCCATTCCGCATCGTCCGACAACCGATTTTCTTTGACCGGATCGACGTAAATGGGCAATGATCAAGATCCATCGAGGGAAAACTCGAAATGGACGAGAAAAAACCAAAGTTGGTCGAGGAAAACTCGATTTCTCGGCCCCCGGGTAATGTTTTCCTCGTACCGAAGGAATGCTGTCTACCCACAGGCCAATCGGCATCGTCCAGCAACCGATTTTCTTTGGCCAGATCGACGTAAATAGGCAATGATCGATATCCATCAAGGAAAAAATCAAAACGGACGAGAAAAACCCAAAGTTGATCGATGAAAACTCGATTTCTTGGCCCCCGGGTAATGTTTTCGTCGTACCGAAGGAATTCTGTCTACCCACAGGCCATTCCACATCGTTCGACAACCGATTTTCTTCGACCGGATCGGCGTAAATATGCAATAATCGAGATCCATCGAGGAAAAAATCGAAATGGACTAGAAAAAACCATACTTGGTCAAGGAAAACTCGATTTCTCGGCCCCCGGGGAATGTTTTCCTCGTACCGAAGGAATGCTGTAACCCACAGGACAATCCGCATCGTCCGGCAACCGATTTTCTTTGACCAGATCGACGTAAATGTGCAATGATCGAGATCAATCGAGGAAAAAATCAAAACGGACGAGAAAAACCCAAAATTGATCGATGAAAACTCGATTTCTCGGCCCCCGGGTAATGTTTTCGTCGTACCGAAGGAATTCTGTCTACCCACAGGCCATTCCACATCGTTCGACAACAGATTTTCTTCGACCGGATCGGCATAAATAGGCAATAATCGAGATCCATCGAGGAAAAAATCGAAATGGACGAGAAAAAACCATACTTGGTCAAGGAAAACTCGATTTCTCGGCCCCCGGGGAATGTTTTCCTCGTACCGAAGGAATGCTGTAACCCACAGGACAATCCGCATCGTCCGGCAACCGATTTTCTTCGACCACATCGACGTAAATAGGCAATAATCGAGATCCATCAAGGAAAAAATCGAAACGGACGAGAAAAAACCAAAGGTTGTTAAGGAAAACTCGATTTTTCGGCCCCCGGGTAATGTTTTCCTCGTACCGAAGGAATGTTGTTTACTCATAGGGCAATCCGCATCGTCCGGCAACCGATTTTCTTCGACCGGATCGACGTAAATGGGCAATGATCGAGATCCATCGAGGAAAAAATTAAAACGGACGAGAAAAAACCAAAGTTGGTCTAGGAAAACTCGATTTCTCGGCCCCCGGATAATGTTTTCCTCGTACCGAAGGAATGCTGTCCACCCACAGGCCATTATGCATCGTCCAGCAACCGATGTTCTTCGATCGGATCGATGTAAATGGGAATAGATCGAGATCCATCGAGGAAAAAATCAAAACAGACGAGCAAAAACCAAAGTTGGTCGAGGAAAACTCGATTTCTCGGCCCCCGGGTAATGTTTTCCTCGTACCGAAGGAATCCTGTCTATCCACAAGCCATTCCGCATCGTCCGACAACCGATTTTCTTCGACCGGATCGACGTAAATGGGCAATGATCAAGATCCATCGAGGAAAAACTCGAAATGGACGAGAAAAAACCAAAGTTGGTCGAGGAAAACTCGATTTCTCGGCCCCCGGGTAATGTTTTCCTCGTACCGAAGGAATGCTGTCTACGCACAGGCCAATCGGCATCGTCCGGCAACCGATTTTCTTCGACCGGATCGACGTAAATGGGCAATGATCGAGATCCATCGAGGAAAAAATCAAAACGGACGAGAAAAACCCAAAGTTGTCGAGGAAAACTCGATTTCTTGGTCCCCGGGTAATGTTTTCCTCGTACCGAACGAATGTTGTCCACCCACAGGCTATTCTGCATCGTTCAGCAAACGATTTTCTTTGACCGGATCGACGTAAATGGGCAATGATCAAGATCCAGCGAGGAAAAATTCAAAATGGACGAGAAAAAACCAAAGTTGGTCGAGGAAAATTCGATTTCTCGGCCCCCGGGGAATGTTTTCCTCGTACCGAAGGAATGGTGTCTACCCACAGGCCAATCCGTATCATCTGGGAACCGATTTTCTTCGGCCAGATCGACGTAAATAGGCAATGATCGAGATCCATCGAGGAGAAAATCAAAACGGACGAGAAAAACCCAAAGTTGGTCGAGGAAAACTCGATTTCTCGGCCCCCGGGTAATGTTTTCCTCGTACCGAAGGAATACTGTCTACCCACAGGCCATTCCGCATCGTTCGACGACTGGTTTTCTTCGACCGGATCAACGTAAATGGGCAATGATCGAGATCCAGTGAGGAAAAAATCGAAACGGACGAGAAAAAACCAAAGTTGGTCGAGGAAAACTCGATTTCTCGGTCCCCGGGTAATGTTTTCCTCGTACCGAAGGAATGTTGTTTACCCGCAGGCCAATCCGCATCGTTCGGCAACCGATTTTCTTCGACCGGATCGACGTAAATGGGCAATGATTGATATCCATCGAGGTAAAAATTAAAATGAACGAGAAAAAACCAAAGTTTGTCGAGGAAAACTCGATTTCTTGGCCCCCGGGTACTGTTTTCCTCGTACCGAAGGAACGCTGTCTACCCACAGGCCAACCTGCATCGTCCGCCAACCGATTTTCTTTGACCGGATCAAAGTAAATGGGCAATGATCGAGATCCATCGAGGAAAAAATCAAAACAGACGAGAAAAACCCAAAGTTGGTCAAGGAATACTCGATTTCTCGTCCCCCGGGTAATGTTTTCGTCGTACTGAAGGGATACTGTCTACCCACAGGCCAATCCGCATCGTTCGGCAACCAATTTTCTTCGACCGGATCGACGTAAATGGGCAATGATCGATATCCATCGAGGAAAAAATTCAAAACGGACGAGAAAAAACCAAAGTTGGTCGAGGAAAACTCAATTTCTTGGCCCCCGGGTAATGTTTTCCTCGTACCAAAGGAATGTTGTCTACCCACAGGCCAATCCGCATCGTCTGCCAACCGATTTTCTTTGACCGGATCGACGTAAATGGGCAATGATCAAGATCCATCGAGGGAAAACTCGAAATGGACGAGAAAAAACCAAAGTTGGTCGAGGAAAACTCGATTTCTCGGCCCCCGGGTAATGTTTTCCTCGTACCGAAGGAATGCTGTCTACCCACAGGCCAATCGGCATCGTCCAGCAACCGATTTTCTTCAGCCAGATCGACGTAAATAGGCAATGATCGATATCCATCAAGGAAAAAATCAAAACGGACGAGAAAAACCCAAAGTTGATCGATGAAAACTCGATTTCTTGGCCCCCGGGTAATGTTTTCGTCGTACCGAAGGAATTCTGTCTACCCACAGGCCATTCCACATCGTTCGACAACCGATTTTCTTCGACCGGATCGGCGTAAATATGCAATAATCGAGATCTATCGAGGAAAAAATCGAAATGGACTAGAAAAAACCATACTTGGTCAAGGAAAACTCTATTTCTCGGCCCCCGGGGAATGTTTTCCTCGTACCGAAGGAATGCTGTAACCCACAGGACAATCCGCATCGTCCGGCAACCGATTTTCTTCGACCAGATCGACGTAAATGTGCAATGATCGAGATCAATCGAGGAAAAAATCAAAACGGACGAGAAAAACCCAAAATTGATCGATGAAAACTCGATTTCTCGGCCCTCGGGTAATGTTTTCGTCGTACCGAAGGAATTCTGTCTACCCACAGGCCATTCCACATCGTTCGACAACAGATTTTCTTCGACCGGATCGGCATAAATAGGCAATAATCGAGATCCATCAAGGAAAAAATCGAAATGGACGAGAAAAAACCATACTTGGTCAAGGAAAACTCGATTTCTCGGCCCCCGGGGAATGTTTTCCTCGTACCGAAGGAATGCTGTAACCCACAGGACAATCCGCATCGTCCGGCAACCGATTTTCTTCGACCACATCGACGTAAATAGGCAATAATCGAGATCCATCAAGGAAAAAATCGAAACGGACGAGAAAAAACCAAAGTTGGTTAAGGAAAACTCGATTTTTCGGCCCCCGGGTAATGTTTTCCTCGTACCGAAGGAATGTTGTTTACTCATAGGGCAATCCGCATCGTCCGGCAACCGATTTTCTTCGACCGGATCGACGTAAATGGGCAATGATCGAGATCCATCGAGGAAAAAATTAAAACGGACGAGAAAAAACCAAAGTTGGTCTAGGAAAACTCGATTTCTCGGCCCCCGGATAATGTTTTCCTCGTACCGAAGGAATGCTGTCCACCCACAGGCCATTATGCATCGTCCAGCAACCGATGTTCTTCGATCGGATCGATGTAAATGGGAATAGATCGAGATCCATCGAGGAAAAAATCAAAACAGACGAGCAAAAACCAAAGTTGGTCGAGGAAAACTCGATTTCTCGGCCCCCGGGTAATGTTTTCCTCGTACCGAAGGAATCCTGTCTATCCACAAGCCATTCCGCATCGTCCGACAACCGATTTTCTTCGACCGGATCGACGTAAATGGGCAATGATCAAGATCCATCGAGGAAAAACTCGAAATGGACGAGAAAAAACCAAAGTTGGTCGAGGAAAACTCGATTTCTCGGCCCCCGGGTAATGTTTTCCTCGTACCGAAGGAATGCTGTCTACGCACAGGCCAATCGGCATCGTCCGGCAACCGATTTTCTTCGACCGGATCGACGTAAATGGGCAATGATCGAGATCCATCGAGGAAAAAATCAAAACGGACGAGAAAAACCCAAAGTTGTCGAGGAAAACTCGATTTCTTGGTCCCCGGGTAATGTTTTCCTCGTACCGAACGAATGTTGTCCACCCACAGGCTATTCTGCATCGTTCAGCAAACGATTTTCTTTGACCGGATCGACGTAAATGGGCAATGATCAAGATCCAGCGAGGAAAAATTCAAAATGGACGAGAAAAAACCAAAGTTGGTCGAGGAAAACTCGATTTCTCGGCCCCCGGGGAATGTTTTCCTCGTACCGAAGGAATGGTGTCTACCCACAGGCCAATCCGTATCATCTGGGAACCGATTTTCTTCGGCCAGATCGACGTAAATAGGCAATGATCGAGATCCATCGAGGAGAAAATCAAAACGGACGAGAAAAACCCAAAGTTGGTCGAGGAAAACTCGATTTCTCGGCCCCCGGGTAATGTTTTCCTCGTACCGAAGGAATACTGTCTACCCACAGGCCATTCCGCATCGTTCGACGACTGGTTTTCTTCGACCGGATCAACGTAAATGGGCAATGATCGAGATCCAGTGAGGAAAAAATCGAAACGGACGAGAAAAAACCAAAGTTGGTCGAGGAAAACTCGATTTCTCGGTCCCCGGGTAATGTTTTCCTCGTACCGAAGGAATGTTGTTTACCCGCAGGCCAATCCGCATCGTTCGGCAACCGATTTTCTTCGACCGGATCGATGTAAATGGGCAATGATTGATATCCATCGAGGAAAAAATTAAAATGAACGAGAAAAAACCAAAGTTTGTCGAGGAAAACTCGATTTCTTGGCCCCCGGGTACTGTTTTCCTCGTACCGAAGGAACGCTGTCTACCCACAGGCCAACCTGCATCGTCCGCCAACCGATTTTCTTTGACCGGATCAAAGTAAATGGGCAATGATCGAGATCCATCGAGGAAAAAATCAAAACAGACGAGAAAAACCCAAAGTTGGTCAAGGAATACTCGATTTCTCGTCCCCCGGGTAATGTTTTCGTCGTACTGAAGGGATACTGTCTACCCACAGGCCAATCCGCATCGTTCGGCAACCAATTTTCTTCGACCGGATCGACGTAAATGGGCAATGATCGATATCCATCGAGGAAAAAATTCAAAACGGACGAGAAAAAACCAAAGTTGGTCGAGGAAAACTCAATTTCTTGGCCCCCGGGTAATGTTTTCCTCGTACCAAAGGAATGTTGTCTACCCACAGGCCAATCCGCATCGTCTGCCAACCGATTTTCTTCGACCAGATCGACGTAAATGGGCAATGATCGAGATCCATCGAGGAAAAATTCGAAATGGACGAGAAAAAACTAAAGTTGGTCGAGGAAAACTCGATTTCTCGGCCCCCGGGTAATGTTTTCGTCGTACCGAAGGAATGGTGTCTACCCACAGGCCATTCCGCATCGTTCGACAACCGATTTTCTTCGACCGGATCGGCGTAAATAGGCAATAATCGAGATCCATCGAGGAAAAAATCGAAATGGACGAGAAAAAACCAAATTTGGTCAAGGAAAACTCGATTTCTCGGCCCCCGAAGAATGTTTTCCTCGTACCGAAGGAATGCTGTAATCCACAGGACAATCCGCATCGTCCGGCAACCGATTTTCTTCGACCAGATCGACGTAAATGGGCAATGATCGAGATCCATCGAGGAAAAAATTAAAACAGACGAGAAAAAACCAAATTTGGTCGAGGAAAACTCGATTTCTAAGCCCCCGGGTAATGTTTTCGTTGTACCGAAGGAATACTGTCTACCCACAGGCCATTCCGCATCGTTCGACAACCGATTTTCTTCGACCGGATCGGCGTAAATAGGCAATAATCGAGATCCATCGAGGAAAAAATCGAAACGGACGAGAAAAAACCAAAGTTGGTTGAGGAAAACTTGATTTCTCGGCCCCCGGGTAATGTTTTCCTCGTATCGAAGGAATGTTGTTTACTCACAGGGCAATCCGCATCGTCCGGCAACCGATTTTCTTCGACCGGATCGACGTAAATGGGCAATGATCGAGATCCATCGAGGAAAAAATTAAAACGGACGAGGAAAAACCAAAGTTGGTCGAGGAAAACTCAATTTCTCGGCCCCCGGGTAATGTTTTCCTCGTACTGAAGGAATGCTGTCCACCCACAGGCCATTCTGCATCGTCCAGCAACTGATGTTCTTCGATCGGATCGATGTAAATGGGAATTGATCGAGATCCATCAAGGAAAAAATCAAAACAGACGAGCAAAAACCAAAGTTGGTTGAGGAAAACTCGATTTCTCGGCCCCCGGGGAATGTTTTCCTCGTACCGAAGGAATGCTGTAACCCACAGGACAATCCGCATCGTCCGGCAACCGATTTTCTTCGACCAGATCGACGTAAATGTGCAATGATGGAGATCAATCGAGGAAAAAATCAAAACGGACGAGAAAAACCCAAAGTTGATCGATGAAAACTCGATTTCTCGGCCCCCGGGTAATGTTTTCGTCGTACCGAAGGAATTCTGTCTACCCACAGGCCATTCCACATCGTTCGACAACAGATTTTCTTCGACCGGATCGGCATAAATAGGCAATAATCGAGATCCATCGAGGAAAAAATCGAAATGGACGAGAAAAAACCATACTTGGTCAAGGAAAACTCGATTTCTCGGCCCCCGGGGAATGTTTTCCTCGTACCGAAGGAATGCTGTAACCCACAGGACAATCCGCATCGTCCGGCAACCGATTTTCTTCGACCACATCGACGTAAATAGGCAATAATCGAGATCCATCAAGGAAAAAATCGAAACGGACGAGAAAAAACCAAAGTTGGTTGAGGAAAACTCGATTTCTCGGCCCCCGGGTAATGTTTTCCTCGTACCGAAGGAATGTTGTTTACTCATAGGGCAATCCGCATCGTCCGGCAACCGATTTTCTTCGACCGGATCGACGTAAATGGGCAATGATCGAGATCCATCGAGGAAAAAATCGAAACGGACGAGAAAAAACCAAAGTTGGTCTAGGAAAACTCGATTTCTCGGCCCCCGGATAATGTTTTCCTCGTACCGAAGGAATGCTGTCCACCCACAGGCCATTATGCATCGTCCAGCAACCGATGTTCTTCGATCGGATCGATGTAAATGGGAATAGATCGAGATCCATCGAGGAAAAAATCAAAACAGACGAGCAAAAACCAAAGTTGGTCGAGGAAAACTCGATTTCTCGGCCCCCGGGTAATGTTTTCCTCGTACCGAAGGAATCCTGTCTATCCACAAGCCATTCCGCATCGTCCGACAACCGATTTTCTTCGACCGGATCGACGTAAATGGGCAATGATCAAGATCCATCGAGGAAAAACTCGAAATTGACGAGAAAAAACCAAAGTTGGTCGAGGAAAACTCGATTTCTCGGCCCCCGGGTAATGTTTTCCTCGTACCGAAGGAATGCTGTCTACCCACAGGCCAATCGGCATCGTCCGGCAACCGATTTTCTTCGACCGGATCGACGTAAATGGGCAATGATCGAGATCCATCGAGGAAAAAATCAAAACGGACGAGAAAAACCCAAAGTTGTCGAGGAAAACTCGAT
Organism: Lepidium didymum; assembly: GCA_963920545.1. Classification (NCBI taxonomy): domain Eukaryota; kingdom Viridiplantae; phylum Streptophyta; class Magnoliopsida; order Brassicales; family Brassicaceae; genus Lepidium; species Lepidium didymum. Next base: position 10,287,638 of record OY986981.1, on the reverse strand, counting down.
TTCTTGGTCCCCGGGTAATGTTTTCCTCGTACCGAACGAATGTTGTCCACCCACAGGCTATTCTGCATCGTTCAGCAAACGATTTTCTTCGACCGGATCGACGTAAATGGGCAATGATCAAGATCCAGCGAGGAAAAATTCAAAATGGACGAGAAAAAACCAAAGTTGGTCGAGGAAAACTCGATTTCTCGGCCCCCGGGGAATGTTTTCCTCGTACCGAAGGAATGGTGTCTACCCACAGGCCAATCCGTATCATCTGGGAACCGATTTTCTTCGGCCAGATCGACGTAAATAGGCAATGATCGAGATCCATCGAGGAGAAAATCAAAACGGACGAGAAAAACCCAAAGTTGGTCGAGGAAAACTCGATTTCTCAGCCCCCGGGTAATGTTTTCCTCGTACCGAAGGAATACTGTCTACCCACAGGCCATTCCGCATCGTTCGACGACTGATTTTCTTCGACCGGATCAACGTAAATGGGCAATGATCGAGATCCAGTGAGAAAAAAATCGAAACGGACGAGAAAAAACCAAAGTTGGTCGAGGAAAACTCGATTTCTCGGTCCCCGGGTAATGTTTTCCTCGTACCGAAGGAATATTGTTTACCCGCAGGCCAATCCGCATCGTTCGGCAACCGATTTTCTTCGACCGGATCGACGTAAATGGGCAATGATTGATATCCATCGAGGAAAAAATTAAAATGAACGAGAAAAAACCAAAGTTTGTCGAGGAAAACTCGATTTCTTGGCCCCCGGGTAATGTTTTCCTCGTACCAAAGGAACGCTGTCTACCCACAGGCCAACCTGCATCGTCCGCCAACCGATTTTCTTTGACCGGATCAAAGTAAATGGGCAATGATTGAGATCCATCGAGGAAAAAATCAAAACAGACGAGAAAAACCCAAAGTTGGTCAAGGAATACTCGATTTCTCGTCCCCCGGGTAATGTTTTCGTCGTACTGAAGGGATACTGTCTACCCACAGGCCAATCCGCATCGTTTGGCAACCGATTTTCTTCGACCGGATCGACGTAAATGGGCAATGATCGATATCCATCGAGGAAAAAATTCAAAACGGACGAGAAAAAACCAAAGTTGGTCGAGGAAAACTCGATTTCTTGACCCCCGGGTAATGTTTTCCTCGTACCGAAGGAATGCTGTAACCCACAGGACAATCCGCATCGTCCGGCAACCGATTTTCTTCGACCAGATCGACGTAAATGTGCAATGATCGAGATCAATCGAGGAAAAAATCAAAACGGACGAGAAAAACCCAAAGTTGATCGATGAAAACTCGATTTCTCGGCCCCCGAGTAATGTTTTCGTCGTACCGAAGGAATGGTGTCTACCCACGGGCCATTCCGCATCGTTCGACAACCGATTTTCTTCGACCGGATCGGCGTAAATAGGCAATAATCGAGATCCATCGAGAAAAAAATCGAAATGGACGAGAAAAAACAAAATTTGGTCAAGGAAAACTCGATTTCTCGGCCCCCGAAGAATGTTTTCCTCGTACCGAAGGAATGCTGTAATCCACAGGACAATCCGCATCGTCCGGCAACCGATTTTCTTTGACCAGATCGACGTAAATGGGCAATGATCGAGATCCATCGAGGAAAAAATTAAAATAGACGAGAAAAAACCAAAGTTGGTCGAGGAAAACTCGATTTCTAAGCCCCCGGGTAATGTTTTCGTTGTACCGAAGGAATACTGTCTACCCACAGGCCATTCCGCATCGTTCGACAACCGATTTTCTTCGACCGGATCGGCGTAAATAGGCAATAATCGAGATCCATCGAGGAAAAAATCGAAACGGACGAGAAAAAACCAAAGTTGGTTGAGGAAAACTTGATTTCTCGGCCCCCGGGTAATGTTTTCCTCGTATCGAAGGAATGTTGTTTACTCACAGGGCAATCCGCATCGTCCGGCAACCGATTTTCTTCGACCGGATCGACGTAAATGGGCAATGATCGAGATCCATCGAGGAAAAAATTAAAACGGACGAGGAAAAACCAAAGTTGGTCGAGGAAAACTCGATTTCTCGGCCCCCGGGTAATGTTTTCCTCGTACTGAAGGAATGCTGTCCACCCACAGGCCATTCTGCATCGTCCAGCAACTGATGTTCTTCGATCGGATCGATGTAAATGGGAATTGATCGAGATCCATCAAGGAAAAAATCAAAACAGACGAGCAAAAACCAAAGTTGGTTGAGGAAAACTCGATTTCTCGGCCCCCGGGGAATGTTTTCCTCGTACCGAAGGAATGCTGTAACCCACAGGACAATCCGCATCGTCCGGCAACCGATTTTCTTCGACCAAATCGACGTAATTGTGCAATGATCGAGATCAATCGAGGAAAAAATCAAAACGGACGAGAAAAACCCAAAGTTGATCGATGAAAACTCGATTTCTCGGCCCCCGGGTAATGTTTTCGTCTTACCGAAGGAATTCTGTCTACCCACAGGCCATTCCGCATCGTTCGACAACCGATTTTCTTCGACCGGATCGGCGTAAATAGGCAATAATCGAGATCCATCGAGGAAAAAATCGAAACGGACGAGAAAAAACCAAAGTTGGTTGAGGAAAACTTGATTTCTCGGCCCCCGGGTAATGTTTTCCTCGTATCGAAGGAATGTTGTTTACTCACAGGGCAATCCGCATCGTCCGGCAACCGATTTTCTTCGACCGGATCGACGTAAATGGGCAATGATCGAGATCCATCGAGGAAAAAATTAAAACGGACGAGGAAAAACCAAAGTTGGTCGAGGAAAACTCGATTTCTCGGCCCCCGGGTAATGTTTTCCTCGTACTGAAGGAATGCTGTCCACCCACAGGCCATTCTGCATCGTCCAGCAACTGATGTTCTTCGATCGGATCGATGTAAATGGGAATTGATCGAGATCCATCAAGGAAAAAATCAAAACAGACGAGCAAAAACCAAAGTTGGTTGAGGAAAACTCGATTTCTCGGCCCCCGGGGAATGTTTTCCTCGTACCGAAGGAATGCTGTAACCCACAGGACAATCCGCATCGTCCGGCAACCGATTTTCTTCGACCAAATCGACGTAATTGTGCAATGATCGAGATCAATCGAGGAAAAAATCAAAACGGACGAGAAAAACCCAAAGTTGATCGATGAAAACTCGATTTCTCGGCCCCCGGGTAATGTTTTCGTCTTACCGAAGGAATTCTGTCTACCCACAGGCCATTCCACATCGTTCGACAACAGATTTTCTTCGACCAGATCGGCATAAATAGGCAATAATCAAGATCCATCGAGGAAAAAATCGAAATGGACGAGAAAAAACCATACTTGGTCAAGGAAAACTCGATTTCTTGGCCCCCGGGGAATGTTTTCCTCGTACCGAAGGAATGCTGTAACCCACAGGACAATCCGCATCGTCCGGCAACCGATTTTCTTCGACCACATCGACGTAAATAGGCAATAATCGAGATCCATCAAGGAAAAAATCGAAACGGACGAGAAAAAACCAAAGTTGGTTGAGGAAAACTCGATTTCTCGGCCCCCGGGTAATGTTTTCCTCGTACCGAAGGAATGTTGTTTACTCATAGGGCAATCCGCATCGTCCGGCAACCGATTTTCTTCGACCGGATCGACGTAAATGGGCAATGATCGAGATCCATCGAGGAAAAAATTAAAACGGACGAGAAAAAACCAAAGTTGGTTTAGGAAAACTCGATTTCTCGGCCCCCGGATAATGTTTTCCTCGTACCGAAGGAATGCTGTCCACCCACAGGCCATTCTGCATCGTCCAGCAACCGATGTTCTTCGATCGGATCGATGTAAATGGGAATAGATCGAGATCCATCGAGGAAAAAATCAAAACAGACGAGCAAAAACCAAAGTTGGTCGAGGAAAACTCGATTTCTCGGCCCCCGGGTAATGTTTTCCTCGTACCGAAGGAATCCTGTCTATCCACAAGCCATTCCGCATCGTCCGACAACCGATTTTCTTCGACCGGATCGACGTAAATGGGCAATGATCGAGATCCATCGAGGAAAAAATCAAAACGGACGAGAAAAACCCAAAGTTGTCGAGGAAAACTCAATTTCTTGGTCCCCGGGTAATGTTTTCCTCGTACCGAACGAATGTTGTCCACCCACAGGCTATTCTGCATCGTTCAGCAAACGATTTTCTTCGACCGGATCGACGTAAATGGGCAATGATCAAGATCCATCGAGGAAAAATTCGAAATGGACGAGAAAAAACCAAAGTTGGTCGAGGAAAACTCGATTTCTCGGCCCCCGGGGAATGTTTTCCTTGTACCGAAGGAATGGTGTCTACCCACAGGCCAATCTGTATCGTCTGGGAACCGATTTTCTTCGGCCAGATCGACGTAAATAGGCAATGATCGAGATCAATCAAGGAAAAAATCAAAACGGACGAGAAAAACCCAAAGTTGGTCGAGGAAAACTCGATTTCTTAGCCCCCGGGTAATGTTTTCCTCGTACCGAAGGAATGCTGTCTACCCACAAGTCAATCCGCATCGTCCGCCAACCGATTTTCTTTGACCGAATCGACGTAAATGGGCAATGATCAAGATCCATCGAGGAAAAAATCAAAACGGACGAGAAAAACCCAAAGTTGGTCGAGGAAAACTCGATTTCTAGGCCCCCGGGTAATGTTTTCGTCGTACAGAAGGAATACTGTCTACCCACAGGCCATTCCGCATCGTTCGACAACCGATTCTCTTCGACTGGTCGACGTAAATGGGCAATGATCGAGATCCATCGAGGAAAAAATCAAAACGGACGAGAAAAAACCAAAGTTGGTCGAGGAAAACTCGATTTCTCGGCCCCCGGGTAATGTTTTCCTCGTACCGAAGGAATGGTGTCTGCCCACAAGCCATTCCGCATCGTCTGGCAACCGATTTTCTTTGATCGGATCGACGTAAATGGGCAATGATTGAGATCCATCGAGGAAAAAATCAAAATGGACGAGAAAAACCCAAAGTTGGTCGAGGAAAACTCGATTTCTCGGCCCCCGGGTAATGTTTTCGTCGTACCGAAGGAATACTGTCTACCCACAGGCCATTCCGCATCGTTCGACGACTTATTTTCTTCGACCGGATCGACGTAAATGGGCAATGATCGAGATCCATCGAGGAAAAAATTAAAATGGACGAGAAAAAACCAAAGTTGGTCGAGGAAAACTCGATTTCTAAGCCCCCGGGTAATGTTTTCGTCGTACCGAAGGAATACTGTCTACCCACAGGCCAATCCGCATCGTCTGGAAACCGATTTTCTTCGACCGGATCGACAAAAATGGGCAATGATCGAGATCCATCAAGGAAAAAATCAAAACGGACAAGAAAAAACCAAAGTTGGTCGAGGAAAACTCAATTTCTCGGCCCCGGGTAATGTTTTCCTCATACCGAAGGAATGCTGCCTACCCACAGGCCATTCTGCATCGTCTGGCAACCGATTTTCTTTGACCAGATCGACGTAAATGGGCAATGATCAAGATCCATCGAGGAAAAATTCGAAATGGACGAGAAAAAACCAAAATTGGTCGAGGAAAAGTCGATTTCTCGGCCCCCGGGTAATGTTTTCCTCGTACCGAAGGAATACTGTCTACCCACAGGCCATTCCGTATCGTTCGACGACTGATTTTCTTCGACCGGATCGACGTAAATGGGAAATGATCGAGATCCATCGAGGAAAAAATTGAAACGAACGAGAAAAAACCAAAGTTGGTCGAGGAAAACTCGATTTCTCGGTCCCCGGGTAATGTTTTCCTCATACCGAAGGAATGTTGTTTACCCGCAGGCCAATCCGCATCGTTCGGCAACCGATTTTCTTCGACCGGATCGACGAAAATGGGCAATGATCGATATCCATCGAGGAAAAAATTAAAACGGACGAGAAAAAACCAAAGTTGGTCGAGGAAAACTCGATTTCTAAGCCCCCAGGTAATGTTTTCGTCGTACCGAAGGAATACTGTCTACCCACAGGCCATTCCGCATCGTTCGACAACCGATTTTCTTCGACCAGATCGGCGTAAATAGGCAATAATCGAGATCCATCGAGGAAAAAATCGAAATGGACGAGAAAAAACCAAATTTGGTCAAGGAAAACTCGATTTCTCGGCCCCCGAAAAATGTTTTCCTCGTACCGAAGGAATGCTGTAACCCACAGGACAATCCGCATCGTCCGGCAACCGGTTTTCTTCGACCAGATCGACGTAAATGGGCAATGATCGAGATCCATCGAGGAAAAAATTAAAACAGACGAGAAAAAACAAAAGTTGGTCGAGGAAAACTCGATTTCTAAGCCCCCGGGTAATGTTTTCGTTGTACCGAAGGAATACTGTCTACCCACAGGCCATTCCGCATCGTTCGACAACCGATTTTCTTCGACCGGATCGACGTAAATGGGCAATGATCAAGATCCATCAAGGAAAAACTCAAAATGGACGAGAAAAAACCAAAGTTGGTCGAGGAAAACTCGATTTCTCGGTCCCCGGGTAATGTTTTCCTCGTACCGAAGGAATGTTGTTTACCCGCAGGCCAATCCGCATCGTTCGGCAACTGATTTTTTTCGACCGGATCGACGTAAATGGGCAATGATTGATATCCATCGAGGAAAAAATTAAAACGGACGAGAAAAAACCAAAGTTGGTCGAGGAAAACTCGATTTCTTGGCCTGCGGGTAATGTTTTCCTCGTACCGAAGGAATGCTGTCTACCCACAGGCCAATCCGCATCGTCCGCCAACCGATTTTCTTTGACCGGATCGACGTAAATGGGAAATGATCGAGATCAATCGAGGAAAAAATTGAAACAGACAAAAAAAACCAAAGTTGGTCGAGGAAAACTCGATTTCTCGGCCCCGAGTACTATTTTCCTTGTACCATAAGAATGCTGTCTACCCACAGGCCAATCCGCATCGTCCGGCAACCAATTTTCTTTGATCGGATCGACGTAAATGGGCAATGATCGAGATCCATCGAGGAAAAAATCAAAACGGACGAGAAAAACCCAAAGTTGGTCTAGGAAAACTCGAATTCTAGGCCCTCGGGTAATGTTTTCGTCGTACCGAAGGAATACTGTCTACCCACAGGCCATTCCGCATCGTTCGACAACCGATTCTCTTCGACCGGTCGACGTAAATGGGCAATGATTGAGATCCATCGAGGAAAAAATCAAAACAGACGAGAAAAAACCAAAGTTGGTCGAGGAAAACTCGATTTTTCGGCCCCCAGGTAATGTTTTCCTCGTACCGAAGGAATGGTGTCTGCCCACAGGCCATTCCGCATCGTCTGGCAACCGATTTTCTTTGATAAGATCGACGTAAATGGGCAATGATTGAGACCCATCGAGGAAAAAATTAAAACGGACGAGAAAAAACCAAAATTGGTCGAGGAAAACTCGATTTCTAAGCCCCCGGGTAATGTTTTCGTCGTACCGAAGGAATACTGTCTACCCACAGGCCAATCCGCATCGTCTCGAAACCAATTTTCTTCGACCGGATCGACAAAAATGGGCAATGATCGAGATCCATCAAGGAAAAAATCAAAATGGACAAGAAAAAACCAAAGTTGGTCGAGGAAAACTCAATTTCTCGGCCCCTGGGTAATGTTTTCCTCGTACCGAAGGAATGTTGTCTACCCATAGGTCAATCCGCATCGTCCGCCAACCGATTTTCTTCGACCGGATCGACGTAAATGGGCAATGATCGAGATCCATCGAGGAAAAAATCAAAACGGACGAGAAAAACCCAAAGTTGATCAAGGAATACTCGATTTCTCGTCCCCCGGATAATGTTTTCGTCGTACCGAAGGAATACTATCTACCCACATGCCATTCCGCATCGTCCGGCAACCGATTTTCTTCGATCGAATAGATGTAAATGGGAATTGATCGAGATCCATAAAGGAAAAAATTGAAACAGATGAAAAAAAACCAAAGTTGGTCGAGGAAAACTCGATTTCTCGGCCCCGAGTAATGTTTTCCTCATACCGAAGGAATGCTGCCTACCCACAGGCCATTCTGCATCGTCCGGCAACCGATTTTCTTCGACCGGATCGACGTAAATGGGCAATGATCAAGATCCATCGAGCAAAAATTCGAAATAGACGAGAAAAAACTAAAGTTGGTCGAGGAAAACTCGATTTCTCGGCCCCCCGGTAATGTTTTTCTCGTACCGAAGGAATGGTGTCTACCCACAGGCCAATCCGCATCGTCTGGGAACCGATTTTCTTCGGCCAGATCGACGTAAATAGGCAATGATCGAGATCCATCGAGGAAAAAATCAAAACGGACGAGAAAAACCCAAAGTTGGTCGAGGAATACTCGATTTCTCGTCCCCCGGGTAATGTTTTCGTCGTACCGAAGGAATATTGTCTACCCACAGGCCATTCCGCATCGTCCGGCAACCGATTTTCTTCGACCGCATCGACGTAAATGGGCAATGATCGAGATCCATCAAGGGAAAAATTGAAACGGACGAGAAAAAACCAAAGTTGGTCGAGGAAAACTCGATTTGTCGGTCCCCGGGCAAATGTTTTCCTCGTACCGAAGGAAGGTTGTTTACCCGCAGGCCAATCCGCATCGTCCGGCAACCGATTTTCTTCGACCGGATCGACGTAAATGGGCAATGATCGAGATCCATCGAGAAAAAAATTGAAACGGAAGAGAAAAAACCAAAGTTGGTCGAGGAAAACTCGATTTCTCGGTCCCCGGGTAATGTTTTCCTCGTACCGAAGGAATTCTGTCTACCCGCAGGCCAATCTGCATCGTTCGGCAACCGATTTTCTTCGACCGGATCGACGTAAATGGGCAATGATCGATATCCATCGAGGAAAAAATTAAAACGGACGAGAAAAAACCAAAGTTGGTCGAGGAAAACTCGATTTTTCGGCCCCCAGGTAATGTTTTCCTCGTACCGAAGGAATGGTGTCTGCCCACAGGCCATTCCGCATCGTCTGGCAACCGATTTTCTTTGATAAGATCGACGTAAATGGGCAATGATTGAGACCCATCGAGGAAAAAATTAAAACGGACGAGAAAAAACCAAAATTGGTCGAGGAAAACTCGATTTCTAAGCCCCCGGGTAATGTTTTCGTCGTACCGAAGGAATACTGTCTACCCACAGGCCAATCCGCATCGTCTCGAAACCAATTTTCTTCGACCGGATCGACAAAAATGGGCAATGATCGAGATCCATCGAGGAAAAAATCAAAATGGACAAGAAAAAACCAAAGTTGGTCGAGGAAAACTCAATTTCTCGGCCCCTGGGTAATGTTTTCCTCGTACCGAAGGAATGTTGTCTACCCATAGGTCAATCCGCATCGTCCGCCAACCGATTTTCTTCGACCGGATCGACGTAAATGGGCAATGATCGAGATCCATCGAGGAAAAAATCAAAACGGACGAGAAAAACCCAAAGTTGATCAAGGAATACTCGATTTCTCGTCCCCCGGATAATGTTTTCGTCGTACCGAAGGAATACTATCTACCCACATGCCATTCCGCATCGTCCGGCAACCGATTTTCTTCGATCGAATAGATGTAAATGGGAATTGATCGAGATCCATAAAGGAAAAAATTGAAACAGATGAAAAAAAACCAAAGTTGGTCGAGGAAAACTCGATTTCTCGGCCCCGAGTAATGTTTTCCTCATACCGAAGGAATGCTGCCTACCCACAGGCCATTCTGCATCGTCCGGCAACCGATTTTCTTCGACCGGATCGACGTAAATGGGCAATGATCAAGATCCATCGAGCAAAAATTCGAAATAGACGAGAAAAAACTAAAGTTGGTCGAGGAAAACTCGATTTCTCGGCCCCCCGGTAATGTTTTTCTCGTACCGAAGGAATGGTGTCTACCCACAGGCCAATCCGCATCGTCTGGGAACCGATTTTCTTCGGCCAGATCGACTTAAATAGGCAATGATCGAGATCCATCGAGGAAAAAATCAAAACGGACGAGAAAAACCCAAAGTTGGTCGAGGAATACTCGATTTCTCGGCCCCCCGGTAATGTTTTCCTCGTACCGAAGGAATATTGTCTACCCACAGGCCATTCCGCATCGTCCGGCAACCGATTTTCTTCGACCGCATCGACGTAAATGGGCAATGATCGAGATCCATCAAGGGAAAAATTGAAACGGACGAGAAAAAACCAAAGTTGGTCGAGGAAAACTCGATTTGTCGGTCCCCGGGCAAATGTTTTCCTCGTACCGAAGGAAGGTTGTTTACCCGCAGGCCAATCCGCATCGTCCGGCAACCGATTTTCTTCGACCGGATCGACGTAAATGGGCAATGATCGAGATCCATCGAGAAAAAAATTGAAACGGAAGAGAAAAAACCAAAGTTGGTCGAGGAAAACTCGATTTCTCGGTCCCCGGGTAATGTTTTCCTCGTACCGAAGGAATTCTGTCTACCCGCAGGCCAATCTGCATCGTTCGGCAACCGATTTTCTTCGACCGGATCGACGTAAATGGGCAATGATCGATATCCATCGAGGAAAAAATTAAAACGGACGAGAAAAAACCAAAGTTGGTCGAGGAAAACTCGATTTCTTGGCCCCCGGGTTATGTTTTCCTCGTACCGAAGGAATGTTGTCCCCCCACAGGCCATTCCGCGTCGTCCAGCAATCGATTTTCTTCGATCGAATAGATGTAAATGGGAATTGATCGAGATCCATCGAGGAAAAACTCGAAATGGACGAGAAAAAACCAAACTTGGTCGAGGAAAACTCGATTTCTCGGCCCCCGGAGAATGTTTTCCTCGTACCGAAGGAATGCTCTCTATCTACAGGCCATTCTACATTATCCGACAACCGATTTTCTTCGACCGGATCGAAATAAATGGGCAATGATCAAGATCCATCGAGGAAAAACTCGAAATGGACGAGAAAAACCCAAACTTGGTCGAGGAAAACTCGATTTCTCGGCCCCCGGGGAATGTTTTCCTCGTACCGAAGGAATGCTGTAACCCACAGGATAATCCGCATCGTCCGGCAACCGATTTTCTTCGACCGGATCGACGTAAATGGGCAATGATCGAGATCCATGGAGAAAAAAATTGAAACGGACGAGAAAAAACCAAAGTTGGTCGAGGAAAACTCGATTTCTCGGTCCCCGGGTAATGTTTTCCTCGTACTGAAGGAATTCTGTCTACCCGCAGGCCAATCCGCATGGTTCGGCAACCGATTTTCTTCGACCGGATCGACGTAAATGGGCAATGATCGATATCCATCGAGGAAAAAATTAAAACGGACGAGAAAAAACCAAAGTTGGTCGAGGAAAACTCGATTTCTTGGCCCCCGGGTTATGTTTTCCTCGTACCGAAGGAATGCTGTCCACCCACAGGCCATTCCGCGTCGTCCAGCAATCGATTTTCTTCGATCGAATAGATGTAAATGGGAATTGATCGAGATCCATCGAGGGAAAAATCAAAACAAACGAGAAAAAACCAAAGTTGGTTGAGGAAAACTCGATTTCTCGGTCCCCGAGTAATGTTTTCCTCGTACCGAAGGAATGCTCTCTATCTACAGGCCATTCTGCATTATCCGACAACCGATTTTCTTCGACCGGATCGAAATAAATGGGCAATGATCAAGATCCATCGAGGAAAAAAAACCAAAGTTTGTCGAGGAAAACTCGATTTCTCGGCCCCCGGGTAATGTTTTCGTCGTACCGAAGGAATATTGTCTACCCACAGGCCATTCCGCATCGTCCGGCAACCGATTTTCTTCGACCGCATCGACGTAAATGGGCAATGATCGAGATCCATCAAGGGAAAAATTGAAACGGACGAGAAAAAACCAAAGTTGGTCGAGGAAAACTCGATTTGTCGGTCCCCGGGCAAATGTTTTCCTCGTACCGAAGGAATGTTTTTTACCCGCAGGCCAATCCGCATCGTCCGGCAACCGATTTTCTTCGACCGGATCGACGTAAATGGGCAATGATCGAGATCCATCGAGAAAAAAATTGAAACGGACGAGAAAAAACCAAAGTTGGTCGAGGAAAACTCGATTTCTCGGTCCCCGGGTAATGTTTTCCTCGTACCGAAGGAATTCTGTCTACCCGCAGGCCAATCTGCATCGTTCGGCAACCGATTTTCTTCGACCGGATCGACGTAAATGGGCAATGATCGATATCCATCGAGGAAAAAATTAAAACGGACGAGAAAAAACCAAAGTTGGTCGAGGAAAACTCGATTTCTTGGCCCCCGGGTTATGTTTTCCTCGTACCGAAGGAATGTTGTCCACCCACAGGCCATTCCGCGTCGTCCAGCAATCGATTTTCTTCGATCGAATAGATGTAAATGGGAATTGATCGAGATCCATCGAGGAAAAACTCGAAATGGACGAGAAAAAACCAAACTTGGTCGAGGAAAACTCGATTTCTCGGCCCCCGGGGAATGTTTTCCTCGTACCGAAGGAATGCTCTCTATCTACAGGCCATTCTACATTATCCGACAACCAATTTTCTTCGACCGGATCGAAATAAATGGGCAATGATCAAGATCCATCGAGGAAAAACTCGAAATGGACGAGAAAAAACCAAACTTGGTCGAGGAAAACTCGATTTCTCGGCCCCCGGGGAATGTTTTCCTCGTACCGAAGGAATGCTGTAACCCACAGGATAATCCGCATCGTCCGGCAACCGATTTTCTTCGACTGGATCGACGTAAATGGGCAATGATCGAGATCCATGGAGAAAAAAATTGAAACGGACGAGAAAAAACCAAAGTTGGTCGAGGAAAACTCGATTTCTCGGTCCCCGGGTAATGTTTTCCTCGTACTGAAGGAATTCTGTCTACCCGCAGGCCAATCCGCATCGTTCGGCAACCGATTTTCTTCGACCGGATCGACGTAAATGGGCAATGATCGATATCCATCGAGGAAAAAATTAAAACGGACGAGAAAAAACCAAAGTTGGTCGAGGAAAACTAGATTTCTTGGCCCCCGGGTTATGTTTTCCTCGTACCGAAGGAATGCTGTCCACCCACAGGCCATTCCGCGTCGTCCAGCAATCGATTTTCTTCGATCGAATAGATGTAAATGGGAATTGATCGAGATCCATCGAGGGAAAAATCAAAACAAACGAGAAAAAACCAAAGTTGGTTGAGGAAAACTCGATTTCTCGGTCCCCGGGTAATGTTTTCCTCGTACCGAAGGAATGCTCTCTATCTACAGGCCATTCTGCATTATCCGACAACCGATTTTCTTCGACCGGATCGAAATAAATGGGCAATGATCAAGATCCATCGAGAAAAAACTCGAAATGGACGAGAAAAAACCAAAGTTTGTCGAGGAAAACTCGATTTCTCGGCCCCCGGGTAATGTTTTCCTCGTACCGAAGGAATGTTGTCTACCCACAGGCCAATCGGCATCGTCCGGCAACCGATTTTCTTCGACCGGATCGACGTAAATGGGCAATGATCGAGATCCATCGAGGAAAAAATCAAAACGGACGAGAAAAATCCAAAGTTGGTCGAGGAAAACTCGATTTCTAGGCCCCCGGGTAATGTTTTCGTCGTACCGAAGGAATACTGTCTACCCACAGGCCATTTCGCATCGTTCGACAACTGATTCTCTTCGACCGGATCGACGTAAATGGGCAATGATCGAGATCCATCGAGGAAAAAATCAAAACGGACGAGAAAAACCCAAAGTTGGTCGAGGAATACTCGATTTCTCGTCCCCCGGGTAATGTTTTCGTCGTATCGAAGGAATACTGTCTACCCACAGGCCATTCCGCATCGTCCGGCAACTGATTTTCTTCGACCGGATCGACGTAAATGGGAATTGATCGAGATCCATCAAGGAAAAAATCGAAACAGACGAAAAAAAACCAAAGTTGGTCGAGGAAAACTCGATTTCTCGGCCCCGGGTAATGTTTTCCTCATACCGAAGGAATGCTGCCTACCCACAGGCCATTCTGTACCGTCCGGCAACCGATTTTCTTCGACCGGATCGACGTAAATGGGCAATGATCAAGATCCATCGAGGAAAAATTTGAAATGGACGAGAAAAAACTAAAGTTGGTCGAGGAAAACTCGATTTCTCGGCCCCCGGTTATGTTTTCCTTGGAACGAAGGTATGTTGTCTACCCACAGGCCAATCGGCATCGTCCGGCAACCGATTTTCTTCGACCGGATCGACGTAAATGGGCAATGATCGAGATCCATCGAGAAAAAAATTGAAACGGAAGAGAAAAAACCAAAGTTGGTCGAGGAAAACTCGATTTCTCGGTCCCCGGGTAATGTTTTCCTCGTACCGAAGGAATTCTGTCTACCCGCAGGCCAATCTGCATCGTTCGGCAACCGATTTTCTTCGACCGGATCGACGTAAATGGGCAATGATCGATATCCATCGAGGAAAAAATTAAAACGGACGAGAAAAAACCAAAGTTGGTCGAGGAAAACTCGATTTCTTGGCCCCCGGGTTATGTTTTCCTCGTACCGAAGGAATGTTGTCCACCCACAGGCCATTCCGCGTCGTCCAGCAATCGATTTTCTTCGATCGAATAGATGTAAATGGGAATTGATCGAGATCCATCGAGGAAAAACTCGAAATGGACGAGAAAAAACCAAACTTGGTCGAGGAAAACTCGATTTCTCGGCCCCCGGGTAATGTTTTCCTCGTACCGAAGGAATCGTGTCTACCCACAGGCTAATCCGCATCGTCTGGGAACCGATTTTCTTCGGCCAGATCGATGTAAATAGGCAATGATCGAGATCCATCGAGGAAAAAATCAAAACGGACGAAAAAAACCCAAAGTTGGTCGAGGAAAATTCGATTTCTCGGCCCCCGGTTAATGTTTTCCTCGTACCGAAGGAATACTGTGTACCCAAGGGCCATTCCACATCGTTCGACGACTGATTTTCCTCGACCGGATCGACGTAAATGGGCAATGATCGAGATCCATCGAGGAAAAAATTGAAACGGACGAGAAAAAACCAAAGTTGGTCGAGGAAAACTCGATTTCTTGGCCCCCGGGTAATGTTTTCATCGTACCGAAGGAATACTGTCTACCCACAGGCCATTCCGCATCGTTCGACAACCGATTCTCTTCGACCGGTCGACGTAAATGGGCAATGATTGAGATCCATCGAGGAAAAAATCAAAACAGACGAGAAAAAACCAAAGTTGGTCGAGGAAAACTCGATTTCTTGGCCCCCGGGTTATGTTTTCCTCGTACCGAAGGAATGCTGTCCACCCACAGGCCATTCCGCGTCGTCCAGCAATCGATTTTCTTCGATCGAATAGATGTAAATGGGAATTGATCGAGATCCATCGAGGGAAAAATCAAAACAAACGAGAAAAAACCAAAGTTGGTTGAGGAAAACTCGATTTCTCGGTCCCCGGGTAATGTTTTCCTCGTACCGAAGGAATGCTCTCTATCTACAGGCCATTCTGCATTATCCGACAACCGATTTTCTTCGACCGGATCGAAATAAATGGGCAATGATCAAGATCCATCGAGGAAAAACTCGAAATGGACGAGAAAAAACCAAAGTTTGTCGAGGAAAACTCGATTTCTCGGCCCCCGGGTAATGTTTTCTTCGTACCGAAGGAATGTTGTCTACCCACAGGCCAATCGGCATCGTCTGGCAACCGATTTTCTTCGACCGGATCGACGTAAATGGGCAATGATCGAGATCCATCGAGGAAAAAATCAAAACGGACGAGAAAAACCCAAAGTTGGTCGAGGAATACTCGATTTCTCGTCCCCCGGGTAATGTTTTCGTCGTACCGAAGGAATATTGTCTACCCACAGGCCATTCCGCATCGTCCGGCAACCGATTTTCTTCGACCGCATCGACGTAAATGGGCAATGATCGAGATCCATCAAGGGAAAAATTGAAACGGACGAGAAAAAACCAAAGTTGGTCGAGGAAAACTCGATTTGTCGGTCCCCGGGCAAATGTTTTCCTCGTACCGAAGGAAGGTTGTTTACCCGCAGGCCAATCCGCATCGTCCGGCAACCGATTTTCTTCGACCGGATCGACGTAAATGGGCAATGATCGAGATCCATCGAGAAAAAAATTGAAACGGAAGAGAAAAAACCAAAGTTGGTCGAGGAAAACTCGATTTCTCGGTCCCCGGGTAATGTTTTCCTCGTACCGAAGGAATTCTGTCTACCCGCAGGCCAATCTGCATCGTTCGGCAACCGATTTTCTTCGACCGGATCGACGTAAATGGGCAATGATCGATATCCATCGAGGAAAAAATTAAAACGGACGAGAAAAAACCAAAGTTGGTCGAGGAAAACTCGATTTTTCGGCCCCCAGGTAATGTTTTCCTCGTACCGAAGGAATGGTGTCTGCCCACAGGCCATTCCGCATCGTCTGGCAACCGATTTTCTTTGATAAGATCGACGTAAATGGGCAATGATTGAGACCCATCGAGGAAAAAATTAAAACGGACGAGAAAAAACCAAAATTGGTCGAGGAAAACTCGATTTCTAAGCCCCCGGGTAATGTTTTCGTCGTACCGAAGGAATACTGTCTACCCACAGGCCAATCCGCATCGTCTCGAAACCAATTTTCTTCGACCGGATCGACAAAAATGGGCAATGATCGAGATCCATCGAGGAAAAAATCAAAATGGACAAGAAAAAACCAAAGTTGGTCGAGGAAAACTCAATTTCTCGGCCCCTGGGTAATGTTTTCCTCGTACCGAAGGAATGTTGTCTACCCATAGGTCAATCCGCATCGTCCGCCAACCGATTTTCTTCGACCGGATCGACGTAAATGGGCAATGATCGAGATCCATCGAGGAAAAAATCAAAACGGACGAGAAAAACCCAAAGTTGATCAAGGAATACTCGATTTCTCGTCCCCCGGATAATGTTTTCGTCGTACCGAAGGAATACTATCTACCCACATGCCATTCCGCATCGTCCGGCAACCGATTTTCTTCGATCGAATAGATGTAAATGGGAATTGATCGAGATCCATAAAGGAAAAAATTGAAACAGATGAAAAAAAACCAAAGTTGGTCGAGGAAAACTCGATTTCTCGGCCCCGAGTAATGTTTTCCTCATACCGAAGGAATGCTGCCTACCCACAGGCCATTCTGCATCGTCCGGCAACCGATTTTCTTCGACCGGATCGACGTAAATGGGCAATGATCAAGATCCATCGAGCAAAAATTCGAAATAGACGAGAAAAAACTAAAGTTGGTCGAGGAAAACTCGATTTCTCGGCCCCCCGGTAATGTTTTTCTCGTACCGAAGGAATGGTGTCTACCCACAGGCCAATCCGCATCGTCTGGGAACCGATTTTCTTCGGCCAGATCGACTTAAATAGGCAATGATCGAGATCCATCGAGGAAAAAATCAAAACGGACGAGAAAAACCCAAAGTTGGTCGAGGAATACTCGATTTCTCGGCCCCCCGGTAATGTTTTCCTCGTACCGAAGGAATATTGTCTACCCACAGGCCATTCCGCATCGTCCGGCAACCGATTTTCTTCGACCGCATCGACGTAAATGGGCAATGATCGAGATCCATCAAGGGAAAAATTGAAACGGACGAGAAAAAACCAAAGTTGGTCGAGGAAAACTCGATTTGTCGGTCCCCGGGCAAATGTTTTCCTCGTACCGAAGGAAGGTTGTTTACCCGCAGGCCAATCCGCATCGTCCGGCAACCGATTTTCTTCGACCGGATCGACGTAAATGGGCAATGATCGAGATCCATCGAGAAAAAAATTGAAACGGAAGAGAAAAAACCAAAGTTGGTCGAGGAAAACTCGATTTCTCGGTCCCCGGGTAATGTTTTCCTCGTACCGAAGGAATTCTGTCTACCCGCAGGCCAATCTGCATCGTTCGGCAACCAATTTTCTTCGACCGGATCGACGTAAATGGGCAATGATCGATATCCATCGAGGAAAAAATTAAAACGGACGAGAAAAAACCAAAGTTGGTCGAGGAAAACTCGATTTCTTGGCCCCCGGGTTATGTTTTCCTCGTACCGAAGGAATGTTGTCCCCCCACAGGCCATTCCGCGTCGTCCAGCAATCGATTTTCTTCGATCGAATAGATGTAAATGGGAATTGATCGAGATCCATCGAGGAAAAACTCGAAATGGACGAGAAAAAACCAAACTTGGTCGAGGAAAACTCGATTTCTCGGCCCCCGGAGAATGTTTTCCTCGTACCGAAGGAATGCTCTCTATCTACAGGCCATTCTACATTATCCGACAACCGATTTTCTTCGACCGGATCGAAATAAATGGGCAATGATCAAGATCCATCGAGGAAAAACTCGAAATGGACGAGAAAAACCCAAACTTGGTCGAGGAAAACTCGATTTCTCGGCCCCCGGGGAATGTTTTCCTCGTACCGAAGGAATGCTGTAACCCACAGGATAATCCGCATCGTCCGGCAACCGATTTTCTTCGACCGGATCGACGTAAATGGGCAATGATCGAGATCCATGGAGAAAAAAATTGAAACGGACGAGAAAAAACCAAAGTTGGTCGAGGAAAACTCGATTTCTCGGTCCCCGGGTAATGTTTTCCTCGTACTGAAGGAATTCTGTCTACCCGCAGGCCAATCCGCATGGTTCGGCAACCGATTTTCTTCGACCGGATCGACGTAAATGGGCAATGATCGATATCCATCGAGGAAAAAATTAAAACGGACGAGAAAAAACCAAAGTTGGTCGAGGAAAACTCGATTTCTTGGCCCCCGGGTTATGTTTTCCTCGTACCGAAGGAATGCTGTCCACCCACAGGCCATTCCGCGTCGTCCAGCAATCGATTTTCTTCGATCGAATAGATGTAAATGGGAATTGATCGAGATCCATCGAGGGAAAAATCAAAACAAACGAGAAAAAACCAAAGTTGGTTGAGGAAAACTCGATTTCTCGGTCCCCGAGTAATGTTTTCCTCGTACCGAAGGAATGCTCTCTATCTACAGGCCATTCTGCATTATCCGACAACCGATTTTCTTCGACCGGATCGAAATAAATGGGCAATGATCAAGATCCATCGAGGAAAAAAAACCAAAGTTTGTCGAGGAAAACTCGATTTCTCGGCCCCCGGGTAATGTTTTCGTCGTACCGAAGGAATATTGTCTACCCACAGGCCATTCCGCATCGTCCGGCAACCGATTTTCTTCGACCGCATCGACGTAAATGGGCAATGATCGAGATCCATCAAGGGAAAAATTGAAACGGACGAGAAAAAACCAAAGTTGGTCGAGGAAAACTCGATTTGTCGGTCCCCGGGCAAATGTTTTCCTCGTACCGAAGGAATGTTTTTTACCCGCAGGCCAATCCGCATCGTCCGGCAACCGATTTTCTTCGACCGGATCGACGTAAATGGGCAATGATCGAGATCCATCGAGAAAAAAATTGAAACGGACGAGAAAAAACCAAAGTTGGTCGAGGAAAACTCGATTTCTCGGTCCCCGGGTAATGTTTTCCTCGTACCGAAGGAATTCTGTCTACCCGCAGGCCAATCTGCATCGTTCGGCAACCGATTTTCTTCGACCGGATCGACGTAAATGGGCAATGATCGATATCCATCGAGGAAAAAATTAAAACGGACGAGAAAAAACCAAAGTTGGTCGAGGAAAACTCGATTTCTTGGCCCCCGGGTTATGTTTTCCTCGTACCGAAGGAATGTTGTCCACCCACAGGCCATTCCGCGTCGTCCAGCAATCGATTTTCTTCGATCGAATAGATGTAAATGGGAATTGATCGAGATCCATCGAGGAAAAACTCGAAATGGACGAGAAAAAACCAAACTTGGTCGAGGAAAACTCGATTTCTCGGCCCCCGGGGAATGTTTTCCTCGTACCGAAGGAATGCTCTCTATCTACAGGCCATTCTACATTATCCGACAACCGATTTTCTTCGACCGGATCGAAATAAATGGGCAATGATCAAGATCCATCGAGGAAAAACTCGAAATGGACGAGAAAAAACCAAACTTGGTCGAGGAAAACTCGATTTCTCGGCCCCCGGGGAATGTTTTCCTCGTACCGAAGGAATGCTGTAACCCACAGGATAATCCGCATCGTCCGGCAACCGATTTTCTTCGACTGGATCGACGTAAATGGGCAATGATCGAGATCCATGGAGAAAAAAATTGAAACGGACGAGAAAAAACCAAAGTTGGTCGAGGAAAACTCGATTTCTCGGTCCCCGGGTAATGTTTTCCTCGTACTGAAGGAATTCTGTCTACCCGCAGGCCAATCCGCATCGTTCGGCAACCGATTTTCTTCGACCGGATCGACGTAAATGGGCAATGATCGATATCCATCGAGGAAAAAATTAAAACGGACGAGAAAAAACCAAAGTTGGTCGAGGAAAACTAGATTTCTTGGCCCCCGGGTTATGTTTTCCTCGTACCGAAGGAATGCTGTCCACCCACAGGCCATTCCGCGTCGTCCAGCAATCGATTTTCTTCGATCGAATAGATGTAAATGGGAATTGATCGAGATCCATCGAGGGAAAAATCAAAACAAACGAGAAAAAACCAAAGTTGGTTGAGGAAAACTCGATTTCTCGGTCCCCGGGTAATGTTTTCCTCGTACCGAAGGAATGCTCTCTATCTACAGGCCATTCTGCATTATCCGACAACCGATTTTCTTCGACCGGATCGAAATAAATGGGCAATGATCAAGATCCATCGAGAAAAAACTCGAAATGGACGAGAAAAAACCAAAGTTTGTCGAGGAAAACTCGATTTCTCGGCCCCCGGGTAATGTTTTCCTCGTACCGAAGGAATGTTGTCTACCCACAGGCCAATCGGCATCGTCCGGCAACCGATTTTCTTCGACCGGATCGACGTAAATGGGCAATGATCGAGATCCATCGAGGAAAAAATCAAAACGGACGAGAAAAATCCAAAGTTGGTCGAGGAAAACTCGATTTCTAGGCCCCCGGGTAATGTTTTCGTCGTACCGAAGGAATACTGTCTACCCACAGGCCATTTCGCATCGTTCGACAACTGATTCTCTTCGACCGGATCGACGTAAATGGGCAATGATCGAGATCCATCGAGGAAAAAATCAAAACGGACGAGAAAAACCCAAAGTTGGTCGAGGAATACTCGATTTCTCGTCCCCCGGGTAATGTTTTCGTCGTATCGAAGGAATACTGTCTACCCACAGGCCATTCCGCATCGTCCGGCAACTGATTTTCTTCGACCGGATCGACGTAAATGGGAATTGATCGAGATCCATCAAGGAAAAAATCGAAACAGACGAAAAAAAACCAAAGTTGGTCGAGGAAAACTCGATTTCTCGGCCCCGGGTAATGTTTTCCTCATACCGAAGGAATGCTGCCTACCCACAGGCCATTCTGTACCGTCCGGCAACCGATTTTCTTCGACCGGATCGACGTAAATGGGCAATGATCAAGATCCATCGAGGAAAAATTTGAAATGGACGAGAAAAAACTAAAGTTGGTCGAGGAAAACTCGATTTCTCGGCCCCCGGTTATGTTTTCCTTGGAACGAAGGTATGTTGTCTACCCACAGGCCAATCGGCATCGTCCGGCAACCGATTTTCTTCGACCGGATCGACGTAAATGGGCAATGATCGAGATCCATCGAGAAAAAAATTGAAACGGAAGAGAAAAAACCAAAGTTGGTCGAGGAAAACTCGATTTCTCGGTCCCCGGGTAATGTTTTCCTCGTACCGAAGGAATTCTGTCTACCCGCAGGCCAATCTGCATCGTTCGGCAACCGATTTTCTTCGACCGGATCGACGTAAATGGGCAATGATCGATATCCATCGAGGAAAAAATTAAAACGGACGAGAAAAAACCAAAGTTGGTCGAGGAAAACTAGATTTCTTGGCCCCCGGGTTATGTTTTCCTCGTACCGAAGGAATGCTGTCCACCCACAGGCCATTCCGCGTCGTCCAGCAATCGATTTTCTTCGATCGAATAGATGTAAATGGGAATTGATCGAGATCCATCGAGGGAAAAATCAAAACAAACGAGAAAAAACCAAAGTTGGTTGAGGAAAACTCGATTTCTCGGTCCCCGGGTAATGTTTTCCTCGTACCGAAGGAATGCTCTCTATCTACAGGCCATTCTGCATTATCCGACAACCGATTTTCTTCGACCGGATCGAAATAAATGGGCAATGATCAAGATCCATCGAGAAAAAACTCGAAATGGACGAGAAAAAACCAAAGTTTGTCGAGGAAAACTCGATTTCTCGGCCCCCGGGTAATGTTTTCCTCGTACCGAAGGAATGTTGTCTACCCACAGGCCAATCGGCATCGTCCGGCAACCGATTTTCTTCGACCGGATCGACGTAAATGGGCAATGATCGAGATCCATCGAGGAAAAAATCAAAACGGACGAGAAAAATCCAAAGTTGGTCGAGGAAAACTCGATTTCTAGGCCCCCGGGTAATGTTTTCGTCGTACCGAAGGAATACTGTCTACCCACAGGCCATTTCGCATCGTTCGACAACTGATTCTCTTCGACCGGATCGACGTAAATGGGCAATGATCGAGATCCATCGAGGAAAAAATCAAAACGGACGAGAAAAACCCAAAGTTGGTCGAGGAATACTCGATTTCTCGTCCCCCGGGTAATGTTTTCGTCGTATCGAAGGAATACTGTCTACCCACAGGCCATTCCGCATCGTCCGGCAACTGATTTTCTTCGACCGGATCGACGTAAATGGGAATTGATCGAGATCCATCAAGGAAAAAATCGAAACAGACGAAAAAAAACCAAAGTTGGTCGAGGAAAACTCGATTTCTCGGCCCCGGGTAATGTTTTCCTCATACCGAAGGAATGCTGCCTACCCACAGGCCATTCTGTACCGTCCGGCAACCGATTTTCTTCGACCGGATCGACGTAAATGGGCAATGATCAAGATCCATCGAGGAAAAATTTGAAATGGACGAGAAAAAACTAAAGTTGGTCGAGGAAAACTCGATTTCTCGGCCCCCGGTTATGTTTTCCTTGGAACGAAGGTATGTTGTCTACCCACAGGCCAATCGGCATCGTCCGGCAACCGATTTTCTTCGACCGGATCGACGTAAATGGGCAATGATCGAGATCCATCGAGAAAAAAATTGAAACGGAAGAGAAAAAACCAAAGTTGGTCGAGGAAAACTCGATTTCTCGGTCCCCGGGTAATGTTTTCCTCGTACCGAAGGAATTCTGTCTACCCGCAGGCCAATCTGCATCGTTCGGCAACCGATTTTCTTCGACCGGATCGACGTAAATGGGCAATGATCGATATCCATCGAGGAAAAAATTAAAACGGACGAGAAAAAACCAAAGTTGGTCGAGGAAAACTCGATTTCTTGGCCCCCGGGTTATGTTTTCCTCGTACCGAAGGAATGTTGTCCACCCACAGGCCATTCCGCGTCGTCCAGCAATCGATTTTCTTCGATCGAATAGATGTAAATGGGAATTGATCGAGATCCATCGAGGAAAAACTCGAAATGGACGAGAAAAAACCAAACTTGGTCGAGGAAAACTCGATTTCTCGGCCCCCGGGTAATGTTTTCCTCGTACCGAAGGAATCGTGTCTACCCACAGGCTAATCCGCATCGTCTGGGAACCGATTTTCTTCGGCCAGATCGATGTAAATAGGCAATGATCGAGATCCATCGAGGAAAAAATCAAAACGGACGAAAAAAACCCAAAGTTGGTCGAGGAAAATTCGATTTCTCGGCCCCCGGTTAATGTTTTCCTCGTACCGAAGGAATACTGTGTACCCAAGGGCCATTCCACATCGTTCGACGACTGATTTTCCTCGACCGGATCGACGTAAATGGGCAATGATCGAGATCCATCGAGGAAAAAATTGAAACGGACGAGAAAAAACCAAAGTTGGTCGAGGAAAACTCGATTTCTTGGCCCCCGGGTAATGTTTTCATCGTACCGAAGGAATACTGTCTACCCACAGGCCATTCCGCATCGTTCGACAACCGATTCTCTTCGACCGGTCGACGTAAATGGGCAATGATTGAGATCCATCGAGGAAAAAATCAAAACAGACGAGAAAAAACCAAAGTTGGTCGAGGAAAACTCGATTTCTTGGCCCCCGGGTTATGTTTTCCTCGTACCGAAGGAATGCTGTCCACCCACAGGCCATTCCGCGTCGTCCAGCAATCGATTTTCTTCGATCGAATAGATGTAAATGGGAATTGATCGAGATCCATCGAGGGAAAAATCAAAACAAACGAGAAAAAACCAAAGTTGGTTGAGGAAAACTCGATTTCTCGGTCCCCGGGTAATGTTTTCCTCGTACCGAAGGAATGCTCTCTATCTACAGGCCATTCTGCATTATCCGACAACCGATTTTCTTCGACCGGATCGAAATAAATGGGCAATGATCAAGATCCATCGAGGAAAAACTCGAAATGGACGAGAAAAAACCAAAGTTTGTCGAGGAAAACTCGATTTCTCGGCCCCCGGGTAATGTTTTCTTCGTACCGAAGGAATGTTGTCTACCCACAGGCCAATCGGCATCGTCTGGCAACCGATTTTCTTCGACCGGATCGACGTAAATGGGCAATGATCGAGATCCATCGAGGAAAAAATCAAAACGGACAAGAAAAATCCAAAGTTGGTCGAGGAAAACTCGATTTCTAGGCCCCCGGGTAATGTTTTCGTCGTACCGAAGGAATACTGTCTACCCACAGGCCATTCCGCATCGTTCGACAACTGATTCTCTTCGACCGGATCGACGTAAATGGGCAATGATCGAGATCCATCGAGGAAAAAATCAAAACGGACGAGAAAAACCCAAAGTTGGTCGAGGAATACTCGATTTCTCGTCCCCCGGGTAATGTTTTCGTCGTACCGAAGGAATACTGTCTACCCACAGGCCATTCCGCATCTTCCGGCAACTGATTTTCTTCGACCGGATCGACGTAAATGGGAATTGATCGAGATCCATCAAGGAAAAAATCGAAACAGACGAAAAAAAACCAAAGTTGGTCGAGGAAAACTCGATTTCTCGGCCCCGGGTAATGTTTTCCTCATACCGAAGGAATGCTGCCTACCCACAGGCCATTCTGCACCGTCCGGCAACCGATTTTCTTCGATCGGATCGACGTAAATGGGCAATGATCAAGATCCATCGAGGAAAAATTTGAAATGGACGAGAAAAAACTAAAGTTGGTCGAGGAAAACTCGATTTCTCGGCCCCCGGGTAATGTTTTCCTTGGAACGAAGGAATGTTGTCTACCCACAGGCCAATCGGCATCGTCCGGCAACCGATTTTCTTCGACCGGATCGACGTAAATGGGCAATGATCGAGATCCATCGAGGAAAAAATTACAACGGACGAGAAAAATCCAAAGTTGGTCTAGGAAAACTCAATTTTTAGGCCCCCGGGTAATGTTTTTGTCGTACCGAAGGAATACTGTCTACCCACAGGCCATTTCGCATCGTTCGACAACTGATTCTCTTCGACCGGATCGACGTAAATGGGCAATGGTCGAGATCCATCGAGGAAAAAATTGAAACGGACGAGAAAAACCCAAAGTTGGTCGAGGAATACTTGATTTCTCGTCCCCCGGGTAATGTTTTCGTCGTACCGAAGGAATACTGTCTACCCACAGGCCATTCTGCATCGTCCGACAACTGATTTTCTTCGACCGGATCGATATAAATGGGAATTGATCAAGATCCATCAAGGAAAAAATCGAAACAGACGAAAAAAAACCAAAGTTGTTGAGGAAAACTCGATTTCTCGGCCCCGGGTAATGTTTTCCTCACACCGAAGGAATGCTGCCTACCCACAGGCCATTCTGCATCGTCCGGCAACCGATTTTCTTCGACCGGATCGACGTAAATGGGCAATGATCAAGATCCATCGAGGAAAAATTCGAAATGGACGAGAAAAAACTAAAGTTGGTAGAGGAAAACTCGATTTCTCGGCCCCCGGGTAATGTTTTCCTCGTACGAAGGAATGGTGTCTACCCACAGGCCAATCCGCATCGTCTGGGAACCGATTTTCTTCGGCCAGATCGATTTAAATAGGCAATGATCAAGATCCATCGAGGAAAAAATCAAAACGGACGAGAAAAACCCAAAGTTGGTCGAGGAAAACTCGATTTCTCGGCCTCCGGTTAATGTTTTCCTCGTACCGAAGGAATACTGTCTACCCATAGGCCATTCCGCGTCGTCCAGCAATTGATTTTCTTCGATCGGATAGATGTAAATGGGAATTGATCGAGATCCATCGAGGGAAAAATCAAAACAAACGAGAAAAAACCAAAGTTGGTTGAGGAAAACTCGATTTCTCGGTCCCCGGGTAATGTTTTCCTCGTACCGAAGGAATGCTCTCTATCTACAGGCCATTCCGCATCGTCCGACAACCGATTTTCTTGGACCGGATCGACGTAAATGAGCAATAATCAAGATCCATCGAGGAAAAACTCGAAATGGACGAGAAAAAACCAAACTTGGTCAAGGAAAACTCGATTTCTCGGCCACCGGGGAATATTTTCCTCGTACTGAAGGAATGCTGTAACCCACAGGACAATCCGCATCGTCCGGCTACCGATTTTCTTCGACCAGATTGACATAAATTGGCAATGATCGAGATCCATTGAGGAAAAAATCAAAACGGACGAGAAAAACCCAAAGTTGATCGATGAAAACTCGATTTCTCGGCCCCCGGGTAATATTTTCGTCATACCGAAGGAATTCTGTCTACCTACAGGCCATTCCGCATCGTTCGACAACCGATTTTCTTCGACCGGATCGACGTAAATGGGCAATGATCGAGATCCATCAAGGAAAAAATTAAAACGGACGAGAAAAAACCAAAGTTGGTCGAGGAAAACTCGATTTCTCGGCCCCTGGGTAATGTTTTCCTCGTACCGAAGGAAAGCTGTCCACCCACAGGCCATTCTGCATCGTCCAGCAAACGATGTTCTTCGATCAGATCGATGTAAATGGGAATTGATCGAGATCCATCGAGGAAAAATCATAACAGACGAGCAAAACCAAAGTTGGTCGAGGAAAACTCGATTTCTCGGCCCCCGGATAATGTTTTCCTCGTACCGAAGGAATGCTGTCTATCCACAAGCCATTCCGCATTATCCGACAACCGATTTTCTTCGACCGGATCGACATAAATGGGCAATGATCAAGATCAATCGAGGAAAAACTCGAAATGGACGAGAAAAAACCAAAGTTGGTCGAGGAAAACTCGATTTCTCGGCCCCCGGGTAATGTTTTCCTCGTACCGAAGGAATGTTGTCTACCCACAGGCCAATCGGCATCGTCTGGCAAACGATTTTCTTCGACCGAATCGACGTAAATGGGCAATGATCGAGATCCATCGAGGAAAAAATCAAAACGGACAAGAAAAACCCAAAGTTGGTCGAGGAAAACTCGATTTCTAGGCCCCCGGGTAATGTTTTCGTCGTACCGAAGGAATACTGTCTACCCACAGGCCATTCCGCATCATTCGACAACTGATTCTCTTCGACCGGATCGACGTAAATGGGCAATGATCGAGATCCATCGAGGAAAAAATTAAAACGGACGAGAAAAACCCAAAGTTGGTCGAGGAATACTCGATTTCTCGTCCCCCGGGTAATGTTTTCGTCGTACCGAAGGAATACTGTCTACCCACAGGCCATTCCGCATCGTCCGGCAACTGATTTTCTTCGACCGGATCGACGTAAATGGGAATTTCGAGATCCATCAAGGAAAAAATCGAAACAGACGAAATAAAACCAAAGTTGGTCGAGGAAAACTCGATTTCTCGGCCCCGGGTAATGTTTTCCTCATACCGAAGGAATGCTGCCTACTCACAGGCCATTCTGCATCGTCCGGCAACCGATTTTCTTCGTCCGGATCGACGTAAATGGGCAATGATCAAGATCCATTGAGGAAAAATTCGAAATGGACGATAAAAAACTAAAGTTGGTCGAGAAAAACTCGATTTCTCGGCCCCCGGGTAATGTTTTCCTCGTACCGAAGGAATGGTGTCTACCCACAGGCCAATCCGCATCGTCTGGGAACCGATTTTCTTCGGCCAGATCGATGTAAATAGGCAATGATCGAGATCCATCGAGGAAAAAATCAAAACGGACGAAAAAAACCCAAAGTTGGTCGAGGAAAACTCGATTTCTCGGCCCCCGGTTAATGTTTTCCTCGTACCGAAGGAATACTGTGTACCCAAGGGCCATTCCACATCGTTCGACGACTGATTTTCCTCGACCGGATCGACGTAAATGGGCAATGATCGAGATCCATCGAGGAAAAAATTGAAACGGACGAGAAAAAACCAAAGTTGGTCGAGGAAAACTCGATTTCTTGGCCCCCGGGTAATGTTTTCGTCGTACCGAAGGAATACTGTCTACCCACAGGCCATTCCGCATCGTTCGACAACCGATTCTCTTCGACCGGTCGACGTAAATGGGCAATGATTGAGATCCATCGAGGAAAAAATCAAAACAGACGAGAAAAAACCAATGTTGGTCGAGGAAAACTCGATTTTTCGGCCCCCAGGTAATGTTTTCCTCGTACCGAAGGAATGGTGTCTGCCCACAGGCCATTCCGCATCGTCTGGCAACCGATTTTCTTTGATAAGATCGACGTAAATGGGCAATGATTGAGACCCATCGAGGAAAAAATTAAAACGGACGAGAAAAAACCAAAATTGGTCGAGGAAAACTCGATTTCTAAGCCCCCGGGTAATGTTTTCGTCGTACCGAAGGAATACTGTCTACCCACAGGCCAATCCGCATCGTCTCGAAACCGATTTTCTTCGACCGGATCGACAAAAATGGGCAATGATCGAGATCCATCGAGGAAAAAATCAAAATGGACAAGAAAAAACCAAAGTTTGTCGAGGAAAACTCAATTTCTCGGCCCCTGGGTAATGTTTTCCTCGTACCGAAGGAATGTTGTCTACCCATAGGTCAATCCGCATTGTCCGCCAACCGATTTTCTTCGACCGGATCGACGTAAATGGGCAATGATCGAGATCCATCGAGGAAAAAATCAAAACGGACGAGAAAAACCCAAAGTTGATCAAGGAATACTCGATTTCTCGTCCCCCGGATAATGTTTTCGTCGTACCGAAGGAATACTATCTACCCACATGCCATTCCGCATCGTCCGGCAACCGATTTTCTTTGACCGGATCGACGTAAATGGGAATTGATCGAGATCCATAAAGGAAAAAATTGAAACAGATGAAAAAAAACCAAAGTTGGTCGAGGAAAACTCGATTTCTCGGCCCCGAGTAATGTTTTTCTCATACCGAAGGAATGCTGCCTACCCACAGGCCATTCTGCATCGTCCGGCAACCGATTTTCTTCGACCGGATCGACGTAAATGGGCAATGATCAAGATCCATCGAGCAAAAATTCGAAATAGACGAAAAAAAACTAAAGTTGGTAGAGGAAAACTCGATTTCTCGGCCCCCCGGTAATGTTTTTCTCGTACCGAAGGAATGGTGTCTACCCACAGGCCAATCCGCATCGTCTGGGAACCGATTTTCTTCGGCCAGATCGACGTAAATAGGCAATGATCGAGATCCATCGAGGAAAAAATCAAAACGGACGAGAAAAACCCAAAGTTGGTCGAGGAATACTCGATTTCTCGTCCCCCGGGTAATGTTTTCGTCGTACCGAAGGAATATTGTCTACCCACAGGCCATTCCGCATCGTCCGGCAACCGATTTTCTTCGACCGCATCGACGTAAATGGGCAATGATCGAGATCCATCAAGGGAAAAATTGAAACGGACGAGAAAAAACCAAAGTTGGTCGAGGAAAACTCGATTTGTCGGTCCCCGGGCAAATGTTTTCCTCGTACCGAAGAAATGTTGTTTACCCGCAGGCCAATCCGCATCGTCCGGCAACCGATTTTCTTCGACCGGATCGACGTAAATGGGCAATGATCGAGATCCATCGAGAAAAAAATTGAAACGGACGAGCAAAAACCAAAGTTGGTCGAGGAAAACTCGATTTCTCGGTCCCCGGGTAATGTTTTCCTCGTACCGAAGGAATTCTGTCTACCCGCAGGCCAATCTGCATCGTTCGGCAACCGATTTTCTTCGACCGGATCGACGTAAATGGGCAATGATCGATATCCATCGAGGAAAAAATTAAAACGGACGAGAAAAAACCAAAGTTGGTCGAGGAAAACTCGATTTCTTGGCCCCCGGGTTATGTTTTCCTCGTACCGAAGGAATGTTGTCCACCCACAGGCCATTCCGCGTCGTCCAGCAATCGATTTTCTTCGATCGAATAGATGTAAATGGGCAATGATCGAGATCCATCGAGGAAAAACTCGAAATGGACGAGAAAAAACCAAACTTGGTCGAGGAAAACTCGATTTCTCGGCCCCCGGGGAATGTTTTCCTCGTACCGAAGGAATGCTGTAACCCACAGGATAATCCGCATCGTCCGGCAACTTATTTTCTTCGACCGGATCGACGTAAATGGGCAATGATCGAGATCCATGGAGAAAAAAATTGAAACGGACGAGAAAAAACCAAAGTTGGTCGAGGAAAACTCGATTTCTCGGTCCCCGGGTAATGTTTTCCTCGTACTGAAGGAATTCTGTCTACCCGCAGGCCAATCCGCATCGTTCGGCAACCGATTTTCTTCGACCGGATCGACGTAAATGGGCAATGATCGATATCCATCGAGGAAAAAATTAAAACGGACGAGAAAAAACCAAAGTTGGTCGAGGAAAACTCGATTTCTCGGCCCCGGGTAATGTTTTCCTCGTACCGAAGGAATGCTGCCTACCCACAGGCCATTCTGCACCGTCCGGCAACCGATTTTCTTCGACCGGATCGACGTAAATGGGCAATGATCAAGATCCATCGAGGAAAAATTTGAAATGGACGAGAAAAAACTAAAGTTGGTCGAGGAAAACTCGATTTCTCGGCCCCCGGGTAATGTTTTCCTTGGAACGAAGGAATGTTGTCTACCCACAGGCCAATCGGCATCGTCCGGCAACCGATTTTCTTCGACCGGATCGACGTAAATAGGCAATGATCGAGATCCATCGAGGAAAAAATTACAACGGACGAGAAAACTCCAAAGTTGGTCTAGGAAAACTCAATTTCTAGGCCCCAGGGTAATGTTTTCGTCGTACCGAAGGAATACTGTCTACCCACAGGCCATTTCGCATCGTTCGACAACTGATTCTCTTTGACCGGATCGACGTAAATGGGCAATGATCGAGATCCATCGAGGAAAAAATTGAAACGGACGAGAAAAACCCAAAGTTGGTCGAGGAATACTTGATTTCTCGTCCCCCGGGTAATGTTTTCGTCGTACCGAAGGAATACTGTCTACCCACAGGCCATTCCGCATCGTCCGACAACTGATTTTCTTCGACCGGATCGATATAAATGGGAATTGATCAAGATCCATCAAGGAAAAAATCGAAACAGACGAAAAAAAACCAAAGTTGTTGAGGAAAACTCGATTTCTCGGCCCCAGGTAATGTTTTCGTCACACCGAAGGAATGCTGCCTACCCACAGGCCATTCTGCATCGTCCGGCAACCGATTTTCTTCGACCGGATCGACGTAAATGGGCAATGATCAAGATCCATCGAGGAAAAAATCAAAACGGATGAGAAAAACCCAAAGTTGATCAAGGAATACTCGATTTCTCGTCCCCCGGATAATGTTTTCGTCGTACCGAAGGAATACTATCTACCCACATGCCATTCCGCATCGTCCGGCAACCGATTTTCTTCGACCGGATCGACGTAAATGGGAATTGATCGAGATCCATAAAGGAAAAAATTGAAAAAGATGAAAAAAAACCAAAGTTGGTCGAGGAAAACTCGATTTCTCGGCCCCGAGTAATGTTTTCCTCATACCGAAGGAATGCTGCCTACCCACAGGCCATTCTGCATCGTCCGGCAACCGATTTTCTTCGACCGGATCGACGTAAATGGGCAATGATCAAGATCCATCGAGCAAAAATTCGAAATAGACGAGAAAAAACTAAAGTTGGTCGAGGAAAACTCGATTTCTCGGCCCCCGGGTAATGTTTTCCTTGGAACGAAGGAATGTTGTCTACCCACAGGCCAATCGGCATCGTCCGGCAACCGATTTTCTTCGACCGGATCGACGTAAATAGGCAATGATCGAGATCCATCGAGGAAAAAATTACAACGGACGAGAAAACTCCAAAGTTGGTCTAGGAAAACTCAATTTCTAGGCCCCCGGGTAATGTTTTCGTCGTACCGAAGGAATACTGTCTACCCACAGGCCATTTCGCATCGTTCGACAACTGATTCTCTTTGACCGGATCGACGTAAATGGGCAATGATCGAGATCCATCGAGGAAAAAATTGAAACGGACGACAAAACCCAAAGTTGGTCGAGGAATACTTGATTTCTCGTCCCCCGGGTAATGTTTTCGTCGTACCGAAGGAATACTGTCTACCCACAGGCCATTCCGCATCGTCCGACAACTGATTTTCTTCGACCGGATCGATATAAATGGGAATTGATCAAGATCCATCAAGGAAAAAATCGAAACAGACGAAAAAAAACCAAAGTTGTTGAGGAAAACTCGATTTCTCGGCCCCGGGTAATGTTTTCCTCACACCGAAGGAATGCTGCCTACCCACAGGCCATTCTGCATCGTCCGGCAACCGATTTTCTTCGACCGGATCGACGTAAATGGGCAATGATCAAGATCCATCGAGGAAAAAATCAAAACGGATGAGAAAAACCCAAAGTTGATCAAGGAATACTCGATTTCTCGTCCCCCGGATAATGTTTTCGTCGTACCGAAGGAATACTATCTACCCACATGCCATTCCGCATCGTCCGGCAACCGATTTTCTTCGACCGGATCGACGTAAATGGGAATTGATCGAGATCCATAAAGGAAAAAATTGAAAAAGATGAAAAAAAACCAAAGTTGGTCGAGGAAAACTCGATTTCTCGGCCCCGAGTAATGTTTTCCTCATACCGAAGGAATGCTGCCTACCCACAGGCCATTCTGCATCGTCCGGCAACCGATTTTCTTCGACCGGATCGACGTAAATGGGCAATGATCAAGATCCATCGAGCAAAAATTCGAAATAGACGAGAAAAAACTAAAGTTGGTCGAGGAAAACTCGATTTCTCGGCCCCCCGGTAATGTTTTTCTCGTACCGAAGGAATGGTGTCTACCCACAGGCCAATCCGCATCGTCTGGGAACCGATTTTCTTCGGCCAGATCGACGTAAATAGGCAATGATCGAGATCCATCGAGGAAAAAATCAAAACGGACGAGAAAAACCCAAAGTTGGTCGAGGAATACTCGATTTCTCGTCCCCCGGGTAATGTTTTCGTCGTACCGAAGGAATATTGTCTACCCACAGGCCATTCCGCATCGTCCGGCAACCGATTTTCTTCGACCGCATCGACGTAAATGGGCAATGATCGAGATCCATCAAGGAAAAAATTGAAACGGACGAGAAAAAACCAAAGTTGGTCGAGGAAAACTCGATTTGTCGGTCCCCGGGCAAATGTTTTCCTCGTACCGAAGGAATGTTGTTTACCCGCAGGCCAATCCGCATCGTCCGGCAACCGATTTTCTTCGACCGGATCGACGTAAATGGGCAATGATCGAGATCCATCGAGAAAAAAATTGAAACGGACGAGAAAAAACCAAAGTTGGTCGAGGAAAACTCGATTTCTCGGTCCCCGGGTAATGTTTTCCTCGTACCGAAGGAATTCTGTCTACCCGCAGGCCAATCTGCATCGTTCGGCAACCGATTTTCTTCGACCGGATCGACGTAAATGGGCAATGATCGATATCCATCGAGGAAAAAATTAAAACGGACGAGAAAAAACCAAAGTTGGTCGAGGAAAACATGATTTCTTGGCCCCCGGGTTATGTTTTCCTCGTACCGAAGGAATGTTGTCCACCCACAGGCCATTCCGCGTCGTCCAGCAATCGATTTTCTTCGATCGAATAGATGTAAATGGGAATTGATCGAGATCCATGGAGGAAAAACTCGAAATGGACGAGAAAAAACCAAACTTGGTCGAGGAAAACTCGATTTCTCGGCCCCCGGGGAATGTTTTCCTCGTACCGAAGGAATGCTCTCTATCTACAGGCCATTCTACATTATCCGACAACCGATTTTCTTCGACCGGATCGAAATAAATGGGCAATGATCAAGATCCATCGAGGAAAAACTCGAAATGGACGAGAAAAAACCAAACTTGGTCGAGGAAAACTCGATTTCTCGGCCCCCGGGGAATGTTTTCCTCGTACCGAAGGAATGCTGTAACCCACAGGATAATCCGCATCGTCCGGCAACCGATTTTCTTCGACCGGATCGAAATAAATGGGCAATGATCAAGATCCATCGAGGAAAAACTCGAAATGGACGAGAAAAAACCAAACTTGGTCGAGGAAAACTCGATTTCTCGGCCCCCGGGGAATGTTTTCCTCGTACCGAAGGAATGCTGTAACCCACAGGATAATCCGCATCGTCCGGCAACCGATTTTCTTCGACCGGATCGACGTAAATGGGCAATGATCGAGATCCATGGAGAAAAAAATTGAAACGGACGAGAAAAAACCAAAGTTGGTCGAGGAAAACTCGATTTCTCGGTCCCCGGGTAATGTTTTCCTCGTACTGAAGGAATTCTGTCTACCCGCAGGCCAATCCGCATCGTTCGGCAACCGATTTTCTTCGACCGGATCGACGTAAATGGGCAATGATCGATATCCATCGAGGAAAAAATTAAAACGGACGAGAAAAAACCAAAGTTGGTCGAGGAAAACTCGATTTCTTGGCCCCCGGGTTATGTTTTCCTCGTACCGAAGGAATGCTGTCCACCCACAGGCCATTCCGCGTCGTCCAACAATCGATTTTCTTCGATCGAATAGATGTAAATGGGAATTGATCGAGATCCATCGAGGGAAAAATCAAAACAAACGAGAAAAAACCAAAGTTGGTTGAGGAAAACTCGATTTCTCGGTCCCCGGGTAATGTTTTCCTCGTACCGAAGGAATGCTCTCTATCTACAGGCCATTCTGCATTATCCGACAACCGATTTTCTTCGACCGGATCGAAATAAATGGGCAATGATCAAGATCCATCGAGGAAAAACTCGAAATGGACGAGAAAAAACCAAAGTTTGTCGAGGAAAACTCGATTTCTCGGCCCCCGGGTAATGTTTTCGTCGTACCGAAGGAATATTGTCTACCCACAGGCCATTCCGCATCGTCCGGCAACCGATTTTCTTCGACCGCATCGACGTAAATGGGCAATGATCGAGATCCATCAAGGGAAAAATTGAAACGGACGAGAAAAAACCAAAGTTGGTCGAGGAAAACTCGATTTGTCGGTCGTCGGGCAAATGTTTTCCTCGTACCGAAGGAATGTTGTTTACCCGCAGGCCAATCCGCATCGTCCGGCAACCGATTTTCTTCGATCGGATCGACGTAAATGGGCAATGAACGAGATCCATCGAGAATAAAATTGAAACGGACGAGAAAAAACCAAAGTTGGTCGAGGAAAACTCGATTTCTCGGTCCCCGGGTAATGTTTTCCTCGTACTGAAGGAATTCTGTCTACCCGCAGGCCAATCTGCATCGTTCGGCAACCGATTTTCTTCGACCGGATCGACGTAAATGGGCAATGATCGATATCCATCGAGGAAAAAATTAAAACGGACGAGAAAAAACCAAAGTTGGTCGAGGAAAACTCGATTTCTTGGCCCCCGGGTTATGTTTTCCTCTTACCGAAGGAATGTTGTCCACCCACAGGCCGTTCCGCGTCGTCCAGCAATCGATTTTCTTCGATCGAATAGATGTAAATGGGAATTGATCGAGATCCATCGAGGGAAAAATCAAAACAAACGAGAAAAAACCAAAGTTGGTTGAGGAAAACTCGATTTCTCGGTCCCCGGGTAATGTTTTCCTCGTACCGAAGGAATGCTCTCTATCTACAGGCCATTCTGCATTATCCGACAACCGATTTTCTTCGACCGGATCGAAATAAATGGGCAATGATCAAGATCCATCGAGGAAAAACTCGAAATGGACGAGAAAAAACCAAAGTTTGTCGAGGAAAACTCGATTTCTCGGCCCCCGGGTAATGTTTTCGTCGTACCGAAGGAATATTGTCTACCCACAGGCCATTCCGCATCGTCCGGCAACCGATTTTCTTCGACCGCATCGACGTAAATGGGCAATGATCGAGATCAATCAAGGGAAAAATTGAAACGGACGAGAAAAAACCAAAGTTGGTCGAGGAAAACTCGATTTGTCGGTCCCCGGGCAAATGTTTTCCTCGTACCGAAGGAATGTTGTTTACCCGCAGGCCAATCCGCATCGTCCGGCAACCGATTTTCTTCGACCGGATCGACGTAAATGGGCAATGATCGAGATCCATCGAGAATAAAATTGAAACGGACGAGAAAAAACCAAAGTTGGTCGTGGAAAACTCGATTTCTCGGTCCCCGGGTAATGTTTTCCTCGTACCGAAGGAATTCTGTCTACCCGCAGGCCAATCTGCATCGTTCGGCAACCGATTTTCTTCGACCGGATCGACGTAAATGGGCAATGATCGATATCCATTGAGGAAAAAATTAAAACGGACGTGAAAAAACCAAAGTTGGTCGAGGAAAACTCGATTTCTTGGCCCCCGGGTTATGTTTTCCTCGTACCGAAGGAATGTTGTCCACCCACAGGCCGTTCCGCGTCGTCCAGCAATCGATTTTCTTCGATCGAATAGATGTAAATGGGAATTGATCGAGATCCATCGAGGGAAAAATCAAAACAAACGAGAAAAAACCAAAGTTGGTTAAGGAAAACTCGATTTCTCGGTCCCCGGGTAATGTTTTCCTCGTACCGAAGGAATGCTCTCTATCTACAGGCCATTCTGCATTATCCGACAACCGATTTTCTTCGACCGGATCGAAATAAATGGGCAATGATCAAGATCCATCGAGGAAAAACTCGAAATGGACGAGAAAAAACCAAAGTTTGTCGAGGAAAACTCGATTTCTCGGCCCCCGGGTAATGTTTCCTTGTACCGAAGGAATGTTGTCTACCCACAGGCCAATCGGCATCGTCCGGCAACCGATTTTCTTCGACCGGATCGACGTAAATGGGCAATGATCGAGATCCATCGAGGAAAAAATCAAAACGGACGAGAAAAAACCAAAGTTGTTGAGGAAAACTCGATTTCTCGGCCCCGCGTAATGTTTTCCTCACACCGAAGGAATGCTGCCTACCCACAGGCCATTCTGCATCGTCCGGCAACCGATTTTCTTCGACCGGATCGACGTAAATGGGCAATGATCAAGATCCATCGAGGAAAAATTCGAAATGGACGAGAAAAAACTAAAGTTGGTAGAGGAAAACTCGATTTCTCGGCCCCCGGGTAATGTTTTCCTCGTACGAAGGAATGGTGTCTACCCACAGGCCAATCCGCATCGTCTGGGAACCGATTTTCTTCGGCCAGATCGATTTAAATAGGCAATGATCAAGATCCATCGAGGAAAAAATCAAAACGGACGAGAAAAACCCAAAGTTGGTCGAGGAAAACTCGATTTCTCGGCCTCCGGTTAATGTTTTCCTCGTACCGAAGGAATTCTGTCTACCCGCAGGCCAATCTGCATCGTTCGGCAACCGATTTTCTTCGACCGGATCGACGTAAATGGGCAATGATCGATATCCATCGAGGAAAAAATTAAAACGGACGAGAAAAAACCAAAGTTGGTCGAGGAAAACTCGATTTCTTGGCCCCCGGGTTATGTTTTCCTCGTACCGAAGGAATGTTGTCCACCCACAGGCCGTTCCGCGTCGTCCAGCAATCGATTTTCTTCGATCGAATAGATGTAAATGGGAATTGATCGAGATCCATCGAGGAAAAACTCGAAATGGACGAGAAAAAACCAAACTTGGTCGAGGAAAACTCGATTTCTCGGCCCCCGGGGAATGTTTTCCTCGTACCGAAGGAATGCTCTCTCTCTACAGGCCATTCTACATTATCCGACAACCGATTTTCTTCGACCGGATCGAAATAAATGGGCAATGATCAAGATCCATCGAGGAAAAACTCGAAATGGACGAGAAAAAACCAAACTTGGTCGAGGAAAACTCGATTTCTCGGCCCCCGGGGAATGTTTTCCTCGTACCGAAGGAATGCTGTAACCCACAAGATAATCCGCATCATCCGACAACCGATTTTCTTCGACCGGATCGAAATAAATGGGCAATGATCAAGATCCATCGAGGAAAAACTCGAAATGGACGAGAAAAAACCAAAGTTTGTCGAGGAAAACTCGATTTCTCGGCCCCCGGGTAATGTTTTCCTCGTACCGAAGGAATGTTGTCTACCCACAGGCCAATCGGCATCGTCCGGCAACCGATTTTCTTCGACCGGATCGACGTAAATGGGCAATGATCGAGATCCATCGAGGAAAAAATCAAAACGGACGAGAAAAAACCAAAGTTGTTGAGGAAAACTCGATTTCTCGGCCCCGAGTAATGTTTTCCTCACACCGAAGGAATGCTGCCTACCCACAGGCCATTCTGCATCGTCCGGCAACCGATTTTCTTCGACCGGATCGACGTAAATGGGCAATGATCAAGATCCATCGAGGAAAAATTCGAAATGGACGAGAAAAAACTAAAGTTGGTAGAGGAAAACTCGATTTCTCGGCCCCCGGGTAATGTTTTCCTCGTACGAAGGAATGGTGTCTACCCACAGGCCAATCCGCATCGTCTGGGAACCGATTTTCTTCGGCCAGATCGATTTAAATAGGCAATGATCAAGATCCATCGAGGAAAAAATCAAAACGGACGAGAAAAACACAAAGTTGGTCGAGGAAACTCGATTTCTCGGCCTCCGGTTAATGTTTTCCTCGTACCGAAGGAATACTGTCTACCCATAGGCCATTCCACTTCGTTCGACGACTGATTTTCTTCGACCGGATCGACATCGAGATCCATCGAGGAAAAATTTGAAACGAACGAGAAAAAACCAAAGTTAATCGAGGAAAACTCGATTTCTTGGCCCCCGGGTTATGTTTTCCTCGTACCGAAGGAATGCTGTCCACCCACAGGCCATTCCGCGTCGTCCAGCAATCGATTTTCTTCGATCGGATAGATGTAAATGGGAATTGATCGAGATCCATCGAGGGAAAAATCAAAACAAACGAGAAAAAACCAAAGTTGGTTGAGGAAAACTCGATTTCTCGGTCCCCGGGTAATGTTTTCCTCGTACCGAAGGAATGCTCTCTATCTACAGGCCATTCCGCATCGTCCGACAACCGATTTTCTTGGACCGGATCGACGTAAATGGGCAATAATCAAGATCCATCGAGGAAAAACTCGAAATGGACGAGAAAAAACCAAACTTGGTCGAGGAAAACTCGATTTCTCGGCCATCGGGGAATATTTTCCTCGTACCGAAGGAATGCTGTAACCCACAGGACAATCCGCATCGTCCGGCTACCGATTTTCTTCGACCAGATTGATATAAATTGGCAATGATCGAGATCTATTGGGGAAAAAATCAAAACGGACGAGAAAAACCCAAAGTTGATCGATGAAAACTCGATTTCTCGGCCCCCGGGTAATATTTTCGTCATACCGAAGGAATTCTGTCTACCTACAGGCCATTCCGCATCGTTCGACAACCGATTTTCTTCGACCGGATCGACGTAAATGGGCAATGATCGAGATCCATCGAGGAAAAAATTAAAATGGACGAGAAAAAACCAAAGTTGGTCGAGGAAAACTCGATTTCCCCGCCCCTGGGAAATGTTTTCCTCGTACCGAAGGAAAGCTGTCCACCCACAGGCCATTCTGCATCGTCCAGCAAACGATGTTCTTCGATCAGATCGATGTAAATGGGAATTGATCGAGATCCATCGAGGAAAAATCATAACAGACGAGCAAAACCAAAGTTGGTCGAGGAAAACTCGATTTCTCGGCCCCCGGGTAATGTTTTCCTCGTACCGAAGGAAAGCTGTCCACCCACAGGCCATTCTGCATCGTCCAGCAAACGATGTTCTTCGATCAGATCGATGTAAATGGGAATTGATCGAGATCCATCGAGGAAAAATCATAACAGACGAGCAAAACCAAAGTTGGTCGAGGAAAACTCGATTTCTCGGCCCCCGGGTAATGTTTTCCTCGTACCGAAGGAATGCTGTCTATCCACAAGCCATTCCGCATTATCCGACAACCGATTTTCTTCGACCGGATCGACATAAATGGGCAATGATCGAGATCCATCGAGGAAAAAATCAAAACGGACAAGAAAAACCCAAAGTTGGTCGAGGAAAACTCGATTTCTAGGCCCCCGGGTAATGTTTTCGTCGTACCGAAGGAATACTGTCTACCCACAGGCCATTCCGCATCATTCGACAACTGATTCTCTTCGACCGGATCGACGTAAATGGGCAATGATCGAGATCCATCGAGGAAAAAATTAAAACGGACGAGAAAAACCCAAAGTTGGTCGAGGAATACTCGATTTCTCGTCCCCTGGGTAATGTTTTCGTCGTACCGAAGGAATACTGTCTACCCACAGGCCATTCCGCATCGTCCGGCAACTGATTTTCTTCGACCGGATCGACGTAAATGGGAATTTCGAGATCCATCAAGGAAAAAATCGAAACAGACGAAATAAAACCAAAGTTGGTCGAGGAAAACTCGATTTCTCGGCCCCGGGTAATGTTTTTCTCATACCAAAGGAATGCTGCCTACTCACAGGCCATTCTGCATCGTCCGGCAACCGATTTTCTTCGTCCGGATCGACGTAAATGGGCAATGATCAAGATCCATCGAGGAAAAATTCGAAATGGACGATAAAAAACTAAAGTTGGTCGAGAAAAACTCGATTTCTCGGCCCCCAGGTAATGTTTTCCTCGTACCGAAGGAATGGTGTCTACCCACAGGCCAATCCGCATCGTCTGGGAACCGATTTTCTTCGGCCAGATCGATGTA
Source organism: Lepidium didymum (assembly GCA_963920545.1). Classification (NCBI taxonomy): domain Eukaryota; kingdom Viridiplantae; phylum Streptophyta; class Magnoliopsida; order Brassicales; family Brassicaceae; genus Lepidium; species Lepidium didymum. The sequence goes on along the minus strand of OY986981.1, from coordinate 10,246,754 downwards.
AATAGGCAATGATCGAGATCCATCGAGGAAAAAATCAAAACGGACGAAAAAAACCCAAAGTTGGTCGAGGAAAACTCGATTTCTCGGCCCCCGGTTAATGTTTTCCTCGTACCGAAGGAATACTGTCTACCCAAGGGCCATTCCACATCGTTCGACGATTGATTTTCTTCGACCGGATCGACGTAAATGGGCAATGATCGAGATCCATCGAGGAAAAAATTGAAACGGACGAGAAAAAACCAAAGTTGGTCGAGGAAAACTCGATTTCTTGGCCCCCGGGTTATGTTTTCCTCGTACCGAAGGAATGCTGTCCACCCACAGGCCATTCCGCGTCGTCCAGCAATCGATTTTCTTCGATCGGATAGATGTAAATGGGAATTGATCGAGATCCATCGAGGGAAAAATCAAAACAAACGAGAAAAAACCAAAGTTGGTTGAGGAAAACTCGATTTCTCGGTCCCCGGGTAATGTTTTCCTCGTACCGAAGGAATGCTCTCTACCCACAGGCCATTCCGCATCATTCGACAACTGATTCTCTTCGACCGGATCGACGTAAATGGGCAATGATCGAGATCCATCGAGGAAAAAATTAAAACGGACGAGAAAAACCCAAAGTTGGTCGAGGAATACTCGATTTCTCGTCCCCTGGGTAATGTTTTCGTCGTACCGAAGGAATACTGTCTACCCACAGGCCATTCCGCATCGTCCGGCAACTGATTTTCTTCGACCGGATCGACGTAAATGGGAATTTCGAGATCCATCAAGGAAAAAATCGAAACAGACGAAATAAAACCAAAGTTGGTCGAGGAAAACTCGATTTCTCGGCCCCGGGTAATGTTTTCCTCATACCAAAGGAATGCTGCCTACTCATAGGCCATTCTGCATCGTTCGGCAACTGATTTTCTTCGTCCGGATCGACGTAAATGGGCAATGATCAAGATCCATCGAGGAAAAATTCGAAATGGACGATAAAAAACTAAAGTTGGTCGAGAAAAACTCGATTTCTCGGCCCCCAGGTAATGTTTTCCTCGTACCGAAGGAATGGTGTCCACCCACAGGCCAATCCGCATCGTCTGGGAACCGATTTTCTTCGGCCAGATCGATGTAAATAGGCAATGATCGAGATCCATCGAGGAAAAAATCAAAACGGACGAAAAAAACCCAAAGTTGGTCGAGGAAAACTCGATTTCTTGGCCCTCGGGTTATGTTTTCCTCGTACCGAAGGAATGCTGTCCACCCACAGGCCATTCCGCGTCGTCCAGCAATCGATTTTCTTCGATCAGATAGATGTAAATGGGAATTGATCGAGATCCATCGAGGGAAAAATCAAAACAAACGAGAAAAAACCAAAGTTGGTTGAGGAAAACTCGATTTCTCGGTCCCCGGGTAATGTTTTCCTCGTACCGAAGGAATGCTCTCTATCTACAGGCCATTCCGCATCGTCCGACAACCAATTTTCTTGGACCAGATCAACGTAAATGGGCAATAATCATGATCCATCGAGGAAAAACTCGAAATGGACGAGAAAAAACCAAACTTGGTCGAGGAAAACTCGATTTCTCGGCCCCCGGAGAATATTTTCCTCGTACCGAAGGAATGCTGTAACCCACAGGACAATCCGCATCGTCCGGCAACCGATTTTCTTCTACCAGATTGACATAAATTGGCAATGATCGAGATCCATCGAGGAAAAAATTGAAACGGACGAGAAAAAACCAAAGTTGGTCGAGGAAAACTCGATTTCTTGGCCCCCGGGTTATGTTTTCCTCGTACCGAAGGAATGCTGTCCACCCACAGGCCATTCCGCGTCGTCCAGCAATCGATTTTCTTCGATCGGATAGATGTAAATGGGAATTGATCGAGATCCATCGAGGGAAAAATCAAAACAAACGAGAAAAAACCAAAGTTGGTTGAGGAAAACTCGATTTCTCGGTCCCCGGGTAATGTTTTCCTCGTACCGAAGGAATGCTCTCTACCCACAGGCCATTCCGCATCATTCGACAACTGATTCTCTTCGACCGGATCGACGTAAATGGGCAATGATCGAGATCCATCGAGGAAAAAATTAAAACGGACGAGAAAAACCCAAAGTTGGTCGAGGAATACTCGATTTCTCGTCCCCTGGGTAATGTTTTCGTCGTACCGAAGGAATACTGTCTACCCACAGGCCATTCCGCATCGTCCGGCAACTGATTTTCTTCGACCGGATCGACGTAAATGGGAATTTCGAGATCCATCAAGGAAAAAATCGAAACAGACGAAATAAAACCAAAGTTGGTCGAGGAAAACTCGATTTCTCGGCCCCGGGTAATGTTTTCCTCATACCAAAGGAATGCTGCCTACTCACAGGCCATTCTGCATCGTCCGGCAACCGATTTTCTTCGTCCGGATCGACGTAAATGGGCAATGATCAAGATCCATCGAGGAAAAATTCGAAATGGACGAGAAAAAACTAAAGTTGGTAGAGGAAAACTCGATTTCTCGGCCCCCGGGTAATGTTTTCCTCGTACGAAGGAATGGTGTCTACCCACAGGCCAATCCGCATCGTCTGGGAACCGATTTTCTTCGGCCAGATCGATTTAAATAGGCAATGATCAAGATCCATCGAGGAAAAAATCAAAACGGACGAGAAAAACCCAAAGTTGGTCGAGGAAAACTCGATTTCTCGGCCTCCGGTTAATGTTTTCCTCGTACCGAAGGAATTCTGTCTACCCGCAGGCCAATCTGCATCGTTCGGCAACCGATTTTCTTCGACCGGATCGACGTAAATGGGCAATGATCGATATCCATCGAGGAAAAAATTAAAACGGACGAGAAAAAACCAAAGTTGGTCGAGGAAAACTCGATTTCTTGGCCCCCGGGTTATGTTTTCCTCGTACCGAAGGAATATTGTCCACCCACAGGCCGTTCCGCGTCGTCCAGCAATCGATTTTCTTCGATCGAATAGATGTAAATGGGAATTGATCGAGATCCATCGAGGAAAAACTCGAAATGGACGAGAAAAAACCAAACTTGGTCGAGGAAAACTCGATTTCTCGGCCCCCGGGGAATGTTTTCCTCGTACCGAAGGAATGCTCTCTCTCTACAGGCCATTCTACATTATCCGACAACCGATTTTCTTCGACCGGATCGAAATAAATGGGCAATGATCAAGATCCATCGAGGAAAAACTCAAAATGGACGAGAAAAAACCAAACTTGGTCGAGGAAAACTCGATTTCTCGGCCCCCGGGGAATGTTTTCCTCGTACCGAAGGAATGCTGTAACCCACAAGATAATCCGCATCATCCGACAACCGATTTTCTTCGACCGCATCGAAATAAATGGGCAATGATCAAGATCCATCGAGGAAAAACTCGAAATGGACGAGAAAAAACCAAAGTTTGTCGAGGAAAACTCGATTTCTCGGCCCCCGGGTAATGTTTTCCTCGTACCGAAGGAATGTTGTCTACCCACAGGCCAATCGGCATCGTCCGGCAACCGATTTTCTTCGACCGGATCGACGTAAATGGGCAATGATCGAGATCCATCGAGGAAAAAATCAAAACGGACGAGAAAAAACCAAAGTTGTTGAGGAAAACTCGATTTCTCGGCCCCGAGTAATTTTCCTCACACCGAAGGAATGCTGCCTACCCACAGGCCATTCTGCATCGTCCAGCAACCGATTTTCTTCGACCGGATCGACGTAAATGGGCAATGATCAAGATCCATCGAGGAAAAATTCGAAATGGACGAGAAAAAACTAAAGTTGGTAGAGGAAAACTCGATTTCTCGGCCCCCGGGTAATGTTTTCCTCGTACGAAGGAATGGTGTCTACCCACAGGCCAATCCGCATCGTCTGGGAACCGATTTTCTTCGGCCAGATCGATTTAAATAGGCAATGATCAAGATCCATCGAGGAAAAAATCAAAACGGACGAGAAAAACACAAAGTTGGTCGAGGAAAACTCGATTTCTCGGCCTCCGGTTAATGTTTTCCTCGTACCGAAGGAATACTGTCTACCCATAGGCCATTCCACTTCGTTCGACGACTGATTTTCTTCGACCGGATCGACATCGAGATCCATCGAGGAAAAATTTGAAACGAACGAGAAAAAACCAAAGTTAATCGAGGAAAACTCGATTTCTTGGCCCCCGGGTTATGTTTTCCTCGTACCGAAGGAATGCTGTCCACCCACAGGCCATTCCGCGTCGTCCAGCAATCGATTTTCTTCGATCGGATAGATGTAAATGGGAATTGATCGAGATCCATCGAGGGAAAAATCAAAACAAACGAGAAAAAACCAAAGTTGGTTGAGGAAAACTCGATTTCTCGGTCCCCGGGTAATGTTTTCCTCGTACCGAAGGAATGCTCTCTATCTACAGGCCATTCCGCATCGTCCGACAACCGATTTTCTTGGACCGGATCGACGTAAATGGGCAATAATCAAGATCCATCGAGGAAAAACTCGAAATGGACGAGAAAAAACCAAACTTGGTCGAGGAAAACTCGATTTCTCGGCCACCGGGGAATATTTTCCTCGTACCGAAGGAATGCTGTAACCCACAGGACAATCCGCATCGTCCGGCTACCGATTTTCTTCGACCAGATTGATATAAATTGGCAATGATCGAGATCCATTGGGGAAAAAATCAAAACGGACGAGAAAAACCCAAAGTTGATCGATGAAAACTCGATTTCTCGGCCCCCGGGTAATATTTTCGTCATACCGAAGGAATTCTGTCTACCTACAGGCCATTCCGCATCGTTCGACAACCGATTTTCTTCGACCGGATCGACGTAAATGGGCAATGATCGAGATCCATCGAGGAAAAAATTAAAATGGACGAGAAAAAACCAAAGTTGGTCGAGGAAAACTCGATTTCCCGGCCCCTGGGAAATGTTTTCCTCGTACCGAAGGAAAGCTGTCCACCCACAGGCCATTCTGCATCGTCCAGCAAACGATGTTCTTCGATCAGATCGATGTAAATGGGAATTGATCGAGATCCATCGAGGAAAAATCATAACAGACGAGCAAAACCAAAGTTGGTCGAGGAAAACTCGATTTCTCGGCCCCCGGGTAATGTTTTCCTCGTACCGAAGGAAAGCTGTCCACCCACAGGCCATTCTGCATCGTCCAGCAAACGATGTTCTTCGATCAGATCGATGTAAATGGGAATTGATCGAGATCCATCGAGGAAAAATCATAACAGACGAGCAAAACCAAAGTTGGTCGAGGAAAACTCGATTTCTCGGCCCCCGGGTAATGTTTTCCTCGTACCGAAGGAATGCTGTCTATCCACAAGCCATTCCGCATTATCCGACAACCGATTTTCTTCGACCGGATCGACATAAATGGGCAATGATCGAGATCCATCGAGGAAAAAATCAAAACGGACAAGAAAAACCCAAAGTTGGTCGAGGAAAACTCGATTTCTAGGCCCCCGGGTAATGTTTTCGTCGTACCGAAGGAATACTGTCTACCCACAGGCCATTCCGCATCATTCGACAACTGATTCTCTTCGACCGGATCGACGTAAATGGGCAATGATCGAGATCCATCGAGGAAAAAATTAAAACGGACGAGAAAAACCCAAAGTTGGTCGAGGAATACTCGATTTCTCGTCCCCTGGGTAATGTTTTCGTCGTACCGAAGGAATACTGTCTACCCACAGGCCATTCCGCATCGTCCGGCAACTGATTTTCTTCGACCGGATCGACGTAAATGGGAATTTCGAGATCCATCAAGGAAAAAATCGAAACAGACGAAATAAAACCAAAGTTGGTCGAGGAAAACTCGATTTCTCGGCCCCGGGTAATGTTTTTCTCATACCAAAGGAATGCTGCCTACTCACAGGCCATTCTGCATCGTCCGGCAACCGATTTTCTTCGTCCGGATCGACGTAAATGGGCAATGATCAAGATCCATCGAGGAAAAATTCGAAATGGACGATAAAAAACTAAAGTTGGTCGAGAAAAACTCGATTTCTCGGCCCCCAGGTAATGTTTTCCTCGTACCGAAGGAATGGTGTCTACCCACAGGCCAATCCGCATCGTCTGGGAACCGATTTTCTTCGGCCAGATCGATGTAAATAGGCAATGATCGAGATCCATCGAGGAAAAAATCAAAACGGACGAAAAAAACCCAAAGTTGGTCGAGGAAAACTCGATTTCTCGGCCCCCGGTTAATGTTTTCCTCGTACCGAAGGAATACTGTCTACCCAAGGGCCATTCCACATCGTTCGACGACTGATTTTCTTCGACCGGATCGACGTAAATGGGCAATGATCGAGATCCATCGAGGAAAAAATTGAAACGGACGAGAAAAAACCAAAGTTGGTCGAGGAAAACTCGATTTCTTGGCCCCCGGGTTATGTTTTCCTCGTACCGAAGGAATGCTGTCCACCCACAGGCCATTCCGCGTCGTCCAGCAATCGATTTTCTTCGATCGGATAGATGTAAATGGGAATTGATCGAGATCCATCGAGGGAAAAATCAAAACAAACGAGAAAAAACCAAAGTTGGTTGAGGAAAACTCGATTTCTCGGTCCCCGGGTAATGTTTTCCTCGTACCGAAGGAATGCTCTCTACCCACAGGCCATTCCGCATCATTCGACAACTGATTCTCTTCGACCGGATCGACGTAAATGGGCAATGATCGAGATCCATCGAGGAAAAAATTAAAACGGACGAGAAAAACCCAAAGTTGGTCGAGGAATACTCGATTTCTCGTCCCCTGGGTAATGTTTTCGTCGTACCGAAGGAATACTGTCTACCCACAGGCCATTCCGCATCGTCCGGCAACTGATTTTCTTCGACCGGATCGACGTAAATGGGAATTTCGAGATCCATCAAGGAAAAAATCGAAACAGACGAAATAAAACCAAAGTTGGTCGAGGAAAACTCGATTTCTCGGCCCCGGGTAATGTTTTCCTCATACCAAAGGAATGCTGCCTACTCATAGGCCATTCTGCATCGTTCGGCAACCGATTTTCTTCGTCCGGATCGACGTAAATGGGCAATGATCAAGATCCATCGAGGAAAAATTCGAAATGGACGATAAAAAACTAAAGTTGGTCGAGAAAAACTCGATTTCTCGGCCCCCAGGTAATGTTTTCCTCGTACCGAAGGAATGGTGTCCACCCACAGGCCAATCCGCATCGTCTGGGAACCGATTTTCTTCGGCCAGATCGATGTAAATAGGCAATGATCGAGATCCATCGAGGAAAAAATCAAAACGGACGAAAAAAACCCAAAGTTGGTCGAGGAAAACTCGATTTCTTGGCCCTCGGGTTATGTTTTCCTCGTACCGAAGGAATGCTGTCCACCCACAGGCCATTCCGCGTCGTCCAGCAATCGATTTTCTTCGATCAGATAGATGTAAATGGGAATTGATCGAGATCCATCGAGGGAAAAATCAAAACAAACGAGAAAAAACCAAAGTTGGTTGAGGAAAACTCGATTTCTCGGTCCCCGGGTAATGTTTTCCTCGTACCGAAGGAATGCTCTCTATCTACAGGCCATTCCGCATCGTCCGACAACCGATTTTCTTGGACCAGATCGACGTAAATGGGCAATAATCAAGATCCATCGAGGAAAAACTCGAAATGGACGAGAAAAAACCAAACTTGGTCGAGGAAAACTCGATTTCTCGGCCCCCGGAGAATATTTTCCTCGTACCGAAGGAATGCTGTAACCCACAGGACAATCCGCATCGTCCGGCAACCGATTTTCTTCTACCAGATTGACATAAATTGGCAATGATCGAGATCCATCGAGGAAAAAATTGAAACGGACGAGAAAAAACCAAAGTTGGTCGAGGAAAACTCGATTTCTTGGCCCCCGGGTTATGTTTTCCTCGTACCGAAGGAATGCTGTCCACCCACAGGCCATTCCGCGTCGTCCAGCAATCGATTTTCTTCGATCGGATAGATGTAAATGGGAATTGATCGAGATCCATCGAGGGAAAAATCAAAACAAACGAGAAAAAACCAAAGTTGGTTGAGGAAAACTCGATTTCTCGGTCCCCGGGTAATGTTTTCCTCGTACCGAAGGAATGCTCTCTACCCACAGGCCATTCCGCATCATTCGACAACTGATTCTCTTCGACCGGATCGACGTAAATGGGCAATGATCGAGATCCATCGAGGAAAAAATTAAAACGGACGAGAAAAACCCAAAGTTGGTCGAGGAATACTCGATTTCTCGTCCCCTGGGTAATGTTTTCGTCGTACCGAAGGAATACTGTCTACCCACAGGCCATTCCGCATCGTCCGGCAACTGATTTTCTTCGACCGGATCGACGTAAATGGGAATTTCGAGATCCATCAAGGAAAAAATCGAAACAGACGAAATAAAACCAAAGTTGGTCGAGGAAAACTCGATTTCTCGGCCCCGGGTAATGTTTTCCTCATACCAAAGGAATGCTGCCTACTCACAGGCCATTCTGCATCGTCCGGCAACCGATTTTCTTCGTCCGGATCGACGTAAATGGGCAATGATCAAGATCCATCGAGGAAAAATTCGAAATGGACGATAAAAAACTAAAGTTGGTCGAGAAAAACTCGATTTCTCGGCCCCCAGGTAATGTTTTCCTCGTACCGAAGGAATGGTGTCTACCCACAGGCCAATCCGCATCGTCTGGGAACCGATTTTCTTCGGCCAGATCGATGTAAATAGGCAATGATCGAGATCCATCGAGGAAAAAATCAAAACGGACGAAAAAAACCCAAAGTTGGTCGAGGAAAACTCGATTTCTCGGCCCACGGTTAATGTTTTCCTCGTACCGAAGGAATACTGTCTACCCAAGGGCCATTCCACATCGTTCGACGACTGGTTTTCTTCGACCGGATCGACGTAAATGGGCAATGATCGAGATCCATCGAGGAAAAAATTGAAACGGACGAGAAAAAACCAAAGTTGGTCGAGGAAAACTCGATTTCTTGGCCCTCGGGTTATGTTTTCCTCGTACCGAAGGAATGCTGTCCACCCACAGGCCATTCCTCGTCGTCCAGGAATCGATTTTCTTCGATCGGATAGATGTAAATGGGAATTGATCGAGATCCATCGAGGGAAAAATCAAAACAAACGAGAAAAAACCAAAGTTGGTTGAGGAAAACTCGATTTCTCGGTCCCCGGGTAATGTTTTCCTCGTACCGAAGGAATGCTCTCTATCTACAGGCCATTCCGCATCGTCCGACAACCGATTTTCTTGGACCAGATCGACGTAAATGGGCAATAATCAAGATCCATCGAGGAAAAACTCGAAATGGACGAGAAAAAACCAAACTTGGTCGAGGAAAACTCGATTTCTCGGCCCCCGGAGAATATTTTCCTCGTACCGAAGGAATGCTGTAACCCACAGGACAATCCGCATCGTCCGGCAACCGATTTTCTTCTACCAGATTGATATAAATTGGCAATGATCGAGATCCATCGAGGAAAAAATTAAAACGGACGAGAAAAACCCAAAGTTGATCGATGAAAACTCGATTTCTCGGCCCCCGGGTAATGTTTTCGTCATACCGAAGGAATTCTGTCTACCCACAGGCCATTCCGCATCGTTCGACAACCGATTTTCTTCGACCGGATCGACGTAAATGGGCAATGATCGAGATCCATCGAGGAAAAAATTGAAACGGACGAGAAAAAACCAAAGTTGGTCGAGGAAAACTCGATTTCTTGGCCCCCGGGTTATGTTTTCCTCGTACCGAAGGAATGCTGTCCACCCACAGGCCATTCCGCGTTGTCCAGGAATCGATTTTCTTCGATCGGATAGATGTAAATGGGAATTGATCGAGATCCATCGAGGGAAAAATCAAAACAAACGAGAAAAAACCAAAGTTGGTTGAGGAAAACTCTATTTCTCGGTCCCCGGGTAATGTTTTCCTCGTACCGAAGGAATGCTCTCTATCTACAGGCCATTCCGCATCGTCTGACAACCGATTTTCTTGGACCGGATTGACGTAAATGGGCAATAATCAAGATCCATCGAGGAAAAACTCGAAATGGACGAGAAAAAACCAAACTTGGTCGAGGAAAACTCGATTTCTCGGCCACCGGGGAATATTTTTCTCGTACCGAAGGAATGCTGTAACCCACAGGACAATCCGCATCGTCAGGCTACCGATTTTCTTCGACCAGATTGACATAAATTGGCAATGATCGAGATCCATTGAGGAAAAAATCAAAATGGACGAGAAAAACCCAAAGTTGATCGATGAAAACTCGATTTCTCGGCCCCCGGGTAATGTTTTCGTCATACCGAAGGAATTCTGTCTACCTACAGGCCATTCCGCATCGTTCGACAACCGATTTTCTTCGACCGGATCGACGTAAATGGGCAATGATCGAGATCCATCGAGGAAAAAATTAAAACGGACGAGAAAAAACCAAAGTTGGTCGAGGAAAACTCGATTTCTCGGCCCCTGGGTAATGTTTTCCTCGTACCGAAGGAAAGCTGTCCACCCACAGGCCATTCTGCATCGTCCAGCAAACGATGTTCTTCGATCAGATCCATCGAGGAAAAATCATAACAGACGAGCAAAACCAAAGTTGGTCGAGGAAAACTCGATTTCTCGGCCCCCGGGTAATGTTTTCCTCGTACCGAAGGAATGCTGTCTATCCACAAGCCATTCCGCATTATCCGACAACCGATTTTCTTCGACCGGATCGACATAAATGGGCAATGATCAAGATCAATCGAGGAAAAACTCGAAAAGGACGAGAAAAAACCAAAGTTGGTCGAGGAAAACTCGATTTCTCGGCCCCCGGGTAATGTTTTCCTCGTACCGAAGGAATGTTGTCTACCCACAGGCCAATCGGCATCGTCTGGCAAACGATTTTCTTCGACCGGATCGACGTAAATGGGCAATGATCGAGATCCATCGAGGAAAAAATCAAAACGGACAAGAAAAACCCAAAGTTGGTCGAGGAAAACTCGATTTCTAGGCCCCCGGGTAATGTTTTCGTCGTACCGAAGGAATATTGTCTACCCACAGGCCATTCCGCATCGTTCGACAACTGATTCCTTTGACCGGATCGACGTAAATGGGCAATGATCGAGATCCATCGAGGAAAAAATCAAAACGGACGAGAAAAACCCAAAGTTGATCGATGAAAACTCGATTTCTCGGCCCCCGGGTAATGATTTCGTCATACCGAAGGAATTCTGTCTACCCACAGGCCATTCCGCATCGTTCGACAACCGATTTTCTTCGACCAGATCGTCGTAAATGGGCAATTATCGAGATCCATTGAGGAAAAAATTGAAACGGACGAGAAAAAACCAAAGTTGGTCGAGGAAAACTCAATTTCTTGGCCCCCGGGTTATGTTTTCCTCGTACCGAAGGAATGCTGTCCACCCATAGGCCATTCCGCGTCGTCCAGCAATCGATTTTCTTCGATCGGATAGATGTAAATGGGAATTGATCGAGATCCATCGAGGGAAAAATCAAAACAAACGAGAAAAAACCAAAGTTGGTTGAGGAAAACTCGATTTCTCGGTCCCCGGGTAATGTTTTCCTCGTACCGAAGGAATGCTCTCTATCTACAGGCCATTCTGCATCGTCCGACAACCGATTTTCTTGGACCGGATCGACGTAAATGGGCAATAATCAAGATCCATCGAGGAAAAACTCGAAATGGACGAGAAAAAACCAAACTTGGTCGAGGAAAACTCGATTTCTCGGCCCCCGGGGAATGTTTTCCTCGTACCGAAGGAATGCTGTAATCCACAGGACAATCCGCATAGTACGGCAAGCGATTTTCTTTGACCAGATTGACGTAAATGGGCAATGATCGAGATCCATCGAGGAAAAAATCAAAAAGGACGAGAAAAACCCAAAGTTGATCGATGAAAACTCGATTTCTCGGCCCCCGGGTAATGTTTTCGTCATACCGAAGGAATTCTGTCTACCCACAGGCCATTCCGCATCGTTCGACAACCGATTTTCTTCGACCAGATCGACGTAAATGGGCAATTATCGAGATCCATTGAGGAAAAAATTGAAACGGACGAGAAAAAACCAAAGTTGGTCGAGGAAAACTCAATTTCTTGGCCCCCGGGTTATGTTTTCCTCGTACCGAAGGAATGCTGTCCACCCATAGGCCATTCCGCGTCGTCCAGCAATCGATTTTCTTCGATCGGATAGATGTAAATGGGAATTGATCGAGATCCATCGAGGGAAAAATCAAAACAAACGAGAAAAAACCAAAGTTGGTTGAGGAAAACTCGATTTCTCGGTCCCCGGGTAATGTTTTCCTCGTACCGAAGGAATGCTCTCTATCTGCAGGCCATTCTGCATCGTCCGACAACCGATTTTCTTGGACCGGATCGACGTAAATGGGCAATAATCAAGATCCATCGAGGAAAAACTCGAAATGGACGAGAAAAAACCAAACTTGGTCGAGGAAAACTCGATTTCTCGGCCCCCGGGGAATGTTTTCCTCGTACCGAAGGAATGCTGTAATCCACAGGACAATCCGCATAGTACGGCAAGCGATTTTCTTTGACCAGATTGACGTAAATGGGCAATGATCGAGATCCATCGAGGAAAAAATCAAAAAGGACGAGAAAAACCCAAAGTTGATCGATGAAAACTCGATTTCTCGGCCCCCGGGTAATGTTTTCGTCATACCGAAGGAATTCTGTCTACCCACAGGCCATTCCGCATCGTTCGACAACCGATTTTCTTCGACCAGATCGACGTAAATGGGCAATTATCGAGATCCATTGAGGAAAAAATTGAAACGGACGAGAAAAAACCAAAGTTGGTCGAGGAAAACTCAATTTCTTGGCCCCCGGGTTATGTTTTCCTCGTACCGAAGGAATGCTGTCCACCCATAGGCCATTCCGCGTCGTCCAGCAATCGATTTTCTTCGATCGGATAGATGTAAATGGGAATTGATCGAGATCCATCGAGGGAAAAATCAAAACAAACGAGAAAAAACCAAAGTTGGTTGAGGAAAACTCGATTTCTCGGTCCCCGGGTAATGTTTTCCTCGTACCGAAGGAATGCTCTCTATCTGCAGGCCATTCTGCATCGTCCGACAACCGATTTTCTTGGACCGGATCGACGTAAATGGGCAATAATCAAGATCCATCGAGGAAAAACTCGAAATGGACGAGAAAAAACCAAACTTGGTCGAGGAAAACTCGATTTCTCGGCCCCCGGGGAATGTTTTCCTCGTACCGAAGGAATGCTGTAATCCACAGGACAATCCGCATAGTACGGCAAGCGATTTTCTTTGACCAGATTGACGTAAATGGGCAATGATCGAGATCCATCGAGGAAAAAATCAAAAAGGACGAGAAAAACCCAAAGTTGATCAATGAAAACTCGATTTCTCGGTCCCCGGGTAATGTTTTCCTCGTACCGAAGGAATGCTCTCTATCTACAGGCCATTCCGCATCGTCCGACAACCGATTTTCTTGGACCAGATCGACGTAAATGGGCAATAATCAAGATCCATCGAGGAAAAACTCGAAATGGACGAGAAAAAACCAAACTTGGTCGAGGAAAACTCGATTTCTCGGCCCCCGGAGAATATTTTCCTCGTACCGAAGGAATGCTGTAACCCACAGGACAATCCGCATCGTCCGGCAACCGATTTTCTTCTACCAGATTGATATAAATTGGCAATGATCGAGATCCATCGAGGAAAAAATTGAAACGGACGAGAAAAAACCAAAGTTGGTCGAGGAAAACTCGATTTCTTGGCCCCCGGGTTATGTTTTCCTCGTACCGAAGGAATGCTGTCCACCCACAGGCCATTCCGCGTCGTCCAGCAATCGATTTTCTTCGATCGGATAGATGTAAATGGGAATTGATCGAGATCCATCGAGGGAAAAATCAAAACAAACGAGAAAAAACCAAAGTTGGTTGAGGAAAACTCGATTTCTCGGTCCCCGGGTAATGTTTTCCTCGTACCGAAGGAATGCTCTCTACCCACAGGCCATTCCGCATCATTCGACAACTGATTCTCTTCGACCGGATGGACGTAAATGGGCAAGGATCGAGATCCATCGAGGAAAAAATTAAAACGGACGAGAAAAACCCAAAGTTGGTCGAGGAATACTCGATTTCTCGTCCCCTGGGTAATGTTTTCGTCGTACCGAAGGAATACTGTCTACCCACAGGCCATTCCGCATCGTCCGGCAATTGATTTTCTTCGACCGGATCGACGTAAATGGGAATTTCGAGATCCATCAAGGAAAAAATCGAAACAGACGAAATAAAACCAAAGTTGGTCGAGGAAAACTCGATTTCTCGGCCCCGGGTAATGTTTTCCTCATACCAAAGGAATGCTGCCTACTCACAGGCCATTCTGCATCGTCCGGCAACCGATTTTCTTCGTCCGGATCGACGTAAATGGGCAATGATCAAGATCCATCGAGGAAAAATTCGAAATGGACGATAAAAAACTAAAGTTGGTCGAGAAAAACTCGATTTCTCGGCCCCCAGGTAATGTTTTCCTCGTACCGAAGGAATGGTGTCTACCCACAGGCCAATCCGCATCGTCTGGGAACCGATTTTCTTCGGCCAGATCGATGTAAATAGGCAATGATCGAGATCCATCGAGGAAAAAATCAAAACGGACGAAAAAAACCCAAAGTTGGTCGAGGAAAACTCGATTTCTCGGCCCCCGGTTAATGTTTTCCTCGTACCGAAGGAATACTGTCTACCCAAGGGCCATTCCACATCGTTCGACGACTGGTTTTCTTCGACCGGATCGACGTAAATGGGCAATGATCGAGATCCATCGAGGAAAAAATTGAAACGGACGAGAAAAAACCAAAGTTGGTCGAGGAAAACTCGATTTCTTGGCCCTCGGGTTATGTTTTCCTCGTACCGAAGGAATGCTGTCCACCCACAGGCCATTCCTCGTCGTCCAGGAATCGATTTTCTTCGATCGGATAGATGTAAATGGGAATTGATCGAGATCCATCGAGGGAAAAATCAAAACAAACGAGAAAAAACCAAAGTTGGTTGAGGAAAACTCGATTTCTCGGTCCCCGGGTAATGTTTTCCTCGTACCGAAGGAATGCTCTCTATCTACAGGCCATTCCGCATCGTCCGACAACCGATTTTCTTGGACCAGATCGACGTAAATGGGCAATAATCAAGATCCATCGAGGAAAAACTCGAAATGGACGAGAAAAAACCAAACTTGGTCGAGGAAAACTCGATTTCTCGGCCCCCGGAGAATATTTTCCTCGTACCGAAGGAATGCTGTAACCCACAGGACAATCCGCATCGTCCGGCAACCGATTTTCTTCTACCAGATTGACATAAATTGGCAATGATCGAGATCCATCGAGGAAAAAATTAAAACGGACGAGAAAAACCCAAAGTTGATCGATGAAAACTCGATTTCTCGGCCCCTGGGTAATGTTTTCGTCATACCGAAGGAATTCTGTCTACCCACAGGCCATTCCGCATCGTTCGACAACCGATTTTCTTCGACCGGATCGACGTAAATGGGCAATGATCGAGATCCATCGAGGAAAAAATTGAAACGGACGAGAAAAAACCAAAGTTGGTCGAGGAAAACTCGATTTCTTGGCCCCCGGGTTATGTTTTCCTCGTACCGAAGGAATGCTGTCCACCCACAGGCCATTCCGCGTTGTCCAGGAATCGATTTTCTTCGATCGGATAGATGTAAATGGGAATTGATCGAGATCCATCGAGGGAAAAATCAAAACAAACGAGAAAAAACCAAAGTTGGTTGAGGAAAACTCAATTTCTCGGTCCCCGGGTAATGTTTTCCTCGTACCGAAGGAATGCTCTCTATCTACAGGCCATTCCGCATCGTCCGACAACCGATTTTCTTGGACCGGATTGACGTTAATGGGCAATAATCAAGATCCATCGAGGAAAAACTCGAAATGGACTAGAAAAAACCAAACTTGGTCGAGGAAAACTCGATTTCTCGGCCACCGGGGAATATTTTTCTCGTACCGAAGGAATGCTGTAACCCACAGGACAATCCGCATCGTCAGGCTACCGATTTTCTTCGACCAGATTGACATAAATTGGCAATGATCGAGATCCATTGAGGAAAAAATCAAAACGGACGAGATAAACCCAAAGTTGATCGATGAAAACTCGATTTCTCGGCCCCCGGGTAATGTTTTCGTCATACCGAAGGAATTCTGTCTACCTACAGGCCATTCCGCATCGTTCGACAACCGATTTTCTTCGACCGGATCGACGTAAATGGGCAATGATCGAGATCCATCGAGGAAAAAATTAAAACGGACGAGAAATAACCAAAGTTGGTCGAGGAAAACTCGATTTCTCGGCCCTTGGGTAATGTTTTCCTCGTACCGAAGGAAAGCTGTCCACCCACAGGCCATTCTGCATCGTCCAGCAAACGATGTTCTTCGATCAGATCGATGTAAATGGGAATTGATCGAGATCCATCGAGGAAAAATCATAACAGACGAGCAAAACCAAAGTTGGTCGAGGAAAACTCGATTTCTCGGCCCCCGGGTAATGTTTTCCTCGTACCGAAGGAATGCTGTCTATCCACAAGCCATTCCGCATTATCCGACAACCGATTTTCTTCGACCGGATCGACATAAATGGGCAATGATCAAGATCAATCGAGGAAAAACTCGAAATGGACGAGAAAAAACCAAAGTTGGTCGAGGAAAACTCGATTTCTCGGCCCCCGGGTAATGTTTTCCTCGTACCGAAGGAATGTTGTCTACCCACAGGCCAATCGGCATCGTCTGGCAAACGATTTTCTTCGACCGGATCGACGTAAATGGGCAATGATCGAGATCCATCGAGGAAAAAATCAAAACGGACAAGAAAAACCCAAAGTTGGTCGAGGAAAACTCGATTTCTAGGCCCCCGGGTAATGTTTTCGTCGTACCGAAGGAATACTGTCTACCCACAGGCCATTCCGCATCGTTCGACAACTGATTCTCTTCGACCGGATCGACGTAAATGGGCAATGATCGAGATCCATCGAGGAAAAAATCAAAACGGACGAGAAAAACCCAAAGTTGATCGATGAAAACTCGATTTCTCGGCCCCCGGGTAATGTTTTCGTCATACCGAAGGAATTCTGTCTACCCACAGGCCATTCCGCATCGTTCGACAACCGATTTTCTTCGACCAGATCGACGTAAATGGGCAATTATCGAGATCCATTGAGGAAAAAATTGAAACGGACGAGAAAAAACCAAAGTTGGTCGAGGAAAACTCAATTTCTTAGCCCCCGGGTTATGTTTTCCTCGTACCGAAGGAATGCTGTCCACCCATAGGCCATTCCGCGTCGTCCAGCAATCGATTTTCTTCGATCGGATAGATGTAAATGGGAATTGATCGAGATCCATCGAGGGAAAAATCAAAACAAACGAGAAAAAACCAAAGTTGGTTGAGGAAAACTCGATTTCTCGGTCCCCGGGTAATGTTTTCCTCGTACCGAAGGAATGCTCTCTATCTACAGGCCATTCTGCATCGTCCGACAACCGATTTTCTTGGACCGGATCGACGTAAATGGGCAATAATCAAGATCCATCGAGGAAAAACTCGAAATGGACGAGAAAAAACCAAACTTGGTCGAGGAAAACTCGATTTCTCGGCCCCCGGGGAATGTTTTCCTCGTACCGAAGGAATGCTGTAATCCACAGGACAATCCGCATCGTCCGGCAACCGATTTTCTTCGACCAGATCGACGTAAATGGGCAATGATCGAGATCCATCGAGGAAAAAATCAAAACGGACAAGAAAAACCCAAAGTTGGTCGAGGAAAACTCGATTTCTCGGCCCCCAGGTAATGTTTTCCTCGTACCGAAGGAATGGTGTCTACCCACAGGCCAATCCGCATCGTCTGGGAACCGATTTTCTTCGGCCAGATCGATGTAAATAGGCAATGATCGAGATCCATCGAGGAAAAAATCAAAACGGACGAAAAAAACCCAAAGTTGGTCGAGGAAAACTCGATTTCTCGGCCCCCGGTTAATGTTTTCCTCGTACCGAAGGAATACTGTCTACCCAAGGGCCATTCCACATCGTTCGACGACTGGTTTTCTTCGACCGGATCGACGTAAATGGGCAATGATCGAGATCCATCGAGGAAAAAATTGAAACGGACGAGAAAAAACCAAAGTTGGTCGAGGAAAACTCGATTTCTTGGCCCTCGGGTTATGTTTTCCTCGTACCGAAGGAATGCTGTCCACCCACAGGCCATTCCTCGTCGTCCAGCAATCGATTTTCTTCGATCGGATAGATGTAAATGGGAATTGATCGAGATCCATCGAGGGAAAAATCAAAACAAACGAGAAAAAACCAAAGTTGGTTGAGGAAAACTCGATTTCTCGGTCCCCGGGTAATGTTTTCCTCGTACCGAAGGAATGCTCTCTATCTACAGGCCATTCCGCATCGTCCGACAACCGATTTTCTTGGACCAGATCGACGTAAATGGGCAATAATCAAGATCCATCGAGGAAAAACTCGAAATGGACGAGAAAAAACCAAACTTGGTCGAGGAAAACTCGATTTCTCGGCCCCCGGAGAATATTTTCCTCGTACCGAAGGAATGCTGTAACCCACAGGACAATCCGCATCGTCCGGCAACCGATTTTCTTCTACCAGATTGACATAAATTGGCAATGATCGAGATCCATCGAGGAAAAAATTAAAACGGACGAGAAAAACCCAAAGTTGATCGATGAAAACTCGATTTCTCGGCCCCCGGGTAATGTTTTCGTCATACCGAAGGAATTCTGTCTACCCACAGGCCATTCCGCATCGTTCGACAACCGATTTTCTTCGACCGGATCGACGTAAATGGGCAATGATCGAGATCCATCGAGGAAAAAATTGAAACGGACGAGAAAAAACCAAAGTTGGTCGAGGAAAACTCGATTTCTTGGCCCCCGGGTTATGTTTTCCTCGTACCGAAGGAATGCTGTCCACCCACAGGCCATTCCGCGTTGTCCAGGAATCGATTTTCTTCGATCGGATAGATGTAAATGGGAATTGATCGAGATCCATCGAGGGAAAAATCAAAACAAACGAGAAAAAACCAAAGTTGGTTGAGGAAAACTCAATTTCTCGGTCCCCGGGTAATGTTTTCCTCGTACCGAAGGAATGCTCTCTATCTACAGGCCATTCCGCATCGTCCGACAACCGATTTTCTTGGACCGGATTGACGTTAATGGGCAATAATCAAGATCCATCGAGGAAAAACTCGAAATGGACGAGAAAAAACCAAACTTGGTCGAGGAAAACTCGATTTCTCGGCCACCGGGGAATATTTTTCTCGTACCGAAGGAATGCTGTAACCCACAGGACAATCCGCATCGTCAGGCTACCGATTTTCTTCGACCAGATTGACATAAATTGGCAATGATCGAGATCCATTGAGGAAAAAATCAAAACGGACGAGATAAACCCAAAGTTGATCGATGAAAACTCGATTTCTCGGCCCCCGGGTAATGTTTTCGTCATACCGAAGGAATTCTGTCTACCTACAGGCCATTCCGCATCGTTCGACAACCGATTTTCTTCGACCGGATCGACGTAAATGGGCAATGATCGAGATCCATCGAGGAAAAAATTAAAACGGACGAGAAAAAACCAAAGTTGGTCGAGGAAAACTCGATTTCTCGGCCCCTGGGTAATGTTTTCCTCGTACCGAAGGAAAGCTGTCCACCCACAGGCCATTCTGCATCGTCCAGCAAACGATGTTCTTCGATCAGATCGATGTAAATGGGAATTGATCGAGATCCATCGAGGAAAAATCATAACAGACGAGCAAAACCAAAGTTGGTCGAGGAAAACTCGATTTCTCGGCCCCCGGGTAATGTTTTCCTCGTACCGAAGGAATGCTGTCTATCCACAAGCCATTCCGCATTATCCGACAACCGATTTTCTTCGACCGGATCGACATAAATGGGCAATGATCAAGATCAATCGAGGAAAAACTCGAAATGGACGAGAAAAAACCAAAGTTGGTCGAGGAAAACTCGATTTCTCGGCCCCCGGGTAATGTTTTCCTCGTACCGAAGGAATGTTGTCTACCCACAGGCCAATCGGCATCGTCTGGCAAACGATTTTCTTCGACCGGATCGACGTAAATGGGCAATGATCGAGATCCATCGAGGAAAAAATCAAAACGGACAAGAAAAACCCAAAGTTGGTCGAGGAAAACTCGATTTCTAGGCCCCCGGGTAATGTTTTCGTCGTACCGAAGGAATACTGTCTACCCACAGGCCATTCCGCATCGTTCGACAACTGATTCTCTTCGACCGGATCGACGTAAATGGGCAATGATCGAGATCCATCGAGGAAAAAATCAAAACGGACGAGAAAAACCCAAAGTTGATCGATGAAAACTCGATTTCTCGGCCCCCGGGTAATGTTTTCGTCATACCGAAGGAATTCTGTCTACCCACAGGCCATTCCGCATCGTTCGACAACCGATTTTCTTCGACCAGATCGACGTAAATGGGCAATTATCGAGATCCATTGAGGAAAAAATTGAAACGGACGAGAAAAAACCAAAGTTGGTCGAGGAAAACTCAATTTCTTAGTCCCCGGGTTATGTTTTCCTCGTACCGAAGGAATGCTGTCCACCCATAGGCCATTCCGCGTCGTCCAGCAATCGATTTTCTTCGATCGGATAGATGTAAATGGGAATTGATCGAGATCCATCGAGGGAAAAATCAAAACAAACGAGAAAAAACCAAAGTTGGTTGAGGAAAACTCGATTTCTCGGTCCCCGGGTAATGTTTTCCTCGTACCGAAGGAATGCTCTCTATCTACAGGCCATTCTGCATCGTCCGACAACCGATTTTCTTGGACCGGATCGACGTAAATGGGCAATAATCAAGATCCATCGAGGAAAAACTCGAAATGGACGAGAAAAAACCAAACTTGGTCGAGGAAAACTCGATTTCTCGGCCCCCGGGGAATGTTTTCCTCGTACCGAAGGAATGCTGTAATCCACAGGACAATCCGCATCGTCCGGCAACCGATTTTCTTCGACCAGATCGACGTAAATGGGCAATGATCGAGATCCATCGAGGAAAAAATCAAAACGGACAAGAAAAACCCAAAGTTGGTCGAGGAAAACTCGATTTCTCGGCCCCCAGGTAATGTTTTCCTCGTACCGAAGGAATGGTGTCTACCCACAGGCCAATCCGCATCGTCTGGGAACCGATTTTCTTCGGCCAGATCGATGTAAATAGGCAATGATCGAGATCCATCGAGGAAAAAATCAAAACGGACGAAAAAAACCCAAAGTTGGTCGAGGAAAACTCGATTTCTCGGCCCCCGGTTAATGTTTTCCTCGTACCGAAGGAATACTGTCTACCCAAGGGCCATTCCACATCGTTCGACGACTGGTTTTCTTCGACCGGATCGACGTAAATGGGCAATGATCGAGATCCATCGAGGAAAAATTTGAAACGGACGAGAAAAAACCAAAGTTGGTCGAGGAAAACTCGATTTCTTGGCCCTCGGGTTATGTTTTCCTCGTACCGAAGGAATGCTGTCCACCCACAGGCCATTCCTCGTCGTCCAGCAATCGATTTTCTTCGATCAGATAGATGTAAATGGGAATTGATCGAGATCCATCGAGGGAAAAATCAAAACAAACGAGAAAAAACCAAAGTTGGTTGAGGAAAACTCGATTTCTCGGTCCCCGGGTAATGTTTTCCTCGTACCGAAGGAATGCTCTCTATCTACAGGCCATTCCGCATCGTCCGACAACCGATTTTCTTGGACCAGATCGACGTAAATGGGCAATAATCAAGATCCATCGAGGAAAAACTCGAAATGGACGAGAAAAAACCAAACTTGGTCGAGGAAAACTCGATTTCTCGGCCCCCGGAGAATATTTTCCTCGTACCGAAGGAATGCTGTAACCCACAGGACAATCCGCATCGTCCGGCAACCGATTTTCTTCTACCAGATTGACATAAATTGGCAATGATCGAGATCCATCGAGGAAAAAATTAAAACGGACGAGAAAAACCCAAAGTTGATCGATGAAAACTCGATTTCTCGGCCCCCGGGTAATGTTTTCGTCATACCGAAGGAATTCTGTCTACCCACAGGCCATTCCGCATCGTTCGACAACCGATTTTCTTCGACCGGATCGACGTAAATGGGCAATGATCGAGATCCATCGAGGAAAAAATTGAAACGGACGAGAAAAAACCAAAGTTGGTCGAGGAAAACTCGATTTCTTGGCCCCTGGGTTATGTTTTCCTCGTACCGAAGGAATGCTCTCTATCTACAGGCCATTCCGCATCGTCCGACAACCGATTTTCTTGGACCGGATTGACGTTAATGGGCAATAATCAAGATCCATCGAGGAAAAACTCGAAATGGACGAGAAAAAACCAAACTTGGTCGAGGAAAACTCGATTTCTCGGCCACCGGGGAATATTTTTCTCGTACCGAAGGAATGCTGTAACCCACAGGACAATCCGCATCGTCAGGCTACCGATTTTCTTCGACCAGATTGACATAAATTGGCAATGATCGAGATCCATTGAGGAAAAAATCAAAACGGACGAGATAAACCCAAAGTTGATCGATGAAAACTCGATTTCTCGGCCCCCGGGTAATGTTTTCGTCATACCGAAGGAATTCTGTCTACCTACAGGCCATTCCGCATCGTTCGACAACCGATTTTCTTCGACCGGATCGACGTAAATGGGCAATGATCGAGATCCATCGAGGAAAAAATTAAAACGGACGAGAAAAAACCAAAGTTGGTCGAGGAAAACTTGATTTCTCGGCCCCTGGGTAATGTTTTCCTCGTACCGAAGGAAAGCTGTCCACCCACAGGCCATTCTGCATCGTCCAGCAAACGATGTTCTTCGATCAGATCGATGTAAATGGGAATTGATCGAGATCCATCGAGGAAAAATCATAACAGACGAGCAAAACCAAAGTTGGTCGAGGAAAACTCGATTTCTCGGCCCCCGGGTAATGTTTTCCTCGTACCGAAGGAATGCTGTCTATCCACAAGCCATTCCGCATTATCCGACAACCGATTTTCTTCGACCGGATCGACATAAATGGGCAATGATCAAGATCAATCGAGGAAAAACTCGAAATGGACGAGAAAAAACCAAAGTTGGTCGAGGAAAACTCGATTTCTCGGCCCCCGGGTAATGTTTTCCTCGTACCGAAGGAATGTTGTCTACCCACAGGCCAATCGGCATCGTCTGGCAAACGATTTTCTTCGACCGGATCGACGTAAATGGGCAATGATCGAGATCCATCGAGGAAAAAATCAAAACGGACAAGAAAAACCCAAAGTTGGTCGAGGAAAACTCGATTTCTAGGCCCCCGGGTAATGTTTTCGTCGTACCGAAGGAATACTGTCTACCCACAGGCCATTCCGCATCGTTCGACAACTGATTCTCTTCGACCGGATCGACGTAAATGGGCAATGATCGAGATCCATCGAGGAAAAAATCAAAACGGACGAGAAAAATCCAAAGTTGATCGATGAAAACTCGATTTCTCGGCCCCCGGGTAATGTTTTCGTCATACCGAAGGAATTCTTTCTACCCACAGGCCATTCCGCATCGTTCGACAACCGATTTTCTTCGACCAGATCGACGTAAATGGGCAATTATCGAGATCCATTGAGGAAAAAATTGAAACGGACGAGAAAAAACCAAAGTTGGTCGAGGAAAACTCAATTTCTTAGCCCCCGGGTTATGTTTTCCTCGTACCGAAGGAATGCTGTCCACCCATAGGCCATTCCGCGTCGTCCAGCAATCGATTTTCTTCGATCGGATAGATGTAAATGGGAATTGATCGAGATCCATCGAGGGAAAAATCAAAACAAACGAGAAAAAACCAAAGTTGGTTGAGGAAAACTCGATTTCTCGGTCCCCGGGTAATGTTTTCCTCGTACCGAAGGAATGCTCTCTATCTACAGGCCATTCTGCATCGTCCGACAACCGATTTTCTTGGACCGGATCGACGTAAATGGGCAATAATCAAGATCCATCGAGGAAAAACTCGAAATGGACGAGAAAAAACCAAAGTTGGTCGAGGAAAACTCGATTTCTCGGCCCCCGGGTAATGTTTTCCTCGTACCGAAGGAATGTTGTCTACCCACAGGCCAATCGGCATCGTCTGGCAAACGATTTTCTTCGACCGGATCGACGTAAATGGGCAATGATCGAGATCCATCGAGGAAAAAATCAAAACGGACAAGAAAAACCCAAAGTTGGTCGAGGAAAACTCGATTTCTAGGCCCCCGGGTAATGTTTTCGTCGTACCGAAGGAATACTGTCTACCCACAGGCCATTCCGCATCGTTCGACAACTGATTCTCTTCGACCGGATCGACGTAAATGGGCAATGATCGAGATCCATCGAGGAAAAAATCAAAACGGACGAGAAAAATCCAAAGTTGATCGATGAAAACTCGATTTCTCGGCCCCCGGGTAATGTTTTCGTCATACCGAAGGAATTCTTTCTACCCACAGGCCATTCCGCATCGTTCGACAACCGATTTTCTTCGACCAGATCGACGTAAATGGGCAATTATCGAGATCCATTGAGGAAAAAATTGAAACGGACGAGAAAAAACCAAAGTTGGTCGAGGAAAACTCAATTTCTTAGCCCCCGGGTTATGTTTTCCTCGTACCGAAGGAATGCTGTCCACCCATAGGCCATTCCGCGTCGTCCAGCAATCGATTTTCTTCGATCGGATAGATGTAAATGGGAATTGATCGAGATCCATCGAGGGAAAAATCAAAACAAACGAGAAAAAACCAAAGTTGGTTGAGGAAAACTCGATTTCTCGGTCCCCGGGTAATGTTTTCCTCGTACCGAAGGAATGCTCTCTATCTACAGGCCATTCTGCATCGTCCGACAACCGATTTTCTTGGACCGGATCGACGTAAATGGGCAATAATCAAGATCCATCGAGGAAAAACTCGAAATGGACGAGAAAAAACCAAACTTGGTCGAGGAAAACTCGATTTCTCGGCCCCCGGGGAATGTTTTCCTCGTACCGAAGGAATGCTGTAATCCACAGGACAATCCGCATCGTCCGGCAACCGATTTTCTTCGACCAGATCGACGTAAATGGGCAATGATCGAGATCCATCGAGGAAAAAATCAAAACGGACAAGAAAAACCCAAAGTTGGTCGAGGAAAACTCGATTTCTAGGCCCCCGGGTAATGTTTTCGTCGTACCGAAGGAATACTGTCTACCCACAGGCCATTCCGCATCGTTCGACAACTGATTCTCTTCGACCGGATCGACGTAAATGGGCAATGATCGAGATCCATCGAGGAAAAAATCAAAACGGACGAGAAAAACCCAAAGTTGATCGATGAAAACTCGATTTCTCGGCCCCCGGGTAATGTTTTCGTCATACCGAAGGAATTCTGTCTACCCACAGGCCATTCCGCATCGTTCGACAACCGATTTTCTTCGACCAGATCGACGTAAATGGGCAATTATCGAGATCCATTGAGGAAAAAATTGAAACGGACGAGAAAAAACCAAAGTTGGTCGAGGAAAACTCAATTTCTTAGCCCCCGGGTTATGTTTTCCTCGTACCGAAGGAATGCTGTCCACCCATAGGCCATTCCGCGTCGTCCAGCAATCGATTTTCTTCGATCGGATAGATGTAAATGGGAATTGATCGAGATCCATCGAGGGAAAAATCAAAACAAACGAGAAAAAACCAAAGTTGGTTGAGGAAAACTCGATTTCTCGGTCCCCGGGTAATGTTTTCCTCGTACCGAAGGAATGCTCTCTATCTACAGGCCATTCTGCATCGTCCGACAACCGATTTTCTTGGACCGGATCGACGTAAATGGGCAATAATCAAGATCCATCGAGGAAAAACTCGAAATGGACGAGAAAAAACCAAACTTGGTCGAGGAAAACTCGATTTCTCGGCCCCCGGGGAATGTTTTCCTCGTACCGAAGGAATGCTGTAATCCACAAGACAATCCGCATAGTACGGCAAGCGATTTTCTTTGACCAGATTGACGTAAATGGGCAATGATCGAGATCCATCGAGGAAAAAATCAAAAAGGACGAGAAAAACCCAAAGTTGATCAATGAAAACTCCATTTCTCGGCCCCCGGGTAATGTTTTCGTCATACCGAAGGAATTCTGTCTACCCACAGGCCATTCCGCATCGTTCGACAACCGATTTTCTTCGACCGGATCGACGTAAATGGGCAATGATCGAGATCCATCGAGGAAAAAATTAAAACGGACGAGAAAAAACCAAAGTTGGTCGAGGAAAACTCGATTTCTCGGGCCCCGGGTAATGTTTTCCTCGTACCGAAGGAAAGCTGTCCACCCAAAGGCCATTCTGCATCGTCCAGCAAATGATGTTCTTCGATCGGATCGATGTAAATGGGAATTGATCGAGATCCATCGAGGAAAAAATCAAAACAGACGAGCAAAAACAAAAGTTGGTCGAGGAAAACTCGATTTTTCGGCCCCCGGGTAATGTTTTCCTCGTACCGAAGGAATGCTGTCTATCCACAAGCCATTCCGCATCATCCGACAACCGATTTTCTTCGACCGGATCGACGTAAATGGGCAATGATTAGGATCCATCGAGGAAAAACTCAAAATGGACGAGAAAAAATCAAAGTTGGTCGAGGAAAACTCGATTTCTCGGCCCCCGGGTAATGTTTTCCTCGTACCGAAGGAATGTTGTCTACCCACAGGACAATCCGCATCGTCCGGCAACCGATTTTCTTCGACCGGATAGACGTAAATTGGCAATGATCGAGATCCATCGAGGAAAAAATCAAAACGGACGAGAAAAACCCAAAGTTGATCGATGAAAACTCGATTTCTCGGCCCCCGGGTAATGTTTTCGTCGTACCGATGGAATTCTGTCTACCCACAGGACAATCCGCATCGTCCGGCAACCGATTTTCTTCGACCAGATTGACATAAATGGGCAATGATCGAGATCCATCGACGAAAAAATCAAAACGGACGAGAAAAAACCAAAGTTGATCGATGAAAACTCGATTTCTCGGCCCCCGGGTAATGTTTTCGTCATACCGAAGGAATTCTGTCTACCCACAGGCCATTCCGCATCGTTCGACAACCGATTTTCTTCGACCGGATCGACGTAAATGGGCAATGATCGAGATCCATCGAGGGAAAAATTAAAACGGACGAGAAAAAACTAAAGTTGGTCGAGGAAAACTCGATTTCTCGGCCCCCGGGTAATGTTTTCCTCGTACCGAAGGAATGGTGTCTACCCACAGGCCAATCCGCATCGTCTGGGAATCGATTTTCTTCGGCCAGATCGACGTAAATAGGCAATGATCGAGATCCATCAAGGAAAAAATCAAAACGGACGAGAAAAACCCAAAGTTGGTCGAGGAAAACTCGATTTCTGGGCCCCCGGGTAATGTTTTGCTCGTACCGAAGGAATGATGTCTATCCACAAGCCATTCCGCATCATCCGACAACCAATTTTCTTCGACCGGATCGACGTAAATGGGCAATGATCAAGATCCATCGAGGAAAAACTCGAAATGGACGAGAAAAAACCAAAGTTTGTCGAGGAAAACTCGATTTCTCGGCCCCCGGGTAATGTTTTCCTCCTACCGAAGGAATGTTGTCTACCCACAGGCCAATCGGCATCGTCCAGCAACCGATTTTCTTCGACCGAATCGACGTAAATGGGCAATGATCGAGATCTATCGAAGAAAAAATCAAAACGGACGAGAAAAACCCAAAGTTGGTCGAGGAAAACTCGATTTCTAGGCCCCCGGGTAATGTTTTCGTCGTACCGAAGGAATACTGTCTACCCACAGGCCATTCCGCATTGTTCGACAACTGATTCTCTTCGACCGGATCGACGTAAATGGGCAATGATCGAGATCCATCGAGGAAAAAATCAAAGTGGACGAGAAAAACCCAAAGTTGGTCGAGGAATACTCGATTTCTCGTCCCCCGGGTAATGTTTTCGTCGTACCGAAGGAATACTGTCTACCCACAGGCCATTCCGCATCGTCCGGCAACCGATTTTCTTCGACCGGATCGACGTAAATGGGAATTGATCGAGATCCATCAAGGAAAAAATCGAAACAGACGAAAAAAAACCAAAGTTGGTCGAGGAAAACTCGATTTTTTGGCCCCGGGTAATGTTTTCCTCATACCGAAGGAATGCTGCCTACCCACAGGCCATTCTGCATCGTCCGGCAACCGATATTCTTCGACCGGATCGACGTAAATGGGCAATGATCAAGATCCATCGAGGAAAAATTCGAAATAGACGAGAAAAAACTAAAGTTTGTCGAGGAAAACTCGATTTCTCGGCCCCCGGGTAATGTTTTCCTCGTACCGAAGGAATGCTGTCTATCCACAAGCCATTCCGCATCATCCGACAACCGATTTTCTTCGACCGGATCGACGTAAATGGGCAATGATTAAGATCCATAGAGGAAAAACTCAAAATGGACGAGAAAAAATCAAAGTTGGTCGAGGAAAACTCGATTTCTCGGCCCCTGGGTAATGTTTTCCTCGTACCGAAGGAATGTTGTCTACCCACAGGACAATCCGCATCGTCCGGCAACCGATTTTCTTCGACCGGATCGACGTAAATTGGCAATGATCGAGATCCATCGAGGAAAAAATCAAAACGGACGAGAAAAACCCAAAGTTGATCGATGAAAACTCGATTTCTCGGCCCCCGGGTAATGTTTTCGTCGTACCGATGGAATTCTGTCTACCCACAGGCCATTCCGCATGGTTCGACAACTGATTTTCTGCGACCGGATCGACGTAAAAGGGCAATGATCGAGATCCATCGAGGAAAAAATTGAAACGGACGAGAAAAAACCAAAGTTGGTCGAGGAAAACTCGATTTCTTGGCCCCCGGGTTATGTTTTCCTCGTACCGAAGGAATGCTGTCCACCCACAGGCCATTCCACGTCGTCCAGCAATCGATTTTCTTCGATCGAATAGATGTAAATGGGAATTGATCGAGATCCATCGAGGGAAAAATTAAAACAAACGAGAAAAAACCAAAGTTGGTTGAGGAAAACTCGATTTCTCGGTCCCCGGGTAATGTTTTCCTCGTACCGAAGGAATGCTCTCTATCTACAGGCCATTCCACATCGTCCGACAACCGATTTTCTTGGACCGGATCGACGTAAATGGGCAATAATCAAGATCCATCGAGGAAAAACTCGAAATGGACGAGAAAAAACCAAACTTGGTCGAGGAAAACTCGATTTCTCGGCCCCCGGGGAATGTTTTCCTCGTACCGAAGGAATGCTATAACCCACAGGACAATCCGCATCGTCCGGCAACCGATTTTCTTTGACCAGATTGACATAAATGGGCAATGATCGAGATCCATCGAGGAAAAAATCAAAACGGACGAGAAAAAACCAAAGTTGATCGATGAAAACTCGATTTCTCGGCCCCCGGGTAATGTTTTCGTCATACCGAAGGAATTCTGTCTACCCACAGGCCATTCCGCATCGTTCGACAACCGATTTTCTTCGACCGGATCGACGTAAATGGGCAATGATCGAGATCCATCGAGGAAAAAATTAAAACGGACGAGAAAAAACTAAAGTTGGTCGAGGAAAACTCGATTTCTCGACCCCCGGGTAATGTTTTCCTCGTACCGAAGGAATGGTGTCTACCCACAGGCCAATCCGCATCGTCTGGGAACCGATTTTCTTCGGCCAGATCGACGTAAATAGGCAATGATCGAGATCCATCAAGGAAAAAATCAAAACGGACGAGAAAAACCCAAAGTTGGTCGAGGAAAACTCGATTTCTGGGCCCCCGGGTAATGTTTTGCTCGTACCGAAGGAATGATGTCTATCCACAAGCCATTCCGCATCATCCGACAACCAATTTTCTTCGACTGGATCGACGTAAATGGGCAATGATCAAGATCCATCGAGGAAAAACTCGAAATGGACGAGAAAAAACCAAAGTTTGTCGAGGAAAACTCGATTTCTCGGCCCCCGGGTAATGTTTTCCTCGTACCGAAGGAATGTTGTCTACCCACAGGCCAATCGGCATCGTCCAGCAACCGATTTTCTTCGACCGAATCGACGTAAATGGGCAATGATCGAGATCTATCGAAGAAAAAATCAAAACGGACGAGAAAAACCCAAAGTTGGTCGAGGAAAACTTGATTTCTAGGCCCCCGGGTAATGTTTTCGTCATACCGAAGGAATACTGTCTACCCACAGGCCATTCCGCATCGTTCGACAACTGATTCTCTTCGACCGGATCGACGTAAATGGGCAATGATCGAGATCCATCGAGGAAAAAATCAAAGTGGACGAGAAAAACCCAAAGTTGGTCGAGGAATACTCGATTTCTCGTCCCCCGGGTAATGTTTTCGTCGTACCGAAGGAATACTGTCTACCCACAGGCCATTCCGCATCGTCCGGCAACCGATTTTCTTCGACCGGATCGACGTAAATGGGAATTGATCGAGATCCATCAAGGAAAAAATCGAAACAGACGAAAAAAAACCAAAGTTGGTCGAGGAAAACTCGATTTTTTGGCCCCGGGTAATGTTTTCCTCATACCGAAGGAATGCTGCCTACCCACAGGCCATTCTGCATCGTCCGGCAACCGATTTTCTTCGACCGGATCGACGTAAATGGGCAATGATCAAGATCCATCGAGGAAAAATTCGAAATAGACGAGAAAAAACTAAAGTTGGTCGAGGAAAACTCGATTTCTCGGCCCCCGGGTAATGTTTTCCTCGTACCGAAGGAATGCTGTCTATCCACAAGCCATTCCGCATCATCCGACAACCGATTTTCTTCGACCGGATCGACGTAAATGGGCAATGATTAAGATCCATAGAGGAAAAACTCAAAATGGACGAGAAAAAATCAAAGTTGGTCGAGGAAAACTCGATTTCTCGGCCCCTGGGTAATGTTTTCCTCGTACCGAAGGAATGTTGTCTACCCACAGGACAATCCGCATCGTCCGGCAACCGATTTTCTTCGACCGGATCGACGTAAATTGGCAATGATCGAGATCCATCGAGGAAAAAATCAAAACGGACGAGAAAAACCCAAAGTTGATCGATGAAAACTCGATTTCTCGGCCCCTGGGTAATGTTTTCGTCGTACCGATGGAATTCTGTCTACCCACAGGCCATTCCGCATGGTTCGACAACCGATTTTCTGCGACCGGATCGACGTAAAAGGGCAATGATCGAGATCCATCGAGGAAAAAATTGAAACGGACGAGAAAAAACCAAAGTTGGTCGAGGAAAACTCGATTTCTTGGCCCCCGGGTTATGTTTTCCTCGTACCGAAGGAATGCTGTCCACCCACAGGCCATTCCACGTCGTCCAGCAATCGATTTTCTTCGATCGAATAGATGTAAATGGGAATTGATCGAGATCCATCGAGGGAAAAATTAAAACAAACGAGAAAAAACCAAAGTTGGTTGAGGAAAACTCGATTTCTCGGTCCCCGGGTAATGTTTTCCTCGTACCGAAGGAATGCTCTCTATCTACAGGCCATTCCACATCGTCCGACAACCGATTTTCTTGGACCGGATCGACGTAAATGGGCAATAATCAAGATCCATCGAGGAAAAACTCGAAATGGACGAGAAAAAACCAAACTTGGTCGAGGAAAACTCGATTTCTCGGCCCCCGGGGAATGTTTTCCTCGTACCGAAGGAATGCTATAACCCACAGGACAATCCGCATCGTCCGGCAACCGATTTTCTTTGACCAGATTGACATAAATGGGCAATGATCGAGATCCATCGAGGAAAAAATCAAAACGGACGAGAAAAAACCAAAGTTGATCGATGAAAACTCGATTTCTCGGCCCCCGGGTAATGTTTTCGTCATACCGAAGGAATTCTGTCTACCCACAGGCCATTCCGCATCGTTCGACAACCGATTTTCTTCGACCGGATCGACGTAAATGGGCAATGATCGAGATCCATCGAGGAAAAAATTAAAACGGACGAGAAAAAACTAAAGTTAGTCGAGGAAAACTCGATTTCTCGACCCCCGGGTAATGTTTTCCTCGTACCGAAGGAATGGTGTCTACCCACAGGCCAATCCGCATCGTCTGGGAACCGATTTTCTTCGGCCAGATCGACGTAAATAGGCAATGATCGAGATCCATCAAGGAAAAAATCAAAACGGACGAGAAAAACCCAAAGTTGGTCGAGGAAAACTCGATTTCTGGGCCCCCGGGTAATGTTTTGCTCGTACCGAAGGAATGATGTCTATCCACAAGCCATTCCGCATCATCCGACAACCAATTTTCTTCGACTGGATCGACGTAAATGGGCAATGATCAAGATCCATCGAGGAAAAACTCGAAATGGACGAGAAAAAACCAAAGTTTGTCGAGGAAAACTCGATTTCTCGGCCCCCGGGTAATGTTTTCCTCGTACCGAAGGAATGTTGTCTACCCACAGGCCAATCGGCATCGTCCAGCAACCGATTTTCTTCGACCGAATCGACGTAAATGGGCAATGATCGAGATCTATCGAAGAAAAAATCAAAACGGACGAGAAAAACCCAAAGTTGGTCGAGGAAAACTCGATTTCTAGGCCCCCGGGTAATGTTTTCGTCATACCGAAGGAATACTGTCTACCCACAGGCCATTCCGCATCGTTCGACAACTGATTCTCTTCGACCGGATCGACGTAAATGGGCAATGATCGAGATCCATCGAGGAAAAAATCAAAGTGGACGAGAAAAACCCAAAGTTGGTCGAGGAATACTCGATTTCTCGTCCCCCGGGTAATGTTTTCGTCGTACCGAAGGAATACTGTCTACCCACACGCCATTCCGCATCGTCCGGCAACCGATTTTCTTCGACCGGATCGACGTAAATGGGAATTGATCGAGATCCATCAAGGAAAAAATCGAAACAGACGAAAAAAAACCAAAGTTGGTCGAGGAAAACTCGATTTTTTGGCCCCGGGTAATGTTTTCCTCATACCGAAGGAATGCTGCCTACCCACAGGCCATTCTGCATCGTCCGGCAACCGATTTTCTTCGACCGGATCGACGTAAATGGGCAATGATCAAGATCCATCGAGGAAAAATTCGAAATAGACGAGAAAAAACTAAAGTTGGTTGAGGAAAACTCGATTTCTCGGCCCCCGGGTAATGTTTTCCTCGTACCGAAGGAATGCTGTCTATCCACAAGCCATTCCGCATCATCCGACAACCGATTTTCTTCGACCGGATCGACGTAAATGGGCAATGATTAAGATCCATCGAGGAAAAACTCAAAATGGACGAGAAAAAATCAAAGTTGGTCGAGGAAAACTCGATTTCTCGGCCCCTGGGTAATGTTTTCCTCGTACCGAAGGAATGTTGTCTACCCACAGGACAATCCGCATCGTCCGGCAAATGATTTTCTTCGACCGGATCGACGTAAATTGGCAATGATCGAGATCCATCGAGGAAAAAATCAAAACGGACGAGAAAAACCCAAAGTTGATCGATGAAAACTCGATTTCTCGGCCCCCGGGTAATGTTTTCGTCGTACCGATGGAATTCTGTCTACCCACAGGCCATTCCGCATGGTTCGACAACCGATTTTCTGCGACCGGATCGACGTAAAAGGGCAATGATCGAGATCCATCGAGGAAAAAATTGAAACGGACGAGAAAAAACCAAAGTTGGTCGAGGAAAACTCGATTTCTTGGCCCCCGGGTTATGTTTTCCTCGTACTGAAGGAATGCTGTCCACCCACAGGCCATTCCACGTCGTCCAGCAATCGATTTTCTTCGATCGAATAGATGTAAATGGGAATTGATCGAGATCCATCGAGGGAAAAATTAAAACAAACGAGAAAAAACCAAAGTTGGTTGAGGAAAACTCGATTTCTCGGTCCCCGGGTAATGTTTTCCTCGTACCGAAGGAATGCTCTCTATCTACAGGCCATTCCACATCGTCCGACAACCGATTTTCTTGGACCGGATCGACGTAAATGGGCAATAATCAAGATCCATCGAGGAAAAACTCGAAATGGACGAGAAAAAACCAAACTTGGTCGAGGAAAACTCGATTTCTCGGCCCCCGGGGAATGTTTTCCTCGTACCGAAGGAATGCTATAACCCACAGGACAATCCGCATCGTCCGGCAACCGATTTTCTTTGACCAGATTGACATAAATGGGCAATGATCGAGATCCATCGAGGAAAAAATCAAAACGGACGAGAAAAAACCAAAGTTGATCGATGAAAACTCGATTTCTCGGCCCCCGGGTAATGTTTTTGTCATACCGAAGGAATTCTGTCTACCCACAGGCCATTCCGCATCGTTCGACAACCGATTTTCTTCGACCGGATCGACGTAAATGGGCAATGATCGAGATCCATCGAGGAAAAAATTAAAACGGACGAGAAAAAACTAAAGTTGGTCGAGGAAAACTCGATTTCTCGACCCCCGGGTAATGTTTTCCTCGTACCGAAGGAATGGTGTCTACCCACAGGCCAATCCGCATCGTCTGGGAACCGATTTTCTTCGGCCAGATCGACGTAAATAGGCAATGATCGAGATCCATCAAGGAAAAAATCAAAACGGACGAGAAAAACCCAAAGTTGGTCGAGGAAAACTCGATTTCTGGGCCCCCGGGTAATGTTTTGCTCGTACCGAAGGAATGATGTCTATCCACAAGTCATTCCGCATCATCCGACAACCAATTTTCTTCGACTGGATCGACGTAAATGGGCAATGATCAAGATCCATCGAGGAAAAACTCGAAATGGACGAGAAAAAACCAAAGTTGGTCGAGGAAAACTCGATTTCTCGGCCCCCGGGTAATGTTTTCCTCGTACCGAAGGAATGTTGTCTAGCCACAGGCCAATCGGCATCGTCCAGCAACCGATTTTCTTCGACCGAATCGATGTAAATGGGCAATGATCGAGATCTATCGAAGAAAAAATCAAAACGGACGAGAAAAACCCAAAGTTGGTCGAGGAAAACTCGATTTCTAGGCCCCCGGGTAATGTTTTCGTCGTACCGAAGGAATACTGTCTACCCACAGGCCATTCCGCATCGTTCGACAACTGATTCTCTTCGACCGGATCGACGTAAATGGGCAATGATCGAGATCCATCGAGGAAAAAATCAAAGTGGACGAGAAAAACCCAAAGTTGGTCGAGGAATACTCGATTTCTCGTCCCCCGGGTAATGTTTTCGTCGTACTGAAGGAATACTGTCTACCCACAGGCCATTCCGCATGGTTCGACAACCGATTTTCTGCGACCGGATCGACGTAAAAGGGCAATGATCGAGATCCATCGAGGAAAAAATTGAAACGGACGAGAAAAAACCAAAGTTGGTCGAGGAAAACTTGATTTCTTGGCCCCCGGGTTATGTTTTCCTCGTACTGAAGGAATGCTGTCCACCCACAGGCCATTCCACGTCGTCCAGCAATCGATTTTCTTCGATCGAATAGATGTAAATGGGAATTGATCGAGATCCATCGAGGGAAAAATTAAAACAAACGAGAAAAAACCAAAGTTGGTTGAGGAAAACTCGATTTCTCGGTCCCCGGGTAATGTTTTCCTCGTACCGAAGGAATGCTCTCTATCTACAGGCCATTCCACATCGTCCGACAACCGATTTTCTTGGACCGGATCGACGTAAATGGGCAATAATCAAGATCCATCGAGGAAAAACTCGAAATGGACGAGAAAAAACCAAACTTGGTCGAGGAAAACTCGATTTCTCGGCCCCCGGGGAATGTTTTCCTCGTACCGAAGGAATGCTATAACCCACAGGACAATCCGCATCGTCCGGCAACCGATTTTCTTTGACCAGATTGACATAAATGGGCAATGATCGAGATCCATCGAGGAAAAAATCAAAACGGACGAGAAAAAACCAAAGTTGATCGATGAAAACTCGATTTCTCGGCCCCCGGGTAATGTTTTCGTCATACCGAAGGAATTCTGTCTACCCACAGGCCATTCCGCATCGTTCGACAACCGATTTTCTTCGACCGGATCGACGTAAATGGGCAATGATCGAGATCCATCGAGGAAAAAATTAAAACGGACGAGAAAAAACTAAAGTTGGTCGAGGAAAACTCGATTTCTCGACCCCCGGGTAATGTTTTCCTCGTACCGAAGGAATGGTGTCTACCCACAGGCCAATCCGCATCGTCTGGGAACCGATTTTCTTCGGCCAGATCGACGTAAATAGGCAATGATCGAGATCCATCAAGGAAAAAATCAAAACGGACGAGAAAAACCCAAAGTTGGTCGAGGAAAACTCGATTTCTGGGCCCCCGGGTAATGTTTTGCTCGTACCGAAGGAATGATGTCTATCCACAAGTCATTCCGCATCATCCGACAACCAATTTTCTTCGACTGGATCGACGTAAATGGGCAATGATCAAGATCCATCGAGGAAAAACTCGAAATGGACGAGAAAAAACCAAAGTTTGTCGAGGAAAACTTGATTTCTCGGCCCCCGGGTAATGTTTTCCTCGTACCGAAGGAATGTTGTCTAGCCACAGGCCAATCGGCATCGTCCAGCAACCGATTTTCTTCGACCGAATCGACGTAAATGGGCAATGATCGAGATCTATCGAAGAAAAAATCAAAACGGACTAGAAAAACCCAAAGTTGGTCGAGGAAAACTCGATTTCTAGGCCCCCGGGTAATGTTTTCGTCGTACCGAAGGAATACTGTCTACCCACAGGCCATTCCGCATCGTTCATCAACTGATTCTCTTCGACCGGATCGACGTAAATGGGCAATGATCGAGATCCATCGAGGAAAAAATCAAAGTGGACGAGAAAAACCCAAAGTTGGTCGAGGAATACTCGATTTCTCGTCCCCCGGGTATTGTTTTCGTCGTACTGAAGGAATACTGTCTACCCAAAGGCCATTCCGCATCGTCCGGCAACCGATTTTCTTCGACCGGATCGACGTAAATGGGAATTGATCGAGATCCATCAAGGAAAAAATCGAAACAGACGAAAAAAAACCAAAGTTGGTCGAGGAAAACTCGATTTTTCGGCCCCGGGTAATGTTTTCCTCATACCGAAGGAATGCTGCCTACCCACATGCCATTCTGCATCGTCCGGCAACCGATTTTCTTCGACCGGATCGACATAAATGGGCAATGATCAAGATCCATCGAGGAAAAATTCGAAATAGACGAGAATAAACTAAATTTGGTCGAGGAAAACTCGATTTCTCGGCCCCCGGGTAATGTTTTCCTCGTACCGAAGGAATGGTGTCTACCCACAGGCCAATCCGCATCGTCTGGGAACCGATTTTCTTCGGCCAGATCGACGTAAATAGGCAATGATCGAGATCCATCGAGGAAAAAATCAAAACGGATGAGAAAAACCCAAAGTTGGTCGAGGAAAACTCGATTTCTCGGCCCCCGGGTAATGTTTTCCTCGTACCGAAGGAATGCTCTCTATCCACAGGCCATTCCACATCGTTCGACGACTGATTTTCTTCGACCGGATCGACGTAAATGGGCAATGATCGAGATCCATCGAGGAAAAAATTGAAACGGACGAGAAAAAACCAAAGTTGGTCGAGGAAAACTCGATTTCTTGGTCCCCGGGTAATGTTTTCCTCGTACCGAAAGAATGTTGTTTACCCGCAGGCCAATCCGCATCGTTTGGCAACCGATTTTCTTCGACCGGATCGACGTAAATGGGCAATGATCGATATCCATCGAGGAAAAAATTAAAACGGACGAGAAAAAACCAAAGTTGGTCGAGGAAAACTCGATTTCTTGGCCTCCGGATTATGTTTTCCTCGTACCGAAGGAATGCTGTCCACCCACAGGCCATTCCGCGTCGTCCAGCAATCGATTTTCTTCGATCGGATAGATGTAAATGGGAATTGATCGAGATCCATCGAGGAAAAAATCAAAACGGATGAGAAAAACCCAAAGTTGGTCGAGGAAAACTCGATTTCTCGGCCCCCGGGTAATGTTTTCCTCGTACCGAAGGAATGCTCTCTATCCACAGGCCATTCCGCATCGTCTGGGAACCGATTTTCTTCGGCCAGATCGACGTAAATAGGCAATGATCGAGATCCATCGAGGAAAAAATCAAAACGGATGAGAAAAACCCAAAGTTGGTCGAGGAAAACTCGATTTCTCGGCCCCCGGGTAATGTTTTCCTCGTACAGAAGGAATGCTCTCTATCCACAGGCCATTCCACATCGTTCGACGACTGATTTTCTACGACCGGATCGACGTAAATGGGCAATGATCGAGATCCATCGAGGAAAAAATTGAAACGGACGAGAAAAAACCAAAGTTGGTCGAGGAAAACTCGATTTCTCGGTCCCCGGGTAATGTTTTCCTCGTACCGAAGGAATGTTGTTTACCCGCAGGCCAATCCGCATCGTTTGGCAACCGATTTTCTTCGACCAGATCGACGTAAATGGGCAATGATCGATATCCATCGATGAAAAAATTAAAACGGACGAGAAAAAACCAAAGTTGGTCGAGGAAAACTCGATTTCTTGGCCTCCGGATTATGTTTTCCTCGTACCGAAGGAATGCCGTCCACCCACAGGCCATTCCGCGTCGTCCAGCAATCGATTTTCTTCGATCGGATAGATGTAAATGGGAATTGATCGAGATCCATCGAGGGAAAAATCAAAACAAACGAGAAAAAACCAAAGTTGGTTGAGGAAAACTCGATTTCTCGGTCCCCGGGTAATGTTTTCCTCGTACCGAAGGAATGCTCTCTATCTACAGGCCATTCCGCATCGTCCGACAACCGATTTTCTTGCACCGAATCGACGTAAATAGGCAATAATCAAGATCCATCGAGGAAAAACTCGAAATGGACGAGAAAAAACCAAACTTGGTCGGGGAAAACTCGATTTCTCGGCCCCCGGGGAATGTTTTCCTCGTACCAAAGAAATGCTGTAACCCACAGGACAATCCGCATCGTCCGGCAACCGATTTTCTTCGACCAGATTGACGAATGGGCAATGATCGAGATCCATCGAGGAAAAAATCAAAAAGGACGAGAAAAACCTAAAGTTGATCGATGAAAACTCGATTTTTCGGCCCCCGGGTAATGTTTTCGTCATACCGAAGGAATTTTGTCTACCCACAGGCCATTCCGCATCATTCGACAACCGATTTTCTTCGACCGGATCGACGTAAATGGGCAATGATCGAGATCCATCGAGGAAAAAATTAAAACGGACGAGAAAAAACCAAAGTTGGTCGAGGAAAACTCGATTTCTCGGCCCCTGGGTAATGTTTTCCTCGTACCGAAGGAAAGCTGTCCACCCAAAGGCCATTCTGCATCGTCCAGCAAACGATGTTCTTCAATCGGATCGATGTAAATGGGAATTGATCGAGATCCATCGAGGAAAAAATCAAAACAGACGAGCAAAAACCAAAGTTGGTCGAGGAAAACTCAATTTCTCGGCCCCCGGGTAATGTTTTCCTCGTACCGAAGGAATGCTGTCTATCCACAAGCCATTCCGCATCATCCGACAACCGATTTTCTTCGACCAGATCGACGTAAATGGACAATGATCAAGATCCATCGAGGAAAAACTCAAAATGGACGAGAAAAAACCAAAGTTGGTCGAGGAAAACTCGATTTCTCGGCCCCCGGGTAATGTTTTCCTCGTACCGAAGGAATGTTGTCTACCCACAGGCCAATCGGCATCGTCCGGCAACCGATTTTCTTCGACCGGATCGACGTAAATGGGCAATGATCGAGATCCATCGAGAAAAAAATCAAAACGGACGAGAAAAACCCAAAGTTGGTTGAGGAATACTCGATTTCTCGTCCCCCGGGTAATGTTTTCGTCGTACCGAAGGAATACTGTCTACCCACAGGCCATTCCGCATCGTCCGGCAACTGATTTTCTTCGACCGGATTGACGTAAATGGGAATTGATCGAGATCCATCAAGGAAAAAATCGAAACAGACGAAAAAAAACCAAAGTTGGTCGAGGAAAACTCGATTTCTCGGCCCGGGGTAATGTTTTCCTCATACCGAAGGAATGCTGCTTACCCACAGGCCATTCTGCATCGTCCGGCAACCGATTTTCTTCGACCGGATCGACGTAAATGGGCAATGATCAAGATCCATCGAGGAAAAATTCGAAATGGACGAGAAAAAACTAAAGTTGGTCGAGGAAAACTCGATTTCTCGGCCCCCGGGTAATGTTTTCCTCGTACCGAAGGAATGGTGTCTACCCACAGGCCAATCCGCATCGTCTGGCAACCGATTTTCTTCGACCAGATTGACATAAATTGGCAATGATCGAGATCCATCGAGGAAAAAATCAAAACGGACGAGAAAAACCCAAAGTTGATCGATGAAAACTCGATTTCTCGGCCCCCGGTAATGTTTTCGTCATACCGAAGGAATTCTGTCTACCCACAGGCCATTCCGCATCGTTCGACAACCGATTTTCTTCGACCGGATCGACGTAAATGGGCAATTATTGAGATCCATTGAGGAAAAATTTGAAACGGACGAGAAAAAACCAAAGCTGGTCGAGGAAAACTCGATTTCTTGGCCCCCGGGTTATGTTTTCCTTGTACCGAAGGAATGCTGTCCACCCACAGGCCATTCCACGTCGTCCAGCAATCGATTTTCTTCGATCGGATAGATGTAAATGGGAATTGATCGAGATCCATCGAGGGAAAAATCAAAACAAACGAGAAAAAACCAAAGTTGGTTGAGGAAAACTCGATTTCTCGGTCCCCGGGTAATGTTTTCCTCGTACCGAAGGAATGCTCTCTATCTACAGGCCATTCCGCATCGTCCGACAACCGATTTTCTTGCACCGAATCGACGTAAATGGACAATAATCAAGATCCATCGAGGAAAAACTCGAAATGGACGAGAAAACACCAAACTTGGTCGAGGAAAACTCGATTTCTCGGCCCCCGGGGAATGTTTTCCTCGTACCGAAGGAATGCTGTAACCCACAGGACAATCCGCATAGTCCGGCAAGCGATTTTCTTCGACCAGATTGACGTAAATGGGCAATGATCGAGATCCATCGAGGAAAAAATCAAAAAGGACGAGAAATACCCAAAGTTGATCGATGAAAACTCGATTTCTCGGCCCCCGGGTAATGTTTTCGTCATACCGAAGGAATTCTGTCTACCCACAGGCCATTCCGCATCGTTCGACAACCGATTTTCTTCGACTGGATCGACGTAAATGGGCAATGATCGAGATCCATCGAGGAAAAAATTAAAACGGACGAGAAAAACCAAAGTTGGTCGAGGAAAACTCGATTTCTCGGCCCCCGGGTTATGTTTTCCTCGTACCGAAGGAAAGCTGTCCTCCCACAGGCCATTCTGCATCGTCCAGCAAACGATGTTCTTCGATCGGATCGATGTAAATGGGAATTGATCGAGATCTATCGAGGAAAAAATCAAAACAGACGAGCAAAAACCAAAGTTGGTCGAGGAAAACTCGATTTCTCGGCCCCCGGGTAATGTTTTCCTCGTATCGAAGGAATGCTGTCTATCCACAAGCCATTCCGCATCATCCGACAACCAATTTTCTTCGACCGGATCGACGTAAATGGGCAATGATCAAGATCCATCGAGGAAAAACTCGAAATGGACGAGGAAAAACCAAAGTTGGTCGAGGAAAACTCGATTTCTCGGCCCCCTGGTAATGTTTTCCTCGTACCGAAGGAATGTTGTCTACCCACAGGCCAATCGGCATCGTCCAGCAACCGATTTTCTTCGACCGAATCGACGTAAATGGACAATGATCGAGATCCATCGAAGAAAAAATCAAAACAGACGAGAAAAACCGAAAGTTGGTCGAGGAAAACTCGATTTCTAGGCCCCCGGGTAATGTTTTCGTCGTACCGAAGGAATACTGTCTACCCACAGGCCATTCCGCATCGTTCGACAACTGATTCTCTTCGACCGGATCGACGTAAATGGGCAATGATCGAGATCCATCGAGGAAAAAATCAAAATGGACGAGAAAAACCCAAAGTTGGTCGAGGAATACTCGATTTCTCGTCCCCCGGGTAATGTTTTCGTTGTACCGAAGGAATACTGTCTACCCACAGGCCATTCCGCATGGTCCGGCAACAGATTTTCTTCGACCGGATCGACGTAAATGGGCAATGATAGAGATCCATCGAGGAAAAAATCGAAACGGACGAGAAAAAACCAAAGTTGGTCGAGGAAAACTCGATTTCTCGGCCCCGGGTAATGTTTTCCTCATACCGAAGGAATGGTGTCTACCCACAGGCCAATCCGCATCGTCTGGGAACCGATTTTCTTCGGCCAGATCGACGTAAATAGGCAATGATCGAGATCCATCGAGGAAAAAATCAAAACGGACGAGAAAAACCCAAAGTTGGTCGAGGAAAACTCGATTTCTCGGCCCCCGGGTAATGTTTTCCTCGTACCGAATGAATACTGTCTAC
The DNA here is from genome assembly GCA_963920545.1 of Lepidium didymum. NCBI lineage: Eukaryota > Viridiplantae > Streptophyta > Magnoliopsida > Brassicales > Brassicaceae > Lepidium > Lepidium didymum. The sequence goes on along the minus strand of OY986981.1, from coordinate 10,204,372 downwards.
CCACAGGCCATTCCACATCGTTCGACGACTGATTTTCTTCGACCGGATCGACGTAAATGGGCAATGATAGAGATCCATCGAGGAAAAAATTGAAACGGACGAGAAAAAACCAAAGTTGGTCGAGGAAAACTCGATTTCTCGGTCCCCGGGTAATGTTTTCCTCGTACCGAAGGAATGTTGTTTACCCGCAGGCCAATCCGCATCGTTTGGCAACCGATTTTCTTCGACCGGATCGACGTAAATGGGCAATGATCGATATCCATCGAGGAAAAAATTAAAACGGACGAGAAAAAACCAAAGTTGGTCGAGGAAAACTCGATTTCTTGGCCCCCGGATTATGTTTTCCTCGTACCGAAGGAATGATGTCCACCCACAGGCCATTCCGCGTCGTCCAGCAATCGATTTTCTTCGATCGGATAGATGTAAATGGGAATTGATCGAGATCCATCGAGGGAGAAATCAAAACAAACGAGAAAAAACCAAAGTTGGTTGAGGAAAACTCGATTTCTCGGTCCCCAAGTAATGTTTTCCTCGTATCGAAGGAATTCTCTCTATCTGCAGGCCATTCCGCATCGTCCGACAACCGATTTTCTTGGACCGAATCGACGTAAATGGGCAATAATCAAGATCCATCGAGGAAAAACTCGAAATGGACGAGAAAAAACCAAACTTGGTCGAGGAAAACTCGATTTCTCGGCCCCCGGGGAATGTTTTCCTCGTAGCGAAGGAATGCTGTAACCCACAGGACAATCCGCATCGTCCGGCAACCGATTTTCTTCGACCAGATTGACGTAAATGGGCAATGATCGAGATCCATCGAGGAAAAAATCAAAACGGACGAGAAAAACCCAAAGTTGATCGATGAAAACTCGATTTCTCGGCCCCCGGGTAATGTTTTCGTCATACCGAAGGAATTCTGTCTACCCACAGGCCATTCCGCATCATTCGACAACCGATTTTCTTCGACCGGATCGACGTAAATGGGCAATGATCGAGATCCATCGAGGAAAAAATTAAAACGGACGAGAAAAAACCAAAGTTGGTCGAGGAAAACTCGATTTCTCGGCCCCTGGGTAATGTTTTCCTCGTACCGAAGGAAAGCTGTCCACCCAAAGGCCATTCTGCATCGTCCAGCAAATGATGTTCTTCGATCGGATCGATGTAAATGGGAATTGATCGAGATCCATCGAGGGAAAAATCAAAACAAACGAGAAAAAACCAAAGTTGGTTGAGGAAAACTCGATTTCTCGGTCCCCGGGTAATGTTTTCCTCGTACCGAAGGAATGCTCTCTATCTACAGGCCATTCTGCATCGTCCGACAACCGATTTTCTTGGACCGAATCGACGTAAATGGGCAATAATCAAGATCCATCGAGGAAAAACTCGAAATGGACGAGAAAAAACCAAACTTGGTCGAGGAAAACTCTATTTCTCGGCCCCCGGGGAATGTTTTCCTCGTACCGAAGGAATGCTGTAACCCACAGGACAATCCGCATCGTCCGGCAACCAATTTTCTTCGACCAGATTGACGTAAATGGTCAATGATCGAGATCCATCGAGGAAAAAATCAAAAAGGACAAGAAAAACCCAAAGTTGATCGATGAAAACTCGATTTCTCGGCCCCCGGGTAATGTTTTCGTCATACCGAAGGAATTCTGTCTACCCACAGGCCATTCCGCATCATTCGACAACCGATTTTCTTCGACCGGATCGACGTAAATGGGCAATGATCGAGATCCATCGAGGAAAAAATCAAAACGGACGAGAAAAAACCAAAGTTGGTCGAGGAAAACTCGATTTCTCGGCCCCCAGGTAATGTTTTCCTCGTACCGAAGGACAGTGTCTGCCCACAGGCTATTCCGCATCGTCCGAAAACCGATTTTCTTTGATCGGATCGACGTAAATGGGCAATGATCGAGATACATCGAGGAAAAAACCTAAAAAGACGAGCAAAAATCAAAGTTGGTCGATGAAAACTCGATTTCTCGGCCCCCGGGTAATGTTTTCCTCGTACCGAAGGAATGTTGTCTACCCACAGGCCAATCGGCATCGTCCGACAACCGATTTTCTTGGACCGAATCGACGTAAATGGGCAATAATCAAGATCCATCGAGGAAAAACTCGAAATGGACGAGAAAAAACCAAACTTGGTCGAGGAAAACTCTATTTCTCGGCCCCCGGGGAATGTTTTCCTCGTACCGAAGGAATGCTGTAACCCACAGGACAATCCGCATCGTCCGGCAACCAATTTTCTTCGACCAGATTGACGTAAATGGTCAATGATCGAGATCCATCGAGGAAAAAATCAAAAAGGACAAGAAAAACCCAAAGTTGATCGATGAAAACTCGATTTCTCGGCCCCCGGGTAATGTTTTCGTCATACCGAAGGAATTCTGTCTACCCACAGGCCATTCCGCATCATTCGACAACCGATTTTCTTCGACCGGATCGACGTAAATGGGCAATGATCGAGATCCATCGAGGAAAAAATCAAAACGGACGAGAAAAAACCAAAGTTGGTCGAGGAAAACTCGATTTCTCGGCCCCCGGGTAATGTTTTCCTCGTACCGAAGGACAGTGTCTGCCCACAGGCTATTCCGCATCGTCCGAAAACCGATTTTCTTTGATCGGATCGACGTAAATGGGCAATGATCGAGATACATCGAGGAAAAAACCTAAACAGACGAGCAAAAATCAAAGTTGGTCGAGGAAAACTCGATTTCTCGGCCCCCGGGTAATGTTTTCCTCGTACCGAAGGAATGTTGTCTACCCACAGGCCAATCGGCATCGTCCGGCAACCGATTTTCTTCGACCGGATCGACGTAAATGGGCAATGATCGAGATCCATCGAGGAAAAAATCAAAACAGACGAGAAAAACCCAAAGTTGGTCGAGGAAAACTCGATTTCTAGGCCCCCGGGTAATGTTTTTGTCGTACCGAAGGAATACTATCTACCCACAGGCCATTCCGCATCGTTCGACAACTGATTTTCTTTGACCGGATCGACGTAAATGGGCAATGATCGAGATCCATCGAGGAAAAAATCAAAACGGACGAGAAAAACCCAAAGTTGGTCGAGGAAAACTCGATTTCTCGGCCCCCGGGTAATGTTTTCCTCGTACCGAAGGACAGTGTCTGCCCACAGGCGATTCCGCATCGTTCGGAAACCGATTTTCTTTGATCGGATCGACGTAAATGGGCAATGATCGAGATACATCGAGGAAAAAATCAAAACGGACGAGAAAAACCCAAAGTTGGTCGTGGAAAACTCGATTTCTCGGCCCCCGGGTAATGTTTTCCTCGTACCGAAGGAATGTTGTCTAGCCACAGGCCAATCGGCATCGTCCAGCAACCGATTTTCTTCGACCGAATCGACGTAAATGGGCAATGATCGAGATCTATCGAAGAAAAAATCAAAACGGACGAGAAAAACCCAAAGTTGGTCGAGGAAAACTCGATTTCTAGGCCCCCGGGTAATGTTTTCGTCGTACCGAAGGAATACTGTCTACCCACAGGCCATTCCGCATCGTCTGGGAACCGATTTTCTTCGGCCAGATCGACGTAAATAGGCAATGATCGAGATCCATCGAGGAAAAAATCAAAACGGACGAGAAAAACCCAAAGTTGGTCGAGGAAAACTCGATTTCTCGGCCCCCGGGTAATGTTTTCCTCGTACCGAATGAATACTGTCTACCCTCAGGCCATTCCACATCGTTCGACGACTGATTTTCTTCGACCGGATCGACGTAAATGGGCAATGATCGAGATCCATCGAGGAAAAAATTGAAACGGACGAGAAAAAACCAAAGTTGGTCGAGGAAAACTCGATTTCTCGGTCCCCGGGTAATGTTTTCCTCGTACCGAAGGAATGCTGTCCACCCACAGGCCATTCTGCGTCGTCCAGCAATCGATTTTCTTCGATCGGATAGATGTAAATGGGAATTGATCGAGATCCATCGAAGGAAAAATCAAAACAGACGAGCAAAAACAAAAGTTGGTCGAGGAAAACTCGATTTCTCGGCCCCCGGGTAATGTTTTCCTCGTACCGAAGGAATACTGTCTACCCACAGGCCATTCCGCATCGTCTGGGAACCGATTTTCTTCGGCCAGATCGACGTAAATAGGCAATGATCGAGATCCATCGAGGAAAAAATCAAAACGGACGAGAAAAACCCAAAGTTGGTCGAGGAAAACTCGATTTCTCGGCCCCCGGGTAATGTTTTCCTCGTACCGAATGAATACTGTCTACCCTCAGGCCATTCCACATCGTTCGACGACTGATTTTCTTCGACCGGATCGACGTAAATGGGCAATGATCGAGATCCATCGAGGAAAAAATTGAAACGGACGAGAAAAAACCAAAGTTGGTCGAGGAAAACTCGATTTCTCGGTCCCCGGGTAATGTTTTCCTCGTACCGAAGGAATGCTGTCCACCCACAGGCCATTCTGCGTCGTCCAGCAATCGATTTTCTTCGATCGGATAGATGTAAATGGGAATTGATCGAGATCCATCGAAGGAAAAATCAAAACAGACGAGCAAAAACAAAAGTTGGTCGAGGAAAACTCGATTTCTAGGCCCCCGGGTAATGTTTTCGTCGTACCGAAGGAATACTGTCTACCCACAGGCCATTCCGCATCGTCTGGGAACCGATTTTCTTCGGCCAGATCGACGTAAATAGGCAATGATCGAGATCCATCGAGGAAAAACTCAAAATGGACGAGAAAAAACCAAAGTTGGTCGAGGAAAACTCTATTTCTCGGCCCCCGGGGAATGTTTTCCTCGTACCGAAGGAATGCTGTAACCCACAGGACAATCCGCATCGTCCGGCAACCGATTTTCTTCGACCAGATTGACGTAAATGGGCAATGATCGAGATCCATCGAGGAAAAAATCAAAAAGGACTAGAAAAACCCAAAGTTGATCGATGAAAACTCGATTTCTCAGCCTCCGGGTAATGTTTTCGTCATACCGATGGAATTCTGTCTACCCACAGGCCATTCCGCATCATTCGACAACCGATTTTCTTCGACCGGATCGACGTAAATGGGCAATGATCGAGATCCATCGAGGAAAAAATTAAAACGGACGAGGAAAACCAAAGTTGGTCGAGGAAAACTCGATTTCTCGGCCCCCGGGTAATGTTTTCCTCGTACCGAAGGAAAGCTGTCCACCCAAAGGCCATTCTGCATCGTCCAGCAAACGATGTTCTTTGATCGGATCGATGTAAATGGGAATTGATCGAGATCCATCGAGGAAAAAATCAAAACAGACGAGCAAAAACCAAAGTTGGTCGAGGAAAACTCGATTTCTCGGCCCCCGGGTAATGTTTTCCTCGTACCGAAGGAATGCTGTCTATCCACAAGCCAATCGGCATCGTCCGGCAACCGATTTTCTTCGACCGGATCGACGTAAATGGGCAATGATCGAGATCCATCGAGGAAAAAATCAAAACAGACGAGAAAAACCTAAAGTTGGTCGAGGAAAACTCGATTTCTAGGCCCCCGGGTAATGTTTTCGTCGTACCGAAGGAATACTGTCTACCCACAGGCCATTCCGCATCGTTCGGCAACTGATTCTCTTTGACCGGATCGACGTAAATGGGCAATGATCGAGATCCATCGAGGAAAAAATCAAAACGGATGAGAAAAACCCAAAGTTGGTCGAGGAAAACTCGATTTCTCGGCCCCGGGTAATGTTTTCGTCATACCGAAGGAATGCTGCCTACCCACAGGCCATTCCGCATCGTCCGGCAACCGATTTTCTTCGACCGGATCGATGTAAATGGGCAATGATCAAGATCCATCGAGGAAAAAATCAAAACGGACGAGAAAAACGCAAAGTTGGTCGAGGAAAACTCGATTTCTCGGCCCCCGGGTAATGTTTTCCTCGTACCGAATGAATACTGTCTACCCACAGGCCATTCCACATCGTTCGACGACTGATTTTCTTCGACCGGATCGACGTAAATGGGCAATGATCGAGATCCATCGAGGAAAAAATTGAAACGGACGAGAAAAAACCAAAGTTGGTCGAGGAAAACTCGATTTCTCGGCCCCCGGGTAATGTTTTCGTCGTACCGAAGGAATACTGTCTACCCACAGGCCATTCCGCATCGTTCGGCAACTGATTCTCTTTGACCGGATCGACGTAAATGGGCAATGATCGAGATCCATCGAGGAAAAAATTGAAACGGACGAGAAAAAACCAAAGTTGGTCGAGGAAAACTCGATTTCTCGGTCCCCGGGTAATGTTTTCCTCGTACCGAAGGAATGTTGTTTACCTGCAGGCCAATCCGCATCGTTCGGCAACCGATTTTCTTCGACCGGATCGACGTAAATGGGCAATGATCGATATCCATCGAAGAAAAAATTAAAACAGACGAGAAAAAACCAAAGTTGGTCGAGGAAAACTCGATTTCTTGGCCCCCGGATTATGTTTTCCTCGTACCGAAGGAATGCTGTCCACCCACAGGCCATTCCGCGTCGTCCAGCAATCGATTTTCTTCGATCGGATAGATGTAAATGGGAATTGATCGAGATCCATCGAGGGAAAAATCAAAACAAACAAGAAAAAACCAAAGTTGGTTGAGGAAAACTCGATTTCTCGGTCCCCGGGTAATGTTTTCCTCGTACCGAAGGAATGCTCTCTATCTGCAGGCCATTCCGCATCGTCCGACAACCAATTTTCTTGGACCGAATCGACGTAAATGGGCAATAATCAAGATCCATCGAGGAAAAACTCGAAATGGACTAGAAAAAACCAAACTTGGTCGAGGAAAACTCGATTTCTCGGCCCCCGGGGAATGTTTTCCTCGTACCGAAGGAATGCTGTAACCCACAGGACAATCCGCATCGTCCGGCAACCGATTTTCTTCGACCAGATTGACGTAAATGGGCAATGATCGAGATCCATCGAGGAAAAAATCAAAACAGACGAGAAAAACCCAAAGTTGATCGATGAAAACTCGATTTCTCGGCCCCCGGGTAATGTTTTCGTCATACCGAAGGAATTCTGTCTGCCCACAGGCCAATCCGCATCGTCCGGCAACTGATTTTCTTTGATCGGATTGACGTAAATGGGCAATGATCGAGATCCATCGAGGAAAAAATCAAAACGGATGAGAAAAACCCAAAGTTGGTCGAGGAAAACTCGATTTCTCGGCCCCGGGTAATGTTTTCGTCATACCGAAGGAATGCTGCCTACCCACAGGCCATTCCGCATCGTCCGGCAACCGATTTTCTTCGACCAGATCGATGTAAATGGGCAATGATCAAGATCCATCGAGGAAAAAATCAAAACGGACGAGAAAAACCCAAAGTTGGTCGAGGAAAACTCGATTTCTAGGCCCCCGGGTAATGTTTTCGTCGTACCGAAGGAATACTATCTACCCACAGGCCATTCTGCATCGTTCGTCAACTGATTCTCTTCGCCCGGATCGACGTAAATGGGCAATGATCGAGATCCATCGAGGAAAAAATCAAAACGGACGAGAAAAAACCAAAGTTGGTCGAGGAAAACTCGATTTCTCGGCCCCCGGGTAATGTTTTCGTCATACCGAAGGAATTCTGTCTACCCACAGGCCATTCCGCATCGTCCAGCAACCGATTTTCTTTGATCGGATCGACGTAAATGGGCAATGATCGAGATCCATCGAGGAAAAATTTAAAACGGACGAGAAAAAACCAAAGTTGGTCGAGGAAAACTCGATTTCTCGGCCCCCGGGTAATGTTTTCCTCGTACCGAAGGAAAGCTGTCCACCCAAAGGCCATTCTGCATCGTCCAGCAAATGATGTTCTTCGATCGGATCGATGTAAATGGGAATTGATCGAGATCTATCGAGGAAAAAATCAAAACAGACGAGCAAAAACCAAAGTTGGTCGAGGAAAACTCGATTTCTAGGCCCCCGAGTAATGTTTTCGTCGTACCGAAGGTACGGTGTCTGCCCACAGGCCAATCCGCATCGTCCGACAACTGATTTTCTTTGATCGGATCGACGTAAATGGGCAATGATCGAGATCCATCGAGGAAAAAATCAAAACGGATGAGAAAAACCCAAAGTTGGTCGAGGAAAACTCGATTTCTCGGCCCCGGGTAATGTTTTCGTCATACCGAAGGAATGCTGCCTACCCACAGGCCATTCCGCATCGTCCGGCAACCGATTTTCTTCGACCGGATCGATGTAAATGGGCAATGATCAAGATCCATCGAGGAAAAAATCAAAACGGACGAGAAAAACCCAAAGTTGGTCGAGGAAAACTCGATTTCTAGGCCCCCGGGTAATGTTTTCGTCGTACCGAAGGAATACTGTCTACCCACAGGCCATTCTGCATCGTTCGACAACTGATTCTCTTCGACCGGATCGACGTAAATGGGCAATGATCGAGATCCATCGAGGAAAAAATCAAAACGGACGAGAAAAAACCAAAGTTGGTCGAGGAAAACTCGATTTCTCGGCCCCCGGGTAATGTTTTCCTCGTACCGAAGGTACGGTGTCTGCTGACAGGCCATTCCGCATCGTCCAGCAACCGATTTTCTTTGATCGGATCGACGTAAATGGGCAATGATCGAGATCCATCGAGGAAAAATTTAAAACAGACGAGAAAAAACCAAAGTTGGTCGAGGAAAACTTGATTTCTCGGCCCCCGGGTAATGTTTTCCTTGTACCGAAGGAAAGCTATCCACCCAAAGGCCATTCTGCATCGTCCAGCAAATGATGTTCTTCGATCGGATCGATGTAAATGGGAATTGATCGAGATCCATCGAGGAAAAAATCAAAACAGACGAGCAAAAACCAAAGTTGGTCGAGGAAAACTCGATTTCTAGCCCCCGAGTAATGTTTTCGTCGTACCGAAGGTACGGTGTCTGCCCACATGCCAATCCGCATCGTCCGGCAACTGATTTTCTTTGATCGGATCGACGTAAATGGGCAATGATCGAGATCCATCGAGGAAAAAATCAAAACGGATGAGAAAAACCCAAAGTTGGTCGAGGAAAGCTCGATTTCTCGGCCTCGGGTAATGTTTTCGTCATACCGAAGGAATGCTGCCTACCCACAGGCCATTCCGCATCGTCCGGCAACCGATTTTCTTCGATCGGATCGATGTAAATGGGCAATGATCAAGATCCATCGAGGAAAAAATCAAAACGGACGAGAAAAACCCAAAGTTGGTCGAGGAAAACTCGATTTCTACGCCCCCGGGTAATGTTTTCGTCGTAACGAAGGAATACTGTCTACCCACAGGCCATTCTGCATCGTTCGACAACTGATTCTCTTCGACCGGATCGACGTAAATGGGCAATGATCGAGATCCATCGAGGAAAAAATCAAAACGGACGAGAAAAAACCAAAGTTGGTCGAGGAAAACTCGATTTCTCGGCCCCCGGGTAATGTTTTCCTCGTACCGAAGGTACGGTGTCTGCCCACAGGCCATTCTGCATCGTCCAGCAACCGATTTTCTTTGATCGGATCGACGTAAATGGGCAATGATCGAGATCCATCGAGGAAAAAATCAAAACGGACGAGAAAAACCCAAAGTTGGTCGTGGAAAACTCGATTTCTCGGCCTCGGGTTATGTTTTCGTCGTACCGAAGGAATACTGTCTACCCACAGGCCATTCTGCATCGTTCGACGACTGATTTTCTTCGACCGGATCGATATAAATGGGCAATGATCGAGATCCATCAAGGAAAAAATTAAAACAGACGAGAAAAACCAAAGTTGGTCAAGGAAAACTCGAATTCTAGGCCCCCGGGTAATGTTTTCGTTATACCGAAGGAATGGTATCTGCCCACAGGCCATTCCGCATCGTCCGGCAACCGATTTTCTTTGATCGGATCGACGTAAATGGGCAATGATCGAGATCCATCGAGGAAAAAATCAAAACGGACGAGAAAAACCCAAAGTTGGTCGAGGAAAACTCGATTTCTAGACCCCCGGGTAATGTTTTCGTCGTACCGAAGGAATACTGTCTACCCACAGGCCAATCCGCATCGTCCGCCAACCAATTTTCTTCGACTGGATCGACGTAAATGGGCAATGATCGAGATCCATCGAGGAAAAAATCAAAACGGACGAGAAAAACCCAAAGTTGGTCAAGGAATACTCGATTTCTCGTCCCCCGGGTAATGTTTTCGTCGTACTAAAGGAATATTGTCTACCCACAGTCCATTCCGCATCGTCCGGCAACCGATTTTCTTCGACCGGATCGACGTAAATGGGAATTGATCGAGATCCATCAAGGAAAAAATTGAAACAAACGAGAAAACACCAAAGTTGGTCGAGGAAAACTCGATTTCTCGGCCCCGGGTAATGTTTTCCTCGTACCGAAGGAATGCTGTCTATCCACAAGTCATTCCGCATCATCCGACAACCGATTTTGTTCGACCGGATCGACGTAAATGGGCAATGATCAAGATCCATCAAGGAAAAACTCGAAATGGACGAGAAAAAACCAAAGTTGGTCGAGGAAAACTCGATTTCTCGCCCCCCGGGTAATGTTTTCCTCGTACCGAAGGAATGTTGTCTACCCACAGGCCAATCGGCATCGTCCGGCAACCGATTTTCTTCGACCGGATCGACGTAAATGGGCAATGATCGAGATCCATCGAGGAAAAAATCAAAACGGACGAGAAAAACCCAAAGTTGGTCGAGGAAAACTCGATTTCTAGACCCCCGGGTAATGTTTTCGTCGTACCGAAGGAATACTGTCTACCCACAGGCCATTTCGCATCGTTCGACGACTGATTTTCTTCGACCGGATCGACGTAAATGGGCAATGATCGAGATCCATCAAGGAAAAAATTGAAACAAACGAGAAAACACCAAAGTTGGTCGAGGAAAACTCGATTTCTCGGCCCCGGGTAATGTTTTCCTCGTACCGAAGGAATGCTGTCTATCCACCAGCCATTCCGCATCATCCGACAACCGATTTTGTTTGACCGGATCGACGTAAATGGGCAATGATCAAGATCCATCGAGGAAAAACTCGAAATGGACGAGAAAAAACCAAAGTTGGTCGAGGAAAACTCGATTTCTCGGCCCCCGGGTAATGTTTTCCTCGTACCGAAGGAATGTTGTCTACCCACAGGCCAATCGGCATCGTCCGGCAACCGATTTTCTTTGACCGGATAGACGTAAATGGGCAATTATCGAGATCCATCGAGGAAAAAATCAAAACGGACGAGAAAAACCCAAAGTTGGTCGAGGAAAACTCAATTTCTGGACCCCCGGGTAATGTTTTCGTCATACCGAAGGAATACTGTCTACCCACTGGCTATTCCGCATCGTTCGACAACCGATTCTCTTCGACCGGAACGACGTAAATGGGCAATGATCGAGATCCATCGAGGAAAAAATCAAAACGGACGAGAAAAAACCAAAGTTAGTCGAGGAAAACTCGATTTCTCGGCCCCCGGGTAATGTTTTCCTCGTACCGAAGGAACGGTGTCTGCCCACAGGCCATTCCGCATCGTCCGGCAACCGATTTTCTTTGATCGGATCGACGTAAATGGGCAATGATCGAGATCCATCGAGGAAAAAATCAAAACGGACGAGAAAAACCCAAAGTTGGTCGAGGAAAACTCGATTTCTCGGCCCCCGGGTAATATTTTCCTCGTTCCGAATGACTACTGTCTACCCACAGGACATTCCACATCGTTCGACGACTGATTTTCTTCGACCGGATTGACGTAAATGGGCAATGATCGAGATCCATCGAGGAAAAAATTGAAACGGACGAGAAAAAACCAAAGTTGGTCAAGGAAAACTCGATTTCTCGGTCCCCGGGTAATGCTTTCCTCGTACCGAAGGAATGTTGTTTACCCACAGGCCAATCCGCATCTTCTGGGAGCCGATTTTCTTCGGCCAGATCGACGTAAATAGGCAATGATCGAGATCCATCGAGGAAAAAATCAAAACGGACGAGAAAAACCCAAAGTTGGTCGAGGAAAACTCGATTTCTTGGCCCTCGGGTAATGTTTTCCTCGTACCGAAGGAATGCTCTCTATCCACATGCCATTCCACATCGTTCGACGACTGATTTTCTTCGACCGGATCGACGTAAATGGGCAATGATCGAGATCCATCGAGGAAAAAATTGAAACGGACGAGAAAAAACCAAAGTTGGTCGAGGAAAACTCGATTTCTCGGTCCTCGGGTAATGTTTTCCTCGTACCGAAGGAATGTTGTTTACCCGCAGGCCAATCCGCATCGTTCGGCAACCGATTTTCTTTGACCGGATCGACGTAAATGGTCAATGATCGATATCCATCGAGGAAAAAATTAAAATGGACGAGAAAAAACCAAAGTTGGTCGAGGAAAACTCGATTTCTTGGCCCCCGGGTTATGTTTTCCTCGTACCGAAGGAATGCTGTCCACCCACAGGCCATTCCGCGTCGTCCAGCAATCGATTTTCTTCGATCGTATAGATGTAAATGGGAATTGATCGAGATCCATCGAGGGAAAAATCAAAACAAACGAGAAAAAACCAAAGTTGGTTGAGGAAAACTCGATTTCTCGGTCCCCGGGTAATGTTTTCCTCGTACCGAAGGAATGCTCTCTATCTACAGGCCATTCCGCATCGTCCGACAACCGATTTTCTTGGACCGAATCGACGTAAATGGGCAATAATCACGATCCATCGAGGAAAAACTCGAAATGGACGAGAAAAAACCAAACTTGGTCAAGGAAAACTCGATTTCTCGGCCCCCGGGGAATGTTTTCCTCGTACCGAAGGAATGCTGTAACCCACAGGACAATCCGCATCGTCCGGCAACCGATTTTCTTTGACCAGATTGACGTAAATGGGCAATGATCGAGATCCATCGAGGAAAAAATCAAAACGGACGAGAAAAACCCAAAGTTGATCGATGAAAACTCGATTTCTCGGCCCCCGGGTAATGTTTTCGTCATACCGAAGGAATTCTGTCTACCCACAGGCCATTCCGCATCATTCGACAACCAATTTTCTTCGACCGGATCGACGTAAATGGGCAATGATCGAGATCCATCGAGGAAAAAATTAAAACGGACGAGAAAAAACCAAAGTTGGTCGAGTAAAACTCGATTTCTCGGCCCCCGGGTAATGTTTTCCTCGTACCGAAGGATAGCTGCCACCGAAAGGCCATTCTGCATCGTCCAGCAAATGATGTTCTTCGATCGGATTGATGTAAATGGGAATTGATCGAGATCCATCGAGGAAAAAATCAAAACAGACGAGCAAAAACCAAAGTTGGTCGAGGAAAACTCGATTTCTCAGCCCCCGGGTAATGTTTTCCTCGTATCGAAGGAATGCTGTCTATCCACAAGCCATTCCGCATCATCCGACAACCGATTTTCTTCGACCGGATCGACGTAAATGGGCAATGATCAAGATCCATCGAGGAAAAACTCAAAATGGACGAGAAAAAACCAAAGTTGGTCGAGGAAAACTCGATTTCTCGGCCCCCGGGTAATGTTTTCCTCGTACCGAAGGAATGTTGTCTACCCAAAGGCCAATCGGCATCGTCCGGCAACCGATTTTCTTCGACCGGATCGACGTAAATGGGCAATGATCGAGATCCATCGAGGAAAAAATCAAAACGGACGAGAAAAACCCAAAGTTGGTCGAGGAAAACTCGATTTCTAGGCCCCCGAGTAATGTTTTCGTCGTACCGAAGGTACGGTGTATGCCCACAGACCAATCCGCATCATCCGGCAACTGATTTTCTTTGATCGGATCGACGTAAATGGGCAATGATCGAGATCCATCGAGGAAAAAATCAAAACGGATGAGAAAAACCCAAAGTTGGTCGAGGAAAACTCGATTTCTCGGCCCCGGGTAATGTTTTCGTCATACCGAAGGAATGCTGCCTACCCACAGGCCATTCCGCATCGTCCGGCAACCGATTTTCTTTGATCGGATAGACGTAAATGGGCAATGATCGAGATCCATCGAGAAAAAAATCAAAACGGACGAGAAAAACCCAAAGTTGGTCAAGAAAAACTCGATTTCTAGGCCCCCGGGTAATGTTTTCGTTGTACGGAAGGAATAATGTCTACCCACAGGCCATTCCGCATCGTTCGACGACCGATTCTCTTCGACCGGATCGATGTAAATGGGCAATGATCGAGATCCATCAAGGAAAAAATCAAAACAGACGAGAGAAAACCAAAGTTGGTCGAGGAAAACTCGATTTCTCGGCCCCCGGGTAATGTTTTCCTCGTACCGAAGGAATGGTGTCTGCCCACAGGTCATTCTGCATCGTTCGGCAACCGATTTTCTTTGATCGGAACGACGTAAATGGGCAATGATTGAGATCCATCGAGGAAAAAATCAAAACGGACGAGAAAAACCCAAAGTTGGTCGAGGAAAACTCGATTTCTCGGTCCCCGGGTAATATTTTCCTCGTACCGAAGGAATGTTGTTTACCCGCAGGCCAATCCGCATGGTTCGGCAACCGATTTTCTTTGATCGGATCGACGTAAATGGGCAATGATCGAGATCCATCGAAGAAAAAATCAAAACGGACGAGAAAAACCCAAAGTTGGTCGAGGAAAACTCGATTTCTCGACCCCCGGGTAATGTTTTCCTCGTACCGAAGGAATTGTGTCTACCCACAGGCCAATCTGCATCGTCTGGGAACCGATTTTCTTCGGCCAAATCGACGTAAATAGGCAATGATCGAGATCCATCGAGGAAAAAATCAAAACGGACGAGAAAAACTCAAAGTTGGTCGAGGAAAACTCGATTTCTCGCCCCCGGGTAATGTTTTCCTCGTACCGAAGGAATACTGTCTACCCACAGGCCATTCCGCATCTTCTGGCAACCGATTTTCTTCGACCGGATCGACGTAAATGGGAATTGATCGAGATCCATCGAGGGAAAAATCAAAACGAACGAGAAAAAACCAAAGTTGGTCGAGGAAAACTTGATTTCTCGGTCCCCGGGTAATGTTTTCCTCGTACCGAAGGAATGTTGTTTACCCGCAGGCCAATCCGCATCGTTCGGCAACTGATTTTCTTTGACCGGATCGACGTAAATGGGCAATGATTGATATCCATCGAGGAAAAAATTAAAACGGACGAGAAAAAACCAAAGTTGGTCGAGGAAAACTCGATTTCTTGGCCCCCGGGTAATGTTTTCCTCGTACCGAAGGAATGCTGTCTACCCACAGGCCAATCCGCATCGTCCGCCAACCGATTTTCTTTGATCGGATCGACGTAAATGGGCAATGATCGAGATACATCGAGGAAAAAATTGAAACAGAGAAAAAAAACCAAAGTTGGTCGAGGAAAACTCGATTTCTCGGCCCCCGGGTAATGTTTTCCTCGTACCGAAGGAATGCTGTCCACCCACAGGCCATTCTGCATCGTCCAGCAAACGATGTTCTTTGATCGGATCGATGTAAATGGGAATTAATCGAGATCCATCGAGGAAAAAATCAAAACGGACGAGAAAAAATCAAAGTTGGTAGAGGAAAACTCGATTTCTCGGCCCCCGGGTAATGTTTTTCTCGTACCGAAGGAATACTGTCTACCCACAGGCCAATCCGCATCGTCTGGCAACCGAATTTCTTTGACCGGATCGACAAAAATTGGCAATGATCGAGATCCATCGAGGAAAAAATCAAAACGAACAAGAAAAAACCAAAGTTGGTCGAGGAAAACTCAATTTCTCGGCCCCCGGGTAATGTTTTCCTCGTACCGAAGGAATGTTGTCTACCCACAGGCCAATCCGCATCGTCCGCCAACCGATTTTCTTCGACCGGATCGACGTAAATGGGCAATGATCGAGATCCATCGATTAAAAAATCAAAACGGACGAGAAAAACCCAAAGTTGGTCAAGGAATACTCGATTTCTCGTCCCCCGGGTAATGTTTTCGTCGTACCGAAGGAATACTGTCTACCCACAGGCCATTCCGCATCGTCCGGCAACCGATTTTCTTCGACCGGATCGGCGTAAATGGGAATTGATCGAGATCCATCAAGGAAAAAATCGAAACAGACGAAAAAAAACCAAAGTTGGTCGAGGAAAACTCGATTTCTCGGCCCCGGGTAATGTTTTCCTCATACCGAAGGAATACTGTCTACCCACAGGCCATTTCGCATCGTTCGACGACTGATTTTCTTCGACCGGATCGACGTAAATGGGCAATGATCGAGATCCATCGAGGAAAAAATTAAAACGGACGAGAAAAAACCAAAGTTGGTCGAAGAAAACTTGATTTCGAAGCCCCCGGGTAATGTTTTCGTCGTACCGAAGGAATATTGTCTACCCACAGGCCAATCCGCATCGTCTGGCAACCGAATTTCTTCGACCGAATCGACAAAAATCGGCAATGATCGAGATCCATCAAGGAAAAAATCAATACGGACAAGAAAAAACCAAAGTTGGTCGAGGAAAACTCTATTTCTCGGCCCCCGGGTAATGATTTCCTCGTACCGAAGGAATGTTGTCTACCCACAGGCCAATCCGCATCGTCCGCCAACCGATTTTCTTCGACCGGATCGACGTAAATGGGCAATGATCGAGATCCATCGAGGAAAAAATCAAAACGGACGAGAAAAACCCAAAGTTGGTCAAGGAATACTCGATTTCTCGTCCCCCGGGTAATGTTTTCGTCGTACTAAAGGAATACTGTCTACCCACAGTCCATTCCGCATCGTCCGGCAACCGATTTTCTTCGACCGGATCGAGGTAAATTTGAATTGATCGAGATCCATCAAGGAAAAAATTGAAACAAACGAGAAAACACCAAAGTTGGTCGAGGAAAACTCGATTTCTCGGCCCCGGGTAATGTTTTCCTCGTACCGAAGGAATGCTGTCTATCAACAAGCCATTCCTCATCATCCGACAACCGATTTTCTTCGACCGGATCGACGTAAATGGGCAATGATCAAGATCCATCGAGGAAAAACTCGAAATGGACGAGAAAAAACCAAAGTTGGTCGAGGAAAACTCGATTTCTCGGCCCCCGTGTAATGTTTTCCTCGTACCGAAGGAATGTTGTCTACCCACAGGCCAATCGGCATCGTCCGGCAACCGATTTTCTTTGACTGGATCGACGTAAATGGGCAATGATCGAGATCCATCGAGGAAAAAATCAAAACGGACGAGAAAAACCCAAAGTTGGTCGAGGAAAACTCGATTTCTAGACCACCGGGTAATGTTTTCGTCGTACCGAAGGAATACAGTCTACCCACAGGCTATTCCGCATCGTTCGACAACTGATTTTCTTCGACCGGATCGACGTAAATGGGCAATGATCGAGATCCATCGAGGAAAAAATCAAAACGGACGAAAAAAAAACCAAAGTTGGTCGAGGAAAACTCGATTTCTCGGCCCCCGGGTAATGTTTTCCTCGTACCGAAGGAACGGTGTCTGCCCACAGGCAATTTCGCATCGTCTGGCAACCGATTTTCTTTGATCGGATCGACGTAAATGGGCAATGATCGAGATCCATCTAGGAAAAAATCAAAACGGACGAGAAAAACCCAAAGTTGGTCGTGGAAAACTCGATTTCTCGTCCCCCGGGTAATGTTTTCGTCGTACCGAAGGAATTCTGTCTACCCACAGGCCATTCCGCATCGTTCGACGACTGATTTTCTTCGACCGGATCGATGTAAATGGGCAATGATCGAGATCCATCTAGGAAAAAATTAAAACAGACGAGAAAAACCAAAGTTGGTCTAGGAAAACTCGAATTCTAGGCCCCCGGGTAATGTTTTCGTCGTACCGAAGGAATGGTGTCTACCCACAGGCCATTCTGCATCGTTCGACAACCGATTTCTTCGACCGGATCGACGTAAATGGGCAATGATCGAGATCCATCGAGGAAAAATTCAAAATGGCCGAGAAAAAACCAAAGTTGGTCGAGGAAAACTCGATTTCTCGGCCCCAGGGTAATGTTTTCCTCGTACCGAAGGAACGGAGTCTGCCCACAGGCCATTCCGCATCGTCCGGCAACCGATTTTCTTTGATCGGATCGACGTAAATGGGCAATGATCGAAATCCATCGAGGAAAAAATCAAAACGGACGAGAAAAAACCCAAAATTGGGCAAGGAATACTCGATTTCACGTCCCCCGGGTAATGTTTTCATCGTACCGAAGGAATACTGTCTACCCACAGGCCATTCCGCATCGTCCGGCAACCGATTTTCTTCGACCAGATCGACGTAAATGGGCAATGATCGAGATCCATCAAGGAAAAAATCAAAACGGACGAGAAAAACCCAAAGTTGGTCGAGGAAAACTCGAATTCTAGGCCCCCAGGTAATTATTCGTCGTACCGAAGGAATACTGTCTACCCACAGGCCAATCCGCATCATCCGGCAACCGATTTTCTTTGATCGGATCGACGTAAATGGGCAATGATCGAGATCCATCGAGGAAAAAATCAAAACGGACGAGAAAAACCCAAAGTTGGTCGAGGAAAACTCGATTTCTAGGCCCCCGGGTAATGTTTTCGTCGTACCGAAGGAATACTGTCTACCCACAGGCCATTCCGCATCGTTCGACAACTGATTCTCTTCGACCGGATCGACGTAAATGGGCAATGATCGAGATCCATCGAGGAAAAAATCAAAACGGACGAGAAAAAATCAAAGTTGGTAGAGGAAAACTCGATTTCTCGGCCCCCGGGTAATGTTTTCCTCGTACCGAAGGAATACTGTCTACCCACAGGCCAATCCGCATCGTCTGGCAACCGAATTTCTTTGACCGGATCGACAAAAATTGGCAATGATCGAGATCCATCGAGGAAAAAATCAAAACGAACAAGAAAAAACCAAAGTTGGTCGAGGAAAACTCAATTTCTCGGCCCCCGGGTAATGTTTTCCTCGTACCGAAGGAATGTTGTCTACCCACAGGCCAATCCGCATCGTCCGCCAACCGATTTTCTTCGACCGGATCGACGTAAATGGGCATTGATCGAGATCCATCGATTAAAAAATCAAAACGGACGAGAAAAACCCAAAGTTGGTCAAGGAATACTCGATTTCTCGTCCCCCGGGTAATGTTTTCGTCGTACCGAAGGAATACTGTCTACCCACAAGCCATTCCGCATCGTCCGGCAACCGATTTTCTTCGACCGGATCGACGTAAATGGGAATTGATCGAGATCCATCAAGGAAAAAATCGAAACAGACGAAAAAAAACCAAAGTTGGTCGAGGAAAACTCGATTTCTCGGCCCCCGGGTAATGTTTTCCTCGTACCGAAGGAATGTTGTCTACCCACAGGCCAATCGGCATCGTCCGGCAACCGATTTTCTTCGACCGGATCGACGTAAATAGGCAATGATCGAGATCCATCGAGGAAAAAATCAAAACGGACGAGAAAAACCCAAAGTTGGTCGAGGAAAACTCGATTTCTCGCCCCCGGGTAATGTTTTTCTCGTATCGAAGGAATACTGTCTACCCACAGTCCATTCCGCATCGCTCGACCACTGATTTTCTTCAACCGGATCGACGTAAATGGGCAATGATCAAGATCCATCGAGGAAAAAATCGAAACGGACGAGAAAAAACCAAAGTTGGTCGAGGAAAACTCGATTTCTCGGTCCCCGGGTAATATTTTCCTCGTACCGAAGGAATGTTGTTTACCCGCAGGCCAATCCGCATGGTTCGGCAACCGATTTTCTTTGATCGGATCGACGTAAATGGGCAATGATCGAGATCCATCGAAGAAAAAATCAAAACGGACGAGAAAAACCCAAAGTTGGTCGAGGAAAACTCGATTTCTCGACCCCCGGGTAATGTTTTCCTCGTACCGAAGGAATTGTGTCTACCCACAGGCCAATCTGCATCGTCTGGGAACCGATTTTCTTCGGCCAAATCGACGTAAATAGGCAATGATCGAGATCCATCGAGGAAAAAATCAAAACGGACGAGAAAAACTCAAAGTTGGTCGAGGAAAACTCGATTTCTCGCCCCCGGGTAATGTTTTCCTCGTACCGAAGGAATACTGTCTACCCACAGGCCATTCCGCATCTTCTGGCAACCGATTTTCTTCGACCGGATCGACGTAAATGGGAATTGATCGAGATCCATCGAGGGAAAAATCAAAACGAACGAGAAAAAACCAAAGTTGGTCGAGGAAAACTTGATTTCTCGGTCCCCGGGTAATGTTTTCCTCGTACCGAAGGAATGTTGTTTACCCGCAGGCCAATCCGCATCGTTCGGCAACTGATTTTCTTTGACCGGATCGACGTAAATGGGCAATGATTGATATCCATCGAGGAAAAAATTAAAACGGACGAGAAAAAACCAAAGTTGGTCGAGGAAAACTCGATTTCTTGGCCCCCGGGTAATGTTTTCCTCGTACCGAAGGAATGCTGTCTACCCACAGGCCAATCCGCATCGTCCGCCAACCGATTTTCTTTGATCGGATCGACGTAAATGGGCAATGATCGAGATACATCGAGGAAAAAATTGAAACAGAGAAAAAAAACCAAAGTTGGTCGAGGAAAACTCGATTTCTCGGCCCCCGGGTAATGTTTTCCTCGTACCGAAGGAATGCTGTCCACCCACAGGCCATTCTGCATCGTCCAGCAAACGATGTTCTTTGATCGGATCGATGTAAATGGGAATTGATCGAGATCCATCGAGGAAAAAATCAAAACGGACGAGAAAAAATCAAAGTTGGTAGAGGAAAACTCGATTTCTCGGCCCCCGGGTAATGTTTTTCTCGTACCGAAGGAATACTGTCTACCCACAGGCCAATCCGCATCGTCTGGCAACCGAATTTCTTTGACCGGATCGACAAAAATTGGCAATGATCGAGATCCATCGAGGAAAAAATCAAAACGAACAAGAAAAAACCAAAGTTGGTCGAGGAAAACTCAATTTCTCGGCCCCCGGGTAATGTTTTCCTCGTACCGAAGGAATGTTGTCTACCCACAGGCCAATCCGCATCGTCCGCCAACCGATTTTCTTCGACCGGATCGACGTAAATGGGCAATGATCGAGATCCATCGATTAAAAAATCAAAACGGACGAGAAAAACCCAAAGTTGGTCAAGGAATACTCGATTTCTCGTCCCCCGGGTAATGTTTTCGTCGTACCGAAGGAATACTGTCTACCCACAGGCCATTCCGCATCGTCCGGCAACCGATTTTCTTCGACCGGATCGGCGTAAATGGGAATTGATCGAGATCCATCAAGGAAAAAATCGAAACAGACGAAAAAAAACCAAAGTTGGTCGAGGAAAACTCGATTTCTCGGCCCCGGGTAATGTTTTCCTCATACCGAAGGAATGCTGCCTACCCACAGGCCATTCTGCATCGTCCGGCAACCGATTTTCTTCGACCGAATCGACGTAAATGGGCAATGATCAAGATCCATCGAGGAAAAATTCGAAATGGACAAGAAAAAACTAAAGTTGGTCGAGGAAAACTCGATTTCTCGGCCCCCGGGTAATGTTTTCCTCGTACCGAAGGAATGTTGTCTACCCAGAGGTGATGCGGCCATCTACACCACACCAAGCCGGATCGCGGACAGCCGATCCGTTCCATTCATACCAAATGAGATCATGACAAGGGGCAAGGCTCAAAAACTTAAAGGGAAGATCCAGACTTTCATCCACAAGCTACGGGAACAAGAAGAAGAAGTGGATCGCAGCAGCCACCCCGCGACCGAGCTAGAACCCGCGACCATACAACACGCGTTGGCCCACACCTCGGACTTAACACACTTAAGGTCTCGGACATGCAGCCTTGGGGACAAGGTCTTGTGTGTTCTCACAATCCATCCGTGAGAACACAACCAAAAAGACCTTGGATTATTAGAGTACTCTTTCCCTACCCCTAGTTCACCGTGTTGGGATCTAGGGAAGGGTTTTAACGAGGCTTGAACATCTAAGGCATCACATCTCTTATCCCACTTAAGACTCACTTAGAAACATTGGAGTGACAAGTATGATCTTAAGGAGATGTGATTCTATCTAGGAAAACACTCTACCATTTTTTCCTTTGTTTATTTTCGGTCTTTGTTGATTTTACTTTGTGACCGTTGGGAGCTTTGTTGACCAAAGGGTTGACTAGGGCAATCCCTTGGGTTTTCTTGTAGCCTATTTAAAGGCAAACACTCTTTTATTCAAGGGTAACCATTTAAGAAAAGACTTGAAACAAGGCCACCGCCTTCCTTCCTCTCTATTGAGTTTTCCTCTAGATTGGATCCTCCTTGAAGCTAGATTGAGTGTGTCTCTCTTCTTCTAGGCCGAGGCTGTATCAAGGGTTTACCACCCCCCTTGTGGTTCGCTTCATCACTCCTCCATCTATCTCATATTCGCACGCTCAAATCTATCACCAACACCATCGGATTTCAAGAGATTGAACCACATCTCTCTTGAGTCCTCCTTCCGCCATCACCGTCATCTTCTACACGGATCCAAGGGCTCAAGCTCGGACCTCGGATCATATCATTTTGGTATCAGAGCCAAAACATCCTAAAGGTTGCATCTTTCCTCACTAAAGCTTCCACCTTTCTCTCATTGTCGGATTTTTTTTGCTAGTTCTTGATAAAACTTGAACCTTTGAGCTTGTTTGAGTGCTGAATCTAGCTAGGGTGTTTAGCTTTGCTTGCTGAGGTTGTTTACTCTTGATTTAAGGTTAATAGGTCTAGAAATTTGAGTTTCAAGCTGGTTCAAATCGTTTGCTTGCTGATTTCTAAAGACTCAAAATTTCCGTCTAAAACTTGCTCCGTTAAAGCCATTTGCTAGCTTAGGCCAATTTGTGAACTTGAGATGTGCTTGCTGTTATTGTTATTCATGTTAGCTAGGTTGTCTCCTCTGGTTTTTAGCAGCTTAAACCGCCATTGTTGAAGCTCTCTCCAAAGAGAGGGCCTTTGTGCAATTTTGTAAAAAGTGGTGTGGACCACTTTGTACTAGTTTGTCTTCTTGTGAGTGCTGGCAAAACCAAGTGGTCCTGCCTTGGTGGCGCCCAAAATTTGAATTGTTACTGCAGTAACTCCCTCTTGCTTGTGGTTAAACCCTTAGGCCCCTAAAATTTATCCGCACCCTATCATTTTAATCCCGCGGAAGCTTATTATCCATAATTTGTACGGACCGCACTAAGATTGTTTGAACTTTCTTTCTTTGCAAGGTACGTGTGATGGCCGAACCACCAGACCTCTCAGCCCTCCTCACGGGCATTCAAGCCCAACTCCAACAGCTTGGAGAACGCCTAGGCCGAGTCGAACAGCCGCGACCACAAGCACCTCCACCAAACGTTGATCCGGGCGTTGAGGGGCTATCCGAGGAAGATTACTTCCAGCCTCCTCCTTTTAGGAGATCAAGGCCAAGAGAAGGTCGAAATCATGATGAAAGAGGACAACGAGGCCAGCCCCGAGCTCTCTCACCTCACTTGCGGATCACACCACCAACCTTTGCGGGTAAAGTGGATCCGGAAGCTTACCTTGATTGGGAGCGTAGGATGGATCACATCTTTGAAGTCTACGGCTATGAAGAGCCCAGAAAGGTGTCCTACGCAGCCGCACAACTCACTGATCACGCCCTAACCTGGTGGGATAGAGATGCGGCCAAGAGAAGAAGAAATGGCGATGTTCCGGTCCAATCGTGGGAGATCATGAAGTTCATGATGAAGGCTAGATATGTACCTCCCCTTTACCACCGAGAGCTCCAAAAGAAGTTTAGAAAACTTGTGCAAGGCAGTAAGAGCGTAGAGGAATACTATGAGGAGTTTGAACACTTAAGGAACCGTCTCAACTTGGAAGACACGGAAGAGACTCTCATGGCTCAATTCCTTGACGGTCTTCAAGATCGGATCGCACATAAGGTGGAGATGCACACCTACAGCGACTTCAACGAGCTCCTCCACCTAGCTATTCAGGTTGAGGGTCACATCAAGAAGAAGTCCCGGACCAGACCACTCACCAATTCTCCATGGAAGGCTCAAGCCTCCGGTTCAAACCCGAACCCTCCTAAGTACCAAGATAGGGGTAAAGGAGTGGCCAATGAAACTCGGGTTCCTTTTAAGCCCCGAGAGCCTACCACTGAGACTAGAGCTGACCCAAGAGGAGCCTCCACGATCCAAAAGACTCGAGACATCATGTGCTACAAGTGTAGAGGCCGCGGACACTACGCTAGAGAGTGTCCCAATCCGAGAGCCATGATCATCACTTCCGCCGGTGAATATGAGTCTCAAGACGAGATGGAACATCAAGAGGAGGAAGTTGATGCCGAGGAAGAGATTGAGTATCCGGATGTAGGTGACATCTTAGTCACCATGAGGGCTTTAAGTGCAACGCAAGGACCGGATGAGACCGCTCAACGTGAGAACATCTTTCATACAAGATGTACGGTAAGAGGAAAGGTTTGCTCTCTTATCATTGATGGTGGCTCTTGCACTAATGTGGCTAGCTCATACATGGTAGAAAAATTACAGCTAGACACCACTAAACATCCGCATCCATATAAACTTAGGTGGCTAAATGATAAAACCGAATTAAAAATTAATGAACAAGTCAAGATATCATTTAGTATTGGAAAGTATTGTGATGAAGTGTTGTGTGATGTTGTTCCTATGCAAGCTACTCATATTTTGTTAGGTCGGCCATGGCAATTTGATAGGGAAGTTGTGCATGATGGTAGAACTAATAGGTACTCATTGATGCATGATAAAAGACGGATTAGTTTAGCGCCTTTGTTGCCTTCTCAAGTCCGTGAAATGCAATTGAAGTTGTCTAAGGAGAAGTGTAGTTCTAAGCCTAATTTCCTCATTACTTCTAGTAATATTAGGAAAGCAATTCATGATCCTACTTGTCATGTGGTATTAATGGTCTACAAAGAACTTTTGAGTGTAGGTGAATCCGAGATCACATTGCCAAAGGAAGTGCAACAAGTCCTTGATCGATTTAAGGAAGTGTTTCCGGAAGAGCTACCGCCGGGGCTGCCTCCTCAAAGGGGTATTGAACACCAAATAGACTTCATTCCCGGGGCACAACTACCTAATCGACCAGCCTATAGGGTAAATCCAAACGAAGCCAAGGAGCTCGAGAAACAAGTCCGAGACTTGATGGATAAGGGATATGTGCGGGAAAGCTTGAGCCCTTGTGCCGTTCCGGTCTTGTTGGTACCTAAGAAAGATGGTACATACCGAATGTGTGTGGATTGCCGAGCCATCAACAACATCACTATCAAATATAGGCATCCCATACCGCGGCTAGACGACATGTTGGACGAGCTAAGTGGAGCGACCCTCTTCTCCAAAATTGATCTCAAGAGTGGATACCACCAAGTACGCATGAAAGAAGGAGATGAGTGGAAGACCGCTTTCAAAACCAAGCATGGCCTATACGAATGGCTTGTGATGCCTTTCGGCCTCACCAATGCACCGAGTACCTTCATGAGGCTCATGAACCATATCCTTCGACCATATATAAGTAAATTCGTAGTAGTTTACTTTGATGATATATTGATCTATAGTACTTGCTTGGTTGATCATGTGGAACATTTAGGACTAGTCTTAGAAACGCTTAGGGTGGAAGGTCTATATGCGAATCTTAAGAAGTGTACGTTTTGTGCTAGTGAGCTTGTTTTTCTTGGCTTTGTGGTTAGCTCACAGGGACTTCGAGTGGACTTAGAAAAGATTGAAGCCATTAGGGGCTGGCCTAGACCCACTAACATCAGCCAAGTTCGGAGCTTCCACGGCTTAGCAAGTTTCTACCGCCGGTTTGTTAAAGATTTCAGCACATTGGCCGCACCTTTGACATCGGTGATCAAGAAGAGTGTTGGCTTTGAGTGGGGAGAAGCTCAAGAGAGGTCATTCTTAGACCTCAAGTACCATCTCACACATGCTCCCATACTCGTCTTGCCAGATTTCAACAAGACTTTTGAAGTGGAATGTGATGCCTCCGGTGTAGGTATTGGTGCTGTTTTGACTCAAGGAGGCAAGCCGGTTGCATACTTTAGTGAGAAGCTAAGTGGGGCTTCTCTCAACTACCCCACTTATGACAAGGAACTCTATGCCTTGGTGCGGGCAATGCAAACATGGCAGCACTACCTCTTGTCCAAAGAATGTGTCATCCATACCGATCACGAGACACTACAACATCTAAGGGGTCAAACCACTTTGAAGAAACGCCATGCTAAGTGGCTGGAGTTCATAGAGACCTTCCCTTATGTCATCAAGTACAAGAAAGGCAAAGAAAACGTGGTGGCCGATGCACTTTCTAGGAGACATACGCTTATCACCACCATGGAATCGAAGATGCTTGGGTTTGAGTCACTTAAGAGTTTATATGAAGAAGACCCAGACTTGAAGGATGCGTTTACAGGACATGGAGCCAATTCTTACACTAAGTTTTACATCCATGATGGCTTCCTATTCAAGGACAAGCGGCTATGCATCCCCCAAAGCTCAATAAGGGAGTTGTTGGTCAAAGAGGCTCACGGTGGAGGATTAATGGGACACTTTGGTGTTGAGAAGACGTTAAGTGTGTTGAAGGAACATTTTTATTGGCCAAGGATGAAAAAGATGGTGGTAACTCATTGTGATCGATGCGTGGTTTGCAAAAGGGCCAAGTCTAAGGTTCACCCGCACGGGTTATACCTTCCATTGCCGATTCCTACATTACCTTGGGTGGACATCTCTATGGACTTCGTTTTGGGGCTGCCTAAGGTACATCATAAGGACTCAATCTTTGTGGTGGTTGATAGGTTTTCCAAGATGGCTCACTTCATCCCATGCGCCAAGACTAATGACGCATCACAAACCGCCACTCTATTCTTCAAGGAAGTGGTGCGGCTTCATGGCATTCCTAGAACCATCGTCTCCGACCGGGACACAAAATTCTTATCACACTTTTGGAGAACCTTGTGGAAGAAACTAGGGACTAAATTGCTGTTCTCTACCACATGTCATCCTCAAACGGACGGCCAAACCGAAGTAGTCAACCGCACACTTGGAGCTCTTCTCCGATCTACGATTGGCAGCAACTTGAACAATTGGGTTGAGTGTCTTCCCCTTGTGGAGTTCGCATATAACTCGGCTAGACACTCGACAACTAAGCTATCACCTTTTGAAGTGGTGTATGGACGTAACCCGGACACTCCTTTGAGCCTTACACCATTGCCACCAGCCGAGCAAATGGACGTTGAAGGGTCCACCAAAGCCGAGACCATGAAGAAGCTCTTCGAGAAGGTGTTCGATAATATAGAGAAGCGGAATGAACAAGTCATGGCCCGGGTCAATAAAAGGAGGAAGCAAGTCTTGTTCCAGCCAGGAGATTGGGTGTGGTTGCACATGAGACCCGAGAGATTCCCCACCAAAAGGAAACACAAGCTCGACTATCGCGGAGACGGACCATTCAAAGTGGTCGAGAAAATCAATGACAACGCCTACCGCCTCGAACTTCCGGGTGAGTTTAATGTCTCTACCACATTTAATGTTACTGACTTGACTCCTTTTGATGTAGGAGATGTTAAACCTTTGGAGTCCAAAGATCTTGAAGAGGGAGGGAATGATGCGGCCATCTACACCACACCAAGCCGGATCGCGGACAGCCGATCCGTTCCATTCATACCAAATGAGATCATGACAAGGGGCAAGGCTCAAAAACTTAAAGGGAAGATCCAGACTTTCATCCACAAGCTACGGGAACAAGAAGAAGAAGTGGATCGCAGCAGCCACCCCGCGACCGAGCTAGAACCCGCGACCATACAACACGCGTTGGCCCACACCTCGGACTTAACACACTTAAGGTCTCGGACATGCAGCCTTGGGGACAAGGTCTTGTGTGTTCTCACAATCCATCCGTGAGAACACAACCAAAAAGACCTTGGATTATTAGAGTACTCTTTCCCTACCCCTAGTTCACCGTGTTGGGATCTAGGGAAGGGTTTTAACGAGGCTTGAACATCTAAGGCATCACATCTCTTATCCCACTTAAGACTCACTTGGAAACATTGGAGTGACAAGTATGATCTTAAGGAGATGTGATTCTATCTAGGAAAACACTCTACCATTTTTTCCTTTGTTTATTTTCGGTCTTTGTTGATTTTACTTTGTGACCGTTGAGAGCTTTGTTGACCAAAGGGTTGACTAGGGCAATCCCTTGGGTTTTCTTGTAGCCTATTTAAAGGCAAACACTCTTTTATTCAAGGGTAACCATTTAAGAAAAGACTTGAAACAAGGCCACCGCCTTCCTTCCTCTCTATTGAGTTTTCCTCTAGATTGGATCCTCCTTGAAGCTAGATTGAGTGTGTCTCTCTTCTTCTAGGCCGAGGCTGTATCAAGGGTTTACCACCCCCCTTGTGGTTCGCTTCATCACTCCTCCATCTATCTCATATTCGCACGCTCAAATCTATCACCAACACCATCGGATTTCAAGAGATTGAACCACATCTCTCTTGAGTCCTCCTTCCGCCATCACCGTCATCTTCTACACGGATCCAAGGGCTCAAGCTCGGACCTCGGATCATATCAAGAGGCCAATCCGCATCGTCTGCCAACCGATTTTCTTCGACCGGATCGACGTAAATGGGCAGTGATCAAGATCCTTCGATTAAAAAATCAAAACGGACGAGAAAAACCCAAAGTTGGTCAAGGAATACTCGATTTCTCGTCCCCCGGGTAACGTTTTCGTCGTACCGAAGGAATATTGTCTACCCACAGGCCATTCCGCATCGTCCGGCAACCGATTTTCTTTGATCGGATCGACGTAAATGGGCAATGATCGAGATCCATCGAGGAAAAAATCAAAACGGACGAGAAAAACCCAAAGGTTTGTCGAGGAAAACTCGATTTCTAGGCCCCCGGGTAATGTTTTCGTCGTACCGAAGGAATACTGTCTACCCACAGTCCAATCCGCATCGTCTGGCAACCGAATTTCTTTGACCGGATAGACAAAAATGGGCAATGATCGAGATCCATCGAGGAAAAAATCAAAACGGACAAGAAAAAACCAAAGTTGGTCGAGGAAAACTCAATTTCTCGGCCCCCGGGTAATGTTTTCCTCGTACCGAAGGAATACTGTCTACCCACAGGCCAATCTGCATCGTCTGGCAACCGAATTTCTTTGACCGGATCGACAAAAATTAGCAATGATCGAGATCCATCGAGGAAAAAATCAAAACGAACAAGAAAAAACCAAAGTTGGTCGAGGAAAACTCAATTTCTCGGCCCCCGGGTAATGTTTTCTTTGTACCGAAGGAATGTTGTCTACCCACAGGCCAATCCGCATCGTCCACCAACCGATTTTCTTCGACCGGATCGACGTAAATAGGCAATGATCGAGATCCATCGATTAAAAAATCAAAACGGACGAGAAAAACCCAAAGTTGGTCAAGGAATACTCGATTTCTCGTCCCCCGGGTAATGTTTTCGTCGTACCGAAGGAATACTGTCTACCCACAGGCCATTCCGCATCGTCCGGCAACCGATTTTCTTCGACCGGATCGGCGTAAATGGGAATTGATCGAGATCCATCAAGGAAAAAATCGAAACAGACGAAAAAAAACCAAAGTTGGTCGAGGAAAATTCGATTTCTCGGCCCCGGGTAATGTTTTCCTCATACCGAAGGAATGCTGCCTACCCACAGGCCATTCTGCATCGTCCGGCAACCGATTTTCTTCGACCGAATCGACGTAAATGGGCAATGATCAAGATCCATCGAGGAAAAATTCGAAATGGACAAGAAAAAACTAAAGTTGGTCGAGGAAAACTCGATTTCTCGGCCCCCGGGTAATGTTTTCCTCGTACCGAAGGAATGTTGTCTACCCAGAGGCCAATCCGCATCGTCCGCCAACCGATTTTCTTCGACCGGATCGACGTAAATGGGCAGTGATCGAGATCCTTCGATTAAAAAATCAAAACGGACGAGAAAAACCCAAAGTTGGTCAAGGAATACTCGATTTCTCGTCCCCCGGGTAACGTTTTCGTCGTACCGAAGGAATACTGTCTACCCACAGGCCATTCCGCATCGTTCGACAACCGATTTTCTTTGATCGGATCGACGTAAATGGGCAATGATCGAGATCCATCGAGGAAAAAATCAAAACGGACAAGAAAAAACCAAAGTTGGTCGAGGAAAACTCAATTTCTCGGCCCCCGGGTAATGTTTTCCTCGTACCGAACGAATGTTGTCCACCCACAGGCCATTCCGCATCGTTCAGCAAACGATTTTCTTTGACCGGATCGACGTAAATGGAAATTGATCAAGATCCATCAAGGAAAAAATCAAAACGGACGAGAAAAAACCAAAGTTGGTCGAGGAAAATTCGATTTCTCGGCCCCTAGGTAATGTTTTCCTCGTACCGAAGGAATGCTGCCTACCCACAGGGCATTCTGCATCGTCCGGCAACCGATTTTCTTTGACCGGATCGACGTAAATGGGCAATGATCGAGATCCATCAAGGAAAAAATCAATACGGACGAGAAAAACCCAAAGTTGGTCGAGGAAAACTCGATTTCTAGGCCCCCGGGTAATGTTTTCCTCGTACTGAAGGAATACTGTCTACCCACAGGCCATTCCGCATCTTCTGGCAACCGATTTTCTTCGACCGGATCGACGTAAATGGGAATTGATCGAGATCCATCAAGGAAAAAATCGAAACAGACGAAAAAAAACCAAAGTTGGTCGAGGAAAACTCGATTTCTCGGCCCCGGGTAATGTTTTCCTCATACCGAAGGAATGCTGCCTACCCAAAGGCCATTCTGCATCGTCCGGTAACCGATTTTCTTCGACCGAATCGACGTAAATGGGCAATGATCAAGATCCATCGAGGAAAAATTCGAAATGGACAAGAAAAAACTAAAGTTGGTCGAGGAAAACTCGATTTCTCGGCCCCCGGGTAATGTTTTCCTCGTACCGAAGGAATGTTGTCTACCCACAGGCCAATCCGCATCGTCCGCCAACCGATTTTCTTCGACCGGATCGACGTAAATGGGCAATGATCGAGATCCATCGATTAAAAAATCAAAACGGACGAGAAAAACCCAAAGTTGGTCAAGGAATACTCGATTTCTCGTCCCCTGGGTAATGTTTTCGTCGTACCGAAGGAATACTGTCTACCCACAGGCCATTCCGCATCGTCTGGCAACCGATTTTCTTTGATCGGATCGACGTAAATGGGCAATGATCGAGATCCATCGAGGAAAAAATCAAAACGGACGAGAAAAACCCAAAGTTGGTCGAGGAAAACTCGATTTCTAGGCCCCCGTGTAATGTTTTCGTCGTACAGAAGGAATACTGTCTACCGACAGGCCATTCCGCATCGTTCGACAACTGATTCTCTTCGACCGGATCAACGTAAATGGGCAATGATCGAGATCCATCGAGGAAAAAATCAAAACGGACGAGAAAAAATCAAAGTTGGTAGAGGAAAACTCGATTTCTCGGCCCCCGGGTAATGTTTTCGTCATACCGAAGGAATACTGTCTACCCACAGGCCAATCCGCATCGTCTGGCAACCGAATTTCTTTGACCGGATCGACAAAAATGGGCAATGATCGAGATCCATCGAGGAAAAAATCAAAACGGACAAGAAAAAACCAAAGTTGGTCGAGGAAAACTCAATTTCTCGGCCCCCGGGTAATGTTTTCCTCGTACCGAAGGAATGTTGTCTACCCACAGGCCAATCCGCATCGTCTGCCAACCGATTTTCTTCGACTGGATCGACGTAAATGGGCAATTATAGAGATCCATCGATTAAAAAATCAAAACGGACGAGAAAAACCCAAAGTTGGTCAAGGAATACTCGATTTCTCGTACCCCGGGTAATGTTTTCGTCGTACCGAAGGAATACTGTCTACCCACAGGCCATTCCGCATCGTCCGGCAACCGATTTTCTTCGACCGGATCGACGTAAATGGGAATTGATCAAGATCCATCAAGGAAAAAATCGAAACAGACGAAAAAAAACTAAAGTTGGTCGAGGAAAACTCGATTTCTCGGCCCCGGGTAATGTTTTCCTCATACCGAAGGAATGCTGCCTACCCACAGGCCATTCTGCATCGTCCGGCAACCGATTTTCTTCGACCGAATCGACGTAAATGGGCAATGATCAAGATCCATCGAGGAAAAATTCGAAATGGACAAGAAAAAACTAAAGTTGGTCGAGGAAAACTCGATTTCTCGGCCCCCGGGTAATGTTTTCCTCGTACCGAAGGAATGTTGTCTACCCACAGGCCAATCCGCATCGTCCGCCAACCGATTTTCTTCGACCGGATCGACATAAATGAGCAATGATCGAGATCCATCGATTAAAAAATCAAAACGGACGAGAAAAACCCAAAGTTGGTCAAGGAATACTCGATTTCTCGTCCCCCGGGTAATGTTTTCGTCGTACCGAAGGAATACTGTCTACCCACAGGCCATTCCGCATCGTCCGGCAACCGATTTTCTTTGATCGGATCGACGTAAATGGGCAATGATCGAGATCCATCGAGGAAAAAATCAAAACGGACGAGAAAAACCCAAAGTTGGTCGAGGAAAACTCGATTTCTAGGCCCCCGGGTAATGTTTTCGTCGTACAGAAGGAATACTGTCTACCGACAGGCCATTCCGCATCGTTCGACAACTGATTCTCTTCGACCGGATCAACGTAAATGGGCAATGATCGAGATCCATCGAGGAAAAAATCAAAACGGACAAGAAAAAACCAAAGTTGGTCGAGGAAAACTCAATTTCTCGGCCCCCGGGTAATGTTTTCCTCGTACCGAAGGAATACTGTCTACCCACATGCCAATCTGCATCGTCTGGCAACCGAATTTCTTTGACCGGATCGACAAAAATTGGCAATGATCGAGATCCATCGAGGAAAAAATCAAAACGAACAAGAAAAAACCAAAGTTGGTCGAGGAAAACTCAATTTCTCGGCCCCCGGGTAATGTTTTCCTCGTACCGAAGGAATGTTGTAAACCCACAGGCCAATCCGCATCGTCCACCAACCGATTTTCTTCGACCGGATCGACGTAAATGGGCAATGATCGAGATCCATCGATTAAAAAATCAAAACGGACGAGAAAAACCCAAAGTTGGTCAAGGAATACTCGATTTCTCGTCCCCCGGGTAATGTTTTCGTCGTACCGAAGGAATACTGTTTACCCACAGGCCATTCCGCATCGTCCGGCAACCGATTTTCTTCGACCGGATCGGCGTAAATGGGAATTGATCGAGATCCATCAAGGAAAAAATCGAAACAGACGAAAAAAAACCAAAGTTGGTCGAGGAAAACTCGATTTCTCGGCCCCGGGTAATGTTTTCCTCATACCGAAGGAATGCTGCCTACCCACAGGCCATTCTGCATCGTCCGGCAACCGATTTTCTTCGACCGAATCGACGTAAATGGGCAATGATCAAGATCCATCGAGGAAAAATTCGAAATGGACAAGAAAAAACTAAAGTTGGTCGAGGAAAACTCGATTTCTCGGCCCCCGGGTAATGTTTTCCTCGTACCGAAGGAATGTTGTCTACCCAGAGGCCAATCTGCATCGTCCGCCAACCGATTTTCTTCGACCGGATCGACGTAAATGGGCAGTGATCGAGATCCTTCGATTAAAAAATCAAAACGGACGAGAAAAACCCAAAGTTGGTCAAGGAATACTCGATTTCTCGTCCCCCGGGTAACGTTTTCGTTGTACCGAAGGAATATTGTCTACCCACAGGCCATTCCGCATCGTTCGAAAACCGATTTTCTTTGATCGGATCGACGTAAATGGGCAATGATCGAGATCCATCGAGGAAAAAATCAAAACGGACGAGAAAAACCCAAAGGTTTGTCGAGGAAAACTCGATTTCTAGGCCCCCGGGTAATGTTTTCGTCGTACCGAAGGAATACTGTCTACCCATAGGCCATTGCGCATCGTTCGACAACTGATACTCTTCGACCGGATCGACGTAAATGGGCAATGATCGAGATCCATCGAGGAAAAAATTTAAAACGGACAAGAAAAAACCAAAGTTGGTCGAGGAAAACTCAATTTCTCGGCCCCCGGGTAATGTTTTCCTCGTACCGAACGAATGTTGTCCACCCACAGGCCATTCCGCATCGTTCAGCAAACGATTTTCTTTGACCGGATCGACGTAAATGGAAATTGATCAAGATCCATCAAGGAAAAAATCAAAACGGACGAGAAAAAACCAAAGTTGGTCGAGGAAAATTCGATTTCTCGGCCCCTAGGTAATGTTTTCCTCGTACCGAAGGAATGCTGCCTACCCACAGGGCATTCTGCATCGTCCGGCAACCGATTTTCTTTGACCGGATCGACGTAAATGGGCAATGATCGAGATCCATCAAGGAAAAAATCAATACGGACGAGAAAAACCCAAAGTTGGTCGAGGAAAACTCGATTTCTAGGCCCCCGGGTAATGTTTTCCTCGTACTGAAGGAATACTGTCTACCCACAGGCCATTCCGCATCTTCTGGCAACCGATTTTCTTCGACCGGATCGACGTAAATGGGAATTGATCGAGATCCATCAAGGAAAAAATCGAAACAGACGAAAAAAAACCAAAGTTGGTCGAGGAAAACTCGATTTCTCGCCCCCGGGTAATGTTTTCCTCATACCGAAGGAATGCTGCCTACCCAAAGGCCATTCTGCATCGTCCGGTAACCGATTTTCTTCGACCGAATCGACGTAAATGGGCAATGATCAAGATCCATCGAGGAAAAATTCGAAATGGACAAGAAAAAACTAAAGTTGGTCGAGGAAAACTCGATTTCTCGGCCCCCGGGTAATGTTTTCCTCGTACCGAAGGAATGTTGTCTACCCACAGGCCAATCCGCATCGTCCGCCAACCGATTTTCTTCGACCGGATCGACGTAAATGGGCAATGATCGAGATCCATCGATTAAAAAATCAAAACGGACGAGAAAAACCCAAAGTTGGTCAAGGAATACTCGATTTCTCGTCCCCTGGGTAATGTTTTTGTCGTACCAAAGGAATACTGTCTACCCACAGGCCATTCCGCATCGTCTGGCAACCGATTTTCTTTGATCGGATCGACGTAAATGGGCAATGATCGAGATCCATCGAGGAAAAAATCAAAACGGACGAGAAAAACCCAAAGTTGGTCGAGGAAAACTCGATTTCTAGGCCCCCGGGTAATGTTTTCGTCGTACAGAAGGAATACTGTCTACCCACAGGCCATTCCGCATCGTTCGACAACTGATTCTCTTCGACCGGATCAACGTAAATGGGCAATGATCGAGATCCATCGAGGAAAAAATCAAAACGGACGAGAAAAAATCAAAGTTGGTAGAGGAAAACTCGATTTCTCGGCCCCCGGGTAATGTTTTCGTCATACCGAAGGAATACTGTCTACCCACAGGCCAATCCGCATCGTCTGGCAACCGAATTTCTTTGACCGGATCGACAAAAATGGGCAATGATCGAGATCCATCGAGGAAAAAATCAAAACGGACAAGAAAAAACCAAAGTTGGTCGAGGAAAACTCAATTTCTCGGCCCCCGGGTAATGCTTTCCTCGTACCGAAGGAATGTTGTCTACCCACAGGCCAATCCGCATCGTCCGCCAACCGATTTTCTTCGACTGGATCGACGTAAATGGGCAATTATAGAGATCCATCGATTAAAAAATCAAAACGGAGGAGAAAAACCCAAAGTTGGTCAAGGAATACTCGATTTCTCGTCCCCCGGGTAATGTTTTCGTCGTACCGAAGGAATACTGTCTACCCACAGGCCATTCCGCATCGTCCGGCAACCGATTTTCTTCGACCGGATCGACGTAAATGGGAATTGATCAAGATCCATCAAGGAAAAAATCGAAACAGACGAAAAAAAACCAAAGTTGGTCGAGGAAAACTCGATTTCTCGGCCCCGGGTAATGTTTTCCTCATACCGAAGGAATGCTGCCTACCCACAGGCCATTCTGCATCGTCCGGCAACCGATTTTCTTCGACCGAATCGACGTAAATGGGCAATGATCAAGATCCATCGAGGAAAAATTCGAAATGGACAAGAAAAAACTAAAGTTGGTCGAGGAAAACTCGATTTCTCGGCCCCCGGGTAATGTTTTCCTCGTACCGAAGGAATGTTGTCTACCCACAGGCCAATCCGCATCGTCCGCCAACCGATTTTCTTCGACCGGATCGACGTAAATGGGCAATGATCGAGATCCATCGATTAAAAAATCAAAACGGACGAGAAAAACCCAAAGTTGGTCAAGGAATACTCGATTTCTCGTCCCCTGGGTAATGTTTTCGTCGTACCGAAGGAATACTGTTTACCCACAGGCCATTCCGCATCGTCCGGCAACCGATTTTCTTTGATCAGATCGACGTAAATGGGCAATGATCGAGATCCATCGAGGAAAAAATCAAAACGGACGAGAAAAACCCAAAGTTGGTCGAGGAAAACTCGATTTCTAGGCCCCGGGTAATGTTTTCGTCGTACAAAAGGAATACTGTCTACCCACAGGCCATTCCGCATCGTTCGACAACTGATTCTCTTCGACCGGATCAACGTAAATGGGCAATGATCGAGATCCATCGAGGAAAAAATCAAAACGGACAAGAAAAAACCAAAGTTGGTCGAGGAAAACTCAATTTCTCGGCCCCCGGGTAATGTTTTCCTCGTACCGAAGGAATACTGTCTACCCACAGGCCAATCTGCATCGTCTGGCAACCGAATTTCTTTGACCGGATCGACAAAAATTGGCAATGATCGAGATCCATCGAGGAAAAAATCAAAACGAACAAGAAAAAACCAAAGTTGGTCGAGGAAAACTCAATTTCTCGGCCCCCGGGTAATGTTTTCCTCGTACCGAAGGAATGTTGTCTACCCACAGGCCAATCCGCATCGTCCACCAACCGATTTTCTCCGACCGGATCGACGTAAATGGGCAGTGATCGAGATCCTTCGATTAAAAAATCAAAACGGACGAGAAAAACCCAAAGTTGGTCAAGGAATACTCGATTTCTCGTCCCCCGGGTAATGTTTTCGTCGTACCGAAGGAATACTGTCTACCCACAGGCCATTCCGCATCGTCCGGCAACCGATTTTCTTCGACCGGATCGGCGTAAATGGGAATTGATCGAGATCCATCAAGGAAAAAATCGAAACAGACGAAAAAAAACCAAAGTTGGTCGAGGAAAACTCGATTTCTCGGCCCCGGGTAATGTTTTCCTCATACCGAAGGAATGCTGCCTACCCACAGGCCATTCTGCATCGTCCGGCAACCGATTTTCTTCGACCGAATCGACGTAAATGGGCAATGATCAAGATCCATCGAGGAAAAATTCGAAATGGAAAAGAAAAAACTAAAGTTGGTCGAGGAAAACTCGATTTCTCGGCCCCGGGTAATGTTTTCCTCATACCGAAGGAATGCTGCCTACCCACAGGCCATTCTGCATCGTCCGGCAACCGATTTTCTTCGACCGAATCGACGTAAATGGCAATGATCAAGATCCATCGAGGAAAAATTCGAAATGGACAAGAAAAAACTAAAGTTGGTCGAGGAAAACTCGATTTCTCGGCCCCCGGGTAATGTTTTCCTCGTACCGAAGGAATGTTGTCTACCCAGAGGCCAATCTGCATCGTCCGCCAACCGATTTTCTTCGACCGGATCGACGTAAATGGGCAGTGATCGAGATCCTTCGATTAAAAAATCAAAACGGACGAGAAAAACCCAAAGTTGGTCAAGGAATACTCGATTTCTCGTCCCCCGGGTAACGTTTTCGTCGTACCGAAGGAATATTATCTACCCACAGGCCATTCCGCATCGTTCGACAACCGATTTTCTTTGATCGGATCGACGTAAATGGGCAATGATCGAGATCCATTGAGGAAAAAATCAAAACGGACGAGAAAAACCCAAAGGTTTGTCGAGGAAAACTCGATTTCTAGGCCCCCGGGTAATGTTTTCGTCGTACCGAAGGAATACTGTCTACCCACAGGCCATTCCGCATCGTTCGACAACTGATACTCTTCGACCGGATCGACGTAAATGGGCAATGATCGAGATCCATCGAGGAAAAAATCAAAACGACAGAAAAAACCAAAGTTGGTCGAGGAAAACTCAATTTCTCGGCCCCCGGGTAATGTTTTCCTCGTACCGAACGAATGTTGTCCACCCACAGGCCATTCCGCATCGTTCAGCAAACGATTTTCTTTGACCGGATCGACGTAAATGGAAATTGATCAAGATCCATCAAGGAAAAAATCAAAACGGACGAGAAAAAACCAAAGTTGGTCGACGAAAATTCGATTTCTCGGCCCCTAGGTATGTTTTCCTCGTACCGAAGGAATGCTGCCTACCCACAGGCCATTCTGCATCGTCCGGCAACCGATTTTCTTTGACCGGATCGACGTAAATGGGCAATGATCGAGATCCATCAAGGAAAAAATCAATACGGACGAGAAAAACCCAAAGTTGGTCGAGGAAAACTCGATTTCTAGGCCCCCGGGTAATGTTTTCCTCGTACTGAAGGAATACTGTCTACCCACAGGCCATTCCGCATCTTCTGGCAACCGATTTTCTTCGACCGGATCGACGTAAATGGGAATTGATCGAGATCCATCAAGGAAAAAATCGAAACAGACGAAAAAAAACCAAAGTTGGTCGAGGAAAACTCGATTTCTCGCCCCCGGGTAATGTTTTCCTCATACCGAAGGAATGCTGCCTACCCAAAGGCCATTCTGCATTGTCCGGTAACCGATTTTCTTCGACCGAATCGACGTAAATGGGCAATGATCAAGATCCATCGAGGAAAAATTCGAAATGGACAAGAAAAAACTAAAGTTGGTCGAGGAAAACTCGATTTCTCGGCCCCCGGGTAATGTTTTCCTCGTACCGAAGGAATGTTGTCTACCCAGAGGCCAATCCGCATCGTCCGCCAACCGATTTTCTCCGACCGGATCGACGTAAATAGGCAGTGATCGAGATCCTTCGATTAAAAAATCAAAACGGACGAGAAAAACCCAAAGTTGGTCAAGGAATACTCGATTTCTCGTCCCCCGGGTAACGTTTTCGTCGTACCGAAGGAATACTGTCTACCCACAGGCCATTCCGCATCGTCTGGCAACCGATTTTCTTTGATCGGATCGACGTAAATGGGCAATGATCGAGATCCATCGAGGAAAAAATCAAAACGGACGAGAAAAACCCAAAGTTGGTCGAGGAAAACTCGATTTTTAGGCCCCCGGGTAATGTTTTCATCGTACAGAAGGAATACTGTCTACCCACAGGCCATTCCGCATCGTTCGACAACTGATTCTCTTCGACCGGATCAACGTAAATGGGCAATGATCGAGATCCATCGAGGAAAAAATCAAAACGGACGAGAAAAAATCAAAGTTGGTAGAGGAAAACTCGATTTCTCGGCCCCCGGGTAATGTTTTCGTCATACCGAAGGAATACTGTCTACCCACAGGCCAATCCGCATCGTCTGGCAACCGAATTTCTTTGACCGGATCGACAAAAATGGGCAATGATCGAGATCCATCGAGGAAAAAATCAAAACGGACAAGAAAAAACCAAAGTTGGTCGAGGAAAACTCAATTTCTCGGCCCCCGGGTAATGCTTTCCTCGTACCGAAGGAATGTTGTCTACCCACAGGCCAATCCGCATCGTCCGCCAACCGATTTTCTTCGACTGGATCGACGTAAATGGGCAATTATAGAGATCCATCGATTAAAAAATCAAAACGGAGGAGAAAAACCCAAAGTTGGTCAAGGAATACTCGATTTCTCGTCCCCCGGGTAATGTTTTCGTCGTACCGAAGGAATACTGTCTACCCACAGGCCATTCCGCATCGTCCGGCAACCGATTTTCTTCGACCGGATCGACGTAAATGGGAATTGATCAAGATCCATCAAGGAAAAAATCGAAACAGACGAAAAAAAACTAAAGTTGGTCGAGGAAAACTCGATTTCTCGGCCCCGGGTAATGTTTTCCTCATACCGAAGGAATGCTGCCTACCCACAGGCCATTCTGCATCGTCCGGCAACCGATTTTCTTCGACCGAATCGACGTAAATGGGCAATGATCAAGATCCATCGAGGAAAAATTCGAAATGGACAAGAAAAAACTAAAGTTGGTCGAGGAAAACTCGATTTCTCGGCCTCCGGGTAATGTTTTCCTCGTACCGAAGGAATGTTGTCTACCCACAGGCCAATCCGCATCGTCCGCCAACCGATTTTCTTCGACCGGATCGACATAAATGGGCAATGATCGAGATCTATCGATTAAAAAATCAAAACGGACGAGAAAAACCCAAAGTTGGTCAAGGAATACTCGATTTCTCGTCCCCTGGGTAATGTTTTCGTCGTACCGAAGGAATACTGTCTACCCACAGGCCATTCCGCATCGTCCGGCAACCGATTTTCTTTGATCGGATCGACGTAAATGGGCAATGATCGAGATCCATCGAGGAAAAAATCAAAACGGACGAGAAAAACCCAAAGTTGGTCGAGGAAAACTCGATTTCTAGGCCCCCGGGTAATGTTTTCGTCGTACAGAAGGAATACTGTCTACCCACAGGCCATTCCGCATCGTTCGACAACTGATTCTCTTCGACCGGATCAACGTAAATGGGCAATGATCGAGATCCATCGAGGAAAAAATCAAAACGGACAAGAAAAAACCAAAGTTGGTCGAGGAAAACTCAATTTCTCGGCCCCCGGGTAATGTTTTCCTCGTACCGAAGGAATACTGTCTACCCACAGGCCAATCTGCATCGTCTGGCAACCGAATTTCTTTGACCGGATCGACAAAAATTGGCAATGATCGAGATCCATCGAGGAAAAAATCAAAACGAACAAGAAAAAACCAAAGTTGGTCGAGGAAAACTCAATTTCTCGGCCCCCGGGTAATGTTTTCCTCGTACCGAAGGAATGTTGTCTACCCACAAGCCAATCCGCATCGTCCACCAACCGATTTTCTTCGACCGGATCGACGTAAATGGGCAATGATCGAGATCCATCGATTAAAAAATCAAAACGGACGAGAAAAACCCAAAGTTGGTCAAGGAATACTCGATTTCTCGTCCCCCGGGTAATGTTTTCGTCGTACCGAAGGAATACTGTCTACCCACAGGCCATTCCGCATCGTCCGGCAACCGATTTTCTTCGACCGGATCGGCGTAAATGGGAATTGATCGAGATCCATCAAGGAAAAAATCGAAACAGACGAAAAAAAACCAAAGTTGGTCGAGGAAAACTCGATTTCTCGGCCCCGGGTAATGTTTTCCTCATACCGAAGGAATGCTGCCTACCCACAGGCCATTCTGCATCGTCCGGCAACCGATTTTCTTCGACCGAATCGACGTAAATGGGCAATGATCAAGATCCATCGAGGAAAAATTCGAAATGGACAAGAAAAAACTAAAGTTGGTCGAGGAAAACTCGATTTCTCGGCCCCCGGGTAATGTTTTCCTCATACCGAAGGAATGCTGCCTACCCACAGGCCATTCCGCATCGTCCGGCAACCGATTTTCTCCGACCGAATCGACGTAAATGGCAATGATCAAGATCCATCGATTAAAAAATCAAAACGGACAAGAAAAACCCAAAGTTGGTCAAGGAAAACTCGATTTCTCGTCCCCCGGGTAACGTTTTCGTCGTACCGAAGGAATACTGTCTACCCACAGGCCATTCCGCATCGTCCGGCAACCGATTTTCTTTGATCGGATCGACGTAAATGGGCAATGATCGAGATCCATCGAGGAAAAAATCAAAACGGACGAGAAAAACCCAAAGTTTGTCGAGGAAAACTCGATTTGTAGGCCCCCGGGTAATGTTTTCGTCGTACAGAAGGAATACTGTCTACCCACAGGCCATTCCGCATCGTTCGACAACTGATTCTCTTTGACCGGATCGACGTAAATGGGCAATGATCGAGATCCATCGAGGAAAAAATCAAAACGGACGAGAAAAAATCAAAGTTGGTAGAGGAAAACTCGATTTCTCGGCCCCCGGGTAATGTTTTCGTCGTACCGAAGGAATACTGTCTACCCACAGGCCAATCCGCATCGTCTGGCAACCGAATTTCTTTGACCGGATCGACAAAAATGGGCAATGATCGAGATCCATCGAGGAAAAAATCAAAACGGACAAGAAAAAACCAAAGTTGGTCGAGGAAAACTCAATTTCTCGGCCCCCGGGTAATGTTTTCCTCGTACCGAAGGAATGTTGTCTACCCACAGGCCAATCCGCATCGTCCGCCAACCGATTTTCTTCGACTGGATCGACGTAAATGGGCAATTATAGAGATCCATCGATTAAAAAATCAAAACGGACGAGAAAAACCCAAAGTTGGTCAAGGAATACTCGATTTCTCGTCCCCCGGGTAATGTTTTCGTCGTACCGAAGGAATACTGTCTACCCACAGGCCATTCCGCATCGTCCGGCAACCGATTTTCTTCGACCGGATCGACGTAAATGGGAATTAATCAAGATCCATCAAGGAAAAAATCGAAACAGACGAAAAAAAACTAAAGTTGGTCGAGGAAAACTCGATTTCTCGGCCCCGGGTAATGTTTTCCTCATACCGAAGGAATGCTGCCTACCCACAGGCCATTCTGCATCGTTCGGCAACCGATTTTCTTCGACCGAATCGACGTAAATGGGCAATGATCAAGATCCATCGAGGAAAAATTCGAAATGGACAAGAAAAAACTAAAGTTGGTCGAGGAAAACTCGATTTCTCGGCCCCCGGGTAATGTTTTCCTCGTACCGAAGGAATGTTGTCTACCCACAGGCCAATCCGCATCGTCCGCCAACCGATTTTCTTCGACCGGATCGACGTAAATGGGCAATGATCGAGATCCATCGATTAAAAAATCAAAACGGACGAGAAAAACCCAAAGTTGGTCAAGGAATACTCGATTTCTCGTCCCCTGGGTAATGTTTTCGTCGTACCGAAGGAATACTGTCTACCCACAGGCCATTCCGCATCGTCCGGCAACCGATTTTCTTTGATCGGATCGACGTAAATGGGCAATGATCGAGATCCATCGAGGAAAAAATCAAAACGGACGAGAAAAACCCAAAGTTGGTCGAGGAAAACTCGATTTCTAGGCCCCGGGTAATGTTTTCGTCGTACAAAAGGAATACTGTCTACCCACAGGCCATTCCGCATCGTTCGACAACTGATTCTCTTCGACCGGATCAACGTAAATGGGCAATGATCGAGATCCATCGAGGAAAAAATCAAAACGGACAAGAAAAAACCAAAGTTGGTCGAGGAAAACTCAATTTCTCGGCCCCCGGGTAATGTTTTCCTCGTACCGAAGGAATACTGTCTACCCACAGGCCAATCTGCATCGTCTGGCAACCGAATTTCTTTGACCGGATCGACAAAAATTGGCAATGATCGAGATCCATCGAGGAAAAAATCAAAACGAACAAGAAAAAACCAAAGTTGGTCGAGGAAAACTCAATTTCTCGGCCCCCGGGTAATGTTTTCCTCGTACCGAAGGAATGTTGTCTACCCACAGGCCAATCCGCATCGTCCACCAACCGATTTTCTCCGACCGGATCGACGTAAATGGGCAGTGATCGAGATCCTTCGATTAAAAAATCAAAACGGACGAGAAAAACCCAAAGTTGGTCAAGGAATACTCGATTTCTCGTCCCCCGGGTAATGTTTTCGTCGTACCGAAGGAATACTGTCTACCCACAGGCCATTCCGCATCGTCCGGCAACCGATTTTCTTCGACCGGATCGGCGTAAATGGGAATTGATCGAGATCCATCAAGGAAAAAATCGAAACAGACGAAAAAAAACCAAAGTTGGTCGAGGAAAACTCGATTTCTCGGCCCCGGGTAATGTTTTCCTCATACCGAAGGAATGCTGCCTACCCACAGGCCATTCTGCATCGTCCGGCAACCGATTTTCTTCGACCGAATCGACGTAAATGGGCAATGATCAAGATCCATCGAGGAAAAATTCGAAATGGAAAAGAAAAAACTAAAGTTGGTCGAGGAAAACTCGATTTCTCGGCCCCGGGTAATGTTTTCCTCATACCGAAGGAATGCTGCCTACCCACAGGCCATTCTGCATCGTCCGGCAACCGATTTTCTTCGACCGAATCGACGTAAATGGCAATGATCAAGATCCATCGAGGAAAAATTCGAAATGGACAAGAAAAAACTAAAGTTGGTCGAGGAAAACTCGATTTCTCGGCCCCCGGGTAATGTTTTCCTCGTACCGAAGGAAT
Source organism: Lepidium didymum (assembly GCA_963920545.1). Lineage (NCBI taxonomy): Eukaryota > Viridiplantae > Streptophyta > Magnoliopsida > Brassicales > Brassicaceae > Lepidium > Lepidium didymum. The sequence goes on along the minus strand of OY986981.1, from coordinate 10,160,253 downwards.
GTTGTCTACCCAGAGGCCAATCTGCATCGTCCGCCAACCGATTTTCTTCGACCGGATCGACGTAAATGGGCAGTGATCGAGATCCTTCGATTAAAAAATCAAAACGGACGAGAAAAACCCAAAGTTGGTCAAGGAATACTCGATTTCTCGTCCCCCGGGTAACGTTTTCGTCGTACCGAAGGAATATTATCTACCCACAGGCCATTCCGCATCGTTCGACAACCGATTTTCTTTGATCGGATCGACGTAAATGGGCAATGATCGAGATCCATTGAGGAAAAAATCAAAACGGACGAGAAAAACCCAAAGGTTTGTCGAGGAAAACTCGATTTCTAGGCCCCCGGGTAATGTTTTCGTCGTACCGAAGGAATACTGTCTACCCACAGGCCATTCCGCATCGTTCGACAACTGATACTCTTCGACCGGATCGACGTAAATGGGCAATGATCGAGATCCATCGAGGAAAAAATCAAAACGACAGAAAAAACCAAAGTTGGTCGAGGAAAACTCAATTTCTCGGCCCCCGGGTAATGTTTTCCTCGTACCGAACGAATGTTGTCCACCCACAGGCCATTCCGCATCGTTCAGCAAACGATTTTCTTTGACCGGATCGACGTAAATGGAAATTGATCAAGATCCATCAAGGAAAAAATCAAAACGGACGAGAAAAAACCAAAGTTGGTCGACGAAAATTCGATTTCTCGGCCCCTAGGTATGTTTTCCTCGTACCGAAGGAATGCTGCCTACCCACAGGCCATTCTGCATCGTCCGGCAACCGATTTTCTTTGACCGGATCGACGTAAATGGGCAATGATCGAGATCCATCAAGGAAAAAATCAATACGGACGAGAAAAACCCAAAGTTGGTCGAGGAAAACTCGATTTCTAGGCCCCCGGGTAATGTTTTCCTCGTACTGAAGGAATACTGTCTACCCACAGGCCATTCCGCATCTTCTGGCAACCGATTTTCTTCGACCGGATCGACGTAAATGGGAATTGATCGAGATCCATCAAGGAAAAAATCGAAACAGACGAAAAAAAACCAAAGTTGGTCGAGGAAAACTCGATTTCTCGCCCCCGGGTAATGTTTTCCTCATACCGAAGGAATGCTGCCTACCCAAAGGCCATTCTGCATTGTCCGGTAACCGATTTTCTTCGACCGAATCGACGTAAATGGGCAATGATCAAGATCCATCGAGGAAAAATTCGAAATGGACAAGAAAAAACTAAAGTTGGTCGAGGAAAACTCGATTTCTCGGCCCCCGGGTAATGTTTTCCTCGTACCGAAGGAATGTTGTCTACCCAGAGGCCAATCCGCATCGTCCGCCAACCGATTTTCTCCGACCGGATCGACGTAAATAGGCAGTGATCGAGATCCTTCGATTAAAAAATCAAAACGGACGAGAAAAACCCAAAGTTGGTCAAGGAATACTCGATTTCTCGTCCCCCGGGTAACGTTTTCGTCGTACCGAAGGAATACTGTCTACCCACAGGCCATTCCGCATCGTCTGGCAACCGATTTTCTTTGATCGGATCGACGTAAATGGGCAATGATCGAGATCCATCGAGGAAAAAATCAAAACGGACGAGAAAAACCCAAAGTTGGTCGAGGAAAACTCGATTTTTAGGCCCCCGGGTAATGTTTTCATCGTACAGAAGGAATACTGTCTACCCACAGGCCATTCCGCATCGTTCGACAACTGATTCTCTTCGACCGGATCAACGTAAATGGGCAATGATCGAGATCCATCGAGGAAAAAATCAAAACGGACGAGAAAAAATCAAAGTTGGTAGAGGAAAACTCGATTTCTCGGCCCCCGGGTAATGTTTTCGTCATACCGAAGGAATACTGTCTACCCACAGGCCAATCCGCATCGTCTGGCAACCGAATTTCTTTGACCGGATCGACAAAAATGGGCAATGATCGAGATCCATCGAGGAAAAAATCAAAACGGACAAGAAAAAACCAAAGTTGGTCGAGGAAAACTCAATTTCTCGGCCCCCGGGTAATGCTTTCCTCGTACCGAAGGAATGTTGTCTACCCACAGGCCAATCCGCATCGTCCGCCAACCGATTTTCTTCGACTGGATCGACGTAAATGGGCAATTATAGAGATCCATCGATTAAAAAATCAAAACGGAGGAGAAAAACCCAAAGTTGGTCAAGGAATACTCGATTTCTCGTCCCCCGGGTAATGTTTTCGTCGTACCGAAGGAATACTGTCTACCCACAGGCCATTCCGCATCGTCCGGCAACCGATTTTCTTCGACCGGATCGACGTAAATGGGAATTGATCAAGATCCATCAAGGAAAAAATCGAAACAGACGAAAAAAAACTAAAGTTGGTCGAGGAAAACTCGATTTCTCGGCCCCGGGTAATGTTTTCCTCATACCGAAGGAATGCTGCCTACCCACAGGCCATTCTGCATCGTCCGGCAACCGATTTTCTTCGACCGAATCGACGTAAATGGGCAATGATCAAGATCCATCGAGGAAAAATTCGAAATGGACAAGAAAAAACTAAAGTTGGTCGAGGAAAACTCGATTTCTCGGCCTCCGGGTAATGTTTTCCTCGTACCGAAGGAATGTTGTCTACCCACAGGCCAATCCGCATCGTCCGCCAACCGATTTTCTTCGACCGGATCGACATAAATGGGCAATGATCGAGATCTATCGATTAAAAAATCAAAACGGACGAGAAAAACCCAAAGTTGGTCAAGGAATACTCGATTTCTCGTCCCCTGGGTAATGTTTTCGTCGTACCGAAGGAATACTGTCTACCCACAGGCCATTCCGCATCGTCCGGCAACCGATTTTCTTTGATCGGATCGACGTAAATGGGCAATGATCGAGATCCATCGAGGAAAAAATCAAAACGGACGAGAAAAACCCAAAGTTGGTCGAGGAAAACTCGATTTCTAGGCCCCCGGGTAATGTTTTCGTCGTACAGAAGGAATACTGTCTACCCACAGGCCATTCCGCATCGTTCGACAACTGATTCTCTTCGACCGGATCAACGTAAATGGGCAATGATCGAGATCCATCGAGGAAAAAATCAAAACGGACAAGAAAAAACCAAAGTTGGTCGAGGAAAACTCAATTTCTCGGCCCCCGGGTAATGTTTTCCTCGTACCGAAGGAATACTGTCTACCCACAGGCCAATCTGCATCGTCTGGCAACCGAATTTCTTTGACCGGATCGACAAAAATTGGCAATGATCGAGATCCATCGAGGAAAAAATCAAAACGAACAAGAAAAAACCAAAGTTGGTCGAGGAAAACTCAATTTCTCGGCCCCCGGGTAATGTTTTCCTCGTACCGAAGGAATGTTGTCTACCCACAAGCCAATCCGCATCGTCCACCAACCGATTTTCTTCGACCGGATCGACGTAAATGGGCAATGATCGAGATCCATCGATTAAAAAATCAAAACGGACGAGAAAAACCCAAAGTTGGTCAAGGAATACTCGATTTCTCGTCCCCCGGGTAATGTTTTCGTCGTACCGAAGGAATACTGTCTACCCACAGGCCATTCCGCATCGTCCGGCAACCGATTTTCTTCGACCGGATCGGCGTAAATGGGAATTGATCGAGATCCATCAAGGAAAAAATCGAAACAGACGAAAAAAAACCAAAGTTGGTCGAGGAAAACTCGATTTCTCGGCCCCGGGTAATGTTTTCCTCATACCGAAGGAATGCTGCCTACCCACAGGCCATTCTGCATCGTCCGGCAACCGATTTTCTTCGACCGAATCGACGTAAATGGGCAATGATCAAGATCCATCGAGGAAAAATTCGAAATGGACAAGAAAAAACTAAAGTTGGTCGAGGAAAACTCGATTTCTCGGCCCCCGGGTAATGTTTTCCTCATACCGAAGGAATGCTGCCTACCCACAGGCCATTCCGCATCGTCCGGCAACCGATTTTCTCCGACCGAATCGACGTAAATGGCAATGATCAAGATCCATCGATTAAAAAATCAAAACGGACAAGAAAAACCCAAAGTTGGTCAAGGAAAACTCGATTTCTCGTCCCCCGGGTAACGTTTTCGTCGTACCGAAGGAATACTGTCTACCCACAGGCCATTCCGCATCGTCCGGCAACCGATTTTCTTTGATCGGATCGACGTAAATGGGCAATGATCGAGATCCATCGAGGAAAAAATCAAAACGGACGAGAAAAACCCAAAGTTTGTCGAGGAAAACTCGATTTGTAGGCCCCCGGGTAATGTTTTCGTCGTACAGAAGGAATACTGTCTACCCACAGGCCATTCCGCATCGTTCGACAACTGATTCTCTTTGACCGGATCGACGTAAATGGGCAATGATCGAGATCCATCGAGGAAAAAATCAAAACGGACGAGAAAAAATCAAAGTTGGTAGAGGAAAACTCGATTTCTCGGCCCCCGGGTAATGTTTTCGTCGTACCGAAGGAATACTGTCTACCCACAGGCCAATCCGCATCGTCTGGCAACCGAATTTCTTTGACCGGATCGACAAAAATGGGCAATGATCGAGATCCATCGAGGAAAAAATCAAAACGGACAAGAAAAAACCAAAGTTGGTCGAGGAAAACTCAATTTCTCGGCCCCCGGGTAATGTTTTCCTCGTACCGAAGGAATGTTGTCTACCCACAGGCCAATCCGCATCGTCCGCCAACCGATTTTCTTCGACTGGATCGACGTAAATGGGCAATTATAGAGATCCATCGATTAAAAAATCAAAACGGACGAGAAAAACCCAAAGTTGGTCAAGGAATACTCGATTTCTCGTCCCCCGGGTAATGTTTTCGTCGTACCGAAGGAATACTGTCTACCCACAGGCCATTCCGCATCGTCCGGCAACCGATTTTCTTCGACCGGATCGACGTAAATGGGAATTAATCAAGATCCATCAAGGAAAAAATCGAAACAGACGAAAAAAAACTAAAGTTGGTCGAGGAAAACTCGATTTCTCGGCCCCGGGTAATGTTTTCCTCATACCGAAGGAATGCTGCCTACCCACAGGCCATTCTGCATCGTTCGGCAACCGATTTTCTTCGACCGAATCGACGTAAATGGGCAATGATCAAGATCCATCGAGGAAAAATTCGAAATGGACAAGAAAAAACTAAAGTTGGTCGAGGAAAACTCGATTTCTCGGCCCCCGGGTAATGTTTTCCTCGTACCGAAGGAATGTTGTCTACCCACAGGCCAATCCGCATCGTCCGCCAACCGATTTTCTTCGACCGGATCGACGTAAATGGGCAATGATCGAGATCCATCGATTAAAAAATCAAAACGGACGAGAAAAACCCAAAGTTGGTCAAGGAATACTCGATTTCTCGTCCCCTGGGTAATGTTTTCGTCGTACCGAAGGAATACTGTCTACCCACAGGCCATTCCGCATCGTCCGGCAACCGATTTTCTTTGATCGGATCGACGTAAATGGGCAATGATCGAGATCCATCGAGGAAAAAATCAAAACGGACGAGAAAAACCAAAGTTGGTCGAGGAAAACTCGATTTCTAGGCCCCCGGGTAATGTTTTCGTCGTACAGAAGGAATACTGTCTACCCACAGGCCATTCCGCATCGTTCGACAACTGATTCTCTTCGACCGGATCAACGTAAATGGGCAATGATCGAGATCCATCGAGGAAAAAATCAAAACGGACAAGAAAAAACCAAAGTTGGTCGAGGAAAACTCAATTTCTCGGCCCCCGGGTAATGTTTTCCTCGTACCGAAGGAATACTGTCTACCCACAGGCCGATCTGCATCGTCTGGCAACCGAATTTCTTTGACCGGATCGACAAAAATTGGCAATGATCGAGATCCATCGAGGAAAAAATCAAAACGGACGAGAAAAACCCAAAGTTGGTCAAGGAATACTCGATTTCTCGTCCCCCGGGTAATGTTTTCGTCGTACCGAAGGAATACTGTATACCCACAGGCCATTCCGCATCGTTCGACAACCAATTCTCTTCGACCGGATCGACGTAAATGGGCAATGATCGAGATCCATCGAGGAAAAAATCAAAACGGACGAGAAAAACCCAAAGTTGGTCAAGGAATACTCGATTTCTCGTCCCCCAGGTAATGTTTTCGTCGTACCGAAGGAATGCTGCCTACCCACATGCCATTCTGCATAGTCCGGCAACCTATTTTCTTCGACCAGATCGACGTAAATGGGCAATGATCGAGATCCATCGAGGAAAAATTGAAAATGGACAAGAAAAACCCAAAGTTGGTAAGGAAAACTCGATTTCTAGGCCCCCGGGTAATGTTTTCGTCGTATCGAAGGAATACTGTCTACCCACGGGCCATTCCGCATCGTTCGACAACCGATTCTCTTCGACCGGATCGACGTAAATGGGCAATGATCGAGATCCATCGAGGAAAAAATCAAAACGGACGAGAAAAACCCAAAGTTGGTCAAGGAATACTCGATTTCTCATCCCCCGGGTAATGTTTTCGTCGTACCGAAGGAATACTGTCTACCCACAAGCCATTCCGCATCGTCCGGCAACGTATTTTCTTCGACCGGATCGACGTAAATGGGCAATGATCGAGATCCATCGAGGTATAATCAAAACGGACGAGAAAAACCAAAGTTGGTCGAGGAAAACTCGATTTCTAGGCCCCCGGGTAATGTTTTCGTCGTACAGAAGGAATACTGTCTACCCACAGGCCAATCCGCATCGTCCGACAACTGATTTTCTTTGATCGGATCGACGTAAATGGGCAATGATCGAGATCCATCGAGGAAAAAATCAAAACGGACAAGAAAAACCCAAAGTTGGTCGAGGAAAACTCGAATTCTAGGCCCCCGGGTAATGTTTTCGTCGTACCGAAGGAATACTGTCTACCCACAGGCCAATCCGCATCGTCCGGCAACCGATTTTATTTGATCGGATCGACGTAAATGGGCAATGATCGAGATCTATCGAGGAAAAAATCAAAACGGACGAGAAAAACCCAAAGTTGGTCGAGGAAAACTCGATTTCTCGGCCCCCGGGTAATGTTTTCCTCGTACTGAAGGAATACTGTCTACCCACAGGCCATTCCGCATCGTCCGGCAACCGATTTTCTTCGACCGGATCGACGTAAATGGGCAATGATCGAGATCTATCAAGGAAAAAATCGAAACAGACGAAAAAAAACCAAAGTTGGTCGAGGAAAACTCGATTTCTCGGCCCCGGGTAATGTTTTCCTCGTACCGAAGGAATGTTGTCTACCCACAGTCCAATCCGCATCGTCCGGCAAGTGATTTTCTTCGACCGGATCGACGTAAATGGGCAATGATCGAGATCCATCGAGGAAAAAATCAAAACGGACGAGAAAAACCCAAAGTTGGTCGAGGAAAACTCGATTTCTCGGCCCCCGGGTAATATTTTCCTTGTACCATAAGAATGCTCTCTACCCACAGGCCAATCCGCATCGTCCGGCAACTGATTTTCTTTGATCGGATCGACGTAAATGGGCAATGATCGAGATCCATCGAGGAAAAAATCAAAACGGACGAGAAAAACCCATAGTTGGTCAAGGAATACTCGATTTCTCGTCCCCCGGGTAATGTTTTCGTCGTACCGAAGGAATACTGTGTACCCACAGGCCATTCCGCATCGTTCGACAACCGATTCTCTTCGACCGGATCGACGTAAATGGGCAATGATCGAGATCCATCGAGGAAAAAATCAAAACGGACGAGAAAAACCCAAAGTTGGTCAAGGAATACTCGATTTCTCGTCCCCCGGGTAATGTTTTCGTCGTACCAAAGGAATGCTGCCTACCCACATGCCATTCTGCATCGTCCGGCAACCGATTTTCTTCGACCAAATTGACGTAAATAGGCAATGATCAAGGTCCATCGAGGAAAAATTCGAAATGGACAAGAAAAAACTAAAGTTGGTCGAGGAAAACTCGATTTCTCGGCCCCTGGGTAATGTTTTCCTCGTACCGAAGGAATATTGTCTACCCACAGGCCAATCCGCATCGTCCGCCAACCGATTTTCTTCGACCGGATCGACGTAAATTGGCAATGATCGAGATCCATCGAGGAAAAAATTAAAACGGACGAGAAAAACCCAAAGTTGGTCGAGGAAAACTCGATTTCTCGGCCCCCGGGTAATATTTTCCTTGTACCATAAGAATGCTCTCTACCCACAGGCCAATCCGCATCGTCCGGCAACTGATTTTCTTTGATCGGATCGACGTAAATGGGCAATGATCGAGATCCATCGAGGAAAAAATCAAAACGGACGAGAAAAACCCAAAGTTGGTCAAGGAATAATCGATTTCTCATCCCCCGGGTAATGTTTTCGTCGTACCGAAGGAATACTGTCTACCCACAAGCCATTCCGCATCGTCCGGCAACGTATTTTCTTCGACCGGATCGACGTAAATGGGCAATGATCGAGATCCATCGAGGAGAAAATCAAAACGGACGAGAAAAACCAAAGTTGGTCGAGGAAAACTCGATTTCTCGGCACCCGGGTAATATTTTCCTTGTACCATAAGAATGCTGTCTACCCACAGGCCAATCCGCATCGTCCGACAACTGATTTTCTTTGATCGGATCGACGTAAATGGGCAATGATCGAGATCCATCGAGGAAAAAATCAAAACGGACAAGAAAAACCCAAAGTTGGTCGAGGAAAACTCGAATTCTAGGCCCCCGGGTAATGTTTTCGTCGTACCGAAGGAATACTGTCTACCCACAGGCCAATCCGCATCGTCCGGCAACCGATTTTATTTGATCGGATCGACGTAAATGGGCAATGATCGAGATCTATCGAGGAAAAAATCAAAACGGACGAGAAAAACCCAAAGTTGGTCGAGGAAAACTCGATTTCTAGGCCCCCGGGTAATGTTTTCGTCGTACCGAAGAAATACTGTCTACCCACAGGCCATTCCGCATCGTCCGGCAACCGATTTTCTTCGACCGGATCGACGTAAATGGGAATTGATCAAGATCCATCAAGGAAAAAATCGAAACAGACGAAAAAAAACCAAAGTTGGTCGAGGAAAACTCGATTTCTCGGCCCCGGATAATGTTTTCCTCATACCGAAGGAATGCTGCCTACCCACAAGCCATTCTGCATCGTCCGGCAACCGATTTTCTTCGACCGAATCGACGTAAATGGGCAATGATCAAGATCCATCGAGGAAAAATTCGAAATGGACAAGAAAAAACTAAAGTTGGTCGAGGAAAACTCGATTTCTCGGCCCCCGGGTAATGTTTTCCTCGTACCGAAGAAATGTTGTCTACCCAGAGGCAATTCCGCATCGTCCGCCAACCGATTTTCTTTGACCGGATCGACGTAAATGGGCAGTGATCGAGATCCATCGATTAAAAAATCAAAACGGACGAGAAAAACCCAAAATTGGTCAAGGAATACTCGATTTCTCTTCCCCCGGGTAACGTTTTCGTCGTACCGAAGGAATACTGTCTACCCACAGGCCATTCCGCATCGTCCGGCAACCGATTTTCTTTGATCGGATCGACGTAAATGGGCAATGATCGAGATCCATCGAGGAAAAAATTAAAACGGACGAGAAAAACCCAAAGTTGGTCGAGGAAAACTCGATTTCTCGGCCCCCGGGTAATATTTTCCTTGTACCATAAGAATGCTCTCTACCCACAGGCCAATCCGCATCGTCCGGCAACTGATTTTCTTTGATCGGATCGACGTAAATGGGCAATGATCGAGATCCATCGAGGAAAAAATCAAAACGGACGAGAAAAACCCAAAGTTGGTCAAGGAATACTCGATTTCTCGTCCCCCGGGTAATGTTTTCGTCGTACCGAAGGAATACTGTGTACCCACAGGCCATTCCGCATCGTTCGACAACCGATTCTCTTCGACCGGATCGACGTAAATGGGCAATGATCGAGATCCATCGAGGAAAAAATCAAAACGGACGAGAAAAACCCAAAGTTGGTCAAGGAATACTCGATTTCTCGTCCCCCGGGTAATGTTTTCGTCGTACCGAAGGAATGCTGCCTACCCACATGCCATTCTGCATCGTCCGGCAACCGATTTTCTTCGACCAAATTGACGTAAATAGGCAATGATCAAGGTCCATCGAGGAAAAATTCGAAATGGACAAGAAAAAACTAATGTTGGTCGAGGAAAACTCGATTTCTCGGCCCCTGGGTAATGTTTTCCTCGTACCGAAGGAATATTGTCTACCCACAGGCCAATCCGCATCGTCCGCCAATCGATTTTCTTCGACCGGATCGATGTAAATTGGCAATGATCGAGATCCATCAAGGAAAAAATCAATACGGACGAGAAAAACCCAAAGTTGGTCGAGGAAAAGTCGATTTCTAGGCCCCCGGGTAATGTTTTCGTCGTACAGAAGGAATACTGTATACCCACAGGCCATTCCGCATCTTCCGGCAACCGATTTTCTTCGACCGGATCGACGTAAATGGGAATTGATCGAGATCCATCAAGGAAAAAATCGAAACAGACGAAAAAAAACCAAAGTTGGTCGAGGAAAACTCGATTTCTCGGCCCCGGGTAATGTTTTCCTCATACCGAAGGAATGCTGCCTACCCACAGGCCATTCTGCATCGTCCGGCAACCGATTTTCTTCGACCGAATCGACGTAAATGGGCAATGATCAAGATCCATCGAGGAAAATATCGAAATGGACAAGAAAAAACTAAAGTTGGTCGAGGAAAACTCGATTTCTCGGCCCCTGGGTAATGTTTTCCTCGTACCGAAGGAATATTGTCTACCCACAGGCCAATCCGCATCGTCCGCAAACCGATTTTCTTCGACCGGATCGACGTAAATGGGCAATGATCGAGATCCATCGAGGAAAAAATCAAAACAGACGAGAAAAAACCAAAGTTGGTCAAGGAAAACTCGATTTCTCGTTCCCCGGGTAATGTTTTCGTCGTACCGAAGGAATATTGTCTACCCACAGGCCATTCCGCATCGTCCGGCAACCGATTTTCTTCGACCGGATCTACGTAAATGGGAATTGATCGAGATCCATCAAGGAAAAAATTGAAACAGACGAAAAAAAACCAAAGTTGGTCGAGGAAAACTCGATTTCTCGGCCCCGGGTAATGTTTTCGTCATACCGAAGGAATGCTGCCTACCCACAGGCCATTCTGCATCGTCCGGCAACCGATTTTCTTCGACCGGATCGACGTAAATGGGCAATGATCAAGATCCATCGAGGAAAAATTCGAAATGGACGAGAAAAAACTAAGGTTGGTCGAGGAAAACTCGATTTCTCGGCCCCCGGGTAATGTTTTCCTCGTACCGAATGAATGTTGTCTACCCAGAGGCCAATCCGCATCGTCCGCCAACCGATTTTCTTCGACCGGATCGACGTAAATGGGCAGTGATCGAGATCCATCGATTAAAAAATCAAAACGGACGAGAAAAACCCAAAGTTGGTCAAGGAATACTCGATTTCTCGTCCCCCAGGTAACGTTTTCGTTGTACCGAAGGAATATTGTCTACCCACAGGCCATTCCGCATCGTCCGGCAACCGATTTTCTTTGATCGGATCGACGTAAATGGGCAATGATCGAGATCCATCGAGGAAAAGATTAAAACGGACGAGAAAAACCCAAAGGTTGTCGAGGAAAACTCGATTTCTAAGCCCCCGGGTAATGTTTTCGTCGTACCGAAGGAATAATGTCTACCCACAGGCCATTCCGCATCGTTCGACAACTGATTCTCTTCGACCAGATCGACGTAAATGGGCAATGATCGAGATCCATCGAGGAAAAAATCAAAACGGACGAGAAAAAATCAAAGTTGGTAGAGGAAAACTCGATTTCTCGGCCCCAGGGTAATGTTTTCGTCGTACCGAAGGAATACTGTCTACCCACAGGCCATTCCGCATCGTCCGGCAACGGATTTTCTTCAACCGGATCGACGTAAATGGGCAATGATCGAGATCCATCGAGGAAAAAATCAAAACGGACGAGAAAAACCCAAAGTTGGTCGAGAAAAACTCGATTTCTCGGCCCCCGGGTAATATTTTCCTTGTACCATAAGAATGCTCTCTACCCACAGGCCAATCCGCATCGTCCGGCAACTGATTTTCTTTGATCGGATCGACGTAAATGGGCAATGATCGAGATCCATCGAGGAAAAAATCAAAACGGACGAGAAAAACCCAAAGTTGGTCAAGGAATACTTGATTTCTCGTCCCCCGGGTAATGTTTTCGTCGTACCGAAGGAATACTGTGTACCCACAGGCCATTCCGCATCGTTCGACAACCGATTCTCTTCGACCGGATCGACGTAAATGGGCAATGATCGAGATCCATCGAGGAAAAAATCAAAACGGACGAGAAAAACCCAAAGTTGGTCAAGGAATACTCAATTCTCGTCCCCCGGGTAATGTTTTCGTCGTACCGAAGGAATGCTGCCTACCCACATGCCATTCTGCATAGTCCGGCAACCTATTTTCTTCGACCGGATCGACGTAAATTGGCAATGATCGAGATCCATCGAGGAAAAATTCAAAATGGACAAGAAAAACCCAAAGTTGGTAAGGAAAACTCGATTTCTAGGCCCCCGGGTAATGTTTTCGTCGTATCGAAGGAATACTGTCTACCCACAGGCCATTCCGCATCGTTCGACAACCGATTCTCTTCGACCGGATCGACGTAAATGGGCAATGATCGAGATCCATCGAGGAAAAAATCAAAACGGACGAGAAAAACCCAAAGTTGGTCAAGGAATACTCGATTTCTCATCCCTCGGGTAATGTTTTCGTCGTACCGAAGGAATACTGTCTACCCACAAGCCATTCCGCATAGTCCGGCAACGGATTTTCTTCGACCGGATCGACGTAAATGGGCAATGATCGAGATCCATCGAGGAAAAAATCAAAACGGAAGAGAAAAACCAAAGTTGGTCGAGGAAAACTCGATTTCTCGGCCCCCGGGTAATATTTTCCTTGTACCATAAGAATGCTGTCTACCCACAGGCCAATCCGCATCGTCCGGCAACTGATTTTCTTTGATCGGATCGACTTAAATGGGCAATGATCGAGATCCATCGAGGAAAAAATCAAAACGGACGAGAAAAACCCAAAGTTGGTCGAGGAAAACTCGAATTCTAGGCCCCCGGGTAATGTTTTCGTCGTACCGAAGGAATACTGTCTACCCACAGGCCAATCCGCATCGTCCGGCAACCGATTTTCTTTGATCGGATCGACGTAAATGGGCAATGATCAAGATCTATCGAGGAAAAAATCAAAACGGACGAGAAAAACCCAAAGTTGGTCGAGGAAAACTCGATTTCTAGGCCCCCGGGTAATGTTTTCGTCGTACCGAAGAAATACTGTCTACCCACAGGCCATTCCGCATCGTTCGACAACTGATTCTCTTCGACCGGATCGACGTAAATGGGCAATGATCGAGATCCATCGAGGAAAAAATCAAAACGGACAAGAAAAAACCAAAGTTGGTAGAGGAAAACTCGATTTCTCGGCCCCCGGGTAATGTTTTCGTTGTACCGAAGGAATACTGTCTACCCACAGGCCAATCCGCATCGTCTGGCAACCGATTTTCTTTGACCGGATCGACAAAAATGGGCAATGATCGAGATCCATCGAGGAAAAAATCAAAACGAACAAGAAAAAACCAAAGTTGGTCGAGAAAAACTCAATTTCTCGGCCCCCAGGTAATGTTTTCCTCGTACCGAAGGAATGTTGTCTACCCACAGGCCAATCCGCATCGTCCGCCAACCGATTTTCTTTGACCGGATCGACGTAAATGGGCAATGATCGAAATCCATCGATTAAAAAATCAAAATGGACGAGAAAAACCCAAAGTTGGTCAAGGAATACTCGATTTCTCGTCCCCCGGGTAATGTTTTCGTCGTACCGAAGGAATGCTGCCTACCCACAAGCCATTCTGCATCGTCCGGCAACCGATTTTCTTCGACCGAATCGACGTAAATGGGCAATGATCAAGATCCATCGAGGAAAAATTCGAAATGGACAAGAAAAAACTAAAGTTGGTCGAGGAAAACTCGATTTCTCGGCCCCCGGGTAATGTTTTCCTCGTACCGAAGAAATGTTGTCTACCCAGAGGCAATTCCGCATCGTCCGCCAACCGATTTTCTTCGACCGGATCGACGTAAATGGGCAGTGATCGAGATCCATCGATTAAAAAATCAAAACGGACGAGAAAAACCCAAAATTGGTCAAGGAATACTCGATTTCTCTTCCCCCGGGTAACGTTTTCGTCGTACCGAAGGAATACTGTCTACCCACAGGCCATTCCGCATCGTCCGGCAACCGATTTTCTTTGATCGGATCGACGTAAATGGGCAATGATCGAGATCCATCGAGGAAAAAATTAAAACGGACGAGAAAAACCCAAAGTTGGTCGAGGAAAACTCGATTTCTCGGCCCCCGGGTAATATTTTCCTTGTACCATAAGAATGCTCTCTACCCACAGGCCAATCCGCATCGTCCGGCAACTGATTTTCTTTGATCGGATCGACGTAAATGGGCAATGATCGAGATCCATCGAGGAAAAAATCAAAACGGACGAGAAAAACCCAAAGTTGGTCAAGGAATACTCGATTTCTCGTCCCCCGGGTAATGTTTTCGTCGTACCGAAGGAATACTGTGTACCCACAGGCCATTCCGCATCGTTCGACAACCGATTCTCTTCGACCGGATCGACGTAAATGGGCAATGATCGAGATCCATCGAGGAAAAAATCAAAACGGACGAGAAAAACCCAAAGTTGGTCAAGGAATACTCGATTTCTCGTCCCCCGGGTAATGTTTTCGTCGTACCGAAGGAATGCTGCCTACCCACATGCCATTCTGCATCGTCCGGCAACCGATTTTCTTCGACCAAATTGACGTAAATAGGCAATGATCAAGGTCCATCGAGGAAAAATTCGAAATGGACAAGAAAAAACTAATGTTGGTCGAGGAAAACTCGATTTCTCGGCCCCTGGGTAATGTTTTCCTCGTACCGAAGGAATATTGTCTACCCACAGGCCAATCCGCATCGTCCGCCAATCGATTTTCTTCGACCGGATCGACGTAAATTGGCAATGATCGAGATCCATCAAGGAAAAAATCAATACGGACGAGAAAAACCCAAAGTTGGTCGAGGAAAAGTCGATTTCTAGGCCCCCGGGTAATGTTTTCGTCGTACAGAAGGAATACTGTATACCCACAGGCCATTCCGCATCTTCCGGCAACCGATTTTCTTCGACCGGATCGACGTAAATGGGAATTGATCGAGATCCATCAAGGAAAAAATCGAAACAGACGAAAAAAAACCAAAGTTGGTCGAGGAAAACTCGATTTCTCGGCCCCGGGTAATGTTTTCCTCATACCGAAGGAATGCTGCCTACCCACAGGCCATTCTGCATCGTCCGGCAACCGATTTTCTTCGACCGAATCGACGTAAATGGGCAATGATCAAGATCCATCGAGGAAAATATCGAAATGGACAAGAAAAAACTAAAGTTGGTCGAGGAAAACTCGATTTCTCGGCCCCTGGGTAATGTTTTCCTCGTACCGAAGGAATATTGTCTACCCACAGGCCAATCCGCATCGTCCGCAAACCGATTTTCTTTGACCGGATCGACGTAAATGGGCAATGATCGAGATCCATCGAGGAAAAAATCAAAACAGACGAGAAAAAACCAAAGTTGGTCAAGGAAAACTCGATTTCTCGTTCCCCGGGTAATGTTTTCGTCGTACCGAAGGAATATTGTCTACCCACAGGCCATTCCGCATCGTCCGGCAACCGATTTTCTTCGACCGGATCTACGTAAATGGGAATTGATCGAGATCCATCAAGGAAAAAATTGAAACAGACGAAAAAAAACCAAAGTTGGTCGAGGAAAACTCGATTTCTCGGCCCCGGGTAATGTTTTCGTCATACCGAAGGAATGCTGCCTACCCACAGGCCATTCTGCATCGTCCGGCAACCGATTTTCTTCGACCGGATCGACGTAAATGGGCAATGATCAAGATCCATCGAGGAAAAATTCGAAATGGACGAGAAAAAACTAAGGTTGGTCGAGGAAAACTCGATTTCTCGGCCCCCGGGTAATGTTTTCCTCGTACCGAATGAATGTTGTCTACCCAGAGGCCAATCCGCATCGTCCGCCAACCGATTTTCTTCGACCGGATCGACGTAAATGGGCAGTGATCGAGATCCATCGATTAAAAAATCAAAACGGACGAGAAAAACCCAAAGTTGGTCAAGGAATACTCGATTTCTCGTCCCCCAGGTAACGTTTTCGTCGTACCGAAGGAATATTGTCTACCCACAGGCCATTCCGCATCGTCCGGCAACCGATTTTCTTTGATCGGATCGACGTAAATGGGCAATGATCGAGATCCATCGAGGAAAAAATTAAAACGGACGAGAAAAACCCAAAGGTTGTCGAGGAAAACTCGATTTCTAAGCCCCCGGGTAATGTTTTCGTCGTACCGAAGGAATAATGTCTACCCACAGGCCATTCCGCATCGTTCGACAACTGATTCTCTTCGACCAGATCGACGTAAATGGGCAATGATCGAGATCCATCGAGGAAAAAATCAAAACGGATGAGAAAAAATCAAAGTTGGTAGAGGAAAACTCGATTTCTCGGCCCCAGGGTAATGTTTTCGTCGTACCGAAGGAATACTGTCTACCCACAGGCCATTCCGCATCGTCCGGCAACGGATTTTCTTCAACCGGATCGACGTAAATGGGCAATGATCGAGATCCATCGAGGAAAAAATCAAAACGGACGAGAAAAACCCAAAGTTGGTCGAGAAAAACTCGATTTCTCGGCCCCCGGGTAATATTTTCCTTGTACCATAAGAATGCTCTCTACCCACAGGCCAATCCGCATCGTCCGGCAACTGATTTTCTTTGATCGGATCGACGTAAATGGGCAATGATCGAGATCCATCGAGGAAAAAATCAAAACGGACGAGAAAAACCCAAAGTTGGTCAAGGAATACTTGATTTCTCGTCCCCCGGGTAATGTTTTCGTCGTACCGAAGGAATACTGTGTACCCACAGGCCATTCCGCATCGTTCGACAACCGATTCTCTTCGACCGGATCGACGTAAATGGGCAATGATCGAGATCCATCGAGGAAAAAATCAAAACGGACGAGAAAAACCCAAAGTTGGTCAAGGAATACTCGAATTCTCGTCCCCCGGGTAATGTTTTCGTCGTACCGAAGGAATGCTGCCTACCCACATGCCATTCTGCATAGTCCGGCAACCTATTTTCTTCGACCGGATCGACGTAAATTGGCAATGATCGAGATCCATCGAGGAAAAATTCAAAATGGACAAGAAAAACCCAAAGTTGGTAAGGAAAACTCGATTTCTAGGCCCCCGGGTAATGTTTTCGTCGTATCGAAGGAATACTGTCTACCCACAGGCCATTCCGCATCGTTCGACAACCGATTCTCTTCGACCGGATCGACGTGGGCAATGATCGAGATCCATCGAGGAAAAAATCAAAACGGACGAGAAAAACCCAAAGTTGGTCAAGGAATACTCGATTTCTCATCCCTCGGGTAATGTTTTCGTCGTACCGAAGGAATACTGTCTACCCACAAGCCATTCCGCATAGTCCGGCAACGGATTTTCTTCGACCGGATCGACGTAAATGGGCAATGATCGAGATCCATCGAGGAAAAAATCAAAACGGACGAGAAAAACCAAAGTTGGTCGAGGAAAACTCGATTTCTCGGCCCCCGGGTAATATTTTCCTTGTACCATAAGAATGCTGTCTACCCACAGGCCAATCCGCATCGTCCGGCAACTGATTTTCTTTGATCGGATCGACTTAAATGGGCAATGATCGAGATCCATCGAGGAAAAAATCAAAACGGACGAGAAAAACCCAAAGTTGGTCGAGGAAAACTCGAATTCTAGGCCCCCGGGTAATGTTTTCGTCGTACCGAAGGAATACTGTCTACCCACAGGCCAATCCGCATCGTCCGGCAACCGATTTTCTTTGATCGGATCGACGTAAATGGGCAATGATCAAGATCTATCGAGGAAAAAATCAAAACGGACGAGAAAAACCCAAAGTTGGTCGAGGAAAACTCGATTTCTAGGCCCCCGGGTAATGTTTTCGTCGTACCGAAGAAATACTGTCTACCCACAGGCCATTCCGCATCGTTCGACAACTGATTCTCTTCGACCGGATCGACGTAAATGGGCAATGATCGAGATCCATCGAGGAAAAAATCAAAACGGACAAGAAAAAACCAAAGTTGGTAGAGGAAAACTCGATTTCTCGGCCCCCGGGTAATGTTTTCGTTGTACCGAAGGAATACTGTCTACCCACAGGCCAATCCGCATCGTCTGGCAACCGATTTTCTTTGACCGGATCGACAAAAATGGGCAATGATCGAGATCCATCGAGGAAAAAATCAAAACGAACAAGAAAAAACCAAAGTTGGTCGAGAAAAACTCAATTTCTCGGCCCCCAGGTAATGTTTTCCTCGTACCGAAGGAATGTTGTCTACCCACAGGCCAATCCGCATCGTCCGCCAACCGATTTTCTTTGACCGGATCGACGTAAATGGGCAATGATCGAAATCCATCGATTAAAAAATCAAAATGGACGAGAAAAACCCAAAGTTGGTCAAGGAATACTCGATTTCTCGTCCCCCGGGTAATGTTTTCGTCGTACCGAAGGAATACTGTCTACCCACAGGCCATTCCGCATCGTTCGACAACTGATTCTCTTCGACCAGATCGACGTAAATGGGCAATGATCGAGATCCATCGAAGAAAAAATCAAAACGGACGAGAAAAAATCAAAGTTGGTAGAGGAAAACTCGATTTCTCGGCCCCAGGGTAATGTTTTCGTCGTACCGAAGGAATACTGTCTACCCACAGGCCATTCCGCATCGTCCGGCAACGGATTTTCTTCGACCGGATCGACGTAAATGGGCAATGATCGAGATCCATCGAGGAAAAAATCAAAACGGACGAGAAAAACCCAAAGTTGGTCGAGGAAAACTCGATTTCTCGGCCCCCGGGTAATATTTTCCTTGTACCATAAGAATGCTCTCTACCCACAGGCCAATCCGCATCGTCCGGCAACTGATTTTCTTTGATCGGATCGACGTAAATGGGCAATGATCGAGATCCATCGAGGAAAAAATCAAAACGGACGAGAAAAACCCAAAGTTGGTCAAGGAATACTCGATTTCTCGTCCCCCAGGTAATGTTTTCGTCGTACCGAAGGAATACTGTGTACCCACAGGCCATTCCGCATCGTTCGACAACCGATTCTCTTCGACCGGATCGATGTAAATGGGCAATGTTCGAGATCCATCGAGGAAAAAATCAAAATGGACGAGAAAAACCCAAAGTTGGTCAAGGAATACTCGAATTCTCGTCCCCCGGGTAATGTTTTCGTCGTACCGAAGGAATGCTGCCTACCCACATGCCATTCTGCATAGTCCGGCAACCTATTTTCTTCGACCGGATCGACGTAAATTGGCAATGATCGAGATCCATCGAGGAAAAATTCAAAATGGACAAGAAAAACCCAAAGTTGGTAAGGAAAACTCGATTTCTAGGCCCCCGGGTAATGTTTTCGTTGTATCGAAGGAATACTGTCTACCCACAGGCCATTCCGCATCGTTCGACAACCGATTCTCTTCGACCGGATCGACGTAAATGGGCAATGATCGAGATCCATCGAGGAAAAAATCAAAACGGACGAGAAAAACCCAAAGTTGGTCAAGGAATACTCGATTTCTCATCCCTCGTGTAATGTTTTCGTCGTACCGAAGGAATACTGTCTACCCACAAGCCATTCCGCATAGTCCGGCAACGGATTTTCTTCGACCGGATCGACGTAAATGGGCAATGATCGAGATCCATCGAGGAAAAAATCAAAACGGACGAGAAAAACCAAAGTTGGTCGAGGAAAACTCGATTTCTCGGCCCCCGGGTAATATTTTCCTTGTACCATAAGAATGCTGTCTACCCACAGGCCAATCCGCATCGTCCGGCAACTGATTTTCTTTGATCGGATCGACTTAAATGGGCAATGATCGAGATCCATCGAGGAAAAAATCAAAACGGACGAGAAAAACCCAAAGTTGGTCGAGGAAAACTCGAATTCTAGGCCCCCGGGTAATGTTTTCGTCGTACCGAAGGAATACTGTCTACCCACAGGCCAATCCGCATCGTCCGGCAACCGATTTTCTTTGATCGGATCGACGTAAATGGGCAATGATCAAGATCTATCGAGGAAAAAATCAAAACGGACGAGAAAAACCCAAAGTTGGTCGAGGAAAACTCGATTTCTAGGCCCCCGGGTAATGTTTTCGTCGTACCGAAGAAATACTGTCTACCCACAGGCCAATCCGCATCGTCTGGCAACCGATTTTCTTTGACCGGATCGACAAAAATGGGCAATGATCGAGATCCATCGAGGAAAAAATCAAAACGAACAAGAAAAAACCAAAGTTGGTCGAGAAAAACTCAATTTCTCGGCCCCCAGGTAATGTTTTCCTCGTACCGAAGGAATGTTGTCTACCCACAGGCCAATCCGCATCGTCCGCCAACCGATTTTCTTTGACCGGATCGACGTAAATGGGAATTGATCGAGATCCATCAAGGAAAAAATCAAAACAGACGAAAAAAAACCAAAGTTGGTCAAGGAAAACTCGATTTCTCGGCCCCGGGTAATGTTTTCCTCATACCGAAGGAATGCTGCCTACCCACAGGCCATTCTGCATCGTCCGGCAACTGATTTTCTTTGATCGGATCGACGTAAATGGGCAATGATCGAGATCCATCGAGGAAAAAATCAAAACGGACGAGAAAAACCCAAAGTTGGTCAAGGAATACTCGATTTCTCGTCCCCCAGGTAATGTTTTCGTCGTACCGAAGGAATACTGTCTACCCACAGGCCATTCCGCATCGTTCGACAACCGATTCTCTTCGACCGGATCGACGTAAATGGGCAATGATCGAGATCCATCGAGGAAAAAATCAAAACGGACGAGAAAAACCCAAAGTTGGTCAAGGAATACTCGAATTCTCGTCCCCCGGGTAATGTTTTCGTCGTACCGAAGGAATGCTGCCTACCCACATGCCATTCTGCATAGTCCGGCAACCTATTTTCTTCGACCGGATCGACGTAAATTGGCAATGATCGAGATCCATCGAGGAAAAATTCAAAATGGACAAGAAAAACCCAAAGTTGGTAAGGAAAACTCGATTTCTAGGCCCCCGGGTAATGTTTTCGTCGTATCGAAGGAATACTGTCTACCCACAGGCCAATCCGCATCGTCCGCCAACCGATTTTCTTTGACCGGATCGACGTAAATGGGCAATGATCGAGATCCATCGATTAAAAAATCAAAATGGACGAGAAAAACCCAAAGTTGGTCAAGGAATACTCGATTTCTCGTCCCCCGGGTAATGTTTTCGTCGTACCGAAGGAATACTGTCTACCCACAGGCCATTCCGAATCGTCCGGCAACCGATTTTCTTCGACCGGATCGACGTAAATGGGAATTGATCGAGATCCATCAAGGAAAAAATCGAAACAAACGAAAAAAAAACCAAAGTTGGTCGAGGAAAACTCGATTTCTCGGCCCCCGAGTAATGTTTTCCTCGTACCGAAGGAATGCTCTCTATCCACAGGCCATTCCACATCGTCCGATAACCGATTTTCTTCGACCGGATCGACATAAATGAGCAATGATCAAGATCCATCGAGGAAAAACTCGAAATGGACGAGAAAAAACCAAACTTGGTCGAGGAAAACTTGATTTCTCGGCACCCGGGGAATGTTTTCCTCGTACCGTAGGAATGCTGTAACCCACAGGACAATCCGCATCGTCCGGCAACCGATTTTCTTCGACCGGATCGACGTAAATGGGCAATGATCGAGATCCATCGAGGAAAAAATCAAAACGGACGAGAAAAACCCAAAGTTGGTCAAGAAATACTCGATTTCTCGTCCCCCGGGTAATGTTTTTGTCGTACCGAAGGAGTATTGTCTACCCACAGGCCATTCCGCATCGTCCGGCAACCGATTTTCTTCGACCGGATCGACGTAAATGGGAATTGATCGAGATCCATCAAGGAAAAAATCAAAACAGACGAAAAAAAACCAAAGTTGGTCAAGGAAAACTCGATTTCTCGGCCCCGGGTAATGTTTTCCTCATACCGAAGGAATGCTGCCTACCCACAGGCCATTCTGCATCGTCCGGCAACCGATTTTCTTTGACCTGATCGACGTAAATGAGCAATGATCAAGATCCATCGAGGAAAAATTCGAAATGGACGAGAAAAAACTAAAGTTGGTCGAGGAAAACTCAATTTCTCGGCCCCCGGGTAATGTTTTCCTCGTACCGAAGGAATGTTGTCTACCCAGAGGCCAATCCGCATCGTCCATAAGCCGATTTTCTTCGACCGGATCGACGTAAATAGGCAATGATCGAGATCCATCGAGGAAAAAATCAAAACGGACGAGAAAAACATAAGGTTGGTCAAGGAATACTCGATTTCTTGTCCCCCGGGTAATGTTTTCGTCGTACTGAAGGAATACTGTCTACCCACAGGCCATTCCGCATCGTCCGGCAACCGATTTTCTTCGACCGGATCGACGTAAATGGGAATTGATCGAGATCCATCAAGGAAAAAATTGAAACAGACGAAAAAAAACCAAAGTTGGTCGAGGAAAACTCGATTTCACGGCCCCGGGTAATGTTTTCCTCGTACCGAAGGAACGCTGCCTACCCACAGGCCATTCTGCATCGTCCGGCAACCGATTTTCTTTGACCGGATCGACGTAAATGGGCAATGATGAAGATCCATCGAGGAAAAATTCGAAATAGACGAGAAAAAACTAAAGTTGGTCGAGGAAAACTCGATTTCTCGGCCCCCGGGTAATGTTTTCCTCGTACCAAAGGAATACTGTCTACCCACGGCCATTCCGCATCGTTCGACGACTGATTTTCTTCAACCGGATCGACGTAAATGGGCAATGATTGAGATCCATCGAGGAAAAAATCAAAACGGACGAGAAAAAACCAAAGTTGGTCGAGGAAAACTCGATTTCTCGGCCCCCGGGTAATGTTTTCCTCGTACCGAAGGAATGGTGTCTATCCACAGGCCAATCCGCATCGTCTGGGAACCGATTTTCTTCGGCCAGATCGACTTAAATAG
This sequence comes from Lepidium didymum, assembly GCA_963920545.1. Classification (NCBI taxonomy): domain Eukaryota; kingdom Viridiplantae; phylum Streptophyta; class Magnoliopsida; order Brassicales; family Brassicaceae; genus Lepidium; species Lepidium didymum. The sequence continues at coordinate 10,137,093 of OY986981.1, read as the reverse complement.
GCAATGATCTAGATCCATCGAGGAAAAAATCAAAACAGACGAGAAAAACCCAAAGTTCGTCGAGGAAAACTCGATTTCTCGGCCCCCGGGTAATGTTTTCCTCGTACCGAAGGAATACTGTCTACCCACAGGCCATTCCGCATCGTTCGACGACTGATTTTTTTCGACCAGATCGACGTAAATGGGCAATGATCAAGATCCATCGAGGAAAAAATCGAAACGGACGAGAAAAAAACCAAAGTTGGTCGAGGAAAACTCGATTTCTCGGTCCCCGGGTAATGTTTTCCTCGTACCGAAGGAATGTTGTTTATCCGCAGGCCAATCCGCATCGTTCGGCAAATGATTTTCTTCGACCGGATCGACGTAAATGGGCAATGATCGATATCCAACGAGGAAAAAAATTAAAACGGACGAGAAAAAAACAAAGTTGGTAGAGGAAAACTCGATTTCTCGGCCCCCGGGTAATGTTTTCCTCATACCGAAGGAATACTGTCTACCCACAGGCCATTCCGCATCGTTCGACGACTGATTTTCTTCGACCAGATCAACATAAATGGGCAATGATCGAGATCCATCGAGGAAAATATCGAAACGGACTTGAAAAAACCAAAGTTGGTCGAGGAAAACTAGATTTCTCGGTCCCCGAATAATGTTTTCCTCGTACCGAAGGAATGTTGTTTACCCGCAGGCCAATTCGCATCGTTCGGCAACCGATTTTCTTTGACCGGATTGACGTAAATGGGCAATGATCGATATCCGTCGAGGAAAAAATTAAAACGGACGAGAAAAAACCAAAGTTGGTAGAGGAAAACTCGATTTCTCGGCCCCGGGTAATGTTTTTCTCGTACCGAAGGAATACTCTCTATCCACTGGCCATTCTGCATCGTCTAGCAAATGATGTTCTTCGATCGGATCGACGTAAATGGGCAATGATCAAGATCCATCGAGGAAAAACTCGAAATGGACGAGAAAAAACCAAACTTGGTCGAGGAAAACTCGATTTCTCGGCCCCCGGGGAATGTTTTCCTAGTACCGAAGGAATGCTGTAACCCACAGGTCAATCCGCATCGTCCGGCAACCGATTTTCTTCGACCAGATCAACGTAAACGGGCAATGATCGAGATCCATCGAGGAAAAAATCAAAACAAACGAGAAAAAACCAAAGTTGGTTGAGGAAAACTCGATTTCTCGGCCCCGGGTAATGTTTTCCTCGTACCGAAGGAATGCTCTCTATCCACTGGCCATTCTGCATCGTCTAGCAAATGATGTTCTTCGATCGGATCGACGTAAATGGGCAATGATCAAGATCCATCGAGGAAAAACTCAAAATGGACGAGAAAAAACCAAACTTGGTCGAGGAAAACTCGATTTCTCGGCCCCCGGGGAATGTTTTCCTAGTACCGAAGGAATGCTGTAACCCACAGGACAATCCGCATCGTCCGGCAACCGATTTTCTTCGACCAGATCAACGTAAACGGGCAATGATCGAGATCCATCGAGGAAAAAATCAAAACGGACGAGAAAAACCCAAATTTTATCGATGAAAACTCGATTTCTCGGCCTCCGGGTAATGTTTTCGTCATACCGAAGGAATTTTGTCTACCCACAGGCCATTCCGCATTGTTCAACAACCGATTTTCTTCGACCGGATCGGCGTAAATAGGCAAGAATCGAGATCCATCGAGGAAAAAATCGAAACAGACGAGAAAAAACCAAAGTTGGTTGAGGAAAACTCGATTTCTCGGCCCCCGAGTAATGTTTTCCTCGTACCGAAGGAATGCTGTCCACCCACAGGCCATTCCGCGTCGTCCAGCAACCTATTTTCTTCAATCGGATAGATGTAAATGGGAATTGATCGAGATCCATCGAGAAAAAAATCAAAACAGACGAGCAAAAACAATAGTTGGTCGAGGAAAACTCGATTTCTCGGCCCCCGGGTAATGTTTTCCTCGTACCGAAGGAATGCTGTCCACCCACAGGCCATTCTGCATCGTCCAGCAAACGATATTCTTCGATCGGATCGACGTAAATGGGCAATGATCAAGATCCATCAAGGAAAAACGCAAAATGGACGAGAAAAAACTAAACTTGGTCGAGAAAAACTCGATTTCTCGGCCCCCGCGGAATGTTTTCCTCATACCGAAGGAATGCTGTAACCCACAGGACAATCCACATCGTCCGGCAACCGATTTTCTTCGACCAGATCGACGTAAATGGGCAATGATCGAGATCCATCGAGGAAAAAATCAAAACGGACGAGAAAAACCCAAAGTTGATCGATGAAAACTCGATTTCTCGGCCCCCGGGTAATGTTTTTGTCGTACCGAAGGAATTCTGTCTACCCACAAGCCATTCCGCATCGTTCGACAACCGATTTTCTTCGACCGGATCGGCGTAAATAGGCAATAATCGAGATCCATCGAGGAAAAAATCAAAATGGACGAGAAAAAACAAAAGTTTGTCGAGGAAAACTCGATTTCTCGGTCCCCGGGTAATGTTTCCTCGTACCGAAGGAATGTTGTTTTCCTGCAGGCCAATCCGCATCGTTCGGCAACCGATTTTCTTCGACCGGATCGACGTAAATAGGCAATGATCGATATCGATCAAGGAAAAAATTAAAACAGACGAGAAAAAACCAAAGTTGGTAGAGGAAAACAAGATTTCTCGGTCCCCGGGTAATGTTTTCCTCGTAACGAAGGAATACTGTCTACCCACAGGCCATTCCGCATCGTTCAACGACTGATTTTCTTCGACCGGATCGACGTAAATGGGCAATGATCGAGATCCATCAAGGAAAAAATCGAAACAGACGAGAAAAAACCAAAGTTGGTCGAGGAAAACTCGATTTCTCGGTCCCTGGGTAATGTTTTCCTCGTACCAAAGGAATGTTGTTTACCTGCAGGGCAATCCGCATCGTCCGGCAACCGATTTTCTTCTACCGGATCGACGTAAATGGGCAATGATCGAGTTACATCGAGGAAAAAATTAAAACGGACGAGAAAAAACCACAGATGGTCGAGGAAAACTCGATTTCTCGGCCCCCGAGTAATGTTTTCCTCGTACCGAAGGAATGCTCTCTATCCACAGGCCATTCCACATCGTCCGACAACCGATTTTCTTTGATCGGATCGACGTAAATGGGCAATGATCAAGATCCATCGAGGAAAAACTCGAAATGGACGAGAAAAAACCAAACTTGGTCGAGGAAAACTCGATTTCTCGGCACCCGTGGAATGTTTTTCTCGTACCGAAGGAATGCTGTAACCCACATGACAATCCGCATCGTCCGGCAACCGATTTTCTTCGACCAGATTGACGTAAATAGGCAATGATCGAGATCCATCGAGGAAAAAATCAAAACGGACGAGAAAAACCCAAAGTTGGTCAAGGAATACTCGATTTCTCGTTCCCCGGGTAATGTTTTCGTCTTACCGAAGGAATATTGTTTATCCACAAGCCATTCCGCATCGTCCGGCAACCGATTTTCTTCGACCGGATCGACGTAAATGGGAATTGATCGAGATCCATCAAGGAAAAAATCGAAACAGACGAAAAAAAACCAAAGTTGGTCGAGGAAAACTCAATTTCTCGGCCCCCGAGTAATGTTTTCCTCGTACTGAAGGAATACTGTCTACCCACAGGCCATTCCGCATCGTTCGACGACTGATTTTCTTCGACCAGATCGACGTAAATGGGCAATGATTGAGATCCATCGAGGAAAAAATCGAAACGGACGAGAAAAAAACCAAAGTTGGTCGAGGAAAACTCGATTTCTCGGCCCTCGGGTAATGTTTTCCTCGTACCGAAGGAATGGTGTTTGCCCACAGGCCATTCCGCATCGTCCGGCAACCAATATTCTTCGACCGGATCGACAAAAATGGGCAATGATCGAGATCCATCGAGGAAAAAATCAAAACGGACAAGAAAAAACTAAAGTTGGTCGACGAAAACTCAATTTCTCGGCCCCCGGGTAATGTTTTCCTCGTACCGAAGGAATGTTGTCTACCCACAGGCCAATCCGCATCGTCCGCAAACCGATTTTCTTCGACCGGATCGACGTAAATGGGCAATGATCGAGATCCATCGAGGAAAAAATCAAAACAGACGAGAAAAAACCAAAGTTGGTCAAGGAAAACTCGATTTCTCGTTCCCCGGGTAATGTTTTCGTCGTACCGAAGGAATATTGTCTACCCACAGGCCATTCCGCATCGTCCGGCAACCGATTTTCTTCGACCGGATCGACGTAAATGGGAATTGATCGAGATCCATCAAGGAAAAAATTGAAACAGACGAAAAAAAACCAAAGTTGGTCGAGGAAAACTCGATTTCTCGGCCCCGGGTAATGTTTTCGTCATACCGAAGGAATGCTGCCTACCCACAGGCCATTCTGCATCGTCCGGCAACCGATTTTCTTCGACCGGATCGACGTAAATGGGCAATAATCAAGATCCATTGAGGAAAAATTTGAAATGGACGAGAAAAAACTAAGGTTGGTCGAGGAAAACTCGATTTCTCGGCCCCGGGTAATGTTTTCCTCGTACCGAAGGAATGGTGTCTACCCACAGGCCAATCCGCATCGTCTGGGAACCGATTTTCTTCGGCCAGATCGACTTAAATAGGCAATGATCGAGATCTATCGAGGAAAAAATCAAAACAGATGAGAAAAACCCAAAGTTCGTCGAGGAAAACTCGATTTCTCGGCCCCCGGGTAATGTTTTCCTCGTACCGAAGAAATACTGTCTACCCACAGGCCATTCCGCAACGTTCGACGACAGATTTTCTTCGACCAGATCGACGTAAATGGGCAATGATCAAGATCCATCGAGGAAAAAATCAAAACGGACGAGAAAAAAACCAAAGTTGGTCGAGGAAAACTCGATTTCTCGGTCCCCGGGTAATGTTTTCCTCGTACCGAAGGAATGTTGTTTACCCGCAGGCCAATCCGCATCGTTCGGCAACCGATTTTCTTCGACCGGATCGACGTAAATGGGCAATGATCGATATCCATCAAGGAAAAAAATTAAAACGGACGAGAAAAAACCAAAGTTGGTAGAGGAAAACTCGATTTCTCGGCCCCCGGGTAATGTTTTCCTCATACCGAAGGAATACTATCTACCCACAGGCCATTCCACATCGTTCGACGACTGATTTTCTTCGACCAGATCAACGTAAATGGGCAATGATCGAGATCCATCGAGGAAAATATCGAAACGGACGAGAAAAAACCAAAGTTGGTCGAGGAAAACTCGATTTCTCGGTCACCGGATAATGTTTTCCTCGTACCGAAGGAATGTTGTTTACCCGCAGGCCAATTCGCATCGTTCGGCAACCGATTTTCTTCGACCGGATTGACGTAAATGGGCAATGATCGATATCCATAGAGGAAAAAATTAAAACGGACGAGAAAAAACCAAAGTTGGTAGAGGAAAACTCGATTTCTCGGCCCCCGGGTAATGTTTTCCTCGTACAGAAGAAATACTGTCTACCCACAGGCCATTCCGCAACGTTCGACGACAGATTTTCTTCGACCAGATCGACGTAAATGGGCAATGATCAAGATCCATCGAGGAAAAAATCAAAATGGACGAGAAAAAAACCAAAGTTGGTCGAGGAAAACTCGATTTCTCGGCCCCCGGGTAATGTTTTCCTCGTACCGAAGGAATGGTGTCTGCCCACAGGCCATTCCGCATCGTCCGGCAACCAATTTTCTTCGACCGGATCGACAAAAATGGGCAATGATCGAGATCCATCGAGGAAAAAATCAAAACGGACAAGAAAAAACTAAAGTTGGTCGACGAAAACTCAATTTCTCGGCCCCCGGGTAATGTTTTCCTCGTACCGAAGGAATGTTGTCTACCCACAGGCCAATCCGCATCGTCCGCAAACCGATTTTCTTCGACCGGATTGACGTAAATGGGCAATGATCGAGATCCATCGAGGAAAAAATCAAAACGGACGAGAAAAACCTAAAGTTGGTCAAGGAAAACTCGATTTCTCGTTCCCCGGGTAATGTTTTCGTCGTACCGAAGGAATACTGTCTACCCACAGGCCATTCTGCATCGTCCGGCAACCGATTTTCTTCGACCGGATCGACGTAAATGGGAATTGATCGAGATCCATCAAGGAAAAAATTGAAACAGACGAAAAAAAACCAAAGTTGGTCGAGGAAAACTCGATTTCACGGCCCCGGGTAATGTTTTCCTCGTACCGAAGGAATGCTGCCTACCCACAGGCCATTCTGCATCGTCCGGCAACCGATTTTCTTCGACCGGATCGACGTAAATGGGCAATGATCAAGATCCATCGAGGAAAAATTCGAAATAGACGAGAAAAAACTAAAGTTGGTCGAGGAAAACTCGATTTCTCGGCCCCCGGGTAATGTTTTCCTCGTACCGAAGGAATGGTGTCTACCCACAGGCCAATCCGCATCGTCTGGGAACCGATTTTCTTCGGCCAGATCGACTTAAATAGGCAATGATCGAGATCCATCGAGGAAAAAATCAAAACAGACGAGAAAAACCCAAAGTTTGTCGAGGAAAACTCGATTTCTCGGCCCCCGGGTAATGTTTTCCTCGTACCGAAGAAATACTGTCTACCCACAGGCCATTCCGCAACGTTCGACGACAGATTTTCTTCGACCAGATCGACGTAAATGGGCAATGATCAAGATCCATCGAGGAAAAAATCAAAACGGACGAGAAAAAAACCAAAGTTGGTCGAGGAAAACTCGATTTCTCGGCCCCCGGGTAATGTTTTCCTCGTACCGAAGGAATGGTGTCTGCCCACAGGCCATTCCGCATCGTCCGGCAACCAATTTTCTTCAACCGGATCGACAAAAATGGGCAATGATCGAGATCCATCGAGGAAAAAATCAAAACGGACAAGAAAAAACTAAAGTTGGTCGACGAAAACTCAATTTCTCGGCCCCCGGGTAATGTTTTCCTCGTACCGAAGGAATGTTGTCTACCCACAGGCCAATCCGCATCGTCCGCAAACCGATTTTCTTCGACCGGATTGACGTAAATGGGCAATGATCGAGATCCATCGAGGAAAAAATCAAAACGGACGAGAAAAACCTAAAGTTGGTCAAGGAAAACTCGATTTCTCGTTCCCCGGGTAATGTTTTCGTCGTACCGAAGGAATACTGTCTACCCACAGGCCATTCTGCATCGTCCGGCAACCGATTTTCTTCGACCGGATCGACGTAAATGGGAATTGATCGAGATCCATCAAGGAAAAAATTGAAACAGACGAAGAAAAACCAAAGTTGGTCGAGGAAAACTCGATTTCACGGCCCCGGGTAATGTTTTCCTCGTACCGAAGGAATGCTGCCTACCCACAGGCCATTCTGCATCGTCCGGCAACTGATTTTCTTCGACCGGATCGACGTAAATGGGAATTGATCGAGATCCATCAAGGAAAAAATTGAAACAGACGAAAAAAAACCAAAGTTGGTCGAGGAAAACTCGATTTCACGGCCCCGGGTAATGTTTTCCTCGTACCGAAGGAATGCTGCCTACCCACAGGCCATTCTGCATCGTCCGGCAACCGATTTTCTTCGACCGGATCGACGTAAATGGGCAATGATCAAGATCCATCGAGGAAAAATTCGAAATAGACGAGAAAAAACTAAAGTTGGTCGAGGAAAACTCGATTTCTCGGCCCCCGGGTAATGTTTTCCTCGTACCGAAGGAATGGTGTCTACCCACAGGCCAATCCGCATCGTCTGGGAACCGATTTTCTTCGGCCAGATCAACTTAAATAGGCAATGATCGAGATCCATCGAGGAAAAAATCAAAACAGACGAGAAAAACCCAAAGTTTGTCGAGGAAAACTCGATTTCTCGGCCCCCGGGTAATGTTTTCCTCGTACCGAAGAAATACTGTCTACCCACAGGCCATTCCGCAACGTTCGACGACAGATTTTCTTCGACCAGATCGACGTAAATGGGCAATGATCAAGATCCATCGAGGAAAAAATCAAAACGGACGAGAAAAAAACCAAAGTTGGTCGAGGAAAACTCGATTTCTCGGCCCCCGGGTAATGTTTTCCTCGTACCGAAGGAATGGTGTCTGCCCACAGGCCATTCCGCATCGTCCGGCAACCAATTTTCTTCAACCGGATCGACAAAAATGGGCAATGATCGAGATCCATCGAGGAAAAAATCAAAACGGACAAGAAAAAACTAAAGTTGGTCGACGAAAACTCAATTTCTCGGCCCCCGGGTAATGTTTTCCTCGTACCGAAGGAATGTTGTCTACCCACAGGCCAATCCGCATCGTTCGGCAACCGATTTTCTTCGACCGGATCGACGTAAATGGGCAATGATCGATATCCATCAAGGAAAAAAATTAAAACGGACGAGAAAAAACCAAAGTTGGTAGAGGAAAACTCGATTTCTCGGCCCCCGGGTAATGTTTTCCTTATACCGAAGGAATACTATCTACCCACAGGCCATTCCACATCGTTCGACGACTGGTTTTCTTCAACCAGATCAACGTAAATGGGCAATGATCGAGATCCATCGAGGAAAATATCGAAACGGACGAGAAAAAACCAAAGTTGGTCGAGGAAAACTCGATTTCTCGTTCCCCGGGTAATGTTTTCGTCGTACCGAAGGAATACTGTCTACCCACAGGCCATTCTGCATCGTCCGGCAACCGATTTTCTTCGACCGGATCGACGTAAATGGGAATTGATCGAGATCCATCAAGGAAAAAATTGAAACAGACGAAAAAAAACCAAAGTTGGTCGAGGAAAACTCGATTTCACGGCCCCGGGTAATGTTTTCCTCTTACCGAAGGAATGCTGCCTACCCACAGGCCATTCTGCATCGTCCGGCAACCGATTTTCTTCGACCGGATCGACGTAAATTGGCAATGATCAAGATCCATCGAGGAAAAATTCGAAATAGACGAGAAAAAACTAAAGTTGGTCGAGGAAAACTCGATTTCTCGGCCCCCGGGTAATGTTTTCCTCGTACCGAAGGAATGGTGTCTACCCACAGGCCAATCCGCATCGTCTGGGAACCGATTTTCTTCGGCCATATCGACTTAAATAGGCAATGATCGAGATCCATCGAGGAAAAAATCAAAACAGACGAGAAAAACCCAAAGTTCGTCGAGGAAAACTCGATTTCTCGGCCCCCGGGTAATGTTTTCCTCGTACCGAAGGAATGGTGTCTGCCCACAGGCCATTCCGCATCGTCCGGCAACAAATTTTCTTCGACCGGATCGACAAAAATGGGCAATGATCGAGATCCATCGAGGAAAAAAATTAAAACGGACGAGAAAAAACCAAAGTTGGTAGAGGAAAACTCGATTTCTCGGCCCCCGGGTAATGTTTTCCTTATACCGAAGGAATACTATCTACCCACAGGCCATTCCACATCGTTCGACGACTGATTTTCTTCAACCAGATCAACGTAAATGGGCAATGATCGAGATCCATCGAGGAAAATATCGAATCGGACGAGAAAAAACCAAAGTTGGTCGAGGAAAACTCGATTTCTCGTTCCCCGGGTAATGTTTTCGTCGTACCGAAGGAATACTGTCTACCCACAGGCCATTCTGCATCGTCCGGCAACCGATTTTCTTCGACCGGATCGACGTAAATGGGAATTGATCGAGATCCATCAAGGAAAAAATTGAAACAGACGAAAAAAAACCAAAGTTGGTCGAGGAAAACTCGATTTCACGGCCCCGGGTAATGTTTTCCTCTTACCGAAGGAATGCTGCCTACCCACAGGCCATTCTGCATCGTCCGGCAACCGATTTTCTTCGACCGGATCGACGTAAATGGGCAATGATCAAGATCCATCGAGGAAAAATTCGAAATAGACGAGAAAAAACTAAAGTTGGTCGAGGAAAACTCGATTTCTCGGCCCCCGGGTAATGTTTTCCTCGTACCGAAGGAATGGGGTCTACCCACAGGCCAATCCGCATCGTCTGGGAACCGATTTTCTTCGGCCATATCGACTTAAATAGGCAATGATCGAGATCCATCGAGGAAAAAATCAAAACAGACGAGAAAAACCCAAAGTTCGTCGAGGAAAACTCGATTTCTCGGCCCCCGGGTAATGTTTTCCTCGTACCGAAGAAATACTGTCTACCCACAGGCCATTCCGCAACGTTCGACGACAGATTTTCTTCGACCAGATCGACGTAAATGGGCAATGATCAAGATCCATCGAGGAAAAAATCAAAACGGACGAGAAAAAAACCAAAGTTGGTCGAGGAAAACTCGATTTCTCGGTCCCCGGGTAATGTTTTCCTCGTACCGAAGGAATGTTGTTTACCCGCAGGCCAATCCGCATCGTTCGGCAACCGATTTTCTTCGACCGGATCGACGTAAATGGGCAATGATCGATATCCATCAAGGAAAAAAATTAAAACGGACGAGAAAAAACCAAAGTTGGTAGAGGAAAACTCGATTTCTCGGCCCCCGGGTAATGTTTTCCTTATACTGAAGGAATACTATCTACCCACAGGCCATTCCACATCGTTCGACGACTGATTTTCTTCAACCAGATCAACGTAAATGGGCAATGATCGAGATCCATCGAGGAAAATATCGAAACGGACGAGAAAAAACCAAAGTTGGTCGAGGAAAACTCGATTTCTCGGTCACCGGATAATGTTTTCCTCGTACCGAAGGAATGTTGTTTACTCGCAGGCCAATTCGCATCGTTCGGCAACCGATTTTCTTCGACCGGATTGACGTAAATGGGCAATGATCGATATCCATAGAGGAAAAAATTAAAACGGACGAGAAAAAACCACAGTTGGTAGAGGAAAACTCGATTTTTCGGCCCCCTGGTAATGTTTTCCTCGTACCGAAGGAATGCTGTCCACCCACAGGCCATTCCGCGTCGTCCAGCAACCGATTTTCTTCGATCGGATAGATGTAAATGGGAATTGATCGACATCCATCGAGGAAAAAATCAAAACAAACGAGAAAAAACCAAAGTTGGTTGAGGAAAACTCGATTTCTCGGCCCCGGGTAATGTTTTCCTCGTACCGAAGGAATGCTCTCTATCCACTGGCCATTCTGCATCGTCTAGCAAATGATGTTCTTCGATCGGATCCACGTAAATGGGCAATGATCAAGATCCATCGAGGAAAAACTCGAAATGGACGAGAAAAAACAAAACTTGGTCGAGGAAAACTCGATTTCTCGGCCCCCGGGGAATGTTTTCCTAGTACCGAAGGAATGCTGTAACCCACAGGACAATCCGCATCGTCCGGCAACCGATTTTCTTCGACCGGATCGACGTAAATGGGCAATAATCGAGATCCATCGAGGAAAAAATTAAAACGGACGAGAAAAAACCAATGTTGGTCGAAGAAAACTCGATTTCTAGGCCCCCGGGTAATGTTTTCCTCGTACCGAAGGAATGGTGTCTGCCCACAGGCCATTCTGCATCGTCCGGCAACCGATTTTCTTTGATCGGATCGACGTAAATGGGCAATGATCGAGATCCATCGAGGAAAAAATCAAAACAGACGAGAAAAACCCAAAGTTGGTCGAGGAAAACTCGATTTCTCGGCTCCCGGGTAATGTTTTCGTCGTACCGAAAGAATACTGTCTACCCACAGGCCATTCCGCATTGTTCGACAACCGATTTTCTTCGACCGGATCGGCGTAAATAGGCAAGAATCGAGATCCATCGAGGAAAAAATCGAAACGGACGAGAAAAAACCAAAGTTGGTTGAGGAAAACTCGATTTCTCGGCCCCCGGGTAATGTTTTCGTCGTACCGAAGGAATACTGTCTACCCACAGGCCATTCCGCATCGTTCGACGACTGATTTTTTTCGACCGGATCGACGTAAATGGGCACTGATCAAGATCCATCGAGGAAAAATTCGAAATGGACGAGAAAAACTAAAGTTGGTCGAGGAAAACTCGATTTCTCGGCCCCCGGGTAATGTTTTCCTCGTACCGAAAGAATGGTGTCTACCCACAGGCCAATCCGCATCGTCTGGGAACCGATTTTCTTCGGCCAGATCGACGTAAATAGGCAATGATCGAGATCCATCTAGGGAAAAATCAAAACGGACGAGAAAAACCCAAAGTTGATCGATGAAAACTCGATTTCTCGGCCCCCGGGTAATGATTTCGTCGTACCGAAGGAATTCTGTCTACCCACAAGCCATTCCGCATTGTTCGACAACCGATTTTCTTTGACCGGATCGGCGTAAATAGGCAAGAATCGAGATCGATCGAGGAAAAAATCGAAATGGACGAGAAAAAACCAAACTTGGTCGAGGAAAACTCGATTTCTCGGCCCCCGGGGAATGTTTTCCTCGTACCGAAGGAATGCTGTAACCCACAGGACAATCCGCATCGTCTGGCAACCGATTTTCTTCGACTAGATCGACGTAAATGGGCAATGATCGAGATCCATCGAGGAAAAAATCAAAACGAACGAGAAAAACCCAAATTTGATCGATGAAAACTCAATTTCTCGGCCCCCGGGTAATGTTTTCGTCATACCGAAGGAATTTTGTCTACCCACAGGCCATTCCGCATCGTTCGACAACCGATTTTCTTCGACCGGATCTGCGTAAATAGGCAATAATCAAGATCCATCGAGGAAAAAATCGAAACGGACGAGAAAAACCAAAGTTGGTTGAGGAAAACTCGATTTCTCGGCCCCCGGGTAATGTTTTCCTCGTACCGAAAGAATGGTGTCTACCCACAGGCCAATCCGCATCGTCTGGGAACCGATTTTCTTCGGCCAGATCGACGTAAATAGGCAATGATCGAGATCCATCGAGGGAAAAATCAAAACGGACGAGAAAAACCCAAATTTGATCGATGAAAACTCGATTTCTCGGCCCCCGGGTAATGTTTTCGTCATACCGAAGGAATTTTGTCTACCCACAGGCCATTCCGCATTGTTCGACAACCGATTTTCTTCGACCGGATCGGCGTAAATAGGCAAGAATCGAGATCGATCGAGGAAAAAATCGAAATGGACGAGAAAAAACCAAACTTGGTCGAGGAAAACTCGATTTCTCGGCCTCCGGGGAATGTTTTCCTCGTACCGAAGGAATGCTGTAACCCACAGGATAATCCGCATCGTCTGGCAACCGATTTTCTTCGACTAGATCGACGTAAATGGGCAATGATCGAGATCCATCGAGGAAAAAATCAAAACGGACGAGAAAAACCCAAATTTGATCGATGAAAACTCAATTTCTCGGCCCCCGGGTAATGTTTTCGTCATACCGAAGGAATTTTGTCTACCCACAGGCCATTCCGCATCGTTCGACAACCGATTTTCTTCGACCGGATCTGCGTAAATAGGCAATAATCAAGATCCATCGAGGAAAAATTCGAAATGGACGAGAAAAACTAAAGTTGGTCGAGGAAAACTCGATTTCTCGGCCCCCGGGTAATGTTTTCCTTGTACCGAAAGAATGGTGTCTACCCACAGGCCAATCCGCATCGTCTGGGAACCGATTTTCTTCGGCCAGATCGACGTAAATAGGCAATGATCGAGATCCAATGAGGGAAAAATCAAAACGGACGAGAAAAACCCAAATTTGATCGATGAAAACTCGATTTCTTGGCCCCCGGGTAATGTTTTCGTCATACCGAAGGAATTTTGTCTACCCACAGGCCATTCCGCATTGTTCGACAACCGATTTTCTTCGACCGGATCGGCATAAATAGGCAAGAATCGAGATCGATCGAGGAAAAAATCGAAATGGACGAGAAAAAACCAAACTTGGTCGAGGAAAACTCGATTTCTCGGCCCCTGGGGAATGTTTTCCTCGTACCGAAGGAATGCTGTAACCCACAGGATAATCCGCATCGTCTGGCAACCGATTTTCTTCGACTAGATCGACGTAAATGGGCAATGATCGAGATCCATCGAGGAAAAAATCAAAACGGACGAGAAAAACCCAAATTTGATCGATGAAAACTCAATTTCTCGGCCCCCGGGTAATGTTTTCGTCATACCGAAGGAATTTTGTCTACCCACAGGCCATTCCGCATCGTTCGACAACCGATTTTCTTCAACCGGATCTGCGTAAATAGGCAATAATCAAGATCCATCGAGGAAAAAATCGAAACGGACGAGAAAACCCAAAGTTGTTTGAGGAAAACTCGATTTCTCGGCCCCCGGGTAATGTTTTCCTCGTACCGAAGGAATGTTGTTTACTCACAGGGCAATCCGCATCGTCTGGCAACCGATTTTCTTCGACCGGATCGACGTAAATGGGCAATAATCGAGATCCATCGAGGAAAAAATTAAAACGGACGAGAAAAAACCAATGTTGGTCGAAGAAAACTCGATTTCTAGGCCCCCGGGTAATGTTTTCCTCGTACCGAAGGAATGGTGTCTGCCCACAGGCCATTCTGCATCGTTCGGCAACCGATTTTCTTTGATCGGATCGACGTAAATGGGCAATGATCGAGATCCATCGAGGAAAAAATCAAAACAGACGAGAAAAACCCAAAGTTGGTCGAGGAAAACTCGATTTCTCGGCCCCCGGGTAATGTTTTCGTCGTACCGAAAGAATACTGTCTACCCACAGGCCATTCCGCATCGTTCGACGACTGATTTTCTTCGACCGGATCGACGTAAATGGGCAATGATCAAGATCCATCGAGGAAAAATTCGAAATAGACGAGAAAAAACTAAAGTTGGTCGAGGAAAACTCGATTTCTCGGCCCCCGGGTAATGTTTTCCTCGTACCGAAGGAATACTGTCTACCCACAGGCCATTCCGCATCGTTCGGCGACTGATTTTCTTTGACCAGATTGACGTAAATGGGCAATGATCAAGATCCATCGAGGAAAAAATCGAAACGGACGAGAAAAAAACCAAAGTTGGTCGAGGAAAACTCGATTTCTCGGTCCCCGGGTAATGTTTTCCTCGTACCGAAGGAATGTTGTTTACCCGCATGCCAATCCGCATCGTTCGGCAACCAATTTTCTTCGACCGGATTGACGTAAATGGGCAACGATCGATATCCATCGATGAAAAAATTAAAACGGACGAGAAAAAACCAAAGTTGGTAGAGGAAAACTCGATTTCTCGGCCCCCGGGTAATGTTTTCCTCGTACCGAAGGAATGCTCTCTATCCACAGGCCATTCCGCATCGTCCGACAACAGATTTTCTTCGACCGGATCGACGTAAATGGGCAATGATCAAGATCCATCGAGGAAAAACTCGAAATGGACGAGAAAAAACCAAACTTGGTCTAGGAAAACTCGATTTCTCGGCCCCCGGGGAATGTTTTCCTCATACCGAAGGAATGCTGTAACCCACAGGACAATCCGCATCGTCCGGCAACCAATTTTCTTCGACGAGATCGACGTAAATGGGCAATGATCGAGATCCATCAAGGAAAAAATCAAAACGGACGAGAAAAACCCAAAGTTGATCGATGAAAACTCGATTTCTCGGTCCCCGGGTAATGTTTTCGTCGTAGCGAAGGAATTCCGTGTACCCACAAGGCATTCCGCATCGTTCGACAACCGATTTTCTTTGACCAGATCGGCGTAAATGGGCAATAATCGAGATACATCGAGGAAAAAATTAAAACGGACGAGAAAAAACCAAAGTTGGTCGAGGAAAACTCAATTTCTCGGCCCCCGGGTAATGTTTTCCTCGTACCGAAGGAATGTTGTCTACCCACAGGCCAATCCGCATCGTCCGCCAACCAATTTTCTTCGACCGGATCGACGTAAATGGGCAATGATCAAGATCCATCGAGGAAAAAATCGAAACGGACGAGAAAAAAACCAAAGTTGGTCGAGGAAAACTCGATTTCTCGGTCCCCGGGTAATGTTTTCCTCGTACCGAAGGAATGTTGTTTACCCGCATGCCAATCCGCATCGTTCGGCAACCAATTTTCTTCGACCGGATTGACGTAAATGGGCAACGATCGATATCCATCGATGAAAAAATTAAAACGGACGAGAAAAAACCAAAGTTGGTAGAGGAAACCTCGATTTCTCGGCCCCCGGGTAATGTTTTCCTCGTACCGAAGGAATGCTCTCTATCCACAGGCCATTCCGCATCGTCCGACAACAGATTTTCTTCGACCGGATCGACGTAAATGGGCAATGATCAAGATCCATCGAGGAAAAACTCGAAATGGACGAGAAAAAACCAAACTTGGTCTAGGAAAACTCGATTTCTCGGCCCCCGGGGAATGTTTTCCTCATACCGAAGGAATGCTGTAACCCACAGGACAATCCGCATCGTCCGGCAACCAATTTTCTTCGACGAGATCGACGTAAATGGGCAATGATCGAGATCCATCAAGGAAAAAATCAAAACGGACGAGAAAAACCCAAAGTTGATCGATGAAAACTCGATTTCTCGGTCCCCGGGTAATGTTTTCGTCGTAGCGAAGGAATTCCGTGTACCCACAAGGCATTCCGCATCGTTCGACAACCGATTTTCTTTGACCAGATCGGTGTAAATGGGCAATAATCGAGATACATCGAGGAAAAAATTAAAACGGACGAGAAAAAACCAAAGTTGGTCGAGGAAAACTCAATTTCTCGGCCCCCGGGTAATGTTTTCCTCGTACCGAAGGAATGTTGTTTACCCGCATGCCAATCCGCATCGTTCGGCAACCAATTTTCTTCGACCGGATTGACGTAAATGGGCAACGATCGATATCCATCGATGAAAAAATTAAAACGGACGAGAAAAAACCAAAGTTGGTAGAGGAAACCTCGATTTCTCGGCCCCCGGGTAATGTTTTCCTCGTACCGAAGGAATGCTCTCTATCCACAGGCCATTCCGCATCGTCCGACAACAGATTTTCTTCGACCGGATCGACGTAAATGGGCAATGATCAAGATCCATCGAGGAAAAACTCGAAATGGACGAGAAAAAACCAAACTTGGTCTAGGAAAACTCGATTTCTCGGCCCCCGGGGAATGTTTTCCTCATACCGAAGGAATGCTGTAACCCACAGGACAATCCGCATCGTCCGGCAACCAATTTTCTTCGACGAGATCGACGTAAATGGGCAATGATCGAGATCCATCAAGGAAAAAATCAAAACGGACGAGAAAAACCCAAAGTTGATCGATGAAAACTCGATTTCTCGGTCCCCGGGTAATGTTTTCGTCGTAGCGAAGGAATTCCGTGTACCCACAAGGCATTCCGCATCGTTCGACAACCGATTTTCTTTGACCAGATCGGCGTAAATGGGCAATAATCGAGATACATCGAGGAAAAAATTAAAACGGACGAGAAAAAACCAAAGTTGGTCGAGGAAAACTCAATTTCTCGGCCCCCGGGTAATGTTTTCCTCGTACCGAAGGAATGTTGTCTACCCACAGGCCAATCCGCATCGTCCGCCAACCAATTTTCTTCGACCGGATCGACGTAAATGGGCAATGATCAAGATCCATCGAGGAAAAAATCGAAACGGACGAGAAAAAAACCAAAGTTGGTCGAGGAAAACTCGATTTCTCGGTCCCCGGGTAATGTTTTCCTCGTACCGAAGGAATGTTGTTTACCCGCATGCCAATCCGCATCGTTCGGCAACCAATTTTCTTCGACCGGATTGACGTAAATGGGCAACGATCGATATCCATCGATGAAAAAATTAAAACGGACGAGAAAAAACCAAAGTTGGTAGAGGAAACCTCGATTTCTCGGCCCCCGGGTAATGTTTTCCTCGTACCGAAGGAATGCTCTCTATCCACAGGCCATTCCGCATCGTCCGACAACAGATTTTCTTCGACCGGATCGACGTAAATGGGCAATGATCAAGATCCATCGAGGAAAAACTCGAAATGGACGAGAAAAAACCAAACTTGGTCTAGGAAAACTCGATTTCTCGGCCCCCGGGGAATGTTTTCCTCATACCGAAGGAATGCTGTAACCCACAGGACAATCCGCATCGTCCGGCAACCAATTTTCTTCGACGAGATCGACGTAAATGGGCAATGATCGAGATCCATCAAGGAAAAAATCAAAACGGACGAGAAAAACCCAAAGTTGATCGATGAAAACTCGATTTCTCGGTCCCCGGGTAATGTTTTCGTCGTAGCGAAGGAATTCCGTGTACCCACAAGGCATTCCGCATCGTTCGACAACCGATTTTCTTTGATCGGATCGACGTAAATGGGCAATGATCGAGATCCATCGAGGAAAAAATCAAAATGGACGAGAAAAACCCAAAGTTGGTCGAGGAAAACTCGATTTCTCGGCCCCCGGGTAATGTTTTCGTCGTACCGAAGGAATACTGTCTACCTACAGGCCATTCCGCATCGTTCGACGACTGATTTTCTTCGACCGGATCGACGTAAATGGGCAATGATCAAGATCCATCAAGGAAAAATTCGAAATGGACGAGAAAAAACTAAAGTTGGTCTAGGAAAACTCGATTTCTCGGCCCCCGGGTAAAGTTTTCCTCGTACCGAAAGAATGGTGTCTACCCACAGGCCAATCCGCATCGTCTGGGAACCAATTTTCTTCGGCCAGATCGACGTAAATAGGCAATGATCGAGATCCATCGAGGGAAAAATCAAAACGGACGAGAAAAACACAAAGTTGGTCGAGGAAAACTCAATTTCTCGGCCCCCGGGTAATGTTTTCCTCGTACCGAAGGAATACTGTCTACCCACAGGCCATTCCGCATCGTTCGGCGACTGATTTTCTTCGACCGGATCGACGTAAATGGGCAATGATCAAGATCCATTGAGGAAAAATTCGAAATAGACGAAAAAAAAACTAATATTGGTCGAGGAAAACTCGATTTCTCGGTCCCCGGGTAATGTTTTCCTCGTACCGAAGGAATGTTGTTTACCCGCAGGCCAATCCGCATCGTTCGGCAACCAATTTTCTTTGACCGGATTGACGTAAATGGGCAACGATCGATATCCATCGAGGAAAAAATTAAAACGGACGAGAAAAAACCAAAGTTGGTAGAGGAAAACTCGATTTCTCGGCCCCCGAGTAATGTTTTCCTCGTACCGAAGGAATGCTCTCTATCCACAGGCCATTCCGCATCGGCCGACAACAGATTTTCTTCGACCGGATCGACGTAAATGTGCAATGATCAAGATGCATCGAGTAAAAACTCGAAATGGACGAGACAAAACCAAACTTGGTCAAGGAAAACTCGATTTCTCGGCCCCCGGGGAATGTTTTCCTCGTACCAAAGGAATGCTGTAACCCACAGGACAATCCGCATCGTCCGGCAACCGATTTTCTTCGACGAGATCGACGTAAATGGGCAATGGTCGAGATTCATCAAGGAAAAAATCAAAACGGACGCGAAAAACCCAAAGTCGGTTGAGGAAAACTCGATTTCTCGGCCCTCGGGTAATGTTTTCCTCGTACCGAAGGAATGGTGTCTGCCCACAGGCCATTCTGCATCGCCGGCAACCGATTTTCTTTGATCGGATCGACGTAAATGGGCAATGATCGAGATCCATCGAGGAAAAAATCAAAATGGACGAGAAAAACCCAAAGTTGGTCGAGGAAAACTCGATTTCTCGGCCCCCGGGTAATGTTTTCGTCGTACCGAAGGAATACTGTCTACCTACAGGCCATTCCGCATCGTTCGACGACTGATTTTCTTCGACTGGATCGACGTAAATGGGCAATGATCAAGATCCATCAAGGAAAAATTCGAAATGGACGAGAAAAAACTAAAATTGGTCTAGGAAAACTCGATTTCTCGGCCCCCGGGTAAAGTTTTCCTCGTACCGAAAGAATGGTGTCTACCCACAGGCCAATCCGCATCGTCTGGGAACCGATTTTCTTCGGCCAGATCGACGTAAATAGGCAATGATCGAGATCCATCGAGGGAAAAATCAAAACGGACGAGAAAAACACAAAGTTGGTCGAGGAAAACTCGATTTCTCGGCCCCCGGGTAATGTTTTCCTCGTACCGAAGGAATACTGTAACCCACAGGACAATCCGCATCGTCCGGCAACCGATTTTCTTTGACGAGATCGACGTAAATGGGCAATGATCGAGATCCATCAAGGAAAAAATCAAAACGGACGAGAAAAACCCAAATTTGATCGATGAAAACTCGATTTCTCGGCCCCCGGGTAATGTTTTCGTCGTACCGAAGGAATTCCGTCTACCCACAAGGCATTTCGCATCGTTCGACAACCAATTTTCTTCGACCGGATCGACGTAAATGGGCAATGATCGAGATCCATCGAGGAAAAAATCGAAATGGACGAGAAAAAACCAAACTTGGTCGAGGAAAACTCGATTTCTCGGCCCCCGGGGAATGTTTACCTCGTACCGAAGGAATGTTGTCTACCCACAGGCCAATCCGCATCGTCCGCCAACCGGTTTTCTTGGACCGGATCGACGTAAATGGGCAATGATCGAGATCCATCGAGGAAAAAATCGAAACGGACGAGAAAAAAATAAAGTTGGTTGAGGAAAACTCGATTTCTCGGCCCCCGGGTAATGTTTTCCTCGTACCGAAGAAATACTGTCTACCCACAGGCCATTCCGCATCGTTCGACGACTGATTTTCTTCGACCGGATCGATGTAAATGGGCAATGATCAAGATCCATCGAGGAAAAATTCGAAATAGACGAGAAAAAACTAAAGTTGGTCGAGGAAAACTCGATTTCTCGGCCCCCGGGTAATGTTTTCTTCGTACCGAAGGAATGGTGTCTACCCACAGGCCAATCCGCTTCGTCTGGGAACCGATTTTCTTCAGCCAGATCGACTTAAATAGGCAATGATCGAGATCCATCGAGGAAAAAATCAAAACAGACGAAAAAAACCCAAAGTTCTTCGAGGAAAACTCGATTTCTCGGCCCCCGGGTAATGTTTTCGTCGTACCGAATGAATACTGTCTACCCACAGGCCATTCCGCATCGTTCGACGACTGATTTTCTTCGACCAGATCGACGTAAATGGGCAATAATCGAGATCCAGCGAGGAAAAAATTGAAACGGACGAGAAAAAACCAAAGTTGGTATAGGAAAACTCGATTTCTCGGTCCCCGGGTAATGTTTTCCTCGTACCGAAGGAATGTTGTTTACCCGCAGGCCAATCCGCATCGTTCGACAACTAATTTTCTTCGACCGGATTGACGTAAATGGGCAACAATCGATATCTATCGATGAAAAAATTAAAACGGACGAGAAAAAACAAAAGTTGGTAGAGGAAAACTCGATTTCTCGGCCCCCGGGTAATGTTTTCCTCGTACTGAAGGAATGCTCTCTATCCACAGGCCATTCCGCATCGTCCGACAACAGATTTTCTTCGACCGGATCGACGTAAATGGGCTATGATCAAGATCCATCGAGGAAAAACTCGAAATGGACGAGAAAAAACCAAACTTGGTTGAGGAAAACTCGATTTCTCGGCCCCCGGGGAATGTTTTCCTCATACCGAAGGAATGCTGTAACCCACAGGACAATCCGCATCGTCCGGCAACCGATTTTCTTCGACGAGATCGACGTAAATGGGCAATGATCGAGATCCATCAAGGAAAAAATCAAAACGGACGAGAAAAACCCAAAGTTGATCGATGAAAACTCGATTTCTCGGCCCCCGGGTAATGTTTTCGTCGTACCGAAGGAATTCCATGTACCCACAAGGCATTCCGCATCGTTCGACAACCGATTTTCTTTGACCAGATCGGCGTAAATGGGCAATAATCGAGATCCATCGAGGAAAAAATTAAAACGGACGAGAAAAAACCAAAGTTGGTCGAGGAAAACTCGATTTCTCGGCCCCCGGGTAATGTTTTCCTCGTACCGAAGGAATGTTGTTTACCCACAGGCCAATCCGCATCGTCCGGCAACCGAGTTTCTTCGACCAGATCGACGTAAATGGGCAATGATCGAGATCCATCGATTAAAAAATCAAAACGGACGAGAAAAAACCAAAGTCGGTCGAGGAAAACTAGATTTCTCGGCCCCCGGGTAATGTTTTCCTCGTACCGAAGGAATGGTGTCTGCCCACAGGCCATTCCGCATCGTCCGGCAACCGATTTTCTTTGATCGGATCGACGTAAATGGGCAATGATCGAGATCCATCGAGGAAAAAATCAAAATGGACGAGAAAAACCCAAAGTTGGTCGAGGAAAACTCGATTTCTCGGCCCCCGGGTAATGTTTTCGTCGTACCGAAGGAATACTGTCTACCCACAGGCCATTCCGCATCGTTCGACGACTGATTTTCTTCGACCGGATCGATGTAAATGGGCAATGATCAAGATCCATCGAGGAAAAATTCGAAATAGACGAGAAAAAACTAAAGTTGGTCGAGGAAAACTCGATTTCTCGGCCCCCGGGTAATGTTTTCCTCGTACCGAAGGAATACTGTCTACCCACAGGCCATTCCGCATCGTTCGGCGACTGATTTTCTTCGACCGGATCGACGTAAATGGGCAATGATCAAGATCCATCGAGGAAAAATTCGAAATAGACGAGAAAAAACTAAAGTTGGTCGAGGAAAACTCGATTTCTCGGTCCCCGGGTAATGTTTTCCTCGTACCGAAGGAATGTTGTTTACCCGCAGGCCAATCCGCATCGTTCGGCAACCAATTTTCTTTGACCGGATTGACGTAAATGGGCAACGATCGATATCCATCGAGGAAAAAATTAAAACGGACGAGAAAAAACCAAAGTTGGTAGAGGAAAACTCGATTTCTCGGCCCCCGAGTAATGTTTTCCTCGTACCGAAGGAATGCTCTCTATCCACAGGCCATTCCGCATCGGCCGACAACAGATTTTCTTCGACCGGATCGACGTAAATGGGCAATGATCAAGATCCATCGAGGAAAAACTCGAAATGGACGAGAAAAAACCAAACTTGGTCGAGGAAAACTCGATTTCTCGGCCCCCGGGGAATGTTTTCCTCGTATCGAAGGAATGCTGTAACCCACAGGACAATCCGCATCGTCCGGCAACCGATTTTCTTTGACGAGATCGACGTAAATGGGCAATGATCGAGATCCGTCAAGGAAAAAATCAAAACGGACGAGAAAAACCCAAAGTTGATCGATGAAAACTCGATTTCTCGGCCCCCGGGTAATGTTTTCGTCGTACCGAAGGAATTCCGTCTACCCACAAGGCATTCCGCATCGTTCGACAACCAATTTTCTTCGACCGGATCGGCGTAAATAGGCAATAATCGAGATCCATCGAGGAAAAAATCGAAATGGACGAGAAAAAACCAAACTTGGTCGAGGAAAACTCGATTTCTCGGCCCCCGGGGAATGTTTACCTCGTACCGAAGGAATGTTGTCTACCCACAGGCCAATTCGCATCGTCCGCCAACCAATTTTCTTCGACCGGATCAATGTAAATGGGCAATGATCGAGATCCATCGAGGAAAAAATCAAAACGGACGAGAAAAACCCAAAGTTGGTCGAGGAAAACTCAATTTCTCGGCCCCTGGGTAATGTTTTCCTCGTACCGAAGGAATGTCGTCTACCCACAGGCCAATCCGCATCGTCCGCCAACCAATTTTCTTCGACCGGATCGACGTAAATGGGCAATGATCGAGATCCATCGAGGAAAAAATCAAAACAGACGAGAAAAACCCAAAGTTGGTCAAGGAATACTTGATTTCTCGTCCCCCGGGTAATGTTTTCATCGTACTGAAGGAATACTGTCTACCCACAGGCCATTTCACATCGTCTGGCAACCGGTTTTCTTGGACCGGATCGACGTAAATGGGCAATGATCGAGATCCATCGAGGAAAAAATCGAAACGGACGAGAAAAAAATAAAGTTGGTCGAGGAAAACTCGATTTCTCGGCCCCCGGGTAATGTTTTCCTCGTACCGAAGGAATACTGTCTACCCACAGGCCATTCCGCATCGTTCGACGACTGATTTTCTTCGACCGGATCGATGTAAATGGGCAATGATCAAGATCCATCGAGGAAAAATTCGAAATAGACGAGAAAAAACTAAAGTTGGTCGAGGAAAACTCGATTTCTCGGCCCCCGGGTAATGTTTTCCTCGTACCGAAGGAATGGTGTCTACCCACAGGCCAATCCGCTTCGTCTGGGAACCGATTTTCTTCGGCCAGATCGACCTAAATAGGCAATGATCGAGATCCATCGAGGAAAAAATCAAAACAGACGAGAAAAACCCAAAGTTCTTCGAGGAAAACTCGATTTCTCGGCCTCCGGGTAATGTTTTCGTCGTACCGAAGGAATACTGTCTACCCACAGGCCATTCCGCATCGTTCGACGACTGATTTTCTTCGACCAGATCGACGTAAATGGGCAATAATCGAGATCCAGCGAGGAAAAAATTGAAACGGACGAGAAAAAACCAAAGTTGGTCTAGGAAAACTCGATTTCTCGGTCCCCGGGTAATGTTTTCCTCGTACCGAAGGAATGTTGTTTACCCGCAGGCCAATCCGCATCGTTCGGCAACTAATTTTCTTCGACCGGATTGACGTAAATGGGCAACAATCGATATCCATCGATGAAAAAATTAAAACGGACGAGAAAAAACAAAAGTTGGTAGAGGAAAACTCGATTTCTCGGCCCCCGGGTAATGTTTTCCTCGTACCGAAGGAATGCTCTCTATCCACAGGCCATTCCGCATCGTCCGACAACAGATTTTCTTCGACCGGATCGACGTAAATGGGCTATGATCAAGATCCATCGAGGAAAAACTCGAAATGGACGAGAAAAAACCAAACTTGGTCGAGGAAAACTCGATTTCTCGGCCCCCGGGGAATGTTTTCCTCATACCGAAGGAATGCTGTAACCCACAGGACAATCCGCATCGTCCGGCAACCGATTTTCTTCGAGGAGATCGACGTAAATGGGCAATGATCGAGATCCATCAAGGAAAAAATCAAAACGGACAAGAAAAACCCAAAGTTGATCGATGAAAACTCGATTTCTCGGCCCCCGGGTAATGTTTTCGTCGTACCGAAGGAATTCCATGTACCCACAAGGCATTCCGCATCGTTCGACAACCGATTTTCTTTGACCAGATCGGCGTAAATGGGCAATAATCGAGATCCATCGAGGAAAAAATTAAAACGGACGAGAAAAAACCAAAGTCGGTCGAGGAAAAATAGATTTCTCGGCCCCCGGGTAATGTTTTCCTCGTACCGAAGGAATGGTGTCTTCCCACAGGCCATTCCGCATCGTCCGGCAATCGATTTTCTTTGATCGGATCGACGTAAATGGGCAATGATCGAGATCCATCGAGGAAAAAATCAAAATGGACGAGAAAAATTCAAAGTTGGTCGAGGAAAACTCGATTTCTCGGCCCCCGGGTAATGTTTTCGTCGTACCGAAGGAATACTGTCTACCCACAGGCCATTCCGCATCGTTCGACGACTGATTTTCTTCGACCGGATCGACGTAAATGGGCAATGATCAAGATCCATCGAGGAAAAATTCGAAATGGACGAGAAAAAACCAAACTTGGTCGAGGAAAACTCGATTTCTCGGCCCCCGGGGAATGTTTTCCTCGTATCGAAGGAATGCTGTAACCCACAGGACAATCCGCATCGTCCGGCAACCGATTTTCTTTGACGAGATCGACGTAAATGGGCAATGATCGAGATCCGTCAAGGAAAAAATCAAAACGGACGAGAAAAACCCAAAGTTGATCGATGAAAACTCGATTTCTCGGCCCCCGGGTAATGTTTTCGTCGTACCGAAGGAATTCCGTCTACCCACAAGGCATTCCGCATCGTTCGACAACCAATTTTCTTCGACCGGATCGGCGTAAATAGGCAATAATCGAGATCCATCGAGGAAAAAATCGAAATGGACGAGAAAAAACCAAACTTGGTCGAGGAAAACTCGATTTCTCGGCCCCCGGGGAATGTTTACCTCGTACCGAAGGAATGTTGTCTACCCACAGGCCAATTCGCATCGTCCGCCAACCAATTTTCTTCGACCGGATCAATGTAAATGGGCAATGATCGAGATCCATCGAGGAAAAAATCAAAACGGACGAGAAAAACCCAAAGTTGGTCGAGGAAAACTCAATTTCTCGGCCCCTGGGTAATGTTTTCCTCGTACCGAAGGAATGTCGTCTACCCACAGGCCAATCCGCATCGTCCGCCAACCAATTTTCTTCGACCGGATCGACGTAAATGGGCAATGATCGAGATCCATCGAGGAAAAAATCAAAACAGACGAGAAAAACCCAAAGTTGGTCAAGGAATACTTGATTTCTCGTCCCCCGGGTAATGTTTTCATCGTACTGAAGGAATACTGTCTACCCACAGGCCATTTCACATCGTCTGGCAACCGGTTTTCTTGGACCGGATCGACGTAAATGGGCAATGATCGAGATCCATCGAGGAAAAAATCGAAACGGACGAGAAAAAAATAAAGTTGGTCGAGGAAAACTCGATTTCTCGGCCCCCGGGTAATGTTTTCCTCGTACCGAAGGAATACTGTCTACCCACAGGCCATTCCGCATCGTTCGACGACTGATTTTCTTCGACCGGATCGATGTAAATGGGCAATGATCAAGATCCATCGAGGAAAAATTCGAAATAGACGAGAAAAAACTAAAGTTGGTCGAGGAAAACTCGATTTCTCGGCCCCCGGGTAATGTTTTCCTCGTACCGAAGGAATGGTGTCTACCCACAGGCCAATCCGCTTCGTCTGGGAACCGATTTTCTTCGGCCAGATCGACCTAAATAGGCAATGATCGAGATCCATCGAGGAAAAAATCAAAACAGACGAGAAAAACCCAAAGTTCTTCGAGGAAAACTCGATTTCTCGGCCTCCGGGTAATGTTTTCGTCGTACCGAAGGAATACTGTCTACCCACAGGCCATTCCGCATCGTTCGACGACTGATTTTCTTCGACCAGATCGACGTAAATGGGCAATAATCGAGATCCAGCGAGGAAAAAATTGAAACGGACGAGAAAAAACCAAAGTTGGTCTAGGAAAACTCGATTTCTCGGTCCCCGGGTAATGTTTTCCTCGTACCGAAGGAATGTTGTTTACCCGCAGGCCAATCCGCATCGTTCGGCAACTAATTTTCTTCGACCGGATTGACGTAAATGGGCAACAATCGATATCCATCGATGAAAAAATTAAAACGGACGAGAAAAAACAAAAGTTGGTAGAGGAAAACTCGATTTCTCGGCCCCCGGGTAATGTTTTCCTCGTACCGAAGGAATGCTCTCTATCCACAGGCCATTCCGCATCGTCCGACAACAGATTTTCTTCGACCGGATCGACGTAAATGGGCTATGATCAAGATCCATCGAGGAAAAACTCGAAATGGACGAGAAAAAACCAAACTTGGTCGAGGAAAACTCGATTTCTCGGCCCCCGGGGAATGTTTTCCTCATACCGAAGGAATGCTGTAACCCACAGGACAATCCGCATCGTCCGGCAACCGATTTTCTTCGACGAGATCGACGTAAATGGGCAATGATCGAGATCCATCAAGGAAAAAATCAAAACGGACAAGAAAAACCCAAAGTTGATCGATGAAAACTCGATTTCTCGGCCCCCGGGTAATGTTTTCGTCGTACCGAAGGAATTCCATGTACCCACAAGGCATTCCGCATCGTTCGACAACCGATTTTCTTTGACCAGATCGGCGTAAATGGGCAATAATCGAGATCCATCGAGGAAAAAATTAAAACGGACGAGAAAAAACCAAAGTCGGTCGAGGAAAAATAGATTTCTCGGCCCCCGGGTAATGTTTTCCTCGTACCGAAGGAATGGTGTCTTCCCACAGGCCATTCCGCATCGTCCGGCAATCGATTTTCTTTGATCGGATCGACGTAAATGGGCAATGATCGAGATCCATCGAGGAAAAAATCAAAATGGACGAGAAAAATTCAAAGTTGGTCGAGGAAAACTCGATTTCTCGGCCCCCGGGTAATGTTTTCGTCGTACCGAAGGAATACTGTCTACCCACAGGCCATTCCGCATCGTTCGACGACTGATTTTCTTCGACCGGATCGACGTAAATGGGCAATGATCAAGATCCATCGAGGAAAAATTCGAAATGGACGAGAAAAAACTAAAGTTGGTCGAGGAAAACTCGATTTCTCGGCCCCCGGGTAATGTTTTCCTCGTACCGAAAGAATGGTGTCTACCCACAGGCCAATCCGCATCGTCTGGCAACCGGTTTTCTTGGACCGGATCGACGTAAATGGGCAATGATCGAGATCCATCGAGGAAAAAATCGAAACGGACGAGAAAAAAATAAAGTTGGTCGAGGAAAACTCGATTTCTCGGCCCCCGGGTAATGTTTTCCTCGTACCGAAGGAATACTGTCTACCCACAGGCCATTCCGCATCGTTCGACGACTGATTTTCTTCGACCGGATCGATGTAAATGGGCAATGATCAAGATCCATCGAGGAAAAATTCGAAATAGACGAGAAAAAACTAAAGTTGGTCGAGGAAAACTCGATTTCTCGGCCCCCGGGTAATGTTTTCCTCGTACCGAAGGAATGGTGTCTACCCACAGGCCAATCCGCTTCGTCTGGGAACCGATTTTCTTCAGCCAGATCGACTTAAATAGGCAATGATCGAGATCCATCGAGGAAAAAATCAAAACAGACGAGAAAAACCCAAAGTTCTTCGAGGAAAACTCGATATCTCGGCCCCCGGGTAATGTTTTCGTCGTACCGAAGGAATACTGTCTACCCACAGGCCATTCCGCATCGTTCGACGACTGATTTTCTTCGACCAGATCGACGTAAATGGGCAATAATCGAGATCCAGCGAGGAAAAAATTGAAACGGACGAGAAAAAACCAAAGTTGGTCTAGGAAAACTCGATTTCTCGGTCCCCGGGTAATGTTTTCCTCGTACCGAAGGAATGTTGTTTACCCGCAGGCCAATCCGCATCGTTCGGCAACTAATTTTCTTCGACCGGATTGACGTAAATGGGCAACAATCGATATCCATCGATGAAAAAATTAAAACGGACGAGAAAAAACAAAAGTTGGTAGAGGAAAACTCGATTTCTCGGCCCCCGGGTAATGTTTTCCTCGTACCGAAGGAATGCTCTCTATCCACAGCCCATTCCGCATCGTCCGACAACAGATTTTCTTCGACCGGATCGACGTAAATGGGCTATGATCAAGATCCATCGAGGAAAAACTCGAAATGGACGAGAAAAAACCAAACTTGGTCGAGGAAAACTCGATTTCTCGGCCCCCGGGGAATGTTTTCCTCATACCGAAGGAATGCTGTAACCCACAGGACAATCCGCATCGTCCGGCAACCGATTTTCTTCGACGAGATCGACGTAAATGGGCAATGATCGAGATCCATCAAGGAAAAAATCAAAACGGACGAGAAAAACCCAAAGTTGATCGATGAAAACTCGATTTCTCGGCCCCCGGGTAATGTTTTCGTCGTACCGAAGGAATTCCATGTAAACACAAGGCATTCCGCATCGTTCGACAACCGATTTTCTTTGACCAGATCGGCGTAAATGGGCAATAATCGAGATCCATCGAGGAAAAAATTAAAACGGACGAGAAAAAACCAAAGTTGGTCGAGGAAAACTCGATTTCTCGGCCCCCGGGTATTGTTTTCCTCGTACCGAAGGAATGTTGTTTACCCACAGGCCAATCCGCATCGTCCGGCAACCGAGTTTCTTCGACCAGATCGACGTAAATGGGCAATGATCGAGATCCATCGATTAAAAAATCAAAACGGACGAGAAAAAACCAAAGTCGGTCGAGGAAAACTAGATTTCTCGGCCCCCGGGTAATGTTTTCCTCGTACCGAAGGAATGGTGTCTGCCCACAGGCCATTCCGCATCGTCCGGCAACCGGTTTTCTTTGATCGGATCGACGTAAATGGGCAATGATCGAGATCCATCAAGGAAAAAATCAAAATGGACGAGAAAAATCCAAAGTTGGTCGAGGAAAACTCGATTTCTCGGCCCCCGGGTAATGTTTTCGTCGTACCGAAGGAATACTGTCTACCCACAGGCAATTCCGCATCGTTCGACGACTGATTTTCTTCGACCGGATCGACGTAAATGGGCAATGATCAAGATCCATCGAGGAAAAATTCGAAATGGACGAGAAAAAACTAAAGTTGGTCGAGGAAAACTCGATTTCTCGGCCCCCGGGTAATGTTTTCCTCGTACCGAAAGAATGGTGTCTACCCACAGGCCAATCCGCATCGTCTGGGAACCGATTTTATTTGGCCAGATCGACGTAAATAGGCAATGATCGAGATCCATCGAGGGAAAAATCAAAATGGATGAGAAAAACACAAAGTTGGTCGAGGAAAACTCGATTTCTCGGCCCCCGGGTAATGTTTTCCTCGTACCGAAGGAATACTGTCTACCCACAGGCCATTCCGCATCGTTCGACGACTGATTTTCTTCGACCGGATCAACGTAAATGGGCAATGATCGAGATCCAGCGAGGAAAAAATTGAAACGGACGAGAAAAACCCAAAGTTGGTCGAGGAAAACTCGATTTCTCGGTCCCCGGGTAATGTTTTCCTCGTATCGAAGGAATGTTGTTTACCCGCAGGCCAATCTGCATCGTTCGGCAACCAATTTTCTTCGACCGGATTGACGTAAATGGGCAACGATCGATATCCATCGGGGAAAAAATCAAAACGGACGAGAAAAACCCAAAGTTGGTCGAGGAAAACTCAATTTCTCGGCCCCCGGGTAATGTTTTCCTCGTACCGAAGGAATGTTGTCTACCCACAGGCCAATCCGCATCATCTGCCAACCAATTTTCTTCGACCGGATCGACGTAAATGGGCAATGATCGAGATCCATCGAGGAAAAATCAAAACGGACGAGAAAAACCCAAAGTTGGTCAAGGAATACTCGATTTCTCGTCCCCCGGGTAATGTTTTCGTCGTGCCGAAGGAATACTGTCTACCCACAGGCCATTTCACATCGTGTGGCAACCGATTTTCTTCGACTGGATCGACGTAAATGGGCAATGATCGAGATCCATCGAGGAAAAAATCAAAACGGACGAGAAAAAAATAAAGTTGGTCGAGGAAAACTCGATTTCTCGGCCCCCGGGTAATGTTTTCCTCGTACCGAAGGAATACTGTTTACCCACAGGCCATTCCGCATCGTTCGACGACTGATTTTCTTCGACCAGATTGACGTAAATGGGCAATAATCGAGATCCAGCGAGGAAAAAATTGAAACGGACGAGAAAAAACCAAAGTTGGTCTAGAAAAACTCGATTTCTCGGTCCCCGAGTAATGTTTTCCTCGTACCGAAGGAATATTGTTTACCCGCAGGCCAATCCGCATCGTTCGGCAACCAATTTTCTTCGACCGGATTGACGTAAATGGGCAACGATCGATATCCATCGAGGAAAAAATTAAAATGGACGAGAAAAAACCAAAGTTGGTAGAGGAAAACTCGATTTCTCGGCCCCCAGGTAATGTTTTCCTCGTACCGAAGGAATACTCTCTATCCACAGGCCATTCCGCATCGTCCGACAACAGATTTTCTTCGACCAGATCGACGTAAATGGGCAATGATCAAGATGCATCGAGGAAAAACTCGAAATGGACGAGAAAAAACCAAACTTGGTCGAGGAAAACTCGATTTCTCGGCCCCCGGGGAATGTATTCCTCGTACCAAAGGAATGCTGTAACCCACAGGACAATCCGCATCGTCCGGCAACCGATTTTCTTCGACGAGATCGACATAAATGGGCAATGATCGAGATCCATCAAGGAAAAAATCAATACGGACAAGAAAAACCCAAAGTTGATCGATGAAAACTCGATTTCTCGGCCCCCGGGTAATGTTTTCGTCGTACCGAAGGAATTCCATGTACCCACAAGGCATTCCGCATCGTTCGACAACCGATTTTCTTTGACCTGATCGGCGTAAATGGGCAATAATCGAGATCCATCGAGGAAAAAATTAAAACGGACGAGAAAAAACCAAAGTTGGTCGAGGAAAACTCGATTTCTCGGCCCCCGGGTAATGTTTTCCTCGTACCGAAGGAATGTTGTTTACCCACAGGCCAATCCGCATCGTCCGGCAACCGAGTTTCTTCGACCAGATCGACGTAAATGGGCAATGATCGAGATCCATCGATTAAAAAATCAAAACGGACGAGAAAAAACCAAAGTCGGTCGAGGAAAACTAGATTTCTCGGCCCCCGGGTAATGTTTTCCTCGTACTGAAGGAATGGTGTCTGCCCACAGGCCATTCCGCATCGTCCGGCAACCGATTTTCTTTAATCGGATCGACGTAAATGGGCAATGATCGAGATCCATCGAGGAAAAAATCAAAATGGACGAGAAAAACCCAAAGTTGGTCGAGGAAAACTTGATTTCTCGGCCCCCGGGTAATGTTTTCGTCGTACCGAAGGAATACTGTCTACCCACAGGCCATTCCGCATCGTTCGACGACTGATTTTCTTCGACCGGATCGACGTAAATGGGCATTTATCAAGATCCATCGAGGAAAAATTCGAAATGGACGAGAAAAAACTAAAGTTGGTCGAGGAAAACTCGATTTCTCGGCCCCCGGGTAATGTTTTCCTCGTACCGAAAGAATGGTGTCTACCCACAGGCCAATCCGCATCGTCTGGGAACCGATTTTATTTGGCCAGATCGACGTAAATAGGCAATGATCGAGATCCATCGAGGGAAAAATCAAAATGGATGAGAAAAACCCAAAGTTGGTCGAGGAAAACTAGATTTCTCGGCCCCCGGGTAATGTTTTCCTCGTACTGAAGGAATGGTGTCTGCCCACAGGCCATTCCGCATCGTCCGGCAACCGATTTTCTTTGATCGGATCGACGTAAATGGGCAATGATCGAGATCCATCGAGGAAAAAATCAAAATGGACGAGAAAAACCCAAAGTTGGTCGAGGAAAACTCGATTTCTCGGCCCCCGGGTAATGTTTTCGTCGTACCGAAGGAATACTGTCTACCCACAGGCCATTCCGCATCGTTCGACGACTGATTTTCTTCGACCGGATCGACGTAAATGGGCAATGATCAAGATCCATCGAGGAAAAATTCGAAATGGACGAGAAAAAACTAAAGTTGGTCGAGGAAAACTCGATTTCTCGGCCCCCGGGTAATGTTTTCCTCGTACCGAAAGAATGGTGTCTACCCACAGGCCAATCCGCATCGTCTGGGAACCGATTTTATTTGGCCAGATCGACGTAAATAGGCAATGATCGAGATCCATCGAGGGAAAAATCAAAATGGATGAGAAAAACACAAAGTTGGTCGAGGAAAACTCGATTTCTCGGCCCCCGGGTAATGTTTTCCTCGTACCGAAGGAATATTGTCTACCCACAGGCCAATCCGCATCGTTTAACGACTGATTTTCTTCGACCGGATCAACGTAAATGGGCAATGATCGAGATCCAGCGAGGAAAAAATTGAAACGGACGAGAAAAACCCAAAGTTGGTCGAGGAAAACTCGATTTCTCGGTCCCCGGGTAATGTTTTCCTCGTACCGAAAGAATGGTGTCTACCCACAGGCCAATCTGCATCGTTCGGCAACCAATTTTCTTCGACCGGATTGACGTAAATGGGCAACGATCGATATCCATCGGGGAAAAAATCAAAACGGACGAGAAAAACCCAAAGTTGGTCGAGGAAAACTCAATTTCTCGGCCCCCGGGTAATGTTTTCCTCGTACCGAAGGAATGTTGTCTACCCACAGGCCAATCCGCATCGTCTGCCAACCAATTTTCTTCGACCGGATCGACGTAAATGGGCAATGATCGAGATCCATCGAGGAAAAAATCAAAACGGACGAGAAAAACCCAAAGTTGGTCAAGGAATACTCGATTTCTCGTCCCCCGGGTAATGTTTTCGTCGTACCGAAGGAATACTTTCTACCCACAGGCCATTTCACATCGTCTGGCAACCGATTTTCTTCGACTGGATCGACGTAAATGGGCAATGATCGAGATCCATCGAGGAAAAAATCAAAACGGACGAGAAAAAAATAAAGTTGGTCGAGGAAAACTCGATTTCTCGGCCCCCGGGTAATGTTTTCCTCGTACCGAAGGAATACTATTTACCCACAGGCCATTCCGCATCGTTCGACGACTGATTTTCTTCGACCGGATCGACGTAAATGGGCAATAATCGAGATCCAGCGAGGAAAAAATTGAAACGGACGAGAAAAAACCAAAGTTGGTCTAGGAAAACTCGATTTCTCGGTCCCCGAGTAATGTTTTCCTCGTACCGAAGGAATATTGTTTACCCGCAGGCCAATCCGCATCGTTCGGCAACCAATTTTCTTCGACCGGATTGACGTAAATGGGCAACGATCGATATCCATCGAGGAAAAAATTAAAACGGACGAGAAAAAACCAAAGTTGGTAGAGGAAAACTCGATTTCTCGGCCCCCGGGTAATGTTTTCCTCGTACCGAAGGAATGCTCTCTATCCACAGGCCATTCCGCATCGTCCGACAACAGATTTTCTTCGAACGGATCGACGTAAATGGGCAATGATCAAGATGCATTGAGGAAAAACTCGAAATGGACGAGAAAAAACCAAACTTGGTCGAGGAAAACTCGATTTCTCGGCCCCCGGGGAATGTATTCCTCGTACCAAAGGAATGCTGTAACCCACAGGACAATCCGCATCGTCCGGCAACCGATTTTCTTCGACGAGATCGACATAAATGGGCAATGATCGAGATCCATCAAGTAAAAAATCAAAACGGACGAGAAAAACCCAAAGTTGATCGATGAAAACTCGATTTCTCGGCCCCCGGGTAATGTTTTCGTCGTACCGAAGGAATTCCGTGTACCCACAAGGCATTCCGCATCGTTCGACAACCGATTTTCTTTGACCGGATCGGCGTAAATGGGCAATAATCGAGATCCATCGAGGAAAAAATTAAAACGGACGAGAAAAAACCAAAGCTGGTCGAGGAAAACTCCTTTTCTCGGCCCCCGGGTAATGTTTTCCTCGTACCGAATGAATGTTGTTTACCCACAGGCCAATCCGCATCGTCCGGCAACCGAGTTTCTTCGACCAGATCGACGTAAATGGGCAATGATCGAGATCCATCGATTAAAAAATCAAAACGGACGAGAAAAAACCAAAGTCGGTCGAGGAAAACTCGATTTCTCGGCCCTCGAGTAATGTTTTCCTCGTACCGAAGGAATGGTGTCTGCCCACAAGCCATTCTGCATCGTCCGGCAACCGATTTTCTTTGATCGGATTGACGTAAATGGGCAATGATCGAGATCCATCGAGGAAAAAACCAAAATGGACGAGAAAAACCCAAAGTTGGTCGAGGAAAACTCGATTTCTCAGGCCCCGGGTAATGTTTTCGTCGTACCGAAAGAATACTGTCTACCCACCGG
Organism: Lepidium didymum; assembly: GCA_963920545.1. Classification (NCBI taxonomy): domain Eukaryota; kingdom Viridiplantae; phylum Streptophyta; class Magnoliopsida; order Brassicales; family Brassicaceae; genus Lepidium; species Lepidium didymum. Next base: position 10,101,834 of record OY986981.1, on the reverse strand, counting down.
CCATTCCGCATCGTTCGACGACTGATTTTCTTCGATCGGATCGACGTAAATGGGCAATGATCAAGATCCATCAAGGAAAAATTCAAAATGGACGAGAAAAAACTAAAGTTGGTCGAGGAAAACTCGATTTCTCGGCCCCCGAGTAATGTTTTCCTCGTACCGAAAGAATGGTGTCTACCCACAGGCCAATCCACATCGTCTGGGAACCGATTTTCTTTGACCAAATCGACTTAAAAGGCAATGATCGAGATCCATCGAGGGAAAAATCAAAACGGACGAGAAAAACACAAAGTTGGTCGAGGAAAACTCGATTTCTCGGCCCCCGGGTAATGTTTTCCTCGTACCGAAGGAATACTGTCTACCCACAGGCCATTCCGCATCGTTCGACGACTGATTTTCTTCGACCGGATCGACGTAAATGGGCAATGATCGAGATCCAGCGAGGAAAAAATTGAAACGGACGAGAAAAAACCAAAGTTGGTCGAGGAAAACTCGATTTCTCGGTCCACGGGTAATGTTTTCCTCGTACCGAAGGAATGCTGTAACCCACAGGACAATCCGCATCGTCCGGCAACCGATTTTCTTTGACGAGATCGACGTAAATGGGCAATGATCGAGATCCATCAAGGAAAAAATCAAAACGGACGAGAAAAACCCAAAGTTGATCGATGAAAACTCGATTTCTTGGCCCCCGGGTAATGTTTTCGTTGTACCGAAGGAATTCCGTCTACCTACAAGGCATTCCGCATCGTTCGACAACCAATTTTCTTCGACCAGATCGGCGTAAATAGGCAATAATCGAGATCCATCGAGGAAAAAATCGAAATGGACGAGAAAAAACCAAAGTTGGTCGAGGAAAACTCGATTTCTCGGCCCCCGGGGAATGTTTACCTCATACCGAAGGAATGTTGTCTACCCACAGGCCAATCCGCATCGTCCGCCAACCAATTTTCTTCGACCGGATCAACGTAAATGGGCAATGATCGAGATCCATCGAGGAAAAAATCAAAACGAACGAGAAAAACCCAAAGTTGGTCGAGGAAAACTAAATTTCTCAGCCCCCGGGTAATGTTTTCCTCGTACCGAAGGAATGTTGTCTACCCACAGGCCAATCCGCATCGTCCGCCAACCATTTTTCTTCGACCGGATCGACGTAAATGGGCAATGATCGAGATCCATCGAGGAAAAAATCAAAACGGACGAGAAAAACCCAAAGTCGGTCGAGGAAAACTCGATTTCTCGGCCCTCGGGTAATGTTTTCCTCGTACCGAAGGAATGGTGTCCGCCCACAGGCCATTCCGCATCGTCCGGCAACCGATTTTCTTTGATCGGATCGACGTAAATGGGCAATGATCGAGATCCATCGAGGAAAAAAATCAAAATGGACGAGAAAAACCAAAAGTTGGTCGAGGAAAACTCGATTTCTCAGGCCCCGGGTAATGTTTTCGTCGTACCGAAAGAATACTGTCTACCCACAGGCCATTCCGCATCGTTCGACGACTGATTTTCTTCGACCGGATCGACGTAAATGGGCAATGATCAAGATCCATCAAGGAAAAATTCAAAATGGACGAGAAAAAACTAAAGTTGGTCGAGGAAAACTCGATTTCTCGGCCCCAGGGTAATGTTTTCCTCGTACCGAAAGAATGGTGTCTACCCACTGGCCAATCCACATCGTCTGGGAACCGATTTTCTTTGACCAGATCGACGTAAAAGGCAATGATCGAGATCCATCGAGGGAAAAATCAAAACGGACGAGAAAAACACAAAGTTGGTCGAGAAAAACTCGATTTCTCGGCCCCCGGGTAATGTTTTCCTCGTACCGAAGGAATACTGTCTACCCACAGGCCATTCCGCATCGTTCGACGACTGATTTTCTTCGACCGGATCGACGAAATTGGGCAATGATCGAGATCCAGCGAGGAAAAAATTGAAACGGACGAGAAAAAACCAAAGTTGGTCGAGGAAAACTCGATTTCTCGGTCCCCGGGTAATGTTTTCCTCGTACCGAAGGAATGTTGTTTACCCGCAGGCCAATCTGCATCGTTCGGCAACCAATTTTCTTCGACCGGATTGACGTAAATGGGCAACGATCGATATCTATCGAGGAAAAAATTAAAACGGACGAGAAAAAACCAAAGTTGGTAGAGGAAAACTCGATTTCTCGGCCCCCGGGTAATGTTTTCCTCTTACCGAAGGAATGCTCTCTATCCACAGGCCATTCCGCATCGGCCGACAACAGATTTTCTTCGACCGGATCGACGTAAATGGGCAATGATCAAGATCCATCGAGGAAAAACTCGAAATGGACGAGAAAAAACCAAACTTGGTCGAGGAAAACTCGATTTCTCGGCCCCTGGGGAATGTTTTCCTCGTACCGAAGGAATGCTGTAACCCACAGGACAATCCGCATCGTCCGGCAACCGATTTTCTTTGACGAGATCGACGTAAATGGGCAATGATCGAGATCCATCAAGGAAAAAATCAAAACGGACGAGAAAAACCCAAAGTTGATCGATGAAAACTCGATTTCTTGGCCCCCGGGTAATGTTTTCGTCGTACCGAAGGAATTCCGTCTACCCACAGGCCATTCCGCATCGTTCGACGACTGATTTTCTTCGACCGGATCGACGTAAATGGGCAATGATCGAGATCCATCGAGAAAAAAATCAAAACGGACGAGAAAAACCCAAAGTTGATCGAGGAAAACTTGATTTCTCGGTCCCCGGGTAATGTTTTCGTCGTACTGAAGGAATACTGTCTACCCACAGGCCATTCCGCATCGTTCAACGACTGATTTTCTTCAACCGGATCGACGTAAATGGGCATTGATCGAGATCCATCGTGGAAAAAATCAAAACGGACGAGAAAAACCCGAAGTTGGTCGAGGAAGTCTCGATTTCTCGGTCCCCGGGTAATGTTTTCCTCGTACCAAACGAATGCCGTCCAACCACAGGCCATTCTGCATCGTTCAACAAACGATTTTCTTTGACCGGATCGACGTAAATGGGAATTGATCAAGATCCATCGAGGAAAAAATCAAAACGGACGTGAAAAAACCAAAGTTCGTCGAGGAAAACTCGTTTTCTCGGCCCCTGGGTAATATTTTTCTCGTACCGAAGGAATGCTGTCTACCCACAGGCCATTTCGCATCGTCCGATAACCGATTTTCGTCGACCAGATCGACAAAAATGGGCAATATTCGAGATCCATCGAGGAAAAAATTGAAACGGACGAGAAAAAACTAAAGTTGGTCGAGGAAAACTGGATATCTCGGCCCCTGGGTAATATTTTCCTCGTACCAAAGGAATGCTATCTACCCACAGGCCAATCCGCATCGGCCGACAACAGATTTTCTTCGACCGGATCGACGTAAATGGGCAATGATCAAGATCCATCGAGGAAAAACTCGAAATGGACGAGAAAAAACCAAACTTGGTCGAGGAAAACTCGATTTCTCGGCCCCTGGGGAATGTTTTCCTCGTACCGAAGGAATGTTGTTTACCCACAAGCCAATCCGCATCGTTCGGCAACTGATTTTCTTCGACCAGATCGACGTAAATGGGCAATGATCGAGATCCATCGAGGAAAAAATTAAAATGGACGAGAAAAAACTAAAGTTGGTCAAGGTAAACTCGATTTCTCGGCCCCCGGGTAATGTTTTCTTCGTACCGAAGGAATGCTGTCCACCCACAGGCCATTCCGCGTCGTCCAACAACCAATTTTTTTCGATCGGATAGATGTAAATGGGAATTGATCGAGATCCATCGAGGAAAAAATCAAAACAAACGAGAAAAAACCAAAGTTGGTTGAGGAAAACTCGATTTCTCGGCCCTCGGGTAATGTTTTCCTCGTACCGAAGGAATGCTCTCTATCCACAGGCCATTTCGCATCGTCTGACAACCGATTTTCTTTGACCGGATCGACGTAAATGGGCAATGATCGAGATCCATCGAGGAAAAAATCAAAACAGACGAGAAAAAACCAAAGTTGGTCAAGGAATACTCGATTTCTCGGCCCCCGGGTAATGTTTTCCTCGTACCGAAGGAATGTTGTCTACCCACAGGCCAATCCGCATCGTCCGGCAACCGATTTTCTTCGACCGGATCGACGTAAATGGGCAATGATCGAGATCCATCAAGGAAAAAATTAAAACGGACGAGAAAAAACCAAAGTTGGTAGAGGAAAACTCGATTTCTCGGTCCCCGGGTAATGTTTTCCTCATACTGAAGGAATGCTCTCTATCTACAGGCCATTCCGCATCGGCCGACAACAGATTTTCTTCGACCGGATCGACGTAAATGGGCAATGATCAAGATCCATCGAGGAAAAACTCGAAATGGACGAGAAAAAACCAAACTTGGTCGAGGAAAACTCGATTTCTCGGCCCCCGGGGAATGTTTTCCTCGTACCGAAGGAATGCTGTAACCCACAGGACAATCCGCATCGTCCGGCAACCTATTTTCTTTGACGAGATCGACGTAAATGGGCAATGATCGAGATCCATCAAGGAAAAAATCAAAACGGACGAGAAAAACCCAAAGTTGATCGATGAAAACTCGATTTCTCGGCCCCCGGGTAATGTTTTCATCGTACCGAAGGAATTCCGTCTACCCACAAGGCATTCCGCATCGTTCAACAACCAATTTTCTTCGACCAGATCGGCGTAAATAGGCAATAATCGAGATCCATCGAGGAAAAAATCGAAATGGACGAGAAAAAACCAAAGTTGGTCGAGGAAAACTCGATTTCTCGGCCCCAAGGGAATGTTTACCTCGTACCGAAGGAATGTTGTCTACCCACAGGCCAATCCGCATCGTCCGCCAACCAATTTTCTTCGACCGGATCAACGTAAATGGGCAATGATCGAGATCCATCGAGGAAAAAATCAAAACGGACGAGAAAAACCCAAAGTTGGTCGAGGAAAACTAAATTTCTCGGCCCCCGGGTAATGTTTTCCTCGTACCGAAGGAATGTTGTCTACCCACAGGCCAATCCGCATCGTCCGCCAACCAATTTTCTTCGACCGGATCGACGTAAATGGGCAATGATCGAGATCCATCGAGGAAAAAATCAAAACGGACGAGAAAAACCCAAAGTTGGTCAAGGAATACTCGATTTCTCGTCCCCCGGGTAATGTTTTCGTCGTACCGAAGGAATACTGTCTACCCACAGGCCATTTCACATCGTCTGGCAACCGATTTTCTTCGACCGGATCGACGTAAATGGGCAATGATCGAGATCCATCAAGGAAAAAATCAAAACGGACGAGAAAAAAATAAAGTTGGTCGAGGAAAACTCGATTTTTTGGCCCCCGGGTAATGTTTTCCTCGTACCGAAGGAATACTGTCTACCCACAGGCCATTCCGCTTCGTTCGACGACTGATTTTCTTCGACCGGATCGACGTAAATGGGCAATAATCGAGATCCAGCGAGGAAAAAATTGAAACGGACGAGAAAAAACCAAAGTTGGTCTAGGAAAACTCGATTTCTCGGTCCCCGGGTAATGTTTTCCTTGTACCGAAGGAATGTTGTTTACCCGCAGGCCAATCCGCGTCGTTCGGCAACCGATTTTCTTCGACCGGATCGACGTAAATAGGCAATGATCGATATCCATCGAGGAAAAAAATAAAACAGACGAGAAAAAACCAAAGTTGGTAGAGGAAAACTCGATTTCTCGGCCCCCGGGTAATGTTTTCTTCGTACCGAAGGAATGCTGTCCACCCACAGGCCATTCCGCGTCGTCTAGCAACCAATTTTTTTCGATCGGATAGATGTAAATGGGAATTGATCGAGATCCATCGAGGAAAAAATCAAAACAAACGAGAAAAAACCAAAGTTGGTTGAGGAAAACTCGATTTCTCGGCCCTCGGGTAATGTTTTTCTCGTACCAAGGGAATGCTCTCTATCCACAGGCCATTCCGCATCATCCGACAACCGATTTTCTTTGACCGGATCGACGTAAATGGGCAATGATCAAGATCCATCGAGGAAAAACTCGAAATAGACGAGAAAAAACCAAACTTGGTCGAGGAAAACTCGATTTCTCGGCCCCCGGGCAATGTTTTCCTCGTACCGAAGGAATGCTGTAACCCACAGGACAATCCGCATCGTCTGGCAACCGATTTTCTTCGACCAGATCGACGTAAATGGGCAATGATCGAGATCCATCGAGAAAAAATCAAAACGGACGAGAAAAACCCAAAGTTGATCGATGAAAACTCAATTTCTCGGCCCCCGGGTATTGTTTTCGTCGTACCGAAGGAATTCTGTCTACCCACAAGCCATTCCGCATCGTTCGACAACTAATTTTCTTCGACCGGATCGACGTAAATGGGCAATGATCGAGATCCATCGAGGAAAAAATTAAAACGGACAAAAAAACCCAAATTTGGTCAAGGAATACTCGATTTCTCGTCCCCCAGGTAATGTTTTCGTCGTAACGAAGGAATACTGTCTACCCACAAGCCAATCCGCATCATCTAGCAACCGATTTTCTTCGACCGGATCGACGTAAATGGGCAATGATCGAGATCCATCGAGGAAAAAATCAAAACAGACGAGAAAAAACCAAAGTTGGTCAAGGAATACTCGATTTCTCAGCCCCCGGGTAATGTTTTCCTCGTACCGAAGGAATGTTGTCTACCCACAGGCCAATCCGCATCGTCCGGCAACCGATTTTCTTCGACCGGATCGACGTAAATGGGCAATGATCGAGATCCATCGAGGAAAAAATTAAAACGGACGAGAAAAAACCAAAGTTGGTCGAGGAAAACTCGATTTATCGGTCCCCGGGTAATGTTTTCCTCGTACCGAAGGAATGCTGTCCACCCACAGGCCATTCTGCATCATCCAGCAACCGATGTTCTTTGATCGGATCGATGTAAATGGGAATTGATCGAGATCCATCGAGGAAAACTCGATTTCTCGGCCCCCGGGTAATGTTTTCCTCGTACCGAAGGAATGTTGTCTACCCACAGGCCAATCCGCATCGTCCGACAACCAATTTTCTTCGACCGGATCGACGTAAATGGGCAATGATCGAGATCCATCGAGGAAAAAATCAAAACGGACGAGAAAAACCCAAAGTTGGTCAAGGAATACTCGATTTCTCGTCCCCCGGGTAATGTTTTCGTCGTACCGAAGGAATACTGTCTACCCACAGGCCATTTCACATCGTCTGGCAACCGATTTTCTTCGACCGGATCGACGTAAATGGGCAATGATCGAGATCCATCGAGGAAAAAATCAAAACGGACGAGAAAAAAATAAAGTTGGTCGAGGAAAACTCGATTTTTCGGCCCCCGGGTAATGTTTTCCTCGTACCGAAGGAATACTGTCTACCCACAGGCCATTCCGCTTCGTTCGACGACTGATTTTCTTCGACCGGATCGACGTAAATGGGCAATAATCGAGATCCAGCGAGGAAAAAATTGAAACGGACGAGAAAAAACCAAAGTTGGTCTAGGAAAACTCGATTTCTCGGTCCCCGGGTAATGTTTTCCTCGTACCGAAGGAATGTTGTTTACCCGCAGGCCAATCCGCGTCGTTCGGCAACCAATTTTCTTCGACCGGATCGACGTAAATAGGCAATGATCGATATCCATCGAGGAAAAAATTAAAACAGACGAGAAAAAACCAAAGTTGGTAGAGGAAAACTCGATTTCTCGGCCCCCGGGTAATGTTTTCTTCGTACCGAAGGAATGCTGTCCACCCACAGGCCATTCCGCGTCGTCCAGCAACCAATTTTTTTCGATCGGATAGATGTAAATGGGAATTGATCGAGATCCATCGAGGAAAAAATCAAAACAAACGAGAAAAAACCAAAGTTGGTTGAGGAAAACTCGATTTCTCGGCCCTCGGGTAATGTTTTTCTCGTACCAAGGGAATGCTCTCTATCCACAGGCCATTCCGCATCATCCGACAACCGATTTTCTTTGACCGGATCGACGTAAATGGGCAATGATCAAGATCCATCGAGGAAAAACTCGAAATAGACGAGAAAAAACCAAACTTGGTCGAGGAAAACTCGATTTCTCGGCCCCCGGGCAATGTTTTCCTCGTACCGAAGGAATGCTGTAACCCACAGGACAATCCGCATCGTCTGGCAACCGATTTTCTTCGACCAGATCGACGTAAATGGGCAATGATCGAGATCCATCGAGAAAAAATCAAAACGGACGAGAAAAACCCAAAGTTGATCGATGAAAACTCAATTTCTCGGCCCCCGGGTATTGTTTTCGTCGTACCGAAGGAATTCTGTCTACCCACAAGCCATTCCGCATCGTTCGACAACTAATTTTCTTCGACCGGATCGACGTAAATGGGCAATGATCGAGATCCATCGAGGAAAAAATTAAAACGGACAAAAAAACCCAAATTTGGTCAAGGAATACTCGATTTCTCGTCCCCCAGGTAATGTTTTCGTCGTAACGAAGGAATACTGTCTACCCACAAGCCAATCCGCATCATCTAGCAACCGATTTTCTTCGACCGGATCGACGTAAATGGGCAATGATCGAGATCCATCGAGGAAAAAATCAAAACAGACGAGAAAAAACCAAAGTTGGTCAAGGAATACTCGATTTCTCAGCCCCCGGGTAATGTTTTCCTCGTACCGAAGGAATGTTGTCTACCCACAGGCCAATCCGCATCGTCCGGCAACCGATTTTCTTCGACCGGATCGACGTAAATGGGCAATGATCGAGATCCATCGAGGAAAAAATTAAAACGGACGAGAAAAAACCAAAGTTGGTCGAGGAAAACTCGATTTATCGGTCCCCGGGTAATGTTTTCCTCGTACCGAAGGAATGCTGTCCACCCACAGGCCATTCTGCATCATCCAGCAACCGATGTTCTTTGATCGGATCGATGTAAATGGGAATTGATCGAGATCCATCGAGGAAAACTCGATTTCTCGGCCCCCGGGTAATGTTTTCCTCGTACCGAAGGAATGTTGTCTACCCACAGGCCAATCCGCATCGTCCGACAACCAATTTTCTTCGACCGGATCGACGTAAATGGGCAATGATCGAGATCCATCGAGGAAAAAATCAAAACGGACGAGAAAAACCCAAAGTTGGTCAAGGAATACTCGATTTCTCGTCCCCCGGGTAATGTTTTCGTCGTACCGAAGGAATACTGTCTACCCACAGGCCATTTCACATCGTCTGGCAACCGATTTTCTTCGACCGGATCGACGTAAATGGGCAATGATCGAGATCCATCGAGGAAAAAATCAAAACGGACGAGAAAAAAATAAAGTTGGTCGAGGAAAACTCGATTTTTCGGCCCCCGGGTAATGTTTTCCTCGTACCGAAGGAATACTGTCTACCCACAGGCCATTCCGCTTCGTTCGACGACTGATTTTCTTCGACCGGATCGACGTAAATGGGCAATAATCGAGATCCAGCGAGGAAAAAATTGAAACGGACGAGAAAAAACCAAAGTTGGTCTAGGAAAACTCGATTTCTCGGTCCCCGGGTAATGTTTTCCTCGTACCGAAGGAATGTTGTTTACCCGCAGGCCAATCCGCGTCGTTCGGCAACCAATTTTCTTCGACCGGATCGACGTAAATAGGCAATGATCGATATCCATCGAGGAAAAAATTAAAACAGACGAGAAAAAACCAAAGTTGGTAGAGGAAAACTCGATTTCTCGGCCCCCGGGTAATGTTTTCTTCGTACCGAAGGAATGCTGTCCACCCACAGGCCATTCCGCGTCGTCCAGCAACCAATTTTTTTCGATCGGATAGATGTAAATGGGAATTGATCGAGATCCATCGAGGAAAAAATCAAAACAAACGAGAAAAAACCAAAGTTGGTTGAGGAAAACTCAATTTCTCGGCCCTCGGGTAATGTTTTTCTCGTACCAAGGGAATGCTCTCTATCCACAGGCCATTCCGCATCATCCGACAACCGATTTTCTTTGACCGGATCGACGTAAATGGGCAATGATCAAGATCCATCGAGGAAAAACTCGAAATAGACGAGAAAAAACCAAACTTGGTCGAGGAAAACTCGATTTCTCGGCCCCCGGGCAATGTTTTCCTCGTACCGAAGGAATGCTGTAACCCACAGGACAATCCGCATCGTCTGGCAACCGATTTTCTTCGACCAGATCGACGTAAATGGGCAATGATCGAGATCCATCGAGAAAAAATCAAAACGGACGAGAAAAACCCAAAGTTGATCGATGAAAACTCAATTTCTCGGCCCCCGGGTATTGTTTTCGTCGTACCGAAGGAATTCTGTCTACCCACAAGCCATTCCGCATCGTTCGACAACTAATTTTCTTCGACCGGATCGACGTAAATGGGCAATGATCGAGATCCATCGAGGAAAAAATTAAAACGGACGAAAAAAACCCAAATTTGGTCAAGGAATACTCGATTTCTCGTCCCCCAGGTAATGTTTTCGTCGTAACGAAGGAATACTGTCTACCCACAAGCCAATCCGCATCATCTAGCAATCGATTTTCTTCGACCGGATCGACGTAAATGGGCAATGATCGAGATCCATCGAGGAAAAAATCAAAACAGACGAGAAAAAACCAAAGTTGGTCAAGGAATACTCGATTTCTCGGCCCCCGGGTAATGTTTTCCTCGTACCGAAGGAATGTTGTCTACCCACAGGCCAATCCGCATCGTCCGGCAACCGATTTTCTTCGACCGGATCGACGTAAATGGGCAATGATCGAGATCCATCGAGGAAAAAATTAAAACGGACGAGAAAAAACCAAAGTTGGTCGAGGAAAACTCGATTTATCGGTCCCCAGGTAATGTTTTCCTCGTACCGAAGGAATGCTGTCCACCCACAGGCCATTCTGCATCGTCCAGCAACCGATGTTCTTTGATCGGATCGATGTAAATGGGAATTGATCGAGATCCATCGAGGAAAACTCGATTTCTCGGCCCCCGGGTAATGTTTTCCTCGTACCGAAGGAATGTTGTCTACCCACAGGCCAATCCGCATCGTCCGACAACCAATTTTCTTCGACCGGATCGACGTAAATGGGCAATGATCGAGATCCATCGAGGAAAAAATCAAAACGGACGAGAAAAACCCAAAGTTGGTCAAGGAATACTCGATTTCTCGTCCCCCGGGTAATGTTTTCGTCGTACCGAAGGAATACTGTCTACCCACAGGCCATTTCACATCGTCTGGCAACCGATTTTCTTCGACCGGATCGACGTAAATGGGCAATGATCGAGATCCATCGAGGAAAAAATCAAAATGGACGAGAAAAAAATAAAGTTGGTCGAGGAAAACTCGATTTTTCGGCCCCCGGGTAATGTTTTCCTCGTACCGAAGGAATACTGTCTACCCACAGGCCATTCCGCTTCGTTCGACGACTGATTTTCTTCGACCGGATCGACGTAAATGGGCAATAATCGAGATCCAGCGAGGAAAAAATTGAAACGGACGAGAAAAAACCAAAGTTGGTCTAGGAAAACTCGATTTCTCGGTCCCCGGGTAATGTTTTCCTCGTACCGAAGGAATGTTGTTTACCCGCAGGCCAATCCGCGTCGTTCGGCAACCAATTTTCTTCGACCGGATCGACGTAAATAGGCAATGATCGATATCCATCGAGGAAAAAATTAAAACAGACGAGAAAAAACCAAAGTTGGTAGAGGAAAACTCGATTTTTCGGCCCCCGGGTAATGTTTTCTTCGTACCGAAGGAATGCTGTCCACCCACAGGCCATTCCGCGTCGTCCAGCAACCAATTTTTTTCGATCGGATAGATGTAAATGGGAATTGATCGAGATCCATCGAGGAAAAAATCAAAACAAACGAGAAAAAACCAAAGTTGGTTGAGGAAAACTCAATTTCTCGGCCCTCGGGTAATGTTTTTCTCGTACCAAGGGAATGCTCTCTATCCACAGGCCATTCCGCATCATCCGACAACCGATTTTCTTTGACCGGATCGACGTAAATGGGCAATGATCAAGATCCATCGAGGAAAAACTCGAAATAGACGAGAAAAAACCAAACTTGGTCGAGGAAAACTCGATTTCTCGGCCCCCGGGCAATGTTTTCCTCGTACCGAAGGAATGCTGTAACCCACAGGACAATCCGCATCGTCTGGCAACCGATTTTCTTCGACCAGATCGACGTAAATGGGCAATGATCGAGATCCATCGAGAAAAAATCAAAACGGACGAGAAAAACCCAAAGTTGATCGATGAAAACTCAATTTCTCGGCCCCCGGGTATTGTTTTCGTCGTACCGAAGGAATTCTGTCTACCCACAAGCCATTCCGCATCGTTCGACAACTAATTTTCTACGACCGGATCGACGTAAATGGGCAATGATCGAGATCCATCGAGGAAAAAATTAAAACGGACGAAAAAAACCCAAATTTGGTCAAGGAATACTCGATTTCTCGTCCCCCAGGTAATGTTTTCGTCGTAACGAAGGAATACTGTCTACCCACAAGCCAATCCCCATCATCTAGCAACCGATTTTCTTCGACCGGATCGACGTAAATGGGCAATGATCGAGATCCATCGAGGAAAAAATCAAAACAGACGAGAAAAAACCAAAGTTGGTCAAGGAATACTCGATTTCTCGGCCCCCGGGTAATGTTTTCCTCGTACCGAAGGAATGTTGTCTACCCACAGGCCAATCCGCATCGTCCGGCAACCGATTTTCTTCGACCGGATCGACGTAAATGGGCAATGATCGAGATCCATCGAGGAAAAAATTAAAACGGACGAGAAAAAACCAAAGTTGGTCGAGGAAAACTCGATTTATCGGTCCCCGGGTAATGTTTTCCTCGTACCGAAGGAATGCTGTCCACCCACAGGCCATTCTGCATCGTCCAGCAACCGATGTTCTTTGATCGGATCGATGTAAATGGGAATTGATCGAGATCCATCGAGGAAAACTCGATTTCTCGGCCCCCGGGTAATGTTTTCCTCGTACCGAAGGAATGCTGTCTATCCACAAGCCATTCCGCATCGTCCGACAACCAATTTTCTTCGACCGGATCGACGTAAATGGGCAATGATCAAGATCCATCGAGGAAAAACTCGAAATGGACGAGGAAAAACCAAACTTGGTCGAGGAAAACTCAATTTCTCGGCCCCTGGATAATATTTTCCTCGTACCGAATGAATGTTGTCTACCCATAGGCCAATCGGCATCGTCCGACAACCGATTTTCTTCGACCGGATCGATGTAAATGGGCAATGATCGAGATCCATCGAGAAAAAAATCAAAACGGACGAGAAAAACCCAAAGTTGTCGAGGAAAACTCGATTTCTTGGTCCCCTAGGTAATGTTTTCCTCGAACCGAAGGAATGCTGTCTACCCACAGGCCATTTCACATCGTCTGGCAACCGATTTTCTTCGACCGGATCGACGTAAATGGGCAATGATCGAGATCCATCGAGGAAAAAATCAAAACGGACGGGAAAAACCTAAAGTTGGTCGAGGAAAACTCCTTTTCTAGGCCCCCGGGTAATGTTTTCGTCGTACCGAAGGAATACTGTCTACCCACAGGCCTTTCCGCATTGTTCGACAAACGATTTTCTTCGACCGGATCAACGTCAATGGGCAATGATCGAGATCCATCGGGGAAAAAATCAAAACGGACGAGAAAAACCCAAAGTTGGTCGAGGAAAACTCGAATTCTAGGCTCCGGGTAATGTTTTCGTCGTACCGAAGGAATACTGTCCACCCACAGGCCAATCCGCATCGTCCGGCAACCGATTTTCTTTGATCGGATCGACGTAAATGGACAATGATCGAGATCCATCGAGGAAAAAATCAAAACGGAAGAGAAAAACCCAAAGTTGGTCGAGGAAAACTCGATTTCTAGGCCCCCGAGTAATGTTTTCGTCGTACCGAAGGAATACTGTCTACCCACAGGCCATTCCGCATCGTTCGACAACCGATTCTCTTCTACCGGATCGACTTAAATGGGCAATGATCGAGATCCATCGAGGAAAAAATCAAAACGAACGAGAAAAAACCAAAGTTGGTCGAGGAAAACTCGATTTCTCGGCCTCTGGGTAATGTTTTCCTCGTACCGAAGGAATGGTTCGTTCCCACAGGCCATTCCGCATCGTCCGGCAACTGATTTTCTTTGATCGGATCGACGTAAATGGGCAATGATCGAGATCCATCGAGGAAAAAATCAAAACGGACGAGAAAAACCCAAAGTTGGTCGAGGAAAACTCGATTTCTCGGCCCTTGGGTAATGTTTTACTCGTACCGAAGGAATGCTGTCTATCCACAGACCATTCCACATCGTCCGGCAACCGATTTTCTTCGACCGGATCGACGTAAATGGGCAATGATCAAGATCCATCGAGGAAAAACTCGAAATGGACGAGAAAATACCAAAGTTGGTCGAGGAAATCTCGATTTCTCGGCCCCCGGGTAATATTTTCCTCGTACCATAAGAATGCTGTCTACCCACTGGCCAATACGCATCGTCCTGCAATCGATTTTTTTTGATCGGATCGACGTAAATGGGCAATGATCAAGATCCATCGAGGAAAAAATCAAAACGGACGAGAAAAACCCAATGTTGGTCGAGGAAAACTCCATTTCTAGGCCCCCGGGTAATGTTTTCGTTGTACCGAAGGAATACTGTCTACCCACAGGCCAATCCACATCGTCCGGCAACTGATTTTCTTTGATCGGATCGACGTAAATGGGCAATGATCGAGATCCATCGAGGAAAAAATCAAAACGGACGAGAAAAACCTAAAGTTGGTCGAGGAAAACTCGTTTTCTAGGCCCCCGGGTAATGTTTTCGTCGTACCGAAGGAATATTGTCTACCCACAGGCCATTCCGCATCGTTCGACAACCGATTTTCTTCGACCGGATCAACGTCAATGGGCAATGATCGAGATCCATCGGGGAAAAAATCGAAACGGACGAGAAAAAACCAAAATTGGTCGAGGAAATCTCGATTTCTCGGCCCCCGGGTAATGTTTTCGTCGTACCGAAGGAATACTGTCTACCCACAGGCCAATCCACATCGTCCGGCAACTGATTTTCTTTGATCGGATCGACGTCAATGGGCAATAATCGAGATACATCGGGGAAAAAATCAAAACAGATGAGAAAACACCAATGTTGGTCGAGGAAGACTCGATTTCTCGGCCCCCGGGTAATGTTTTCCTCGTACCGAAGGAATGCTGTCTATCCACAGGCCATTCCGCATCGTCCGACAACCGATTTTCTTCGACCGTATCGACGTAAATGGGCAATGATCAAGATCCATCGAGGAAAAACTCGAAACAGACGAGAAAAAGCCAAAGTTGGTCAAGGAAAACTCGATTTCTCGGCCCCCGGGTAATGTTTTCCTCGTACAGAAGGAATGTTGTCCACCCACAGGCCATTCCGCATCGTCCAACAACCGATTTTCTTCGATCGGATTGATGTAAATGGGAATTGATCGAGATCCATCGAGGAAAAAATCAAAACAGACGATAAAAAAACCAAAGTTGGTCGAGGAAAACTCGATTTCTCGACCCCCGGGTAATGTTTTCCTCGTACCGAAGGAATGCTGTCTATCCATAGGCCATTCCGCATCGTCCAACAACCGATTTTCTTTGACCAAATCGACGTAAATGGGAAATGATCAAGATCCATCGAGGGAAAACTCGAAACGGACGAGAAAAAACCATAGTTGGTTGAGGAAAACTCGATTTCTCGGCCCCCGGGTAATGTTTTCCTCGTACCGAAGGAATGTTGTTTACTCACAGGGCAATCCGCATCGTCCGGCAACCGATTTTCTTCGACCGGATCGACGTAAATGGGCAATGATCGAGATCCATCGAGGAAAAAATTAAAACGGACGAGAAAAAACCAAAGTTGGTTGAGGAATACTCGATTTCTCGGCCTCCGGGTAATGTTTTCCTCCTACCGAAGGAATGCTGTTCACCCACATGCCATTCTGCATCGTCCAGCAACCGATTTTCTTCGATCGGATCGATGTAAATGGGAATTGATCGAGATCCATCGAGGAAAAAATTAAAACCAACGAGAAAAAACTAAAGTTGGTCGACGAAAACTCGATTTCTCGGCCCCCGAGTAATGTTTTCCTCGTACCGAAGGAATGCTGTCTATCCACAAGCCATTCCGCATCATCTGAACACCGATTTTCTTCGACCGGATCGACGTAAATGGGCAATGATCAAGATCCATCAAGGAAAAACTCGAAATGGACGAGAAAAAACCAAAGTTGGTCAAGGAAAACTCGATTTCTCGGCCCCCGGGTAATGTTTTCCTCGTACCTAAGGAATGCTGTCTACCCACAGGCCAAACGGCATCGTCCAGCAACCGATTTTTTTTGACCGGATCGACGTAAATTGGCAATGATCGAGATCCATCGAGGAAAAAATCAAAACGGACGAGAAAAACCCAAAGTTGTCGAGGAAAACTCGATTTCTTGGTCCCCGGGTAATGTTTTCTTCGTACCGAACGAATGTTATCCACCCACAGGCCATTCCGCATCGTTCAGCAAACGATTTTCTTTGACCGGATCGACGTAAATGGGAATTGATCAAGATCCATCAAGGAAAAAATCAAAACGGACGAGAAAAAACCAAAGTTGGTCGAGGAAAACTCGATTTCTTGGCCCTTATTTAATGTTTTCCTCGTACCGAAGGAATGTTGTCTACCCATAGGCCATTTCACATCGTCCGGCAACCGATTTTCTTCGACCGGATCGACGTAAATGGGCAATGATCGAGATCCATCGAGGAAAAAATCGAAACGGACGAGAAAAACCCAAAGTTGGTCGAGGAAAACTCGATTTTTCGGCCCCCGGGTAATGTTTTCCTCGTACCGAAGGAATACTGTCTACCCACAGGCCATTTCGCATCGTTCGACGACTGATTTTCTTCGACCGGATCGACGTAAATGGGCAATGATCGAGATCCATCGAGGAAAAAATTAAAACGGACAAGAAAAAACCAAAGTTGGTCGAGGAAAACTTGATTTCTCGGCCCCCGGGTAATGTTTTCGTCGTACCGAAGGAATACTGTCTACCCACAGGCCAATCCGCATCGTCTGGCAACCGAATTTCTTCGACCGAATCGACAAAAATCGGCAATGATCGAGATCCATCAAGGAAAAAATCAAAACGGACAAGAAAAAACCAAAGTTGGTCGAGGAAAACTCTATTTCTCGGCCCCCGGGTAATGTTTTCCTCGTACCGAAGGAATGTTGTCTACCCACAGGCCAATCTGCATCGTCCGCCAACCGATTTTCTTCGACCGGATCGACGTAAATGGGCAATGATCAAGATCCATCAAGGAAAAACTCAAAATGGACGAGAAAAAACCAAAGTTGGTCGAGGAAAACTCGATTTCTCGGCCCCCGGGTAATGTTTTCCTCGTACCGAAGGAATGTTGTCTACCCACAGGCCAATCTGCATCGTCCGCCAACCGATTTTCTTCGACCGGATCGACGTAAATGGGCAATGATCAAGATCCATCAAGGAAAAACTCAAAATGGACGAGAAAAAACCAAAGTTGGTCGAGGAAAACTCGATTTCTCGGCCCCCGGGTAATGTTTTCCTCGTACCTAAGGAATGCTGTCTACCCACATGCCAAACGGCATCGTCCGGCAACCGATTTTTTTGACCGGATCGACGTAAATGGGCAATGATCGAGATCCATCGAGGAAAAAATCAAAACAGAAGAGAAAAAACCAAAGTTGGTCGAGGAAAACTCGATTTCATGGTCCCCGGGTAATGTTTTCCTCGTACCGAACGAATGTTGTCCACCCACAGGCCATTCCGCATCGTTCAGCAAACGATTTTCTTTGACCGGATCGACGTAAATGGGAATTGATCAAGATCCATCGAGGAAAAAATCAAAACGGACGAGAAAAAACCAAAGTTGGTCGAGGAAAACTCGATTTCTTGGCCCTTATTTAATGTTTTCCTCGTACCGAAGGAATGTTGTCTACCCATAGGCCATTTCACATCGTCCGGCAACCGATTTTCTTCGACCGGATCGACGTAAATGGGCAATGATCGAGATCCATCGAGGAAAAAATCGAAACAGACGAGAAAAAAATAAAGTTGGTCAAGGAAAACTCGATTTCTCGGCCCCCGGGTAATATTTTCCTTGTACCATAAGAATGCTGTCTACCCACAGGCCAATCCGCATCGTCCGGCAACTGATTTTCTTTGATCGGATCGACGTAAATGGGCAATGATCGAGATCCATTGAGGAAAAAATCAAAACGGACGAGAAAAACCCAAAGTTGGTCGAGGAAAACTCGATTTCTCGGCCCCCGGGTAATGTTTTCCTCGTACCGAAGGAATGGTGTCTGCCCACAGGTCATTCCGCTTCGTTCGGCAACCGATTTTCTTTGATCGGATCGACGTAAATGGGCAATGATTGAGATCCATCGAGGAAAAAATCAAAACGGACGAGAAAAACCCAAAGTCGGTCGAGGAAAACTCGATTTTTTGGCCCCCGGGTAATGTTTTCATCATACCGAAGGAATACTGTCTACCCACAGGCCATTTCGCATCGTTCGACGACTGATTTTCTTCGACCGGATCGACGTAAATGGGCAATGATCGAGATCCATCGAGGAAAAAATTAAAACGGACGAGAAAAAACCAAAGTTGGTCGAGGAAAACTTGATTTCTCGGCCCCCGGGTAATGTTTTCGTCGTACCGAAGGAATACTGTCTACCCACAGGCCAATCCGCATCGTCTGGCAACCGAATTTCTTCGACCGAATCGACAAAAATCGGCAATGATCGAGATCCATCAAGGAAAAAATCAAAACGGACAAGAAAAAACCAAAGTTGGTCGAGGAAAACTCTATTTCTCGGCCCCCGGGTAATGTTTTCCTCGTACCGAAGGAATGTTGTCTACCCACAGGCCAATCTGCATCGTCCGCCAACCGATTTTCTTCGACCGGATCGACGTAAATGGGCAATGATCGAGATCCATTGAGGAAAAAATCAAAACGGACGAGAAAAACCCAAAGTTGGTCGAGGAAAACTCGATTTCTCGGCCCCCGGGTAATGTTTTCCTCGTACCGAAGGAATGGTGTCTGCCCACAGGTCATTCCGCATCGTTCGGCAACCGATTTTCTTTGATCGGATCGACGTAAATGGGCAATGATTGAGATCCATCAAGGAAAAAATCAAAACGGACGAGAAAAACCCAAAGTTGGTCGAGGAAAACTCGATTTTTCGGCCCCCAGGTAATGTTTTCATCGTACCGAAGGAATACTGTCTACCCACAGGCCATTTCGCATCGTTCGACGACTGATTTTCTTCGACCGGATCGACGTAAATGGGCAATGATCGAGATCCATCGAGGAAAAAATTAAAACGGACGAGAAAAAACCAAAGTTGGTCGAGGAAAACTTGATTTCTCGGCCCCCGGGTAATGTTTTCGTCGTACCGAAGGAATACTGTCTACCCACAGGCCAATCCGCATCGTCTGGCAACCGAATTTCTTCGACCGAATCGACAAAAATCGGCAATGATCGAGATCCATCAAGGAAAAAATCAAAACGGACAAGAAAAAACCAAAGTTGGTCGAGGAAAACTCTATTTCTCGGCCCCCGGGTAATGTTTTCCTCGTACCAAAGGAATGTTGTCTACCCACAGGCCAATCTGCATCGTCCGCCAACCGATTTTCTTCGACCGGATCGACGTAAATGGGCAATGATCAAGATCCATCAAGGAAAAACTCAAAATGGACGAGAAAAAACCAAAGTTGGTCGAGGAAAACTCGATTTCTCGGCCCCCGGGTAATGTTTTCGTCGTACCGAAGGAATACTGTCTACCCACAGGCCAATCCGCATCGTCTGGCAACCGAATTTCTTCGACCGAATCGACAAAAATCGGCAATGATCGAGATCCATCAAGGAAAAAATCAAAACGGACAAGAAAAAACCAAAGTTGGTCGAGGAAAACTCTATTTCTCGGCCCCCGGGTAATGTTTTCCTCGTATTGAAGGAATGTTGTCTACCCACAGGCCAATCTGCATCGTCCGCCAACCGATTTTCTTCGACCGGATCGACGTAAATGGGCAATGATCAAGATCCATCAAGGAAAAACTCAAAATGGACGAGAAAAAACCAAAGTTGGTCGAGGAAAACTCGATTTCTCGGCCCCCGGGTAATGTTTTCCTCGTACCTAAGGAATGCTGTCTACCCACAGGCCAAACGGCATCGTCCGGCAACCGATTTTTTTGACCGGATCGACGTAAATGGGCAATGATCGAGATCCATCGAGGAAAAAATCAAAACAGACGAGAAAAAACCAAAGTTGGTCGAGGAAAACTCGATTTCATGGTCCCCGGGTAATGTTTTCCTCGTACCGAACGAATGTTGTCCACCCACAGGCCATTCCGCATCGTTCAGCAAACGATTTTCTTTGACCGGATCGACGTAAATGGGAATTGATCAAGATCCATCGAGGAAAAAATCAAAACGGACGAGAAAAAACCAAAGTTGGTCGAGGAAAACTCGATTTCTTGGCCCTTATTTAATGTTTTCCTCGTACCGAAGGAATGTTGTCTACCCATAGGCCATTTCACATCGTCCGGCAACCGATTTTCTTCGACCGGATCGACGTAAATGGGCAATGATCGAGATCCATCGAGGAAAAAATCGAAACAGACGAGAAAAAAATAAAGTTGGTCAAGGAAAACTCGATTTCTCGGCCCCCGGGTAATATTTTCCTTGTACCATAAGAATGCTGTCTACCCACAGGCCAATCCGCATCGTCCGGCAACTGATTTTCTTTGATCGGATCGACGTAAATGGGCAATGATCGAGATCCATTGAGGAAAAAATCAAAACGGACGAGAAAAACCAAAAGTTGGTCGAGGAAAACTCGATTTCTCGGCCCCCGGGTAATGTTTTCCTCGTACCGAAGGAATGGTGTCTGCCCACAGGTCATTCCGCTTCGTTCGGCAACCGATTTTCTTTGATCGGATCGACGTAAATGGGCAATTATTGAGATCCATCGAGGAAAAAATCAAAACGGACGAGAAAAACCCAAAGTCGGTCGAGGAAAACTCGATTTTTCGGCCCCCGGGTAATGTTTTCATCATACCGAAGGAATACTGTCTACCCACAGGCCATTTCGCATCGTTCGACGACTGATTTTCTTCGACCGGATCGACGTAAATGGGCAATGATCGAGATCCATCGAGGAAAAAATTAAAACGGACGAGAAAAAACCAAAGTTGGTCGAGGAAAAATTGATTTCTCGGCCCCCGGGTAATGTTTTCGTCGTACCGAAGGAATACTGTCTACCCACAGGCCAATCCGCATCGTCTGGCAACCGAATTTCTTCGACCGAATCGACAAAAATCGGCAATGATCGAGATCCATCAAGGAAAAAATCAAAACGGACAAGAAAAAACCAAAGTTGGTCGAGGAAAACTCTATTTCTCGGCCCCCGGGTAATGTTTTCCTCGTACCTAAGGAATGTTGTCTACCCACAGGCCAATCTGCATCGTCCGCCAACCGATTTTCTTCGACCGGATCGACGTAAATGGGCAATGATCAAGATCCATCAAGGAAAAACTCAAAATGGACGAGAAAAAACCAAAGTTGGTCGAGGAAAACTCGATTTCTCGGCCCCCGGGTAATGTTTTCCTCGTACCTAAGGAATGCTGTCTACCCACAGGCCAAACGGCATCGTCCGGCAACCGATTTTTTTGACCGGATCGACGTAAATGGGCAATGATCGAGATCCATCGAGGAAAAAATCAAAACAGACGAGAAAAAACCAAAGTTGGTCAAGGAAAACTCGATTTCATGGTCCCCGGGTAATGTTTTCCTCGTACCGAACGAATGTTGTCCACCCACAGGCCATTCCGCATCGTTCAGCAAACAATTTTCTTTGACCGGATCGACGTAAATGGGAATTGATCAAGATCCATCGAGGAAAAAATCAAAACGGACGAGAAAAAACCAAAGTTGGTCGAGGAAAACTCGATTTCTTGGCCCTTATTTAATGTTTTCCTCGTACCGAAGGAATGTTGTCTACCCATAGGCCATTTCACATCGTCCGGCAACCGATTTTCTTCGACCGGATCGATGTAAATGGGCAATGATTGAGATCCATCGAGGAAAAAATCGAAACGGATGAGAAAAAAATAAAGTTGGTCGAGGAAAACTCGATTTCTCGGCCCCCGGGTAATATTTTCCTTGTACCATAAGAATGCTGTCTACCCACAGGCCAATCCGCATCGTCCGGCAACTGATTTTCTTTGATCGGATCGACGTAAATGGGCAATGATCGAGATCCATCGAGGAAAAAATCAAACGGACGAGAAAAACCCAAAGTTGGTCGATGAAAACTCGAATTCCAGGCCCCCGGGTAATGTTTTCGTCGTACCGAAGGAATACTGTCTACCCACAGGCCAATCCGCATCGTCCGGCAACCGATTTTCTTTGATCGGATCGACGTAATTGGGCAATGATCGAGATCCATCGATTAAAAAATCAAAACGGACGAGAAAAACCCAAAGTTGGTCGAGGAAAACCCGATTTCTAGGCCCCCGGGTAATATTTTCGTTGTACGGAAGGAATAATGTCTACCCACAGGCCATTCCGCATCGTTCGACGACCGATTCTCTTCGACCGGATCGACGTAAATGGGCAATGATCGAGATCCATCGAGGAAAAAATCAAAACAGACGAGAGAAAACCAAAGTTGGTCGAGGACAACTCGATTTCTCGGCCCCTGGATAATGTTTTCCTCGTACCGAAGGAATGGTGTCTGCCCACAGGTCATTCCGCATCATTCGGCAACCGATTTTCTTTGATCGTATCGACGTAAATGGGAAATGATTGAGATCCATCGAGGAAAAAATCAAAACGGACGAGAAAAACCCAAAGTTGGTCGAGGAAAACTAGATTTCTCGGCCCCCGGGTAATGTTTTCGTCGTACCGAAGGAATACTGTCTACCCACAGGCCATTTCGCATCGTTCGACGACCGATTTTCTTCGACCGGATCGACGTAAATGGGCAATGATCGAGATCCATCGAGGAAAAAATTAAAACGGACGAGAAAAAACCAAAGTTGGTCGAGGAAAACTTGATTTCTAAGCCCCCGGGTAATGTTTTCGTCGTACCGAAGGAATACTGTCTACCCACAGGCCAATCCGCATCGTCTGGCAACCGAATTTCTTCGACCGAATCGACAAAAATCGGCAATGATCGAGATCCATCAAGGAAAAAATCAAAACGGACAAGAAAAAACCAAAGTTGGTCGAGGAAAACTCTATTTCTCGGCCCCCGGGTTATGTTTTCCTCGTACCGAAGGAATGTTGTCTACCCACAGGCCAATCTGCATCGTCCGCCAACCGATTTTCTTAGACCGGATCGACGTAAATGGGCAATGATCAAGATCCATCAAGGAAAAACTCGAAATGGATGAGAAAAAACCAAAGTTGGTCGAGGAAAACTCGATTTCTCGGCCCCCGGGTAATGTTTTTCTCGTACCTAAGGAATTCTGTCTACCCACAGGCCAAACGGCATCGTCCGGCAACCGATTTTTTTTGACCGGATCGACGTAAATGGGCAATGATCGAGATCCATCGAGGAAAAAATCAAAACGGACGAGAAAAACCCAAAGGTTTCGAGGAAAACTCGATTTCTTGGTCCCCGGGTAATGTTTTCCTCGTACCGAACGAATATTGTCCACCCACAGGCCATTCCGCATCGTTCAGCAAACGATTTTCTTTGACCGGATCGACGTAAATGGGAATTGATCAAGATCCATCGAGGAAAAAATCAAAACGGACGAGAAAAAACCAAAGTTGGTCGAGAAAAACTCGATTTCTTGGCCCTTAGCTAATGTTTTCCTCGTACCGAAGGAATGCTGTCTACCCATAGGCCATTTCACATCGTCCGGCAACCGATTTTCTTCGACCGGATCGACGTAAATGGGCAATGATTGAGATCCATCGAGGAAAAAATCGAAACGGATGAGAAAAAAATAAAGTTGGTCGAGGAAAACTCGATTTCTCGGCCCCCGGGTAATATTTTCCTTGTACCATAAGAATGCTGTCTACCCACAGGCCAATCCGCATCGTCCGGCAACTGATTTTCTTTGATCGGATCGACGTAAATGGGCAATGATCGAGATCAATCGAGGAAAAAATCAAAACGGACGAGAAAAACCCAAAGTTGGTCGAGGAAAACTCGATTTCTCGGCCCCCGGGTAATGTTTTCCTCGTACCGAAGGAATGCATTCTATCCACTGGCCATTCCGCATCGTCCGACAACGATTTTCTTCGACTAAATCGACGTAAATGGGCAATGATCAAGATCCATCGAGGAAAAACAAGAAACAGACGAGAAAAAACCAAAGTTGGTCGAGGAAAACTCGATTTCTCGGCCCCCGGGTAATGTTTTCCTCGTACCGAAGGAATGCTGTCCACCCACAGGCCATTCCGCATCGTCCAGCAACCGATTTTCTTCGACCGGATCGACGTCAATGGGCAATAATCGCGATCCATCGGGGAAAAAATCGAAACGGACGAGAAAAAACCAAAGTTGGTCGAGGAAAACTCGATTTCTCGGCCCCCGGGTAATGTTTTCCCCGTACCGAAGGAATGATGTCTATCCACAGGCCATTCCGCATCGTCCGACAACCAATTTTATTCAACGGAATCGACATAAATGGGCAATGATGGAGATCCATCGAGGAAAAAATCAAAACAGACGAGAAAAAACCAAAGTTGGTCGAGGAAAACTTGATTTCTCGGCCCCCGGGTAATGTTTTTTTCGTACCGAAGGAATGCTGTCTATCCACAGGCCATTCCGCATCGTCCGACAACGATTTTCTTCGATCGGATCGACGTAAATGGGCAATGATCAAGATCCATCGAGGAAAAACTTGAATCAGACGAGAAAAAACCAAAGTTGGTCGAGGAAAACTCGATTTCTCGGCCCCCGGGTAATGTTTTCTTCGTACCGAAGGAATGCTGTCTATCCACAGGCCATTCCGCATCGTCCGACAACGATTTTCTTCGACCAAATCGACGTAAATGGGCAATGATCAAGATCCATCGAGGAAAAACTAGAAACAGACGAGAAAAAACCAAAGTTGGTCGAGGAAAACTCGATTTCTCGGCCCCCGGGTATTGTTTTCCTCGTACTGAAGGAATGCTGTCCACCCACAGGCCATTCCGCATCGTCCAGCAACCAATTTTCTTCGATCGTATTGATGTAAATGGGAATTGATCGAGATCCATCGAGGAAAAAATCAAAACAGACGAGAAAAAATTAAAGTTGGTCGAGGAAAACTCGATTTCTCGGCCCCCGGGTAATGTTTTCCCTGTACCGAAGGAATGCTGTCTATCCACAGGCCATTCCGCATCGTCCGACAACAGATTTTCTTCGACCGGATCGACGTAAATGGGCAATGAACAAGATCCATCAAGGAAAAACTCGGAATGGACGAGAAAAAACCAAAGTTGGTCGAGGAAAACTCGATTTTTCGGCCCCTAGGTAATGTTTTCCTCGTACCGAAGGAATGCTGTCTACCCACAGGCCTATCCCCATCATCTGGCAACCAATTTTCTTCGACTGGATCGACGTAAATGGGCAATGATCGAGATCCATCGAGAAAAATATCAAAACGGACGAGTAAAACCCAAAGTTGGTCGAGGAAAACTCGATTTCTCTGCCCCTGGGTAATGTTTTCCTCGTACCGAAGGAATGCTGTCTATCCACAGGCCATTCCGCATCGTCCGACAACCGATTTTCTTCAACCGGATCGACGTAAATGGGCAATGATCAAGATCAATCGAGGAAAAACTCAAAATGGACGAGAAAAAACCAAAGTTGGTCGAGGAAAACTCGATTTCTCGGCCCCCGGGTAATATTTTCCTCGTACCATAAGAATGCTGTCTACCCACAGGCCAATCCGCATCGTCCGGCAACCGATTTTCTTTGATCGGATCGACGTAAATGGGCAATAATCAAGATCAATCGAGGAAAAAATCAAAACGGACGAGAAAACCTAAAGTTAGTCGAGGAAAACTCGTTTTCTAGGCCCCCGGGTAATGTTTTCGTCGTACCGAAGGAATATTGTCTACCCACAGGCCATTCCGCATCGTTCGACAACCGATTTTTTTCGACCGGATCGACGTCAATGGGCAATGATCGAGATCTGTCGGGGAAAAAATCGAAACGCACGAGAAAAAACCAAAGTTGGTCGAGGAAAACTCGATTTCTCGGCCCCCGGGTAATGTTTTCCTTGTACCGAAGGAATGGTGTCTACCCACAGGCCATTCCGCATCGTCCGGCAAACGATTTTCTTTGATCGGATCGAAGTAAATGGGCAATGATCGAGATCTATCGAGGAATAAATAAAAACGGACGAGAAAAAACCAAAGTTGGTCGAGGAAAACTCGATTTCTCGGCCCCCGGGTAATGTTTTCCTCGTACCGAAGGAATGCTGTCTACCCACAAGCCATTCCGCATTGTCCGGCAACCGATTTTCTTTGATCGGATTGAAGTAAATGGGCAATGATCGAGATCCATCGAGGAAAAAATTAAAACGGACGAGAAAAAACCAAAGTTGGTCGAGGAAAACTCGATTTCTCGGCCCCCGAGTAATGTTTTCCTCGTACCGAAGGAATGTTGTCTACCCACAGGCCAATCCGCATCGTCCGCCAACCGATTTTCTTCGACCGGATCGACGTAAATGGGCAATGATCGAGATCCATCGAGGAAAAAATCAAAACGGACGAGAAAAACCCAAAGTTGGTCGAGGAATACTCGATTTCTCGTCCCCCGGGTAATGTTTTCGTCGTACCGAAGGAATGGTGTCTACCCACAGGCCAATCCGCATCGTCCGGCAACTGATTTTCTTTGATCGGATCGAAGTAAATGGGCAATGATCGAGATCCATCGAGGAAAAAATCAAAACGGATGAGAAAAACCCAAAGTTGGTCGAGGAATACTCGATTTCTCGTCCCCCGGGTAATGTTTTCGTCGTACCATAAGAATTTTGTCTACCCACAGGCCATTCCGCATCGTTCGACAACCGATTTTCTTCGACCGGATCGACGTCAATGGGCAATGATCGAGATCCATCGGTGAAAAAATCGAAACAGACGAGAAAAAAACAAATTTAGTCGAGGAATACTCGATTTCTCGGCCCCCGGGTAATGTTTTCCTTGTACCGAAGGAATGGTATCTGCCCATAGCCATTCCGCATCGTCCGGCAACCGATTTTCTTTGATCGGATCGAAGTAAATGGGCAATGATCGAGATCCATCGAGGAAAAAATTAAAACCGACGAGAAAAACCCAAAGTTGGTCGAGGAAAACTCTATTTCTCGGCCCCTGGATAATGTTTTCCTCGTACCGAAGGAATGCTGTCTATCCAAAGGCCATTCCGCATCGTCCGACAACCGATTTTCTTCAACCGGATCGACGTAAATGGGCAATGATCAAGATCCATCGAGGAAAAACTCGAAATGGACGAGAAAAAACCAAAGTTGGTCGAGGATAACTCGATTTCTCGGCCCCCGGGTAATATTTTCCTCGTACCATAAGAACGCTGTCTACCCACAGGCCAATCCGCATCGTTCGACAACCGATTTTCTTCGACCGGATCGATGTCAATGGGCAATGATCGAGATCCATCGGCGAAAAAATCGAAACGGACGAGAAAAAACCAAAGTTGGTCGAGGAAAACTCGATTTCTCGGCCCCCTAGTAATGTTTTCTTCGTACCGAAGGAATGGTGTCTGTCCACAGGCCATTCCGCATCGTCCGGCAACCGATTTTCTTTGATCGGATCGAAGTAAATGGGCAATGATCGAGATCCATCGAGGAAAAATTTAAAACCGACGAGAAAAAACCAAAGTTGGTCGAGGAAAACTCGATTTCTCGGCCCCCGGGAAATGTTTTCGTCGTACCGAAGGAATACTGTCTACCCACAAGCCATTCCGCATCGTTCGACGACTGATTTTCTTCGACCGGATCGACGAAAATGGGCAATGATCGAGATACATCGAGGAAAAAATCAAAACGGACAAGAAAACACCAAAGTTGGTCGAGGAAAACTCAATTTCTCGGCCCCCGGGTAATGTTTTCCTCATACCGAAGGATTGTTTTCTACCCACAGGCCAGTCCGCATCGTTCGGCAACCGATTTTCTTCGACTGGATCTACGTAAATGGGCAATGATCGAGATCCATCGAGGAAAAAATTAAAACAGACGAGAAAAAATCAAAGTTAGTCGAGGAAAACTCGATTTCTCGGCCCCCGGGTAATGTTTTCCTCTTACCGAAGGAATACTGTCTATCCACAGGCCATTCCGCATCGTTCAACAACCGATTTTCTTCGACCGGATCGACGTAAATGGGCAATGATCGAGATCCATCAAGGAAAAAAGCA
Source organism: Lepidium didymum (assembly GCA_963920545.1). Taxonomy (NCBI): domain Eukaryota; kingdom Viridiplantae; phylum Streptophyta; class Magnoliopsida; order Brassicales; family Brassicaceae; genus Lepidium; species Lepidium didymum. The sequence continues at coordinate 10,073,452 of OY986981.1, read as the reverse complement.
AAACAGACGAGAAAAAACCAAAGTTGGTCGAGGAAAACTCGATTTCTCGGTTCCTGGGTAATGTTTTCCTCGTACCGAAGGAATGTTTTCTACCCACAGGCCAGTCCGCATCGTTCGGCAACCGATTTTCTTCGATCGGATCGACGTAAATGGGCAATGATCGAGATCCATCGAGGAAAAAATCAAAACAGACGAGAAAAAACCAAAGTTGGTCGAGGAAAACTCGACTTCTCTGCCCCCGGGTAATGTTTTCCTCGTACCGAAGGAATGCTGTCTATCCACAGGCCATTCCGCATCGTCAGACAACTGATTTTCTTCGACCAAATCGACGTAAATGGGCAATGATCAAGATCCATCGAGGAAAAACAAGAAACAGACGAGAAAAAACCAAAGTTGGTCGAGGAAAACTCGATTTCTCGGCCCCCGGGTAATGTTTTCCTCGTACCGAAGGAATGCTGTCCACCCACAGGCCATTCCGCATCGTCCAGCAACCGATTTTCTTCGACCGGATCGACGTCAATGGGCAATAATCGCGATCCATCGGGGAAAAAATCGAAACGGACGAGAAAAAACCAAAGTTGGTCGAGGAAAACTCGATTTCTCGGCCCCCGGGTAATGTTTTCCCCGTACCGAAGGAATGATGTCTATCCACAGGCCATTCCGCATCGTCCGACAACCAATTTTATTCAACGGAATCGACATAAATGGGCAATGATGGAGATCCATCGAGGAAAAAATCAAAACAGACGAGAAAAAACCAAAGTTGGTCGAGGAAAACTTGATTTCTCGGCCCCCGGGTAATGTTTTCTTCGTACCGAAGGAATGCTGTCTATCCACAGGCCATTCTGCATCGTCCGACAACGATTTTCTTCGATCGGATCGACGTAAATGGGCAATGATCAAGATCCATCGAGGAAAAACTTGAATCAGACGAGAAAAAACCAAAGTTGGTCGAGGAAAACTCGATTTCTCGGCCCCCGGGTAATGTTTTCTTCGTACCGAAGGAATGCTGTCTATCCACAGGCCATTCCGCATCGTCCGACAACGATTTTCTTCGACCAAATCGACGTAAATGGGCAATGATCAAGATCCATCGAGGAAAAACTAGAAACAGACGAGAAAAAACCAAAGTTGGTCGAGGAAAACTCGATTTCTCGGCCCCCGGGTAATGTTTTCCTCGTACTGAAGGAATGCTGTCCACCCACAGGCCATTCCGCATCGTCCAGCAACAATTTTTTCTTCGATCGTATTGATGTAAATGGGAATTGATCGAGATCCATCGAGGAAAAAATCAAAACAGACGAGAAAAAATTAAAGTTGGTCGAGGAAAACTCGATTTCTCGGCCCCCGGGTAATGTTTTCCCTGTACCGAAGGAATGCTGTCTATCCACAGGCCATTCCGCATCGTCCGACAACAGATTTTCTTCGACCGGATCGACGTAAATGGGCAATGAACAAGATCACTCAAGGAAAAACTCGGAATGGACGAGAAAAAACCAAAGTTGGTCGAGAAAAACTCGATTTTTCGGCCCCTAGGTAATGTTTTCCTCATACCGAAGGAATGCTGTCTACCCACAGGCCTATCCCCATCATCCGGCAACCAATTTTCTTCGATTGGATCGACGTAAATGGGCAATGATCGAGATCCATCGAGAAAAAAATCAAAACGGACGAGTAAAACCCAAAGTTGGTCGAGGAAAACTCGATTTCTCTGCCCCTGGGTAATGTTTTCCTCGTACCGAAGGAATGCTGTCTATCCACAGGCCATTCCGCATCGTCCGACAACCAATTTTCTTCAACCGGATCGACGTAAATGGGCAATGATCAAGATCCATCGAGGAAAAACTCAAAATGGACGAGAAAAAACCAAAGTTGGTCGAGGAAAACTCTATTTCTCGGCCCCCGGGTAATATTTTTCTCGTACTATAAGAATTTTGTCTACCCACTGGCCAATCTGCATCGTCCTGCAACCGATTTTTTTGGATCGGATCGACGTAAATGGGCAATGATCGAGATCCATCGAGGAAAAAATCAAAACGGACGAGAAAACCCCAAAGTTGGTAGAGGAAAACTCGATTTCTAGGCCCCGGGTAATGTTTTCGTCGTACCGAAGGAATACTGTCTACCCACAGGCCAATCCCCATCGTCCGGCAACCGATTTTCTTTGATCGGATCGACGTAAATGGGCAATGATCGAGATCCATCGAGGAAAAAATCAAAACGGACGAGAAAAACCTAAAGTTGGTCGAGGAAAACTCGTTTTCTAGGCCACCTGGTAATGTTTTCGTCGTACCGAAGGAATACTGTCTACCCACAGACAATTCCGCATCGTTCGACAACCGATTTTCTTCGACCGGATCGACGTCAATGGGCAATGATCGAGATCCATCGAGAACAAAATTAAAATGGACGAGAAAAAACCAAAGTTGGTCGAGGAAAACTCGATTTCTCGGCCCCCGGGTAATGTTTTCCTCGTACCGAAGGAATGCTGTCTATCCACAGGCCATTCTGCATCGTCCGACAACCAATTTTATTCGACCGAATCGACGTAAATGGGCAATGATGGAGATCTATCGAGGAAAAAATCAAAACAGACGAGAAAAAACAAAAGTTGGTCGAGGAAAACTCTATTTTTCGGCCCCCGGGTAATGTTTTCCTCGTACCGAAGGAATGCTGTCTATCCACAGGCCATTCCGCATCGTCCGACAACCGATTTTCTTCGACCGGATCGATGTAAATGGGCAATGATCAAGATCCATCGAGGAAAAACTCGAAATAGACGAGAAAAAACCAAAGTTGGTCGAGGAAAACTCGATTTCTCGGACCCCGTGTAACATTTTCCTCGTACCAAAGGAATGCTGTCCACCCACAGGCCATTCCGCATCGTCCAGCAACTGATTTTCTTCGACCGGATCGATGTAAATGGGAATTGATCGAGATCCATCGAGGAAAAAATCAAAACAGACGAGAAAAAACCAAAGTTGGTCGAGGAAAACTCGACTTCTCGGCCCCCGGGTAATGTTTTCCTCGTACCGAAGGAATGCTGTCTATCCACAGGCCATTCCGCATCGTCAGACAACTGATTTTCTTCGACCAAATCGACGTAAATGGGCAATGATCAAGATCCATCGAGGAAAAACAAGAAACAGACGAGAAAAAACCAAAGTTGGTCGAGGAAAACTCGATTTCTCGGCCCCCGGGTAATGTTTTCCTCGTACCGAAGGAATGCTGTCCACCCACAGGCCATTCCGCATCGTCCAGCAACCGATTTTCTTCGACCGGATCGACGTCAATGGGCAATAATCGCGATCCATCGGGGAAAAAATCGAAACGGACGAGAAAAAACCAAAGTTGGTCGAGGAAAACTCGATTTCTCGGCCCCCGGGTAATGTTTTCCCCGTACCGAAGGAATGATGTCTATCCACAGGCCATTCCGCATCGTCCGACAACCAATTTTATTCAACGGAATCGACATAAATGGGCAATGATGGAGATCCATCGAGGAAAAAATCAAAACAGACGAGAAAAAACCAAAGTTGGTCGAGGAAAACTTGATTTCTCGGCCCCCGGGTAATGTTTTCTTCGTACCGAAGGAATGCTGTCTATCCACAGGCCATTCCGCATCGTCCGACAACGATTTTCTTCGATCGGATCGACGTAAATGGGCAATGATCAAGATCCATCGAGGAAAAACTTGAATCAGACGAGAAAAAACCAAAGTTGGTCGAGGAAAACTCGATTTCTCGGCCCCCGGGTAATGTTTTCTTCGTACCGAAGGAATGCTGTCTATCCACAGGCCATTCCGCATCGTCCGACAACGATTTTCTTCGACCAAATCGACGTAAATGGGCAATGATCAAGATCCATCGAGGAAAAACTAGAAACAGACGAGAAAAAACCAAAGTTGGTCGAGGAAAACTCGATTTCTCGGCCCCCGGGTAATGTTTTCCTCGTACTGAAGGAATGCTGTCCACCCACAGGCCATTCCGCATCGTCCAGCAACAATTTTTTCTTCGATCGTATTGATGTAAATGGGAATTGATCGAGATCCATCGAGGAAAAAATCAAAACAGACGAGAAAAAATTAAAGTTGGTCGAGGAAAACTCGATTTCTCGGCCCCCGGGTAATGTTTTCCCTGTACCGAAGGAATGCTGTCTATCCACAGGCCATTCCGCATCGTCCGACAACAGATTTTCTTCGACCGGATCGACGTAAATGGGCAATGAACAAGATCACTCAAGGAAAAACTCGGAATGGACGAGAAAAAACCAAAGTTGGTCGAGAAAAACTCGATTTTTCGGCCCCTAGGTAATGTTTTCCTCATACCGAAGGAATGCTGTCTACCCACAGGCCTATCCCCATCATCCGGCAACCAATTTTCTTCGATTGGATCGACGTAAATGGGCAATGATCGAGATCCATCGAGAAAAAAATCAAAACGGACGAGTAAAACCCAAAGTTGGTCGAGGAAAACTCGATTTCTCTGCCCCTGGGTAATGTTTTCCTCGTACCGAAGGAATGCTGTCTATCCACAGGCCATTCCGCATCGTCCGACAACCAATTTTCTTCAACCGGATCGACGTAAATGGGCAATGATCAAGATCCATCGAGGAAAAACTCAAAATGGACGAGAAAAAACCAAAGTTGGTCGAGGAAAACTCTATTTCTCGGCCCCCGGGTAATATTTTTCTCGTACTATAAGAATTTTGTCTACCCACTGGCCAATCTGCATCGTCCTGCAACCGATTTTTTTGGATCGGATCGACGTAAATGGGCAATGATCGAGATCCATCGAGGAAAAAATCAAAACGGACGAGAAAACCCCAAAGTTGGTAGAGGAAAACTCGATTTCTAGGCCCCGGGTAATGTTTTCGTCGTACCGAAGGAATACTGTCTACCCACAGGCCAATCCCCATCGTCCGGCAACCGATTTTCTTTGATCGGATCGACGTAAATGGGCAATGATCGAGATCCATCGAGGAAAAAATCAAAACGGACGAGAAAAACCTAAAGTTGGTCAAGGAAAACTCGTTTTCTAGGCCACCTGGTAATGTTTTCGTCGTACCGAAGGAATACTGTCTACCCACAGACAATTCCGCATCGTTCGACAACCGATTTTCTTCGACCGGATCGACGTCAATGGGCAATGATCGAGATCCATCGAGAACAAAATTAAAATGGACGAGAAAAAACCAAAGTTGGTCAAGGAAAACTCGATTTCTCGGCCCCCGGGTAATGTTTTCCTCGTACCGAAGGAATGCTGTCTATCCACAGGCCATTCTGCATCGTCCGACAACCAATTTTATTCGACCGAATCGACGTAAATGGGCAATGATGGAGATCTATCGAGGAAAAAATCAAAACAGACGAGAAAAAACAAAAGTTGGTCGAGGAAAACTCTATTTCTCGGCCCCCGGGTAATGTTTTCCTCGTACCGAAGGAATGCTGTCTATCCACAGGCCATTCCGCATCGTCCGACAACCGATTTTCTTTGACCGGATCGATGTAAATGGGCAATGATCAAGATCCATCGAGGAAAAACTCGAAATAGACGAGAAAAAACCAAAGTTGGTCGAGGAAAACTCGATTTCTCGGACCCCGTGTAACATTTTCCTCGTACCAAAGGAATGCTGTCCACCCACAGGCCATTCCGCATCGTCCAGCAACTGATTTTCTTCGACCGGATCGATGTAAATGGGAATTGATCGAGATCCATCGAGGAAAAAATCAAAACAGACGAGAAAAAACCAAAGTTGGTCGAGGAAAACTCGACTTCTCGGCCCCCGGGTAATGTTTTCCTCGTACCGAAGGAATGCTGTCTATCCACAGGCCATTCCGCATCGTCAGACAACTGATTTTCTTCGACCAAATCGACGTAAATGGGCAATGATCAAGATCCATCGAGGAAAAACAAGAAACAGACGAGAAAAAACCAAAGTTGGTCGAGGAAAACTCGATTTCTCGGCCCCCGGGTAATGTTTTCCTCGTACCGAAGGAATGCTGTCCACCCACAGGCCATTCCGCATCGTCCAGCAACCGATTTTCTTCGACCGGATCGACGTCAATGGGCAATAATCGCGATCCATCGGGGAAAAAATCGAAACGGACGAGAAAAAACCAAAGTTGGTCGAGGAAAACTCGATTTCTCGGCCCCCGGGTAATGTTTTCCCCGTACCGAAGGAATGATGTCTATCCACAGGCCATTCCGCATCGTCCGACAACCAATTTTATTCAACGGAATCGACATAAATGGGCAATGATGGAGATCCATCGAGGAAAAAATCAAAACAGACGAGAAAAAACCAAAGTTGGTCGAGGAAAACTTGATTTCTCGGCCCCCGGGTAATGTTTTCTTCGTACCGAAGGAATGCTGTCTATCCACAGGCCATTCCGCATCGTCCGACAACGATTTTCTTCGATCGGATCGACGTAAATGGGCAATGATCAAGATCCATCGAGGAAAAACTTGAATCAGACGAGAAAAAACCAAAGTTGGTCGAGGAAAACTCGATTTCTCGGCCCCCGGGTAATGTTTTCTTCGTACCGAAGGAATGCTGTCTATCCACAGGCCATTCCGCATCGTCCGACAACGATTTTCTTCGACCAAATCGACGTAAATGGGCAATGATCAAGATCCATCGAGGAAAAACTAGAAACAGACGAGAAAAAACCAAAGTTGGTCGAGGAAAACTCGATTTCTCGGCCCCCGGGTAATGTTTTCCTCGTACTGAAGGAATGCTGTCCACCCACAGGCCATTCGGCATCGTCCAGCAACCAATTTTCTTCGATCGTATTGATGTAAATGGGAATTGATCGAGATCCATCGAGGAAAAAATCAAAACAGACGAGAAAAAATTTAAGTTGGTCGAGGAAAACTCGATTTCTCGGCCCCCGGGTAATGTTTTCCCTGTACCGAAGGAATGCTGTCTATCCACAGGCCATTCCGCATCGTCCGACAACCGATTTTCTTCGACCGGATCGACGTAAATGGGCAATGAACAAGATCCATCAAGGAAAAACTCGGAATGGACGAGAAAAAACCAAAGTTGGTCGAGGAAAACTCGATTTTTCGGCCCTAGGTAATGTTTTCCTCGTACCGAAGGAATGCTGTCTACCCACAGGCCTATCCCCATCATCCGGCAACCAATTTTCTTCGACTGGATCGACGTAAATGGGCAATGATCGAGATCCATCTAGAAAAATATCAAAACGGACGAGTAAAACCCAAAGTTGGTCGAGGAAAACTCGATTTCTCTGCCCCTGGGTAATGTTTTCCTCGTACCGAAGGAATGCTGTCTATCCACAGGCCATTCCGCATCGTCCGACAACCGATTTTCTTCAACCGGATCGACGTAAATGGGCAATGATCAAGATCCATCGAGGAAAAACTCAAAATGGACGAGAAAAAACCAAAGTTGGTCGAGGAAAACTCGATTTCTCGGCCCCCGGGTAATATTTTCCTCGTACCATAAGAATGTTGTCTACCCACAGGCCAATCCGCATCGTCCGGCAACCGATTTTCTTTGATCGGATCGACGTAAATGGGCAATAATCAAGATCAATCGAGGAAAAAATCAAAACGGACGAGAAAACCTAAAGTTAGTCGAGGAAAACTCGTTTTCTAGGCCCCCGGGTAATGTTTTCGTCGTACCGAAGGAATATTGTCTACCCACAGACCATTCCGCATCGTTCGACAACCGATTTTCTTCGACCGGATCGACGTCAATGGGCAATGATCGAGATCTGTCGGGGAAAAAATCGAAACGCACGAGAAAAAACCAAAGTTGGTCGAGGAAAACTCGATTTCTCGGCCCCCGGGTAATGTTTTCCTTGTACCGAAGGAATGGTGTCTACCCACAGGCCATTCCGCATCGTCCGGCAAACGATTTTCTTTGATCGGATCGAAGTAAATGGGCAATGATCGAGATCCATCGAGGAATAAATCAAAACGGACGAGAAAAAACCAAAGTTGGTCGAGGAAAACTCGATTTCTCGGCCCCCGGGTAATGTTTTCCTCGTACCGAAAGAATGCTGTCTGCCCACAAGCCATTCCGCATTGTCCGGCAACCGATTTTCTTTGATCGGATTGAAATAAATGGGCAATGATCGAGATCCATCGAGGAAAAAATTAAAACGGACGAGAAAAAACCAAAGTTGGTCAAGGAAAACTCGATTTCTCGGCCCCCGAGTAATGTTTTCCTCGTACCGAAGGAATGTTGTCTACCCACAGGCCAATCCGCATCGTCCGCCAACCGATTTTCTTCGACCGGATCGACGTAAATGGGCAATGATCGAGATCCATCGAGGAAAAAATCAAAACGGACGAGAAAAACCCAAAGTTGGTCGAGGAATACTCGATTTCTCGTCCCCCGGGTAATGTTTTCGTCGTACCGAAGGAATGGTGTCTACCCACAGGCCATTCCGCATCGTCCGGCAACCGATTTTCTTTGATCGGATCGAAGTAAATGGGCAATGATCGAGATCCATCGAGGAAAAAATCAAAACGGACGAGAAAAACCCAAAGTTGGTCGAGGAATACTCGATTTCTCGTCCCCCGGGTAATGTTTTCGTCGTACCATAAGAATTTTGTCTACCCACAGGCCATTCCGCATCGTTCGACAACCGATTTTCTTCGACCGGATCGACGTCAATGGGCAATGATCGAGATCCATCGGTGAAAAAATCGAAATAGACGAGAAAAAACCAAAGTTAGTCGAGGAATACTCGATTTCTCGGCCCCCGGGTAATGTTTTCCTCGTACCGAAGGAATGGTGTCTGCCCACAGGCCATTCCGCATCGTCCGGCAACCGATTTTCTTTGATCGGATCGAAGTAAATGGGCAATGATCGAGATCCATCGAGGAAAAAATTAAAACCGACGAGAAAAAACCAAAGTTGGTCGAGGAAAACTCGATTTCTAGGCCCCCAGGTAATGTTTTCGTCGTACCGAAGGAATACTGTCTACCCACATGCCATTCCGCATCGTTCGACGACTGATTTTCTTCGACCGGATCGACGAAAATGGGCAATAATCGAGATCCATCGAGGAAAAAATCAAAACGGACAAGAAAAAACCAAAGTTGGTCGAGGAAAACTCAATTTCTCGGTCCCCGGGTAATGTTTTCCTCGTACAGAAGGAATGCTGTCTACCCACAGGCCAATCCCCATCATCCGGCAACCGATTTTCTTCGACTGGATCGACGTAAATGGGCAATGATCGAGATCCATCGAGAAAAAAATCAAAACGGACGAGAAAAACCCAAAGTTGGTCGAGGAAAACTCGATTTCTCGGCCCCTGGGTAATGTTTTCCTCGTACCGAAGGAATGCTGTCTATCCAAAGGCCATTCCGCATCGTCCGACAACCGATTTTCTTCAACCGGATCGACGTAAATGGGCAATGATCAAGATCCATCGAGGAAAAACTCGAAATGGACGAGAAAAAACCAAAGTTGGTCGAGGATAACTCGATTTCTCGGCCCCCGGGTAATATTTTCCTCGTACCATAAGAACGCTGTCTACCCACAGGCCAATCCGCATCGTTCGACAACCGATTTTCTTTGACCGGATCGATGTCAATGGGCAATGATCGAGATCCATCGGCGAAAAAATCGAAACAGACGAGAAAAAACCAAAGTTGGTCGAGGAAAACTCGATTTCTCGGCCCCCTGGTAATGTTTTCTTCGTACCGAAGGAATGGTGTCTGCCCACAGGCCATTCCGCATCGTCCGGCAACCGATTTTCTTTGATCGGATCGAAGTAAATGGGCAATGATCGAGATCCATCGAGGAAAAATTTAAAACCGACGAGAAAAAACCAAAGTTGGTCGAGGAAAACTCGATTTCTCGGCCCCCGGGAAATGTTTTCGTCGTACCGAAGGAATACTGTCTATCCACAAGCCATTCCGCATCGTTCGACGACTGATTTTCTTCGACCGGATCGACGAAAATGGGCAATGATCGAGATACATCGAGGAAAAAATCAAAACAGACAAGAAAAAACCAAAGTTGGTCGAGGAAAACTCAATTTCTCGGCCCCCGGGTAATGTTTTCCTCATACCGAAGGATTGTTTTCTACCCACAGGCAAGTCCGCATCGTTCGGCAACCGATTTTCTTCGACTGGATCTACGTAAATGGGCAATGATCGAGATCCATCGAGGAAAAAATTAAAACGGACGAGAAAAAATCAAAGTTAGTCGAGGAAAACTCGATTTCTCGGCCCCCGGGTAATGTTTTCCTCTTACCGAAGGAATACTGTCTATCCACAGGCCATTCCGCATCGTTCAACAACCGATTTTCTTCGACCGGATCGACGTAAATGGGCAATGATCGAGATCCATCAAGGAAAAAAGCAAAACAGACGAGAAAAAACCAAAGTTGGTCGAGGAAAACTCGATTTCTCGGTTCCTGGGTAATGTTTTCCTCGTACCGAAGGAATGTTTTCTACCCACAGGCCAGTCCGCATCGTTCGGCAACTGATTTTCTTCGATCGGATCGACGTAAATGGGCAATGATCGAGATCCATCAAGGAAAAAATCAAAACAGACGAGAAAAAACCAAAGTTGGTCGAGGAAAACTTGATTTCTCGGCCCCCGGGTAATGTTTTCTTCGTACCGAAGGAATGCTGTCTATCCACAGGCCATTCCGCATCGTCCGACAACGATTTTCTTCGATCGGATCGACGTAAATGGGCAATGATCAAGATCCATCGAGGAAAAACTTGAATCAGACGAGAAAAAACCAAAGTTGGTCGAGGAAAACTCGATTTCTCGGCCCCCGGGTAATGTTTTCTTCGTACCGAAGGAATGCTGTCTATCCACAGGCCATTCCGCATCGTCCGACAACGATTTTCTTCGACCAAATCGACGTAAATGGGCAATGATCAAGATCCATCGAGGAAAAACTAGAAACAGACGAGAAAAAACCAAAGTTGGTCGAGGAAAACTCGATTTCTCGGCCCCCGGGTAATGTTTTCCTCGTACTAAAGGAATGCTGTCCACCCACAGGCCATTCCGCATCGTCCAGCAACCAATTTTCTTCGATCGTATTGATGTAAATGGGAATTGATCAAGATCCATCGAGGAAAAAATCAAAACAAACGAGAAAAAATTAAAGTTGGTCGAGGAAAACTCGATTTCTCGTCCCCCGGGTAATGTTTTCCCTGTACCGAAGGAATGCTGTCTATCCACAGGCCATTCCGCATCGTCCGACAACCGATTTTCTTCGACCGGATCGACGTCAATGGGCAATAATCGCGATCCATCGGGGAAAAAATCGAAACGGACGAGAAAAAACCAAAGTTGGTCGAGGAAAACTCGATTTCTCGGCCCCCGGGTAATGTTTTCCCCGTACCGAAGGAATGATGTCTATCCACAGGCCATTCCGCATCGTCCGACAACCAATTTTATTCAACGGAATCGACATAAATGGGCAATGATGGAGATCCATCGAGGAAAAAATCAAAACAGACGAGAAAAAACCAAAGTTGGTCGAGGAAAACTTGATTTCTCGGCCCCCGGGTAATGTTTTCTTCGTACCGAAGGAATGCTGTCTATCCACAGGCCATTCCGCATCGTCCGACAACGATTTTCTTCGATCGGATCGACGTAAATGGGCAATGATCAAGATCCATCGAGGAAAAACTTGAATCAGACGAGAAAAAACCAAAGTTGGTCGAGGAAAACTCGATTTCTCGGCCCCCGGGTAATGTTTTCTTCGTACCGAAGGAATGCTGTCTATCCACAGGCCATTCCGCATCGTCCGACAACGATTTTCTTCGACCAAATCGACGTAAATGGGCAATGATCAAGATCCATCGAGGAAAAACTAGAAACAGACGAGAAAAAACCAAAGTTGGTCGAGGAAAACTCGATTTCTCGGCCCCCGGGTAATGTTTTCCTCGTACTGAAGGAATGCTGTCCACCCACAGGCCATTCGGCATCGTCCAGCAACCAATTTTCTTCGATCGTATTGATGTAAATGGGAATTGATCGAGATCCATCGAGGAAAAAATCAAAACAGACGAGAAAAAATTTAAGTTGGTCGAGGAAAACTCGATTTCTCGGCCCCCGGGTAATGTTTTCCCTGTACCGAAGGAATGCTGTCTATCCACAGGCCATTCCGCATCGTCCGACAACCGATTTTCTTCGACCGGATCGACGTAAATGGGCAATGAACAAGATCCATCAAGGAAAAACTCGGAATGGACGAGAAAAAACCAAAGTTGGTCGAGGAAAACTCGATTTTTCGGCCCTAGGTAATGTTTTCCTCGTACCGAAGGAATGCTGTCTACCCACAGGCCTATCCCCATCATCCGGCAACCAATTTTCTTCGACTGGATCGACGTAAATGGGCAATGATCGAGATCCATCTAGAAAAATATCAAAACGGACGAGTAAAACCCAAAGTTGGTCGAGGAAAACTCGATTTCTCTGCCCCTGGGTAATGTTTTCCTCGTACCGAAGGAATGCTGTCTATCCACAGGCCATTCCGCATCGTCCGACAACCGATTTTCTTCAACCGGATCGACGTAAATGGGCAATGATCAAGATCCATCGAGGAAAAACTCAAAATGGACGAGAAAAAACCAAAGTTGGTCGAGGAAAACTCGATTTCTCGGCCCCCGGGTAATATTTTCCTCGTACCATAAGAATGTTGTCTACCCACAGGCCAATCCGCATCGTCCGGCAACCGATTTTCTTTGATCGGATCGACGTAAATGGGCAATAATCAAGATCAATCGAGGAAAAAATCAAAACGGACGAGAAAACCTAAAGTTAGTCGAGGAAAACTCGTTTTCTAGGCCCCCGGGTAATGTTTTCGTCGTACCGAAGGAATATTGTCTACCCACAGACCATTCCGCATCGTTCGACAACCGATTTTCTTCGACCGGATCGACGTCAATGGGCAATGATCGAGATCTGTCGGGGAAAAAATCGAAACGCACGAGAAAAAACCAAAGTTGGTCGAGGAAAACTCGATTTCTCGGCCCCCGGGTAATGTTTTCCTTGTACCGAAGGAATGGTGTCTACCCACAGGCCATTCCGCATCGTCCGGCAAACGATTTTCTTTGATCGGATCGAAGTAAATGGGCAATGATCGAGATCCATCGAGGAATAAATCAAAACGGACGAGAAAAAACCAAAGTTGGTCGAGGAAAACTCGATTTCTCGGCCCCCGGGTAATGTTTTCCTCGTACCGAAAGAATGCTGTCTGCCCACAAGCCATTCCGCATTGTCCGGCAACCGATTTTCTTTGATCGGATTGAAATAAATGGGCAATGATCGAGATCCATCGAGGAAAAAATTAAAACGGACGAGAAAAAACCAAAGTTGGTCAAGGAAAACTCGATTTCTCGGCCCCCGAGTAATGTTTTCCTCGTACCGAAGGAATGTTGTCTACCCACAGGCCAATCCGCATCGTCCGCCAACCGATTTTCTTCGACCGGATCGACGTAAATGGGCAATGATCGAGATCCATCGAGGAAAAAATCAAAACGGACGAGAAAAACCCAAAGTTGGTCGAGGAATACTCGATTTCTCGTCCCCCGGGTAATGTTTTCGTCGTACCGAAGGAATGGTGTCTACCCACAGGCCATTCCGCATCGTCCGGCAACCGATTTTCTTTGATCGGATCGAAGTAAATGGGCAATGATCGAGATCCATCGAGGAAAAAATCAAAACGGACGAGAAAAACCCAAAGTTGGTCGAGGAATACTCGATTTCTCGTCCCCCGGGTAATGTTTTCGTCGTACCATAAGAATTTTGTCTACCCACAGGCCATTCCGCATCGTTCGACAACCGATTTTCTTCGACCGGATCGACGTCAATGGGCAATGATCGAGATCCATCGGTGAAAAAATCGAAATAGACGAGAAAAAACCAAAGTTAGTCGAGGAATACTCGATTTCTCGGCCCCCGGGTAATGTTTTCCTCGTACCGAAGGAATGGTGTCTGCCCACAGGCCATTCCGCATCGTCCGGCAACCGATTTTCTTTGATCGGATCGAAGTAAATGGGCAATGATCGAGATCCATCGAGGAAAAAATTAAAACCGACGAGAAAAAACCAAAGTTGGTCGAGGAAAACTCGATTTCTAGGCCCCCAGGTAATGTTTTCGTCGTACCGAAGGAATACTGTCTACCCACATGCCATTCCGCATCGTTCGACGACTGATTTTCTTCGACCGGATCGACGAAAATGGGCAATAATCGAGATCCATCGAGGAAAAAATCAAAACGGACAAGAAAAAACCAAAGTTGGTCGAGGAAAACTCAATTTCTCGGTCCCCGGGTAATGTTTTCCTCGTACAGAAGGAATGCTGTCTACCCACAGGCCAATCCCCATCATCCGGCAACCGATTTTCTTCGACTGGATCGACGTAAATGGGCAATGATCGAGATCCATCGAGAAAAAAATCAAAACGGACGAGAAAAACCCAAAGTTGGTCGAGGAAAACTCGATTTCTCGGCCCCTGGGTAATGTTTTCCTCGTACCGAAGGAATGCTGTCTATCCAAAGGCCATTCCGCATCGTCCGACAACCGATTTTCTTCAACCGGATCGACGTAAATGGGCAATGATCAAGATCCATCGAGGAAAAACTCGAAATGGACGAGAAAAAACCAAAGTTGGTCGAGGATAACTCGATTTCTCGGCCCCCGGGTAATATTTTCCTCGTACCATAAGAACGCTGTCTACCCACAGGCCAATCCGCATCGTTCGACAACCGATTTTCTTTGACCGGATCGATGTCAATGGGCAATGATCGAGATCCATCGGCGAAAAAATCGAAACAGACGAGAAAAAACCAAAGTTGGTCTAGGAAAACTCGATTTCTCGGCCCCCTGGTAATGTTTTCTTCGTACCGAAGGAATGGTGTCTGCCCACAGGCCATTCCGCATCGTCCGGCAACCGATTTTCTTTGATCGGATCGAAGTAAATGGGCAATGATCGAGATCCATCGAGGAAAAATTTAAAACCGACGAGAAAAAACCAAAGTTGGTCGAGGAAAACTCGATTTCTCGGCCCCCGGGAAATGTTTTCGTCGTACCGAAGGAATACTGTCTATCCACAAGCCATTCCGCATCGTTCGACGACTGATTTTCTTCGACCGGATCGACGAAAATGGGCAATGATCGAGATACATCGAGGAAAAAATCAAAACAGACAAGAAAAAACCAAAGTTGGTCGAGGAAAACTCAATTTCTCGGCCCCCGGGTAATGTTTTCCTCATACCGAAGGATTGTTTTCTACCCACAGGCAAGTCCGCATCGTTCGGCAACCGATTTTCTTCGACTGGATCTACGTAAATGGGCAATGATCGAGATCCATCGAGGAAAAAATTAAAACGGACGAGAAAAAATCAAAGTTAGTCGAGGAAAACTCGATTTCTCGGCCCCCGGGTAATGTTTTCCTCTTACCGAAGGAATACTGTCTATCCACAGGCCATTCCGCATCGTTCAACAACCGATTTTCTTCGACCGGATCGACGTAAATGGGCAATGATCGAGATCCATCAAGGAAAAAAGCAAAACAGACGAGAAAAAACCAAAGTTGGTCGAGGAAAACTCGATTTCTCGGTTCCTGGGTAATGTTTTCCTCGTACCGAAGGAATGTTTTCTACCCACAGGCCAGTCCGCATCGTTCGGCAACTGATTTTCTTCGATCGGATCGACGTAAATGGGCAATGATCGAGATCCATCAAGGAAAAAATCAAAACAGACGAGAAAAAACCAAAGTTGGTCGAGGAAAACTTGATTTCTCGGCCCCCGGGTAATGTTTTCTTCGTACCGAAGGAATGCTGTCTATCCACAGGCCATTCCGCATCGTCCGACAACGATTTTCTTCGATCGGATCGACGTAAATGGGCAATGATCAAGATCCATCGAGGAAAAACTTGAATCAGACGAGAAAAAACCAAAGTTGGTCGAGGAAAACTCGATTTCTCGGCCCCCGGGTAATGTTTTCTTCGTACCGAAGGAATGCTGTCTATCCACAGGCCATTCCGCATCGTCCGACAACGATTTTCTTCGACCAAATCGACGTAAATGGGCAATGATCAAGATCCATCGAGGAAAAACTAGAAACAGACGAGAAAAAACCAAAGTTGGTCGAGGAAAACTCGATTTCTCGGCCCCCGGGTAATGTTTTCCTCGTACTAAAGGAATGCTGTCCACCCACAGGCCATTCCGCATCGTCCAGCAACCAATTTTCTTCGATCGTATTGATGTAAATGGGAATTGATCAAGATCCATCGAGGAAAAAATCAAAACAAACGAGAAAAAATTAAAGTTGGTCGAGGAAAACTCGATTTCTCGTCCCCCGGGTAATGTTTTCCCTGTACCGAAGGAATGCTGTCTATCCACAGGCCATTCCGCATCGTCCGACAACAGATTTTCTTCGACCGGATCGACGTAAATGGGCAATGAACAAGATCACTCAAGGAAAAACTCGGAATGGACGAGAAAAAACCAAAGTTGGTCGAGAAAAACTCGATTTTTCGGCCCCTAGGTAATGTTTTCCTCGTACCGAAGGAATGCTGTCTACCCACAGGCCTATCCCCATCATCCGGCAACCAATTTTCTTCGACTGGATCGACGTAAATGGGCAATGATCGAGATCCATCGAGAAAAAAATCAAAACGGACGAGTAAAACCCAAAGTTGGTCGAGGAAAACTCGATTTCTCTGCCCCTGGGTAATGTTTTCCTCGTACCGAAGGAATGCTGTCTATCCACAGGCCATTCCGCATCGTCCGACAACCGATTTTCTTCAACCGGATCGACGTAAATGGGCAATGATCAAGATCCATCGAGGAAAAACTCGAAATGGACGAGAAAAAACCAAAGTTGTTCGAGGAAAACTCGATTTCTCGGCCCCCGGGTAATATTTTCCTCGTACCATAAGAATGCTGTCTACCCACAGGCCAATCCGCATCGTCCGGCAACCGATTTTCTTTGATCGGATCGACGTAAATGGGCAATAATCGAGATCAATCGAGGAAAAAATCAAAACAGACGAGAAAACCTAAAGTTAGTCGAGGAAAACTCGTTTTCTAGGCCCCCGGGTAATGTTTTCATCGTACCGAAGGAATATTGTCTACCCACAGGCCATTCCGCATCGTTCGACAACCGATTTTCTTTGACCGGATCGACGTCAATGGGCAATGATCGAGATCTGTCGGGGAAAAAATCGAAACGCACGAGAAAAAACCAAAGTTGGTCGAGGAAAACTCGATTTCTCGGCCCCCGGGTAATGTTTTCCTTGTACCGAAGGAATGGTGTCTACCCACAGGCCATTCCGCATCGTCCGGCAAACGATTTTCTTTGATCGGATCGAAGTAAATGGGCAATGATCGAGATCCATCGAGGAATAAATCAAAACGGACGAGAAAAAATCAAAGTTGGTCGAGGAAAACTCGATTTCTCGGCCCCCGGGTAATGTTTTCCTCGTACCGAAGGAATGCTGTCTGCCCACAAGCCATTCCGCATTGTCCGGCAACCGATTTTCTTTGATCGGATCGAAGTAAATGGGCAATGATCGAGATCCATCGAGGAAAAAATTAAAACGGACGAGAAAAAACCAAAGTTGGTCGAGGAAAACTCGATTTCTCGGCCCCCAAGTAATGTTTTCCTCGTACCGAAGGAATGTTGTCTACCCACATGCCAATCCGCATCGTCCGCCAACCGATTTTCTTCGACCGGATCGACGTAAATGGGCAATGATCGAGATCCATCGAGGAAAAAATCAAAACGGACGAGAAAAACCCAAAGTTGGTCGAGGAATACTCGATTTCTCGTCCCCCGGGTAATGTTTTCATCGTACCGAAGGAATGGTGTCTACCCACAGGCCATTCCGCATCGTCCGGCAACCGATTTTCTTTGATCGGATCAAAGTAAATGGGCAATGATCAAGATCCATCGAGGAAAAACTCGAAATGGACGAGAAAAAACCAAAGTTGGTCGAGGATAACTCGATTTCTCGGCCCCCGGGTAATATTTTCCTCGTACCATAAGAACGCTGTCTACCCACAGGCCAATCCGCATCGATCGACAACCGATTTTCTTCGACCGGATCGATGTCAATGGGCAATGATCGAGATCTATCGGCGAAAAAATCGAAACGGACGAGAAAAAACCAAAGTTGGTCGAGGAAAACTTGATTTCTCGGCCCATTGGTAATGTTTTCCTCGTACAGAAGGAATGGTGTCTGCCCACAGGCCATTCCGCATCGTCCGGCAACCGATTTTCTTTGATCGGATCGAAGTAAATGGGCAATGATCGAGATCCATCGAGGAAAAATTTAAAACCGACGAGAAAAAACCAAAGTTGGTCGAGGAAAACTCGATTTCTCGGCCCCCGGGAAATGTTTTCGTCAAACCGAAGGAATACTGTCTACCCACAAGCCATTCCGCATCGTTCGACGACTGATTTTCTTCGACCGGATCGACGAAAATGGGCAATGATCGAGATACATCGAGGAAAAAATCAAAACGGACAAGAAAAAACCAAAGTTGGTCGAGGAAAACTCAATTTCTCGGCCCCCGGGTAATGTTTTCCTCATACCGAAGGATTGTTTTCTACCCACAGGCCAGTCCGCATCGTTCGGCAACCGATTTTCTTCGACTGGATCTACGTAAATGGGCAATGATCGAGATCCATCGAGGAAAAAATTAAAACGGACGAGAAAAAATCAAAGTTAGTCGAGGAAAACTCGATTTCTCGGCCCCCGGGTAATGTTTTCCTCTTACCGAAGGAATACTGTCTATCCACAGGCCATTCCGCATCGTTCAACAACCGATTTTCTTCGACCGGATCGACGTAAATGGGCAATGATCGAGATCCATCGAGGAAAAAATTAAAACCGACGAGAAAAAACCAAAGTTGGTCGAGGAAAACTCGATTTCTCAGCCCCAAGGTAATGTTTTCGTCGTACCGAAGGAATACTGCCTACCCACAGGCCATTCCGCATCGTTCGACGACTGATTTTCTTTGACCGGATTGACGAAAATGGGCAATGATCGAGATCCATCGAGGAAAAAATCAAAACGGACAAGAAAAAACCAAAGTTGGTCGAGGAAAACTCAATTTCTCGGCCCCCGGGTAATGTTTTCCTCGTACCAAAGGAATGTTATCTACCCACAGACCAATCCGCATCGTCCGGCAACCGATTTTCTTCGACTGGATCGACGTAAATGGGCAATGATCGAGATCCATCGAGGAAAAAATCAAAACGGACGAGAAAAACTCAAAGTTGGTCAAGGAAAACTCAATTTCTCGGCCCCCGGGTAATGTTTTCCTCGTACCGAAGGAATGCTGTCTATCCACAGGCCATTCCACATCGTCCGACAACCGATTTTCTTCGACTAGATCGACGTAAATGGGCAATGATCGAGATCAATCGAGGAAAAAATCAAAACAGACGAGAAAAAATTAAAGTTGGTGGAGGAAAACTCGATTTCTCGGCCCCCGGGTAATGTTTTCCTCGTACCGAAGGAATGCATTCTATCCACAGGCCATTCCGCATCGTCCGACAACCAATTTTATTCGACCGAATCGACGTAAATGGGCAATGATGGAGATCCATCGGGGAAAAAATCAAAACAGACGAGAAAAAACCAAAGTTGGTCGAGGAAAACTCGATTTTTCGGCCCCCGGGTAATGTTTTCCTCGTACCGAAGGAATGCTGTCTATCCCTAGGCCATTCCGCATCATCCGACAACCGATTTTCTTCGACCGGATCGACATAAATGGGCAATGATCAAGATCCATCGAGGAAAAACTCGAAATAGACGAGAAAAAACCAAAGTTGGTCGAGGAAAACTCGATTTCTCGGCCCCCGGGTAATATTTTCCTCATACCGAAGGAATGCTGTCCACCCACAGGCCATTCCGCATCATCCAGCAACCGATTTTCTTTGATCGGATCGACGAAAATGGGAAATGATCGAGATCCATCGAGGAAAAAATCAAAACGGACAAGAAAAAACCAAAGTTGGTCGAGGAAAACTCAATTTCTCGGCCCCCGGGTAATGTTTTCTTCGTACCGAAGGAATGTTGTCTACCCACAGGCCAATCCGCATCGTCCCCAACCGATTTTCTTCGACCGGATCGACGTAAATGGGCAATGATCGAGATCCATCGAGGAAAAAATAAAAACAGACGAGAAAAACCCAAAGTTGGTCGAGGAAAACTCGATTTCTCGTCCCCCGGGTAATGTTTTCGTCATACCGAAGGAATACTGTCTACCCACAGGCCAATCCGCATCGTCCGGCAACCGATTTTCTTTGATCGGATCGACATAAATGGGCAATGATCGAGATCCATCGAGGAAAAAATCAAAACGGACGAGAAAAACCCAAAGTTGGTCGAGGAATACTCGATTTCTCGTCCCCCGGGTAATGTTTTCGTCATACCGAAGGAATACTATCTACCCACAGGCAAATCCGCATCGTCCGGCAACCGATTTTCTTTGATCGGATCGACATAAATGGGCAATGATCGAGATCCATCGAGGAAAAAATCAAAACGGAGGAGAAAAATCTAAAGTTGGTCGAGGAAAACTCGTTTTCTAGGCCCCCGGGTAATATTTTCGTCGTACCAAAGGAATACTGTCTACCCACAGGCCATTCCGCATCTTTCGACAACCGATTTTCTTCGACCGGATCGACGTCAATGGGCAATGATCGAGATCCATCGGGGAAAAAATCAAAACGGACAAGAAAATACCAAAGTTGGTCGAGGAAAACTTGATTTCTCGGCCCCCGTGTAATGTTTTCCTCGTACCGAAGGAATGGTGTCTGCCCACAGGCCATTCCGCATCGTCCGGGAACCGATTTTCTTTGATCGGATCGAAGTAAATGGGCAATGATCGAGATCCATCGAGGAAAAATTTAAAACCGACGAGAAAAAACCAAAGTTGGTCGAGGAAAACTCGATTTCTCGGCCCCCGGGTAATGTTTTCGTCGTACCGAAGGAATACTCTCTACCCACAAGCCATTCCGCATCGTTCGACGACTGATTTTCTTCGACTGGATCGACGTAAATGGGCAATGATCGAGATACATCGAGGAAAAAATCAAAACGGACAAGAAAAAACCAAAGTTGGTCGAGGAAAACTCAATTTCTCGACCCCTGGGTAATGTTTTCCTCATACCGAAGGATTGTTTTCTACCCACAGGCCAGTCCGCATCGTTCGGCAACCGATTTTTTTCGACTGGATCTACGTAAATGGGCAATGATCGAGATCCATCGAGGAAAAAATTAAAACGGACGAGAAAAAACCAAAGTTAGTCGAGGAAAACCCGATTTCTCGGCCCCCGGGTAATGTTTTCCTCGTACCGAAGGAATACTGTCTATCCACAGGCCATTCCGCATCGTTCAACAACCGATTTTCTTCGACCGGATCGACGTAAATGGGCAATGATCGAGATCCATCAAGGAAAAAATCAAAACAGACGAGAAAAAACCAAAGTTGGTCGAGGAAAACTCGATTTCTCGGTTCCTGGGTAATGTTTTCCTCGTACCGAAGGAATGTTTTCTACCCACAGGCCAGTCCGCATTGTTCGGCAACCGATTTTCTTCGACTAGATCTACGTAAATGGGCTATGATCGAGATCCATCGAGGAAAAAATTAAAACGGACGAGAAAAAACCAATGTTGGTCGAGGTAAACTCGATTTCTCGGTCCCCGGGTAATATTTTCCTCGTACCAAAGGAATAATGTCCACCCACCGGCCATTCCCTGTCGTCCAGCAACCGATTTTCTTCTATGTGATCGATGTAAATAGGAAATGATCGAGATCCATCGAGGAAAAAATCAAACAGACGAGAAAAAACCAAAGTTGGTCGAGGAAAACTCGATTTCTCGGCCCCCGGGTAATGTTTTCCCCGTACCGAAGGAATGCTGTCTATCCACAGGCCATTCCGCATCGTCCGACAAGCGATTTTCTTCGACCGGATCGACGTACTTAGGCAATGATCAAGCACCATCGAGGAAAAACTTGAAATGGACGAGAAAAAATCAAAGTTGGTCAAGGAAAACTCGATTTCTCGGCCCCCGGGTAATGTTTTCCTCGTACCGAAGGAATGCTGTCTACCCACAGGCCAATCCGCATCATCCAGCAACCGATTTTCTTCGACTGGATCGACGTAAATGGGCAATGATCGAGATCCATCGAGGAATAAATCAAAACGGACGAGAAAAAACCAAAGTTGGTCGAGGAAAACTCGATTTCTCGGCCCCCGGGTAATGTTTTCCTCGTACCGAAGGAATGCTGTCTGCCCACAGGCCATTCCGCATCGTCCGGCAACCGATTTTCTTTGATCGGATCGAAGTTAATGGGCAATGATCGAGATCCATCGAGGAAAAAATTAAAACGGACGAGAAAAAACCAAAGTTGGTCGAGGAAAACTCGATTTCTCAACCCCAAGTAATGTTTTCCTCGTACCGAAGGAATGTTGTCTACCCACAGGCCAATCCGCATCATCCGCCAACCGATTTTCTTCGACCGGATCAACGTAAATGGGCAATGATCGAGATCCATCGAGGAAAAAATCAAAACGGACGAGAAAAACCCAAAGTTGGTCGAGGAATACACGATTTCTCGTCCCCCGGGTAATGTTTTCGTCGTACCGAAGGAATACTGTCTACCCACAGGCCAATCCGCATCGTCCGGCAACTGATTTTCTTCGACTGGATCGACGTAAATGGGCAATGATCAAGATCCATCGAGGAAAAACTCGAAATGAACGAGAAAAAACCAAAGTTCGTTGAGGAAAACTCAATTTCTCGGCCCCCGGTTAATATTTTTCTCGTACCATAAGAATGCTGTCTACCCACAGGCCAATCCGCATCATCCGGCAACCGATTTTCTTCGACCGGATCGACGTAAATGGGCAATGATGGAGATCCATCGGGGAAAAAATCAAAACAGACGAGAAAAAATTAAAGTTGGTCGAGGAAAACTCGATTTCTCGGCCCCCGGGTAATGTTTTCCTCGTACCGAAGGAATGCATTCTATCCACAGGCCATTCCGCATCGTCCGACAACCAATTTTATTCGACCGAATCGACGTAAATGGGCAATGATGGAGATCCATCGGAGAAAAAATCAAAACAGACGAGAAAAAACCGAAGTTGGTCGAGGAAAACTCGATTTCTCGGCCCCCGGGTAATGTTTTCCTCGTACCGAAGGAATGCTATCTATCCACAACCCATTCCGCATCGTCCGACAACCAATTTTCTTCGACCGGATCGACATAAATGGGCAATGATCAAGATCCATCGAGGAAAAACTCGAAACAGACGAGAAAAAACCAAAGTTGGTCGAGGAAAACTCGATTTCTCGGCCCCCGGGTAATGTTTTCCTCGTACAGAAGGAATGCTGTCCACCCACAAGCCATTCCGCATCACCCAGCAACCGATTTTCTTCGATCGGATCGACGAAAATGGGAAATGATCGAGATCCATTGAGGAAAAAATCAAAACGGACAAGAAAAAAAACCAAAGTTGGTCGAGGAAAACTCGATTTCTCGGCCCCCGGGTAATGTTTTCCTCGTACCGAAGGAATGTTGTCTACCCACAGGCCAATCCGCATCGTCCGCCAACCGATTTTTTTCGACCGGATCGACGGAAATGGGCAATGATCGAGATCAATCGAGGAAAAAATCAAAACGGACGAGAAAATCCCAAAGTTGGTCGAGGAATACTCGATTTCTCGTCCCCCGGGTAATGTTTTCGTCGTACCGAAGGAATACTGTCTACCCACAGGCCATTCCGTGTCGTCCAGCAACCGATTTTCTTCTATGTGATCGATGTAAATGGGAATTGATCGAGATCCATCGAGGAAAAAATCAAAACAGACGAGAAAAAACCAAAGTTGGTCGAGGAAAACTCGATTTCTCGGCCCCCGGGTAATGTTTTCCTCGTACCGAAGGAATGCATTATATCCACAGGCCATTCTGCATCGTTCGACAACCGATTTTCTTCGACCGGATCGACGTAAATGGGCAATCATCAAGATCCATCGAGGAAAAACTCGAAATGGACGAGAAAAAACCAAAGTTGGTCGAGGAAAACTCGATTTTTTGGCCCCCGGGTAATGTTTTCCTCGTACCAAAGGAATGCTGTCTACCCACAGGCCAATCCCCATCATCCGGCAACCTATTTTCTTCGACTGGATCGACGTAAATGCGCAATGATCGAGATCCATCTAGGAAAAAATCAAAATGGACGAGAAAAACCCAAAGTTGGTCGAGAAAACTCGATTGCTCGGCCCCCGGGTAATGTTTTCCTCGTAACGAAGGAATGCTGTCTATCCACAGGCCATTCCACATCGTCCGACAACCGATTTTCTTCCACTGGATCGACGTAAATGGGCAATAATCAAGATCCATCGAGGCTCGAAATGGACGAGAAAAAACCAGAGTTGGTCGAGGAAAACTCGATTTCTCGGCCCCCGGGTAATGTTTTTCTCGTACCGAAGGAATGTTGTCTACCCACAGGCCAATCTGCATCATCCGGCAACCGATTTTCTTCGACCGGATCGACGTTAATGGGCAATGATGGAGATCCATCGAGGAAAAAATCAAAACAGACGAGAAAAATACAAAGTTGGTCGAGGAAAACTCGATTTTTTGGCCCCCGGGTAATGTTTTCCTTGTACCGAAGGAATGCTGTCCACCCACGGGCCATTCCGGATCGTCCAGCAACCGATTTTCTTCGATCGGATCGATGTAAATGGGAATTGTTCGAGGAAAAAATCAAAACAGACGAGAAAAAACCAAAGTTGGTCGAGGAAAACTCGATTTCTCGGCCCCGAGTAATGTTTTCCTCGTACCGAAGGAATGCTATCTATCCACAACCCATTCCGCATCATCCGACAACCGATTTTCTTCGAATGGATCAACGTAAATGGGCAATGATCAAGATCCATTGAGGAAAAACTCGAAACGGACGAGAAAAACCCAAAGTTGGTCGAGGAAAACTCGATTTCTCGGCCCCCGGGTAATGTTTCCCTCGTACCGAACGAATGCTGTCCACCCACAGGCCATTCCGCATCGTTCAGCAAACAATTTTCTTTGACCAGATCGACGTAAATGGGAATTGATCAAGTTCCATCGAGGAAAAAATCAAAACGGACGAGAAAAACCTAAAGTTGGTCTAGGAAAACTCGTTTTCTAGGCCCCCGGGTAATATTTTCGTCGTACCGAAGGAATACAGTCTACCCACAGGCCATTCCGCATCGTTCGACAACCGATTTTCTTCGACCGGATCGACGTCAATGGGCAAGGATCGAGATCCATCGGGGAAAAAATCGAAACGGACGAGAAAAAACCAAAGTTGGTCTAGGAAAACTCGATTTCTCAGCCCCCGGGTAATGTTTTCCTCGTACCGAAGGAATGGTGTCTGCCCACAGGCCATTCCGCATCGTCCGACAACCGATTTTCTTTGATCGGATCAAAGTAAATGGGCAATGATCGAGATCCATCGAGGAAAAAATTAAAACCGACGAGAAAAAACCAAAGTTGGTCGAGGAAAACTCGATTTCTCAGCCCCAAGGTAATGTTTTCGTCGTACCGAAGGAATACTGCCTACCCACAGGCCATTCCGCATCGTTCGACGACTGATTTTCTTTGACCGGATTGACGAAAATGGGCAATGATCGAGATCCATCGAGGAAAAAATCAAAACGGACAAGAAAAAACCAAAGTTGGTCGAGGAAAACTCAATTTCTCGGCCCCCGGGTAATGTTTTCCTCGTACCAAAGGAATGTTATCTACCCACAGACCAATCCGCATCGTCCGGCAACCGATTTTCTTCGACTGGATCGACGTAAATGGGCAATGATCGAGATCCATCGAGGAAAAAATCAAAACGGACGAGAAAAACTCAAAGTTGGTCAAGGAAAACTCAATTTCTCGGCCCCCGGGTAATGTTTTCCTCGTACCGAAGGAATGCTATCTATCCACAGGCCATTCCACATCGTCCGACAACCGATTTTCTTCGACTGGATCGACGTAAATGGGCAATGATCAAGATCCATCGAGGAAAAACTCGAAAAGGACGAGAAAAAACCAAAGTTGGTCGAGGAAAACTCGATTTCTCGGCCCCCGGTTAATATTTTTCTCGTACCATAAGAATGCTGTCTACCCACAGGCCAATCCGCATC
This sequence comes from Lepidium didymum, assembly GCA_963920545.1. Lineage (NCBI taxonomy): Eukaryota > Viridiplantae > Streptophyta > Magnoliopsida > Brassicales > Brassicaceae > Lepidium > Lepidium didymum. The sequence goes on along the minus strand of OY986981.1, from coordinate 10,047,290 downwards.
GTCCGGCAACCGATTTTCTTCGACCGGATCGACGTAAATGGGCAATGATCGAGATCCATCGAGGAATAAATCAAAACAGACGAGAAAAAACCAAAGTTGGTCAAGGAAAACTCGATTTCTCGGCCCCCGGGTAATGTTTTCCTCGTACCGAAGGAATGCTGTCCACCCACAGGCCATTGCGCATCGTCTAGCAACCCATTTTCTTCGATCGGATCGATGTAAATGGGAATTGATCGAGATCCATCGAGGAAAAAATCAAAACAGACGAGAAAAAATTAAAGTTGGTCGAGGAAAACTCGATTTCTCGGCCCCCGGGTAATGTTTTCCTCGTACCGAAGGAATGCATTCTATCCACAGGCCATTCCGCATCGTCCGACAACCAATTTTATTCGACCGAATCGACGTAAATGGGCAATGATGGAGATCCATCGGAGAAAAAATCAAAACAGACGAGAAAAAACCGAAGTTGGTCGAGGAAAACTCGATTTCTCGGCCCCCGGGTAATGTTTTCCTCGTACCGAAGGAATGCTATCTATCCACAACCCATTCCGCATCGTCCGACAACCAATTTTCTTCGACCGGATCGACATAAATGGGCAATGATCAAGATCCATCGAGGAAAAACTCGAAACAGACGAGAAAAAACCAAAGTTGGTCGAGGAAAACTCGATTTCTCGGCCCCCGGGTAATGTTTTCCTCGTACAGAAGGAATGCTGTCCACCCACAAGCCATTCCGCATCACCCAGCAACCGATTTTCTTTGATCGGATCGACGAAAATGGGAAATGATCGAGATCCATTGAGGAAAAAATCAAAACGGACAAGAAAAAAAACCAAAGTTGGTCGAGGAAAACTCGATTTCTCGGCCCCCGGGTAATGTTTTCCTCGTACCGAAGGAATGTTGTCTACCCACAGGCCAATCCGCATCGTCCGCCAACCGATTTTTTTCGACCGGATCGACGGAAATGGGCAATGATCGAGATCAATCGAGGAAAAAATCAAAACGGACGAGAAAATCCCAAAGTTGGTCGAGGAATACTCGATTTCTCGTCCCCCGGGTAATGTTTTCGTCGTACCGAAGGAATACTGTCTACCCACAGGCCATTCCGTGTCGTCCAGCAACCGATTTTCTTCTATGTGATCGATGTAAATGGGAATTGATCGAGATCCATCGAGGAAAAAATCAAAACAGACGAGAAAAAACCAAAGTTGGTCGAGGAAAACTCGATTTCTCGGCCCCCGGGTAATGTTTTCCTCGTACCGAAGGAATGCATTATATCCACAGGCCATTCTGCATCGTTCGACAACCGATTTTCTTCGACCGGATCGACGTAAATGGGCAATCATCAAGATCCATCGAGGAAAAACTCGAAATGGACGAGAAAAAACCAAAGTTGGTCGAGGAAAACTCGATTTTTTGGCCCCCGGGTAATGTTTTCCTCGTACCAAAGGAATGCTGTCTACCCACAGGCCAATCCCCATCATCCGGCAACCTATTTTCTTCGACTGGATCGACGTAAATGCGCAATGATCGAGATCCATCTAGGAAAAAATCAAAATGGACGAGAAAAACCCAAAGTTGGTCGAGAAAACTCGATTGCTCGGCCCCCGGGTAATGTTTTCCTCGTAACGAAGGAATGTTGTCTATCCACAGGCCATTCCACATCGTCCGACAACCGATTTTCTTCCACCGGATCGACGTAAATGGGCAATAATCAAGATCCATCGAGGCTCGAAATGGACGAGAAAAAACCAGAGTTGGTCGAGGAAAACTCGATTTCTCGGCCCCCGGGTAATGTTTTCCTCGTACCGAAGGAATGTTGTCTACCCACAGGCCAATCTGCATCATCCGGCAACCGATTTTCTTCGACCGGATCGACGTTAATGGGCAATGATGGAGATCCATCGAGGAAAAAATCAAAACAGACGAGAAAAATACAAAGTTGGTCGAGGAAAACTCGATTTTTTGGCCCCCGGGTAATGTTTTCCTCGTACCGAAGGAATGCTGTCCACCCACGGGCCATTCCGGATCGTCCAGCAACCGATTTTCTTCGATCGGATCGATGTAAATGGGAATTGTTCGAGGAAAAAATCAAAACAGACGAGAAAAAACCAAAGTTGGTCGAGGAAAACTCGATTTCTCGGCCCCGAGTAATGTTTTCCTCGTACCGAAGGAATGCTATCTATCCCCAACCCATTCTGCATCATCCGACAACCGATTTTCTTCGAATGGATCAACGTAAATGGGCAATGATCAAGATCCATTGAGGAAAAACTCGAAACGGACGAGAAAAACCCAAAGTTGGTCGAGGAAAACTCGATTTCTCGGCCCCCGGGTAATGTTTCCCTCGTACCGAACGAATGCTGTCCACCCACAGGCCATTCTGCATCGTTCAGCAAACAATTTTCTTTGACCAGATCGACGTAAATGGGAATTGATCAAGTTCCATCGAGGAAAAAATCAAAACGGACGAGAAAAACCTAAAGTTGGTCTAGGAAAACTCGTTTTCTAGGCCCCCGGGTAATATTTTCGTCGTACCGAAGGAATACTGTCTACCCACAGGCCATTCCGCATCGTTCGACAACCGATTTTCTTCGACCGGATCGACGTCAATGGGCAAGGATCGAGATCCATCGGGGAAAAAATCGAAACGGACGAGAAAAAACCAAAGTTGGTCTAGGAAAACTCAATTTCTCAGCCCCCGGGTAATGTTTTCCTCGTACCGAATGAATGGTGTCTGCCCACAGGCCATTCCGCATCGTCCGGCAACTGATTTTCTTTGATCGGATCGAAGTAAATGGGCAATGATCGAGATCCATCGAGGTAAAAATTAAAACCGACGAGAAAAAACCAAAGTTGGTCGAGGAAAACTCGATTTCTCAGCCCCAAGGTAATGTTTTCGTCGTACCGAAGGAATACTGCCTACCCACAGGCCATTCCGCATCGTTCGACGACTGATTTTCTTTGACCGGATTGACGAAAATGGGCAATGATCGAGATCCATCGAGGAAAAAATCAAAACGGACAAGAAAAAACCAAAGTTGGTCGAGGAAAACTCAATTTCTCGGCCCCCGGGTAATGTTTTCCTCGTACCAAAGGAATGTTATCTACCCACAGACCAATCCGCATCGTCCGGCAACCGATTTTCTTCGACTGGATCGACGTAAATGGGCAATGATCGAGATCCATCGAGGAAAAAATCAAAACGGACGAGAAAAACTCAAAGTTGGTCAAGGAAAACTCAATTTCTCGGCCCCCGGGTAATGTTTTCCTCGTACCGAAGGAATGCTATCTATCCACAGGCCATTCCACATCGTCCGACAACCGATTTTCTTCGACTGGATCGACGTAAATGGGCAATGATCAAGATCCATCGAGGAAAAACTCGAAAAGGACGAGAAAAAACCAAAGTTGGTCGAGGAAAACTCGATTTCTCGGCCCCCGGTTAATATTTTTCTCGTACCATAAGAATGCTGTCTACCCATAGGCCAATCCGCATCGTCCGGCAACCGATTTTCTTCGACCGGATCGACGTAAATGGGCAATGATCGAGATCCATCGAGGAATAAATCAAAACAGACGAGAAAAAACCAAAGTTGGTCAAGGAAAACTCGATTTCTCGGCCCCCGGGTAATGTTTTCCTCGTACCGAAGGAATGCTGTCCACCCACAGGCCATTGCGCATCGTCTAGCAACCCATTTTCTTCGATCGGATCGATGTAAATGGGAATTGATCGAGATCCATCGAGGAAAAAATCAAAACAGACGAGAAAAAATTAAAGTTGGTCGAGGAAAACTCGATTTCTCGGCCCCCGGGTAATGTTTTCCTCGTACCGAAGGAATGCATTCTATCCACAGGCCATTCCGCATCGTCCGACAACCAATTTTATTCGACCGAATCGACGTAAATGGGCAATGATGGAGATCCATCGGAGAAAAAATCAAAACAGACGAGAAAAAACCGAAGTTGGTCGAGGAAAACTCGATTTCTCGGCCCCCGGGTAATGTTTTCCTCGTACCGAAGGAATGCTATCTATCCACAACCCATTCCGCATCGTCCGACAACCAATTTTCTTCGACCGGATCGACATAAATGGGCAATGATCAAGATCCATCGAGGAAAAACTCGAAACAGACGAGAAAAAACCAAAGTTGGTCGAGGAAAACTCGATTTCTCGGCCCCCGGGTAATGTTTTCCTCGTACAGAAGGAATGCTGTCCACCCACAAGCCATTCCGCATCACCCAGCAACCGATTTTCTTCGATCGGATCGACGAAAATGGGAAATGATCGAGATCCATTGAGGAAAAAATCAAAACGGACAAGAAAAAAAACCAAAGTTGGTCGAGGAAAACTCGATTTCTCGGCCCCCGGGTAATGTTTTCCTCGTACCGAAGGAATGTTGTCTACCCACAGGCCAATCCGCATCGTCCGCCAACCGATTTTTTTCGACCGGATCGACGGAAATGGGCAATGATCGAGATCAATCGAGGAAAAAATCAAAACGGACGAGAAAATCCCAAAGTTGGTCGAGGAATACTCGATTTCTCGTCCCCCGGGTAATGTTTTCGTCGTACCGAAGGAATACTGTCTACCCACAGGCCATTCCGTGTCGTCCAGCAACCGATTTTCTTCTATGTGATCGATGTAAATGGGAATTGATCGAGATCCATCGAGGAAAAAATCAAAACAGACGAGAAAAAACCAAAGTTGGTCGAGGAAAACTCGATTTCTCGGCCCCCGGGTAATGTTTTCCTCGTACCGAAGGAATGCATTATATCCACAGGCCATTCTGCATCGTTCGACAACCGATTTTCTTCGACCGGATCGACGTAAATGGGCAATCATCAAGATCCATCGAGGAAAAACTCGAAATGGACGAGAAAAAACCGAAGTTGGTCGAGGAAAACTCGATTTTTCGGCCCCCGGGTAATGTTTTCCTCGTACCAAAGGAATGCTGTCTACCCACAGGCCAATCCCCATCATCCGGCAACCTATTTTCTTCGACCGGATCGACGTAAATGGGCAATGATCAAGATCCATCGAGGCTCGAAATGGACGAGAAAAAACCAAAGGTGGTCGAGGAAAACTCGATTTTTTGGCCCCCGGGTAATGTTTTCCCCGTACCGAAGGAATGCTGTCCACCGGGCCATTCCGGATCGTCCAGCAACCGATTTTCTTCGATCGGATCGATGTAAACGGGAATTGATCGAGGAAAAAATCAAAACAGACGAGAAAAAACCAAAGTTGGTCGAGGAAAACTCGATTTCTCGGCCCCGGGTAATGTTTTCCTCGTACCGAAGGAATGCTATCTATCAACAACCCATTCCGCATCGTCCGACAACCGATTTTCTTCGACCGGATCAACGTAAATGGTCAATGATCAAGATCCATCGAGGAAAAACTCGAAACGGACGAGAAAAACCCAAAGTTGGTCGAGGAAAACTCGATTTCTTGGCCCCTGGTAATGTTTCCCTCGTACCGAACGAATGCTGTCCACCCACAGGCCATTCCGCATCGTTCAGCAAACGATTTTCTTCGACCAGATCTACGTAAATGGGAATTGATCAAGATCCATCGAGGAAAAAATCAAAACGGACGAGAAAAACCTAAAGTTGGTCGAGGAAAACTCGTTTTCTAGGCCCCCGGGTAATGTTTTCCTCGTACCGAAGGAATGCTGTCTATCCACAGGCCATTCTGCATCGTCCGACAACCGATTTTCTTAGATTGGATTGACGTAAATGGGCAATGATCGAGATCCATCTGGGAAAAATTCAAAACGGACGAGAAAAAACCAAAGTTGGTCTAGGAAAACTCGATTTCTCAGCCCCCGGGTAATGTTTTCCTCGTACCGAAGGAATGGTGTCTGCCCACAGGCCATTCCGCATCATTCGACAACCGATTTTCTTCGACAGGATCGACGTAAATGGGCAATGATCAAAATCCATCGAGGAATAAATCAAAACAGACGAGAAAAAACCAAAGTTGGTCGAGGAAAACTCGATTTCTCGGCCCCCGGGTAATGTTTTCCTCGTACCGAAGGAATGCTGTCCACCCACAGGCCATTGCGCATCGTCTAGCAACCCATTTTCTTCGATCGGATCGATGTAAATGGGAATTGATCGAGATCCATCGAGGAAAAAATCAAAACAGACGAGAAAAAATTAAAGTTGGTCGAGGAAAACTCGATTTCTCGGCCCCCGGGTAATGTTTTCCTCGTACCGAAGGAATGCATTCTATCCACAGTCCATTCCGCATCGTCCGACAACCAATTTTATTCGACCGAATCGACGTAAATGGGCAATGATGGAGATCCATCGGAGAAAAAATCAAAACAGACGAGAAAAAACCGAAGTTGGTCGAGGAAAACTCGATTTCTCGGCCCCCGGGTAATGTTTTCCTCGTACCGAAGGAATGCTATCTATCCACAACCCATTCCGCATCGTCCGACAACCAATTTTCTTCGACCGGATCGACATAAATGGGCAATGATCAAGATCCATCGAGGAAAAACTCGAAACAGACGAGAAAAAACCAAAGTTGGTCGAGGAAAACTCGATTTCTCGGCCCCCGGGTAATGTTTTCCTCGTACAGAAGGAATGCTGTCCACCCACAAGCCATTCCGCATCACCCAGCAACCGATTTTCTTCGATCGGATCGACGAAAATGGGAAATGATCGAGATCCATTGAGGAAAAAATCAAAACGGACAAGAAAAAAAACCAAAGTTGGTCGAGGAAAACTCGATTTCTCGGCCCCCGGGTAATGTTTTCCTCGTACCGAAGGAATGTTGTCTACCCACAGGCCAATCCGCATCGTCCGCCAACCGATTTTTTTCGACTGGATCGACGGAAATGGGCAATGATCGAGATCAATCGAGGAAAAAATCAAAACGGACGAGAAAATCCCAAAGTTGGTCGAGGAATACTCGATTTCTCGTCCCCCGGGTAATGTTTTCGTCGTACCGAAGGAATACTGTCTACCCACAGGCCATTCCGTGTCGTCCAGCAACCGATTTTCTTCTATGTGATCGATGTAAATGGGAATTGATCGAGATCCATCGAGGAAAAAATCAAAACAGACGAGAAAAAACCAAAGTTGGTCGAGGAAAACTCGATTTCTCGGCCCCCGGGTAATGTTTTCCTCGTACCGAAGGAATGCATTATATCCACAGGCCATTCTGCATCGTTCGACAACCGATTTTCTTCGACCGGATCGACGTAAATGGGCAATCATCAAGATCCATCGAGGAAAAACTCGAAATGGACGAGAAAAAACCGAAGTTGGTCGAGGAAAACTCGATTTTTCGGCCCCCGGGTAATGTTTTCCTCGTACCAAAGGAATGCTGTCTACCCACAGGCCAATCCCCATCATCCGGCAACCTATTTTCTTCGACCGGATCGACGTAAATGGGCAATGATCAAGATCCATCGAGGCTCGAAATGGACGAGAAAAAACCAAAGGTGGTCGAGGAAAACTCGATTTTTTGGCCCCCGGGTAATGTTTTCCCCGTACCGAAGGAATGCTGTCCACCGGGCCATTCCGGATCGTCCAGCAACCGATTTTCTTCGATCGGATCGATGTAAACGGGAATTGATCGAGGAAAAAATCAAAACAGACGAGAAAAAACCAAAGTTGGTCGAGGAAAACTCGATTTCTCGGCCCCGGGTAATGTTTTCCTCGTACCGAAGGAATGCTATCTATCAACAACCCATTCCGCATCGTCCGACAACCGATTTTCTTCGACCGGATCAACGTAAATGGTCAATGATCAAGATCCATCGAGGAAAAACTCGAAACGGACGAGAAAAACCCAAAGTTGGTCGAGGAAAACTCGATTTCTTGGCCCCTGGTAATGTTTCCCTCGTACCGAACGAATGCTGTCCACCCACAGGCCATTCCGCATCGTTCAGCAAACGATTTTCTTCGACCAGATCTACGTAAATGGGAATTGATCAAGATCCATCGAGGAAAAAATCAAAACGGACGAGAAAAACCTAAAGTTGGTCGAGGAAAACTCGTTTTCTAGGCCCCCGGGTAATGTTTTCCTCGTACCGAAGGAATGCTGTCTATCCACAGGCCATTCTGCATCGTCCGACAACCGATTTTCTTAGATTGGATTGACGTAAATGGGCAATGATCGAGATCCATCTGGGAAAAATTCAAAACGGACGAGAAAAAACCAAAGTTGGTCTAGGAAAACTCGATTTCTCAGCCCCCGGGTAATGTTTTCCTCGTACCGAAGGAATGGTGTCTGCCCACAGGCCATTCCGCATCATTCGACAACCGATTTTCTTCGACAGGATCGACGTAAATGGGCAATGATCGAAATCCATCGAGGAATAAATCAAAACAGATGAGAAAAAACCAAAGTTGGTCGAGGAAAACTCGATTTCTCGGCCCCCGGGTAATGTTTTCCTCGTACCGAAGGAATGCTGTCCACCCACAGGCCATTGCGCATCGTCTAGCAACCCATTTTCTTCGATCGGATCGATGTAAATGGGAATTGATCGAGATCCATCGAGGAAAAAATCAAAACAGACGAGAAAAAATTAAAGTTGGTCGAGGAAAACTCGATTTCTCGGCCCCCGGGTAATGTTTTCCTCGTACTGAAGGAATGCATTCTATCCACAGGCCATTCCGCATCGTCCGACAACCAATTTTATTCGACCGAATCGACGTAAATGGGCAATTGTGGAGATCCATCGGAGAAAAAATCAAAACAGACGAGAAAAAACCGAAGTTGGTCGAGGAAAACTCGATTTCTCGGCCCCCGGGTAATGTTTTCCTCGTACCGAAGGAATGCTATCTATCCACAACCCATTCCGCATCGTCCGACAACCAATTTTCTTCGACCGGATCGACATAAATGGGCAATGATCAAGATCCATCGAGGAAAAACTCGAAACAGACGAGAAAAAACCAAAGTTGGTCGAGGAAAACTCGATTTCTCGGCCCCCGGGTAATGTTTTCCTCGTACAGAAGGAATGCTGTCCACCCACAGGCCATTCCGCATCACCCAGCAACCGATTTTCTTCGATCGGATCGACGAAAATGGGAAATGATCGAGATCCATTGAGGAAAAAATCAAAACGGACAAGAAAAAAAACCAAAGTTGGTCGAGGAAAACTCGATTTCTCGGCCCCCGGGTAATGTTTTCCTCGTACCGAAGGAATGTTGTCTACCCACAGGTGATGCGGCCATCTACACCACACCAAGCCGGATCGCGGACAGCCGATCCGTTCCATTCATACCAAATGAGATCATGACAAGGGGCAAGGCTCAAAAACTTAAAGGGAAGATCCAGACTTTCATCCACAATCTACGGGAACAGGAAGTAGAAGTGGATCGCAGCAGCCACCCCGCGACCGAACTAGAACCCGCAACCATACAACACGCGTTGGCCCACACCTCGGACTTAACACACTTAAGGTCTCGGACATGCAGCCTTGGGGACAAGGTCTTGTGTGTTCTCACAATCCATCCGTGAGAACACAACCAAAAAGACCTTGGATTATTAGAGTACTCTTTCCCTACCCCTAGTTCACCGTGTTGGGATCTAGGGAAGGGTTTTAACGAGGCTTGAACATCTAAGGCATCACATCTCTTATCCCACTTAAGACTCACTTGGAAACATTGGAGTGACAAGTATGATCTTAAGGAGATGTGATTCTATCTAGGAAAACACTCTACCATTTTTCCTTTGTTTATTTTCGGTCTTTGTTGATTTTACTTTGTGACCGTTGGGAGCTTTGTTGACCAAAGGGTTGACTAGGGCAATCCCTTGGGTTTTCTTGTAGCCTATTTAAAGGCAAACACTCTTTTATTCAAGGGTAACCATTTAAGAAAAGACTTGAAACAAGGCCACCGCCTTCCTTCCTCTCTATTGAGTTTTCCTCTAGATTGGATCCTCCTTGAAGCTAGATTGAGTGTGTCTCTCTTCTTCCAGGCCGAGGCTGTATCAAGGGATTACCACCCCCCTTGTGGTTCGCTTCATCACTCCTCCATCTATCTCATATTCGCACGCTCAAATCTATCACCAACACCATCGGATTTCAAGAGATCGAACCACATCTCTCTTGAGTCCTCCTTCCGCCATCACCGTCATCTTCTACACGGATCCAACGGCTCAAGCTCGGACCTCGGATCATATCATTTTGGTATCAGAGCCAAAACATCCTAAAGGTTGCATCTTTCCTCACTAAAGCTTCCACCTTTCTCTCATTGTCGGATTTTTGCTAGTTCTTGATAAAACTTGAACCTTTGCGCTTGTTTGAGTGCTGACTCTAGCTAGGGTGTTTAGCTTTGATTGCTGAGGTTGTTTACTCTTGATTTAAGGTTAATAGGTCTAGAAATTTTGAGTTTCAAGCTGGTTCAAATCGTTTGCTTGCTGATTTCTAAAGACTCAAAATTTCCGTCTAAAACTTGCTCCGTTAAAGCCATTTGCTAGCTTAGGCCAATTTGTGAACTTGAGATGTGCTTGCTGTTATTGTTATTCATGTTAGCTAGGTTGTTTCCTCTGGCTTTTAGCAGCTTAAACCGCCATTGTTGAAGCTCTCTCCAAAGAGAGGGCCTTTGTGCAATTTTGTAAAAAAAGTGGTGTGGACCACTTTGTACTAGTTTGTCTTCTTGTGAGTGCTGGCAAAACCAAGTGGTCCTGCCTTGGTGGCGCCCAAAATTTGAATTGTTACTGCAGTAACTCCCTCTTGCTTGTGGTTAAACCCTTAGGCCCCTAAAATTTATCCGCACCCTATCATTTTAATCCCGCGGAAGCTTATTATCCATAATTTGTACGGACCGCACTAAGATTGTTTTGAACTTTCTTTCTTTGCAAGGTACGTGTGATGGCCGAACCACCAGACCTCTCAGCCCTCCTCACGGGCATTCAAGCCCAACTCCAACAGCTTGGAGAACGCCTAGGCCGAGTCGAACAGCCGCGACCACAAGCACCTCCACCAAACGTTGATCCGGGCGTTGAGGGGCTATCCGAGGAAGATTACTTCCAGCCTCCTCCTTTTAGGAGATCAAGGCCAAGAGAAGGTCGAAATCATGATGAAAGAGGACAACGAGGCCAGCCCCGAGCTCTCTCACCTCACTTGCGGATCACACCACCAACCTTTGCGGGTAAAGTGGATCCGGAAGCTTACCTTGATTGGGAGCGTAGGATGGATCACATCTTTGAAGTCTACGGCTATGAAGAGCCCAGAAAGGTGTCCTACGCAGCCGCACAACTCACTGATCACGCCCTAACCTGGTGGGATAGAGATGCGGCCAAGAGAAGAAGAAATGGCGATGTTCCGATCCAATCGTGGGAGATCATGAAGTTCATGATGAAGGCTAGATATGTACCTCCCCTTTACCACCGAGAGCTCCAAAAGAAGTTTAGAAAACTTGTGCAAGGCAGTAAGAGCGTAGAGGAATACTATGAGGAGTTTGAACACTTAAGGAACCGTCTCAACTTGGAAGACACGGAAGAGACTCTCATGGCTCAATTCCTTGACGGTCTTCAAGATCGGATCGCACATAAGGTGGAGATGCACACCTACAGCGACTTCAACGAGCTCCTCCACCTAGCTATTCAGGTTGAGGGTCACATCAAGAAGAAGTCCCGGACCAGGCCACTCACCAATTCTCCATGGAAGGCTCAAGCCTCCGGTTCAAACCCGAACCCTCCTAAGTACCAAGATAGGGGTAAAGGAGTGGCCAATGAAACTCGGGTTCCTCTGAATCCCCGAGAGCCTACCACTGAGACTAGAGCTGACCCAAGAGGAGCCTCCACGATCCAAAAGACTCGAGACATCATGTGCTACAAGTGTAGAGGCCGCGGCCACTACGCTAGAGAGTGTCCCAATCCGAGAGCCATGATCATCACTTCCGCCGGTGAATATGAGTCTCAAGACGAGATGGAACATCAAGAGGAGGAAGTTGATGCCGAGGAAGAGATTGAGTATCCGGATGTAGGTGACATCTTAGTCACCATGAGGGCTTTAAGTGCAACGCAAGGACCGGATGAGACCGCTCAACGTGAGAACATCTTTCATACAAGATGTACGGTAAGAGGAAAGGTTTGCTCTCTTATCATTGATGGTGGCTCTTGCACTAATGTGGCTAGCTCATACATGGTAGAAAAATTACAGCTAGACACCACTAAACATCCGCATCCATATAAACTTAGGTGGCTAAATGATAAAACCGAATTAAAAATTAATGAACAAGTCAAGATATCATTTAGTATTGGAAAGTATTGTGATGAAGTGTTGTGTGATGTTGTTCCTATGCAAGCTACTCATATTTTGTTAGGTCGGCCATGGCAATTTGATTGGGAAGTTGTGCATGATGGTAGAACTAATAGGTACTCATTGATGCATGATAAAAGACGGATTAGTTTAGCGCCTTTGTTGCCTTCTCAAGTCCGTGAAATGCAATTGAAGTTGTCTAAGGAGAAGTGTAGTTCTAAGCCTAATTTCCTCATTACTTCTAGTAATATTAGGAAAGCAATTCATGATCCTACTTGTCATGTGGTATTAATGGTCTACAAAGAACTTTTGAGTGTAGGTGAATCCGAGATCACATTGCCAAAGGAAGTGCAACAAGTCCTTGATCGATTTAAGGAAGTGTTTCCGGAAGAGCTACCGCCGGGGCTGCCTCCTCAAAGGGGTATTGAACACCAAATAGACTTCATTCCCGGGGCACAACTACCTAATCGACCAGCCTATAGGGTAAATCCAAACGAAGCCAAGGAGCTCGAGAAACAAGTCCGAGACTTGATGGATAAGGGATATGTGCGGGAAAGCTTGAGCCCTTGTGCCGTTCCGGTCTTGTTGGTACCTAAGAAAGATGGTACATACCGAATGTGTGTGGATTGCCGAGCCATCATGATATGATCCGAGGTCCGAGCTTGAGCCTTTGGATCCGTGTAGAAGATGACGGTGATGGCGGAAGGAGGACTCAAGAGAGATGTGGTTCAATCTCTTGAAATCCGATGGTGTTGGTGATAGCTTTGGGCGTACGAATATGAGATAGATGGAGGAGTGATGAAGCGAACCACAAGGGGGATGGTAAACCCTTGATACAGCCTCGGCCTGGAAGAAGAGAGACACACTCAATCTAGCTTCAAGGAGGATCCAATCTAGAGGAAAACTCAATAGAGAGGAAGGAAGGCGGCGGCCTTGTTTCAAGTCTTTTCTTCAATGGTTACCTTTGAATAAAAGAGTGTTTGCCTTTAAATAGGCTACAAGAAAAACCAAGGGATTGCCCTAGTCAACCCTTTGGTCAACAAAGCTCCCAACGGTCACAAAGTAAAACAAGGACCGAAAATAAACAAAAGAAAAATGGTAGAGTGTTTTCCTAGATAGAATCACATCTCCTTAAGATCTTACTTGTCACTCCAATGTTTCCAAGTGAGTCTTAAGTGGGATAAGAGATGTGATGCCTTAGATGTTCAAGCCTCGTTAAAACCCTTCCCTAGATCCCAACACGGTGAACTAGGGGTAGGGAAAGAGTACTCTAATAATCCAAGGTCTTTTTGGTTGTGTTCTCACGGATGGATTGTGAGAACACACAAGACCTTGTCCCCAAGGCTGCATGTCCGAGACCTTAAGTGTGTTAAGTCCGAGGTGTGGGCCAACGCGTATTGTATGGTCGCGGGTTCTAGCTCGGTCGCGGGGTGGCTGCTGCGATCCACTTCTTCTTCTTGTTCCCGTAGCTTGTGGATGAAAGTCTGGATCTTCCCTTTAAGTTTTTGAGCCTTGCCTCTTGTCATGATCTCATTTGGTATGAATGGAACGGATCGGCTGTCCGCGATCCGGCTTGGTGTGGTGTAGATGGCCGCATCATTCCCTCCCTCTTCAAGATCTTTGGTCTCCAAAGGTTTAACATCTCCTACATCAAAAGGAGTCAAGTCAGTAACATTAAATGTGGTAGAGACATTAAACTCACCCGGAAGTTCGAGGCAGTAGGCGTTGTCATTGATTTTCTCGACCACTTTGAATGGTCCGTCTCCGCGATAGTCGAGCTTGTGTTTCCTTTTGGTGGGAAATCTCTCGGGTCTCATGTGCAACCACACCCAATCTCCTGGCTGGAACAGGACTTGCTTCCTCCGTTTATTGACCCGGGCCATGACTTGTTCATTCCGCTTCTCTATATTATCGAACACCTTCTCGAAAAGCTTCTTCATGGTCTCGGCTTTGGTGGACCCTTCAACGTCCATTTGCTCGGCTGGTGGCAATGGTGTAAAGCTCAAAGGAGTGTCCGGGTTACGTCCATACACCACTTCAAAAGGTGATAGCCTAGTTGTCGAGTGTCTAGCCGAGTTATATGCGAACTCCACAAGGGGAAGACACTCAACCCAATTGTTCAAGTTGCTGCCAATCGTAGATCGGAGAAGAGCTCCAAGTGTGCGGTTGACTACTTCGGTTTGGCCGTCCGTTTGAGGATGACATGTGGTAGAGAACAGCAATTTAGTCCCTAGTTTCTTCCACAAGGTCCTCCAAAAGTGTGATAAGAATTTTGTGTCCCGGTCGGAGACGATGGTTCTAGGAATGCCATGAAGCCGCACCACTTCCTTGAAGAATAGAGTGGCGGTTTGTGATGCGTCATTAGTCTTGGCGCATGGGATGAAGTGAGCCATCTTGGAAAACCTATCAACCACCACAAAGATTGAGTCCTTATGATGTACCTTAGGCAGCCCCAAAACGAAGTCCATAGAGATGTCCACCCAAGGTAATGTAGGAATCGGCAATGGAAGGTATAACCCGTGCGGGTGAACCTTAGACTTGGCCCTTTTGCAAACCACGCATCGATCACAATGAGTTACCACCATCTTTTTCATCCTTGGCCAATAAAAATGTTCCTTCAACACACTTAACGTCTTCTCAACACCAAAGTGTCCCATTAATCCTCCACCGTGGGCCTCTTTGACCAACAACTCCCTTATTGAGCTTTGGGGGATGCATAGCCGCTTGTCCTTGAATAGGAAGCCATCATGGATGTAAAACTTAGTGTAAGAATTGGCTCCATGTCCTGTAAACGCATCCTTCAAGTCTGGGTCTTCTTCATATAAACTCTTAAGTGACTCAAACCCAAGCATCTTCGATTCCATGGTGGTGATAAGCGTATGTCTCCTAGAAAGTGCATCGGCCACCACGTTTTCTTTGCCTTTCTTGTACTTGATGACATAAGGGAAGGTCTCTATGAACTCCAGCCACTTAGCATGGCGTTTCTTCAAAGTGGTTTGACCCCTTAGATGTTGTAGTGTCTCGTGATCGGTATGGATGACACATTCTTTGGACAAGAGGTAGTGCTGCCATGTTTGCATTGCCCGCACCAAGGCATAGAGTTCCTTGTCATAAGTGGGGTAGTTGAGAGAAGCCCCACTTAGCTTCTCACTAAAGTATGCAACCGGCTTGCCTCCTTGAGTCAAAACAGCACCAATACCTACACCGGAGGCATCACATTCCACTTCAAAAGTCTTGTTGAAATCTGGCAAGACGAGTATGGGAGCATGTGTGAGATGGTACTTGAGGTCTAAGAATGACCTCTCTTGAGCTTCTCCCCACTCAAAGCCAACACTCTTCTTGATCACCGATGTCAAAGGTGCGGCCAATGTGCTGAAATCTTTAACAAACCGGCGGTAGAAACTTGCTAGGCCGTGGAAGCTCCGAACTTGGCTGATGTTGGTGGGTCTAGGCCAGCCCCTAATGGCTTCAATCTTTTCTAAGTCCACTCGAAGTCCCTGGGAGCTAACCACAAAGCCAAGAAAAACAAGCTCACTAGCACAAAACGTACACTTCTTAAGATTCGCATATAGACCTTCCACCCTAAGCGTTTCTAAGACTAGTCCTAAATGTTCCACATGATCAACCAAGCAAGTACTATAGATCAATATATCATCAAAGTAAACTACTACGAATTTACTTATATATGGTCGAAGGATATGGTTCATGAGCCTCATGAAGGTACTCGGTGCATTGGTGAGGCCGAAAGGCATCACAAGCCATTCGTATAGGCCATGCTTGGTTTTGAAAGCGGTCTTCCACTCATCTCCTTCTTTCATGCGTACTTGGTGGTATCCACTCTTGAGATCAATTTTGGAGAAGAGGGTCGCTCCACTTAGCTCGTCCAACATGTCGTCTAGCCGCGGTATGGGATGCCTATATTTGATAGTGATGTTGTTGATGGCTCGGCAATCCACACACATTCGGTATGTACCATCTTTCTTAGGTACCAACAAGACCGGAACGGCACAAGGGCTCAAGCTTTCCCGCACATATCCCTTATCCATCAAGTCTCGGACTTGTTTCTCGAGCTCCTTGGCTTCGTTTGGATTTACCCTATAGGCTGGTCGATTAGGTAGTTGTGCCCCGGGAATGAAGTCTATTTGGTGTTCAATACCCCTTTGAGGAGGCAGCCCCGGCGGTAGCTCTTCCGGAAACACTTCCTTAAATCGATCAAGGACTTGTTGCACTTCCTTTGGCAATGTGATCTCGGATTCACCTACACTCAAAAGTTCTTTGTAGACCATTAATACCACATGACAAGTAGGATCATGAGTTGCTTTCCTAATATTACTAGAAGTAATGAGGAAATTAGGCTTAGAACTACACTTCTCCTTAGACAACTTCAATTGCATTTCACGGACTTGAGAAGGCAACAAAGGCGCTAAACTAATCCGTCTTTTATCATGCATCAATGAGTACCTATTAGTTCTACCATCATGCACGACTTCCCTATCAAATTGCCATGGCCGACCTAACAAAATATGAGTAGCTTGCATAGGAACAACATCACACAACACTTCATCACAATACTTTCCAATACTAAATGATATCTTGACTTGTTCATTAATTTTTAATTCGGTTTTATCATTTAGCCACCTAAGTTTATATGGATGCGGATGTTTAGTGGTGTCTAGCTGTAATTTTTCTACCATGTATGAGCTAGCCACATTAGTGCAAGAGCCACCATCAATGATAAGAGAGCAAACCTTTCCTCTTACCGTACATCTTGTATGAAAGATGTTCTCACGTTGAGCGGTCTCATCCGGTCCTTGCGTTGCACTTAAAACCCTCATGGTGACTAAGATGTCACCTACATCCGGATACTCAATCTCTTCCTCGGCATCAACTTCCTCCTCTTGATGTTCCATCTCGTCTTGAGACTCATATTCACCGGCGGAAGTGATGATCATGGCTCTCGGATTGGGACACTCTCTAGCGTAGTGGCCGCGGCCTCTACACTTGTAGCACATGATGTCTCGAGTCTTTTGGATCGTGGAGGCTCCTCTTGGGTCAGCTCTAGTCTCAGTGGTAGGCTCTCGGGGCTTAAAAGGAACCCGAGTTTCATTGGCCACTCCTTTACCCCTATCTTGGTACTTAGGAGGGTTCGGGTTTGAACCGGAGGCTTGAGCCTTCCATGGAGAATTGGTGAGTGGTCTGGTCCGCGACTTCTTCTTGATGTGACCCTCAACCTGAATAGCTAGGTGGAGGAGCTCGTTGAAGTCGCTGTAGGTGTGCATCTCCACCTTATGTGCGATCCGATCTTGAAGACCGTCAAGGAATTGAGCCATGAGAGTCTCTTCCGTGTCTTCCAAGTTGAGACGGTTCCTTAAGTGTTCAAACTCCTCATAGTATTCCTCTACGCTCTTACTGCCTTGCACAAGTTTTCTAAACTTCCTTTGGAGCTCTCGGTGGTAAAGGGGAGGTACATATCTAGCCTTCATCATGAACTTCATGATCTCCCACGATTGGACCGGAACATCGCCATTTCTTCTTCTCTTGGCCGCATCTCTATCCCACCAGGTTAGGGCGTGATCAGTGAGTTGTGCGGCTGCGTAGGACACCTTTCTTGGCTCTTCATAGCCGTAGACTTCAAAGATGTGATCCATCCTACGCTCCCAATCAAGGTAAGCTTCCGGATCCACTTTACCCGCAAAGGTTGGTGGTGTGATCCGCAAGTGAGGTGAGAGAGCTCGGGGCTGGCCTCGTTGTCCTCTTTCATCATGATTTCGACTTTCTCTTGGCCTTGATCTCCTAAAAGGAGGAGGCTGGAAGTAATCTTCCTCGGATAGCCCCTCAACGCCCGGATCAACGTTTGGTGGAGGTGCTTGTGGTCGCGGCTGTTCGACTCGGCCTAGGCGTTCTCCAAGCTGTTGGAGTTGGGCTTGAATGCCCGTGAGGAGGGCTGAGAGGTCTGGTGGTTCGGCCATCATACGTTCCTTGCAAAGAAAGAAAGTTCAAAACAATCTTAGTGCGGTCCGTACAAATTATGGATAATAAGCTTCCGCAAGATTAAAATGATAGGGGCGGATAAATTTTAGGGGCCTAAGGGTTTAACCACAAGCAAGAGGGAGTTACTGCAGTAACAATTCAAATTTTGGGCGCCACCAAGGCAGGACCACTTGGTTTTGCCAGCACTCACAAGAAGACAAACTAGTACAAAGTGGTCCACACCACTTTTTACAAAATTGCACAAAGGCCCTCTCTTTGGAGAGAGCTTCAACAATGGCGGTTTAAGCTGCCAAAAACCAGAGGAAACAACCTAGCTAACATGACTAACAATAACAGCAAGCACATCTCAAGTTCACAAAATGGCCTAAGCTAGCAAATGGCTTTAACGGAGCAAGTTTTAGACGGAAATTTTGAGTCTTTAGAAATCAGCAAGCAAACGATTTGAACCAGCTTGAAACTCAAAATTTCTAGACCTATTAACCTTAAATCAAGAGTAAACAACCTCAGCAAGCAAAGCTAAACACCCTAGCTAGATTCAGCACTCAAACAAGCTCAACGGTTCAAGTTTTATCAAGAACTAGCAAAAATCCGACAATGAGAGGAAGGTGGAAGCTTTAGTGAGGAAAGATGCAACCTATAGGATGTTTTGGCTCTGATACCAAAATGATATGATCCGAGGTCCGAGCTTGAGCCTTTGGATCCGTGTAGAAGATGACGGTGATGGCGGAAGGAGGACTCAAGAGAGATGTGGTTCAATCTCTTGAAATCCGATGGTGTTGGTGATAGCTTTGGGCGTACGAATATGAGATAGATGGAGGAGTGATGAAGCGAACCACAAGGGGGATGGTAAACCCTTGATACAGCCTCGGCCTGGAAGAAGAGAGACACACTCAATCTAGCTTCAAGGAGGATCCAATCTAGAGGAAAACTCAATAGAGAGGAAGGAAGGCGGCGGCCTTGTTTCAAGTCTTTTCTTCAATGGTTACCTTTGAATAAAAGAGTGTTTGCCTTTAAATAGGCTACAAGAAAAACCAAGGGATTGCCCTAGTCAACCCTTTGGTCAACAAAGCTCCCAACGGTCACAAAGTAAAACAAGGACCGAAAATAAACAAAAGAAAAATGGTAGAGTGTTTTCCTAGATAGAATCACATCTCCTTAAGATCTTACTTGTCACTCCAATGTTTCCAAGTGAGTCTTAAGTGGGATAAGAGATGTGATGCCTTAGATGTTCAAGCCTCGTTAAAACCCTTCCCTAGATCCCAACACGGTGAACTAGGGGTAGGGAAAGAGTACTCTAATAATCCAAGGTCTTTTTGGTTGTGTTCTCACGGATGGATTGTGAGAACACACAAGACCTTGTCCCCAAGGCTGCATGTCCGAGACCTTAAGTGTGTTAAGTCCGAGGTGTGGGCCAACGCGTATTGTATGGTCGCGGGTTCTAGCTCGGTCGCGGGGTGGCTGCTGCGATCCACTTCTTCTTCTTGTTCCCGTAGCTTGTGGATGAAAGTCTGGATCTTCCCTTTAAGTTTTTGAGCCTTGCCTCTTGTCATGATCTCATTTGGTATGAATGGAACGGATCGGCTGTCCGCGATCCGGCTTGGTGTGGTGTAGATGGCCGCATCACATCAACAACATCACTATCAAATATAGGCATCCCATACCGCGGCTAGACGACATGTTGGACGAGCTAAGTGGAGCGACCCTCTTCTCCAAAATTGATCTCAAGAGTGGATACCACCAAGTACGCATGAAAGAAGGAGATGAGTGGAAGACCGCTTTCAAAACCAAGCATGGCCTATACGAATGGCTTGTGATGCCTTTCGGCCTCACCAATGCACCGAGTACCTTCATGAGGCTCATGAACCATATCCTTCGACCATATATAAGTAAATTCGTAGTAGTTTACTTTGATGATATATTGATCTATAGTACTTGCTTGGTTGATCATGTGGAACATTTAGGACTAGTCTTAGAAACGCTTAGGTTGGAAGGTCTATATGCGAATCTTAAGAAGTGTACGTTTTGTGCTAGTGAGCTTGTTTTTCTTGGCTTTGTGGTTAGCTCACAGGGACTTCGAGTGGACTTAGAAAAGATTGAAGCCATTAGGGGCTGGCCTAGACCCACTAACATCAGCCAAGTTCGGAGCTTCCACAGCTTAGCAAGTTTCTACCGCCGGTTTGTTAAAGATTTCAGCACATTGGCCGCACCTTTGACATCGGTGATCAAGAAGAGTGTTGGCTTTGAGTGGGGAGAAGCTCAAGAGAGGTCATTCTTAGACCTCAAGTACCATCTCACACATGCTCCCATACTCGTCTTGCCAGATTTCAACAAGACTTTTGAAGTGGAATGTGATGCCTCCGGTGTAGGTATTGGTGCTGTTTTGACTCAAGGAGGCAAGCCGGTTGCATACTTTAGTGAGAAGCTAAGTGGGGCTTCTCTCAACTACCCCACTTATGACAAGGAACTCTATGCCTTGGTGCGGGCAATGCAAACATGGCAGCACTACCTCTTGTCCAAAGAATGTGTCATCCATACCGATCACGAGACACTACAACATCTAAGGGGTCAAACCACTTTGAAGAAACGCCATGCTAAGTGGCTGGAGTTCATAGAGACCTTCCCTTATGTCATCAAGTACAAGAAAGGCAAAGAAAATGTGGTGGCCGATGCACTTTCTAGGAGACATACGCTTATCACCACCATGGAATCGAAGATGCTTGGGTTTGAGTCACTTAAGAGTTTATATGAAGAAGACCCAGACTTGAAGGATGCGTTTACAGGACATGGAGCCAATTCTTACACTAAGTTTTACATCCATGATGGCTTCTTATTCAAGGACAAGCGGCTATGCATCCCCCAAAGCTCAATAAGGGAGTTGTTGGTCAAAGAGGCTCACGGTGGAGGATTAATGGGACACTTTGGTGTTGAGAAGACGTTAAGTGTGTTGAAGGAACATTTTTATTGGCCAAGGATGAAAAAGATGGTGGTAACTCATTGTGATCGATGCGTGGTTTGCAAAAGGGCCAAGTCTAAGGTTCACCCGCACGGGTTATACCTTCCAATGCCGATTCCTACATTACCTTGGGTGGACATCTCTATGGACTTCGTTTTGGGGCTGCCTAAGGTACATCATAAGGACTCAATCTTTGTGGTGGTTGATAGGTTTTCCAAGATGGCTCATTTCATCCCATGCGCCAAGACTAATGACGCATCACAAACCGCCACTCTATTCTTCAAGGAAGTGGTGCGGCTTCATGGCATTCCTAGAACCATCGTCTCCGACCGGGACACAAAATTCTTATCACACTTTTGGAGAACCTTGTGGAAGAAACTAGGGACTAAATTGCTGTTCTCTACCACATGTCATCCTCAAACGGACGGCCAAACCGAAGTAGTCAACCGCACACTTGGAGCTCTTCTCCGATCTACGATTGGCAGCAACTTGAACAATTGGGTTGAGTGTCTTCCCCTTGTGGAGTTCGCATATAACTCGGCTAGACACTCGACAACTAAGCTATCACCTTTTGAAGTGGTGTATGGACGTAACCCGGACACTCCTTTGAGCCTTACACCATTGCCACCAGCCGAGCAAATGGACGTTGAAGGGTCCACCAAAGCCGAGACCATGAAGAAGCTCTTCGAGAAGGTGTTCGATAATATAGAGAAGCGGAATGAACAAGTCATGGCCCGGGTCAATAAAAGGAGGAAGCAAGTCTTGTTCCAGCCAGGAGATTGGGTGTGGTTGCACATGAGACCCGAGAGATTTCCCACCAAAAGGAAACACAAGCTCGACTATCGCGGAGACGGACCATTCAAAGTGGTCGAGAAAATCAATGACAACGCCTACCGCCTCGAACTTCCGGGTGAGTTTAATGTCTCTACCACATTTAATGTTACTGACTTGACTCCTTTTGATGTAGGAGATGTTAAACCTTTGGAGACCAAAGATCTTGAAGAGGGAGGGAATGATGCGGCCATCTACACCACACCAAGCCGGATCGCGGACAGCCGATCCGTTCCATTCATACCAAATGAGATCATGACAAGGGGCAAGGCTCAAAAACTTAAAGGGAAGATCCAGACTTTCATCCACAAGCTACGGGAACAGGAAGTAGAAGTGGATCGCAGCAGCCACCCCGCGACCGAACTAGAACCCGCAACCATACAACACGCGTTGGCCCACACCTCGGACTTAACACACTTAAGGTCTCGGACATGCAGCCTTGGGGACAAGGTCTTGTGTGTTCTCACAATCCATCCGTGAGAACACAACCAAAAAGACCTTGGATTATTAGAGTACTCTTTCCCTACCCCTAGTTCACCGTGTTGGGATCTAGGGAAGGGTTTTAACGAGGCTTGAACATCTAAGGCATCACATCTCTTATCCCACTTAAGACTCACTTGGAAACATTGGAGTGACAAGTATGATCTTAAGGAGATGTGATTCTATCTAGGAAAACACTCTACCATTTTTCCTTTGTTTATTTTCGGTCTTTGTTGATTTTACTTTGTGACCGTTGGGAGCTTTGTTGACCAAAGGGTTGACTAGGGCAATCCCTTGGGTTTTCTTGTAGCCTATTTAAAGGCAAACACTCTTTTATTCAAGGGTAACCATTTAAGAAAAGACTTGAAACAAGGCCACCGCCTTCCTTCCTCTCTATTGAGTTTTCCTCTAGATTGGATCCTCCTTGAAACTAGATTGAGTGTGTCTCTCTTCTTCCAGGCCGAGGCTGTATCAAGGGATTACCACCCCCCTTGTGGTTCGCTTCATCACTCCTCCATCTATCTCATATTCGCACGCTCAAATCTATCACCAACACCATCGGATTTCAAGAGATCGAACCACATCTCTCTTGAGTCCTCCTTCCGCCATCACCGTCATCTTCTACACGGATCCAAGGGCTCAAGCTCGGACCTCGGATCATATCAACAGGCCAATCCGCATCGTCCGCCAACCAATTTTCTTCGACCGAATCGACGGAAATGGGCAATGATCGAGATCAATCGAGGAAAAAATCAAAACGGACGAGAAAATCCCAAAGTTGGTCGAAGAATACTCGATTTCTCGTCCCCCGGGTAATGTTTTCGTCGTACCGAAGGAATACTGTCTACCCACAGACCATTCCGTGTCGTCCAGCAACCGATTTTCTTCTATGTGATCGATGTAAATGGGAATTGATCGAGATCCATCGAGGAAAAAATCAAAACAGACGAGAAAAAACCAAAGTTGGTCGAGAAAAACTCGATTTCTCGGCCCCCGGGTAATGTTTTCCTCGTACCGAAGGAATGCATTCTATCCACAGGCCATTCTGCATCGTCCGACAACCGATTTTCTTTGACCGGATCGACGTAAATGGGCAATCATCAAGATCCATCGAGGAAAAACTCGAAATGGACGAGAAAAAACCGAAGTTGGTCGAGGAAAACTCGATTTTTCGGCCCCCGGGTAATGTTTTCCTCGTACCAAAGGAATGCTGTCTACCCACAGGCCAATCCTCATCATCCGGCAACCTATTTTCTTCGACCGGATCGACGTAAATGGGCAATGATCAAGATCCATCGAGGCTCGAAATGGACGAGAAAAAACCAAAGTTGGTCGAGGAAAACTCGATTTCTCGGCCCCCGAGTAATGTTTTCCTCGTACCGAAGGAATGTTGTCTACCCACAGGCCAATCTGCATCGTCCGGCAACCGATTTTCTTCAACCGAATCGACGTAAATGGGCAATGATGGAGATGAGGGAAAAATCAAAACAGACGAGAAAAATACAAAGGTGGTCGAGGAAAACTCGATTTTTTGGCCCCCGGGTAATGTTTTCCCCGTACCGAAGGAATGCTGTCCACCGGGCCATTCCGGATCGTCCAGCAACCGATTTTCTTCGATCGGATCGATGTAAACGGGAATTGATCGAGGAAAAAATCAAAACAGACGAGAAAAAACCAAAGTTGGTCGAGGAAAACTCGATTTCTCGGCCCCGGGTAATGTTTTCCTCGTACCGAAGGAATGCTATCTATCCACAACCCATTCCGCATCGTCCGACAACCGATTTTCTTCGACCGGATCAACGTAAATGGGCAATGATCAAGATCCATCGAGGAAAAACTCGAAACGGACGAGAAAAACCCAAAGTTGGTCGAGGAAAACTCGATTTCTTGGCCCCCTGGTAATGTTTCCCTCGTACCGAACGAATGCTGTCCACCCACAGGCCATTCCGCATCGTTCAGCAAACGATTTTCTTCGACCAGATCTACGTAAATGGGAATTGATCAAGATCCATCGAGGAAAAAATCAAAACGGACGAGAAAAACCTAAAGTTGGTCGAGGAAAACTCGTTTTCTAGGCCCCCGGGTAATGTTTTCCTCGTACCGAAGGAAGGCTGTCTATCCACAGGCCATTCTGCGTCGTCCGACAACCGATTTTCTTCGATTGGATTGACGTAAATGGGCAATGATCGAGATCCATCTGGGAAAAATTCAAAACGGACGAGAAAAAACCAAAGTTGGTCTAGGAAAACTCGATTTCTCAGCCCCCGGGTAATGTTTTCCTCGTACCGAAGGAATGGTGTCTGCCCACAGGCCATTCCGCATCATTCGACAACCGATTTTCTTCGACCGGATCGACGTAAATGGGCAATGATCGAAATCCAGCGAGGAAAAAATAGAAACGGACGAGAAAAAACCAAAGTTGGTCGAGGAAAACTCAATTTCTCGGCTCCCGAGTAAACTGTCTATCCACAAGCCATTCCGCATCATCCGACAACCGATTTTCTTCGACTGGATCGACGTAAATGGGCAATGATTAAGATCCATCGAGGAAAAACTCGACATGGACGAAAAAAACCAAAGTTGGTCGAGGAAAACTCGATTTCTAGGCCCCCGAGTAATGTTTTCCTCGTACCGAAGGAATGCTGTCCACCCACAGGCCATTCTGCATCGTCCAGCAACCGATTTTCTTCGATCGGATCGATGTAAATGGGAATTGATCGAGATCCATCGAGGAAAAAATAAAAAACAGACGAGAAAAAACCAAAGTTGGTCGAGAAAAACTCGATTTCTCGGCCCCCCGGGTAATGTTTTCCTCGTACCGAAGGAATGCATTCTATCCACAGGCCATTCTGCATCGTCCGACAACCGATTTTCTTCGACCGGATCGACGTAAATGGGCAATGATCGAGATCCATCGAGGAAAAAATCTAAACGGACGAGAAAAACCCAAAGTTGGTCGAGGAAAACTCGATTTCTCGGCCCTCGGGTAATGTTTTCCTCGTACCGAAGGAATGTTGTCTACCCACAGGCCAACCGTATCGTCCGGCAACCGATTTTCTTCGACCGGATCGACGTAAATGGGCAATGATCGAGATCCATCGAGGAAAAAATCAAAACAGACGAAAAAAACCCAAAGTTGGTCGAGGAAAACTCGATTTCTCGGCCCCCGGGTTATGTTTTCCTCCTACCGAAGGAATGCTGTTCACCCACATGCCATTCCGCATCGTCCAGCAACCGATTTTCTTCGACTGGATCGATGTAAATGGGAATTGATCGAGATCCATCGAGGAAAAAATCAAAACAGACGAGAAACAACCAAAGTTGGTCGAGGAAAACTCGATTTCTAGGCCCCCGAGTAATGTTTTCCGCGTACCGAAGGAATGCTGTGTATCCACAAGCCATTCCGCATCATCCGACAACCGATTTTCTTCGACTGGATCGACGTAAATGGGAATTGATCAAGATCCATCGAGGAAAAAATCAAAACGGACAAGAAAAAACAAAGTTGGTCGAGAAAAACTCGATTTCTCGGCCCCCGGGTAATGTTTTCCTCGTACCGAAGGAATGCTGTCTACCCACAGGCCAAACCGCATCGTCCGCCAACCGATTTTCTTCGACCGGATCGACGTAAATGAGCAATGATCGAGATCCATCGAGGAAAAAATCTAAACGGACGAGAAAAACCCAAAGTTGGTCGAGGAAAACTCGATTTCTCGGCCCTCGGGTAATGTTTTCCTCGTACCGAAGGAATGTTGTCTACCCACAGGCCAACCGTATCGTCCGGCAACCGATTTTCTTCGACCGGATCGACGTAAATGGGCAATGATCGAGATCCATCGAGGAAAAAATCAAAACGGACGAGAAAAACCCAAAGTTGGTCGAGGAAAACTCGATTTCTCGGCCCCCGGGTTATGTTTTCCTCCTACCGAAGGAATGCTGTTCACCCACATGCCATTCCGCATCGTCCAGCAACCGATTTTCTTTGACCAGATCGATGTAAATGGGAATTGATCGAGATCCATCGAGGAAAAAATCAAAACAGACGAGAAACAACCAAAGTTGGTCGAGGAAAACTCGATTTCTAGGCCCCCGAGTAATGTTTTCCGCGTACCGAAGGAATGCTGTGTATCCACAAGCCATTCCGCATCATCCGACAACCGATTTTCTTCGACTGGATCGACGTAAATGGGAATTGATCAAGATCCATCGAGGAAAAAATCAAAACGGACAAGAAAAAACAAAGTTGGTCGAGGAAAACTCAATTTCTCGGCCCCCGAGTAATGTTTTCCTCGTACCGAAGGAATTCTGTCTATCCACAAGCTATTCTACATCATCCGACAACCGATTTTCTTCGACCGGATCGACGTAAATGGGCAATGATCAAGATCCATCGAGGAAAAACTCAAAATAGACGAAAAACCCAAAGTTGGTCGAGAAAAACTCGATTTCTCGGCCCCCGGGTAATGTTTTCCTCGTACCGAAGGAATGCTGTCTACCCACAGGCCAATCCGCATCGTCCGGCAACCGATTTTCTTCGACCGGATCGACGTAAATGGGCAATGATCGAGATCCATCGAGGAAAAAATCTAAACGGACGAGAAAAACCCAAAGTTGGTCGAGGAAAACTCGATTTCTCGGCCCTCAGGTAATGTTTTCCTCGTACCGAAGGAATGTTGTCTACCCACAGGCCAACCGTATCGTCCGGCAACCGATTTTCTTCGACCGGATCGACGTAAATGGGCAATGATCGAGATCCATCGAGGAAAAAATCAAAACGGACGAGAAAAACCCAAAGTTGGTCGAGGAAAACTCGATTTCTCGGCCCCCGGGTTATGTTTTCCTCCTACCGAAGGAATGCTGTTCACCCACATGCCATTCCGCATCGTCCAGCAACCGATTTTCTTTGACCAGATCGATGTAAATGGGAATTGATCGAGATCCATCGAGGAAAAAATCAAAACAGACGAGAAACAACCAAAGTTGGTCGAGGAAAACTCGATTTCTAGGCCCCCGAGTAATGTTTTCCTCGTACCGAAGGAATGCTGTCTATCCACAAGCCATTCCGCATCATCCGACAACCGATTTTCTTCGACTGGATCGACGTAAATGGGAATTGATCAAGATCCATCGAGGAAAAAATCAAAACGGACAAGAAAAAACAAAGTTGGTCGAGGAAAACTCAATTTCTCGGCCCCCGAGTAATGTTTTCCTCGTACCGAAGGAATGCTGTCTATCCACAAGCTATTCTACATCATCCGACAACCGATTTTCTTCGACCGGATCGACGTAAATGGGCAATGATCAAGATCCATCGAGGAAAAACTCGAAATAGACGAAAAAACCAAAGTTGGTCGAGAAAAACTCGATTTCTCGGCCCCCGAGTAATGTTTTCCTCGTACCGAAGGAATGCTGTCTATCCACAAGCCATTCTACATCATCCGACAACCAATTTTCTTCGACCAGATCGACGTAAATGGGCAATGATCAAGATCCATCGAGGAAAAACTCGAAATAGACGAAAAAAACCAAAGTTAGTCGAGAAAAACTCGATTTCTCGGCCCCCGGGTAATGTTTTCCTCGTACCGAAGGAATGCATTCTATCCACAGGCCATTCTGCATCGTCCGACAACCGATTTTCTTCAACCGGATAGACGTAAATGGGCAATGATTGAGATCCATCGAGGAAAAAATCTAAACGGACGAGAAAAACCCAAAGTTGGTCGAGGAAAACTCGATTTCTCGGCCCTCGGGTAATGTTTTCCTCGTACCGAAGGAATGTTGTCTACCCACAGGCCAACCGTATCGTCCGGCAACCGATTTTCTTCGACCGGATCGACGTAAATGGGCAATGATCGAGATCCATCGAGGAAAAAATCAAAACGGACGAGAAAAACCCAAAGTTGGTCGAGGAAAACTCGATTTCTCGGCCCCTGGGTTATGTTTTCCTCCTACCGAAGGAATGCTGTTCACCCACATGCCATTCCGCATCATCCAGCAACCGATTTTCTTCGACCGGATCGATGTAAATGGGAATTGATCGAGATCCATCGAGGAAAAAATCAAAACAGACGAGAAAAAACCAAAGTTGGTCGAGGAAAACTCGATTTCTCGTCCCCCGGGTAATGTTTTCCTCGTACCGAAGGAATGTTGTCTACTCACAGGCCAATCCACATCGTCCGGCAACCGATTTTCTTCGACCGGATCGACGTAAATGGGCAATGATCGAGATTCATCGAGGAAAAAATCAAAACGGACGAGAAAAACCAAAAGTTAGTCGAGAAAAACTCGATTTCTCGGCCCCCGGGTAATGTTTTCCTCCTACCGAACGAATGTTGTCCACCCACAAGCCATTCCGCCTCGTTCAGCAAACGATTTTCTTCGACAGGATCGACTTAAATTGGAATTGATCAAGATCCATCGAGGAAAAAATCAAAACGGACAAGAAAAAACAAAGTTGGTCGAGGAAAACTCGATTTCTCGGCCCCCGGGTAATGTTTTCCTCGTACCGAAGGAATGTTGTCTACCCACAAGCCATTTCGCATCGTCCGGCAACCGATTTTCTTTGACCGGATCGACGTAAATGGGCAATGATCGAGATCCATCGAGGAAAAAATCAAAACGGACGAGAAAAACCCAAAGTTGGTCGAGAAAAACTCGACTTCTCGGCCCCCGGGTAATGTTTTCCTCGTACTGAAGGAATGCTGTCTACCCACAGGCCAATCCGCATTGTCCGGCAACCGATTTTCTTCGACCGGATCGACGTAAATGGGCAATGATCGAGATCCATCGAGGAAAAAATCAAAACGGACGAGAAAAACCCAAAGTTGGTCGAGAAAAACTCGACTTCTCGGCCCCCGGGTAATGTTTTCCTCGTACCGAAGGAATGTTGTCTACCCACAGGCCAACCGTATCGTCCGGCAACCGATTTTCTTCGACCGGATCGACGTAAATGGGCAATGATCGAGATCCATCGAGGAAAAAATCAAAACGGACGAGAAAAACCCAAAGTTGGTCGAGGAAAACTCGATTTCTCGGCCCCCGGGTTATGTTTTCCTCCTACCGAAGGAATGCTGTTCACCCACATGCCATTCCGCATCGTCCAGCAACCGATTTTCTTTGACCAGATCGATGTAAATGGGAATTGATCGAGATCCATCGAGGAAAAAATCAAAACAGACGAGAAACAACCAAAGTTGGTCGAGGAAAACTCGATTTCTAGGCCCCCGAGTAATGTTTTCCTCGTACCGAAGGAATGCTGTCTATCCACAAGCCATTCCGCAACATCCGACAACCGATTTTCTTCGACTGGATCGACGTAAATGGGAATTGATCAAGATCCATCGAGGAAAAAATCAAAACGGACAAGAAAAAACAAAGTTGGTCGAGGAAAACTCAATTTCTCGGCCCCCGAGTAATGTTTTCCTCGTACCGAAGGAATGCTGTCTATCCACAAGCTATTCTACATCATCCGACAACCGATTTTCTTCGACCGGATCGACGTAAATGGGCAATGATCAAGATCCATCGAGGAAAAACTCGAAATAGACGAAAAACCCAAAGTTGGTCGAGAAAAACTCGATTTCTCGGCCCCCGGGTAATGTTTTCCTCGTACCGACGGAATGCTGTCTACCCACAGGCCAATCCGCATCGTCCGGCAACCGATTTTCTTCGACCGGATCGACGTAAATGGGCAATGATCGAGATCCATCGAGGAAAAAATCTAAACGGACGAGAAAAACCCAAAGTGGGTCGAGGAAAACTCGATTTCTCGGCCCTCGGGTAATGTTTTCCTCGTACCGAAGGAATGTTGTCTACCCACAGGCCAACCGTATCGTCCGGCAACCGATTTTCTTCGACCGGATCGACGTAAATGGGCAATGATCGAGATCCATCGAGGAAAAAATCAAAACGGACGAGAAAAACCCAAAGTTGGTCGAGGAAAACTCGATTTCTCGGCCCCTGGGTTATGTTTTCCTCCTACCGAAGGAATGCTGTTCACCCACATGCCATTCCGCATCGTCCAGCAACCGATTTTCTTCGACCGGATCGATGTAAATGGGAATTGATCGAGATCCATCGAGGAAAAAATCAAAACAGACGAGAAAAAACCAAAGTTGGTCGAGGAAAACTCGATTTCTAGGCCCCCGAGTAATGTTTTCCTTGTACCGAAGGAATGCTGTCTATCCACAAGTCATTCCGCATCATCCGACAACCGATTTTCTTCGACTGGATCGACGTAAATGGGAATTGATCAAGATCCATCGAGGAAAAAATCAAAACGGACAAGAAAAAACAAAGTTGGTCGAGGAAAACTCAATTTCTCGGCCCCCGAGTAATGTTTTCCTCGTACCGAAGGAATGCTGTCTATCCACAAGCTATTCTACATCATCCGACAACCGATTTTCTTCGACCGGATCGACGTAAATGGGCAATGATCAAGATCCATCGAGGAAAAACTCGAAATAGACGAAAAAACCAAAGTTGGTCGAGAAAAACTCGATTTCTCGGCCCCCGGGTAATGTTTTCCTCGTACCGAAGGAATGCTGTCTACCCACAGGCCAATCCGCATCGTCCGGCAACCGATTTTCTTCGACCGGATCGACGTAAATGGGCAATGATCGAGATCCATCGAGGAAAAAATCAAAACGGACGAGAAAAACCCAAAGTTGGTCGAGAAAAACTCGATTTCTCGGCCCCCGGGTAATGTTTTCCTCGTACCGAAGGAATGCATTCTATCCACAGGCCATTCTGCATCGTCCGACAACCGATTTTCTTCAACCGGATAGACGTAAATGGGCAATGATTGAGATCCATCGAGGAAAAAATCTAAACGGACGAGAAAAACCCAAAGTTGGTCGAGGAAAACTCGATTTCTCGGCCCTCGGGTAATGTTTTCCTCGTACCGAAGGAATGTTGTCTACCCACAGGCCAACCGTATCGTCCGGCAACCGATTTTCTTCGACCGGATCGACGTAAATGGGCAATGATCGAGATCCATCGAGGAAAAAATCAAAACGGACGAGAAAAACCCAAAGTTGGTCGAGGAAAACTCGATTTCTCGGCCCCCGGGTTATGTTTTCCTCCTACCGAAGGAATGTTGTTCACCCACATGCCATTCCGCATCATCCAGCAACCGATTTTCTTCGACCGGATCGATGTAAATGGGAATTGATCGAGATCCATCGAGGAAAAAATCAAAACAGACGAGAAAAAACCAAAGTTGGTCGAGGAAAACTCGATTTCTAGGCCCCCGAGTAATGTTTTCCTCGTACCGAAGGAATGCTGTCTATCCACAAGCCATTCCGCATCATCCGACAACCGATTTTCTTCGACTGGATCGACGTAAATGGGAATTGATCAAGATCCATCGAGGAAAAAATCAAAACGGACAAGAAAAAACAAAGTTGGTCGAGGAAAATTCAATTTCTCGGCCCCCGAGTAATGTTTTCCTCGTACCGAAGGAATGCTGTCTATCCACAAGCCATTCTACATCATCCGACAACCGATTTTCTTCGACCGGATCGACGTAAATGGGCAATGATCAAGATCCATCGAGGAAAAACTCGAAATAGACGAAAAAAACCAAAGTTGGTCGAGAAAAACTCGATTTCTCGGCCCCCGGGTAATGTTTTCCTCGTACCGAAGGAATGCTGTCTACCCACAGACCAATCCGCATCGTCCGGCAACCGATTTTCTTCGACCGGATCGACGTAAATGAGCAATGATCGAGATCCATCGAGGAAAAAATCTAAACGGACGAGAAAAACCCGAAGTTGGTCGAGGAAAACTCGATTTCTCAGCCCTCGGGTAATGTTTTCCTCGTACCGAAGGAATGTTGTCTACCCACAGGCCAACCGTATCGTCCGGCAACCAATTTTCTTCGACCGGATCGACGTAAATGGGCAATGATCGAGATCCATCGAGGAAAAAATCAAAACGGACGAGAAAAACCCAAAGTTGGTCGAGGAAAACTCGATTTCTCGGCCCCCGGGTTATGTTTTCCTCCTACCGAAGGAATACTGTTCACCCACATGCCATTCCGCATCGTCCAGCAACCGATTTTCTTCGACCGGATCGATGTAAATGGGAATTGATCGAGATCCATCGAGGAAAAAATCAAAACAGACGAGAAAAAACCAAAGTTGGTCGAGGAAAACTCGATTTCTAGGCCCCCGAGTAATGTTTTCCTCGTACCGAAGGAATGCTGTCTATCCACAAGCCATTCCGCATCATCCGACAACCGATTTTCTTCGACTGGATCGATGTAAATGGGAATTGATCAAGATCCATCGAGGAAAAAATCAAAACAGACAAGAAAAAACAAAGTTGGTCGAGGAAAACTCGATTTCTCGGCCCCCGAGTAATGTTTTCCTCGTTCCGAAGGAATGCTGTCTATCCACAAGCTATTCTACATCATCCGACAACCGATTTTCTTCGACCGGATCGATGTAAATGGGCAATGATCAAGATCCATCGAGGAAAAACTCGAAATAGACGAAAAAACCAAAGTTGGTCGAGAAAAACTCGATTTCTCGGCCCCCGGGTAATGTTTTCCTCGTACCGAAGGAATGCTGTCTACCCACAGGCCAATCCGCATCGTCCGGCAACCGATTTTCTTCGACCGGATCGACGTAAATGGGCAATGATCGAGATCCATCGAGGAAAAAATCTAAACGGACGAGAAAAACCCAAAGTTGGTCGAGAAAAACTCGATTTCTCGGCCCTCGGGTAATGTTTTCCTCGTACCGAAGGAATGTTGTCTACCCACAGGCCAACCGTATCGTCCGGCAACCGATTTTCTTCGACCGGATCGACGTAAATGGGCAATGATCGAGATCCATCGAGGAAAAAATCAAAACGGACGAGAAAAACCCAAAGTTGGTCGAGGAAAACTCGATTTCTCGGCCCCTGGGTTATGTTTTCCTCCTACCGAAGGAATGCTGTTCACCCACATGCCATTCCGCATCGTCCAGCAACCGATTTTCTTCGACCGGATCGATGTAAATGGGAATTGATCGAGATCCATCGAGGAAAAAATCAAAACAGACGAGAAAAAACCAAAGTTGGTCGAGGAAAACTCGATTTCTAGGCCCCCGAGTAATGTTTTCCTTGTACCGAAGGAATGCTGTCTATCCACAAGTCATTCCGCATCATCCGACAACCGATTTTCTTCGACTGGATCGACGTAAATGGGAATTGATCAAGATCCATCGAGGAAAAAATCAAAACGGACAAGAAAAAACAAAGTTGGTCGAGGAAAACTCAATTTCTCGGCCCCCGAGTAATGTTTTCCTCGTACCGAAGGAATGCTGTCTATCCACAAGCTATTCTACATCATCCGACAACCGATTTTCTTCGACCGGATCGACGTAAATGGGCAATGATCAAGATCCATCGAGGAAAAACTCGAAATAGACGAAAAAACCAAAGTTGGTCGAGAAAAACTCGATTTCTCGGCCCCCGGGTAATGTTTTCCTCGTACCGAAGGAATGCTGTCTACCCACAGGCCAATCCGCATCGTCCGGCAACCGATTTTCTTCGACCGGATCGACGTAAATGGGCAATGATCGAGATCCATCGAGGAAAAAATCAAAACGGACGAGAAAAACCCAAAGTTGGTCGAGAAAAACTCGATTTCTCGGCCCTCGGGTAATGTTTTCCTCGTACCGAAGGAATGTTGTCTACCCACAGGCCAACCGTATCGTCCGGCAACCGATTTTCTTCGACCGGATCGACGTAAATGGGCAATGATCGAGATCCATCGAGGAAAAAATCAAAACGGACGAGAAAAACCCAAAGTTGGTCGAGGAAAAATCGATTTCTCGGCCCCCGGGTTATGTTTTCCTCCTACCGAAGGAATGCTGTTCACCCACATGCCATTCCGCATCGTCTAGCAACCAATTTTCTTCGACCGGATCGATGTAAATGGGAATTGATTGAGATCCATCGAGGAAAAAATCAAAACAGACGAGAAAAAACCAAAGTTGGTCGAGGAAAACTCGATTTCTAGGCCCCTGAGTAATGTTTTCCTCGTACCGAAGGAATGCTGTCTATCCACAAGCCATTCCGCATCATCCGACAACCGATTTTCTTCGACTGGATCGACGTAAATGGGAATTGATCAAGATCCATCGAGGAAAAAATCAAAACGGACAAGAAAAAACAAAGTTGGTCGAGGAAAACTCGATTTCTCGGCCCCCGAGTAATGTCTTCCTCGTACCGAAGGAATGCTGTCTATCCACAAGCCATTCTACATCATCCGACAACCGATTTTCTTCGACCGGATCGACGTAAATGGGCAATGATCAAGATCCATCGAGGAAAAACTCGAAATAGACGAAAAAAACCAAAGTTGGTCGAGAAAAACTCGATTTCTCGGCCCCCGGGTAATGTTTTCCTCGTACCGAAGGAATGCATTCTATCCACAGGCCATTCTGCATCGTCCGACAACCGATTTTCTTCGACCGGATCGACGTAAATGGGCAATGATCGAGATCCATCGAGGAAAAAATCTAAACGGACGAGAAAAACCCAAAGTTGGTCGAGGAAAACTCGATTTCTCGGTCCTCGGGTAATGTTTTCCTCGTACCGAAGGAATGTTGTCTACCCACAGGCCAACCGTATCGTCCGGCAACCGATTTTCTTCGACCGGATCGACGTAAATGGGCAATGATCGAGATCCATCGAGGAAAAAATCAAAACGGACGAGAAAAACCCAAAGTTGGTCGAGGAAAACTCGATTTCTCGGCCCCCGGGTTATGTTTTCCTCCTACCGAAGGAATGCTGTTCACCCACATGCCACTCCGCATCGTCCAGCAACCGATTTTCTTCGACCGGATCGATGTAAATGGGAATTGATCAAGATCCATCGAGGAAAAAATCAAAACAGACGAGAAAAAACCAAAGTTGGTCGAGGAAAACTCGATTTCTAGGCCCCCGAGTAATGTTTTCCTCGTACCGAAGGAATGCTGTCTATCCACAAGCCGATCCGCATCATCCGACAACCGATTTTCTTCGACTGGATCGACGTAAATGGGAATTGATCAAGATCCATCGAGGAAAAAATCAAAACGGAAAAGAAAAAACAAAGTTGGTCGAGGAAAACTCGATTTCTCGGCCCCCGAGTAATGTTTTCCTCGTACCGAAGGAATGCTGTCTATCCACAAGCCATTCTACATCATCCGACAACCGATTTTCTTCGACCGGATAGACGTTAATGGGCAATGATCAAGATCCATCGAGGAAAAACTCGAAATAGACGAAAAAAACCAAAGTTGGTCGAGAAAAACTCGATTTCTCGGCCCCCGGGTAATGTTTTCCTCGTACCGAAGGAATGCTGTCTACCCACAGGCCAATCCGCATCGTCCGGCAACCGATTTTCTTCGACCGAATCGACGTAAATGGGCAATGATCGAGATCCATCGAGGAAAAAATCTAAACGGACGAGAAAAACCCAAAGTTGGTCGAGGAAAACTCGATTTCTCGGCCCCCGGGTTATGTTTTCCTCCTCCCGAAGGAATGCTGTTCACCCACATGCCATTCCGCATCGTCCAGCAACCGATTTTCTTCGACCGGATCGATGTAAATGGGAATTGATCGAGATCCATCGAGGAAAAAATCAAAACAGACGAGAAAAAACCAAAGTTGGTCGAGGAAAACTTGATTTCTAGGCCCCCGAGTAATGTTTTCCTCGTACCGAAGGAATGCTGTCTATCCACAAGCCATTCCGCATCATCCGACAACCGATTTTCTTCGACTGGATCGACGTAAATGGGAATTGATCAAGATCCATCGAGGAAAAAATCAAAACGGACAAGAAAAAACAAAGTTGGTCGAGGAAAACTCGATTTCTCGGCCCCCGAGTAATGTTTTCCTCGTACCGAAGGAATGCTGTCTATCCACAAGCCATTATACATCATCCGACAACCGATTTTCTTCGACCGGATCAACGTAAATGGGCAATGATCAAGATCCATCGAGGAAAAACTCGAAATAGACGAAAAAAACCAAAGTTGGTCGAGAAAAACTCGATTTCTCGGCCCCCGGGTAATGTTTTCCTCGTACCGAAGGAATGCTGTCTACCCACAGGCCAATCCGCATCGTCCGGCAACGGATTTTCTTCGACCGGATCGACGTAAATGGGCAATGATCGAGATCCATCGAGGAAAAAATCAAAACGGACGAGAAAAACCCAAAGTTGGTCGAGGAAAACTCGATTTCTCGGCCCCCGGGTTATGTTTTCCTCCTACCGAAGGAAAACATTCCGCATGCCATTCCACATCGTCCAGCAACCGATTTTCTTCGACCGGATCGATGTAAATGGGAATTGATCGAGATCCATCGAGGAAAAAATCTAAACAGACGAGAAAAAACCAAAGTTGGTCGAGGAAAACTCGATTTCTAGGCCCCCGAGTAATGTTTTCCCCGTAACGAAGGAATGCTGTCTATCCACAAGCCATTCCGCATCATCCGACAACCGATTTTCTTCGACTGGATCGACGTAAATGGGAGTGATCAAGATCCATCGAGGAATAAATCAAAACGGACAAGAAAAAACAAAGTTGGTAGAGGAAAACTCGATTTCTCGGCCCCGAGTAATGTTTTCCTCGTACCGAAGGAATGCTGTCTATCCACAAGCCATTCTACATCATCCGACAACCGATTTTCTTCGACCGGATCGACGTAAATGGGCAATGATCAAGATCCATCGAGGAAAAACTCGAAATAGACGAAAAAAACCAAAGTTGGTCGAGAAAAACTCGATTTCTCGGCCCCTGGGTAATGTTTTCCTCGTACCGAAGGAATGCTGTCTACCCACAGGCCAATCCGCATCGTCCGGCAACCGATTTTCTTCGACCGGATCGACGTAAATGGGCAATGATCGAGATCCATCGAGGAAAAAATCTAAACGGACGAGAAAAACCCAAAGTTGGTCGAGGAAAACTCGATTTCTCGGCCCTCGGGTAATGTTTTCCTCGTACCGAAGGAATGTTGTCTACCCATAGGCCAACCGTATCGTCCGGCAACCGATTTTCTTCGACCGGATCGACGTAAATGGGCAATGATCGAGATCCATCGAGGAAAAAATCAAAACGGACGAGAAAAACCCAAAGTTGGTCGAGGAAAACTCGATTTCTCGGCCCCTGGGTTATGTTTTCCTCCTACCGAAGGAATGCTGTTCACCCACATGCCATTCCGCATCGTCCAGCAACCGATTTTCTTCGACCGGATCGATGTAAATGGGAATTGATCGAGATCCATCGAGGAAAAAATCAAAACAGACGAGAAAAAACCAAAGTTGGTCGAGGAAAACTCGATTTCTAGGCCCCCGAGTAATGTTTTCCTTGTACCGAAGGAATGCTGTCTATCCATAAGTCATTCCGCATCATCCGACAACCGATTTTCTTCGACTGGATCGACGTAAATGGGAATTGATCAAGATCCATCGAGGAAAAAATTAAAATGGACAAGAAAAAACAAAGTTGGTCGAGGAAAACTCAATTTCTCGGCCCCCGAGTAATGTTTTCCTCGTACCGAAGGAATGCTGTCTATCCACAAGCTATTCTACATCATCCGACAACCTATTTTCTTCGACCGGATCGACGTAAATGGGCAATGATCAAGATCCATCGAGGAAAAACTCGAAATAGACGAAAAACCCAAAGTTGGTCGAGAAAAACTCGATTTCTCGGCCCCCGGGTAATGTTTTCCTCGTACCGAAGGAATGTTGTCTACCCACAGGCCAATCCGCATCGTCCGGCAACCGATTTTCTTCGACCGGATCGACGTAAATGGGCAATGATCGAGATCCATCGAGGAAAAAATCTAAACGGACGAGAAAAACCCAAAGTTGGTCGAGGAAAACTCGATTTCTCGGCCCTCAGGTAATGTTTTCCTCGTACCGAAGGAATGTTGTCTACCCACAGGCCAACCGTATCGTCCGGCAACCGATTTTCTTCGACCGGATCGACGTAAATGGGCAATGATCGAGATCCATCGAGGAAAAAATAAAAACGGACGAGAAAAACCCAAAGTTGGTCGAGGAAAACTCGATTTCTCGGCCCCCGGGTTATGTTTTCCTCCTACCGAAGGAATGCTGTTCACCCACATGCCATTCCGCATCGTCCAGCAACCGATTTTCTTTGACCAGATCGATGTAAATGGGAATTGATCGAGATCCATCGAGGAAAAAATCAAAACAGACGAGAAACAACCAAAGTTGGTCGAGGAAAACTCGATTTCTAGGCCCCCGAGTAATGTTTTCCTCGTACCGAAGGAATGCTGTCTATCCACAAGCCATTCCGCATCATCCGACAACCGATTTTCTTCGACTGGATCGACGTAAATGGGAATTGATCAAGATCCATCGAGGAAAAAATCAAAACGGACAAGAAAAAACAAAGTTGGTCGAGGAAAACTCAAT
This sequence comes from Lepidium didymum, assembly GCA_963920545.1. Lineage (NCBI taxonomy): Eukaryota > Viridiplantae > Streptophyta > Magnoliopsida > Brassicales > Brassicaceae > Lepidium > Lepidium didymum. The sequence continues at coordinate 10,008,379 of OY986981.1, read as the reverse complement.
TTCTCGGCCCCCGAGTAATGTTTTCCTCGTACCGAAGGAATGCTGTCTATCCACAAGCTATTCTACATCATCCGACAACCGATTTTCTTCGACCGGATCGACGTAAATGGGCAATGATCAAGATCCATCGAGGAAAAACTCGAAATAGACGAAAAAACCAAAGTTGGTCGAGAAAAACTCGATTTCTCGGCCCCCGAGTAATGTTTTCCTCGTATCGAAGGAATGCTGTCTATCCACAAGCCATTCTACATCATCCGACAACCAATTTTCTTCGACCAGATCGACGTAAATGGGCAATGATCAAGATCCATCGAGGAAAAACTCGAAATAGACGAAAAAAACCAAAGTTGGTCGAGAAAAACTCGATTTCTCGGCCCCCGGGTAATGTTTTCCTCGTACCGAAGGAATGCATTCTATCCACAGGCCATTCTGCATCGTCCGACAACCGATTTTCTTCAACCGGATAGACGTAAATGGGCAATGATTGAGATCCATCGAGGAAAAAATCTAAACGGACGAGAAAAACCCAAAGTTGGTCGAGGAAAACTCGATTTCTCGGCCCTCGGGTAATGTTTTCCTCGTACCGAAGGAATGTTGTCTACCCACAGGCCAACCGTATCGTCCGGCAACCGATTTTCTTCGACCGGATCGACGTAAATGGGCAGTGATCGAGATCCATCGAGGAAAAAATCAAAACGGACGAGAAAAACCCAAAGTTGGTCGAGGAAAACTCGATTTCTCGGCCCCTGGGTTATGTTTTCCTCCTACCGAAGGAATGTTGTTCACCCACATGCCATTCCGCATCATCCAGCAACCGATTTTCTTCGACCGGATCGATGTAAATGGGAATTGATCGAGATCCATCGAGGAAAAAATCAAAACAGACGAGAAAAAACCAAAGTTGGTCGAGGAAAACTCGATTTCTAGGCCCCCGAGTAATGTTTTCCTCGTACCGAAGGAATGCTGTCTATCCACAAGCCATTCCGCATCATCCGACAACCGATTTTCTTCGACTGGATCGACGTAAATGGGAATTGATCAAGATCCATCGAGGAAAAAATCAAAACGGACAAGAAAAAACAAAGTTGGTCGAGGAAAATTCAATTTCTCGGCCCCCGAGTAATGTTTTCCTCGTACCGAAGGAATGCTGTCTATCCACAAGCCATTCTACATCATCCGACAACCGATTTTCTTCGACCGGATCGACGTAAATGGGCAATGATCAAGATCCATCGAGGAAAAACTCGAAATAGACGAAAAAAACCAAAGTTGGTCGAGAAAAACTCGATTTCTCGGCCCCCGGGTAATGTTTTCCTCGTACCGAAGGAATGCTGTCTACCCACAGACCAATCCGCATCGTCTGGCAACCGATTTTCTTCGACTGGATCGACGTAAATGAGCAATGATCGAGATCCATCGAGGAAAAAATCTAAACGGACGAGAAAAACCCAAAGTTGGTCGAGGAAAACTCGATTTCTCAGCCCTCGGGTAATGTTTTCCTCGTACCGAAGGAATGTTGTCTACCCACAGGCCAACCGTATCGTCCGGCAACCAATTTTCTTCGACCGGATCGACGTAAATGGGCAATGATCGAGATCCATCGAGGAAAAAATCAAAACGGACGAGAAAAACCCAAAGTTGGTCGAGGAAAACTCGATTTCTCGGCCCCCGGGTTATGTTTTCCTCCTACCGAAGGAATGCTGTTCACCCACATGCCATTCCGCATCGTCCAGCAACCGATTTTCTTCGACCGGATCGATGTAAATGGGAATTGATCGAGATCCATCGAGGAAAAAATCAAAACAGACGAGAAAAAACCAAAGTTGGTCGAGGAAAACTCGATTTCTAGGCCCCCGAGTAATGTTTTCCTCGTACCGAAGGAATGCTGTCTATCCACAAGCCATTCCGCATCATCCGACAACCGATTTTCTTCGACCGGATCGACGTAAATGAGCAATGATCAAGATCCATCGAGGAAAAACTCGAAATAGACGAAAAAACCAAAGTTGGTCGAGAAAAACTCGATTTCTTGGCCCCCGGGTAATGTTTTCCTCGTACCGAAGGAATGCTGTCTACCCACAGGCCAATCCGCATCGTCCGGCAACCGATTTTCTTCGACCGGATCGACGTAAATGGGCAATGATCGAGATCCATCGAGGAAAAAATCAAAACGGACGAGAAAAACCCAAAGTTGGTCGAGGAAAACTCGATTTCTCGGCCCTCGGGTAATGTTTTCCTCGTACCGAAGGAATGTTGTCTACCCACAGGCCAACCGTATCGTCCGGCAACCGATTTTCTTCGACCGGATCGACGTAAATGGGCAATGATCGAGATCCATCGAGGAAAAAATCAAAACGGACGAGAAAAACCCAAAGTTGGTCGAGGAAAAATCGATTTCTCGGCCCCCGGGTTATGTTTTCCTCCTACCGAAGGAATGCTGTTCACCCACATGCCATTCCGCATCGTCCAGCAACCAATTTTCTTCGACCGGATCGATGTAAATGGGAATTGATTGAGATCCATCGAGAAAAAAATCAAAACAGACGAGAAAAAACCAAAGTTGGTCGAGGAAAACTCGATTTCTAGGCCCCTGAGTAATGTTTTCCTCGTACCGAAGGAATGCTGTCTATCCACAAGCCATTCCGCATCATCCGACAACCGATTTTCTTCGACTGGATCGACGTAAATGGGAATTGATCAAGATCCATCGAGGAAAAAATCAAAACGGACAAGAAAAAACAAAGTTGGTCGAGGAAAACTCGATTTCTCGGCCCCCGAGTAATGTCTTCCTCGTACCGAAGGAATGCTGTCTATCCACAAGCCATTCTGCATCATCCGACAACCGATTTTCTTCGACCGGATCGACCTAAATGGGCAATGATCAAGATCCATCGAGGAAAAACTCGAAATAGACGAAAAAAACCAAAGTTGGTCGAGGAAAACTCGATTTCTCGGCCCCCGGGTAATGTTTTCCTCGTACCGAAGGAATGCTGTCTACCCACACGCCAATCCGCATCATCCGGCAACCGATTTTCTTCGACCGGATCGACGTAAATGGGCAATGATCGAGATCCATCGAGGAAAAAATCTAAACGGACGAGAAAAACCCAAAGTTGGTCGAGGAAAACTCGATTTCTCGGTCCTCGGGTAATGTTTTCCTCGTACCGAAGGAATGTTGTCTACCCACAGGCCAACCGTATCGTCCGGCAACCGATTTTCTTCGACCGGATCGACGTAAATGGGCAATGATCGAGATCCATCGAGGAAAAAATCAAAACGGACGAGAAAAACCCAAAGTTGGTCGAGGAAAACTCGATTTCTCGGCCCCCGGGTTATGTTTTCCTCCTACCGAAGGAATGCTGTTCACCCACATGCCACTCCGCATCGTCCAGCAACCGATTTTCTTCGACCGGATCGATGTAAATGGGAATTGATCAAGATCCATCGAGGAAAAAATCAAAACAGACGAGAAAAAACCAAAGTTGGTCGAGGAAAACTCGATTTCTAGGCCCCCGAGTAATGTTTTCCTCGTACCGAAGGAATGCTGTCTATCCACAAGCCGATCCGCATCATCCGACAACCGATTTTCTTCGACTGGATCGACGTAAATGGGAATTGATCAAGATCCATCGAGGAAAAAATCAAAACGGAAAAGAAAAAACAAAGTTGGTCGAGGAAAACTCGATTTCTCGGCCCCCGAGTAATGTTTTCCTCGTACCGAAGGAATGCTGTCTATCCACAAGCCATTCTACATCATCCGACAACCGATTTTCTTCGACCGGATCGACGTAAATGGGCAATGATCAAGATCCATCGAGGAAAAACTCGAAATAGACGAAAAAAACCAAAGTTGGTCGAGAAAAACTCGATTTCTCGGCCCCCGGGTAATGTTTTCCTCGTACCGAAGGAATGCTGTCTACCCACAGGCCAATCCGCATCGTCCGGCAACGGATTTTCTTCGACCGGATCGACGTAAATGGGCAATGATCGAGATCCATCGAGGAAAAAATCAAAACAGACGAGAAAAACCCAAAGTTGGTCGAGGAAAACTCGATTTCTCGGCCCCCGGGTTATGTTTTCCTCCTCCCGAAGGAATGCTGTTCACCCACATGCCATTCCGCATCGTCCAGCAACCGATTTTCTTCGACCGGATCGATGTAAATGGGAATTGATCGAGATCCATCGAGGAAAAAATCAAAACAGACGAGAAAAAACCAAAGTTGGTCGAGGAAAACTTAATTTCTAGGCCCCCGAGTAATGTTTTCCTCGTACCGAAGGAATGCTGTCTATCCACAAGCCATTCCGCATCATCCGACAACCGATTTTCTTCGACTGGATCGACGTAAATGGGAATTGATCAAGATCCATCGAGGAAAAAATCAAAACGGACAAGAAAAAACAAAGTTGGTCGAGGAAAACTCGATTTCTCGGCCCCCGAGTAATGTTTTCCTCGTACCGAAGGAATGCTGTCTATCCACAAGCCATTATACATCATCCGACAACCGATTTTCTTCGACCGGATCGACGTAAATGGGCAATGATCAAGATCCATCGAGGAAAAACTCGAAATAGACGAAAAAAACCAAAGTTGGTCGAGAAAAACTCGATTTCTCGGCCCCCGGGTAATGTTTTCCTCGTACCGAAGGAATGCTGTCTACCCACAGGCCAATCCGCATCGTCCGGCAATGGATTTTCTTCGACCGGATCGACGTAAATGGGCAATGATCGAGATCCATCGAGGAAAAAATCAAAACGGACGAGAAAAACCCAAAGTTGGTCGAGGAAAACTCGATTTCTCGGCCCCCGGGTTATGTTTTCCTCCTACCGAAGGAAAACATTCCGCATGCCATTCCACATCGTCCAGCAACCGATTTTCTTCGACCGGATCGATGTAAATGGGAATTGATCGAGATCCATCGAGGAAAAAATCTAAACAGACGAGAAAAAACCAAAGTTGGTCGAGGAAAACTCGATTTCTAGGCCCCCGAGTAATGTTTTCCCCGTAACGAAGGAATGCTGTCTATCCACAAGCCATTCCGCATCATCCGACAACCGATTTTCTTGGACTGGATCGACGTAAATGGGAGTGATCAAGATCCATCGAGGAATAAATCAAAACGGACAAGAAAAAACAAAGTTGGTAGAGGAAAACTCGATTTCTCGGCCCCGAGTAATGTTTTCCTCGTACCGAAGGAATGCTGTCTATCCACAAGCCATTCTACATCATCCGACAACCGATTTTCTTCGACCGGATCGACGTAAATGGGCAATGATCAAGATCCATCGAGGAAAAACTCGAAATAGACGAAAAAAACCAAAGTTGGTCGAGAAAAACTCGATTTCTCGGCCCCTGGGTAATGTTTTCCTCGTACCGAAGGAATGCTGTCTACCCACAGGCCAATCCGCATCGTCCGGCAACCGATTTTCTTCGACCGGATCGACGTAAATGGGCAATGATCGAGATCCATCGAGGAAAAAATCAAAACGGACGAGAAAAACCCAAAGTTGGTCGAGGAAAACTCAATTTCTCGGCCCCCGGGTTATGTTTTCCTCCTACCGAAGGAATGCTGTTCACCCACATGCCATTCTGCATCGTCCAGCAACCGATTTTCTTCGACCGGATCGATGTAAATGGGAATTGATCGAGATCCATCGAGGAAAAAATCAAAACAGACGAGAAAAAACCAAAGTTGGTCGAGGAAAACTCGATTTCTAGGCCCCCGAGTAATGTTTTCCTCGTACCGAAGGAATGCTGTCTATCCACAAGCCATTCCGTATCATCCGACAACCGATTTTCTTCGACTGGATCGATGTAAATGGGAATTGATCAAGATCCATCGAGGAAAAAATCAAAGAAGACAAGAAAAAACAAAGTTGGTCGAGGAAAACTCGATTTCTCGGCCCCCGAGTAATGTTTTCCTCGTACCGAAGGAATGCTGTCTATCCACAAGCCATTCTACATCATCCGATAACCGATTTTCTTCGACCGGATCGACGTAAATGGGCAATGATCAAGATCCATCGAGGAAAAACTCGAAATAGACGAAAAAAACACAAATTTGGTCGAGAAAAACTCGATTTCTCGGCCCCCGGGTAATGTTTTCCTCGTACCGAAGGAATGCATTCTATCCACAGGCCATTCTGCATCGTCCGACAACCGATTTTCCTCGACCGGATCGACGTAAATGGGCAATCATCAAGATCCATCGAGGAAAAACTCGAAATGGACGAGAAAAAACCAAAGTTGGTCGAGGAAAACTCGATTTTTCGGCCCCCGGGTAATGTTTTCCTCGTACCAAAGGAATGCTGTCTACCCACAGGCCAATCCCCATCATCCGGCAACCTATTTTCTTCGACCGGATCGACGTAAATGGGCAATGATCAAGATCCATCGAGGCTCGAAATGGACGAGAAAAAACCAAAGTTGGTCGAGGAAATCTCGATTTCTCGGCTCCCGAGTAATGTTTTCCTCGTCCCGAAGGAATGTTGTCTACCCACAGGCCAATCTGCATCGTCCGGCAACCGATTTTCTTCGACCGAATCGACGTAAATGGGCAATGATGGAGATCCATCGAGGAAAAAATCAAAACAGACGAGAAAAATACAAAGTTGGTCGAGGAATACTCGATTTTTTGGCCCCCGGGTAATGTTTTCCTCGTACCGAAGGAATGGTGTCTGCCCACAGGCCATTCCGCATCATTGGACAACCGATTTTCTTCGACCGGATCGACGTAAATGGACAATGATCGAAGTCCAGCGAGGAAAAAATAGAAACAGACGAGAAAAAACCAAAGTTGGTCGAGGAAAACTCAATTTCTCGGCTCCCGAGTAAGCTGTCTATCCACAAGCCATTCCGCATCATCCGATAACCGATTTTCTTCGACTGGATCGACGTAAATGGGCAATGATTAAGATCCATCGAGGAAAAACTCGACATGGACGAAAAAAACCAAAGTTGGTCGAGGAAAACTCGATTTCTCGGCCTCCGGGTAATGTTTTCCTCGTACCGAAGGAATGCTGTCTACCCACAGCCCAATCTGCATCGTTCAGCAAATGATTTTCTTCGACCGAATCGACATAAATGGGCAATGATCGAGATCCATCGAGGAAAAAATCAAAACGGACGAGAAAAAACCAAAGTTGGTCGAGGAAAACTAGATTTCTCGGCCCCCGGGTAATGTTTTCCTCGTACCGAAGGAATGTTGTCTACCCACAGGCCAATCTGCATCGTCCGGCAACCGATTTTCTTCGACCGAATCAACGTAAATGGGCAATGATGGAGATCCATCGAGGAAAAAATCAAAACAGACGAGAAAAATACAAAGTTGGTCGAGGAAAACTCGATTTTTTGGCCCTCGGGTAATGTTTTCCTCGTACCGAAGGAATGCATTCTATCCACAGGCCATTCTGCATCGTCCGACAACCGATTTTCCTCGACCGGATCGACGTAAATGGGCAATCATCAAGATCCATCGAGGAAAAACTCGAAATGGACGAGAAAAAACCAAAGTTGGTCGAGGAAAACTCGATTTTTTGGCCCCCGGGTAATGTTTTCCTTGTACCAAAGGAATGCTGTCTACCCACAGGCCAATACCCATCATCCGGCAACCTATTTTCTTCGACCGGATCGACGTAAATGGGCAATGATCAAGATCCATCGAGGCTCGAAATGGACGAGAAAAAACCAAAGTTGGTCGAGGAAAACTCGATTTCTCGGCCCCCGGGTAATGTTTTCCTCGTACCGAAGGAATGTTGTCTACCCACAGGCCAATCTGCATCGTCCGGCAACCGATTTTCTTCGACCGATTCGACGTAAATGGGCAATGATGGAGATCCATCGAGGAAAAAATCAAAACAGACGAGAAAAATACAAAGTTGGTCGAGGAAAACTCGATTTTTTGGCCCCCGGGTAATGTTTTTCTCGTACCGAAGGAATGCTGTCCACCCACGGGCCATTCCGGATCGTCCAGCAACCGATTTTCTTCGATCGGATCGATGTAAATGGGAATTGATCGAGGAAAAAATCAAAACAGACGAGAAAAAACCAAAGTTGGTCGAGGAAAACTCGATTTCTCGGCCCCGGGTAATGTTTTCTTCGTACCGAAAGAATGCTATCTATCCACAACCCATTCCGCATCGTCCGACAACCGATTTTCTTCGACCGGATCAACGTAAATGGGCAATGATCAAGATCCATCGAGGAAAAACTCCAAACGGACGAGAAAAACCCAAAGTTGGTCGAGGAAAACTCGATTTCTCGGCCCCCTGGTAATGTTTCCCTCGTACCGAACGAATGCTGTCCACCCACAGGCCATTCCGCATCGTTCAGCAAACGATTTTCTTCGACCAGATCTACGTAAATGGGAATTGATCAAGATCCATCGAGGAAAAAATCAAAACGGACGAGAAAAACCTAAAGTTGGTCGAGGAAAACTCGTTTTGTAGGCCCCCGGGTAATATTTTAGTCGTACCGAAGGAATACTGTCTACCCACAGGCCATTCCGCATCGTTCGACAACCGATTTTCTTCTACCGGATCGACGTCAATGGGCAATGATCGAGATCCATCAGGGAAAAATTCAAAACGGACGAGAAAAAACCAAAGTTGGTCTAGGAAAACTCGATTTCTCGGCCCCCGGGTAATGTTTTCCTCGTACCGAAGGAATGGTGTCTGCCCACAGGCCATTCCGCATCATTGGACAACCGATTTTCTTCGACCGGATCGACGTAAATGGACAATGATCGAAGTCCAGCGAGGAAAAAATAGAAACAGACGAGAAAAAACCAAAGTTGGTCGAGGAAAACTCAATTTCTCGGCTCCCGAGTAAGCTGTCTATCCACAAGCCATTCCGCATCATCCGATAACCGATTTTCTTCGACTGGATCGACGTAAATGGGCAATGATTAAGATCCATCGAGGAAAAACTCGACATGGACGAAAAAAACCAAAGTTGGTCGAGGAAAACTCGATTTCTCGGCCTCCGGGTAATGTTTTCCTCGTACCGAAGGAATGCTGTCTACCCACAGCCCAATCTGCATCGTTCAGCAAATGATTTTCTTCGACCGAATCGACATAAATGGGCAATGATCGAGATCCATCGAGGAAAAAATCAAAACGGACGAGAAAAAACCAAAGTTGGTCGAGGAAAACTAGATTTCTCGGCCCCCGGGTAATGTTTTCCTCGTACCGAAGGAATGTTGTCTACCCACAGGCCAATCTGCATCGTCCGGCAACCGATTTTCTTCGACCGAATCAACGTAAATGGGCAATGATGGAGATCCATCGAGGAAAAAATCAAAACAGACGAGAAAAATACAAAGTTGGTCGAGGAAAACTCGATTTTTTGGCCCTCGGGTAATGTTTTCCTCGTACCGAAGGAATGCATTCTATCCACAGGCCATTCTGCATCGTCCGACAACCGATTTTCCTCGACCGGATCGACGTAAATGGGCAATCATCAAGATCCATCGAGGAAAAACTCGAAATGGACGAGAAAAAACCAAAGTTGGTCGAGGAAAACTCGATTTTTTGGCCCCCGGGTAATGTTTTCCTTGTACCAAAGGAATGCTGTCTACCCACAGGCCAATACCCATCATCCGGCAACCTATTTTCTTCGACCGGATCGACGTAAATGGGCAATGATCAAGATCCATCGAGGCTCGAAATGGACGAGAAAAAACCAAAGTTGGTCGAGGAAAACTCGATTTCTCGGCCCCCGGGTAATGTTTTCCTCGTACCGAAGGAATGTTGTCTACCCACAGGCCAATCTGCATCGTCCGGCAACCGATTTTCTTCGACCGATTCGACGTAAATGGGCAATGATGGAGATCCATCGAGGAAAAAATCAAAACAGACGAGAAAAATACAAAGTTGGTCGAGGAAAACTCGATTTTTTGGCCCCCGGGTAATGTTTTTCTCGTACCGAAGGAATGCTGTCCACCCACGGGCCATTCCGGATCGTCCAGCAACCGATTTTCTTCGATCGGATCGATGTAAATGGGAATTGATCGAGGAAAAAATCAAAACAGACGAGAAAAAACCAAAGTTGGTCGAGGAAAACTCGATTTCTCGGCCCCGGGTAATGTTTTCTTCGTACCGAAAGAATGCTATCTATCCACAACCCATTCCGCATCGTCCGACAACCGATTTTCTTCGACCGGATCAACGTAAATGGGCAATGATCAAGATCCATCGAGGAAAAACTCCAAACGGACGAGAAAAACCCAAAGTTGGTCGAGGAAAACTCGATTTCTCGGCCCCCTGGTAATGTTTCCCTCGTACCGAACGAATGCTGTCCACCCACAGGCCATTCCGCATCGTTCAGCAAACGATTTTCTTCGACCAGATCTACGTAAATGGGAATTGATCAAGATCCATCGAGGAAAAAATCAAAACGGACGAGAAAAACCTAAAGTTGGTCGAGGAAAACTCGTTTTGTAGGCCCCCGGGTAATATTTTAGTCGTACCGAAGGAATACTGTCTACCCACAGGCCATTCCGCATCGTTCGACAACCGATTTTCTTCTACCGGATCGACGTCAATGGGCAATGATCGAGATCCATCAGGGAAAAATTCAAAACGGACGAGAAAAAACCAAAGTTGGTCTAGGAAAACTCGATTTCTCAGCCCCCGGGTAATGTTTTCCTCGTACCGAAGGAATGGTGTCTGCCCACAGGCCATTCCGCATCATTGGACAACCGATTTTCTTCGACCGGATCGACGTAAATGGACAATGATCGAAGTCCAGCGAGGAAAAAATAGAAACGGACGAGAAAAAACCAAAGTTGGTCGAGGAAAACTCAATTTCTCGGCTCCCGAGTAAGCTGTCTATCCACAAGCCATTCCGCATCATCCGACAACCGATTTTCTTCGACTGGATCGACGTAAATGGGCAATGATTAAGATCCATCGAGGAAAAACTCGACATGGACGAAAAAAACCAAAGTTGGTCGAGGAAAACTCGATTTCTCGGCCCCCGGGTAATGTTTTCCTCGTACCGAAGGAATGCTGTCTACCCACAGCCCAATCTGCATCGTTCAGCAAATGATTTTCTTCGACCGAATCGACATAAATGGGCAATGATCGAGATCCATCGAGGAAAAAATCAAAACGGACGAGAAAAAACCAAAGTTGGTCGAGGAAAACTAGATTTCTCGGCCCCCGGGTAATGTTTTCCTCGTACCGAAGGAATGTTGTCTACCCATAGGCCAATCTGCATCGTCCGGCAACCGATTTTCTTCGACCAGATCGACGTAAATGGGCAATGATGGAGATCCATCGAGGAAAAAATCAAAACTGACGAGAAAAAACCAAAGTTGGTCGAGGAAAACTCGATTTCTCGGCCCCCGGGTAATGTTTTCCTCGTACCGAAGGAATGCTGTCCACCCACAGGCCATTCTGCATCGTCCAGCAACCGATTTTCTTCGATCGGATCGATGTAAATGGGAATTGATCGAGATGCATCGAGGAAAAAATAAAAAACAGACGAGAAAAACCCAAAGTTGGTCGAGGAAAACTCGATATCTCGGCCCTCGGGAAATGTTTTCCTCGTACCGAAGGAATGCTGTCTATCCACAGGCCATTCTGCATCGTCCGACAACCGATTTTCTTCGACCGGATCGACATAAATGGGCAATGATCGAGATCCATCGAGGAAAAAATCAAAACGGACGAGAAAAACCCAAAGTTGGTCGAGGAAAACTCGATTTCTCGGCCCCCGGGTTATGTTTTCCTCCTACCGAAGGAATGCTGTTCACCCACATGCCATTCCGCATCGTCCAGCAACCGATTTTCTTCGACCGGATCGATGTAAATGGGAATTGATCGAGATCCATCGAGGAAAAAATCAAAACAGACGAGAAAAAACCAAAGTTGGTCGAGGAAAACTCGATTTCTCGGCCCCCGAGTAATGTTTTCCTCGTACCGAAGGAATGCTGTCTATCCACAAGCCATTCTACATCATCCGACAACCGATTTTCTTCGACCGGATCGACGTAAATGGGCAATGATCAAGATCCATCGAGGAAAAACTCGAAATAGACGAAAAAAACCAAAGTTGGTCAAGGAAAACTCGATTTCTCGGCCCCCGAGTAATGTTTTCCTCGTACCGAAGGAATGCTGTCTACCCACAGGCCAATCCGCATCGTCCGGCAACCGATTTTCTTCGACCGGATCGACGTAAATGGGCAATGATCGAGATCCATCGAGGAAAAACTCGAAATGGACGAAAAAAACCAAAGTTGGTCGAGGAAAACTCGATTTCTTGGCCCCCGGGTTATGTTTTCCTCCTACCGAAGGAATGCTGTCTACCCACAGGCCAATCCACATCGTCCGGCAACCGATTTTCTTCGACCGGATCGACGTAAATGGGCAATGATCGAGATCCATCGAGGAAAAAATCTAAACGGACGAGAAAAACCCAAAGTTGGTCGAGGAAAACTCGATTTCTCGGCCCTCGGGTAATGGTTTCCTCGTACCGAACGAATGCTGTCCACCCACAGGCCATTCCGCCTCGTTCAGCAAACGATTTTCTTCGACCGGATCGACGTAAATGGGAATTGATCAAGATCCATCGAGGAAAAAATCGAAACGGACGAGAAAAAACCAAAGTTGGTCGAGGAAAACTCGATTTCTCGGCCCCCGAGTAATGTTTTCCTTGTACCGAAGGAATGCTGTCTATCCACAAGCCATTCCGCATCATCCGACAACCGATTTTCTTCGACCGGATCGACCTAAATGGGCAATGATCAAGATCCATCGAGGAAAAACTCGAAATAGACGAAAAAAACCAAAGTTGGTCGAGGAAAACTCGATTTCTCGGCCCCCGGGTAATGTTTTCCTCGTACCGAAGGAATGCTGTCTACCCACACGCCAATCCGCATCATCTGGCAACCGATTTTCTTCGACCGGATCGACGTAAATGGGCAATGATCGAGATCCATCGAGGAAAAACTCGAAATGGACGAAAAAAACCAAAGTTGGTCGAGGAAAACTCGATTTCTCGGCCCCCGGGTAATGTTTTCCTCATACCGAAGGAATGTTGTCTACCCACAGGCCAATCCGCATCGTCCGGCAACCGATTTTCTTCGACCGGATCGATGTAAATGGGCAATGATCGAGATCCATCGAGGAAAAAATTGAAACGGACGATAAAAAACCAAAGTTGGTCGAGGAAAACTCGATTTCTCGGCCCCCGGGTAATGTTTTCCTCCTACCGAAGGAATGCTGTTCACCCACATGCCATTCTGCATCGACCAGCAACCGATTTTCTTCGATCGGATCGATGTAAATGGGAATTGATCAAGATCCATCGAGGAAAAAATCAAAACAGACGAGAAAAAACCAAAGTTGGTCGAGGAAAACTCGATTTCTCGTCCCCCGGGTAATGTTTTCCTCGTACCGAAGGAATGTTGTCTACTCACAGGCCAATCCACATCGTCCGACAACCAATTTTCTTTGACCGGATCGACGTAAATAGGCAATGATCGAGATCCATCGAGGAAAAAATTAAAATAGACGAGAAAAAACAAAAGTTAGTCGAGAAAAACTCGATTTCTCGGCCCCTGGGTAATGTTTTCCTCCTACCGAAGGAATGCTGTTCACCCACATGCCATTCTGCATCGTCCAGCAACCGATTTTCTTCGATCGGATCGACGTAAATGGGAATTGATCGAGATCCATCGAGGAAAAAATCAAAACAGACGAGAAAAAACCAAAGTTGGTCGAGGAAAACTCGATTTCTCGGCCCCCGAGTAATGTTTTCCTCGTACCGAAGGAATGCTGTCTATCCACAAGCCATTCTGCATCATCCGACAACCGATTTTCTTCGACCGGATCGACCTAAATGGGCAATGATCAAGATCCATCGAGGAAAAACTCGAAATAGACGAAAAAAACCAAAGTTGGTCGAGGAAAACTCGATTTCTCGGCCCCCGGGTAATGTTTTCCTCGTACCGAAGGAATGCTGTCTACCCACACGCCAATCCGCATCATCCGGCAACCGATTTTCTTCGACCGGATCGACGTAAATGGGCAATGATCGAGATCCATCGAGGAAAAACTCGAAATGGACGAAAAAAACCAAAGTTGGTCGAGGAAAACTCGATTTCTCGGCCCCCGGGTAATGTTTTCCTCATACCGAAGGAATGTTGTCTACCCACAGGCCAATCCGCATCGTCCGGCAACCGATTTTCTTCGACCGGATCGACGTAAATGGGCAATGATCGAGATCCATCGAGGAAAAACTCGAAACGGACGAGAAAAAACCAAAGTTGGTCGAGGAAAACTCGATTTCTCGGCCCCCGGGTAATGTTTTGCTCCTACCGAAGGAATGTTGTTCACCCACATGCCATTCTGTATCGACCAGCAACCGATTTTCTTCGATCGTATCGATGTAAATGGGAATTGATCGAGATCCATCGAGGAAAAAATCAAAACAGACGAGAAAAAACCAAAGTTGGTCGAGGAAAACTCGATTTCTCGTCCCCCGGGTAATGTTTTCCTCGTACCGAAGGAATGTTGTCTACTCACAGGCCAATCCACATCGTCCGACAACAGATTTTCTTTGACCGGATCGACGTAAATAGGCAATGATCGAGATCCATCGAGGAAAAAATTAAAATAGACGAGAAAAAACAAAAGTTAGTCGAGAAAAACTCGATTTCTCGGCCCCCGGGTAATGTTTTCCTCCTACCGAAGGAATGCTGTTCACCCACATGCCATTCTGCATCGTCCAGCAACCGATTTTCTTCGATAGGATCGATGTAAATGGGAATTGATCGAGATCCATCGAGGAAAAAATCAAAACAGACGAGAAAAAACCAAAGTTGGTCGAGGAAAACTCGATTTCTCGGCCCCCGAGTAATGTTTTCCTCGTACCGAAGGAATGCTGTCTATCCACAAGCCATTCTGCATCATCCGACAACCGATTTTCTTCGACCGGATCGACCTAAATGGGCAATGATCAAGATCCATCGAGGAAAAACTCGAAATAGACGAAAAAAACCAAAGTTGGTCGAGGAAAACTCGATTTCTCGGCCCCCGGGTAATGTTTTCCTCGTACCGAAGGAATGCTGTCTACCCACACGCCAATCCGCATCATCCGGCAACCGATTTTCTTCGACCGGATCGACGTAAATGGGCAATGATCGAGATCCATCGAGGAAAAACTTGAAATGGACGAAAAAAACCAAAGTTGGTCGATGAAAACTCGATTTCTCGGCCCCCGGGTAATGTTTTCCTCATACCGAAGGAATGTTGTCTACCCACAGGCCAATCCGCATCGTCCGGCAACCGATTTTCTTCGACCGGATCGACGTAAATGGGCAATGATCGAGATCCATCGAGGAAAAACTCGAAACGGACGAGAAAAAACCAAAGTTGGTCGAGGAAAACTCGATTTCTCGGCCCCCGGGTAATGTTTTGCTCCTACCGAAGGAATGTTGTTCACCCACATGCCATTCTGTATCGACCAGCAACCGATTTTCTTCGATCGTATCGATGTAAATGGGAATTGATCGAGATCCATCGAGGAAAAAATCAAAACAGACGAGAAAAAACCAAAGTTGGTCGAGGAAAACTCGATTTCTCGTCCCCCGGGTAATGTTTTCCTCGTACCGAAGGAATGTTGTCTACTCACAGGCCAATCCACATCGTCCGACAACCGATTTTCTTTGACCGGATCGACGTAAATAGGCAATGATCGAGATCCATCGAGGAAAAAATTAAAATAGACGAGAAAAAACAAAAGTTAGTCGAGAAAAACTCGATTTCTCGGCCCCCGGGTAATGTTTTCCTCCTACCGAAGGAATGCTGTTCACCCACATGCCATTCTGCATCGTCTAGCAACCGATTTTCTTCGATAGGATCGATGTAAATTGGAATTGATCGAGATCCATCGAGGAAAAAATCAAAACAGACGAGAAAAAACCAAAGTTGGTCGAGGAAAACTCGATTTCTCGGCCCCCGAGTAATGTTTTCCTCGTACCGAAGGAATGCTGTCTATCCACAAGCCATTCTGCATCATCCGACAACCGATTTTCTTCGACCGGATCGACCTAAATGGGCAATGATCAAGATCCATCGAGGAAAAACTCGAAATAGACGAAAAAAACCAAAGTTGGTCGAGGAAAACTCGATTTCTCGGCCCCCGGGTAATGTTTTCCTCGTACCGAAGGAATGCTGTCTACCCACACGCCAATCCGCATCATCCGGCAACCGATTTTCTTCGACCGGATCGACGTAAATGGGCAATGATCGAGATCCATCGAGGAAAAACTCGAAATGGACGAAAAAAACCAAAGTTGGTCGAGGAAAACTCGATTTCTCGGCCCCCGGGTAATGTTTTCCTCATACCGAAGGAATGTTGTCTACCCACATGCCAATCCGCATCGTCCGGCAACCGATTTTCTTCGACCGGATCGACGTAAATGGGCAATGATCGAGATCCATCGAGGAAAAAATCTAAACGGACGAGAAAAACCCAAAGTTGGTCGAGGAAAACTCGATTTCTCGGCCCTCGGGTAATGGTTTCCTCGTACCGAACGAATGCTGTCCACCCACAGGCCATTCCGCCTCGTTCAGCAAACGATTTTCTTCGACCGGATCGACGTAAATGGGAATTGATCAAGATCCATCGAGGAAAAAATCGAAATGGACAAGAAAAATGAAAGTTGGTCGAGGAAAACTCGATTTCTCGGCCCCCGAGTAATGTTTTCCTCGTACCGAAGGAATGTTGTCTACCCACAGGCCAATCCGTATCGTCCGGCAACCGATTTTCTTCGACCGGATCGACGTAAATGGGCAATGATCGAGATCCATCGAGGAAAAACTCGAAACGGACGAGAAAAACCCAAAGTTGGTCGAGAAAAACTCGATTTCTCGGCCCCCGGGTAATGTTTTCATCGTACCGAAGGAATACTGTCTACCCACAGGCCACTCCGCATCCTTCGACAACCGATTTTCTTCGACCGGATCGATGTAAATGGGCAACGATCGAGATCCATCGAGGAAAAAATCAAAACGGACGAGAAAAAACCAAAGTTGGTCGAGGAAAACTCGATTTCTCGGCCCCCGGGTAATGTTTTCCTCGTACCGAAGTAATGCTGTCTAGCCATTCTACATCATCCGACAACCGATTTTCTTCGACCGGATCGACGTAAATGGGCAATGATCGAGATCCATCGAGGAAAAACTCGAAACAGACGAGAAAAAACCAAAGTTGGTCGAAGAAAACTCGATTTCTCGGCCCCCAGATAATGTTTTCCTCGTACCGAAGGAATGCTGTCTATCCACAAGCCATTCTACATCATCCGACAACCGATTTTCTTCGACCGGATCGACGTAAATGGGCAATGATCAAGATCCATCGATGAAAAACTCGAAATAGACGAAAAAAACCAAAGTTGGTCGAGGAAAACTCGATTTCTCGGCCCCCGGGTAATGTTTTCCTCGTACCGAAGTAATGCTGTCTACCCACAGGCCAATCCGCATCATCTGGCAACCGATTTTCTTCGACCGGATAGACGTAAATGGGCAATGATCAAGATCCATCGAGGAAAAACTCGAAATGGACGAAAAAAACCAAAGTTGGTCGAGGAAAACTCGATTTCTCGGCCCACGGGTAATATTTTCCTCGTACCGAAGGAATGCTGTCTACCCACAGGCCAATCCGCATCGTCCGGCAACCGATTTTCTTCGACCGGATCGACGTAAATGGGCAATGATCGAGATCCATCGAGGAAAAAATCGAAACGGACGAGAAAAAACCAAAGTTGGTCGAGAAAAACTCGATTTCTCGGCCCCCGGGTAATGTTTTCCTCCTACCGAAGGAATGCTGTTCACCCACATGCCATTCTGCATCGTCCGGCAACCGATTTTCTTTGACCGGATCGATGTAAATGGGCAACGATCGAGATCCATCGAGGAAAAAATCAAAACGGACGAGAAAAAACCAAAGTTGGTCGAGGAAAACTCGATTTCTCGGCCCCCGGGTAATGTTTTCCTCGTACCGAAGTAATGCTGTCTACCCACAAGCCATTCTACATCATCCGACAACCGATATTCTTCGACCGGATCGACGTAAATGGGCAATGATCGAGATCCATCGAGGAAAAACTCGAAACAGACGAGAAAAAACCAAAGTTGGTCGAAGAAAACTCGATTTCTCGGCCCCCGGGTAATGTTTTCCTCGTACCGAAGGAATGCTGTCTATCCACAAGCCATTCTACATCATCCGACAACCGATTTTCTTCGACCGGATCGACGTAAATGGGCAATGATCAAGATCCATCGATGAAAAACTCGAAATAGACGAAAAAAACCAAAGTTGGTCGAGGAAAACTCTATTTCTCGGCCCCCGGGTAATGTTTTCCTCGTACCGAAGTAATACTGTCTACCCACAGGCCAATCCGCATCATCTGGCAACCGATTTTCTTCGACCGGATAGACGTAAATGGGCAATGATCAAGATCCATCGAGGAAAAACTCGAAATGGACGAAAAAAACCAAAGTTGGTCGAGGAAAACTCGATTTCTCGGCCTACGGGTAATATTTTCCTCGTATCGAAGGAATGCTACCTACCCACAGGCCAATCCGCATCGTCCGGCAACCGATTTTCTTCGACCGGATCGACGTAAATGGGCAATGATCGAGATCCATCGAGGAAAACATCTAAACGGACGAGAAAAACCCAAAGTTGGTCGAGGAAAACTCGATTTCTCGGCCCTCGGGTAATGGTTTCCTCGTACCGAACGAATGCTGTCCACCCACAGGCCATTCCGCCTCGTTTAGCAAACGATTTTCTTTGACCGGATCGACGTAAATGGGAATGGATCAAGATCCATCGAGGAAAAAATCAAAACGGACAAGAAAAAACAAAGTTGGTCGAGAAAAACTCGATTTCTCGGCCCCCGGGTAATGTTTTCCTCGTACCGAAGGAATGCTGTCTACCCACAGGCCAATCCGCATCGTCCGGCAACCGATTTTCTTCGACCGGATCGACCTAAATGGGCAATGATCAAGATCCATCGAGGAAAAACTCGAAATAGACGAAAAAAACCAAAGTTGGTGGAGGAAAAGTCGATTTCTCGGCCCCCGGGTAATGTTTTCCTCGTACCGAAGGAATGATGTCTACCCACAGGCCAATCCGCATCGTCCGGCAACCGATTTTCTTCGACCGGATCGACGTAAATGGGCAATGATCGAGATCCATCGAGGAAAAAATCTAAACGGACGAGAAAAACCCAAAGTTGGTCGAGGAAAACTCGATTTCTCGGCCCTCGGGTAATGGTTTCCTCGTACCGAACGAATGCTGTCCACCCACAGGCCATTCCGCCTCGTTCAGCAAACGATTTTCTTCGACCGGATCGACGTAAATGGGAATTGATCAAGATCCATAGAGGAAAAAATCAAAACGGACAAGAAAAATGAAAGTTGGTCGAGGAAAACTCGATTTCTCGGCCCCCGAGTAATGTTTTCCTTGTACCGAAGGAATGCTGTCTATCCACAAGCCATTCTGCATCATCCGACAACCGATTTTCTTCGACCGGATCGACGTAAATGGGCAATAATCAAGATCAATCGAGGAAAAACTCAAAATGGACGAAAAAAATCAAAGTTGGTCGAGGAAAACTCGATTTCTCGGCCCCCGGGTAATATTTTCCTCGTACCGAAGGAATGCTGTCTACCCACAGGCCATTCCGCATCGTCCAGCAACCCATTTTCTTCGATCGGATTGATGTAAATGGGAATTGATCGAGTTCCATCGAGGAAAAAATCAAAACAGACGAGAAAAAATTAAAGTTGGTCGAGGAAAACTCAATTTCTCGGCCCCCGGGTAATGTTTTCCTCGTACCGAAAGAATGCATTATATCCACAGGCCATTCCGCATCGTTCAGCAAATGATTTTCTTCGACCGGATCGACGTAAATGGGAATTGATCAAGATCCATCGAGGAAAAAATCAAAACGGACAAGAAAATACCAAAGTTGGTCGAGGAAAACTTGATTTCTCGGCCCCCAGGTAATGTTTTCCTCGTACCGAAGGAATGTTATCTACCCATAGGCCAATCCGCATCGTCCGGCAACCGAGTTTCTTCGACCAGATCGACGTAAATGGGCAATGATGGAGATCCATCGAGGAAAAAATCAAAACTAACGAGAAAAAACTAAAGTTGGTCGAGGAAAACTCGATTTCTCGGCCCCCGGGTAATGTTTTCCTCGTACCGAAGGAATGATGTCCACCCACAGGCCATTCTGCATCGTCCAGCAACCAAATTTCTTCGATCGGATCGATGTAAATGGGAATTGATCGAGATCCATCGAGGAAAAAATAAAAAACAGACGAGAAAAAACCAAAGTTGGTCGAGGAAAACTCGATTTCTTGGCCCCCGGGTAATGTTTTCCTCGTACCGAAGGAATGCTGTCTATCCACAGGCCATTCTGCATCGTCCGACAACCGATTTTCTTCCACCGGATCGACATAAATGGGTAATGATCGAGATCCATCGAGGAAAAAATCAAAACGGACGAGAAAAAACCAAAGTTGGTCGAGGAAAACTCGATTTCTCGGCCCCCGGGAAATGTTTTCCTCCTACCGAAGGAATGCTGTTCACCCACATGCCATTCTGCATCGACCAGCAACAGATTTTCTTCGATCGGATCGATGTAAATGGGAATTGATCGAGATCCATCGAGGAAAAAATCAAAACGGACGAGAAAAAACCAAAGTTGGTCGAAGAAAACTCGATTTCTCGGCCCCCGAGTAATGTTTTCCTCGTACCGAAGGAATGCTGTCTATCCACAAGCCATTCTACATCATCCGACAACCGATTTTCTTCGACCGGATCGACGTAAATGGGCAATGATCAAGATCCATCGAGGAAAAACTCGAAATAGACGAAAAAAACCAAAGTTGGTCGAGGAAAACTCGATTTCTCGGCCCCCGGGTAATGTTTTCCTCGTACCGAAGTGATGCTGTCTACCCACGGGCCAATCCGCATCGTCCGGCAACCGATTTTCTTCGACCGGATCGATGTAAATGGGCAATGATCGAGATCCATCGAGGAAAAAATCTAAACGGACGAGAAAAACCCAAAGTTGGTCGAGGAAAACTCGATTTCTCGGCCCTCGGGTAATGGTTTCCTCGTACCGAACGAATGCTGTCCACCCACAGGCCATTCCGCCTCGTTCAGCAAACGATTTTCTTCGACCGGATCGACGTAAATGGGCAATGATCGAGATCCATCGAGGAAAAAATCGAAACGGACGAGAAAAACCCAAAGTTGGTCGAGAAAAACTCGATTTCTCGGCCCCCGGGTAATGTTTTCGTCGTACCGAAGGAATACTGTCTACCCACAGGCCACTCCGCATCCTTTGACAACCGATTTTCTTCGACTGGATCGATGTAAATGGGCAATGATCGAGATCCATCGAGGAAAAAATCGAAACGGACGAGAAAAAACCAAAGTTGGTCGAGGAAAACTCGATTTCTCGGCCCCCGGGAAATGTTTTCCTCCTACCGAAGGAATGCTGTTCACCCACATGCCATTCTGCATCGACCAGCAACCGATTTTCTTCGATCGGATCGATGTAAATGGGAATTGATCGAGATCCATCGAGGAAAAAATCAAAACAGACGAGAAAAAACCAAAGTTGGTCGAAGAAAACTCGATTTCTCGGCCCCCGAGTAATGTTTTCCTCGTACCGAAGGAATGCTGTCTATCCACAAGCCATTCTACATCATCCGACAACCGATTTTCTTCGACCGGATCGACGTAAATGGGCAATGATCAAGATCCATCGAGGAAAAACTCGAAATAGACGAAAAAAACCAAAATTGGTCGAGGAAAACTCGATTTCTCGGCCCCCGGGTAATGTTTTCCTCGTACCGAAGTAATGCTGTCTACCCACAGGCCAATCCGCATCGTCCGGCAACCGATTTTCTTTGACCGGATAGACGTAAATGGGCAATGATCAAGATCCATCGAGGAAAAACTCGAAATGGACGAAAAAAACCAAAGTTGGTCTAGGAAAACTCGATTTCTCGGCCCTCGGGTAATGTTTTCCTCGTACCGAAGGAATGATGTCTACCCACAGGCCAATCCGCATCGTCCGGCAACCGATTTATTCGACCAGATCGACGTAAATGGGCAATTATCGAGATCCATCGAGGAAAAAATCTAAACGGACGAGAAAAACCCAAATTGGTCGAGGAAAACTCGTTTTCTCGGCCCTCGGGTAATGGTTTCCTCGTACCGAACGAATGCTGTCCACCCACAGGCCATTCCGCCTCGTTCAACAAACGATTTTCTTCGACCGGATCGACGTAAATGGGAATTGATCAAGATCCATCGAGGAAAAAATCAAAACGGACAAGGAAAAACAAAGTTGGTCGAGGAAAAGTCGATTTCTCGGCCCCCGGGTAATGTTTTCCTCGTACCGAAGGAATGCTGTCTACCCACAGGCCAATCCGCATCGTCCGGCAACCGATTTTCTTCGACCGGATCGACCAAAATGGGCAATGATCAAGATCCATCGAGGAAAAACTCGAAATAGACGAAAAAAACCAAAGTTGGTCGAGGAAAAGTCGATTTCTCGGCCCCCGGGTAATGTTTTCCTCGTACCGAAGGAATGCTGTCTACCCACAGGCCAATCCGCATCGGTTGGCAACCGATTTTTTTCGACCGGATCGACGTAAATGGGCAATGATCGAGATCCATCGAGGAAAAAAACTAAACGGACGAGAAAAACCCAAAGTTGGTCGAGGAAAACTCGATTTCTCGGCCCTCGGGTAATGGTTTCCTCGTACCGAACGAATGCTGTCCACCCACAGGCCATTCCGCCTCGTTCAGCAAACGATTTTCTTCGACCGGATCGACGTAAATGGGAATTGATCAAGATCCATCGAGGAAAAAATCAAAACGGACAAGAAAAAACAAAGTTGGTCGAGGAAAACTCGATTTCTCGGCCCCCGAGTAATGTTTTCCTTGTACCGTAGGAATGCTGTCTATCCACAAGCCATTCTACATCATCCGACAACCGATTTTCTTCGACCGGATCGACGTAAATGGGCAATGATCAAGATCCATCGAGGAAAAACTCGAAATAGACGAAAAAAACCAAAGTTGGTCGAGGAAAACTCGATTTCTCGGCCCCCGGGTAATGTTTTCCTCGTACCGAAGGAATGCTGTCTACCCACAGGCCAATCCGCATCGTCCGGCAACCGATTTTCTTTGACCGGATCGACGTAAATGGGCAATGATCGAGATCCATCGAGGAAAAACTCGAAATGGACGAAAAAACCCAAAGTTGGTCGAGGAAAACTCGATTTCTCGGCGCCTGGGTAATGTTTTCCTCGTACCGTAGGAATGTTGTCTACCCACAGGCCAATCCGTATCGTTCGGCAACCGATTTTCTTCGACCGGATCGACATAAATGGGCAATGATCGAGATCCATCGAGGAAAAAATCAAAACGGACGAGAAAAACCCAAAGTTGGTCGAGAATAACTCAATTTCTCGGCCCCCGGGTAATGTTTTCGTCGTACCGAAGGAATACTGTCTACCCACAGGCCACTCCGCATCCTTCGACAACCGATTTTCTTCGACCGGATCGATGTAAATGGGCAATGATCGAGATCCATCGAGGAAAAAATTGAAACGGACGATAAAAAACCAAAGTTGGTCGAGGAAAACTCGATTTCTCGGCCCCCGGGAAATGTTTTCCTCCTACCGAAGGAATGCTGTTCACCCACATGCCATTCTGCATCGACCAGCAACCGATTTTCTTCGATCGGATCGATGTAAATGGGAATTGATCGAGATCCATCGAGGAAAAAATCAAAACAGACGAGAAAAAACCAAAGTTGGTCGAAGAAAACTCGATTTCTCGGCCCCCGAGTAATGTTTTCCTCGTACCGAAGGAATGCTGTCTATCCACAAGCCATTCTACATCATCCGACAACCGATTTTCTTCGACCGGATCGACGTAAATGGGCAATGATCAAGATCCATCGAGGAAAAACTCGAAATAGACGAAAAAAACCAAAATTGGTCGAGGAAAACTCGATTTCTCGGCCCCCGTGTAATGTTTTCCTCGTACCGAAGGAATGTTGTCTACCCACAGGCCAATCCGTATCGTCCGGCAACCGATTTTCTTCGACCGGATCGACGTAAATGGGCAATGATCGAGATCCATCGAGGAAAAAATCAAAACGGACGAGAAAAACCCAAAGTTGGTCGAGAAAAACTCGACTTCTCGGCCCCCGGGTAATGTTTTCGTTGTACCGAAGGAATACTGTCTACCCACAGGCAACTCCGCATCCTTCGACAACCGATTTTCTTCGACCGGATCAATGTAAATGGGCAATGATCGAGATCCATCGAGGAAAAAATCGAAACGGACGAGAAAAAACCAAAGTTGGTCGAGGAAAACTCGATTTCTCGGCCCCCGAGTAATGTTTTCCTCCTACCGAAGGAATGCTGTTCACCCAAATGCCATTCTGCATCGACCAGCAACCGATTTTCTTCGATCGGATCGATGTAAATGGGAATTGATCGAGATCCATCGAGGAAAAAATCAAAACAGACGAGAAAAAACCAAAGTTGGTCGAGGAAAACTCGATTTCTCGTCCCCCGGGTAATGTTTTCCTCGTACCGAAGGAATGTTGTGTACTCACAGGCCAATCCACATCGTCCGGCAACCGATTTTCTTCGACCGGATCGACGTAAATGGGCAATGATCGAGATTCATCGAGGAAAAAATCAAAACGGACGAGAAAAACCCAAAGTTAGTCGAGAAAAACTCGATTTCTCGGCCCCCGGGTAATGTTTTCCTCCTACCGAACGAATGCTGTCCACCCACAAGCCATTCCGCCTCGTTCAGCAACCGATTTTCTTCGATCGGATCGACTTAAATTGGAATTGATCAAGATCCATCGAGGAAAAAATCAAAACGGACAAGAAAAAACAAAGTTGGTCGAGGAAAACTCGATTTCTCGGCCCCCGGGTAATGTTTTCCTCATACCGAAGGAATGTTGTCTACCCACAGGCCATTTCGCATCGTCCGGCAACCGATTTTCTTTGACCGGATCGACGTAAATGGGCAATGATCGAGATCCATCGAGGAAAAAATCAAAACGGACGAGAAAAACCCAAAGTTGGTCGAGAAAAACTCGATTTCTCGGCCCCCGGGTAATGTTTTCCTCGTACCGAAGGAATGCTGTCCACCCACAGGCCATTCCGCATCGTCCAGCAACCGATTTTCTTCGATCGGATCGATGTAAATGGGAATTGATCGAGATCCATCGAGGAAAAAATAAAAAACAGACGAGAAAAAACCAAAGTTGGTCGAGGAAAACTCGATTTCTTGTCCCCCGGGTAATGTTTTCCTCGTACCGAAGGAATGCTGTCTATCCACAGGCCATTCTGCATCGTCCGACAACCGATTTTCTTGGACCGGATCGACATAAATGGGTAATGATCGAGATCCATCGAGGAAAAAATCAAAACGGACGAGAAAAACCCAAAGTTGGTCGAGGAAAACTCGATTTCTCGGCCCTCGGGTAATGGTTTCCTTGTACCGAACGAATGCTGTCCACCCACATGCCATTCCGCCTCGTTCAGCAAACGATTTTCTTCGACCGGATCGACTTAAATGGGAATTGATCAAGATCCATCGAGGAAAAAATCAAAACGGACAAGAAAAAACAAAGTTGGTCGAGGAAAACTCGATTTCTCGGCCCCCGGGTAATGTTTTCCTCGTACCGAACGAATGTTGTCTACCCACAGGCCATTTCGCATCATCCGACAACCGATTTTTTCGACCGGATCGACGTAAATGGGCAATGATCAAGATCCATCGAGGAAAAACTCGAAATGGACGAAAAAAATCAAAGTTGGTCGAGGAAAACTCGATTTCTCGGCCCCCGGGTAATGTTTTCCTCGTACCGAAGGAATGCTATCTTCCCACAGGCCAATCCGCATCGTCCGGCAACCGATTTTCTTTGACCGGATCGACGTAAATGGGCAATGATGGAGATCCATCGAGGAAAAAATCAAAACGGACGAGAAAAAACCAAAGTTGGTCGAGGAAAACTCGATTTCTTGGCCCCCGGGTAATGTTTTCCTCGTACCGAAGGAATGCAGTCTATCCACAGGCCATTCTGCATCGTCCGACAACCGATTTTCTTCGACCGGATCGACATAAATGGGCAATGATCGAGATCCATCGAGGAAAAAATCAAAACGGACGAGAAAAACCCAAAGTTGGTCGAGGAAAACTCGATTTCTCGGCCCCTGGGTAATGTTTTCCTCGTACCGAAGGAATGCAGTCTATCCACAGGCCATTCTGCATCGTCCGACAACCGATTTTCTTCGACCGGATCGACGTAAATGGGCAATGATCGAGATCCATCGAGGAAAAAATCAAAACAGACGAGAAAAAACCAAAGATGGTCGAGAAAAACTCGATTTCTCGGCCCCTGGGTAATGTTTTTGTCGTACCGAAGGAATACTGTCTACCCACAGGCCACTCCGCATCCTTCGACAATCGATTTTCTTTGACCGGATCGATGTAAATGGGCAATGATCGAGATTCATCGAGGAAAAAATCGAAACTGACGAGAAAAAACCAAAGTTGATCGAGGAAAACTTGATTTCTCGGCCCCCGGGTAATGTTTTCCTCGAACAGAAGGAATGATGTCTACCCACAGGCCAATCCGCATCGTCCGGCAACCGATTTTCTTCGACCGGATCGACGTAAATGGGCAATGATCGAGATCCATCGAGGAAAAAATCTAAACGGACGAGAAAAACCCAAAGTTGGTCGAGGAAAACTCGATTTCTCGGCCCTCGGGTAATGGTTTCCTCGTACCGAACGAATGCTGTCCACCCACAGGCCATTCCGCCTCGTTCAGCAAACGATTTTCTTCGACCGGATCGACGTAAATGGGAATTGATCAAGATCCATCGAGGAAAAAATCAAAACGGACAAGAAAAATGAAAGTTGGTCGAGGAAAACTCGATTTCTCGGCCCCCGAGTAATGTTTTTCTTGTACCGAAGGAATGCTGTCTATCCACAAGCCATTCCGCATCATCCGACAACCGATTTTCTTCGACCGGATCGACGTAAATGGGCAATGATCAAGATCAATCGAGGAAAAACTCAAAATGGACGAAAAAAATCAAAGTTGGTCGAGGAAAACTCGATTTCTCGGCCCCCGGGTAATGTTTTCCTCGTACCGAAGGAATGCTGTCTACCCACAGGCCATTCCGCATCGTCCAGCAACCCATTTTCTTCGATCGGATCGATGTAAATGGGAATTGATCGAGTTCCATCGAGGAAAAAATTAAAACAGACGAGAAAAAATTAAAGTTGGTCGAGGAAAACTCAATTTCTCGGCCCCCGGGTAATGTTTTCCTCGTACCGAAGGAATGCATTATATCCACAGGCCATTCCGCATCGTTCAGCAAATGATTTTCTTCGACCGGATCGACGTAAATGGGAATTGATCAAGATCCATCGAGGAAAAAATCAAAACGGACAAGAAAATACCAAAGTTGGTCGAGGAAAACTTGATTTCTCGGCCCCCAGGTAATGTTTTCCTCGTACCGAAGGAATGTTATCTACCCATAGGCCAATCCGCATCGTCCGGCAACCGAGTTTCTTCGACCAGATCGACGTAAATGGGCAATGATGGAGATCCATCGAGGAAAAAATCAAAACTAACGAGAAAAAACTAAAGTTGGTCGAGGAAAACTCGATTTCTCGGCCCCCGGGTAATGTTTTCCTCGTACCGAAGGAATGCTGTCCACCCACAGGCCATTCCGCATCGTCCAGCAACCGATTTTCTTCGATCGGATCGATGTAAATGGGAATTGATCGAGATCCATCGAGGAAAAAATAAAAAACAGACGAGAAAAAACCAAAGTTGGTCGAGGAAAACTCGATTTCTCGTCCCCCGGGTAATGTTTTCCTCGTACCGAAGGAATGTTGTCTACTCACAGGCCAATCCACATCGTCCGGCAACCGATTTTCTTCGACCGGATCGACGTAAATGGGCAATGATCGAGATTCATCGAGGAAAAAATCAAAACGGACGAGAAAAACCAAAAGTTAGTCGAGAAAAACTCGATTTCTCGGCCCCCGGGTAATGTTTTCCTCCTACCGAACGAATGCTGTCCACCCACAAGCCATTCCGCCTCGTTCAGCAAACGATTTTCTTCGACCGGATCGACTTAAATTGGAATTGATCAAGATCCATCGAGGAAAAAATCAAAACGGACAAGAAAAAACAAAGTTGGTCGAGGAAAACTCGATTTCTCGGCCCCCGGGTAATGTTTTCCTCGTACCGAAGGAATGTTGTCTACCCACAAGCCATTTCGCATCGTCCGGCAACCGATTTTCTTTGACCGGATCGACGTAAATGGGCAATGATCGAGATCCATCGAGGAAAAAATCAAAACGGACGAGAAAAACCCAAAGTTGGTCGAGAAAAACTCGACTTCTCGGCCCCCGGGTAATGTTTTCCTCGTACTGAAGGAATGCTGTCTACCCACCGGCCAATCCGCATTGTCCGGCAACCGATTTTCTTCGACCGGATCGACGTAAATGGGCAATGATCGAGATTCATCGAGGAAAAAATCAAAACGGACGAGAAAAACCCAAAGTTGGTCGAGGAAAACTCGATTTCTCGGCCCTCGGGTAATGGTTTCCTCGTACCGAACGAATGCTGTCCACCCACAAGCCATTCCGCCTCGTTCAGCAAACGATTTTCTTCGACCGGATCGACTTAAATGGGAATTGATCAAGATCCATCGAGGAAAAAATCAAAACGGACAAGAAAAAACAAAGTTGGTCGAGGAAAACTCGATTTCTCGGCCCCCGGGTAATGTTTTCCTCGTACCGAATGAATGTTGTCTACCCACAGGCCATTTCGCATCATCCGACAACCGATTTTTTCGACCGGATCGACGTAAATGGGCAATGATCAAGATCCATCGAGGAAAAACTCGAAATGGACGAAAAAAATCAAAGTTGGTCGAGGAAAACTCGATTTCTCGGCCCCCGGGTAATGTTTTCCTCGTACCGAAGGAATGCTATCTTCCCACAGGCCAATCCGCATCGTCCGGCAACCGATTTTCTTTGACCGGATCGACGTAAATGGGCAATGATGGAGATCCATCGAGGAAAAAATCAAAACGGACGAGAAAAAACCAAAGTTGGTCGAGGAAAACTCGATTTCTTGGCCCCCGGGTAATGTTTTCCTCGTACCGAAGGAATGCAGTCTATCCACAGGCCATTCTGCATCGTCCGACAACCGATTTTCTTCGACCGGATCGACATAAATGGGCAATGATCGAGATCCATCGAGGAAAAAATCAAAACGGACGAGAAAAACCCAAAGTTGGTCGAGGAAAACTCGATTTCTCGGCCCCTGGGTAATGTTTTCCTCGTACCGAAGGAATGTTGTCTACCCACAGGCCAATCCGTATCGTCCGGCAACCGATTTTCTTCGACCGGATCGACGTAAATGGGCAATGATCGAGATCCATCGAGGAAAAAATCAAAACAGACGAGAAAAAAACCAAAGATGGTCGAGAAAAACTCGATTTCTCGGCCCCCGGGTAATGTTTTTGTCGTACCGAAGGAATACTGTCTACCCACAGGCCACTCCGCATCCTTAGACAACCGATTTTCTTTGACCGGATCGATGTAAATGGGCAATGATCGAGATTCATCGAGGAAAAAATCAAAACTGGCGAGAAAAAACCAAAGTTGATCGAGGAAAACTTGATTTCTCGGCCCCCGGGTAATGTTTTCCTCGTACAGAAGGAATGATGTCTACCCACAGGCCAATCCGCATCGTCCGGCAACCGATTTTCTTCGACCGGATCGACGTAAATGGGCAATGATCGAGATCCATCGAGGAAAAAATCTAAACGGACGAGAAAAACCCAAAGTTGGTCGAGGAAAACTCGATTTCTCGGCCCTCGGGTAATGGTTTCCTCGTACCGAACGAATGCTGTCCACCCACAGGCCATTCCGCCTCGTTCAGCAAACGATTTTCTTCGACCGGATCGACGTAAATGGGAATTGATCAAGATCCATCGAGGAAAAAATCAAAACGGACAAGAAAAATGAAAGTTGGTCGAGGAAAACTCGATTTCTCGGCCCCCGAGTAATGTTTTCCTTGTACCGAAGGAATGCTGTCTATCCACAAGCCATTCCGCATCATCCGACAACCGATTTTCTTCGACCGGATCGACATAAATGGGCAATGATCAAGATCAATCGAGGAAAAACTCAAAATGGACGAAAAAAATCAAAGTTGGTCGAGGAAAACTCGATTTCTCGGCCCCCGGGTAATGTTTTCCTCGTACCGAAGGAATGCTGTCTACCCACAGGCCATTCCGCATCGTCCAGCAACCCATTTTCTTCGATCGGATCGATGTAAATGGGAATTGATCGAGTTCCATCGAGGAAAAAATCAAAACAGACGAGAAAAAATTAAAGTTGGTCGAGGAAAACTCGATTTCTTGGCCCCCGGGTAATGTTTTCCTCGTACCGAAGGAATGCAGTCTATCCACAGGCCATTCTGCATCGTCCGACAACCGATTTTCTTCGACCGGATCGACATAAATGGGCAATGATCGAGATCCATCGAGGAAAAAATCAAAACGGACGAGAAAAACCCAAAGTTGGTCGAGGAAAACTCGATTTCTCGGCCCCTGGGTAATGTTTTCCTCGTACCGAAGGAATGTTGTCTACCCACAGGCCAATCCGTATCGTCCGGCAACCGATTTTCTTCGACCGGATCGACGTAAATGGGCAATGATCGAGATCCATCGAGGAAAAAATCAAAACAGACGAGAAAAAACCAAAGTTGGTCGAGGAAAACTCGATTTCTCGGCCCCCGGGTAATGTTTTCCTCGTACCGAAGGAATGTTATCTACCCATAGGCCAATCCGCATCGTCCGGCAACCGAGTTTCTTCGACCAGATCGACGTAAATGGGCAATGATGGAGATCCATCGAGGAAAAAATCAAAACTAACGAGAAAAAACTAAAGTTGGTCGAGGAAAACTCGATTTCTCGGCCCCCGGGTAATGTTTTCCTCGTACCGAAGGAATGCTGTCCACCCACAGGCCATTCCGCATCGTCCAGCAACCCATTTTCTTCGATCGGATCGATGTAAATGGGAATTGATCGAGTTCCATCGAGGAAAAAATTAAAACAGACGAGAAAAAATTAAAGTTGGTCGAGGAAAACTCAATTTCTCGGCCCCCGGGTAATGTTTTCCTCGTACCGAAGGAATGCATTATATCCACAGGCCATTCCGCATCGTTCAGCAAATGATTTTCTTCGACCGGATCGACGTAAATGGGAATTGATCAAGATCCATCGAGGAAAAAATCAAAACGGACAAGAAAATACCAAAGTTGGTCGAGGAAAACTTGATTTCTCGGCCCCCAGGTAATGTTTTCCTCGTACCGAAGGAATGTTATCTACCCATAGGCCAATCCGCATCGTCCGGCAACCGAGTTTCTTCGACCAGATCGACGTAAATGGGCAATGATGGAGATCCATCGAGGAAAAAATCAAAACTAACGAGAAAAAACTAAAGTTGGTCGAGGAAAACTCGATTTCTCGGCCCCCGGGTAATGTTTTCCTCGTACCGAAGGAATGCTGTCCACCCACAGGCCATTCCGCATCGTCCAGCAACCGATTTTCTTCGATCGGATCGATGTAAATGGGAATTGATCGAGATCCATCGAGGAAAAAATAAAAAACAGACGAGAAAAAACCAAAGTTGGTCGAGGAAAACTCAATTTCTTGTCCCCCGGGTAATGTTTTCCTCGTACCGAAGGAATGCTGTCTATCCACAGGCTATTCTGCATCGTCCGACAACTGATTTTCTTCGACCGGATCGACATAAATGGGTAATGATCGAGATCCATCGAGGAAAAAATCAAAACGGACGAGAAAAAACCAAAGTTGGTCGAGGAAAACTCGATTTCTCGGCCCCCGGGAAATGTTTTCCTCCTACCGAAGGAATGCTGTTCACCCACATGCCATTCTGCATCGACCAGCAACCGATTTTCTTCGATCGGATCGATGTAAATGGGAATTGATCGAGATCCATCGAGGAAAAAATCAAAACAGACGAGAAAAAACCAAAGTTGGTCGAGGAAAACTCGATTTCTCGTCCCCCGGGTAATGTTTTCCTCGTACCGAAGGAATGTTGTCTACTCACAGGCCAATCCACATCGTCCGGCAACCGATTTTCTTCGACCGGATCGACGTAAATGGGCAATGATCGAGATTCATCGAGGAAAAAATCAAAACGGACGAGAAAAACCAAAAGTTAGTCGAGAAAAACTCGATTTCTCGGCCCCCGGGTAATGTTTTCCTCCTACCGAACGAATGTTGTCCACCCACAAGCCATTCCGCCTCGTTCAGCAAACGATTTTCTTCGACCGGATCGACTTAAATTGGAATTGATCAAGATCCATCGAGGAAAAAATCAAAACGGACAAGAAAAAACAAAGTTGGTCGAGGAAAACTCGATTTCTCGGCCCCCGGGTAATGTTTTCCTCGTACCGAAGGAATGTTGTCTACCCACAAGCCATTTCGCATCGTCCGGCAACCGATTTTCTTTGACCGGATCGACGTAAATGGGCAATGATCGAGATCCATCGAGGAAAAAATCAAAACGGACGAGAAAAACCCAAAGTTGGTCGAGAAAAACTCGACTTCTCGGCCCCCGGGTAATGTTTTCCTCGTACTGAAGGAATGCTGTCTACCCACAGGCCAATCCGCATTGTCCGGCAACCGATTTTCTTCGACCGGATCGACGTAAATGGGCAATGATCGAGATTCATCGAGGAAAAAATCAAAACGGACGAGAAAAACCCAAAGTTGGTCGAGGAAAACTCGATTTCTCGGCCCTCGGGTAATGGTTTCCTCGTACCGAACAAATGCTGTCCACCCACAAGCCATTCCGCCTCGTTCAGCAAACGATTTTCTTCGACCGGATCGACTTAAATGGGAATTGATCAAGATCCATCGAGGAAAAAATCAAAACGGACAAGAAAAAACAAAGTTGGTCGAGGAAAACTCGATTTCTCGGCCCCCGGGTAATGTTTTCCTCGTACCGAACGAATGTTGTCTACCCACAGGCCATTTCGCATCATCCGACAACCGATTTTTTCGACCGGATCGACGTAAATGGGCAATGATCAAGATCCATCGAGGAAAAACTCGAAATGGACGAAAAAAATCAAAGTTGGTCGAGGAAAACTCGATTTCTCGGCCCCCGGGTAATGTTTTCCTCGTACCGAAGGAATGCTATCTTCCCACAGGCCAATCCGCATCGTCCGGCAACCGATTTTCTTTGACCGGATCGACGTAAATGGACAATGATGGAGATCCATCGAGGAAAAAATCAAAACGGACGAGAAAAAACCAAAGTTGGTCGAGGAAAACTCGATTTCTTGGCCCCCGGGTAATGTTTTCCTCGTACCGAAGGAATGCAGTCTATCCACAGGCCATTCTGCATCGTCCGACAACCGATTTTCTTCGACCGGATCGACATAAATGGGCAATGATCGAGATCCATCGAGGAAAAAATCAAAACGGACGAGAAAAACCCAAAGTTGGTCGAGGAAAACTCGATTTCTCGGCCCCTGGGTAATGTTTTCCTCGTACCGAAGGAATGTTGTCTACCCACAGGCCAATCCGTATCGTCCGGCAACCGATTTTCTTCGACCGGATCGACGTAAATGGGCAATGATCGAGATCCATCGAGGAAAAAATCAAAACAGACGAGAAAAAACCAAAGATGGTCGAGAAAAACTCGATTTCTCGGCCCCCGGGTAATGTTTTTGTCGTACCGAAGGAATACTGTCTACCCACAGGCCACTCCGCATCCTTAGACAACCGATTTTCTTTGACCGGATCGATGTAAATGGGCAATGATCGAGATTCATCGAGGAAAAAATCAAAACTGGCGAGAAAAAACCAAAGTTGATCGAGGAAAACTTGATTTCTCGGCCCCCGGGTAATGTTTTCCTCGTACAGAAGGAATGATGTCTACCCACAGGCCAATCCGCATCGTCCGGCAACCGATTTTCTTCGACCGGATCGACGTAAATGGGCAATGATCGAGATCCATCGAGGAAAAAATCTAAACGGACGAGAAAAACCCAAAGTTGGTCGAGGAAAACTCGATTTCTCGGCCCTCGGGTAATGGTTTCCTCGTACCGAACGAATGCTGTCCACCCACAGGCCATTCCGCCTCGTTCAGCAAACGATTTTCTTCGACCGGATCGACGTAAATGGGAATTGATCAAGATCCATCGAGGAAAAAATCAAAACGGACAAGAAAAATGAAAGTTGGTCGAGGAAAACTCGATTTCTCGGCCCCCGAGTAATGTTTTCCTTGTACCGAAGGAATGCTGTCTATCCACAAGCCATTCCGCATCATCCGACAACCGATTTTCTTCGACCGGATCGACGTAAATGGGCAATGATCAAGATCAATCGAGGAAAAACTCAAAATGGACGAAAAAAATCAAAGTTGGTCGAGGAAAACTCGATTTCTCGGCCCCCGGGTAATGTTTTCCTCGTACCGAAGGAATGCTGTCTACCCACAGGCCATTCCGCATCGTCCAGCAACCCATTTTCTTCGATCGGATCGATGTAAATGGGAATTGATCGAGTTCCATCGAGGAAAAAATCAAAACAGACGAGAAAAAATTAAAGTTGGTCGAGGAAAACTCAATTTCTCGGCCCCCGGGTAATGTTTTCCTTGTACCGAAGGAATGCATTATATCCACAGGCCATTCCGCATCGTTCAGCAAATGATTTTCTTCGACCGGATCGACGTAAATGGGAATTGATCAAGATCCATCGAGGAAAAAATCAAAACGGACAAGAAAATACCAA
This sequence comes from Lepidium didymum, assembly GCA_963920545.1. Lineage (NCBI taxonomy): Eukaryota > Viridiplantae > Streptophyta > Magnoliopsida > Brassicales > Brassicaceae > Lepidium > Lepidium didymum. The sequence goes on along the minus strand of OY986981.1, from coordinate 9,973,435 downwards.
AGTTGGTCGAGGAAAACTTGATTTCTCGGCCCCCAGGTAATGTTTTCCTCGTACCGAAGGAATGTTATCTACCCATAGGCCAATCCGCATCGTCCGGCAACCGAGTTTCTTCGACTAGATCGACGTAAATGGGCAATGATGGAGATCCATCGAGGAAAAAATCAAAACTAACGAGAAAAAACTAAAGTTGGTCGAGGAAAACTCGATTTCTCGGCCCCCGGGTAATGTTTTCCTCGTACCGAAGGAATGCTGTCCACCCACAGGCCATTCCGCATCGTCCAGCAACCGATTTTCTTCGATCGGATCGATGTAAATGGGAATTGATCGAGATCCATCGAGGAAAAAATAAAAAACAGACGAGAAAAATCCAAAGTTGGTCGAGGAAAACTCGATTTCTTGTCCCCCGGGTAATATTTTCCTCGTACCGAAGGAATGCTGTCTATCCACAGGCCATTCTGCATCGTCCGACAACCGATTTTCTTCGACCGGATCGACATAAATGGGTAATGATCGAGATCCATCGAGGAAAAAATCAAAACGGACGAGAAAAAACCAAAGTTGGTCGAGGAAAACTCGATTTCTCGGCCCCCGGGAAATGTTTTCCTCCTACCGAAGGAATGCTGTTCACCCACATGCCATTCTGCATCGACCAGCAACCGATTTTCTTCGATCGGATCGATGGAAATGGGAATTGATCGAGATCCATCGAGGAAAAAATCAAAACGGACGAGAAAAAACCAAAGTTGGTCGAAGAAAACTCGATTTCTCGGCCCCCGAGTAATGTTTTCCTCGTACCGAAGGAATGCTGTCTATCCACAAGCCATTCTACATCATCCGACAACCGATTTTCTTCGACCGGATCGACGTAAATGGGCAATGATCAAGATCCATCGAGGAAAAACTCGAAATAGACGAAAAAAACCAAAGTTGGTCGAGGAAAACTCGATTTCTCGGCCCCCGGGTAATGTTTTCCTCGTACCGAAGTAATGCTGTCTACCCACAGGCCAATCCGCATCGTCCGGCAACCGATTTTCTTCGACCGGATTGACGTAAATGGGCAATGATCGAGATCCATCGAGGAAAAAATCTAAACGGACGAGAAAAACCCAAAGTTGGTCGAGGAAAACTCGATTTCTCGGCCCTCGGGTAATGGTTTCCTCGTACCGAACGAATGCTGTCCACCCACAGGCCATTCCGCCTCGTTCAGCAAACGATTTTCTTTGACCGGATCGACGTAAATGGGAATTGATCAAGATCCATCGAGGAAAAAATCAAAACGGACAAGAAAAAACAAAGTTGGTCGAGGAAAACTCGATTTCTCGGCCCCCGAGTAATGTCTTCCTTGTACCAAAGGAATGCTGTCTATCCACAAGCCATTCCGCATCATCCGACAACCGATTTTCTTTGACCGGATCGACGTAAATGGGCAATGATCAAGATCCATCGAGGAAAAACACGAAATGGACGAAAAAAATCAAAGTTGGTCGAGGAAAACTCGATTTCTCGGCCCCCGGGTAATGTTTTCCTCGTATCGAAGGAATGCTGTCTACCCACAGGCCAATCCGCATCGTCCAGCAACCGATTTTCTTCGACCGGATCAACGTAAATGGGCAATGATTGAGATCCATCGAGGAAAAAATCAAAACAGACGAGAAAAACCCAAAGTTGGTCGGGGAAAACTCGATTTCAAGGCCCTCGGGTAATGGTTTCCTCGTACCGAACGAATGCTGTCCACCCACAGGCCATTCCGCATCGTTCAGCAAATGATTTTCTTCGACCGGATCGACGTAAATGGGCAATGATCAAGATCCATCGAGGAAAAACTCGAAATGGACGAAAAAAATCAAAGTTGGTCGAGGAAAACTCGATTTCTCGGCCCCCGGGTAATGTTTTCCTCGTACCGAAGGAATGCTATCTTCCCACAGGCCAATCCGCATCGTCCGGCAACCGATTTTCTTTGACTGGATCGACGTAAATGGGCAATGATGGAGATCCATCGAGGAAAAAATCAAAACGGACGAGAAAAAACCAAAGTTGGTCGAGGAAAACTCGATTTCTTGGCCCCCGGGTAATGTTTTCCTCGTACCGAAGGAATGCAGTCTATCCACAGGCCATTCTGCATCGTCCGACAACCGATTTTCTTCGACCGGATCGACATAAATGGGCAATGATCGAGATCCATCGAGGAAAAAATCAAAACGGACGAGAAAAACCCAAAGTTGGTCGAGGAAAACTCGATTTCTCGGCCCCTGGGTAATGTTTTCCTCGTACCGAAGGAATGTTGTCTACCCACAGGCCAATCCGTATCGTCCGGCAACCGATTTTCTTCGACCGGATCGACGTAAATGGGCAATGATCGAGATCCATCGAGGAAAAAATCAAAACAGACGAGAAAAAACCAAAGATGGTCGAGAAAAACTCGATTTCTCGGCCCCCGGGTAATGTTTTTGTCGTACCGAAGGAATACTGTCTACCCACAGGCCACTCCGCATCCTTCGACAACCGATTTTCTTTGACCGGATCGATGTAAATGGGCAATGATCGAGATTCATCGAGGAAAAAATCGAAACTGACGAGAAAAAACCAAAGTTGATCGAGGAAAACTTGATTTCTCGGCCCCCGGGTAATGTTTTCCTCGTACAGAAGGAATGATGTCCACCCACAGGCCAATCCGCATCGTCCGGCAACCGATTTTCTTCGACCGGATCGACGTAAATGGGCAATGATCGAGATCCATCGAGGAAAAAATCTAAACGGACGAGAAAAACCCAAAGTTGGTCGAGGAAAACTCGATTTCTCGGCCCTCGGGTAATGGTTTCCTCGTACCGAACGAATGCTGTCCACCCACAGGCCATTCCGCCTCGTTCAGCAAACGATTTTCTTCGACCGGATCGACGTAAATGGGAATTGATCAAGATCCATCGAGGAAAAAATCAAAACGGACAAGAAAAATGAAAGTTGGTCGAGGAAAACTCGATTTCTCGGCCCCCGAGTAATGTTTTCCTTGTACCGAAGGAATGCTGTCTATCCACAAGCCATTCCGCATCATCCGACAACCGATTTTCTTCGACCGGATCGACGTAAATGGGCAATGATCAAGATCAATCGAGGAAAAACTCAAAATGGACGAAAAAAATCAAAGTTGGTCGAGGAAAACTCGATTTCTCGGCCCCCGGGTTATGTTTTCCTCGTACCGAAGGAATGCTGTCTACCCACAGGCCATTCCGCATCGTCCAGCAACCCATTTTCTTCGATCGGATCGATGTAAATGGGAATTGATCGAGTTCCATCGAGGAAAAAATCAAAACAGACGAGAAAAAATTAAAGTTGGTCGAGGAAAACTCAATTTCTCGGCCCCCGGGTAATGTTTTCCTTGTACCGAAGGAATGCATTATATCCACAGGCCATTCCGCATCGTTCAGCAAATGATTTTCTTCGACCGGATCGACGTAAATGGGAATTGATCAAGATCCATCGAGGAAAAAATCAAAACGGACAAGAAAATACCAAAGTTGGTCGAGGAAAACTTGATTTCTCGGCCCCCAGGTAATGTTTTCCTCGTACCGAAGGAATGTTATCTACCCATAGGCCAATCCGCATCGTCCGGCAACCGAGTTTCTTCGACTAGATCGACGTAAATGGGCAATGATGGAGATCCATCGAGGAAAAAATCAAAACTAACGAGAAAAAACTAAAGTTGGTCGAGGAAAACTCGATTTCTCGGCCCCCGGGTAATGTTTTCCTCGTACCGAAGGAATGCTGTCCACCCACAGGCCATTCCGCATCGTCCAGCAACCGATTTTCTTCGATCGGATCGATGTAAATGGAAATTGATCGAGATCCATCGAGGAAAAAATAAAAAACAGACGAGAAAAAACCAAAGTTGGTCGAGGAAAACTCGATTTCTTGTCCCCCGGGTAATATTTTCCTCGTACCGAAGGAATGCTGTCTATCCACAGGCCATTCTGCATCGTCCGACAACCGATTTTCTTCGACCGGATCGACATAAATGGGTAATGATCGAGATCCATCGAGGAAAAAATCAAAACGGACGAGAAAAAACCAAAGTTGGTCGAGGAAAACTCGATTTCTCGGCCCCCGGGAAATGTTTTCCTCCTACCGAAGGAATGCTGTTCACCCACATGCCATTCTGCATCGACCAGCAACCGATTTTCTTCGATCGGATCGATGTAAATGGGAATTGATCGAGATCCATCGAGGAAAAAATCAAAACGGACGAGAAAAAACCAAAGTTGGTCGAAGAAAACTCGATTTCTCGGCCCCCGAGTAATGTTTTCCTCGTACCGAAGGAATGCTGTCTATCCACAAGCCATTCTACATCATCCGACAACCGATTTTCTTCGACCGGATCGACGTAAATGGTCAATGATCAAGATCCATCGAGGAAAAACTCGAAATAGACGAAAAAAACCAAAGTTGGTCGAGGAAAACTCGATTTCTCGGCCCCCGGGTAATGTTTTCCTCGTACCGAAGTAATGCTGTCTACCCACAGGCCAATCCGCATCGTCCGGCAACCGATTTTCTTCGACCGGATCGACGTAAATGGGCAATGATCGAGATCCATCGAGGAAAAAATCTAAACGGACGAGAAAAACCCAAAGTTGGTCGAGGAAAACTCGATTTCTCGGCCCTCGGGTAATGGTTTCCTCGTACCGAACGAATGCTGTCCACCCACAGGCCATTCCGCCTCGTTCAGCAAACGATTTTCTTCGACCGGATCGACGTAAATGGGAATTGATCAAGATCCATCGAGGAAAAAATGAAAACGGACAAGAAAAAACCAAAGTTGGTCGAGGAAAACTTGATTTCTCGGCCCCCAGGTAATGTTTTCCTCGTACCGAAGGAATGCTGTCTATCCACAGGCCATTTTGCATCGTCCGACAACCGATTTTCTTCGACCGGATCGACGTAAATGGGCAATGATCAAGATCCATCGAGGAAAAAATCAAAACGGACGAGAAAAACCCAAAGTTGGTCGAGAAAAACTCGATTTCTCGGCCCCCGGGTAATGTTTTCTTCGTACCGAAGGAATGCTGTGTATCCACAGCCCATTCTGCATCGTCCGACAACCGATTTTCTTCGACCGGATCGACGTAAATGGGCAATGATCGAGATCCATCGAGGAAAAAATCAAAACGGACGAGAAAAACCCAAAGTTGGTCGAGAAAAACTCGATTTCTCGGCCCCCGGGTAATGTTTTCGTCGTACCGAAGGAATACTGTCTACCCACAGGCCACTCCGCATCCTTTGACAACCGATTTTCTTCGACCGGATCGATGTAAATGGGCAATGATCGAGATCCATCGAGGAAAAAATCGAAACGGACGAGAAAAAACCAAAGTTGGTCGAGGAAAACTCGATTTCTCGGCCCCCGGGAAATGTTTTCCTCCTACCGAAGGAATGCTGTTCACCCACATGCCATTCTGCATCGACCAGCAACCGATTTTCTTCGATCGGATCGATGTAAATGGGAATTGATCGAGATCCATCGAGGAAAAAATCAAAACAGACGAGAAAAAACCAAAGTTGGTCGAAGAAAACTCGATTTCTCGGCCCCCGAGTAATGTTTTCCTCGTACCGAAGGAATGCTGTCTATCCACAAGCCATTCTACATCATCCGACAACCGATTTTCTTCGACCGGATCGACGTAAATGGGCAATGATCAAGATCCATCGAGGAAAAACTCGAAATAGACGAAAAAAACCAAAGTTGGTCGAGGAAAACTCGATTTCTCGGCCCCCGGGTAATGTTTTCCTCGTACCGAAGTAATGCTGTCTACCCACAGGCCAATCCGCATCGTCCGGCAACCGATTTTCTTCGACCGGATAGACGTAAATGGGCAATGATCAAGATCCATCGAGGAAAAACTCGAAATGGACGAAAAAAACCAAAGTTGGTCTAGGAAAACTCGATTTCTTGGCCCCCGGGTAATGTTTTCCTCGTACCGAAGGAATGCTGTCTACCCACAGGCCAATCCGCATCGTTCGGCAACCGATTTTCTTCGACCAGATCGACGTAAATGGGCAATGATCGAGATCCATCGAGGAAAAAATCTAAACGGACGAGAAAAACCCAAAGTTGGTCGAGGAAAACTCGTTTTCTCGGCCCTCGGGTAATGGTTTCCTCGTACCGAACGAATGCTGTCCACCCACAGGCCATTCCGCCTCGTTCAACAAACGATTTTCTTCGACCGGATCGACGTAAATGGGAATTGATCAAGATCCATAGAGGAAAAAATCAAAACGGACAAGAAAAAACAAAGTTGGTCGAGGAAAACTCGATTTCTCGGCCCCCGGGTAATGTTTTCCTCGTACCGAAGGAATGCTTTCTACCCACAGGCCAATCCGCATCGTCCGGCAACCGATTTTCTTCGACCGGATCGACCTAAATGGGCAATGATCAAGATCCATCGAGGAAAAACTCGAAATAGACGAAAAGAACACAAGTTGGTCGAGGAAAAGTCGATTTCTCGGCCCCCGGGTAATGTTTTCCTCGTACCGAAGGAATGCTGTCTACCCATAGGCCAATCCGCATCGTCCGGCAACCGATTTTCTTCGACCGGATCGACGTAAATGGGCAATGATCGAGATCCATCGAGGAAAAAAACTAAACGGACGAGAAAAACCCAAAGTTGGTCGAAGAAAACTCGATTTCTCGGCCCTCGGGTAATGGTTTCCTCGTACCGAACGAATGCTGTCCACCCACAGGCCATTCCGCCTCGTTCAGCAAACGATTTTCTTCGACCGGATCGACGTAAATGGGAATTGATCAAGATCCATCGAGGAAAAAATCAAAACGGACAAGAAAAAACAAAGTTGGTCGAGGAAAACTCGATTTCTCGGCCCCCGAGTAATGTTTTCCTTGTACCGTAGGAATGCTGTCTATCCACAAGCCATTCTACATCATCCGACAACCGATTTTCTTCGACCGGATCGACGTAAATGGGCAATGATCAAGATCCATCGAGGAAAAACTCGAAATAGACGAAAAAACCCAAAGTTGGTCGAGGAAAACTCGATTTCTCGGCCCCCGGGTAATGTTTTCCTCGTACCGAAGGAATGATGTCTACCCACAGGCCAATCCGCATCGTCCGGCAACCGATTTTCTTTGACCGGATCGACGTAAATGGGCAATGATCGAGATCCATCGAGGAAAAACTCGAAATGGACGAAAAAACCCAAAGTTGGTCGAGGAAAACTCGATTTCTCGGCCCCTGGGTAATGTTTTCCTCGTACCGTAGGAATGTTGTCTACCCACAGGCCAATCCGTATCGTTCGGCAACCGATTTTCTTCGACCGGATCGACATAAATGGGCAATGATCGAGATCCATCGAGGAAAAAATCAAAACGGAAGAGAAAAACCCAAAGTTGGTCGAGAATAACTCAATTTCTCGGCCCCCGGGTAATGTTTTCGTCGTACCGAAGGAATACTGTCTACCCACAGGCCACTCCGCATCCTTCGACAACCGATTTTCTTCGACCGGATCGATGTAAATGGGCAATGATCGAGATCCATCGAGGAAAAAATTGAAACGGACGATAAAAAACCAAAGTTGGTCGAGGAAAACTCGATTTCTCGGCCCCCGGGTAATGTTTTCCTCCTACCGAAGGAATGCTGTTCACCCACATGCCATTCTGCATAGACCAGCAACCGATTTTCTTCGATCGGATCGATGTAAATGGGAATTGATCGAGATCCATCGAGGAAAAAATCAAAACAGACGAGAAAAAACCAAAGTTGGTCGAGGAAAACTCGATTTCTTGGCCCCCGGGTAATGTTTTCCTCGTACCGAAGGAATGCTGTCTATCCACAGGCCATTCTGCATCGTCCGACAACCGATTTTCTTCAACCGGATCGACATAAATGGGCAATGATCGAGATCCATCGAGGAAAAAATCAAAACGGACGAGAAAAACCCAAAGTTGGTCGAGGAAAACTCGATTTCTCGGCCCCTGGTAATGTTTTCCTCGTACCGAAGGAATGTTGTCTACCCACAGGCCAATCCGTATCGTCCGGCAACTGGTTTTCTTCGACCGGATCGACGTAAATGGGCAATGATCGAGATCCATCGAGGAAAAAATCAAAACGGACGAGAAAAACCCAAAGTTGGTCGAGAAAAACTCGACTTCTCGGCCCCCGGGTAATGTTTTCGTTGTACCGAAGGAATACTGTCTACCCACAGGCCACTCCGCATCCTTCGACAACCGATTTTCTTCGACCGGATCAATGTAAATGGGCAATGATCGAGATCCATCGAGGAAAAAATCGAAACGGACGAGAAAAAACCAAAGTTGGTCGAGGAAAACTCGATTTCTCGGCCCCCGAGTAATGTTTTCCTTCTACCGAAGGAATGCTGTTCACCCAAATGCCATTCTGCATCGACCAGCAACCGATTTTCTTCGATCGGATCGATGTAAGTGGGAATTGATCGAGATCCATCGAGGAAAAAATCAAAACAGACGAGAAAAAACCAAAGTTGGTCGAGGAAAACTCGATTTCTCGTCCCCCGGGTAATGTTTTCCTCGTACCGAAGGAATGTTGTCTACTCACAGGCCAATCCACATCGTCCGGCAACCGATTATCTTCGACCGGATCGACGTAAATGGGCAATGATCGAGATTCATCGAGGAAAAAATCAAAACGGACGAGAAAAACTCAAAGTTAGTCGAGAAAAACTCGATTTCTCGGCCCCCGGGTAATGTTTTCCTCGTACCGAACGAATGCTGTCCACCCATAAGCCATTCCGCCTCGTTCAGCAAACGATTTTCTTCGACCGGATCGACTTAAATTGGAATTGATCGAGATCCATCGAGGAAAAAATCAAAACGGACGAGAAAAACCCAAAGTTGGTCGAGAAAAACTCGATTTCTCGGCCCCCGGGTAATGTTTTCCTCGTACCGAAGGAATGCTGTCCACCCACAGGCCATTCCGCATCGTCCAGCAACCGATTTTCTTCGATCGGATCGATGTAAATGGGAATCGATCGAGATCCATCGAGGAAAAAATAAAAAACAGACGAGAAAAAACCAAAGTTGGTCGAGGAAAACTCGATTTCTTGTCCCCCGGGTAATGTTTTCCTCGTACCAAAGGAATGCTGTCTATCCACAGGCCATTCTGCATCGTCCGACAACCGATTTTCTTCGACCGGATCGACATAAATGGGTAATGATCGAGATCCATCGAGGAAAAAATCAAAACGGACGAGAAAAACCCAAAGTTGGTCGAGGAAAACTCGATTTCTCGGCCCTCGGGTAATGGTTTCCTCGTACCGAACGAATGCTGTCCACCCACAAGCCATTCCGCCTCGTTCAGCAAACGATTTTCTTCGACCGGATCGACTTAAATGGGAATTGATCAAGATCCATCGAGGAAAAAATCAAAACGGACAAGAAAAAACAAAGTTGGTCGAGGAAAACTCGATTTCTCGGCCCCCGGGTAATGTTTTCCTCGTACCGAACGAATGTTGTCTACCCACAGGCCATTTCGCATCATCCGACAACCGATTTTTTCGACCGGATCGACGTAAATGGGCAATGATCAAGATCCATCGAGGAAAAACTCGAAATGGACGAAAAAAATCAAAGTTGGTCGAGGAAAACTCGACTTCTCGGCCCCCGGGTAATGTTTTCCTCGTACCGAAGGAATGCTATCTTCCCACAGGCCAATCCGCATCGTCCGGCAACCGATTTTCTTTGACCGGATCGACGTAAATGGGCAATGATGGAGATCCATCGAGGAAAAAATCAAAACGGACGAGAAAAAACCAAAGTTGGTCGAGGAAAACTCGATTTCTTGGCCCCCGGGTAATGTTTTCCTCGTACCGAAGGAATGCTGTCTATCCACAGGCCATTCTGCATCGTCCGACAACCGATTTTCTTCAACCGGATCGACATAAATGGGCAATGATCGAGATCCATCGAGGAAAAAATCAAAACGGACGAGAAAAACCCAAAGTTGGTCGAGGAAAACTCGATTTCTCGGCCCCTGGTAATGTTTTCCTCGTACCGAAGGAATGTTGTCTACCCACAGGCCAATCCGTATCGTCCGGCAACTGGTTTTCTTCGACCGGATCGACGTAAATGGGCAATGATCGAGATCCATCGAGGAAAAAATCAAAACGGACGAGAAAAACCCAAAGTTGGTCGAGAAAAACTCGACTTCTCGGCCCCCGGGTAATGTTTTCGTTGTACCGAAGGAATACTGTCTACCCACAGGCCACTCCGCATCCTTCGACAACCGATTTTCTTCGACCGGATCAATGTAAATGGGCAATGATCGAGATCCATCGAGGAAAAAATCGAAACGGACGAGAAAAAACCAAAGTTGGTCGAGGAAAACTCGATTTCTCGGCCCCCGAGTAATGTTTTCCTCCTACCGAAGGAATGCTGTTCACCCAAATGCCATTCTGCATCGACCAGCAACCGATTTTCTTCGATCGGATCGATGTAAGTGGGAATTGATCGAGATCCATCGAGGAAAAAATCAAAACAGACGAGAAAAAACCAAAGTTGGTCGAGGAAAACTCGATTTCTCGTCCCCCGGGTAATGTTTTCCTCGTACCGAAGGAATGTTGTCTACTCACAGGCCAATCCACATCGTCCGGCAACCGATTATCTTCGACCGGATCGACGTAAATGGGCAATGATCGAGATTCATCGAGGAAAAAATCAAAACGGACGAGAAAAACCCAAAGTTAGTCGAGAAAAACTCGATTTCTCGGCCCCCGGGTAATGTTTTCCTCGTACGGAACGAATGCTGTCCACCCACAAGCCATTCCGCCTCGTTCAGCAAACGATTTTCTTCGACCGGATCGACTTAAATTGGAATTGATCGAGATCCATCGAGGAAAAAATCAAAACGGACGAGAAAAACCCAAAGTTGGTCGAGAAAAACTCGATTTCTCGGCCCCCGGGTAATGTTTTCCTCGTACCGAAGGAATGCTGTCCACCCACAGGCCATTCCGCATCGTCCAGCAACCGATTTTCTTCGATCGGATCGATGTAAATGGGAATCGATTGAGATCCATCGAGGAAAAAATAAAAAACAGACGAGAAAAAACCAAAGTTGGTCGAGGAAAACTCGATTTCTTGTCCCCCGGGTAATGTTTTCCTCGTACCGAAGGAATGCTGTCTATCCACAGGCCATTCTGCATCGTCCGACAACCGATTTTCTTCGACCGGATCGACATAAATGGGTAATGATCGAGATCCATCGAGGAAAAAATCAAAACGGACGAGAAAAACCCAAAGTTGGTCGAGGAAAACTCGATTTCTCGGCCCTCGGGTAATGGTTTCCTCGTACCGAACGAATGCTGTCCACCCACAAGCCATTCCGCCTCGTTCAGCAAACGATTTTCTTCGACCGGATCGACTTAAATGGGAATTGATCAAGATCCATCGAGGAAAAAATCAAAACGGACAAGAAAAAACAAAGTTGGTCGAGGAAAACTCGATTTCTCGGCCCCCGGGTAATGTTTTCCTCGTACCGAACGAATGTTGTCTACCCACAGGCCATTTCGCATCATCCGACAACCGATTTTTTCGACCGGATCGACGTAAATGGGCAATGATCAAGATCCATCGAGGAAAAACTCGAAATGGACGAAAAAAATCAAAGTTGGTCGAGGAAAACTCGATTTCTCGGCCCCCGGGTAATGTTTTCCTCGTACCGAAGGAATGCTATCTTCCCACAGGCCAATCCGCATCGTCCGGCAACCGATTTTCTTTGACCGGATCGACGTAAATGGGCAATGATGGAGATCCATCGAGGAAAAAATCAAAACGGACGAGAAAAAACCAAAGTTGGTCGAGGAAAACTCGATTTCTTGGCCCCCGGGTAATGTTTTCCTCGTACCGAAGGAATGCTGTCTATCCACAGGCCATTCTGCATCGTCCGACAACCGATTTTCTTCAACCGGATCGACATAAATGGGCAATGATCGAGATCCATCGAGGAAAAAATCAAAACGGACGAGAAAAACCCAAAGTTGGTCGAGGAAAACTCGATTTCTCGGCCCCTGGTAATGTTTTCCTCGTACCGAAGGAATGTTGTCTACCCACAGGCCAATCCGTATCGTCCGGCAACTGGTTTTCTTCGACCGGATCGACGTAAATGGGCAATGATCGAGATCCATCGAGGAAAAAATCAAAACGGACGAGAAAAACCCAAAGTTGGTCGAGAAAAACTCGACTTCTCGGCCCCCGGGTAATGTTTTCGTTGTACCGAAGGAATACTGTCTACCCACAGGCCACTCCGCATCCTTCGACAACCGATTTTCTTCGACCGGATCAATGTAAATGGGCAATGATCGAGATCCATCGAGGAAAAAATCGAAACGGACGAGAAAAAACCAAAGTTGGTCGAGGAAAACTCGATTTCTCGGCCCCCGAGTAATGTTTTCCTCCTACCGAAGGAATGCTGTTCACCCAAATGCCATTCTGCATCGACCAGCAACCGATTTTCTTCGATCGGATCGATGTAAGTGGGAATTGATCGAGATCCATCGAGGAAAAAATCAAAACAGACGAGAAAAAACCAAAGTTGGTCAAGGAAAACTCGATTTCTCGTCCCCCGGGTAATGTTTTCCTCGTACCGAAGGAATGTTGTCTACTCACAGGCCAATCCACATCGTCCGGCAACCGATTATCTTCGACCGGATCGACGTAAATGGGCAATGATCGAGATTCATCGAGGAAAAAATCAAAACGGACGAGAAAAACCCAAAGTTAGTCGAGAAAAACTCGATTTCTCGGCCCCCGGGTAATGTTTTCCTCGTACGGAACGAATGCTGTCCACCCACAAGCCATTCCGCCTCGTTCAGCAAACGATTTTCTTCGACCGGATCGACTTAAATTGGAATTGATCGAGATCCATCGAGGAAAAAATCAAAACGGACGAGAAAAACCCAAAGTTGGTCGAGAAAAACTCGATTTCTCGGCCCCCGGGTAATGTTTTCCTCGTACCGAAGGAATGCTGTCCACCCACAGGCCATTCCGCATCGTCCAGCAACCGATTTTCTTCGATCGGATCGATGTAAATGGGAATCGATCGAGATCCATCGAGGAAAAAATAAAAAACAGACGAGAAAAAACCAAAGTTGGTCGAGGAAAACTCGATTTCTTGTCCCCCGGGTAATGTTTTCCTCGTACCGAAGGAATGCTGTCTATCCACAGGCCATTCTGCATCGTCCGACAACCGATTTTCTTCGACCGGATCGACATAAATGGGTAATGATCGAGATCCATCGAGGAAAAAATCAAAACGGACGAGAAAAACCCAAAGTTGGTCGAGGAAAACTCGATTTCTCGGCCCTCGGGTAATGGTTTCCTCGTACCGAACGAATGCTGTCCACCCACAAGCCATTCCGCCTCGTTCAGCAAACGATTTTCTTCGACCGGATCGACTTAAATGGGAATTGATCAAGATCCATCGAGGAAAAAATCAAAACGGACAAGAAAAAACAAAGTTGGTCGAGGAAAACTCGATTTCTCGGCCCCCGGGTAATGTTTTCCTCGTACCGAACGAATGTTGTCTACCCATAGGCCATTTCGCATCATCCGACAACCGATTTTTTCGACCGGATCGACGTAAATGGGCAATGATCAAGATCCATCGAGGAAAAACTCGAAATGGACGAAAAAAATCAAAGTTGGTCGAGGAAAACTCGATTTCTCGGCCCCCGGGTAATGTTTTCCTCGTACCGAAGGAATGCTATCTTCCCACAGGCCAATCCGCATCGTCCGGCAACCGATTTTCTTTGACCGGATCGACGTAAATGGGCAATGATGGAGATCCATCGAGGAAAAAATCAAAACGGACGAGAAAAAACCAAAGTTGGTCGAGGAAAACTCGATTTCTTGGCCCCCGGGTAATGTTTTCCTCGTACCGAAGGAATGCAGTCTATCCACAGGCCATTCTGCATCGTCCGACAACCGATTTTCTTCGACCGGATCGACATAAATGGGCAATGATCGAGATCCATCGAGGAAAAAATCAAAACGGACGAGAAAAACCCAAAGTTGGTCGAGGAAAACTCGATTTCTCGGCCCCTGGGTAATGTTTTCCTCGTACCGAAGGAATGTTGTCTACCCACAGGCCAATCCGTATCGTCCGGCAACCGATTTTCTTCGACCGGATCGACGTAAATGGGCAATGATCGAGATCCATCGAGGAAAAAATCAAAACAGACGAGAAAAAACCAAAGATGGTCGAGAAAAACTCGATTTCTCGGCCCCCGGGTAATGTTTTTGTCGTACCGAAGGAATACTGTCTACCCACAGGCCACTCCGCATCCTTCGACAACCGATTTTCTTTGACCGGATCGATGTAAATGGGCAATGATCGAGATTCATCGAGGAAAAAATCGAAACTGACGAGAAAAAACCAAAGTTGATCGAGGAAAACTTGATTTCTCGGCCCCTGGGTAATGTTTTCCTCGTACCGAAGGAATGTTGTCTACCCACAGGCCAATCCGCATCGTCCGGTAACCGATTTTCTTCGACCGGATCGACGTAAATGGGCAATAATCTAGATCCGTCGAGAAAAAAATCGAAACTGACGAGAAAAAACCAAAGTTGATCAAGGAAAACTTGATTTCTCGGCCCTGGGTAATGTTTTCCTCGTACCGGAGGAATGTTGTCTACCCACAGGCCAATCTGCATCGTTTGGCAACCGATTTTCTTTGACTGGATCGACATAAATGGGCAATAATCAAGATCCATCGAGGAAAAAATTAAAAGAGACGATAAAAAACAAAAGTTGGTCGAGGAAAACTCGATTTCTCGGCCCCCGGATAATGTTTTTCTCGTACCGAAGGAATGCTGTCCACCCACAGGCCATTCCGCATCGTCCATCAACCGATTTTCTTCGATCAGATCGATGTAAATGGGAATTGATCGAGATTCATAGAGAAAAAAATCAAAACAGACGAGAAAAAACCAAAGTTGGTCGAGGAAAACTCGATTTCTCGACCCCCGGGTAATGTTTTCCTCGTACCGAAGGAATGCTGTCCACCCACAAGCCATTCTGCGTCGTCCAGCAACCGATTTTCTTCGATCAGATCGATGTAAATGGGAATTGATCGAGATCCATCGAGGAAAAAATTAAAACGGACGAGAAAAAACCAAAGTTAGTCGAGGAAAACTGGATTTCTCGGCACCCGGGTAATGTTTTCCTCGTACCGAAGGAATGTTGTCTACCCACAGGCCAATCCTCATTGTCCGGCAACCGATTTTCTTCGACTGGATCGACGTAAATGGGCAATGATCGAGATCCATCAAGGAAAAAATCAAAATAGACGAGAAAAAACCAATGTTGGTCGAGGAAAACTCGATTTCTCGGCCCCCGGATAATGTTTTCCTCGTACCGAAGGAATGCTTTCTACCCACAGGCCAATCCGCATCGTCCGGCAACCGATTTTCTTTTATCGGATCGAGGTAAATGTGTAATGATCGAGATCCATTGAGGAAAAAATTAAAACGGACGAGAAAAAACCAAAGTTGGTCGAGGAAAACTCGATTTCTCGGCCCCCGGATAATGTTTTCCTCGTACCGAAGGTATGCTGTCTACCCACAGGCCAATCCGCATCGTCCGGCAACCGATTTTCTTTTATCGGATCGAGGTAAATGTGTAATGATCGAGATCCATTGAGGAAAAAATTAAAACGGACGAGAAAAAACCAAAGTTGGTCGAGGAAAACTCGATTTCTCGGCCTCCGGGTAATGTTTTCGTCGTACGGAAGGAATATTGTCTACCCACAGGCCATTCCGCATCATTCGACAACCGATTTTTTTGGACCGGATCGACGTAAATGGGCAATGATCAAGATCCATCGAGGAAAAAATCGAAACTGACGAGAAAAAACCAAAGTTGATCGAGGAAAACTTGATTTCTCGGCCCTGGGTAATGTTTTCCTCGTACCGAAGGAATGTTGTCTACCCACAGGCCAATCCGCATCGTCCGGCAACCGATTTTCTTCAACCGGATCGACGTAAATGGGCAATAATCGAGATCCATCGAGGAAAAAATTAAAACAGACGATAAAAAACAAAAGTTGGTCGAGGAAAACTCGATTTCTCGGCCCCCGGGTAATGTTTTTCTCGTACCGAAGGAATGCTGTCCACCCACAGGCCATTCCGCATCGTCCATCAACCGATTTTCTTCGATTAGATCGATGTAAATGGGAATTGATCGAGATCCATCGAGAAAAAAATCAAAACAGACGAGAAAAAACCAAAGTTTGTCGAGGAAAACTCGATTTCTCGGCCCCCGGGTAATGTTTTCCTCGTACCGAAGGAATGCTGTCCACCCACAGGCCATTCTGCGTCGTCCAGCAACCGATTTTCTTCGATCGGATAGATGTAAATAGGAATTGATCGAGATCCATCGAGGAAAAAATTAAAACGGACGAGAAAAAACTAAAGTTGGTCGAGGAAAACTCGATTTCTCGGCCCCCGGGTAATGTTTTCCTCGTACCGAAGGAATGTTGTCTACCCACAGGCCAATCTTCATTGTCCGGCAACCGATTTTCTTCGACCGGATCGACGTAAATGGGCAATGATCGAGATCCATCGAGGAAAAAATCAAAACAGACGAGAAAAAACCAAAGTTGGTCGAGGAAAACTCGATTTCTCGGCCCCTGGGTAATGTTTTCCCCGTACCGAAGGAATGTTGTCTACCAACAGGCCAATCCGCATCGTCTGGCAATCTTGACAAACCATCGAGTCAAGCTTCAAGAGTTCAACCAAAATGAGTTCGGATGCACAAAAGTATCTCACTCGAGACTAAGACTTGATATTACCTGATCGAGTCCAACACCAACATCTTCATTCGACTTGAAGACTCGACTCCATCTGATTGAGTCCAGCCGCACAACTCGATATCATTCTGGTTATCCTCGGCAAAGAGAGGGAGAACACCTAGAGGTTGTGGCCATGGCTAACTTACTTTCAGAGGAATGTTTCATAAGGTCAAAAGTTTCATTCTGAATTAACTAATGATCTTGGCTGTCTTGTAGAGTAAGATAAGATCAGAACTCCATAAATAGTAAGAATTCAAAGTTGTAAAGGAGTCAAAGTATCTACATCTCGGCTTGAATAGAGACTTTTGGAATGAAGCACTTCTCTCCAACAAGACTTATGCAATCCAATAAACCGAAAAGGCTACTTCTGAACCTTATATTTTTCGTTGTGAAATTCATCTATCTAAATCTTGTGTTTATGTTATCTCATCTAAGCTTCGTAAAACTCCCAGCAAAGTACTTTAAAACTACAAATCTTCTTGATTAAAGATTGGAGGAGTTAAGCTGTGGAAATTCTCAAAAGAAGCAAAAGATGAGAAGGAGCAATCAAGACAAGAAGTAGTGTTTATCTGTTCGAACAAGGAGTGGCTCGACTAGGTGATCAGTTTCGATGCAAAGATAAGAAGAAGAGATGCTCGAGCTTTAATGGAAAGGAAGTGATCCTTCCGAGAAGTGAAGACTACTTGGCGAATCTTTTCACTGGGTATTTTCGCCCTTGATCAAAGTTCCTATACACTCACAAACCTCGCACTCTTTTTCCCTTGCCAAGTTTTTCTCCCACGTGGTTTTGCTTGGTAAGGTTTTTAATGAGGCGATGGCTTATGAGTCTCCAAACTTAAACTTTGTTCCTTGCGGCTAAGTTTGAGGGGGAGTATTGATCAAGCTTATCCATCTCACCTAGGCCGTACACATTAGGTAAATAATGGCCGAGTGTAAAACAAATAGGAGAAGGAAGCCCAACAAAGAGAAGAAGAGTTGCACAAGGATAAAGACCCAATTAGTTTGAATACTCAAGAAGTGTTCTAGAAGGAAATGACTCACCAAAGATGAGCCATGTGACCGTTGGTAGAATTAGAGGAGGGGACCACTTTGCTTTCCTGTGCTTTTTCTTCTTTATGCTTTGTTGAATGTTGACCACACTTTAGGGCAACATCAAGCTTCTTCTCTACTCTATTTAAAACCATGTAATAGCTTCAATGAATGACTAAGCCCTGAGAGGCCAAATTCTGCCCAATTCTCTCTAGACTCAAATTCTCCCACTTTTTCTATTCTCTAAAATCGATTCTCTCTAAATTCTTTTTTTTATTTCCGCATAAACCATCAGAGTATATGAGGTAAAGAAGGCTATTAATGACTTGAATCAAGAAGACATGGAGTTCACACAATGGTTTAACTTGAAATGCTAAGGCCTCCAACGGTGGATCCGGTTGTGTTGGGATAAAGGCTTGAGCAAGACAAAGTGTTTGGTCTTATGTTGAACTTAAACCCAACATATGGTAATCTCATTCACCACCTCTTGAGACAAGATAAACTTTCTAGTTTGGAAGAAGTTTGCAGTTGTATTCAGAGAGAGTAAGGCTCTGGAAACCTTCTTGGTGGAAAGGAGGAGCTTACTATTTAATAAAGCTTCTTACCGTCATGAGGAAAGGAAGGTGTATTTTTGCGACCATTGCAAGAAGAAGGGGCCCTCTAAAGAACGTTGCTTCATCCTTCACCCACACCTTAAACAAACCAGGCCGTGGGAACAAACAAGCTATGGGACAAGCCAAAGGCCAACCGTGCAAGTTAAGATTTTATGGGTCAAGCCTGCGGTTCTACTTCAACTCAACCGGCTGTAGGAGGTGCAATGGTGGCAGCTCATGGTGACTTTGTGAGAAAATCTGACCTTGAGGAGGAACTCATCAAGTCCATAGACGCTTTAAAGGAGTTCAATAGCTCTTTCTATGTTTCAAAAATTGCTAAACCGTTAGTGGTTAATTTTAGAGCCACTCACCATATGATTAGTAGTGTCAACTTGCTTGAGAATTTGAAATCGGCCTTAGGATGTGTTAGTATTGCGGATAGAAAGAAAGTTCCTATTAAAGGTGTTAATGATCTTAGGGTATTTGATAGAGAATCTAAAGCCTTTATATGCCAACATTTAAATCATATTTGTTAAGTGTTAGTAAGGTTGTGGGTGCGTTAAATTGTAAAGTTATATTCAATCCTAATAAGGTTTGTTTTTAGGATATTGAGAGTGGCTAAGTTCTTGGAAAAGGTGTTAGCAAGGATGGACTATACTTGCTAGGAGAAACCAAGACTAGTCCAAATCTATCTTTTAATTTGTGTTTATCTAGTTTATCTAGTGCTTTCAATTATAGCAGAAACTTGAATGATGATACATTGTGGCATGCTCGTTTAGGAAATCCTCATTCTCGTGCTCTAAGTTTGTTGTTGCCTAATGTTTTACTTTAAAATGACAATTGTGAGGCTTGTATACTTGGAAAACATTGTAAATCATTGTTTCCAAAGTCTTCAACCATTTATGAGAATTGTTTTGATCTTGTTCATTATGATGTTTGGTCATCTCCATGTGAATCTAGAGAAAACTATAAGTATTTTGTCACCTTTATTGATGAAAAATCAAAATTTACTTGGCTTACTTTGCTTCTAAGTAAGGATCGAGTTCTTGAAGCCTTTACTAACTTTCAAAATTATGTGTTTAATCAATATAGTGCCAAAATTAAAGTCTTAAGGACAGACAATGGAGGAGAGTACACGAGTTATGCCTTTAAACAAATTCTTGCAAAACATGGCATTATTCATCAAACAACATGTCAATACACTCCTCAACAAAATGGAGTGGCTGAAAGAAAGAACTAGCACCTAATGGAGGTAGCTAGGTCCATGATGTTCCACAACAATGTGCCTAAGAGGTTTTGGAGTGATGCGGCTGTAGCAGCATGCTATTTGATTAATCGGCTGCCAACTCATGTACTTCATGATGCATCACAATTTGAGGTATTGACCAAAACTAAACCTTCAACTAACCACTTACGTGTATTTGGTTGTGTTTGCTTTGTATTCTTACCAGGAGAACAAAGGAACAAGCTTGATGCTACATTTCGGATGCAAGAAGAGTTATGGTGTCTAGAGAGGTGCAGTTTATAGAAGGGAAGGGATTTTATGAAGATAAGGATTGGTCCAACCTTCAAGAACTTACACAAGACATATCAGACCGTGCAAAGAGCCTTCGGATGATTCTGGAAAAGCTCGGACTTGGAGACTCGATCAACCGCTCGAATGAGCCTAGGTCGAGTGATGCGGGCAAGAGTAACAAATTTGGGAACTCGATCGATCACTTGAGTGAAACTTAGTCGAGTAACATGAATAAACCAAATTTAGCTGATGATTCAATCAATGAGATCAATGTTGAGGAGGAACCAACGACTGAGTATAGTGATGAGATAGTTCTACCATTGGCCGAGGAATGTGCTGATCATGAAAAGGAGCAAAAACAACATGAAAAGGAGCAAAAACAACATGGAATGGATAACATTGAGACTGTTGAAGTATCAAAACTACCAGCCCTAAGGAGGAGCCAAAGAGTAAGGAAGGACCCTTCCAATTGAATCAACACACGGGTATATTACAACAACAATGTTATAGCTCATCCAAACCAAGTTGTATGTAATATGGCTGAAATTCCGACAGAACACCGGGCATTCATCACTCAACTTGACCAACACTTTGTGCCAGAGACTTATGAGGAGGCTAAGGAGCATAAAGTGTGGAGGGATGCAGTCAGTGAAGAATATGGAACAATGGATAGGAATCATACATGGGATAAAACCACCCTTCCTCTTGGCAGGAAGGTTGTAACTTCTGGGTGGATATTCACGATTAAATACAAGAGTGATGGTCAAATTAAGAGACATAAGGCCAGACTGGTTGCAAGAGGGTTTACACAAACTTATGGAGAGGATTATCAAGACACATTTGCACCAGTTGCCAAATTACATACGATATGTGTCATTTTGTCATTAGATACTAATCTTGATTGGGATTTGTTGTAGATGGATGTCAAGAATGCATTCTTACATGGTGAACTTAAAGATGAGGTGTATATGCATCCAACACTAGGACTAGAACATATTGTTGCACCCGGAAATGTCTTAAGGCTTAGGAAAGCTATTTATGGTCTTAAACAATCCCCAAGGGCTTGGTATCACAAGCTAAGTGATACCATATGTGATCATGGGTTTAGAAAGTCTGAGGCTGATCACACACTCTTCACTTGCCAAGGAGAAGATGGTATTGTTATGATCCTTGTGTATGTCGATGACATAATAATCATTGGAAGTGACAAAAACAACATAAAAGGTATCAAGGAACACCTTAAATATGTGTTTCATATTAAAGATTTGGGTGAAATGAAGTATTTCCTTGGGATTGAAGTGTGCCGCTCCAACAAAGGCCTCTTCTTGTCTCAAAGGAAGTACACACTTGATCTTTTGAATGAGTGTGATGTAGGTAAACGTAAAGCCAAGACACCACTTGAGGATGCCTACAAAGCAACGTGCAAGGGGGTGAATAATGATGAGCCATTTGAAGATGTAAGTCAATATCGAAGAATGGTTGGAAAGTTAATCTACCTCACAATTACAAGACCGGATTTGTGCTTTGCGGTAAACCAAATAAACCAACATATGCAAGCTCGGAAGATGTGTCATTGGGAGATGGTGTGATACACGTTCTAATGGACAAAGTAAGCTTCAAGTAAGCGGAAGTGTTGTATGCTCGAAGGTGAGATACTCAGCCCTTTTGCACACGGTTTTGATGGAAGTGAATTGGAACACACGAGAGGTGATTGACTCGTGATACACAAAGAGTTCTTCAAGGGTAGAGAATTGGTTCTCAACACACGAAAGAGAAGAGAGAGTTCCGCAAGGGAGGCTAGGTTTTTGATTCAATGATAATTGTATTAGAAAGTGGTTGCCCTAGGTTTAAATACCTAGGTTTTAAAGAAACATGTAGTTCAACTCAAAACTACAAGAACTTAACGAAACAGCACAAAGTTTTCAAATAAGGAAAGTATGATAGAAAATGGTAAAATAAGCTTCTAATGCTGCGGATGGACTTGTGAATGTTATGATGATCCGTGAACAAGTCTTCCTTAGAGGTGTTGCCTCGTTAAAACCTTCTTCGAAAAACCCATTGGGATAAAACGAAAGGTAAAAAAAAGAGTACAATTCTCTAGCATGGTTTTATGCATCCTCACTGCTTGGATATAGTAAGGATGCTAGAAGCGATGGTGGTGAGGCTGAGAAGTTGCTTGCCTTGGCTGATATGGTGATCAATCCATGCTTGATATGCTCCTCTTGGTTGTAGTGTTTGGCTTGTGAGAAATCTTCTTCCGTCAATGCCTTGCTTGTCATATGCTCAACGAGCCTAGAGAACTTGTAACCAATAGCTTTGGCTTTGAGACGAGTTAAAAGACTGCTTGGCACTTGTGGAACCATACTTGAGTCTCCACTCGAGTTGATGCCACTCGAGTCTAGGAGTCGAGTCCCATCATACATATACTTCTCATCTCGACTCAACCTGATTCCAATCGAGTGCATTGGTCGAGTCGGTTCTTCTTCAGCTACATGCTCAGTATCATCTATGTACTCATCATGTTGGATCGTATCCTTAAGTACCTTAAAAGGACACCAGAGCGAGGTATGTGGATGGGTTGTAATGGGAATACAACACTTGTGGTTATTGTGACGTAGATTGGGCTGGAGATACACAAGACCGCAAGTCAGCTACCGGGTATTGCGCATTCCTTGAAGGCAATCTAGTGACTTGGATGAGAAAGAAGCAAAAGGTGGTATCTTGGTCAAGTGCGGAAGTGGAGTATAGAGCAATGGGGAAGCTTACGGATGAACTAATATGGCTGAAGGCTTTACTTAAGTACTTGGGAGTTGAATCACAAGAACCGATCACAATGCATTGTGATAATCAAGCTTCTATTCACATTGCATCAAACTCGGTGTTTCATGAGAGAACAAAGCACATTGAAGTTGACTGTCACAACGTCCGAGAGAAGGTGGAGCAAGGAGTGATCTTACCATGTTACACAAGGAGCTCGGATCAACTAGCAGACATATTCACCAAGGCTGCAAGGTCTAAGGTGTGTGAGTTTGTATATGCAAAGCTTAGGTTGAAAAATCCACCTGAGTTGTGACTATGATCCACACTCTTTTTCCCAGTTGATTGTGGATGGACTTGTGAATGATGTGATGATCCGTGAAAAAGTCCTTCTTGCACACTAGAGGTGTTGCCTCGTTAAAACCCCCTTCAAAAAACTTTTTGGGATAAAACTGAAGGTAGGAAAAAGAGTACAATTCTCTAGCATGACTTTATGCATCCTTACTCCTTGGTAATAGTAAGGATGCTAGAAGCGGTGGTGGTGAGGCTAAGGAGTGTACTTGCCTCGGCCGATATGGTGATCAACCTATGCTTTATATGCTCTTCACGGCTGTAGTGTTTGGCTGGTGAGAAGTCTTCTTCCTTCAGTGCCTTGCTTGTGACATGATCAACGAGCTTGGAGAACTTGTGACGAATAGCTTTGGCTTTGAGGCGAGTTAAAGGTCTGCTTGGCACTTGTGGAACCATACTCGAGTTGATGCCACTCGAGTCTAGGAATCGAGTCCCATCATCTGTTAGCTTCTCATATCGACTTGACCTAATTCCAATCGAGTGCATTGGTCAAGTCGGTTCTTCCTCAACTACATGCTCAATATCATTTATGTCCTCATCATTCCCTCCCCCTTAACAACATTTTGTCCTAAAACGGGGTCATTACCTACATCAAAAAGTTCCAAATCAGCAATATTGAAGGTATATGATAAATTAAACTCACTTGGCAGCTCCAATTGGTATGCATTGTCGTTGATTCGTTTCAGCACTTTGAAAGGTCCATCTCCATGCGGTGCAAGCTTGCTCTTCCTTTTGTTTGGAAAACGTTCTAGTCCGAAGTGCAGCCAGACCCAATCCCCTTCTTTGAAGATTACTTGCTTCTTGCCCTTGTTAGCTTATCTTGTGTACGCCTCAGTTCTTCTCTCAATGTTCTCCTTTTCCCTTTGGTGAATCTTGTTAACGCATTCCGCCTTGGCTTCACCTTCCAGGTTGACAATCTCAGCTGGTGGCAATGGGGTGAGGTCAAGTGGCGATCATGGGTTGAATCCTTACACAATCTCAAATGGAGACATTCTGGTGGGAGAATGCACAGCTCGGCTGTAAGCAAACTCGATGAGAGGAATACACTCCTGCCAAGTTTTCAAGTTCTTCCCAATCGTGGCTCTAAGCAATGTGGATAATGTACGGTTCACCACTTCCGTCTGTCCATCGGTTTGAGGGTGACACGTGGTAGAGAAAAACAGCTTGATTCCTAACTTCTTTCACAAGGCTCTCCAAAAGTGGCTAAGGAACTTGATATCTCGTTCAGACACTATTGTTCTTGGAATACCATTCAGTCTCACTACTTCTTTAAATAACAATGTTGCAGTTTGAGATGCATCATTGGTTTTGGAACATGGTATGAAGTGAGCCATCTTCGAAAACCTGTCTACAACAATAAAAATGGAATCTTTATGGTTTATCTTAGGCAAACCTAGCACAAAGTCCATAGATAAGTCAGTCCAAGGTGTAGTAGAAATATGTAAAGGTACTTATAAATCGTGGGGGTGTGCTATAGACTTGGCTTTCTTGCACACAACACATCGTGCACAGTATGCTTCAACGTCTCTCCTTTGATGAGGCTAGTAGAAATGTCCCCTCAGCATGTTTAATGTCTTGTCAACCCCAAAGTGACCCATCAAGCCACCTCCATGTGCTTCCTTCAACATCAAACCTCATATATAACTTTTGGGAATACACAACCTCTTCTCCTTGAACAGAAATCCATCAAACAAGTAGTACTTGGTAAAAACTCCTTTGCCGTGTTCCTTAAAGATCTTTTGGAAGCCTTTATCTGCCATGTAGAGTTCTTTCATTAACTCAAACCCTAACACTTTAACTTCCATAACCGAGATGAGTGTATATCTTCTTGATTGTGTATCAGCTACAACATTCTTCTTTCCCTTCTTGTACTTAATCACATAAGGAAACGTCTCAATAAACTCCAACCAGCGAGCTTGTCTTTTCTTCAACTTAGTCTACCCCTTTAAATGTTGCAACATCTGATGGTCCGTGTGTATGACACACTCTCTAGCCAGAAGGTAGTGCTGCCAAGACTCCATAGCTCTCATCAATACGTATAACTCCTTGTCATACGTAGGATAGTTCAATGCTGCTTCACTAAGCTTCTCATTAAAATATGCTACGGGTCTACCTTCCTGAGTTAGTACAGCCCCTATTCCCACTCGAGATGCATCACACTCTAGCTTAAAGGTCTTGCTAAAGTCTGGTAATGCTAGAACTGGTGCATTTATGAGCCTCTTCTTCAAACGCTGAAAGGCCTGTACTTGTGTTTCACCCCACTTGAACTCGGTATTCTTCTTAATTAGAGTTGTTAGAGGGTAGACAATGCTACTGAAGTCCTTCACAAACCGCCTATAGAAGTTGGCCAGACCATTTAAGCTTTTTACTTGACTTATACTCGTCGGTGTTGGCCACTCTTTGATAGCTTGAATCTTGCCTTCATCAACCTATAGGCCCTGTGAAGTAACAACAAAACCAGGGAAAACTACTTGATCAGTGCAGAATGTGCACTTCTTAAGATTGGCAAACAATCCTTCCCTTCAAAGTGTTTGTATTACCAGCTAAAGATGTGTCACATGTTTAGGATAAGACGAACTATCGATAAGGATATCATCAAAGTACACAACAACAAACTTACTGTTGTATGGCCTAAATACATGATTCATTCGGTGCATAAAGGTGTTGGGAGCGTTAAACAGACCAAATGGCATGACAAGCCACTATACAAGCCGTGTTTGGTCCTGAATGTTGTCTTCCATTCATCCCCTTCCTGCATTCTGACTTGATGGTAACCACTCTTCAAGTCTATCTTGGAAAAGACAGTTGCACCACGCTCATCCAACATGTCATCTAGCCTAGGTATGGGATGCTGGTACTTGATCGTGATGTTGTTGATGGCTCGACAGTCAACACACATCCTCCAACTGCCATCTTTCTTGGGTACAAGTAGAAATGGTATTGCACACAGGCTGAGACTTTCTTAGACATATCCTTGTGCCATCAACTCTCTTACTTGCCGCTCAAGTTTTTTAGCTTCTTCAGGGTTCACTCTGTACACTGGTCGGTTTGGCAATTGTGCACCTGGAATGAAGTCAATGCAATGTTATATGCCTCGAACAGGTGGTAAACCAGCCAGTAACTCCTCTAGAAACATGTCGGAGTACGTCTCAAGTAACTTGATTACTTTCGGTGGCAATTGTCTTTCTGCATGATCTGCACTCAAGAGCTCTTTAAACACCATAAGAATGACATGAGAACTGTTAGTACACATAGCTTTACGAACATACTAGAATTTACTAAGAAATTCTCCCTGGTTTTGAACTTATCCTTTGCCATGTTCATTTGCATCTCTCGCACTTGCTGTGGTGACAAAGGTGCTAAGTTGAACCTGCGCTTATCATGAACAAACGAATACAGATTAGTTCGTCCATTGTGTGTGGTTTCCTTGTCAAACTGCCATGGACGTCCCAATAAGAGATGGCCAACCTGCATTGGAACCACATCACACACCGCTTGATCATTGTATCGGCCCACACTAAATGAAACCATTACTTGATCAGTGATACTTAGCTCGGCCTTAAATTTAAGCCACCTCAACTTATATGGCTGAGAGTGCTTATACCTCTCTAACCTGAGCTTTTCCACCATGTACAAACTAGTAACGTTAGTACAAGATCCTCCATCTATTATAAGAGAACATACCTTCCCTTGGATTGTGGACCTCGTGTGAAAGATGTTTTCACGCTATGATGTCTCCTCATGATATATCATTGTGTTGAGGACTCATCTCATCATCAGCAACTCTCCAGAGTCTGGATACTCCATCTCTTCACCAGATTGTTGTTCAGCTTCGTCCTCTTCATCTTGAGACTCGTAATCTCATGATGGGGTGAGTATCATTACTCTCTGGTTGGGGCATTCTCTCGCCATATGGCCTCTGCCTCGACACTTGAAACAAGTAACATCTCTGCTACGTTGAGGCTGAAGGTTTGGTGCATTTGCTTGGGTTGCACGGAAGTCACTCTTAGGGCCTTTGTTGCTCTCAATGGCTCTACTTTTGACCCATGTATCTCCTTGCTGTCCTTGGCCTTTTTCTACCTGTTTAAGATTAGCACCCCAATTAGTTTTAGGCTTAGGTTTATAAGAAGTGGTCTTACGTTTTATTTGTTGCTCAATCTGAATGGCTAGATGCAACAATTCTCCAAGACTATGATACGTCTGTCTCTCCACTTTGCGTGACACTTTCTCTTGTAATCCATCCAAGAACTAAGCCATTAGAGTCTCTTGAGAATAATAAATCTCCAATCTGTTCTTTAAATGCTCGAATTCCTCATAATATTCTTCAACACTCTCGCTGCCTTGAGTTAAACGTCTAAAATATTTCTGCATATCTCTATGGAAATGTGGTGGCACGTATCGTCTTCTCATTATGAATTTGAGATCCTCCCATGCTGTTATCTAACCATATCGGTTCCTTCTTCTGTCAGCAACTTCTCGATTCCACCACGTTAGTGCATGCTCAGTGAATTGAGTTACAACTAGTGTCACCTTCCTAGGGTCCGCATATCGATAATACTCAAAGTCTAAGTATGCCTCTGGATCAACACTTCTAGCAAAGGTTGGAGGTGTGAGCTTGATGACGATGTGTGGCTGGAAAGATGATTAACGTGGTAGTTGAACGAGTGGCTCTCCTGGGTCAGGCTGCATTGGTGGTGGATTAGGTGATGAAATTGGTGAGTCATCCACCACGTAAGGTCCTGCTCGTCGTGAAGACCCAGGTACGTCAGCTCTTCTTGGGTGCATGGGCCCTTCCACTCTATCCATCCTAGCCGACAAATTGGCTAGTTCAGCCTTGATGGATGCCAGTATCTGGATCATGGCGTTCTGTGTGTTAGATTGATCCGAGCTTTCTGCCATAGTACCTTTCACAAGAAGAAAACGAAATGAATGTACAAAATAATTCAAAAATTGCATGTGGCACAAACAAAAAAGAATGGAAATCACAATTAAATGCAAGCAATCAAAAGAAATGGAAACTTTTGATTTAAAGCTTTTCAGATTATGGAAATTTGCTTATTCCTTATCTTATTCTTCCTAGCACACGATTTCAATCCCACCATGAACACAACACAAAGTTTTCTTCAATTACTTAGCGTGAACACAACTAAGCAAACTCGATAACTCGTTCCAACCCTCAAACAATCGCAAACAAACTCAATCAAAGACAATTGCAGATGTGTGCTGAATGAGATGAAGCAACAAGTGAATGACGTGAGTGATACAATGCGGTTTTTAATTTTGTTTTCAATATGAATGAAACGACTAACAACAACAATGAAAATTAAACACAAACGAGACAGTATGAATGCAACACAATCACATAATGGCAACGGGTATGATATGCGACAATGAACAATTCATTTTTGGTTTTCTATGAATACAATGAAATAAAAATAGAGACAGATAGGTTTAGACACAACCTGATTAGGAGCTTGAGCTATGATACAAGAAGATGATACACATTCTGATGGACAAAGTAAGCTTCAAGTCACCGAAAGTGTTGTATGCTCGAAGGTGAGATATTCAGCCCTTTTACACACGGTTTTGATGGAAGTGAATTGGACCACACGAGAGGTGATTTGAGTCGTGATACAACAAGAGTTCTTCAAGGGTAGAGAATTGGTTATCAACACACGAAAGAGAAGAGATAGTTCCGCAAGGGAGGCTAGGTTTTTGATTCAATGATAATTGTATTAGAAAGTGGTTGTCTTAGGTTTAAATACCTAGGTATTAAAGAAACAACATGTAGTTCAACTCAAAACTACAAGAACTTAATGAAACATCACAAAGTTTTCAAATAAGGAAAGTATAATAGAAAATGGTAAAATTAGCTTCTAAGGTTGCAAATGGACTTGTGAATGTTATGGTGATCCGTGAACAAGTCTTCCTTGCACACTAGAGGTGTTGTATCGTTAAAACCTTCTTAAAAAAATCCATTGGGACAAAACTGAAGGTAGCAAAAAGAGTACAATTCTCTAGCATGGCTTTATGCATCCTCACTCCTTAGTAATAGTAAGGATGCTAGAAGCGGTGGTGTTGAGGCTGAGAATTGTGCTTGCCTCAGCTGATATAGTGATTAGTCCATGCTTTTGATGCTCCTCACGGTTAGTGTTTGGCTGGTGAGAAGTCTTCTTTCGTCAATGCCTTGCTTGTGATATAATCAACGAGCTTGGACAACTTCTAGCCAATATCTTTGGCTTTGAGACAAGTTAAAGGACCGCTTGGCACTTATGGAACCATACTCGACTCGCCACTCGAGTTGATGCCACTCGAGTCTAGGAGTCAAGTCACATCATCTGTCAGCTTCTCATCTCGACTCGACCTGCTTCCAATCGAGTGCATTGGTCGAGTCGGTTCTTCCTCAGCTACATGCTCAATATCATCTATGTCCTCATCATGGTGGATCATATCCTTAGGTACCTTAAAAGGACACCAAAGCAAGGTATATGGATGGGTCCAAATGGGAATACAACATTTGTTGGTTATTGTGATGCGGATTGGGCTGCAGATACACAAGACCGCAAGTAAACTACCGGGTATTGCACGTTCCTTGGAGGCAATCTAGTTGCTTGGAAGACCAAGAAGCAAAAGGTAGTATCTTGCTCAGTGAGGAAGTAGAGTGTAGAGCAATGAGGAAGCTTACAGATGAACTAATATGGCTGAAGGCTTTACTTAAGTACTTGGGAGTTGAATCACAAGAATCGATCACAATGCATTGTGATAATTAAGCTGCTATTAACATTGCATCAAACTCGGTGTTTCATGAGAGAACAAAGCACATTGAAGTTGACTGTCACAAGGTCCGAGATAAAGTGGAGCAAGGAGTGATCTTACCATGTTTCATAAGGAGCTTGGATCAACTAGCGGACATATTCACCAAGGCTGCAAGGTCTAAGGTGTGTGAGTTCGTATATGCAAAGCTTGGGTTGACAAATCCACCTGGGCTGTGACTATGATCCACACTTTTCTTTCCTTAGTCGTTTTGTCCCAATTGTGTTTTCCATTGAGGTTTTTAATGAGGTGGGGAGTTACAACTTTCAAGCTTGTCCTTAATGCTTACACATTGCGGATTCAAGCTTGAGGGGGAGAGTTAAATATAATAATGAAGTGGAAAGCAAGTAAGGTTGCAGATTATGAGGAACGCAAGGCACAACCAAGAAACTAATGCACGGATCAAATAGAGCTGTTGGGACTTATGGGCCACGTGATTAGTCTCTAAGTTTGCCTATGAGCCAACTCGAAGCTTAACTAGAAGCAACAAAGTCACATGTGACTAATTCTAGCCGTTGGAACATTTGTGGTAAGGAGACAACCCTCCTTTGGCTGGTTCAGTTTGTGTGTGTACCAATTTGGGTAAGTTTTATCTTATAGTAGTTTGTACACTAGCTAGATGTATATGGCAGAGTATGTATGTGTGTATAGGTTAAGTTTGGTTAGTTTCTTCTATAAATATGTTGTAAAGACCATTTGTTAATATTCAAGTAAGAGAATTCCTTTTCTTCCATACTCTCCTCTCTTCCGCAACTATTCTTCTTCAATCTCTCTTTTAGTCTCGCATACTCTAGTCTCTTAATCTCTATTTCTACTAAAACTTAAATGGAAGTGTAGTTGCATGATCTAGAACGTTTTAGCCACTCCAAAATGTCCCACAAGTCCTCATGCATGAGCTTCCTTGACAAACAATTCTCGCAAAGCAGAGTTAGGCACACACAAACGATTATCATAAAACAGAAACCTCTTTAAAATCAGTATCATCAGCGTATAAAGATATAATATTCTCAAAACCCAGCAATTTAACTTCAAGAGTAGCAAGTATGGTGTACCTTCTGGATAATGCATAGCCACTACATTATCTTTACCTTTCTTGCACTTAATGACGTAGGGAAAAGTCTCTATAAATTCGACCCACTTAGCATGCCTCTTGTTAAGTTTCTGCTGATCTTTTAGATGCTTCAATGACTCATGATCAGTGTGAATGACAAACTCCTTAGGCCATAAATAGTGCTGCCACGTTTGGAGAGACCTCACAAGTGCATAGAGTTCTTTGTCGTATGTTGGGTAATTGAGGGTTGCTCCTCCAAGCTTCTCACTAAAATAAGCTATAGGCATTCTATCTTGCATTAGAACAGCCCTAATTCCTACACCAGAAGCATCACACTCGATTTCAAAAGACTTAGTAAAATCATGAAGAAATAAGATAGGAGCATTAGTAAGCTTCTCTTTTAGAGCCTGAAAGGCTTCTTCCTGTTGGGACTCTCATTTAAAGCCCACATCCTTCTTGATTACTTCCGTAAGTGGTGCAGCCAAGGTGCTGAAGTCTTTCACAAAGCGCCTATAGAACCCAGCTAGTCCATGGAAGCTACAGACTTCACTAAGAGAGCTAGGACTCGGCCATTCTTTAATCGCCTTGATCTTCTCCTCATCAACTCTAACTCCATCTGCACTCACAACAAATCCTAAAAAGACAAGGTTATTTTTTCCAAAAGTGCATTTCTTTAAATTAGCATAGAGTTTTTCCTTCCTAAGCACATCTAAAACCTTTCTAATGTGTTCCACATGCTCTTCTAGACTTTTGCTAAAGACCAGAATGTCATCAAAGTACACCACAACAAACAAGCCTATGAATGACCTCAAGACATGATTCATTAACCTCATGAATGTACTATGAGCATTGGGCAGACCAAATGGCATAACTAACCACTCATATAAACCTTGTTTCGTTTTAAAGGCGTTTTTCCACACACTGTTGTAATTTGCGGAAATATAAATGAGAATGATTGGAGAATGATGGAAGAATAGAGAATGAGAGATTGGAAGAGATTTAAGTGAGATTTGGTAACCAAAGAGATTTAAGAGATTTGGTGGCCATAAGACCGAGATTGAGAGAGAGTTTATGAAGAAAGTGAGTGTATTCTTTCTTAGTTTTCAATGAGTTACATGAGGTCCTATTTATACACAAAGACTAGTTAGGATTCTCTACAAACATACAAACACTATATGACAAAAATTACCCAAAATGGGAGTGACACAAACTGAAACAAGAAAAGGAGGATGCTCCCTTTTCCCAAAGCATTCCAACAGCTATATTGAGTCAAAAGTGACTTGTTGCTGAGTCAAAGCAGCACATTAGACTCTTCTCTTGACTTCCAACACCTCACGTGACTTGCACAACCATTTAGTTAGGCATCTAACTCATTTAGTTCCTTGTTGCACAAGTCTCAGCTCCTAGATGTACAAGTCACTCATTCCTTGCTTTATACTTGGTTCCTTTCTTCACAAGGCTCCTATCTTCACTTTAGATCATGAGTGTAAATACTTGCGGATATCTTCACTTCCTTGCTTCACAATGTTTAAAACACCCATCACCTTCTTTCCTCCTAATTTGGTGATATCCACTCTTTAAGTCAATTTTCGAGAATATCTTAGACCCATGCAAATCGTCTAACATATCATCTAGCATAGGGATGGGATGTCGATACTTCACTGTAATGTTGTTAATAGCATGGCAGTCTACACACATCCTCCAGCTGCTGTCTTTCTAAGGTACAAGGAGAACTGGTACATCACACAGGCTCATGCTCTCTCTGATCAGACCCTTCTCTAATAGTTCAGCTACTTGTTTCTCCAATTCCTTGGTTTCTATGGGATTCATCCTATAAGCTGGTATGTTAGGCAATGCAGCTCCATGCACGAAATCAATCTGGTGCTCAATTCCACGAATTGGTGGCAGTCCTTTAGGATTCTCCTCTAGGAATACATCCTTATAATCCTGCAGAAGAGGGACAATAGTACTCGGAAGCTCCGAATCTAGATCAGCTATGGTTAGTAAATTCTCTTTAAACAGAACCAAAGCATTAGATGTAGTACTCCCTTTTGTTTGTGCGTTGGCAGGTTGAGTAGTGACATATTTATTTCCTTGTCTCATTGTGGACTGATCCAAATATACTTCATGTGGTGACATTGGTAAGAGAGTAGTCTTCTTGCCATTAAACTCAAAGTTGTGCTTATTTGTAAATCCATCATGAATCACACGGCGATCAGATTGCCAGGGTCGTCCAAGCAGAAGGTGACAAGCTTCCATGGGAACAACATCACAGAGAATCTCATCGTGATACTTCCCTATGCTGATTGGTACTCGGACTTGGTTCTTCACGTGCAAATCACCATCATCATTCAACCAATGCAGCTTATATGGTCTTGGGTGTGATATCTCTTTTGAGTTTAAGCTTCTCAACCATAGTTTTACTAGCCACACTAGTACAGCTTCCTCCATCTATGATGACGCTAGAAATCTTGTCTTTCACCATGCAGCGGGTGTGAATTAAATTTTCTCTTTGCTGTTGCTCAGAATCATTAGTAATAACACTAAGAGCTCTCATGGTGACAAGAAGTGGACCCCTGAGAGATAATTCATCTTCAGCATCTGATGGCTCATCCATACGCTCATCCTTGGATTCAAACTCTCCATCAGCTCTTAACATAATTACATGGTTGTTGGGGCATGCGCTAGCATAATGACCCAAACCATGGCATTTGAAACACTTAAGATCTCTGGCCCGTGTGTTGGTCTTGGCTGGTTCTTTTAGATCTTTGGAACCACTTGGCGATTTAAAATCTCTTTGATAACTCGTTCTTGATTCTTTGGCAAAGCTCGACTTGTTGGAATTGTAGCTCGATCGAGTGCCCTTTGTTTTGAGCTGTTTCTCATACATCACAACCTTGTGTAGCAGCTCTTCTATATCTAGGTAGTCACATACTTCCAAGAGATCAACAAGCTCATGGTTAAGTCCTCCTAAGAACCTAGACATAGTAGCCTCTGTGGCCTCCTCTCCAATGGTGACAAAGGATTAAAACCGTAAACAATTTGGAAAGGAGAAAATTTAGAAGTCAAATGCATTGCATGATTGTAAGCAAACAATCTTCCCAATACTTTAATTTCTTTATAATCAATGCACGCAGAAAAGTGGACAAGGTACGATTAACAGCCTCAGTCTGACCACCGGTTTGAGGGTGAAAAGTAGTAGAAAAATTAAGTTAGTACCTAGCTTTGACCACAATGTACGCCAAAAATGACTTAGAAATTTGATGTCACGATCAGAAACAATAGTTCTAGGCATGCCATGTATTAAACTTAAGCAAATAAGTGTTACACAAGGAAGAGGAATAACTAGGAGTTAAGTGACTTACAAGGCAAGATAGTGCTGAACTCAAGAGCTAAGTGTGAAGCAAGAAAGGTTTTCATTGAGGATCAAGCAAGTAATTGTACTTCAGCCAAAGGAATGAGTCCGTATGAGTTAGTTTGTAACAAGGACTTGAGCTGCAACAAAACACGTGAACCAACAAGTTGGTAGTGTTATAGAAGACCTCCTTTTGGCACCAATATGACCATTAGAAATGAGCAGGTCACGTGTGGAGCTTAAGGAGAGAAGTGGACAGTTGAGACATATGAAGAAAAGCTTCTCTCCCTCTTTCGGATCAACTTTGAATGTGTGTCCAATTCAAGTAATTTTATAGGACCAAGTATATATGTATGTATAGGTAGGTTTTCGGTTTGTTTGTCTATATATACACATTGTAAGCTCAATTGTAAACTTAAGAGACAATAAAATCTCTCTCTTTACATACTCTCACTCTCTACACTTGGCCACCATGGCCAACAATCTCTATAATCTTTGGTTACTAAATCTCTTGGTTACAAATCTCTTAAACTCTCAATCTCTATACACTCCAAACACTTTCAACCATTCTCTACTTATATTCCGAAAATTTTAACATGGTATCAGAGTAAGATCCATGGTGACTTTGTGTTCTTGTTGTTTTGTTGCTTGAAAAATGTTTTCCAAAATTGTTTTCAAACCCATTTTTTGCAAAATGTTGTTTTTCTTTCTAAAATCCATTTCTTTTGAGACAATGAGGAGAATGAATGTTGTTGAGGTTTAAAACCATTTATTTGAGCATCATATCATCTCCAAGTCTCAGCTGGTTCAAAGGGAAAGAATTTCTTTGTGTTTTTGAAAACCGATTTAAAATCTGTTTTTGGAAAAGTGTGTTGTTCTTCTTTTGTCTTCTTAAAAATGTTTTCTTGAATGTTGTTTTAAAGATTTCAAAGTTGAATTTCTGAGTTTAGTCTCTGTTTTAAAAGGAAAGAATAATTCTTTGTGTTCTTGTTGGTTTCAAACCATTTTTTTGAAAATCTGTTTTGAAAATGTTTTCTTTTGAAAATGGCTTCATAAAATCGTGTTTCTTGGCTGTTTTTCTTGAACTTCAAAGTTTAAAATCTCTGTTTCGTGACCATGAAGAGAGGAGAAAGGTTGTTATGGTGAAGAACCACAAGAGAGAGAAAGAAATAGATGGCCACATGTTTATATCCGTCGGACAATAGAGGGATCTCCTTTGGAGTGACTTTGACCACGGTTTGCTTGGCTTATTCAATCTATTTTCTCTTCCTTTAAGCATCATTCTTACCTCTAAGTAACTCTTTGATTAGTGTTTAACCTCTTGATTTCAAATTTCAAATTGTTTTGTTTTTTATCCAATGGATAAAAGAGTGTTTCGATTTCAAAAACAATTTTTTCTTTCTTGTTGAATCTTTTGCGAGTTCAAACTCACTTTTAAGACTTGTTTTTCATGTGTTTCTTGAGTTCAAACCGTGTGCTTGAAAACCTTGGATTGGCTTTTCTTCTTGTGAAATATTAAGCCATAAAATCCATTATATTTCTTTTGTTGGCAATTTGAACCAAGTTTAAACATTTTGTGAACCATGGTAAAGAACGCTTGATTCTTATGAGTTAGAGTGTGTAAAATCATGTTGAATCCATCTATTTCAAATTGAAAATCTTGGACCGGTTTGTGTTGTCATAAATCTCTCGGTTTGTATTTTATTAAAAATGTTGAAAATTATTGTGCTTGTTTCTAACTTGTGTGTGAGTTTTTGGTGTCTAACATCTTTGTTGTAGCTAGGTGAGCTCCATGAGGGAGTAAAACCAGTTGTGAGGGATGGGAAGGCAAACCAAAACCACAACTTGTTTTGTCTTGTTTGGCGCCTCATTTGCTTGTGACTCAGCTTTAAGGACCCAACATAGCATTGTGGTGAAGAGTCTGATGGAAGGTGATGAATCAGCTCATAAGCAAAGGAGAAGCGTCCATACTTGTGTGGGAAAAGACGTGTTCTTGTTCTTGAAAAACTCAAGTCACTTATGGAGCAAATAAAGGCTATCTCTAAAGCCTCCTCTATTTATTCTTTTAATCTCTTTGCTTGTCTTTACTAGCCTAGTTACTCATATTCATAGTTGGTTTCATTCATGTTTCATGTCTTGGAGCCCTCAGTGTCAAATGCTTTAAAATCTCTCATACCTTGTGTGAAGGTGTAATTCGGAGCTTTGCTTGAGTATTCCCAAGAGGAGATGGATGGAAATGTGCAAGCTATTGGGTATTGAAATAGTGTTAAGAAGGACAAGTGTGGTGATGGTCTTGGTATGGAAAGGACCAAGTCATTGCTCTTAGTTGTGGATGATCTTGAGGTGAATGAATCAAGTCATTGCAATTGTGTGGAGGAGGGAAAAAGAGTAAACCGAAAGAAACTCCATAGTGTTGACAGATTGATGGAATGACTTCTCAAGATGGTGTTGATAAAGCGGATCCAACTGTGTGTGGAGTTCAAATGAACTCAAGTAATTCTTCATGAAGAGTCTCTACCAAAAGCTTGTGCCACAAGTTTGGTAGCCAAGGTACGAGAACTCAAACAATAAATCTCCTTTGGTATTAATGGCCGATTTCCTCTTGATTTCTTAGCTAGGAGTGGGTGCAAAATGCATTCAAAGTAGTCAAAGAATGGGAAGCTTGGGATTGTGCCAAAATTCGTGAAATCAAGGCTTAGTGAAGCAAGTGATTTCACTTCAAAACTCTGTGATCTCCACTAAAGCTTGTAAAGACAAGTTGTGGAGAAAAGTGGTTCACACTAAGATTTGTGAAAGAAGTCTAAGGTGTGATGGAAGTGTTGAGATATGGCATGTGCAAGAGGGAGCTTCTTTGCCTTAAGCCGCAAGTATGCAAGGCTCAAACAAGCCAAACGTGTAGTGTTCATAAAGAACACTAAAAAGGTATGAATCTTAAACTTGTCAATTTGTTTTATCAACTAATGCTTGTGTGCTTCTTGTGAGTATTAGCTAGGATGAAATGATCAATGACATCCTAAGGAGCTGAAGCTAAGGGAGTGTGAAAGATGGATTTGTTGAAGATGGAGCCATTGAAGATGGTTCTCTAAGAAGTGTTGACCGAGAAGGGGAGCCCCTCTCAAAGTGTTGTTGCTGCTTTCAAGCTTGTCCTTTAGTGTCCCTTGCAGTCCAAGCTTGAGGGTGAGTATTAGAGGGAATGAAACCAAGGCCGAAGCAAGGCCAAAGGATTTCATGGCATAAAGCGATTATTTAAAAAAATACCATGATTCATACTCTTTTTTCCTTAGTTGATTTTATCCCAATGGTTTTCCACTAATGTTTTTAATGACGTGGTGAGTTACAACTTTCAAGTTTGACCTTAATGAATCACATTAAGGATTCAAGCTTGAGGGGGAGTGTTAAACTTAAGCAAATAAGTGTTACACAAGGAAGAGGAAGAACTCGGAGTTAAGTGACTTGCAAGGCAAGATGGTGCTGAACTCAAAAGCTAAGTGGGAAGCAAGAAAGGTTTTCCTTGAGGATCAAGCAAGTAAGTATACTTCATCCAAAGGAGTGAGTCTGTACGAGTTAGTTTGTAACAAGGACTTGAGCTACAACCAAACACGTGAACCAACAAGTTGGTAGTGTTATAGAAGACCTCCTTTTGGCACCAATATGACCGTTAAAAATGAGCAGGTCACGTATGGAGCTTAAGGAGAGCAGTGGACCGTTGAGACATATGAAGAAAAGCTTTTCTCCCTCTTTCGGATCAACTTTGAATGTGTGTCCATTTCAAGTAATTTTCTAGGACCAAGTATATATGTATGTATATGTAGGTTTTTGGTTTGTTTGTCTATATATACACATTGTAAGCTCAATTGTAAACTTAAGAGACAATAAAATGTCTCTCTTCACATACTCTCACTCTCTACACTCGGCCACCATGGCCAACAATCTCTATAATCTTTGGTTACTAAATCTCTTGGTTACAAATCTCTTAAATTCTCAATCTCTATACACTCTAAACACTTTCAACCATTCTCTACTTATGTTCCGCAAATTCTAACACCATGCAATCTAACAACCTCGTTAAAAATTAGATTAGCTACATGAGATGCATCATCAGTCTTGTGACAAGCTATAAAGTGAGCCATTTTCGAGAATCTATCAACCACAACAAAGATTGAATCCTAACCAGTCCTAGTCCTAGGTAATCCTACCACAAAGTCCATAGATATATCAACCCAAGGATGTTCAGGAAGAGGTAAAGGAGTATACAAACCGTATGGCTGAACTGTTGACTTAGCTTGTTTACAAGTAGAACATCTAGCACATACTCGGTCTACATCCTTGCACATGTGTGCCCAACGAAAGTGGTCTTGCATGAGTTTGAGAGTCTTAACCGCGCCAAAGTGACCCATGAGACCTCCTTCATGTGCTTTCCTAACTAAAAGATCTCGAACAGAACAATTAGGTACACACAAACGGTTCTCATAAAATAAGAAACCGTCATGCTTATAGTAATAACCAGAACCGTGTTTAGAACATTCAGCAAATATGCATTTATAATCAGGGTCATTCTCATAAAGTTCTTTCAAATGTTCAAATCCCAAAAGCTTAGTTTCAGGTGTAGAGAGTAGAGTGTACCTCCTTTACAATGCATCAGCAACCACATTGTCTTTACCTTGTTTGTAGCGGATGACATAAGGAAAAGTTTCGATGAATGCCACCCACCTAGCATGTCCTTTATTGAGTTTATGCTGCCATTTGAAATGTTTAAGAGACTCATGGTCTATATGAATCACGAATTCTTTTGGCCAGAGTGTTAAACATTGAAGTGTAAAACAAGAAAGGTCTCAAGTTGTGTGTGAAGCAAGGCAACACAATCTAACACCACAATATGCCGATAGATCTCAGCCATTGGATCATTATAGGCGTTGGGGCTTGGTGGACCAAGAGAATAGCCACATGTTGGCTTAAGGATTAGTTTGACTATGCTAAGACACATATGTGACCGTTGCAGCAGTTTGGGAAAAGGGGACATGCTTCTTTTGTGGTGCAGAACCAAATCCTTCCATTTTGAGTAATATTTCTCTTTAGTGATTTGGAGGCTAGCTATTTGTCTCGGCCGAGTGTATATGTGTGTATAGGTAGTGTTTACTTTAGTTTGTCTACATATATCTTGCAAACAACAATTGTAAAGACTAATAGAAAGAAAAGTTTTCTGCTTCTCCATTCTCCCTTTCGCCAAACTCATAAACTCTCTAACACTCTCAGTTCTTCTCAAATCTCTAATCTCTTACTCTCATTCTTACTAAAACTTACACAGAGGTAATGCTGCTACATTTGTAATGCTCGAACTAGTGTATACAACTCCTTATCATACATTAGGTAGTTGAGGGTAGCTCCTCCAACTTTCTCACTAAAGTACGCAATAGCCTTCTTATCCTGCATGAAGACAGTTCCAATACCCACATTAGAAGCATCACATTCTATTTCAAATGTTTTAGAAAGTCTGGTAAAGCTAGAATGGGGGCATTGACAAGCTTAGCCTTAAACATTTGGAAAGCATTTTCTTGAGCCTCAGTCCATTTAAACCCAATTTTCTTCTTGATTATCTCTGTCAATGGAGCAGCCAAGATGCTAAAATCCTTTACAAACCTTCTATAAAACCCAGCCAAACCATGAAACCTTCTTAATTCACCTATGAATGCTCTAAGTACATTCTCCTCGTCCACTTTTATACCATCTGCACTTGCAACAAAGCCTAGAAACACAAGATTATCTGTGCAAAAGGTACACTTCTTTAAATTTGCATACAAACTCTCTTGTCTAAGCACTCCTAGAACCTTCCTAATATGTTCTATATGCTCATCTAAAGACTTGTTGTAGACTTAGATGTCATCAAAATAAACCACAACAAATTCACCTATGAATGCTCTTTAACCATTTCAGGATCAACCGATACTCCTTGCTTGGATACCTTATGCCCCAAGAATCCGATCTCTCTCTTCCAAAAGCTACACTTACTAAACTTCGCAAAACGTTTATGATCCTTTAAATGTTGTAACACTTTCCTTAAGTGTTCCGCATGATCCTCCACGCTTCGGGAATAGATGAGGATATTGTCAATGAAGATGATGACAAAGTCATCCAAATATTCTTTAAAGACTTCGTTCATAAGTCTCATGAATACCGCATGAGCATTGGTTAATCCAAATGGCATTACCACGAATTCATATTCCCGATACCTCGTCCTAAATGCCGACTTATGAATGTTTTTATCGGTAATCAGAATTTGATGGTCTCCCGAGGCCAAATCTATTTTCAAGAACTAATCCTTGCAACTGATCCAACAACTCATCAATCCTCGGCAACGAATACTTATCCTTTATAGTCACTTTGTTGATCCCCCAGTAATCGATACACAATCTCATGCTTCCATCCTTTTTCTTTACAAACAATACCGGAGCTCCCCACGGTGATGAACTAGGTCGGATGAATCCTTTCTCCATCAGATCTTCTAATTGCTTCTTTAACTCTGCTAGTTCGGCCGGAGCCATTCGGTACGAGGCCTTTGCTATCGGGGCCGTACCCGGTGCTAACGTAATGGTAAACGGATTACTCTGAGGTGGATGTAATCCTAATGGCGCAAATACATCCAAAAACTACTGAACAATTGGAATCGATTCTAATTCATCTTCCTTTCCCGGGCCTACTTCCACCGTATTCAACATCACCAAGTACACTTCCCCCCTTTCGAATTCGTGTTCCACCCATAAAGCTGTTACTAATGAGATTCCCGCACTAGGGCGAATCCCATTGTATACACACGTATGGCCCTCTCCATCTTTCAATGTTACTCGGCCCTTATAACAGTCAGTACTCGCCCGAAACATTGACAACCAATCCATTCCCAAATAACCTCATGTTGCTGTAATGGTACTATCAGGAGGTTAGCCGGAAGTACTATCGTCTCAAACTCAA
This sequence comes from Lepidium didymum, assembly GCA_963920545.1. Lineage (NCBI taxonomy): Eukaryota > Viridiplantae > Streptophyta > Magnoliopsida > Brassicales > Brassicaceae > Lepidium > Lepidium didymum. The sequence continues at coordinate 9,932,186 of OY986981.1, read as the reverse complement.
CTGGTATTTCAAGCATGCAAGCTCGGGCATGAAGGGTTTGAGTTCCTAGTGTCCTAATCGGCACATATACTTCTACAACTACAAAGGTTCCCTTGAACCTTCTCGCAACCTCGGGTGACACAAAACTGTGCGTCGTACCTGAATCAAACAACATATAAGTGGAAACTCTACCAACATTTATCGACCCTACCATATCACAACAACACTTTTACACACCAAAAACAACATTGCATACACCAAAACATTCAATCACATAATCATTTAAGTTAGTACTTACCCGCAAAAGGCCCTTTGAGGGGCTGGGAAGAGCTAGGCTTATTAATGCCTAAAGCATAAACTCTTCTTGCACTAGCTTGTCGCTTAGAAGCGGATCTTGCTGGTACCGGATGAGTTCGTGGGCACGAGTTCGCGTCATGTCCACACTCTCCACAAGTGAAACACGTGACATCTCGTGGAACAGTCAGATAATCACGACTCATGTTTGGACATCCACTCGCTACATGGCCTCGGCCATTACACAACTAACACAATGGCAAGTCCCTCAGATCTCGGACTGACATACGAGCACCACTCTGCCCTTGCCCTTTACCTCACCCCGGGAATCTCCCACTGTGATGACCTTGTGGGTTATGGTGATAACCCGGTCTACTCGCTGGTGGTGGCAAAGTCGGGCTAGACATCACTGCTTGCTCTGCCGATTTACGTTCCTCTACATTCACTTCTCTTTCTATGGCTTCATACATGTCACTAAATTGTACGACTGATAGCCGACTCCAAAGGACAGGTCGTAAACCTCGCACAAATCTCCGAATCAGGGGAGACTCATCTATACTAATATCCCGTGCAAGCCTTCCCAACCTCACAAACTCCACCTCGTACTCCAGAACGGTCCGACTCCCTTGTTGCAATTGTAGAAATTGCACCTCTAAACAATCTCAAGCTTCCTTCGAAAAGTACGTCCTATCAAACTCCCGTCGAAACTCGGCCCACGTAGTAATGTTCCCTCGGTAACGGTTCTCCACATTCTGTCACGAATAGTCCGCATCACGATCCAAATAGTACACTGCCACATCCTTCTTAAAACTCTTGGGACATCTCATCGTATTGAAGTTTCTTTCCATGCTACGGAGCCAATTGTCTGCCACGATCGGATCCATGCTTCCCAAAAACCAGTTTGTACCTAAATTCCGCATCGCCGACACTATTGTCAAGAAGTCAGGTCGCGCCATTAACCGGGGTCCTTCCACAATATCCGCAGTATGACCACCATACACTGTCCGAGGTTCCCTCCTATGGTTCCGCTCAAATCCTCAGCTAGACACGTGGTATACGGACTCGGTCTGCGGTACACACGTCTCAGCGGCTGTCTCGTACGGCATATCGAGCCAATAACTCGTGCCACTCACATTCTGTCCCCTTGTGTCTTGAGTCCATGACTCCTCCAACTCAAAATTATCATCCCACGACTCATCACTCGATCCACCCAACGTCTCATCTGGATACCACTCGACATTCCGACGGTCCAGCTTCTTCGACTCATGAATGGGTCTCCTATGAGTATGTGGCATCTATAAAATACGTTGTTAGTGCCTAATTAACATTCTAACAAGAAAAGCTAACCGGTTTCCTATCCTTTTACAACACTCTTTTCGACTCGTTTAAAACCAAAAAACAAGTTCCATATGTGCTGAGCATAACCATGCTCTGATACCAACTTTGTAACACGCCCGGTCCAATCTAGACTGGAAACACTACCAATGCGTATTCAAGCTGACGAGCCAAGGGATTCGAAACACATTCGGTCCTTGACCTAACCTCGAACACACATCCCGTCATAATGTCTCAAGGCTTTACAACCCGAAACGATAGTTCGTTAGTTTGCCCTGGACCAAGGCTAAGCACATACGCGAACAAATTTACATGAAAACACTTTGTACCATTTTCAAAAGGATTTACAAAACAAAACCAAATCCTCGGCCAAGTTTAAAATAACTTTACAAACCGCAACCGTTACATACATTTGCAAAAGAAGAAAATCTACACCGGCTTCTTATGCTTTTCTTCGCGACCTAGGGGTTCTTACTACGGTCACCTCCAAAAGGGAGGTTTGTGAACTACCACTAGGCAACGTTACACACGATAATACATATCAACAAATGCATCAACATAACTCACGCAACACACAATTCACATAAAGCGCAAACATACCACCTTCATTCACCATTCACAAACACTTGCGGACCAGCTGCAATGCAATACTAACAATCTGCATTGCCGGTCCGCCACACACATATCAACCCCCCCCAACGGACCGGTCCCTACGCAATACATATAATCCACGTTGCCGGTCCACCACGCACCACGTACACACAGTACGGGTTGTACCCCAACACATGCTTCACGTACCCTCAACAGTACGAAGCCACAATCACATTCTGCTTCACGTACCCTCAACGGTACGAAGCAACAATCACATTCTGCTTCACGTACCCTCAACAATAAGAAGCCACAATCACAATCCGCTTCACGTACCCTCAACGGTACGAAGCCACAATCACAATCCGCTTCATATACCCTCAACGGTACGAAGCCACAATCACAATCTGCTTCACGTACCCTCAATGGTACGAAGCAACAATCACATTCGACTTCACATACCCTCAATGGTATGAAGCCACAACCACATTCACCAACCACAACCAACCTCAATAATGTGCACATGATACCATTACATAACAAATAATGCACGCTTATATTTAGAACTATCACACATCATTCCATGCATTAATATATAACCTTAGTCACACATAACCAACACGCAAGTTCAGCACCAACCCATTTATATACCCTTATCCACTTACAACCTCCCTTCAATTCCTAGCATTACAATTTCATGATTGGTACTTGCTACCAATTAACCTTCAACTACAATCAAATCGTCACAACAACATTAATTTATACTACCCACAATATTCACGATTTTCCTTTCAGTTCATAATCTCTTATATTTTTCTAGATTATTACCAACTTCGATTAATGAACATGTTCCATCCATTTATCCATTACCAAAGAATCCCTCATTCATGACAAGGGCACTAACACCTTATCAACAACGTGGCCAATCATTATTCATCCCACCCAACATATTCAAGTTATTAATATATCATTCACAACTATCACACAACACACGACCACATAATCATGCAACTACTCACGATATTCATACTAATATCTGCCAATAATTTTGATTCAATACTCTACATCTAACACGATTAATCACAAGGATCAACAATCTCATGACACATAATCACATCCCCTTTTGCAATCCTAACCACAAACTCACCGAGTTTGCTCCTTCCTTTATTTGGTGGGATTATGCGGATTGGTTCTCCTTTTCAAGCACTAATCTCCTATACTTTTGGTAACGATTTAGAAAGGATTTTGACAACAATTTCGTAGCAAAACATTAAGGATTTCTTTCCTTTCCCATGAGCTTCTCCTCATATTTATAAGTGGTTAAGCTAGTAGCTTAACCAAGCTCACTAGAAGTTTAACCACACAAGCTATATGGTGATTAAGTGCTCCTAAAAACATGCCAAGTGTCATACTTATGACTCATGAATTATTACTTAAAGACTAAGCTTCCTCTTGAGCTCTTAGTCTCGGTTTACTTCCGCAACATTGCCGAGCATGTCAATTCCCGACACTTGGTCTTAAAACCTTTCCCATTACTTTTTAGACAATTTTGTCTCTCTCGTGACCAGTTTAAACTTTTCTTTTTCCTCGCGACCTATTAGTCGGATTGCAGTCGGGGCACTACAATGATCCTCGACCCGGTTGCTTCCCGCGGTCCGTGCCTCACCGTCTGTTGACTTTTCCAGTGACCATCTACTTTCCACCAAACATGTTTTTCTTCCTTTTGTCATTTCCAACCTTTGCTCCTTTATTCATCTTGATCAATACTCCCCCTCAAGCTTAGCCATAAATGGACATGTTGGTTAAGCTTGGAAGACCAGAGAGCTACACTTCATTAAAAACCTTGGAGAGAAAACCTCGTGGGACAAAACTCATCCAAGGGGAAAAGAGTGTGCAAGTCCCAGGAAAGGGGACCTTTGACCAAGGTCGAGTGGGATCCACAAGTCCAAGTTTGTTATGGATATGATTACAAACCTTGAGTCTTGCGGCCTTTGTGAAAATGTCCGCTAGTTAATCTTCACTTCTAGTATAGCATGGAAAAGTTACTCCTTCCTCAATCTCTACCCGAAACATATGGCAATCCATTTCAATGTGTTTGGTTCTTTCATGAAAGACGAAGTTAGAAGCTATATGGATCGCGGCTTGATTGTCACAATGCATGGTGATTGGATGGTCTTGTTCAATTCCAAAGTCTTTAAGCAAAGCTTTCAACCAAGTTAACTCATTTGTGAGTTTCCGCATTGCCCAGTATTCGGCTTCCACACTAGTACATGAGACCACCTTTTGTTTCTTGCTCTTCCAAATCACCAAGTTTCCCCCAATGAATGTGTAATATCCGGTTGTGGATTTCTGGTCATTTCTATCTCTGGCCCAATCCGCATCACTATATTCCACAATCTCGGTACTCCCATTCTTGCCCATCCAAATGCCACGGCTGGGACCTCCTTTGAGATATCTTTGGATCCGTTCTATCATATTCCAATGATACACCGTAGGCTCCTTCATGTGCTGAGAAACCTGATATGATCCGAGGTCCGAGCTTGAGCCCTTGGATCCGTGTAGAAGATGACGGTGATGGCGGAAGGAGGATTCAAGAGAGATGTGGTTCAATCTCTTGAAATCCGATGGTGTTGGTGATAGCTTTGAGCGTGCGAATATGAGATAGATGGAGGAGTGATGAAGCGAACCACAAGGGGGGTGGTAAACCCTTGATACAGCCTCGGCCTAGAAGAAGAGAGACACACTCAATCTAGCTTCAAGGAGGGTCCAATCTAGAGGAAAACTCAATAGAGAGGAAAGAAGGCGGTGGCCTTGTTTCAAGTCTTTTCTTAAATGGTTACCCTTGAATAAAAGAGTGTTTGCCTTTAAATAGGCTACAAGAAAACCCAAGGGATTGCCCTAGTCAACCCTTTGGTCAACAAAGCTCCCAACGGTCACAAAGTAAAATCAACAAAGACCGAAAATAAACAAAGGAAAAAATGGTAGAGTGTTTTCCTAGATAGAATCACATCTCCTTAAGATCATACTTGTCACTCCAATGTTTCCAAGTGAGTCTTAAGTGGGATAAGAGATGTGATGCCTTAGATGTTCAAGCCTCGTTAAAACCCTTCCCTAGATCCCAACACGGTGAACTAGGGGTAGGGAAAGAGTACTCTAATAATCCAAGGTCTTTTTGGTTGTGTTCTCACGGATGGATTGTGAGAACACACAAGACCTTGTCCCCAAGTCTGCATGTCCGAGACCTTAAGTGTGTTAAGTCCGAGGTGTGGGCCAACGCGTGTTGTATGGTCGCGGGTTCTAGCTCGGTCGCGGGGTGGCTGCTGCGATCCACTTCTTCTTCTTGTTCCCGTAGCTTGTGGATGAAAGTCTGGATCTTCCCTTTAAGTTTTTGAGCCTTGCCCCTTGTCATGATCTCATTTGGTATGAATGGAACGGATCGGCTGTCCGCGATCCGGCTTGGTGTGGTGTAGATGGCCGCATCATTCCCTCCCTCTTCAAGATCTTTGGTCTCCAAAGGTTTAACATCTCCTACATCAAAAGGAGTCAAGTCAGTAACATTAAATGTGGTAGAGACATTAAACTCACCCGGAAGTTCGAGGCGGTAGGCGTTGTCATTGATTTTCTCGACCACTTTGAATGGTCCGTCTCCGCGATAGTCGAGCTTGTGTTTCCTTTTGGTGGGAAATCTCTCGGGTCTCATGTGCAACCACACCCAATCTCCTGGCTGGAACAAGACTTGCTTCCTCCTTTTATTGACCCGGGCCATGACTTGTTCATTCCGCTTCTCTATATTATCGAACACCTTCTCGAAGAGCTTCTTCATGGTCTCGGCTTTGGTGGACCCTTCAACGTCCATTTGCTCGGCTGGTGGCAATGGTGTAAGGCTCAAAGGAGTGTCCGGGTTACGTCCATACACCACTTCAAAAGGTGATAGCTTAGTTGTCGAGTGTCTAGCCGAGTTATATGCGAACTCCACAAGGGGAAGACACTCAACCCAATTGTTCAAGTTGCTGCCAATCGTAGATCGGAGAAGAGCTCCAAGTGTGCGGTTGACTACTTCGGTTTGGCCGTCCGTTTGAGGATGACATGTGGTAGAGAACAGCAATTTAGTCCCTAGTTTCTTCCACAAGGTTCTCCAAAAGTGTGATAAGAATTTTGTGTCCCGGTCGGAGACGATGGTTCTAGGAATGCCATGAAGCCGCACCACTTCCTTGAAGAATAGAGTGGCGGTTTGTGATGCGTCATTAGTCTTGGCGCATGGGATGAAGTGAGCCATCTTGGAAAACCTATCAACCACCACAAAGATTGAGTCCTTATGATGTACCTTAGGCAGCCCCAAAACGAAGTCCATAGAGATGTCCACCCAAGGTAATGTAGGAATCGGCAATGGAAGGTATAACCCGTGCGGGTGAACCTTAGACTTGGCCCTTTTGCAAACCACGCATCGATCACAATGAGTTACCACCATCTTTTTCATCCTTGGCCAATAAAAATGTTCCTTCAACACACTTAACGTCTTCTCAACACCAAAGTGTCCCATTAATCCTCCACCGTGAGCCTCTTTGACCAACAACTCCCTTATTGAGCTTTGGGGGATGCATAGCCGCTTGTCCTTGAATAGGAAGCCATCATGGATGTAAAACTTAGTGTAAGAATTGGCTCCATGTCCTGTAAACGCATCCTTCAAGTCTGGGTCTTCTTCATATAAACTCTTAAGTGACTCAAACCCAAGCATCTTCGATTCCATGGTGGTGATAAGCGTATGTCTCCTAGAAAGTGCATCGGCCACCACGTTTTCTTTGCCTTTCTTGTACTTGATGACATAAGGGAAGGTCTCTATGAACTCCAGCCACTTAGCATGGCGTTTCTTCAAAGTGGTTTGACCCCTTAGATGTTGTAGTGTCTCGTGATCGGTATGGATGACACATTCTTTGGACAAGAGGTAGTGCTGCCATGTTTGCATTGCCCACACCAAGGCATAGAGTTCCTTGTCATAAGTGGGGTAGTTGAGAGAAGCCCCACTTAGCTTCTCACTAAAGTATGCAACCGGCTTGCCTCCTTGAGTCAAAACAGCACCAATACCTACACCGGAGGCATCACATTCCACTTCAAAAGTCTTGTTGAAATCTGGCAAGACGAGTATGGGAGCATGTGTGAGATGGTACTTGAGGTCTAAGAATGACCTCTCTTGAGCTTCTCCCCACTCAAAGCCAACACTCTTCTTGATCACCAATGTCAAAGGTGCGGCCAATGTGCTGAAATCTTTAACAAACCGGCGGTAGAAACTTGCTAAGCCGTGGAAGCTCCGAACTTGGCTGATGTTAGTGGGTCTAGGCCAGCCCCTAATGGCTTCAATCTTTTCTAAGTCCACTCGAAGTCCCTGTGAGCTAACCACAAAGCCAAGAAAAACAAGCTCACTAGCACAAAACGTACACTTCTTAAGATTCGCATATAGACCTTCCAACCTAAGCGTTTCTAAGACTAGTCCTAAATGTTCCACATGATCAACCAAGCAAGTACTATAGATCAATATATCATCAAAGTAAACTACTACGAATTTACTTATATATGGTCGAAGGATATGGTTCATGAGCCTCATGAAGGTACTCGGTGCATTGGTGAGGCCGAAAGGCATCACAAGCCATTCGTATAGGCCATGCTTGGTTTTGAAAGCGGTCTTCCACTCATCTCCTTCTTTCATGCGTACTTGGTGGTATCCACTCTTGAGATCAATTTTGGAGAAGAGGGTCGCTCCACTTAGCTCGTCCAACATGTCGTCTAGCCGCGGTATGGGATGCCTATATTTGATAGTGATGTTGTTGATGGCTCGGCAATCCACACACATTCGGTATGTACCATCTTTCTTAGGTACCAACAAGACCGGAACGGCACAAGGGCTCAAGCTTTCCCGCACATATCCCTTATCCATCAAGTCTCGGACTTGTTTCTCGAGCTCCTTGGCTTCGTTTGGATTTACCCTATAGGCTGGTCGATTAGGTAGTTGTGCCCCGGGAATGAAGTCTATTTGGTGTTCAATACCCCTTTGAGGAGGCAGCCCCGGCGGTAGCTCTTCCGGAAACACTTCCTTAAATCGATCAAGGACTTGTTGCACTTCCTTTGGCAATGTGATCTCGGATTCACCTACACTCAAAAGTTCTTTGTAGACCATTAATACCACATGACAAGTAGGATCATGAATTGCTTTCCTAATATTACTAGAAGTAATGAGGAAATTAGGCTTAGAACTACACTTCTCCTTAGACAACTTCAATTGCATTTCACGGACTTGAGAAGGCAACAAAGGCGCTAAACTAATCCGTCTTTTATCATGCATCAATGAGTACCTATTAGTTCTACCATCATGCACAACTTCCCTATCAAATTGCCATGGCCGACCTAACAAAATATGAGTAGCTTGCATAGGAACAACATCACACAACACTTCATCACAATACTTTCCAATACTAAATGATATCTTGACTTGTTCATTAATTTTTAATTCGGTTTTATCATTTAGCCACCTAAGTTTATATGGATGCGGATGTTTAGTGGTGTCTAGCTGTAATTTTTCTACCATGTATGAGCTAGCCACATTAGTGCAAGAGCCACCATCAATGATAAGAGAGCAAACCTTTCCTCTTACCGTACATCTTGTATGAAAGATGTTTTCACGTTGAGCGGTCTCATCCGGTCCTTGCGTTGCACTTAAAGCCCTCATGGTGACTAAGATGTCACCTACATCCGGATACTCAATCTCTTCCTCGGCATCAACTTCCTCCTCTTGATGTTCCATCTCGTCTTGAGACTCATATTCACCGGCGGAAGTGATGATCATGGCTCTCGGATTGGGACACTCTCTAGCGTAGTGTCCGCGGCCTCTACACTTGTAGCACATGATGTCTCGAGTCTTTTGGATCGTGGAGGCTCCTCTTGGGTCAGCTCTAGTCTCAGTGGTAGGCTCTCGGGGCTTAAAAGGAACCCGAGTTTCATTGGCCACTCCTTTACCCCTATCTTGGTACTTAGGAGGGTTCGGGTTTGAACCGGAGGCTTGAGCCTTCCATGGAGAATTGGTGAGTGGTCTGGTCCGGGACTTCTTCTTGATGTGACCCTCAACCTGAATAGCTAGGTGGAGGAGCTCGTTGAAGTTGCTGTAGGTGTGCATCTCCACCTTATGTGCGATCCGATCTTGAAGACCGTCAAGGAATTGAGCCATGAGAGTCTCTTCCGTGTCTTCCAAGTTGAGACGGTTCCTTAAGTGTTCAAACTCCTCATAGTATTCCTCTACGCTCTTACTGCCTTGCACAAGTTTTCTAAACTTCTTTTGGAGCTCTCGGTGGTAAAGGGGAGGTACATATCTAGCCTTCATCATGAACTTCATGATCTCCCACGATTGGACCGGAACATCGCCATTTCTTCTTCTCTTGGCCGCATCTCTATCCCACCAGGTTAGGGCGTGATCAGTGAGTTGTGCGGCTGCGTAGGACACCTTTCTGGGCTCTTCATAGCCGTAGACTTCAAAGATGTGATCCATCCTACGCTCCCAATCAAGGTAAGCTTCCGGATCCACTTTACCCGCAAAGGTTGGTGGTGTGATCCGCAAGTGAGGTGAGAGAGCTCGGGGCTGGCCTCGTTGTCCTCTTTCATCATGATTTCGACCTTCTCTTGGCCTTGATCTCCTAAAAGGAGGAGGCTGGAAGTAATCTTCCTCGGATAGCCCCTCAACGCCCGGATCAACGTTTGGTGGAGGTGCTTGTGGTCGCGGCTGTTCGACTCGGCCTAGGCGTTCTCCAAGCTGTTGGAGTTGGGCTTGAATGCCCGTGAGGAGGGCTGAGAGGTCTGGTGGTTCGGCCATCACACGTACCTTGCAAAGAAAGAAAGTTCAAACAATCTTAGTGCGGTCCGTACAAATTATGGATAATAAGCTTCCGCGGGATTAAAATGATAGGGTGCGGATAAATTTTAGGGGCCTAAGGGTTTAACCACAAGCAAGAGGGAGTTACTGCAGTAACAATTCAAATTTTGGGCGCCACCAAGGCAGGACCACTTGGTTTTGCCAGCACTCACAAGAAGACAAACTAGTACAAAGTGGTCCACACCACTTTTTACAAAATTGCACAAAGGCCCTCTCTTTGGAGAGAGCTTCAACAATGGCGGTTTAAGCTGCTAAAAACCAGAGGAGACAACCTAGCTAACATGAATAACAATAACAGCAAGCACATCTCAAGTTCACAAATTGGCCTAAGCTAGCAAATGGCTTTAACGGAGCAAGTTTTAGACGGAAATTTTGAGTCTTTAGAAATCAGCAAGCAAACGATTTGAACCAGCTTGAAACTCAAATTTCTAGACCTATTAACCTTAAATCAAGAGTAAACAACCTCAGCAAGCAAAGCTAAACACCCTAGCTAGATTCAGCACTCAAACAAGCTCAAAGGTTCAAGTTTTATCAAGAACTAGCAAAAAATCCGACAATGAGAGAAAGGTGGAAGCTTTAGTGAGGAAAGATGCAACCTTTAGGATGTTTTGGCTCTGATACCAAAATGATATGATCCGAGGTCCGAGCTTGAGCCCTTGGATCCGTGTAGAAGTTGACGGTGGTGGCGGAAGGAGGATTCAAGAGAGATGTGGTTCAATCTCTTGAAATCCGATGGTGTTGGTGATAGCTTTGAGCGTGCGAATATGAGATAGATGGAGGAGTGATGAACCGAACCACAAGGGGGGTGGTAAACCCTTGATACAGCCTCGGCCTAGAAGAAGAGAGACACACTCAATCTAGCTTCAAGGAGGGTCCAATCTAGAGGAAAACTCAATAGAGAGGAAAGAAGGCGGTGGCCTTGTTTCAAGTCTTTTCTTAAATGGTTACCCTTGAATAAAAGAGTGTTTGCCTTTAAATAGGCTACAAGAAAACCCAAGGGATTGCCCTAGTCAACCCTTTGGTCAACAAAGCTCCCAACGGTCACAAAGTAAAATCAACAAAGACCGAAAATAAACAAAGGAAAAAATGGTAGAGTGTTTTCCTAGATAGAATCACATCTCCTTAAGATCATACTTGTCACTCCAATGTTTCCAAGTGAGTCTTAAGTGGGATAAGAGATGTGATGCCTTAGATGTTCAAGCCTCGTTAAAACCCTTCCCTAGATCCCAACACGGTGAACTAGGGGTAGGGAAAGAGTACTCTAATAATCCAAGGTCTTTTTGGTTGTGTTCTCACGGATGGATTGTGAGAACACACAAGACCTTGTCCCCAAGTCTGCATGTCCGAGACCTTAAGTGTGTTAAGTCCGAGGTGTGGGCCAACGCGTGTTGTATGGTCGCGGGTTCTAGCTCGGTCGCGGGGTGGCTGCTGCGATCCACTTCTTCTTCTTGTTCCCGTAGCTTGTGGATGAAAGTCTGGATCTTCCCTTTAAGTTTTTGAGCCTTGCCCCTTGTCATGATCTCATTTGGTATGAATGGAACGGATCGGCTGTCCGCGATCCGGCTTGGTGTGGTGTAGATGGCCGCATCAAAACCTGATTCACTTTAAGTTCTCTTTGGAGAAAGGCATTCTTGACATCCATCTGCCATAAATCCCATGAAATGTTAGTTGCAAGAGAAAGTACAACCCTTACCGTATGTAGTTGTCACAGGTGCAAAAGTGTCTGTATAGTCCTCACCATAGCTTTGAGTGAATCCTCTTGCAACCAAGTGAGCCTTGTGTCGTTCAATGGTCCCATCCCTCTTATATTTGATGGTAAAAATCCACCTTGAGCTAACCGCCTTCTTTCCCAGAGGTAACTCGGACTCATACCAAGTTTGATTACGCTCCATAGCTCTAGTTTCATCATTAACCGCATTGTGCCATACTTTAATGTTTTTAGCTTCTTCATAGTTTTAAGGAATGAAGTGAGCCTTAATCTTTCCAAGGAATGCGACATGATCTGGTGGCAAAAGGTCGAGAGAACACACTTCTTGAATGGGATGTGCCACGACTTGATTGTTGAAGTAGACTCTTTTATTGATCCAATTTGATGGATCTTTGCGAATTCTCGAACTTCTCCGGAGAGGTTGTGGCTCTTGTGGTTCAGCTGAAACCTCTTCAACATCCTTCTCAAGACTCGTGGGTGTCTTTTCTTGATGAGAGCTTACTTCTTCGTTTTCTTGATCGATATGACCCGAATGAATTGGTTCTTCTTGTTGGTTTCCAATGTTTTCACTCGAGTTTGATATACTATTTGATCTTGGTCCTTGATCATTTGGTCGGTTGATCCCGAGATGATCGAACAAGATTCTCAAGTTTGTGGCCCGGTCCGTTGATAAGGTAGATAGATCCCTTAGATTGTCCCAATCCTTATCATCAAAGTAACCCTTTTCCTCCATGAATTTGACATCCCGAGAGATATACATCCTTTTTTCCTCGGGACTATAGTATTTAAATCTTTTTTGTGTAGTTTAGTAGCAAAGAAACACACACCGCTTGCTCTTTGCTTCCAACTTATTGCGTAGTTCTCCGGGTACTAACACATAACAAATACCCAAAAAACACTTAAGTGATCAATGGATGGTTTTGAATTATTAAGTACCTTAAATGGAGACTTGTCTAGAAGTATTTTGGTTGGGATGCGGTTTATAATGTAGCATGTAGTAGTTACGACAACTCCCTAATAGCTTTTTGGAACACTCCTATGAAACATCATCGAACGAGCTACCTCCATCAAATGCCTATTTTTCTGTTTGGCCACACCATTTTGTTGTGGTGTGTAAGGGCAACTAATTTGATGGTGAATGCCTTGTTTTGTGAGATGTTCTTCGAAGAAGTGGCTCATGTATTCTCCTCCATTGTCAGTTCTTAGTACCTTTATTTTGGCATTAAAATGATTAATGATGTAGGATTCAAAATTTTAAACACACTAAACACTTTGTCTTTTGAAGGGAGGAGAGTTAACCAAGTATACTTTGATTTTTCATCAATAAATGTGACAAAATATTTATATTTTCCCTAGATAAGAATGGTGAGGTCCATACATCCGAGTGAATAAGATCAAAGCATTTGTCATAAAGCGTTGAAAACTTAGGGAAAATGGTTCTACAAAGCTTTCCGTGAATACAAGCCTCACAACTACGGTTATCAAAAGTCATACTTGGTAAGATAAGTTCAAGCATGAGGATGACCCAATCTACCATGCCAAACTACACTACTCAAACTTCAAACCGAATTTAAAGCATGCGAAATATTAGAGCTAAATTTTGTGTCTTCAAGAACATAGAGTCCACCCTTGATGGTCCCTTCACTAATGATTTTCCCAGTCTTAATATCTTGAAATTTAACATCATTAAGTCCGAACATAACATAACAATCAAGATCACAAGCAATTCTTTTTACGGACAAGAGATTATAAGCAAAATCCGGTATAAGAAAAGCCTTAGTATTTTTATCAAATAATTCAAAAGTTCCAACTCCTTTAACCGGTATTTTAGATCCACTAGCTATCACCACATTTCCTAAAGTCGGTTTCATATTATTTATCAAGTCATATGATGTGAGGCACCCGAATCTACAATAAATGTCTCTACGGGTTTATGGGATAGAAATGTGATACCGGAGTCCCTAAAGAGCTTAAGGAGAGCCTCAATGTCAGATTGCTTGAGAACTTCTTCTTGTTTGCTTGCTGGAGCTGCAGCCCCTAGTTCACGTCCGGATGTGCTTAGCGTTTCTTGTTTCTCAACCGCATTTTGAGAAACATTTGCTCTTGGTGTTTTCTTGAACTTAGCCAGCTTGAAGTGAGGGTGAAGGAGCCAGCACTTGTCCTTGATGTGTCCTCTCTTCTTGCAATGATCACAAATGAAGGTCTTTTTATCTTCATGCTTGTAGCTCACCTTGCTTGCCATTAGAAGGTCACTTCTTCCACCAAACAAGTCGAGAGATCCGTGCTCATTGTGGATGTGGCTGCACACCTCATCAAGTGTAGGAAGCTTGTCTGCCCTTAGCATATGCTTGATGAGTCAAGCGTGCGAAGCAAGTTAAAGACCTTCTCTTGCTCCCTTCTTTCTCCGAGAATCTTTGGATCGATTGTAGTGGGCCTTAATATCTCCAACTCAGCCTAAAGACTTCTCCATTTACCAAAATGTTTGGTAAACTCAAGACCTTCTTGAGAAAGTTTATTGAGAGCTTTTTGAATTTCAAACACCCTTGTGACATTTGAAATTTTTCCCATAACTCTTTTGTCGTCTCGCAATGGGAGTAAGCCTCATGAATTGCCGGGTCTAGGAAGTTTTGGATAAGAACAAGAATGGTTTGGTCATCTTGAGACCATTTTTCATTGTCTTCCACTGCCGTTCCCAAGGTTCCTTCCTTATCTTTCCCTCTTAGCACTGCTTGAGGTGGCTTGGAGTTTAGACCTTCAATGTGACTCCAAAGTCCATGGCTGCGCAAAACTAAATTTGTGGTTCTTGCCCACAACAAGAAATCCGGTCCCTTTAAGACCACCGAGATGTAGAGAGTTTTTGAATTTTCCATTGCTTGAAAATACCGAAAGAATTTTGAGTACTAAACCCGAAGAGATTTTGAGAAAGAGAGACTAGAGATTTTAGTTTAGAGAAAAGAATAAGGACCAATTTGCTTTGATACCATGTTAGAATTGCGGAACCATAGTGAAGAAAGAATGAAGAACACAAGAGTAAGGAGATAATAAGTGTAGCCGGAAAACTTTCTTAACATTCACAATTGTTTTTATAAAGATTTCTAGACTTTAAATAGGTGGTATACAATGGTTGCCTTCAGCCTAAACCTAGTCGCAGTGACAAAAGGAAGGAGACAAAGTTTTTGGGATCCGCAAGGCATGATAGTGACCTCTCATGGTCTCGATCCAAGATAAAAGCAAGTCACATGTTTCTCTTGGTCTCCAACGGTCTTCTAGCTCCAACAGTCGGCTCTTAGGCTTCTAGAAAGTCAGCTTAGTCAACCAAAAGCACAAAAACTAAAACATTTACTTTTCCGGATCCAACTGTTGACCAATCTGTGGTACGTGAAAACTCGACCCGTGGTACGCGAAGGCTCGATCATGGTACATGTTTCACGTTCTACGGTACATGTTTCACATCCTGCGGTACGTGAACATTCTAGCCGTGTTGTGCTCGACCCATCTGCTTTCTGCGGTACATGTTTGTCTCGGTCTACAGTACACGATCCTCGAACGACCCACTTCCCACTATACATGCGTGTCTCGGCCTGCGATTCTCGACCCATCTACTTTCTGCGGTACATGCGTGTCTCGGCCTACGGTATACGATCCTCGACCTGTCTACATCCTGTGGTACATTATCCGAACATTGACTTTTCCAACATTTGTTGACCACATCCGCAGTACACGATCCTCGACCTGGTTGCTTCCCGCGGTTCGTTCTTCACCGTCCGTTGACTTTTCCAGTGATCGGTAACTTTCCACCAAACATGTTTTTCTTCCTTTTGTCATTTCCAACCTTTCCTCCTTTATTCATCTTGATTAATATATTGTTTAGACAACAACACAAACATAAAGGCAATACTCGAAGCAGCTACGTTCACAACAAAAATAACTCTCGATTAAGCTATACAAAAGAAGAGAAACCAAGGGAGTTTGCTAAATCAAAATTGGTCAAGACTGAATCAAAATTCACCACGGATACCACAAGCTCAAATGAAAAGAGTGAAGTCAAACCTATAACCAGAGAGGTTAGATGCTTTAAGTGTCAAGGGCGAGGACACTATGCCAATGCTTGTCCGAATCAAAGAGTAATGGTGTTATTACCTAATGGCGAGTATGAAACTGAAGAAGAGGAGCCTAACTCTCTACCATCTTCACCTAACTATGATGAGGCAACACCAACATTTGAAGCAGCCCCTTTGAAAGGGAAAATCATTGTGGCAAGGAAACCGAAGAACAAGAACAGAGAGAGAATCTCTTCCGCACGAGATGTATGGTGCAAGGAAAGCTTTGTAGTATGATTATAAACGGAGGAAGCTACACCAATGTCGCAAGTGAGTATATGGTAAAGAAGCTTGGATTGCAAGCTATTAAGGATCCATTACCTTATAATCTTCAGTGGCTAAGTAAAGAGGGCGAATTGAAGTTTACTGAGCAAGTAATGGTGCCTCTATCCATTGGTGAGTATAAGGATGAGATTCTGTGTGACATAATCCCTATGGAGGCTAGTCACATTCTGTTAGGGAGACCATGGCAATCTGATAGGAAAGTGATACACGATGGTTTCACCAATCGGCACACCTTTGTTTATAAAGGCCAGAAAATCATTCTACTACCTTTGTCACCATATGAGGTTTATAAGGACCAGGTGCAGCTCACCAAGACTCGTGTGCCAGAAAATAAAGACTGCAAGGCCACCAACTTCTACATTAAGTCGATTCCTAAATCGCAAGCTCTTATAGCAAAGCAACCTATGCTCCGTTTTGTCTTTAAGGGAGTTCTGTCTACTATTACTAATCTAGAGCCGCTTCTACCGAGAAAATTAACTTCTCTTTTGTAGGACTTTTCGGATGTATTCCCTGAGGAAATCACTAATAGCTTACCTCCAATAAGAGGCATTGAACATCAGATAGACTTTGTGCCAGGTGCTTCTCTACCAAACATACCCGCTTATAGGACAAACCCTATAGAGACTAAAGTGCTACAAAAACAAGTAAATAAGCTACTTGCAAAGGGTCATATTCGTGAGAGCATGAGTCCCTGTGTTGTTCTGGTTCTTCTAGTGCCAGAGAAAGATGGTAGCTGGCGCATGTGTGTTGATTGTTCTAATGGTTAAGTATCGCCATCCTATACCTAGACTTGATGATAAGCTTGATGAGTTATATGGTTCTGTCGTGTTCTCTAAAATAGATTTAAAAAGTGGTTATCATCAGATTAGGATGAAAGAAGGGGATGAATGGAAAACTTCCTTTAAGACTAAGGGTTATACCATTTGGGTTAATAAACGCACCTAGTACTTTCATGTGTTTAATGAATCATGTTCTTAGAGCATTCATAGGTGAATTTGTTGTGGTTTCTTTTGATGACATCTTAATCTACATCAAGTCTTTAGATGAGCATATAGAACATATTAGGAAGGTTCTAGGAGTGTTTAGATAAGAGAGTTTTTATACAAATATAAAGAAGTGTACCTTTTGCATAGATAATCTTGTGTAAGTGCAAATAGTATAAAAGTGGAAGAGGAGAAGGTGAGAGCAATTAAGGAATGGCCAACGCCTAAAACTCTAAGTGAAGTAAGAAGCTTTCATGGTTTGGCTAGGTTTTATAGGAGATTTGTGAAGGAGTTAAGCATCTTGGCTGCTCTATTGACAGAGATAATCAATAAGGAAATCGGGTTTAAATGGACTTAGGCTCAAGAAAATGCTTTCCAAACGTTAAAGGCTAAGCTTGTCAATGCTCCCACTCTAGCTTTACCAGACTTTCTTACAACATTTGAAATAGAATAAGAAGGCTATTGCGTACTTCAGTGAGAAACTTGGAGGAGCTACTCTCAACTACCCAATGTATGATAAGGAGTTGTATGCACTAGTTCGAGCATTACAAACGTGGCAACATTACTTCTGGCCAAAAGAATTCGTAATTCATACAGACCATGAGTCTCTTAAACATCTCAAAGGGCAGCACAAACTCAATAAAAGACATGCTAGGTGGGTGGAATTCATCAAAACTTTTCCTTATGTCATCCGCTACAAACAAGGTAAAGACAATGTCGTTGCTGATGCATTGTCAGGGAGGTATACTCTACTCTCTACACTTGAAACTACGCTGCTGGGATTTCAACATTTGAAAGAATTTTATGAGAATGACCCTGATTTTAAAACCATATTTGCTGATTGTTCTACGGTTCTGGTCATTACTATAAGCATGACGGTTTTTTATTCTATGAGAACTGTTTGTGTGTAGCTAACTGTTCTATTCGAGATCTTTTAGTTAGGGAAGCACATGGAGGAGGTCTCATGGGTCACTTTGGCGTGGCTAAGACTCTCAAAGTCATGCAAAACCACTTTCATTGGCCACATATGCGTAAGGATGTAGACCGAGTATGTGCTAGATGTTCTACTTGTAAACAGGCTAAGTCAACAGTTCATCCACACGGTTGGTATACTCCTTTACCTATTCCTGAACATCCTTCGGTTGATATATCTATGGATTTTGTGGTAGGATTACCTAGGACTAGGACTGGTAAGGATTCAATCTTTGTTGTGGTTGATAGAGTCTCGAAAATGGCTCACTTTATAGCTTGTCACAAGATTGATGATGCATCTCATGTAGCAAGTCTGTTCTTTAAGGAGGTTGTTAGATTGCATGGCATGCCTAGAATTATTGTTTCTGATCGTGACACAAAATTTCTAACTCATTTTTGGCGTACATTATGGTCAAAACTAGGTACTAAGTTGATCTTTTCTACTACTTGTCAACCTCAAACCGATGGTCGGACTAAGGCTGTTAATTGTACCTTGCCCACTCTTCTGAGTGCATTGATTATAAAGAATTTAAAGTCTTGGGAAGATTGTTTGCCACATGTAGAATTTGCTTGCAATGCATTCGACTTCTAAATTTTCTCCTTTCTAAATTGTTTACGGTTTTAATCCTTTGTCACCATTGGATCTAACACCTTTACCTGAGTATGAAAGAACTAGCTTAGATGGAAATAGAAAAGCAGAACTTGTGCTACCGATACATGAGAAGGCAAAGCTAAACATTGAAGCTAAGACTAAGGCTTACGCTAAAGCAGCCAACAAAGGGAGACATGAGCTTATTTTCAATGAGGGCGATCAATTTTGGGTGCATCTAAGGAAGGAGTTTTTTCAGCTGATAGAAAATCTAAATTTGATATAACAATGACCAGCTCCACTTCGAACATGATCTCAAGACTCGACTGGTGTAGCTCGAGTTCAACTTCAACACCAAAGGAACGTGGAAATGACGATGGAACCAAGGAGAAAAGCAACCAATTGCTACACATTCATACCTTGATGCTTGAGATGAGCAACCAAGAAGATTAACCAAAGAGTGTGTAGCTCAATTATACTCTTTTTCCCTTATCGAGAGTTTTATCTCATTGGGTTTTCTCCTTTGGGCTATATACTATCAAGAGACTCTTTTGGTTAATGAGTTTTAAGCCCATTAAAGATCCAAAAATGTGGCTTAATACTCCAAGGGTCATTTGAGGAGTCAAATAAGAATTTGATTCATATTACATTTTCAAGACAGATTTGAATTCATTGTAATTTTCTAGATTGTCTTGGAAATTTCCAAGCCTTCTCCTCTTCCTTTTCCTTTATATTTTCGTGGCTTTCATTGTAAGAAGACAAAAAACTCTTTTATGACAACCCCCTTTTATGCTCAGAATATGGTTCCCTATTTGTTTGTCGATTAGTGATCTTTTCTTCGACTTATCAAAAGGTCTTTCTGCAACCTTTTTGGCGTCAATCATTGCACCATCTCTTGTTTGAGTCGTGTGTCATCTCCAGCTTGAGAATATCCATCTTTCATCTCGTCTTTGAGTTCGTTTGTCGTCTCCAAGTCGAGCCTATCTACTTCAGATCCTCTAAGTGCCAAAATTGAGATTGATTCCTTTGTGGGATCGTATCATGTGGTATCAGAGCACACTTGGAGGTTGAGTCGTTTTTATCTATCATCTCCTATCTTTTCTGCTTCTTCATCTATTTATCTCATCTCTCACTCTTCTATTCTTCATTTAAAAACCATAAAAATTGTGTTAGAATCATAGATCACCATCGCATTTGAGTGTCTATTGGTTTGCATCATCAATTTTGTGTTGATCATCATATGACTCTTAATATTCACTATGTTTATGCCGCAGATCTGCTACTTTTTGATTGAACTCTTCATATTATCGGTTGTTTGCTGCATAGATCTATTGAGAACAGATTGATTCATGTTTTTTAGTATCCGATTTAGTCATTGTAGTATCGAACACACACATATAATTACTCCAAATTGAAAGCGTCCTCTCTTTGATCATCTATTGCATTTGTTTGAGTGTGTATGTTGATTCATTGAGTTTACTATCAAATTTGTTGTTTGTTTAGTTAGAACATGCCAAGGATTGATGGCTCATTCACTATGGTCAAAAGGATCAACAAGAATGCCTATCAACTCGATCTGCAAGGTAAGTATAATGTGAGTTCAAGCTTTAATGTTTCTGACTTAGTTCCGTTCCTTGCAGATGAAACATATTTGAGGTCAAATCCTCTTCAAGAAGGGGAGGATGACCTGATATTGGACAGCTTGGAACAGACTCGGCCTATACACTCGACTGAAAACAGATCAAGTGAAGATGAAGAGGTGGAGAAAGATGGAACTTGACTCCTAGACTCGACCAGCATCAACTCAAGTAAAGACTTGGAACACAAGGAAGATGATATCTTTCATGTACCTGCAGGAGCTATGACAAGATCAAGGACCAAGCTCTTCAACCAAGCTATTGGAGGACTCCTTAGGTGTATTGACACTCATAAAGATTATCATTCAAGTCTTACCACATTGGTTTTGACTTGCATTCAGCAAATAGGTGTGTAATCCATTTGTACTCTTTTTCCTTCACTTGCGTTTGTCCCAATGCGCTTTTCAAGTAAGGTTTTAATGAGGCAATTGGGTTTCGCATGTTTTCTTCTATTTAAGCACCTTGTAAACTCTCCAATTCTTTCCAAGTCTTTTCTTAATCAAATCCTTTCTTAAAATAGTTCATTGTCTTTGGTGTGTCATATCCAAAGAATAAACGGAATATCAAGAGCCTTCCGTAGCTCTTGTGTGACCTATCAATCCATCATCAAGTTTGGAGCTCTCAGCCGAGTGTGATCAAGCTCAAACCTATCCTCTTCTTCCTTCTGAAGTGTCGATCTTGTAAGGATCATCTTGTCTGGCTTGAGATGTGGATGGAGAAACCTACTCTTATCCTTGGTGTTGCATTTTTATGGAGTGATCACACACCATGCTCTTCCCATTATCATGCATCTATGACACACGTTTTTTTGAGGTGTGCTCCACACATTTCTTATCAAACAAACTCAAATATCTTATTCTCAGACTAGAATCCTATCACCATTTGCTAGTTCTACATTCCCTACAACAGATTCTACATTCTCTAATAATGTAGAGTTACTAATCATTTGGTGAGAAGGACTTTAGTTGATAACAAGTTAGTTAGCCGATTTGTGAGAGTAGTAAGTGATACCAAAATCCTTTAAGGAAGACTTTATGAGCTTTTCAAGATGGGACTTCGTCACGACATCATCGGTTGATGCAGTATTCATGGACACCATGTCACCTTGCTTAGAGGTTTTAACTTAATTGCTTTATGGTCCACGAATAAGAGAGATTGACCTTTTGATCTTACCTCTTGTTTGGCTTGAGATAAGAATAGAGAATCCTACTCTAGTCCTTACGACTGTTTGGCTTGAGATGGATGGAGAATCTTACTCCTATCCTTGGTGTGGCTCTTTTCTTGCAATTATCACACACCATGCTCTTCCCATTGTCATGCCTCTAAGACACACGATATGCTAGGGTGAGCTCAACACGATTCTTATCAAACATTCCCAAATTCCTTATTCCTTAGACTAGAATCTTATTACCATTTCCTATGTCTACATTCCTTACAGCAGGTTCTACATTCTCTAATGACTTAGAGTTACTTATCATGTGGTGAGAAGAACTTGAGCCAATAACAAGATAGTTAACCCGTTTGTGTGAGTATTAAGTGATACCAAAATCATTTAAAGAAGAATCCACTTTATGAGTTTTTCAAGATCGAATTACCTCATGACATCATCGGTTGATGCAGTGCTCATGCCCAACGTGTCACCTCCCTTGAAAGTTTCAACTTGCTTGCTTTCATGACCCACAAATAAGAGAGATTGGCCTTTCAATCATTCCTCTTGTTTGGCTTGAGATATGGATGGAGAATCCTACTCTAGTCCTTTGGATTGTTTGGCTTGAGATGGATGGAGAATCTTACTCTTATCCTTAGTCTGGCTCTTTTTCTTGCAATGATCAAACACCATGCTCTTCCCATTGTAATGCCTCTACGACACACGTTTTGCTAGGGTGAGCTCCACACGATTCTTATCAAACAGTCACAAATTTTTTATTCCTTGGACTAGAATCCCATAGCGATTTGCTATGTCTACATTCCCTATAGCCGGTTATACATTCTCTAATAACTTAGAGTTACTATTCATGTGGTGAGAAGCACATGAGTCAATAAATAGAGTGTTAGCTAGTTTGTGAGTGTTCTAAGTAATTCCCAAATCATATAAGGAAGAAATGGACTTTATTTGCTTTACAGGATCGGACTTCGTCATGACATTATCGGTTGATGTAACATTGTTGGCCACCATGTTACCTTGCTTGCTTTCATGATCCACATATAAGAGAGATTGACATTTCGATCTTTCATCTTGTCTGGCATGAGATGTGGATGGAGAAATCTACTCTTATCCTTGGTGTTTTTTTTTATGCAGTGATCAGACACCATGCTCTTCCCATTATCATGCATCTATGACACACGATTTTTGAGGTGTGCTCCACACATTTCTTATCAAACAAACTCAAATATCTTATTCCTTGGACTAGAATCCCATAACCATTTGCTATGTCTACATTCCCTACAGCCGGTTATACATTCTCTAATAACTAAAGAGTTATATTCATGTGGTGAGAAGCACATGAGTCAATAAATAGAGTGTTAGCTAGTTTGTGAGTGTACTAAGTGATTCCAAAATCATATAAGGTGATATAATAATGACCAGCTCCACTTCAAACTTGATCTCAAGACTCGGCTGGTGCAGCTCGAGTTCAACTTCAACACCAAAGGAACGTGGAAATGACCATGGAACCAAGAAGAAAAGCAACCAATTGCTACACATTCATACCTTGATGCTTTAGATGAGCATTCCAAGAAGATTAACCAAAGAGTGTGTAGCTCAATTATACTTTTTTCCCTTATAGTGAGTTTTATCCCATTGGGTTTTCTCCTTAATGTAAGTTTTAGTAGAAATAGAAATTAAGAGACTAGAGTATGCGAGATTGAAAGAGAGATTGAAGAAGAATAGTTGCGGAAGATAGGAGAGTATGGAAGAAGAGGAATTATCTTTCTTGAATATTACAAATGGTCTTTACAACATATTTATAGAAGAAACTAACCAAACCTAACCTATACACACATACATACTCGGCATATACATCTAGCTAGTGTACAAACTACTATAAGACAAAACTTACCCAAATTGGTACACACACAAACTGAACCAGCCAAAGGAGGGTTGTCTGCTTACCACAAATGTTCCAATGGCTAGAATTAGTCACATGTGACTTTCAGCTGAGTCAAACCAACACATGTGATTTTGTTGCTTCTAGTTAAGCTTCTAGTTGGCTCATAGGAAAACTTAGAGACTAATCACGTGGCCCACAAGTTCCAACAGCTCTATTTGATACGCGCATTAGTTTCTTGGTTGTGCCTTGCGTTCCACACAATCTGCAACCTTACTTACTTTACACTTCATTATTATATTTAATACTTAAGGTTTTTAATGAGGTAATTGGGCTATACTATCAATATACTCTTTTGGTTAATGAGTTTTAAGCCCATTAAAGGTCCAAAAACGTGGCTTAATACTCTAAGGGCCATTTGAGGAGTCAAATAAGAATTTAATGCATATTGCATTTTCAAGACAGATTTGAATTCCTTGTAATTTTCTAAATTGTTGTGGAAATGTCCAAGCCTTCTCCTCTTCTTTTTCTTTTATATTTTCGTGGCTTTCATTGTAAGAAGACAACAAATCTTTTATGAAAAACCCCTTTTATGCTTAAAATATGGTTCTCTATTCGTTTGGTGATTAGTGATCTTTTCTTCGACTTATCAAAATGTCTTTCGGCAACCTTTTGTGGTGTCAATCATTCCACCATCTCTTGTTTGAGTCGTGTGTTGTCTCCAGCTTGAGAATATCCATCATTCATCTTGTCTTTGAGTTCATTTGTCATCTCCAAGTCGAGCCTATCTACTCCAGATCCTCTAAGTGCCGAAATTAGGATTGATTCTTTTGTGGGATCGTATCTGTGGTATCAGAGCACACTTGGAGGTTGAGTCATTTCTATCTATCATCTCTTATCTTTTCCATTTCTTCAATCCATTTTCTCATCTCTCACCATTCTGTTCTAGTAAAAGAAAAATTATACAAAGTGTGTTAACTTGTTAGTTTGTGTCGAAATCATCATCAGTGTGTGTCGAAATCATCATTAGTTTGTTTAATCATCACGTGACTCTTCATTTCTGTTGCATCCATATTGTTTGTTCACGCTGTCACCATCTGTTTTTCGTGTGTGTTTTCATATTCAACTTGTTCATCCTCATATTTGCATCCATACAACTTGTCTTTTCGTATTCTTGAACTGAAACATCATAGATCCATTAAAGAAGGTTGAATCGTGTGTTATATAGTCTTCCATTTGCTCAGTTTTTGGCCGAATCTTACCGTAATATCATTCAAAGTTGATGCATCTCTATATTTAATCATCATTTCGTGATTGTTTGTTCATATTCTTAATCAAACTTCTTTGTTAAAATAGTAGAAGTTGTGATCGGGTGTCCTAATTGTCTTGCTCAAATCGTTTGAATCATTTCCATATAGAAGCTCTATTCTGTTTTTGTGAAAAGCTTTGCACCTTTTGGACTCTTTTACTGGTTTAGTTTGTTCTTAATTGTAGAAAACCATGGAATAGCAAATGTTTTATTATGACCAAAGAACATATGATAAGGAGGATTACTACATGGACGAAATTTTGACTGAAACTGAAGAAGACTATGGTCTTGGAGCAAGCATAGAAGAGATTGATCCTAAACCACCATATTATGATTCAGATCAATCAGACGACACAAGGAGTTCAGCATGGAGCAAATAACATAAAACTCCTTACATTTCTAACTGTGATTTATATTAATCCCTAACGTCAATCTTCTCCTAAAATTCAGAGAGTTTTGTGGGCGCTTGCATGTGCCGACTAACCTGGTTCACTTCAAAGCAAAGGTCAGGTCGAGAGATAGTTAAATAGATGAGCTTACCTACTAGTCTTTGGTATTGTTGAGTGTCTTCAAACGGTTCATCATTCTTCTCCCCCTTTCGGTTGACCTTGTACCCATCCTCTAGTGGTGTCTTGGCTGGTCTACAATCTGTCATACTTGTCTCAAGAAGCAAATCAAGAATGTATTTTCTTTGAGAGAGAAATAGGCTTTTCGGAGAACAGAAAATTTCAATCCCTAGAAAATACTTTAGTTCTCTTAAGTCCTTAATATCAAAAAACAGAACGAATGTATGATTTAGTGGCTGCTATACCTTCCTTATCATCACCGGAGATGATAAGGTCGTGAACATATATCAAAAAAACCACAATACATGTCGAACTCTTAAGTGTAAACAGGGTATAATCAGCCTCGGACTTGCAGAAGCCACAATCTCTGAGTGTGTGGCTAAGTTTGTGGTACCATGCTCTTGGTGATTGCTTTAAACCACAGATGGCTTTCCTTATTCTTAAAACTTTCTCGACACTGACTTTGGATTCAAGGCCCGATGGTGGTGTCATGTATACTTCCTCCTCAAGATCTCCTTGAATGAATGCATTCTTGACATCCATTTGCCATAAATCCCAAGAAAAGTTAGTAGCTAAGGAAATAGCCACTCTTACCGTGTGTAGTTTGGCAACCAAAGCAAAGGTATCCGTATAGTCAATTCCATATGTTTGGGTGAAACCGCGAGCAACCAGCCTTGCTTTGTAGCGTTCAATTTCCCCATTGCTTTTATATTTGATAGTGAAGACCCATTTGGAAGTGACATCCTTCTTTCCCGGTGGCAAGTCCGCTTCATCCCAAGTCTGGTTTTTCTCCATGGCGCTAGTCTCATCATCCACTGCCTCCAACCATTCCTTGATTTGCTTAGCCTCATCATAGCTTTGGGGTACCTAATCCATCTCAATCTTTCCAAGAAAAGCTTTAAATTCAGATGGTAAAAGGAACAGGATGAGCAACCACTTGAGCATTGTAATAAACCCTCATATTCACCCAATTGGATGGGTTCTTACGAATACGAGTGCTTCTTCGGAGTGGCTGAGTAGTGGGTACTGGTTCTGAGACTGGAGGTCCATCTTGATATATACCAGGCTCAGGTTCTGTTGAAGGAGAACTTGAACTCGACCCAGGAGCTCAAGTGCCTGACTCGAGTGGGACTTGTAAAGTTAAGGGAGTCGCTGCTGTTTCAGAGCTCGACCCAAAAGCTCGAGTGCTTGACCATAGTGGTGTTTGCTCAGTCTTTGCCCTTTGATCCGCAGATTGTTTCGGACTCGACTCTAGCACTCGAGGGTTTAGCTCGAGTGGATTTTGATCAGCACTTGGAGCTGCAGTTTTTCCAGAACTTGACCCAGGAGCTTGTGTACATGGCTCGAGTGGTGTTTAGTCAGTCTTTGTATCTTGGTTTGATGGCCCAGTTCCATCGTGCGGAACACCTAGTCGAGTAAGAAGGAACTGTAAGCTTGCAGCTCTATCCATGGCTGGATCGGATAGGTCTTGGAGGTCATCCCAATTCCTCTCTCCATAGTACCCACGATCCTCCACGAATTTCACATCTCGGGATACATGGATTTGTCTTGTTTTTGGATCATAACATTTGTAGCCCTTTTGAGTAGATGAGTAACCTATGAACATACACTTCTTGCTCTTGGCTTCAAGTTTGTTCCTAAGCTCTCCCGGTACTAACACAAAACACACACATCCAAATACACGTAAGTGATCTAATGGTGGTTCAGTTTTGTTCGATACCTTGTAAGGAGACACATCCTTAAGGACTTTTGTAGGTGTCCGGTTAATTAAGTAACATGCTGTTATGACAACATCTCCCCAAAATCTATTTGGCTACTGTTAAGTTTGTTTTAGTTTCTTCGGCTACTGTTAAGTTCACTAGCTTGAGATTATTTGTTAATCTGTACTATTTAGTTCACTATCTTGAGATTAGTTTATTGTCTAGTTTCTTATAATCTTTGAATAATATAGTAAAGAGATTGGTCATTGTCAGTTTAAGTTCATCACACGACTTGAGTATATTACTATTGTGTGATTAGCTAACAATTCTGAGTCATGTTAAGTTCACTAGCTTGAGATTATTTGTTAATCTCTACTATTTAGTTCATTGTCTTGAGATTAGTTTACTGTCTTGTTTCTTATAATCTTTGAATAATATAGTAGAGAAATTGTTCATTGTAAGTTTAAGTGCATCTCTAACACCCCGGTTTTAGGAAATATCCATGCTCAAAATTTTGCTAGGCGCTAGTCGAACGGTAGCGTATGGCCTAGCGCGGAATCAATTAACAGGGGATTATACTAGGATTAATTGGAGATTTATTTTAGGGCATTTTCCCTTATATATTAAATATCGCAAAGAAAACATAAAAGATTAACGCGGCGAACTGGTAATGTAGCTTGTGTTTCACCATACATATGTTTGTTCGAGTCCCTGGGTATCCAATTTTGTCTAAATTTTTTATTTCATTTAAATAATAGGAAAAATAGTCATTTCTCTATCTTCTTCTTCTTTTACACTCCCGAGTTCACTTCAACCCTAAACACGGGCCGTGTTTTTGGAATGATTTTATCAACATTTCTTTTGTTTTTCACTATGTAATGTCTAAAAGCCATAGATCTATCAATAAAAATTCGATTTTCAACATCAAATAACAAAAAAAAATTGAGATATTTAAAATATCCGACTATTTGAGTGATTTTACTAAAATCGCCACGGCTCCCAACCGACGAATGCTTTTTCTCCGTTTACTTAGCCGCCTAGCCCACGTTTTAGAACACGGGGAAATATAATATATGGTGGTGCATGCGATGATGCTTAAAAGAATTGATTTGGCCACCTATGTCACTAAAGTGCTTATCTTTTCGGTCACTAAAGTGCACTTATCTTTTCGGTCACTTGTCTAGAGAGAACTCCAGGGTTAAGCATGCTTGAGGTGGAGTAGTTGAAGGAAAGGTGACCTTCCAGGAAGTGATTTTCGGAACCGTGTGAGTTAGGAGAAAACACAAGAAAGATCATGTGCAGATTTGTAGGATCGATAAACAAGTCCTTAAAGCCTTTCGGACGAAGCTTACCAAGCATTCGACCGGTAAGGTGGGCCCATGGGCCAAGAGAGGACGTGGGGCCCATTAGGTGGCGGTCGGGGCATTAAAAGTGGTATCAGAGCCGAACCCAGATATGTGTTGAGACAAAAGGACTCACACCGTCGTGGGTGAAGATCTTGGTGCGCAACGAGGACGTTGCGGTCTGATAATGGGGGTGAACTGTAACACCGCATGTTTATAAAATATGATATATGTTGGTGCATGCAGAGATGTTTAAAAGAGTTGATTTGGCCATCTATGTCACCAAAATGCACTTATCTTTTTGGTCACTTGTCTAGAGAGAACTCCAAGGTTAAGCATGCTTGAACTAGAGTAGTTGAAGGATGGGTGACCTTCTAGGAAGTGATTTTCGGAACCGTGTGAGTGAGCACAAACACGGGGAAAGATCATGTGGTAATTTATAGGGTCGGTAAACAAGTCTTTAAAGCCTCCCTGACGTAGTGTACCGACCGTTCGACCGATAAGGTGGACCCACGGGCTGAGAGAGGATGTGGGGCCCATTATGGTGGTGGTCGGGGCATTACATCATCACACGACATGAGTTTATTAATATGGTATGATTAGTTGACAATTTTGAGTCATGTTAAGTTTATTTTAGTTTCTTTAATGACTTGTTTATTTGACAATTTATTTGGTGTATCTTATGTGTAAATCTGATTTTTCTTTTATATATCACATATTGGTTCATAATCAATATGTTTCTGGAAATCTGATCAGATGTATGTTATGTGTATAATTTTGTGTTAAGGCTTTTATTTGTATCTGTCATAGGTGAATGTCATGTGTGCTTGTATTGTATACTACTACTTAATTGTACTCTAATGTTTTAGTACATTGATAGAACTGAAACTTGTGGAATTAATAAAAGTAATTTCATCAAATGTTGGACAAGGATTGAGTTCATTTGTGCAGGTACAAAGTTGATTACATATA
Organism: Lepidium didymum; assembly: GCA_963920545.1. Lineage (NCBI taxonomy): Eukaryota > Viridiplantae > Streptophyta > Magnoliopsida > Brassicales > Brassicaceae > Lepidium > Lepidium didymum. The sequence goes on along the minus strand of OY986981.1, from coordinate 9,902,867 downwards.
GGTATTTTTTCTCTTGATAATTATAGTATTTAAGACATGTATTGTTTGTTTTTGTGTGTTCTTAGTCCTAATATGGATTTTAGAGTTGATCATGCTTATGAGAGGGGTGCGTGAACTTTTGTTCAGGCAGTGTCAAATGGTTTAGGCATTGCTATGGTAGTTTGTCCATGCATTGACTGTAGAAATATAGATCGTCCTTCAACATATGTTGTTGTTGATCATTTAGTAATTAGGGGTATGGATGAGTCTTATAAGTTACAAAAGGATTGGTACCATCATGTTGATGTGAACCACAATAAATATTTGAGAATGTAAAAAATCTATGAGAAAGAGGACAATGGTTGAGGTGAATGTGGATGGTAACAGTGAGTCCGAGGAGGAATTAGAAGAAGAAGATGAAGAGCATGAAATAGACTTAGAGGAGTTATCTAGATAAAAAAGAGGTCGATTTTTTTTAACTTGTTGTATTGGGAGGTATAGTGTTCTAAACTAGATAAGTCTTTTATTTATTTGTGTATTATTTTGTTTACTTACTTAGGTTTCAATGTACTATCAAGAATTGCCGATAATGCATAATTTAGATGTCATGCATGTAGAAAGAAATGTGTATGCAAGTTGTGTATCAACACTACTGCATTGTGGGAAGTCTAAAGACGGTCTTAAGGCTCGGAAAGATCTGGAAGCACTTGGAATCTGTAAGCGCTTATTTGATTTTAAAGGTCCAGATGGCTACTGTTCTAACATTTCAAGGTGTGTGACATTAGATGATTGTAAGGTAATGGGACTTAAATCACATGACTACCATGTGTTTATGCAACAACTTCTCCATATTGTTCTTCGAGGGTTATTACCTAAAGGTCCTACAATTGCAATTTCAAGGTTATGCACATTCTACCATCATCTCTACCAACGTGTAATTGATGTTGAACAGATTACACAACTTGAGTCTGAAACTGTGGAAACATTATGTATGTTTGAACGATTTTTCCCTCCAAGCTTCTTTGATATCATGGTGCATTTGACAGTACATTTAGGGAGAGAAGCAAGACTAGGTGGTCATGTCCATATTACATACCTGGTTAAAGGAACATGTATGTAATATGTTTTATGATCTATATGTCTTTTTTTTTGAACAATAGAAATAGTTTGTGACATATTTTAAACTTTAGGTACTTCTTGATTCAGAAAATCATGGAGAAATTCTCAAGTGGTTGGCATATGGTCCATGTTGTACGGCCAGATAATATACAAGTTATATAGTTAATGGGCAGAGGTTTCATACAAGTTCAACTGATAGACAAAGTCAAAACAGTGGGGTATATTATGAGGCGATAGCTATGTGTAGATGGAGTGCAAAGGACATTTCAGAAGTTGTTGATTTAGTGTCATACTATGGCAGAGTTATTGACATTATATTGTTGGACTACAATATAATTTATGTCCCTATTTTCAGATGTCAATGGGCAATAAGAGGTAATGGTGTAAAGGTTGAAGATGGTTTCACATTTTTTAACCTAAACCACAATCAAGTATCCTTTTTAAAAGATCCTTACAAATTACCTTCTCAAGCTAAACAAGTTTTTTACTCTACAGAGAATGAGTTGTCTACTTGGTATGTGTCTATGGAGATATATAGATATAGGTCTATTCCATGCAGTTGTTGACGTGGATGTCGATGACTTAAGATATGAAACTCAGAATGCCATAATTGATTGTGAAGGCATTTATGTCTAGAATGCAAGAACTGAATGCCATATCTAAGTGTTTTGTATGACTATGTCTGTTTCCACTATGTCAATTTTATTAACCTCTTAACTAACTAAATTTGTAATGTTTCTAGTACATAGGTATTGAACAAGATACATAACAAGAGTTGGAGGATCAGACTTTCAAAGATGTTGAACAAGTGGAACAAGATGTAGATAATTTTACTCTCAATGGTACAGAACAAGTAGAAGTTGATAAGGAATCAGATGAAGAAGTAGCAGCTGCTATGGTTATCAGTATTTTGTGATTACTAAAGTTATCCAACTGTCAGTTTAATATGATTTTTTGTAATTTAATAAGTTGTTAATGAATTAGATGGTGAAGAATCTCGTAGTGATATGGATGGAGGAGAAGAAGATCTGGAAGTTGGGATTGATAAGGAGCATGACACAGTGAAACCTTAGCCTAAGAGACATCATGGACCAACCAAAATAAGATATATAACAGAAGACCCTAATACACGAGAAAGAGTTGATTTTACTTACTTGGGAGAACCATGTGGATCTGGATCAATGAAATTGTCTTCTATTGTAGGTCCTTTGGTGCGAGAACATGTACATGTTACCATTGAAGATTGGAGAAAAGTGAGTGAGGAAATCATAACAATTCTATGAAAATCTGTCTAGGTAAGTATATGACTGCAAGCTAGATTGCTCATTGGCTCTAAATTTGTTACCATATGATGTGATGGTATTGTGACTGCATACTAGATTTGAACTAGATGAAGATTACCAAAAAGCTACAGTAGTTAGACAGATTGGATGTTTGTGGAGAGCGTCTAAATCACGAGCTATTACTCATATTAGGAATGCTCCTAACACCCATGCCATAATGAATATGCGGTCCAAAAATATTCCAATTAATGAATGGAGGAATTTTATCAGACTGAAAATAAGCAATGCGTTTAAGGTAATCAATTGTAACTAAGTTTGCTTTTTTTGAGATGTGTAGAACTGTCAATACTTGTGATTATTTCTTGTATGTCTATAGGCTATTAGTGATAAATATAAGGAGCGTAGGCGTAACCAGATTCCCCATACTTGTAGTCGTCGAGGAATGGTTAGACTAACAGAAGACATGGTTAGTATATATGTTCTATTTTGATCTGATTCATTTAATAAATCTATTACTGTTACTAATGTATATTGTATAGAAAAAGGAATGTGATGAACCTTCTCAAGTGACAAGACTGAAGGTCAGGATTAAGTCACGAACTAAGAAGGATAGTACACCAGTTAACACTAATGCAGCTAAAAAGATTGTAAGTGTTGGTAGATGTACTTCTGATGTTTTATGTAAGTCGTGTTGTGAATTGATTGATTTCTTTCTGAACTTTTTTTTTATGTATCAGATGAAGGCAGCTGAAGTAGAAAGTGATGTTCCTACATCATCAAATCTTAAAGAAGATGATCTTTCCCAGGTTCTGGGACCTGACAAGCCAGGTTAGCTTAGAGCAATGGGAAGAGGAATGAACATGACCAAGTTTGCTTTTTTCCAAATGAGGAACAAGAGTATGGCTGAAATGCTAGAAAATCATATCAATTTACAGTGGAATGCAAATGCCTTAGAAGCTTTAATTACAAGTATCAAGGTAAGAAAACTTTTCTCAAAGTTTATGGTAAAGTGTAAGTGTAAATTAAAGCTGATTTTTTAAATTTTAATGTCACAGAAATTTGAAGCTAGAATAGGGGAATACTCAGCTCCATGAGTAAGTAAACATATTAGTGTTTAAATATCAGTTCAGTTTATGTTCTAACTGTTTGCGTTTGATAATTTTGTTAGAGTGTAAACAGACGAGCACAACCCAAGTGTGTGGTTGTTGACTGGTGTGGTTTTAATGAACCAGTTGCTGAAGGATGTCTGTTGTCTTCTGATTCTCAAGACTTTGTTAATGATATTCCATTAGGGCTTAACGCATGTAAAATATTGGTGGAAAATACTACAAAATCGGATGCATTTCTATGGAGACATGCACCCAACATGTTTAGTATTGAACAAGCTGTAGGTGAAATTATTGCATGGCCATCAAAAAACTATATTCTTTTGGATGTTATGCCCGACTTTGAAGAAATAATGCATCTGGTAAGCATTTTTCTGTTTTATATTGTAACTTGTCAATATTCAAATATTGATGCATGTCTTTGTGGTATTATTATACACGGACATGACACTTCTACTAACAAGTGCAAACTACTGGACTGGAGTGGAGACAAAAATAAGTTGTTGTTGCTGAAGGACGTTGGCAGACACAAGAACTGAAAGCAATGGTTAATGGACTTCCACTTAGACCAAATGCAGTGAAGGTGTTCGTTGATGCTGTTGTGGAACCTGAGACTTTTCTATGGAGACCTACAATAGATGTTAGCACCATTGAGGATTGTTTCAAGTCATTTGTAGCATGGCCTACCACTAGTATGGTGTTTGAAAACCCACACTCTCCACGTGCAAGTACATAGTCTCAACCCCAAACACAACAAAAGGAACCAACATCAACACTACTCGAGAAACCTGTAGCAATTCCACCACCACCTGTCAAGAAGTCGATAAAGGTGTTAACATCATCCCCTATTCAAAGATCTACGATATTATATGTTTATATTCCTTAGTATGATTTTTTTAGGTTAGTTAGTTGTTGAAAATAACATCTACATGTTTGCAGCATAAAAAGCAAGACGCAAATCAGAAGTGCAAACTCATGGATATTAGTGGGAAACACAAAGTAGTTGCAGAAGGACGTTAGGCTTCGAATGATCCAAAACATAATGTTATTTTCTACTTGGACCAGATCCTGTTAAGGTTTCGGTAAATGTGGTGAAGGTCAAAGATGCAGCAATTTGGAGGCCTTGTTCTGAAATAAAATACATGGTAGATGCATTAGGAACAACTATAGCATGGCCACATGACAAGATGATTATCTATTCAAACTTGTATTTTGTAGTCATATTGACTTATGTTTTATGATTATGGATTTATGAAAGTATTGATCAGGACAAGGTAATGTAGTCTGGATCAGATTGATTTATTCAGAATGACTTTTTTTGTAATGTAGTCTTTTGGATAAAAACATGTATGAATTGGTGATCTTTTGGTTAATATATATGAAGCAGTTTCTTATTCGGTGTCTTGCTTAATCTTAATGAATTTCATATTAATTATCACTTTAAACAGCACAAACAAATCCCAAATACTGTATAACATACATTAGCATACAAACTAAGTCGTAGTTTATCACTAGAGTTATAGTTCTAATAGTTACAGCAGACAACAAATGTTATGAAAATATTTTTTACAACAGTGAAACAATGCTACCGTAACAAAGTAAATAGGTATAAACAAGTGTTATAAAAAATTTAATAACACCAAATTACTAATGTTATTATAGAATATCATATCATAGCACCAACAAAAAACGCTATAATATATATGAACTCTATTAAGCTCCCAAAGACATAGCGTTTACAAATGAGCTATTTATTACTTGTGATAGCGTTTATCATGAGCTAAGAATGACCATATCTCTTGTAGTGCCTAAAAGGCTAAAACCTTTTTACAAATTTTATTGAAACTTTTATAGCCTTCTTTTTTTCCTCCTCTCTGTTATTTTTGCATAAAATTTCAAACAAGTAAAATTTATATATAGTATTTTGTCCTTATAATTCATTTAAGTGGAAGGATTTGGTTAGATATTTTTATGTTCATATTTTTCTTTTTTATATATTTTTATCATATAAATTCTGAATTCTTAGATAATAGGTTTGCATATTATATTTGAAACCATATCACATGATAATCACAATAAGAATAGAATATACTTTTTCTTAAACTTCTAAAACAAGAGGTTTAGTTAAACCAAACAAAAAAAACATGTTATAGAGTCTTTTTTTCTAAACTTAAAGGGTCTTTATTTACTTAAATCAATATTTGAAGTCATTTTCTTTCTCACAAACAAAAACTATTATTAACGAAAATGTCCTTTTATTAGTGCTCTTTTAGTTTTTGAACTGAGAATATAATTTTTTTTTGTTTTATAGATAAATTAATAGAAATATATTTTAAAAGAGTTTTTACTTCAACATCTAATAACAATATTGATGATTTAATGGGATCCTGCTGAAAAGAAGATATAATAGATAATCATCCAAATCAAAAAGATGAGATAAGACGTAAATATCTAGCTCGGGGTCCATCTCAATTACATGACCAATATTTAAAAAAATTCAGATAGAAGATATATCGAGACGATAAAATCTATATAGGTTTGAGATGTATGGTACTTGGTTAGAGAGTAGCATACAAAAAAAACCTTTTTTTTTGTTCAAATAAAAAAGTGATAAAAAGTTGCTAAGGTACTTTTGTGAGACTTCATTGAAGTTTTAAGGTATTATTGGTGCTATATTTTTGTCCCCGGTAAATAAAAATTCTAGATATGCCACTAATGCCAACTCGACGCACGATGTTAGTGAGTATTGGAATAGAGATGAACATCATGGTCAACATGTCTTTAATAGAGAGAAGTGAAAAGACTTTGGATTTAACTATGGAAGAAAGAACCGCTCGCATTGAACAGAGAAGTAAAAAGTACTACATAACAGTATGTGTGTATAAGTACTTTTTTAAAAGTTTAGACTTTTAAGCTCCCTATAACTTACAATATTATCAATTTTTTCCTCTCTCACTAAAAATATTATATTAGACAAAAAAATTAAAATAAATAATAAATAAGTGATAATATTTACAGTTTTATTTTCATTGTAGACGAAAGAGAAATGTGATCGTCATCATATGGTCAACGATACAATATTATTCACTAGTCAAACTTAGTAAATACAGTATAATTATTACAATTAATTTGTTAAACCAATTAATTGTAAGTACAATTAATCGAGTAAAACTACATTGAATGAGTGTTGGGAACTACCATACACTTTTGATAATTAACAATTGTTTAAGTTTCCCATATGATAATACTTCATATATAGTTAACGGTAATTACTAGGAAAATGTTTATGGAATGATAGTAAATACAGCATAATTATTATAGCTAATTTGTCCAACCAATTAATTGTAAGTACAACTAGAATAAACCGCATCAAGTAAATCTACACTGAATGAGTGTTGGGAACTAACATACACCTCTAGTAATTAGCAATTGTTTTCGTTTCCCATATGATAATACTTCATATTTAGTTAATGGTAATTACTTGGAAAAAGTCCATGGACTGGTAGTAAATACAGTAGAATTATTATAGTTAATTTGTTTAACCGGAGTATAACTACATCGTGTAAAACTTCATTGTGTAAAACTACATTGAATTAGTGTTTGGAACTAACATACACGTTTGGTAATTAGCAATGGTTTATGTTTCCCATATGATAATACTTCATATGTAGTTAACAGTAATTGCTCAGTTACATAGCATGAACTATTTTGACATATTCTAAAAGTGCATTACTTAATTTGTTAAGCAAATAAATTGAAAGTGCGACTACAAAATAAATATAAATTTCGGATAACTACATAACCACGTATAACAACATGTCCTAAAACAAGAAAACGTTTAAAGCAGAACAAGTTGTAAAACAAAACAAAACAAAACAAGGGTAAGGTTAATGAGAGAAATGATTACAAATTTGTTTTAGGGTAGTAGTTCACTACAAATTTTAAAAAAAGACATAACCACACAAAGTTGTTAATGAAACAACAAAGAAAGACTAGACTTGCATATTATCAAATACACGCTTTATCGTGATTGGGGGCCTTGCTCAACATTTTTTATTATTAGCCAGGTTATCCACCTCCTCTAGCCCCTTTTCAGCTTTTGCCTCATCACTCCCTTTTCAGCTTCCGACTCTTGTGGGACCTGTTGAACATCTGCCTCCTCTGGATCCATTTGTGAGTTAACATGTTCTTTTAACATCTGTCTCCTCTAGATCCTTCTGTGAGTTAACATGTTCTTTTATAATCTTAACTTTTGATTCAATTGAACAAAGCTTACCTGTCACATCTGTGTGAAGGCCTGCAATCAACTTAGCCATGTGGTTGATTCCAGCATCTAGGATTCTTATAAGCTCACTGAGGGTGTCCACACTAACCTTCTCAATGGCCTTACATTTACCTTTGTCCTTCAACCTGTTTTGTCCTCTTGGTTTTGTTCACCCCTCCACATCCTTATCGAAAAGCTATTGAAGGAATTTTTTTTTCCTCTATTTAACATCTTCATTCAACCATCAACAACCGGATAACAACAATGTTCACCCGCACTACACTTCTTATTCATAAAAGATTTCCATCTGGTGTTGGTACAATGATACTAATGACTTCAAGCTCCTTACTTTTGCCAAGTGCCGAATTTATTCCTCCTATGGTAAAACTTCTCATAGCACTTCGCCTGAATGTAGACCTACACATTCTAGGGTAGCTACTAGATGGTGCGTCAACCTTTTCTCTGAATGACTTTTTCATCTCCGGAATAACCTTAAATGCTAGAATCTACATATAACACATTATGAAGTATTCACATTATCTAAGATTGACAAAAGAAAGTAGTCAAACGCATATTATAGATCATTTACTCACATATACTCACCTCGAAAGGAATGATAAAACTCGGAATGCACCATGATCGTTTGGCAACCCCCTCACAATTATCCACTGTATGCTTGATCTCGGTGAGATTTTTCTCAAATGTAAGACGTCCCCACGAAAAATTCCTACACCAGTCAAGAATACTGACATACCTCAAAAACTTTGAATCTATCCCCGACTCTCCTTCTCCTTGCTTTGTGTTTCTGATAAGTACACTACATAGGAAGTAAAGAACTGCAATCTACCGGTGCGAGTTTTCATGGATATAAACTTTTCCCAAACTTCCTCATGAATTATACCCTTCTTCCGTCGTTGAAATGCTTGTCAACAAACTCGGTATCACCAAAATTTTCATAACCAATTGGGTAATCACTACAATTCAATCCCGACATAAGTGAGTGTTTAGTCAAAGGGTACCTGATAGGAATACCGTTTACTACAAACCAAGGTTCTTTTTCTATCTCAACCGAGGACTTGTGACATGAATCTCTAGGCATGTGAAAGAAAATGACTAAATTCTGGGTGATCCTTAAAGTTTCAACATAATTTTCAGGCCGATTCTTTGTTGCAGTTTTATGTGGATTTTTGGTAGGAGGAGCAACTGCTGTCTTCTCATTTTTCCTCGATATATGAGCATTCCTAGTGTGTGGCACCATTCTCTCACCAATTTGAATCTCTTGTAGGAAGCTCGTGTATCTTCCTCTTAGTTTATCTAGTCGTACTTGGGGAGATTGAGAATGGTTTGAGTTATGACAATTTTTGGTTTTCAAATCGTCTGGCTATCCCTATCGCTTCTCTTGTGTCGAATTTGATTTAAAATTTCACTATAAAATTCAAATCATTTAAAATCTTATGCATATCTCAAATGATTTTAAATTCAAATCATTTTAAAATTAAAAAAAATTAAACCAACTATAAACAATGTAATTAATCAGTTCTCAATAGGGTATAATTCATTTCTGTAGATTTACACACGTCAAATCGCTATGCAATGTAGAGTTCATGCACCATTAATGTGTGGTGAGTCCCTTAGTAGGCATATTTCTCTTTTTTTTAGACGACTCTTCAATGTTCTTCCTCGTTAAAAGTTTATAATTATGTAGCCTTTAACATGAAAAAAATGTGAATAGATGCTATCTCTTTAGCCACTCATTATTCGTCACCAATATTCTGTAGTTTCTTTGTTTGGTTGCAGAATCAGGAAAGATCTAGGTTAATATACTTATTGCATGCCTAGCCCACTTTAAATCTCGTTTCTACTCATCACGGTTTCACGAATCGTCACCAATTTTCAACATCATCTTTTTCCATCCCATTTCAAAGTAATTTACAGACTCTAACTCGTTTCCATGAGACACACTCTATCTCGTTTCCAGCCTTATCTGTTCATTATCTCCTTGTTCATTTTTTTAGATTTTACAATTGATTGGTTCTCGTCGTTATCTTGCTATTTTCTAACACTTTTACACAATACCACCGTTGTTTGATTTCTTCTCTTATACTTTCATTTTTTAGGTTCACTATGAGTTAGAAGGGAAAGGGAAAACTCATCATGTGCGATAGTTTGGACTAATACCATCACTCGTCTGATGTGCAGCATTCACGTCCATGGAAGCACCACTGACCATCTCGTGAGCTTCCAGTGTGTATGAACAAGATTGGTTTAGATATGACAAGACCCTGTGACTGAATAAACGTGCCGGATCCCCAAATAGTCTGGCCACTAGTAGTAATTGTCATGAAAACTAACATGCACATCGATGAAAACACTGGTAATGTTAAATTTTTCTATCACTCCATTTAACTGCTTTTTTTCTAGTTGATATTACAATATTTTTTTGTAGTGGCTTGGCATAGGTAACCAAAATCTAATGGACTTCTTCCCAGAGTACGAGCATGTGTCAGTGCGTAGTTTGTATGGACCAAGGGGCCATCGTGGGATGAGCCCTTTGAGAACACCAGTCTTAAAAATAATTTTGTTAGCTATTTAAAAAAATATAAAAAATATTCATGTTACCATATAACCCTTAATGAATCTTGTTTATTACACCAAATACATGGGTTAAACCCACTCGCCTAGAAATGTTGGGTAAAATTTTGGGGTTAACCCTTTTCCCTTTAACTTTCGCTATTCGTCGATTAAACTGTTAAAAAACCTCAAATTCGGACCAACCATTTTCCCCATAACTTTCCCTTTATGGTAGTAGGGTTTAAATTACAGACATAGGCAGAGGAGGTTATAAAAACATAATTGAAGAGGGTTCTAGGTTTATATACCAAAGGGTAACACAATTCTTCATTGTATATTACATTTGCATCTTCAAACATGATTCTTTTTTCCACTCTACTCTTCCATCTTTTACTTCAAACAGAAGCACACTCCGAGATGGCTCCGTTTCCAAAGTGGCCATATCCTTCAGAGTGGTTAAGAGGAAATGAACTTGGAAGAGGCGTAACATCTATTGTGTATCTTGTAACATAGAAACTTGGAAATTGTCAGAGGGCAATAAAATATGTTGAGATCTCGCAAGCAGATACTCTCTATGAAGAGGAACATATGTTAGAACGTATTAGGTCTCCTAATGTTATTGTTCTTATGGATATGTGATAGCTCGTGATGATTTAGATCCGATGAAAACGAATCACTATCTTCTTCTCAAATACATGTCTGGTGGAAGTCTTAAGGAGTTAATTCACATGCAAAAATCATCCAAGATGACGGCGCGTGTCACACGTCAGAGGAATGGCCAAAGGTATTGTCAAAGGACTTGAAAATATACACGGGAATAACATAGTGCATTGTGACATAAACCCAAACAATATACTTCTATACCATGTCTTTAAGGAATGTAGACAAATAGAGTTTTCGTGTGCAATTGCACACTTTGGGCCAGCAATGGATAGTGATTTGACAACGCAATATGGACACCATTTGGCTCATAAATAAGGAGATAAGAGTTACAAGACTCCGAAGCCTGTAATGTTTGGGACAATCAACTTTTCTATTGACATTTGGGCTTTCGGATGCACAGAATTGAAGATGCTAACAAGACAGTCTCCTTGGAAAAAATACAAAGGGTATGGTTGAAATTCGTACATTGTCATCGCGAATACCAATGAACAGCCTCACATACCAGATTGGTTCTCCGAGGACACAGAAGATTTTCTGCTTAACTATTTCCATAGTAATCTTGATGAAAGGTTGGGAGAAACTGCACTCCTTAACCATCCATTTCTCATTAATATGTAATATTTACAAGGTTAAGACTTCTCTTTAACTATTTTACTTTTTCTGTTAACTATGTTAATTTTTCGGATAAACTATTACTCTTTAAAAAAGATGAATTCTTATGTTATGCGAATACTATAACCAATTCTAAGGATTGTTTAGAATGGGTCGTATTTATGTTCGAAGTCCATAATCGAACACAATGTTGAAATAGGCAGACTTAATCACTAATGGGCCCATTTAATTAATCGCTGACAAGCTAGAAATAGGCTAACGTTCTGTAACTGGGCCCGTTTAATTAAGGTCGAGGCTCTCCCTTATGCATTTTCATATTCTATCATCATTATGAATGATTTAGCTTGCAATAACATAAAAGTGACGTGATTTATACTGCTAGCTATGACATAGAATCATCAAGCTTTTCACATCTACCTTATCCAACCATTGTGCTATGTGATTAATGCAAAAGCATTCATTGCCTTTATAACTCCCAACATCATATCTCCCTGTTCTTCGCCTGCAAACACATTTCTTATCAACAAAATGTCTATCTTAGATTTGTCTGATAATATTCTAGTCAAGATAACATCATTTTTTAGGTCATATTCTTTGTCTGACTTTCGTTTACTCTCTCATTATATAAAGATTCTATCAAAACTTAGGCTCCGTGAACCCGACTTCTTCCCTTACTTAAATGCCCCTTAGTACTATTATGACCTTTACAAGAGGGCTTGACTAGCTAGCAACCCGGATGCGATGTTCCGTGTAGGACTCATCAGTTTTTTCTATGATACTCGTCAAAACGATGGATATATTTTGCTTGAGCAAGCGGCTGAAGAAGGGAATGAAGAGGTTATTTATCTTTTTGGTGTAATGCTCATATGCTCTGGAAGTATACAAGGGACACATATTCTTTCTTCTCTGTTCTAGCCATTGATTTTGCAAACGTTGGAGTTTCTTGAATTTCACTAGATGCGGGCAAAAGGCTTTTGATGGATCGAACCACATTTGATTGCTGTTAAAATGTATTACCACAAGCTGAATGGTTGTTACGATGGTGAAACCATTGGGTTCTTATTACATAATTGCAGCTATTTTGACCCATACGATAAGCTAAATGATATGGACACTAAAGAAGCATGTGAGAATTGCATGTTTCATAACAAAATTGAACTCTTTTTAGAAGGGATTCCGAATGCTCACACCTGACCAAACTTAGTTTGTTTTCTTCTTTTTTCTATATATTGTCATTTTCTCTCAATTTATGTTACCTTTCTATATTGATGTAGAAGACTATGGCCAACTTTTTGGAGCTTATAATCAATCCAAACATAATGTAGTCCTTTACTCCTTTTCCTTTGAGAATCCATTACTTAAAACTTACACCTACAACAAATCTCTACATTCCATGAATCCATTTCATTTTCCCCAGTAACCAAGCTATCTAAATTACACCTACACCAACACCTATTACTTTAAAATTCACAGAATTGTTCAATTCCTCGAAATTTTCCTTTGCAACCGTCATTTCTTTGTCCATCTTCACAAAGAATTCTTTTTTTAGCTCCATTATTTTATTCACGTTCTTCCGAAAATCAGTGGCATCATCTTTAAGTTTCTTGCATTTATCATCCACATGTCTCACTTCTTCTAATACAGCTTCATCAACCCATTTAAGTAATGCTCTTCATTCTTCTTCTATAACACTCATATCCATTTCTATCAATGCAACAAAAAGTTTCAAACAACTATAACTTGGAAACAATTACATATCAAAACACGAAGAGAAACTTAAGAAATAACCTTGAATCTAAGTGAGTGTCTGTAGAACTTCGACATAGGTTCTCATTTGTCTTCGACGTAAATGTGACGAAGGCGGTGCTTGCCTATGAATTGAACGGCTATAACGGCTTGAACCCAGTGAGCTGATTCTCCCCTAGTCCCTAAATTTTTTATTACACTCAAGAACCTTAAATTTTTGATTCCACTAAAATTTAAGATCTAGTCTTCTTTTAATTTTGACTTCTACAGAGAAGAATCTGCCCTATTAATTGATATTCCTACAAAATATTTCAGTTAGATCTTAATGAGGAGATGGGAAACCCGATTATTGCCAAAATTCAATCATGTTTTTGAAACAAGTAATAACTCTGTAGATAGTAATTATGTATACACTTAGGGTGTTAACCTAGTGATTAAATTCTTTCTTTCAACTCGGTAGCCATAAGCCTTGAAAAGATTTTTGTAGCGAACTTTGACATTAATTCTGAATCGAGTTATTAAATATGTAACAAATTTATTGGCTCTCTTATTAGGTTATAAGTATGTAACAGAGAAATAATAACTATGTTACAAAATTAGTGAGTATATTACATAGTTACTAATTTCGTACAGAGTTACACTAACTATAGACATTAGTTAAGTATGTAGTCAGTACTCACTAACTATGTTACTATGTACAGATTTACTAATTTTGTTACATAAATACTATCTATGTACACAGTTATTATTTATGTAACATAATTACTAAAAATGTACATATTTACTATCTCTGTAGCCACCATGTGTACAATGTTGACTCTGGCGAAGTTGGTCAACACGGTGGCAGATTTATAATTATTTTATTTTCAACACTTTTAATTAAGGGTATATTTGTATTAATCGACCACCAATTTTTGGGAGAGAAAGCGGGCTAACTAAGTTACCAAAGATTGTTTGTGCGCAATTTTCGTTAGATGAAGTCTATTTCGAATGAGCTAACTACCTATATTAGTTCTAAATTTTATACAACCATAACTATGATATATAAAAATGTTAAAACTTCTACAAAAGCAAACATAATATCAAATACACATAGGGAAAATACAAAAAAAATTAACATGTTTTAAAACTCGTTTTTACAAAAATTCATGTTGTAAATTGCACATGAAATCTACTTGGAGTAAACAAAGTATATCATACACACATAAGAAAAATACAAAAAAGGTTATAAAAAAAAATAAACATGCTTTAAATGCATGTTTACACAATTAATGTTGTAGACTTCTCCTGAAGTAAGCCTGACCATAATATCTGAAACCCAAAACTCGACTCAAACCTGAACTGAAATAAAAAGAACCAAACACGAACGGGTAAAAACCAAAACTCAAATGGGTACCCGAAATACCTGAAATATATTATATAATTTAGAAATAATTAGATACAGATATAAATATTTAGTTACCTAAATATTCAAAATTATAATTATGAAGCTAAATATATTACAATTTGAATTAAACAAATAAAAAAAACTAAAATATTCAGTTTTTAAAATTAAATTATGATTTCTCTAAAAAAATTTTCCATATTTTGAAAAAATTAAATAAAAATGCTCGAACCCGACCCTAAATAGGACATTTTATAAGAATCAAATCCTACCCAAATCCGAAATATATCGAACCGAACCCGACCCAAAATTCTAAAATATCCCAACAGGTTTTATATATGTAAACCTGAAAACCCGAATTCCGAAAAGACCCGATCCGAACCCGAACGGGTCTTATAAAACATCTTATTTTAGTCATTTGTCAAAAATATTTTTGGCAAGAAACCAATTAGCAGGAAAAATTTCATAAATAAAATATCAAAAAAAATATATATAATAATAATATAAAGATATTTTAGTCATTGTCAATAATGAAGGGTATGTTTTGAAATTGTCCAACAAGGACATTGTTGAAAATGTATTATCTTCAGGTGTATTTTTGCAATTGCTCATATATATATACGTGGTTAGAGAATTCTTTAATATATATTTTATTGATAATTTGTGAGCTTTTGACATTTTTTAATATACAATAACATTTCTATCTTCCATGTTTTTTTTCTTTGATAAAAGTACCCTCCATTTTACACCTAATTTATATTGTTATTATTTTTATATTTGTGGTGATTAATGTTTAAATTAAAATTAAATAAATCCCATTTTTTTATTTAGTGTACAATAGAATAATTATTTGCATATAAACAACGAGAGATACAACATGTTTTGCTTATATATATATGTGTGTGTTTAGAGGTCTAGGGTTTATATTTTGGATGCCGCGTTGTGTATATTAGTCAGTTTAGGTTCACCAATTATTCCTTAAGTGTTAACATATTATGATTTTGTATGGTATGTGAGGCATATTGGATTCCTTTTTTAGGTTTGGTATACAACAGTGAATATTAAAATCGTGCAAAAATATACGGTTAGAACTTATGAGGTAAGCAATAAAATAAAAATAAAAACAAAAAACAGAAAACCCTAAAATCTGTACAATTATTGAGAATAGACTCTTTCTTTCTTTTTCGTAAAGAGTTCAACATACGATTACGGTTTCTTGTTGACAAATAATGTGAACAAGAAAACATCGTCTTGTTAGACCCGAATAGTCTTCGTCGTTTTAAAGGCCTTCCTAAATAGTCCTCAAACAAATGGGTTCAAATAAAATCCCGACATATCTGCATAAGCCCAAATAAGATCTGCAGTTAGAGGTTACCCAATTCTGAATTTAGTAGTAACATAACGCGTTCAACTTCTTCTCATATCCTCCAATCCAATCTCTTTAGTATCTTATTATCTTCTATCAAATTAACTATATAGTTTCTGTAATAAAATATAACTAAATATATATAAGATTGTATTATATGAGAAAGAGAGAAGTGATTGTAAGTGAAAGTAAAAGTGAAAAACGACAACAAACGTAACACATATATACATTAGTTGATTGTGGGGTCCAAACTAATCTTATGCTAACATATGTTAATGAATCATACAATAAATTGGAGAGTCATCAAAGTGTTATATTGATGACAATGCATCATGATTCATAACACTTTTCCTTGGATATCAGTATCAACTATTATTGATATATTATGTATTGTCTCGTTATTTATGACTATTTCACTTGCTTTTTATATATGATGAGTCATAGATCTAAGCCACACACATTCTCTACATACTCCGTAAAATGTAATTGTTTCTGCATGATTTGAGGAAGTAGCAACAAGAGTCTACTTTTGGAAAAATCAAGAAACTGCAGTGCCTCCAATTATGAAAACATATTCGGTTTGGGATCGGCCTTTATGTGGATCTGATAAATAGTTTGAATCTGCAAAACCAACTAAATCGACACTAGAGTTTCTCTTATAAAATAATCCCAAATCAATTGTCTCTTGAAGATAACGAAATATATGTTTTATTCTATTCCATTGTCTGTGTGTAGGTGACGAATTGTATCTTGCAAGCAGATTTGTAGCAAATGTTATATCTGGTCTAGTGCAATTTTTGAGATATATGAGTCCACTAATAGCGCTCATATAAGGTCCTTCAGGACCTAATACTTCCTCGTTATCTTCACAAAGTCGGAATGGATCTTTATCAATAAATGTTCTATTGACCCTTGGAGTACTCAAAGGGGTTGATTTATCCATGTAAAAGTGTTTTAAGATCCTTTGCATATAATTTGATTGATGTACGAAAATTTCATTCCGAAGATGCTCGATCTGGAGCCCAACACAAAAAAAAATTTGTCCAAGATCTTTCATTTCGAACTCTTCTTTCATATGAGTTCTAGCATAGTTAATCTCCTTGTGAGTTCCAACTATGTTCAGGTCATCAACATATACAACTATGATCAGAAATTCGGATATAGATTTTTTAATAAATAAGCTAGGGCATATCACCTTGTTGGTATATGTTTTATTCAACAAATA
This sequence comes from Lepidium didymum, assembly GCA_963920545.1. NCBI lineage: Eukaryota > Viridiplantae > Streptophyta > Magnoliopsida > Brassicales > Brassicaceae > Lepidium > Lepidium didymum. Next base: position 9,885,549 of record OY986981.1, on the reverse strand, counting down.
TTCACTTGAGCGATTATACCACATGCGTTCGAATTGTTTTAATCCATAAACTGATCGTTGAAATTTGATCAAACATATCTCTTTAGATTTTGAGCTCAATGCCTCAGGCATTCTCAATCCTTCTAGCATTTTTATGTATATATCATTATCTAGCGATCCATATAGATATGTTGTCACAACATCCATTAAATGCATCTCGAGATTTTTAGATGCCACTAGGCTCATCAAAAATCTGAAAGTAATTGTATCCATTATCGGAAAATATATCTTTTCATAATCAATTTCTGGTCTTTGAGAAAAAGCTTGTGCAACAAGTCAGGTTTTATATCTTGTTACCTCAATTTTCTCATTTCTTTTTTTGAACAAAAACTCATTTATACCCTACGGGTTTTACATGTTCGGATGTTGTGATAATAGGTCCAAAAACATTTATTTTATTGAGGGAGTTCAACTCAGTTTTTATGGCCATTTCCTATTTCTCCTAATCAGATGTTTTCTGGCATTCCAATATGGACCTTAGATCTGGACCATCACTTTCATTATCAATTTCTTTTGATACAGAGAATAGAAAAATTTCATCATCTTCTATTTCATTTCTAACCCATAATTTTCTATTTTAGGTATAATTAATGGAAATCTCATGATTTTCAGTATTAATGTCCTCTTGAGAACTTTTCTTTGTATATGGTTCTTCTGGACACTTTCATTCAATTCTCTCAATTTCTTTTTTTTCAGGGATTTTTGTCTTTTAATCCCATTGGTTTCTCCTTTTTTTAACTGAATCTTAGGTTCATTTGCTATGTTTCTTAAGAAGAAGAAGTTATAGTGTAATTGGAGGTTTGAAATCTGATTAGAGAAGGCAAAAGAAAATAAGATGACTCACAGACCAACCTCTATAGTAAAAGCTTTGTGTTTGAGGAGAGAGGATGCTGCTAGGTAAGTGTCCAAAATCACCTGCTAAACCATAAGGTGTAGAGAGTGGAGCAACTTTTGATGGATGAACTACAACTGTAGGCTCCTGGGAGAACTTAAAAGAAGCTGATGTCTCGTTATTTTCCGTGACAAGCTGCCAAAAGAAAAAAAATTCAACGATTTAAAGTTAATTTCTCTGTGAATCTTCATTCCAATGGAAATATAACCAGAGACCACCAGTTCAACTACATGCTCTTTCATGATGTCAAGATTAGCAAGTTGCTCCTCTATGTTCAATCATAACCGGGAAAAATCAAATAAGTCGGTGTAATCATTTATGCACAAGATCAAAGATCGGCAAAACGGAAACAGATCCTAGTGAAAATCTAGAATTTGAACTTGAATGAACACAAAAACAAACTTGATCCCAGATCTTAGTAAACAGAGATGGAATTATGAAAATGATTAATTTTTCTAAAAACTGAATGATATTCTGGAATCAAAGTGAGGGGGAGTCTCATATAACACAAAATCATCGAGGATGCAAGTTTTGCTTGTGTGGTCCTTGAAAATCTTGATGACTTTAATGCCTTGCTCTAGCTTAACCTGTTGACAAAAAAAATGGTAATTCTGTATAAATAACTTTGACACATTAATGAACTAAAAGAGATGTATAACACAATGAGGAGATAGACTTACTGTGTGTCTCTGCTATTTGTAACTGGCTTGTTCTCATTGTTTTCCAGAGTTATATGCCCCATTGAACTATTAGGGATATCTTTGACGATGAGCCACTTAATAGGGAAACAGCCGGTCCATTTTTCATGTTGCCAGTATTCCACAGTCTTGTTAAAATCAACCGGGCCTACCATCTCAGTTAAACCAACAAATTGCGCACTCGTGTTCACCTGTGAAATTGCACAAACAAGAACTATTTCACTGAAAATGGACTATCAACCAGCAATTAATAAGGTGTTTACAGATTTTAGTTCACTCACAGAGAAGAGTAAAAACACAGGACTGCCCCCTCACGTTGATTCCTCTCTCTTTCCTTTTCCAGCTCCTCTGATATGTTCGGAAAAAAAGTCTTCCACAAAAGGAGAATCAGTTGCTTCCAATCAATCTGAGCAGACTCCATTAAAGAAAACCATTTGAGAGTTATGAAGATGAAGATAAGAAAGAAATGAGATCGTGGGTGAAACGTGGGCTAATGGATAATATTTAGATAAAATATTTTATTTTAGATAATATTTAAACAAAAACATTTAAATGACAAAAATACCCTTCTAGCAATAATAAAAAATCAACTAAATCCAATGAGAAATGTTGTAATTATTTTTTTAGAAGAAATATTGTTTTGTAAAACTTATCTAAGTTTTGAAAGGTAGGATTAAGTGAATAAAAATATAAAGAGAAAGATGGAGGAGACGTGAGAGAGAAATATCTCTTTATTTCTCAAGTATATATACTACTACATTCTTACCCCACACACATGTAGTTATACTAGTGTCAAGGCGCTTATGAGGTAAGATATTTTTTGTAGATAGGTAATTATTATACTTATAACAATAAAATATATATTTACAATAGAATTACATTTCTTTCACAAGTAAATAATATCATAAAAGACATAATTATAGAAGTGATAGTTTCCGGTAGATAACTATGGTCCAAATTTTCAAACATTGCAATCTCAAGTGCGGAAATTGGATTGTCTTTCCAAAATTAAACATTTCATATGGCAGGCAGTATCTAATTGTACGGCAGTAAAAGAAAATTTAAGACATTGGGGTATTAATTGTGATACTCAGTGTAGTCGATGTGAATTTGATGGAGAGACAATCAATCATGCTCTTTTGAGTGTCCTCTAACTATTCAAACTTGGCCCTCTCAAGTATTCCTTCGATATTCAATGTTTTCCTAGAAAAATCAATCTGGTCTAATCTATATCACATTTTCTGGCTGCAAACTGGTTCACTGCAAGGAAAGAAAAAGTTGTATCACAACAGCCCGGGTCAATCAGTGGGTCTTCGGTTTGGTCACATGTGGCACTCCCCACTACTAGTAACCCAGGCTTCACATGATGATGCTTTGTTGATGGTTCGTGTAAGGCCTCAGATCACATCTCCGGTCTAGGGTGGGTCTCCTTTCCTGACTCATTCGAGGGAGTTTTTATGGCGTCACGTGGCGTCCGTTGGAGTCTTTCAGCCCTACATTGCAAGGTAGATGAAGTGGTGTGGGCTATGTAGTGTCTTCTTTCACTTCACCAGACAGAAGTTGAGATGGTGACCGATTGCGCAGATGTTCTAAAGATCTTCTCCTCACCTACAGACTGGACTTTCAGACCTTACCAGGAGGACTTTACAAGGTTGAGATGTCTTTTTAGATTTTTTTTCTCTTCATGTAATTCCTTGTATCTTGAATCATAAAGTAGATGTTCTCGCCCAAGATGTAAAGGAGACTGCTAATGATTCGAGTTTTGTAAACTTATCACTATTCTTGTGAGTTAGTAATGATATTTCTTAGTTGACAAAAAAACAATGATAGTTTCATAAGTAGATAAATATATTTAAAAGACACATCTATATTTTGCGATTTAAAAGTCATGAATAAAAGACGTAACTATAAAAAATTTATTTTGAGATTGTTATTATTAAATAGATTAGACTAGAATCTCATGGATTCCTCTGTAACTTATATATAGCTCCTTGTACAGTTGTCTGTTTTGAAGGCTTATGATAGACTGAGTATGCTGAGAGTTTTGGTGAGAAAGAGAAGGATAAGTGACCGCAGAGCAGAGCAAGTGAAGGTGAAGATTGTCTCCAAACCGTGCAGTGGGGCTGGGGCTAATGCATATGCTTATAGTTGGGTGGTGAATCCTACAAAGCTCTCCACGAGTGACATGTCTCTGGTTTCATTACCAATTTTGTGGATTCAAACTAAGAAGCTTATTCCACTAACTCATCAGGTTTACATTCTTCTATGCTTCTTAAACAAAGATGATGTTGTTGGCTATGAATATAGGCTCTTGAGGTATCGATTTGGTAAGATTGCTTATGAGTTTAATTCATGGGATCCTGGTGGATTGGATGTGACTATGAAAGCTCTTGACTGGTTGCTATTGTGGGAGTTGGCTGCCATGGTTTTATTTATTTTATTTTTTTTCAAAATGAAAGAAATATAATATAGTCTTAAGAATTTAGAAGTTTAGAATTTTTTTTTCTCAACATTGAGCCATAACTGGCCGGCCCATTAGCCAAGTTCCTATGTGCAAGTGTGTCTGCCTTTAGTGGACTTACCACATACCACTAGACTAAAATCCCTATAGTTTAACTGAGAAGATTAGAAGAAGAACTAGGGTTGAAGAGATAGAAGAAGATTGAGATCATTAGAATAAGATGAAGTTGGAAGAGAGTGAAGAAGAAGTATTGAGAAGGAGAGAAAAGAGGCTGAGAAGATAGATTGTTTTTAATTAATTAATTGGTTGATCCTCCCCAAGACATTTCGTTCTCTCTAAATACAAAAGTTAAGATATTAAAACGACATAGCACTCTTTCATATGGAGACTTTAGCCACTTTGATGTTTCTTCACATTTTTATCAGCTTCACAATTCACATTCACATATTGAATGTAAAACATAACACAAAGCTAAGTTCAGTCGTTCATAAACATCAAATATCTATTATTATTAGAACGGATGTCTACTTTTCTAAACAACCTCTATTTGTAAATAATTACAAAACATACTTTAAAAAAATTTGTTTTAGGCCCTTAATTTTTGTTTCACTCAGTAAAGCCAGACCTAACATAGGTTCACAAAATTTCCTCTATTCAACCCACGTTCCCCAGAAATTCTTAAACCACGTTCTGTGCAATTATATCCACCTCATCTTCTTTTCCATTTACTCGATTAATATGCAGAGCAAATCTCAGTTCAACACATGTTCCTATATATTGTGAGAAGAAACAAAAATCGGATTCTTTCCACAAGACAATGGCTGATCAAAAAATGAAGAGAATATTAGCTTTGCGATTGAAGAACACGAAGAACAACGAGAAAAGCTTTCTCGAAAACGCAACTAAAGCAGGAAGAATAGAGACGAAGATTAGATCCTCTGAGCTTAAGCTAATTGCCTTCTTCTCCCGAGCTAGAACCAAAGAAGGATCGCTTAGAGCTTTGCTTTGTTTCTCTTGAACAACAAGCTCGTGATGTTCAAGCCGTCGTGTAGAAAGGTAAAGAAGAAGAAGGATTGCGATCTCGGCAAAATCAATGAGAATCTTTTGTCGTTATCTGTTTTTGTAACTTGATAGATTCAATTATCTGTATCTATCCACAATCTCATCTTCTTTCATTCATATATATATGCGCTTTGTTTTATCAACATTTCTGAAATCAATTGTTATGATTATTGATTCAACTTTAATGGGCTTTAAGCACTTCTTAGGTCCAATAGTTTTGTAATCAATCTCCAATAATCTCCCACTTGATTTCAAAACTATTCAGCCACCATTGATTGTCGTAAAGACTTGAATCAATCTATTCTATACAACCGCGCATAATTTGAAGTTCTCATTCTGTGAACCATCGTTTCTATAATCTTTGTGTATACAACATACTCAGTTCTTTCCTTGAAGAAGTTCGTACATACACTTATGAAACATTAATGTTTCCATTACACCTTGAGCTAAACGATCTCATTATATCGAGACCTTTTCATTCAGCTCAAACTTTTCATACTCTATACAAGCCTTTCATGAACTACACCTTGCCTTTGACCTTTTGAACCGAGTTTTAAGTGAATAAATTCTAGTGGTAAGGAGCCACATGAGTGATTCACGAAGCTTAAGTATCAGTCAGACCCATATCCTCAGCCGTCTCTTTAACAAGACGACTACACAATGCCTTTTTAAATGGGTCTGCTATGTTTTTAACCGACCTCACAAATTCGATTGACAACACACCAGCTTCCATGAGACCTCTCAGTACTTTGTGTGTAACACCCCCGTACCTACCCAAGAACGGGAGTGTCACTAATGTGAGTCCGAGTCCCAAGCTAAGATTACCGAAACATAATCGGACCTTAACCAAAACTTAGAATACATATTCCGTCTCAACATACTTAAGCCTTGCGATACAAGTACATTGATATGTTGGTTTTTCCCCGGACTAAGGCTAAGCACACATATACCATTTTACAATACGTATTATAAATAAATCCTTTACAAAACATTTGCAAACTACAATATTAGTTTCAGCCGAACATAAAACTTTATTTACTTTACAAACCGTCTTACATTTGCAAAAGGTAAAATCTACACCGGCTTAACGTTGTTTTCCTTCCGCTCCCTAGTTGGGCTTACTATGGTTTCCTGCAAGGAGGGAAGTGAGACGTGAGCACAACAGCTCAGCGAGTTTGTGAAACATAATTAATCATAACCAGCAATGCACACAATTTTCATGGTCACCCTAGATCATGAATCAGTATGCGATCCGGTCCACAATGCTAACCTTCCGCATTGTCGGATCGCACCAACCCATACATGGCGCGGTACACCCCGCGTCACCACATTCCACAACCTTTCTTTCGCTTCCCGAATCAACCTCATCATACCACAACTTTCTCACCCACTTTACCACCTCCACACAATCTTTCCGCTTACTTACAATCCATCACTTACCATCTCATCACAACCACCTTTCCCACCACTTATCACAACACTTTCCCATTTCTTCACACCCTTCACTTCCTTACCTTCCCATCACATCTCATATAACCCACAACCCACTTAACACACATACATACATTAACAATATATAACACGCAATAGACATTCATGCAACCATGATCATCCTTTGAACTTATTAAATCGAATAATACCATGAATACTAGGTATCCACGGTTTATCACCAATCAACAACTCATATACCATCACAACTCAATAATTCATTCACGGTTTATCAACTAACTTTCTAACATCTCACGGTTTTAGTAGTATACATAATTCAATCCTTCTTTAACTTCCTTAATTCCTTTATCTTAACCGCAACTTACACTAATCATTTTATCATTACTTCTTTTATAATTTCTAGTATAGTATAACACTTAACAATTATTTCCTAGCCTTGTTAACCATATTTTAGTAACAGCCAAGTTTATAATCATCCCTTCTTAATCACACATACTCATGGATTTAACTAAGACACACGCGAATTCAACAAGTCATCATCCAACCAATTCATTATCACTTTATCACGAATCAATCACTCATAAATCACAATCCTCTTTGCAACACTTACTCACAAACTCACCTTAATTGCTTCCTTTGGAATGAAGCGGATTGATTTCTTCTTTCCAACACACACTCTTAAACTTTTTGGAATAATTTTTAAACAAAACTTTAAGACAATTCAACCTTGAACACCAAGGATTTTCTCTTTGATTCACTCGGACCTATCTTCTATTTATAGAAGAATTTAAGCACGCACTTAGCCACCTTAATCACATAACCTAGGTTCATAGGCTTTTCTCCTAATCATGCCAAGTGTCCATGTAATGACTTATCTAAACATTACTTCATGGTTAAGTTTCGTTTAAGGCTTTGGTCTTAATTCTAAATCCGCAACTTCCCGAGCACGTCACAACTCCGAGCACATCAAATTCTGACACTTGGTCTTAAAAGCTTCTTCAACTCTTTCTAAGCCATCCCGCCTCTTCCGTGACCAGCTTAAACTCTCCGCATTCTTAGTTATTTTACTTCCGACAAATTTTTCAAAATCGTATTTTGACTTGAGGTCATTTCCCTTATGACTTGTCAATCAGATCGCGATCGGGGTATTACATTGTGTCTCATCCTGATGTGTCTTTTCTTTCCATTGTAAAGCATGTTCATGGCCACACCAATGGCTGCTTGTGAATCGCATCTAATCAAGATAGAGGAACCAGGTTTACTAATCATTGGTAAGTCCAAGTATACACTCCTTAACCAATCTGCTTCTTGTGCAGCTAGTTCCAGAGCTATCAGCTCTGCTTCCATCGTGGACCTAGCAATGGAGGTTTGCTTTCTCGACCTCCAAGATATAGCTCCACATCCAAGTGTGAAAACATATCCACTTGTAGAGTTAATCTCATCGTTATTGGTCACCCAATTTGCGTCGCAAAATCCTTCCACAACACATGCTGAACCTTTATAGTTAATGCCCCAGCTTTGTGTTCCTTTGAGGTATCTCAACAGCCGATCCATTACCTTCCAATGATCATCACTAGGATTGTGAGTGTATCTGCTTAACTTGCTTACTGCGTATGCAATGTCAGGTCTTGTACAGTTCATGAGATACATCACTCTTCCCATTATTTTGGCATACCGGATGTAAAGCCATGTCCGAAGGGAGTTCCAGTCGGTATGCTAGCTCTCCGACTTTGTCATGAATGCGGTATGGTCCAATATACCGAGTTGCTAGCTTTCCGACTTTTCCAAACCTATCCCTTCCTTTTTGGGCCGCTACCTTCAAGTATACCCAATCTCCTACATGAAAGGTAACTTCCCTCTGATGCTGGTCGGCATATTTCTTTTGCCGGTCTTGAGCCTTCTTCATATTTTCTTTTACTCTTCTAATTTTCTTGGTGGTATCTTCTACTATACTAGGCCCGAACATTTCTCTTTCACCCACTTCCGTCCAACACATTGGCATTCTACATGGTCGCCCATATAAAGCCTCATATGGTGACATACCTATGCTCGCATGATAACTGTTATAGTATGAAAATTCTACTAAGGGTAGGTATTGTTCCCACGTACCTCCCCAATCCAATATGCACAAGCGAAGCATATCTTCCAATGTACGGATTATCCGTTCCGTTTGCCCATCGGTTTCCGGATGGAAAGCCGTACTCATTAATATCTCTGTTCCTAAAAGTTGTTGGAATTCCTTCCAAAACTATGTCGTAAACCTAGGGTCTCTATCGGATACAATACTAGCCGGCACTCCATGTAGTCGTACTATTTCCTTCAAATATAATCCGGCTAGAGTCGGAACTTTGTTTGTTACCCTCATGGGTAAAAAATGTGTGGATTTTGTCAGTCTATCCATAATCACCCAAATGGCATCATTCTTTCTTCCTGGAGCACTAGGCAATCCCGTGACAAAATCCATAGCGACTGCCTCCCATTTCCATTTTGGGATCGGTAAATTTTGAAGTAATCCTCCGGGTACTTGGTGCTCTACTTTCACTTGTTGGCATACTCGACATTGCGCCACCCAAGTAGCAATCGCTTTCTTAAGACCCGGCCAATGGTAGTACCTTCGTATATCTCGATACATTTTGGTACTACCGGGGTGAATACTTATAAATGATTGATGTGCCATTCTTAAAATTTCTTCTCTTAGGTTACGATCTTGGGGCACCGTAATCCGACCTTTCAGAAGCAAGGTCTCATCATTAGCTAATTGATATTCACCCTCCTTTTCTTCTCCTTTTCTCAATGCTTCAATAATCCCTTTTAACTTAAGATCTTCTTTTTGTGCCTCTCGGATTCGTTGGATTAGGTTAGCTTGGTTCACTGCTTGTATTCCTAACGGTCCACTTTCTTTCCCTTCTAATGCAGTTATCCTTACCAATTTAAACTCAGTTACCAACGCATTTACATCTGTGGCCACATCCACTTCCACTTTACATTGACTTAAGGCATCAGCAACCACATTCGCCTTTCCCGGATGGTAATTGATCTGAAGATCATAATCTGTTATGAATTCCATCCATCTTCTTTGACGTAGGTTCAAATCTGGTTTTGTAAATAGTTACTTGAGACTCTTGTGATCCGTCCGAATTTCTACTCTTTCGCCATATAAATAAGATCTCCAAATCTTAAGGGCGAACACAACCGCTGCCATTTCTAATTCATGTGTCGAGTAATTCTCTTCATGCTTCCTTAATTGTCGAGATGCATAGGCAATGACCTTATCACCTTGCATCAACACACATCCTACTCCAATTTTGGATGCGTCCGTGTATACCGTGTATGGTTTACCAGGTTCCAGTAATGACAATATAGGAGCAGAGGTTAATTCTTGCTTAAGCTTTACAAAGGCTTCTTCGGCTTCTTCAGTCTACTTAAAACTAATTCCTTTTCCTATAAGGCGGGTAAGTGGCTTTGCTATGCTTGAGAAGTCCTTCACAAACTTTCGGTAATAACCTGCGAGTCCTAGAGAAACTTCGTACCTCTGTTGCACTCGTAGGTCGTGGTCATTCTTGTACTACCTTGACCTTCTCCGAGTCTACCGATACTCCGTGTTCAGATACCTTATGTCCTAAAAATCCTACTTCCCTTTTCCAAAAACTGCACTTACTAAGTTTTGCATAAAATCTATGTTCCTTTAGCCGTTGTAGCACCTTCCCTAGATGTACTGCATGATCTTTGGCAGTCCGTGAGTAAATGAGGATGTCATCAATGAATATGATCACAAAATCATCCAAGTATTCCCGAAAGACCTCATTCATAAGTCGCATAAATACGGCTGGGGCATTTGTTAATCCAAACTGCATGACCCTAAATTCATATTGTCCATATCTAGTCCTAAAAGCCGTCTTATAGATGTCCTTCTCGTCAATCGGGATTTGGTGATATCTTGATGCCAAATTTATCTTTGAAAACCACGATGCTCCTTGTAGTTGATCCAATAATTCATCAATCCTAGGCAAAGGATATTTATCCTTTATCGTGACCTTATTAATTCCTTGGTAGTCAATACATAACCTCATACTCCCATCTTTCTTTTTCACAAATAGTACTGGTGCTCCCCATGGTGACGAACTAGGGCATATAAATCCTTTCTCCATCAAATCCTCTAATTGTTCCTTCAATTCGGCTAGTTCAGGGGTTTTGGCAATTGGAGCCGTTCCCGGTTCAAGTGTTATCGTGAATTGATTACTCCGAGGTGGTGGAAGTCCTTCTAAGGGAGCAAACTTTGTGATGATCCAATGGTACTACTAGAAGGTTAGCCAGAAATTTCATTGCCTCTAATTCCACCAGTACATCCCACACACATGATTTGGCATGAAGGGTTTGGGTTTCGGGTGTTCTAATGGGTACGTCTATTTCCGTTATAACAAAGGTTCCTTCGAACCTTTTCACGACTTTGGGTGACACAAACCTATGTGTTGCTCCTGAATCAAATAAAACATGTGTAGGTATTTTGCCTACACAAATTGTTCCTACCACATACATTCATATTTTCACATATAAACACACAAGTTCATCCAAAAAAAGAAACACAACCACATAATTCACACAACCTTGTTATTTCTTACCGGTAATAGGCCTTTTATTGGGCTGGGAAGTGTTAGCCCTATTAGTGCCTAATGCATAAACACGTCCCGCGTTAGCTTGGCGCCATGGTGTCGTTCCTATCGGTGGTGGGAGAGTTCGCGGGCAGGACGTTGCGTAATGTCTTTGTTCCCCACAAGTAAAACATGTAACATCTCTAGGAACTTTCGGACGGTCTCTTCGCAAGTTAGGACATGCTCTTGCATAGTGTCCTCGGCCGTTACAAATCTGACACAACAGCAAGTATCCCGGGTCACGCACCGATATTCGTGCTACTCTTGATCCTTGACCTCGGCCACTTCCCGTCCCCTACGTCCTTCGTTACCTTGCGGGTTACGTGGGTAACCCGTTCGCCCTCCAGATTGCGGTTTTAAAAATCTTGCCGCTGCGGCTTGCTCAGCCGCAAGCCCTTCCTCAACATTTACCGTCCTCTCCACGGCTTCATACATATCGAAAAATTGCACTATTTGCAATCTACTCCAAATTGCCGGTCGCAACCCTCGAATAAACTTCCTAATCATTGCGGGTTCGTTCATCCTCTTGTTTTGTATAAAACTACTTAGTCTTACAAACTCCGCTTCATAATCCCTAACGCTCCGGTTCCCTTGCTGCAATTGTAGGAACTGTAGTTCCAACCTATCTCGGGCCTCAACTGGAAAGTACTTCCTTTCCAACTCTTGGCGGAATCCTCTCCAAGTGGTGAAGATGTCTCCATAACGGTGCTCCACATTTCTCCACCAATACTCAGCATCCCTATCCAAATAATAAACGGCTACATCCTTCTTATAACTTTCCGGGCACCTCGTTGCATGGAAGTTTCGTTCCATACTTCGCAACCATGTGTCAGCCGCAATAGGATCCGTACTACCGGAAAATCGTGTTGTCCCTAAGTTCCGCATAGCGGTAACCACTGTCAAGAAATCCGGCGACGTACGCTCTTGTATTCCTCGCATTCTATCCACCACTTGTTCACTAAACCTAGGCCGCGTTCTACCCCTAGCTGACTGACTTGCCATACAAGATTCAGTCCATGGCATCTCCGAATCTCCTAGCCAATACATTGTATCATCTAAACTTGGCTCACGTGTTGCTTGAGTCCGTGAGCCTTCTAACCAAAAGTTGTCTGCCCAAGACTCATCGTGGGACCCATCTGATGCCTCTTCCTCGTACCATACTGAATATGGCCGATCTGGCCTCTCCAAATCATGTAGATGTCCTCTCTGAATAGGGGGCATCTAAATATACACGGTGTTAGTACTTAATATTTCTATTAAGGAAAGCAACTGGTTTCCTAACCTTTTGCAAAACTTTTTAGACTCTTTTAAAACCAAAAACATGTATCATATGTGCTTAAGCATAACCATGCTCTGATACCACCTAGTAACACACCCCCGTACATACCCAAGAAGGGGAGTGTCACTAATGTGAGTCCGAGTCCCAAGCTAAGGTTACCGAAACATAGTCGGACCTTAACCGAAACTTAGAATACACATTCCGTTTCAACATACTTAAGCCTTGCGACTCAAGTACATTAATCCGTTGGTTTTGCCCCAGACTAAGGCTAAACACACATATACCATTTTACAATACGTATTATAAATAAATCCTTTACAAAACATTTGCAAACTACAATATTAGTTTCGACCGAACATAAAACTATATTTACTTTACAAACCGTCTTACATTTACAAAAGGTAAAATCTACACCGGCTTAACGTTGTTTTCCTTCCGCTCCCTAGTTGGGCTTACTATGGTTTCCTGCAAGGAGGGAAGTGAGACGTGAGCACAACAGCTCAGCGAGTTTGTGAAACACAATTAATCATAACCAGCAATGCACACAATTTTCATGGTCACCCTAGATCATGAATCAGTATGCGATCCGGTCCACAATGCTAACCTTCCGCATTGTCGGATCGCACCAACCCATACATGGCGCGGTACACCCCGCGTCACCACATTCCACAACCTTTCTTTCGCTTCCCGAATCAACCTCATCATACCACAACTTTCTCACCCACTTTACCACCTCCACACAATCTTTCCGCTTACTTACAATCCATCACTTACCATCTCATCACAACCACCTTTCCCACCACTTATCACAACACTTTCCCATTTCTTCACACCCTTCACTTCCTTACCTTCCCATCACATCTCATATAACCCACAACCCACTTAACACACATACATACATTAACAATATATAACACGCAATAGACATTCATGCAACCATGATCATCCTTTGAACTTATTAAATCGAATAATACCATGAATACTAGGTATCCACGGTTTATCACCAATCAACAACTCATATACCATCACAACTCAATAATTCATTCACGGTTTATCAACTAACTTTCTAACATCTCACGGTTTTAGTAGTATACATAATTCAATCCTTCTTTAACTTCCTTAATTCCTTTATCTTAACCGCAACTTACACTAATCATTTTATCATTACTTCTTTTATAATTTCTAGTATAGTATAACACTTAACAATTATTTCCTAGCCTTGTTAACCATATTTTAGTAACAGCCAAGTTTATAATCATCCCTTCTTAATCACACATACTCATGGATTTAACTAAGACACACGCGAATTCAACAAGTCATCATCCAACCAATTCATTATCACTTTATCACGAATCAATCACTCATAAATCACAATCCTCTTTGCAACACTTACTCACAAACTCACCTTAATTGCTTCCTTTGGAATGAAGCGGATTGATTTCTTCTTTCCAACACACACTCTTAAACTTTTTGGAATAATTTTTAAACAAGACTTTAAGACAATTCAACCTTGAACACCAAGGATTTTCTCTTTGATTCACTCGGATCTATCTTCTATTTATAGAAGAATTTAAGCACGCACTTAGCCACCTTAATCACACAACCTAAGTTCATAGGCTTTTCTCCTAATCATGCCAAGTGTCCATGTAATGACTCATCTAAACATTACTTCATGGTTAAGTTTCGTTTAAGGCTTTGGTCTTAATTCTAAATCTGCAACTTCCCGAGCACGTCAAAACTTCGAGCATGTCAAATTCTGACACTTGATCTTAAAAGCTTCTTCAACTCTTTCTAAACCATCCCGCCTCTTCCGTGACCAGCTTAAACTCTCTGCATTCTTAGTTATTTTACTTCCGACAAATTTTCCGAAATCGTATTTTGACTTGAGGTCATTTCCCTTATGACTTGTCAATCAGATCGCGATCAGGGTATTACATTGTGTCTCATCCTGATGTGTATTTTCTTTCCATTGTAAAGCATGTTCATGGCCACACCAATGGCTGCTTGTGAATCGCATCTAATCAAGATAGAGGAACCAGGTTTACTAATCATTGGTAAGTCCAAGTATACACTCCTTAACCAATCTGCTTCTTGTGCAGCTAGTTCCAGAGCTATCAGCTCTGCTTCCATCGTGGACCTAGCAATGCATGTTTGCTTTCTCGACCTCCAAGATATAGCTCCATATCCAAGTGTGAAAACATATCCACTTGTAGAGTTAATCTCATCGTTATTGGTCACCCAATTTGCGTCGCAAAATCCTTCCACAACACATGCTGAACCTTTATAGTTAATGCCCGAGCTTTGTGTTCCTTTGAGGTATCTCAACAGCCGATCCATTGCCTTCCAATGATCATTACTGGGATTGTGAGTGTATCTGCTTAACTTGCTTACTGCGTATGCAATGTCAGGTCTCGTACAGTTCATGAGATACATCACACTTCCCAGTATTTTGGCATACTCACTCTGTTTAACACTCTCACCCCTATGCTTGCATAGATGCAGGGAAGAATCATATGGAGTTCTAGCTGCTGGTTTATCCGAGAAACCAAAATTTTTGAGAACTTTTTCCAGATAGTGTCCTTGCGAAAGTCTGAAACAATCTTCTGTTTTAGTAACCTTGATTCCCAAAATCACATATACTTCTTTGAGATCCTTCATATTGAACTTGTTGCAGAGGAGTAACTTCGACTCTTTTACAATTGTCTGACTTGTTCCAAGTATAAGCATGTCGTCGATATAAAGGCAAATGATGACATATTCCTTTTCAATCCATTTACTGAAAATACATGTATCTCTTGTATTAGTGACATAAAGCCATTTTCTACCAGAACTGAACTGAAATTTTCGAACCACTTTTTAAGTGCTTGCTTCAACCCATAGAGTGATTTCTTCAATCTACATACTTTATCCTCTTGACCTTCCAATATATATCCCTCAGGTTGCATCATATATATCTCCTCATCAAGATCGCCATTGAAGAAGGCGGTTTTCACATTCATCTGATGTACTATCAACTTGTGAGATGATGCATACGCTAAGAGCATTCTGATTGAGGCAATTCTCGTAACAGGTGCATAAGTGTCGAAGAAATCAACTCCATGCTTTTGTGAATACCCTCGAACCACCAGCCTTGCTTTGAATTTGTCGATAGCACCATCGGGTTTCAGCTTCTTCTTTAAAATCCATTTACACTTCAAAGCCTTACCGCCACTTGGCAAATCCACAAGTTCCCAAGTATGGTTGGTAATGATCGAATCATATTCATTATCTGCGGCTTCTTTCCAAAAGAGAGCATCGATTGACTTCATAGCCTCAGAGAAAGACAATTGTTCATCCTCAAGTAAGAATGTATAGACAATTTCTTCACTCAATTCATCTTCTTCTACGAGAAAGTTGGCGATGAAGTCAGTAGACAATCTTATTCTTTTACTTCTCCTTGGTTTTGTTTCCTCTGCAATTTCTGCACTTCTTTTCACTGCCAAGTTTACATTCTTGTCAATATTCGAGCCAGAAGAGCAAGGAGAAGTTTCAACTCGGTTTTCTGTTTTCTTGAAAGGGAAAATCTCTTCAAAGAACTCCACATCTCGTGACTCCACAATATGGCTTAGCTTCATCGAATCCTTTTCTAAGAAAATGCATCTGTAAGCTACATTGTTGTGTGCATAACCAATGAATACAGCATCTTGAGTTTTTGATCCAATGTTGGTCCTTTTCATCTCAGGCAGACCCACTTTAACCAGACATCCCCAAGTTCTCAGATAGCTAAGATTAGGTGCATATCCTTTCCACAGTTCATATGGTGTTGCTCCGACTTTCTTATGTGGCACTCTGTTGAGGATATAACATGTTGTAAGTATAGCTTCCCCCCACATTTGATCACTGAGCCATAAATTCAGCAACATCGCATTCATCATGTTTTTAAGAGTTATATTCTTTCTCTCAGCAATTCCATTCTGCTGCGGTGTGTATGGTGCTGAAGTCTCATGAATGATCCCTTCATCAACACAAAAACAATTGAATTTATCAGACATATATTCACCTCCTCTATCTGATCTTATCCTTTTTATTTTCCTGTTGAGTTGCTTTTCAACTTCATTCTTATACTGCAAGAATATGTCAAAAGCCTCATCCTTAGATCTCAAAAGATACACTCGCGAAAATCTAGAATAGTCTTCGATAAAGGTTATATAATAGCTTTTTCCTCCTCTACTTGTTGTGCTTTCGAAATCAGCTATGTCTGTATGAATCAAATCCAGCAAAGTAGAGTTACGGGAAATAGAGTTTTTGAATAGCAATCTGGAATGTTTTGCTTCGACACAGATTTCACATTTAGGTGCATTGAAATCTATTAAACCATGAATCAGATTCGCTTGTTTCATTCTTCTAATTGCTTTGACCTTCAAGATACCAAGTCTACTATGCCAAGAATTATAACTCGAAACTAAGTAAGCTGAATCATTCTCTTTATTCATGTTCATTAGTCTCCAATACAAAGAGATTCCCACAACAAAAAGCCTTACCCACATAATTCCCATTCTTAGACAAGATCAACATTCCACTTTCTATAGTTTTCTTAACACCCGCATTCTTCAACAAAGCACTAGAGATTAAGTTCCTACGCATATCAGGCACAAACAATGTTTTAGTGAGAGTAAGAGATCTCCCTGAGGACATAGTTAATTCCACTTTGCCAATCCCTTCAACTTTCAAAGCTCTTGCATCCCCCAAGTACACTGTGTAGCTACCGTTGTCTTCCAATCCCTTAAAGAGTGATTTTTGATTGCATATGTGTCTTGTCGAACCAGAATCAATGATCCATTCCACTTTATCTGTTGCAGCAAATACTTCTATGACCACAGCAACAATGTCTTCTATGAGATGGGCTTGTGATTCACTCTTCTTCTTTAGCGTAAGTTTACATTCAAACTTTCTGTGGCCTGGTTTTCCACAATTCCAACATTTCATTTTCTTCTTGAATTCGACAGTCTGCTTTTGTGGGTTTTTGTTCTCTCTGCCCTCTTTCTTTTCTTTCCAATTCTTCTTTCTGTTTCCTGAAGAGCTTTCCACGAGATTAGCATCAGAATTGAAGGGACCAGCTTTAGAATTCATACCTTGGTACATTCTGTTTACTTCCTCGATCATTATGTCAGATATCAGCTCATTCAAGCTCATCTTTCTCTTCTCATGTTTCAGTTTTGATTTATAGTTGCTCCAAGATTCTGGTAGCTTATCAATAAGCACTAGAGCTGCTAGGTGATCATCGATTGGCATTCCTTCTGCTTGAATGCTTGAGACAATAGCTTCATAATCATGAAGTTGATCTAGCACAGGTTCATTGTCTTGAATCAGAAGCAGGTCCATTGAGATGTGATGTATTGTTTCTTTCCTTCATCTTCTCCTCTGTACTTTTTCTTGAGATTAACCCAGATTTCTTTGGCCGAGTCATAACTCACATAGATGTCGAACAATTTCTCTAAGAGATGACGAATGATGTGCCCTCTGCAAGTCCGATTGTGTTCTTCATAGGTTCCATCTCTCCTTTGTTTCTTTAATCCATCTTGAACCTCAACCAATGAGTCCTTCTTCGGTTGATTATGCGCCGATTCAGAAGTAACACCATCACCGACTGACCCAGCATCTTCAGAGAGAATGTAGTCGATTCATGTTTCCTAGAAGAAGAACATTAGCTCCTCTAACCACCTTCGGTAATTGGAACCAGTGAGAGGTTGAAGCTTCGATAAATCAGGTACTATTCCTTTCATCGTCACAAGATTTCTTTGACCGATCGCGAGTCCAACGAATTAGCTTAAGATTGTTAGCTCTGCGATTGAAGAACACGAAGAACAACGAGAAAAGCTTTCTCGAAAACGCAACTAAAGAAGGAAAAACAGAGACAAAGATTAGATCCTCTGAGCTTAAGCTAATTGCCTTCTTCTCCCGAGCTAGAACCAAAGAAGGATCGCTTAGAGCTTTGCTCTGTTTCTCTTGAACAACAAGCTCGTGATGTTCAAGCCGTCGTGTAGAAAGATAAAGAAGAAGAAGGATTGCGATCTCGGCAAAATCAATGAGAATCTTTTGCCGTTATCTGTTTTTGTAACTTGATAGATTCAGTTATCTGTATCTATCCACAATCTCATCTTCTTTCATTCATATATATATATGCTCTGTTTTATCAACATTTCCGAAATCAATTGTTTGATTATTGATTCAACTCTAATGGGCCTTAAGCACTTCTTAGGTCCAATAGTTTTGTAATCAATCTCCAACAGAGAACCGTTACTGTAATTTTCCTTTTGCATCTCTATCAATTACAAACTGAGGTCATTGTTGTTTCGGTTCATCATCATGAACATGATCATTACTCAGGAGGTCACTCTAATGTTACCACTGGTTTAATTGACAGAGTTCAGATTCCGCTCTCTTCCGTCGCTCTTCTCTCGAGAAGAGAACCAAACTCTGTTTCCAACGTGGTTCGTTATTGATAAGCTTAGTGAGTGGCAAGTTTGTTAACATTGAATGTCGTTAGTTTCGTTTCCATCAACTTCGGTCTTATCAATTGATTCTAGAATATTTCCTGTAGTTATTGAAGTTATTGATCTACACTTAAATCACTAAATCTCTTCGTTAGCCATATAGTCACAAAGGATAATTTTTTCACACATATAAATTCAAAACATAATTCATTATAGACGACGCCGCTAACTTAAGATTCATTAGGTTCATTGTTTTTTTTTTTTGCTATCGACATGACACTATGTTTTGAATTCTGTTTTGCTTGGATTTTTTTCTCAGGAAAATAGGGAAACCCTCTCCATTGTTTCAGTCTTTCGTAAATTGTCTTGCAAATGGGTAACACATTCTTTGTGTTTGATTTTGCTTTTGCTAGATTTTGAATTATGGACAGCTTCTGGCAATTGGTGGGTGATGACTTACGAGGTCAGTCGAGAGCATCAGGGGATCACAAATGGTCCATAGTTGCAACGAAGCTGGCTAGAATGACAATGCAAATATGGATTTTGAGTAAATTAGGATTAGGATTTTGATTTTTTTGCTTTCATAGAAGTTAAAGAAGGTTACATACACTTTATTTGGGTTGTTGTATATGAGGAAGGTTTTGAAAGACCTTCTCCTATTCAGGAAGACAGTAATCCAATTGCATTTAACAAGTAGAGACATTCTTGCAAGGGCAAAGAACATGACAGGGCAGACGGCTCCTTTTGTATTCCTGTCTTTAAAAAAGTTGACTGAGATAACAACGTATTTGATGTTACTAGCTATTGATATGTCACGTAAGTATTTGAAGATTCAAGTCATGGTGGCCACTGGGGAAACCAGTCTTAAAGATGATATCATGCTATTGTATCAGCCTGTCCATTTACTGGTTGGAACTTCTCGGAGAATTCTGGATCTTGCCAAGAAAGGCATATGTACATAGATCTTAATGGATCCTTGCAAAGCTTAATCATAGTAGAGACATATTTATTTTAAACAATGATGTATTTGACTACTAAAGTTCAAAGAAAATGTTGTTACTCATCAAAGAGTTTCAAACAAGTTTTGACATAAACTAAAGAAAAGACAAAACAAGAAATACCAAACAAATCGAAGAAGATCTTTATTATAAATCTAACTGATGCCACCATTTTCTTAACAAAAGTTGGCATATGGGGGAAAAAATTAATGATCCAAATCAAAAAATTTCTACTGCAATTCGTTTCGATTAATTTTTTTTTGAATATTGATTTTTAATTATAGAAAATAGCTCTTATTTCAGATTTAATTATAATTAATCTTGGTTTGGATTTGAATTTTGGATTGAGTTTAGGTTTTTTAGATTCAAGACAATAAATCCTATTCTTTGGTTTTAGCCAAATAAAGTTAAACAAAAACCAAAATAAATTTTTAACTTAACTAAAATTGTGTACTTTTAATATATCTTAATATATATATTCTATATCTTTAATTATAAATATTAGTTAATTTGATAAATTTTTCTTACTTTGGTTTTAGTTCGATTCGAGATCGCTTAATTTGATATAACAATTTTTTTTGTCAATAACTACTCATTAAGTTATTAATAAGTACTGGTTGAGGGTTCATAAAATGCTAGGGCCCGTTTGGAAATGTTTTTGGCCACCGAGTTACTCCCTCGAGTAATAAAAATAAAATTAACGAACCCTGAAACAAAAAAACCAAGACACATCAATTAAAGATACAATGTATTTTGATTTAAACATGAGTAACAAAGAACATATGAAAATCAAGAGATTCATCATATGTATACATAGATAACTGCAACAAACCTCGACAAAGGAAACATACGATTTTGCAAATTGTATAATTACACAAAGAATTCAACATAGATCTTGACCAAGTTAATGAATTTTAACAATTTTGAATTTCAAAATGTCTGGACATGATTTGCCTGTTTCTGGAGATTATATGTTTTTGTGAAAAGATAATTTACAAACATAATAGAAATTTTTTGTATCTTTACCTATGTTACTTTCATATTCGAATTCGCTTATAACTTTGAATCTCAACATCATCAATCTCATCTCCAGCACATAGTACATAGAATCTGATACAATAGAAAAACGCAAATTTTAAGAATATTGATTAATAATCTCAAAACATTTCCTAAAAGATTTATTGCAATAATTAGAAACTCTAAACATTTCAAAAGAAAGATTGATTGAAGTTAGGTTTAACATGTCGATTCTCCATCGATTATGTGTAGTATCGTTTTCTGATTACCGATTTCGACGGTGAACTGCGATCGATTTTTAGGTGAGAATTCGTGTAGTGGATATGTTTAGTGGTCAGAAGAAAATTTTCTGATTCAGTTCAGTAGTGATTAATCAGGGTTTAGATGTGGGTTAAAGTTCAATATATGTGCCGGTTTTCATTTTTGTTATGTTTTTGCACCATCTAATAGGTCCACTAGTTACACAAATATATTAACCTATGCTTAAAAAATTAAGAGTATATAAGTATAAGAGAGATATGTTTATGTGTGTCTATTTTTTTTTTAATGTTTCAACATCCAGAACAACCTACATGTGCCTGTGTAAATTTTTTTAATTTATGTACATGTTTTAATTTTTTTTATCTAACAAATATAAAATAAATGTATTTTCCGTAAATGTTACAAATTTTTAACAAAATTAATAATTGTGGTAACTGAGTTCAAACCAAAACTAGGTATTTAAAATATGCTGCCAAATTTAAAATATTTCACTACATTATTCGTATATTGAATGGTGTATCACACGATAATCCGAATACGAGACCAAACCTATTTACAAATCTACAAACTTAAATCCTAAACAATATAATTAACCGCCGAAATGAAATACGTGGCTGGTCCTGTCCGTTTAAGACTGTGCCGGCCATAATATATCTCTAATCACACAGTCAAGGTCCACATAGATTAGCTAATTCAAGGATAGATCTTCTTCTGAGTATTGTTGTTATTGGTGTATTACTGTTTATATGGAAATTACCCCAAATTTACGAGAATTATTTATCAAATAATAATTTTCATTTGAAGTTTAAGTTAGAAAAAAATACAAAACAAAGCTGTTGAAAAGTAATCATGTTTAAGCAAAGAAAAAAATAAATCCAATCTCTCTCCTATAATTAGTCTGTCTCCTCTCCTTTTTCATCGGTGCGGTTCACGTTAGACTCCAGCAAACGAAAAAAAACAAAAATTGGAAGCGCGTGGATTTCACTTAACCAACGACGTCGCGTGAATTTCGTGATCGAAATCAATGGAGGATTTAGTAGAAACCGGTAGAGAAGGAGCGGTGAACCTCATCGAATAATCACGATAAGGAAACTCGTCCTCGAAATGACCCGTCTGTTTTCCGTCGTCGAAATTCAACGAATAACTCCACGAATCATACCGAAAACTTACATGATCAGGCCGTCTACAAACACTATCTCCTCCGCCACGGACGCAGCAGTGATTGCGTCCAGCGCGGCGGATGAAGGTCTTCCATTTGGGCCCAGCAACGAGCTCGGACCATTCCCTCACCTTCATCCACCCTGAGACCCACCATCGCTCGTCGGTCTCCAGTTTATCGACGGTTCTGATTCGTTGCCACCACACAGATCCGTCGGGACCAGAAGGCTGAGATGATCCAAAACAAGGGAGGAGAAAACAACAACCACGCTTCGCAAACATTGCTTCGCGCAAATCATCGGTCGCATCCATTTCAGAGATCGGAGAAGACTGAAGCTTCATTGAATTGATTGGCTTTCTTATAAATTTCTTGCTGGCGATTTGAACAGGACAATGATATTGATTTGGGAAAAAAAAGATCGAGAAGATTAAGAGAGAGGGAGAGAGATGAATACAGAGTTAGGATTGGATTCTTTACGATTCTTCGAAATCCTGTTTTCCTCTCTGTTTCTCTGCAACCCTAACTCTAATTTTCTCTCTCTCTATCAAAAAATTCTCGTTCTTCTTTCCCCTTCTGAATACCCAATGTGTTTCTCAAGGAAGAGAAAAACGGAAATAAATGGCAGTTAAATCTTAAAACAAGAGTTGGTTGGATTTGCGTAACTGCCAAGCCGGTTTTGAAGATGCTTCACTTTACCGCCCATCAATTTTCTAACATAAACCGGATTTGAACCGCTACATTTTCAATGTTAGATGGTTTAGTCTCACATTTAATGTTCAATTAATATGTCGGTGCCTTAAGCCGAATGAAGAAATTCCAAGCCGGCCAATTTTTTACTAAAATTAAAATCTATTCACCAAATGATACAGTTCTCTATGAGATTCTGTCCGATTTACGAAAGCGACTAACCTCTCTGTTTAAAAAACAATTAGGTGTTTAGAATTATGGATAATGCATATACATGATATACTTATATGATTTTTAAGGAATCCTTCCAAAGTATGGTAAAGTAGAATATAAATAAAACACAAAGCACTGTATATATTACACACGGTCTAAATAGATTGTGAAATTTTGGACTATGCTAGTAATTAGTAAACATGAGAAGAATATCCCATGTAATTAATTCTAGGCCGTAGATTTCGCTGATCGTTCATGGCTTCGTTGAAATCAACGGCTTTGATCACCATGGCTTCACGACGACCGTCTTGCTCCTGGACCGCCCCAAACACGATCTCGTTCTTTTCTTGGTTCTCGTCGAAGGACGCGGTGTCGTTTATGTTTCGTTTCTGCTGGTTTTGATATTGGTCATAATCTTGGTAGTAAGACCGGTTTTGGTTGGTTGCTTGTGCTCTAAGGTAAGTTTTATCCGGATTTGTACCTGATTTCGGTTCTAAAGCCGGCGGTCCATCTTCTTCCGGTATAGCATAGCTGTCTTGTACCGGCCACTGGTTTGGTTCTGGCTGATGATGATACTGAAAGTTTGGGGGCATTACATTCCTTGAACCGGTTTTCACGACTAGCTTTCCAAGTGAACCGAGAAATCCTTCTTCTTTTTCCGGTTCATGTTGAGGAGGTATCAGTGGCGGTCTAACTGGTCTTGGATAACGTTGGTATGGAGCCATTGTCATGCTTGGTTTTGGTAAATGCCTCATGTTGTCCTGAAATTAAAAAACATAATTACGTTACAAGGATGCTAAATGGTTTTCTGCACTGGTTCAGGTTTCAGTTTTTAAATCTTAAATTCAAACCAAAGCAGTTTTAAGATCACTCACGTGATGACGTGACGAAGAGAATAATGATCGTATTCTACGTACTAATAACGCAAACATATATCCACAGAACCCAGCAGCAACGAGCAAAGCAGTCCCTGCAAAGATAAGACACCAAAAAAGTATCGTTTTCAAGCAACCAACACCAAAACGTCAATGTAAACCTGCGTTTTCCCAAAAGATTTACCAAGATGGAGATCCGTGTCGCGTTCGTGATGAGAACAGTCATGATCGTTAAGTTGAATCTCTCTAATCATCTGATTTCCTCGATCAACGACTAAAAGAGAGCAGCTTGAAGAGACATAGATCAAATCAAAGTTATTAGAGAGTCTCATTGACTCCTCTTTAGATCCTCCGCTCCATCTTCCTCCCGCAGCAATGGTTGAGACTCCTGAAAAGAAATAAACATACAAAAAACAGATTTAAATTTTCGTTTTCAAATCGCGAACGAAAACGCTGAATTGAAGTTACCGTCGTCGCTGATCTTGCGTATGACCATATTGTTATTATCGGCGACGTAGATGTTTCCACTGTCGTCGATGGCTAATCCTCGAGGACGATCTAGTCTTGATTCTTTCAGCTTTCCGTCGACGTGTCCTGTGAAGCCTTCTTGTGAACCAGAGACTAGCTTTGGTTTACCATCTTCAACAGATTCAAAAATCAGATATTTAATCAATCTCTAGTTCTATTATGAAATCAGTTTTGAGGAACAGTAGCAAAACCCAGAATCTGAATCTATTTAATTTGATTCCTAGAATCAACCTAAAAGCAAAAGTTTGGTGCTTTAGTGAGAAAAAAGTTTGTTAACTTGACGAACAAGAAACAACAGAAAGAATAAACCTGAATAACAGAGAACACTGGAAACAAAAAGCCACTGAGTCGTGTTGTGGAATAAAGTGCAAAAGTTCTAAACTATAAAAGGCTTTGGTTGTCAAAGAAAGAAACTTTGAAATTTTAAACGAACAAACTCGCTTTATTACCGAACTAAAAAAGCATAAGAAACACAAATCCCCATCTTGAAGCAAAGTATAATTATAGTTATAGATTTATGATTCAACATTTTGGTGGGTCATATTTAGGAGTGACATAGATCTGATACTAAGTGAATTCTATTTATTCTATCAAATCATTTACAAGATGGATATTGAGATTGGACAATGGAAAAGAAAGACATAAGCTTACATCTAGAAAGAGGCATGGAGATTTTATGGATGTTACTGTTCTCATAGTCCAAGACAATAAGCTCTCCTCCATTAGGGGAAACTTCAACTGCATAAGGCTCAATCCCAAGCTTACTTCCATCAAACACAGTCTCTATGTTATATCCACTTTCATATTTCACCATCGAACGGCTAGAAACACCTGCGACATCATGTCAGGTTGTTTTAATTGATAAAGACTGAAACTTTAACATCAAGATCATAAATGAAATGTTGTATTGTTGTGGATCGTCATTTTAATTACCAGATTTTGTAGTGGTTGTAGTTGTTTGAAGAGTCCACAACCATTTCCAGAGCATTGATGCTACATTTGTCACAAGCCCACTTACAATCTCTGTTCCCAAAACAAGACAGACAAGAACATGTTCTGACATTTATTACAATAAAAATGAGAACATATTTCAAAATGGGTCAGTTTAGGGTACTTACTGACAGGAGGAGGTTTAGCTGAAACTGAGGAGAGTCCAAACAAGAAAAACATGAAAATGAGAGACAAAACCAACAAATTTGCATTTTTCCTCATTTTATTTATTTATTTGAAGAAAAACAGAGCAAGAGTTGCTCAGAAGTTTGTGTAGGAGATGTATATATCTATTTATATATATGATGAGCTAAACCGACAAAAAAGAAACATAAAGAGACAAGAATCATATGCTCTCGAGTCTTGTCTGCTTATTGTTAAATCTGTTTTATGTGAATCTCAATCAGTCGGGTCAAATCATTGCCAAAACAAAAAGCATATCTTACTTATGCCACAAGCAATTCTAACATCTCTCCATAAAAATTACCAAAAAAAAGGAAAAAAACCTGAGAAAGTGATCTTACAATTTACAAAATTGAAGTTTATTCAAAATTAAGAAAGAAAAGGTGTTTTCAAACGATATAAACCATGCCAACTTCTAAAGTAGAAGCATGAGGAGTAGAGAGACCATAACAAGGTCCTCTTGAGTTTCTCCTTAGAAAATCGTAGCCAAAGTTAATAACGATCTTCTTCAAAACACTAGATCCTGATTTTGCTTTCACATACGAATGTCCCATTATAAACGCCATTCCTGCCTCACGCGCTTCTGTAAGCTCTGTTAGCTCCTCCTCTGCAGATCTATCAATTCTCGCACTTTCCGGTAACACAAACCGTACCCTTTTCTTGATTCTTGGCGAAGAATCCACCACGATTACCTCTGAAGAAGACGAGGGCTCTGGCTTGTCAAAGCCATCATCTTCATAGATTTGAACGCCTTCGAGATTGGAGGAGGATGCCGCGACGATAGTTAGCCTCTCGTTGGTTCCAGATTCATTTTCTAGTTCTGGGGAGTAATTCAATGGTTTGTCTGAACGGATAAACTCCGCGATACTGCAAATAAGGTCATTCTCAAACTCGACATCGTCTTTGTGTACGTCACGGTATCCATACCGGGCTATGCACCGGTATAGCCTGTACTCCTTTGGTCCGACCCTCCCAACGAGAAACCGTTCTTCAGGTTTCACGTGTGGGACCGGGACTGATTTCACGCAGAGGAAGACGACAATCTGATGGAATGCCGGGAGGTTCGTGATGAAATGAGAGAAGATTGCTGGTATGCCAGAGACGAGCTGGGTATTGATCACTCCGATTCCACGGACTCGGACGATCCCGAGGTTTGAAGAGCCGAAGAGAGTGAGGAGCCAGTTAATGGAGACTTTGTTTTGGACGTCGAATTCATAACGTTTAAGGGTTCCATAGTGCCAGACGTACATGATGAGGAGGAAGATGAAGGAGAGGGCAACTGGAACCCACGCGCCTTCAAGAAATTTGATGAGTGAAGCTGAGAAGTAGAGAGTTTCAATTGTTCCGAAGATGAAGATGAAGGCCAACGCGTAGAGAGAGCTTTTGCGCCAGCATAAGATGATTACCAGCGACATCAGCCAAGTCGTTACCAGCATAACAGTTATTACCGCCAAACCTGCAAACAAATTGCAGTGAAGAAAAGATTGAGAACCAGAGAGTTTCTTCATTTCCATACTATTAGCAGTTTTAGTGGCTATACTGTACCTGAGGCATTGCTTATGTGTTTGGTGTCACGGAATCCTATAGTCACAGCCAAACATAATAACATGAGAGTCCAGTTGATCTCAGGAATATATATCTGACCGTGCATTTTTGAAGATGTGTGCACGATTTTGACTCTAGGGAAGCAACCTAGAGAAGTGCATTGCTTAATGATTGAGAATGTCCCCGTGATTATGGCTTGACTTCCAACAACAGCCGCCAAAATCGCAATTGCCAAAACCGGCCACCTTATTTTCTCTGTGCTCAACAAACAAACAATACAGGAAAGGTAATTGAAAATTATGGCAAACAAACAACTGCAGTCTAACTGGTTAACAAGATGATGCGTTGATTTACCTGGTACTGAAACATAAAATCCAATCCGGTAATCACTCTCAAGGACATGGTGCTTAGATAGATACGCAGCTTGACCCATATATGCGAGGATTAAGGACGGGTAGACAGCGAAGGTGAATGCAATCTGCAGCCAGAAAGACAGAGTGTGCAAGTTTTAGGGACAGTTAATAAGAGAACACAGCCAAAATTATACAAGTAAAGTCATTACCTGTATTGACAACTGAGTGAAGTGTCCTAGATCAGCAAACATAGCTTCTGATCCTGTAAAAAAACACATAAGAAAATTTGTGAGAAAGGCTTGAAACTTAAGAAAAAAGACGTTCTTTCTCTCTTTTCTATTACCAGTTATGCATAAAAGGATGCCACCAAGAGACATCCAGCCACGTTTACGAGTTTTCTTGAGGAACGTGTAAATGTAATAAGGAGACAATGCTTTGTAAACATGAGGATTCCAACGGAAGATGTTGTATACACCAATGGTGCTTATGCAGAGAAGCCATGCAAGCACAATTGGAGCAAATACAAACCCTAAACGGTGTGTTCCGTACTGTTGTAGTGAGAACAAGATAATCAGTATGGCGCAAACTACAGGCACCTCCACATCTGCAGAATTGCAGATAATTTAGTTGTTCCAATAAAGGAAGGATTAAAAAACTTGAATCAACAATTTAGCGATAAGACAAAGAAGGTTACTACAGAGTTCAGATTCTAACAACTATGACCTGAGAGTCTTATCCAATCCAAGTATTCAACTGACTTTTTATTTGACCACTTGGACTTTTCAAAAGGTATAAGCTTTAAAACTTTTATATTCCTATAGCTTTATAGCTTTGATTATAACAAATCATTAATTCCTAAACCACATTCATTATCTTATGATTATAAGAAGAATCAATCTGCATCAGCCTCACTTTCCACACCATAAAAAAAGGGTTAATACCAATTTTATATACATATTTTAAGAAGCTTCCTGTTGATCTTACATGGATTCAACAGAACTTGCAATTAGCTAATTGACTGTGTTAACTTAACAGAAGAAATGTCATAAAAGCTAATCCAAAGCTGATATCTGAGTTGTAATGTGATTCTAGCAAAAGCAAATCAGGAAAATTTTCGTTTTATTACGTCTAAAGTTACCGGATGCAGCAAACCCGCTCCTAAACTATCTTTAAACATTATACCACTAAAGAAACTTATAAGGAGACCACTAGAAACAGCATAATTTATATATTGTGCAGCTAGTAATACTGAAGTTTCCATCTTTAAACTGATAGAATTTCTATTTATTCAAGGAAATAGTGAGCTGACATTGATGTTGCTCCTTGGACATGGATAATTCTAATCCAGAGACTGCTGAGAAAACTGCAAAACATATACAAAATCAGCCTTAAAAAATCCATAAAATTTTAAAAAGCCATAGAAAATCAAATCTGAGAATAAATCGAAAAACCCTTACCAGAGATTGCAGGTGTGAGAACACCATCACCAATGACCATACAAGTTCCGATCAGAGCAAGAATAAGCAACATGTTCTGCAGGACCTTATGCTTTTCCAGTGTGTTTTTTAAACTCCACCCCGAAACTTTCAAACTTCTCGTATTCGCCGCGGAGTTTGTCTTATACTCAGAAAGGTCCTCATCGGCGAGCTGGAAATTGGGCAAAGAGCTGATTCTGGCATGGCGACACAATAAAGAGTAGAGAGCAAAAGTTCCACCTTCACCATTATCATCAGCACGAAGAACAATGAAGACGTATTTGACGAGTGGAATTAAAGTCAAAGTCCAGAAGATAAGAGATAAAACACCAAAGATCTCTTCGTTTGTCTCCGAATGTTGAATGTCTTCAGCGAAAGTGCTCTTGTAGACATACAATGGTGAAGTTGCTAAATCTCCATAGACCACACCTAAGCTCTGGTAAGCTAAAGTGAAAACCGTCCACCAAGATTCTTTCTGCAAAACCAAAAATTTACACAATTAACAACAACAACAATAAAGGAAAGCTTTTTTGAAATTAAAAATGGAAGCTTTGTAAGTGAATGAAACTTTCAGAATTTAGACCTTAACTGGATTAGTTGGGCTCAGACGCTCGAGATCCATGATGGGTTATGTCTATAATCACAAGAAACTCATTTTGGGAAAAAGAAAATTGGAGATTGGGATTTAGTTCATCGTGTTAAAACAAGAAAGATCGGTGAATTAAGTTCGATTGCGTTAGAAGTTTGTCTTTGGATATTTGATTAATGCATTGAAAGCGCAAAAGGTTTGGCCAAAATCAAGAACCACAAATAGAGAGAGAGGAAACACACAAAACATATGAAAGAATCATTAAGATAACTGCCACAAATATAACTGCAAATATCATACTCCTCAAGAAAAGAGTGGGACCTTCTTTGTTATGGAAGAATGTGCAAATCTTTTAATATGCATTTTTGTATCAAAGAATCCATTTCTTACAAAAACTTATGTTTAATTTAAAACAAAAGAAGATAGTATATTATCCCGGTCTAATAGAATTAAATTTTTGAGTTTAAATTTTGGCAATTCAGAATTGAGTTTCGTTTATGAATTAGATTTAGTGACTAGAATTATTTTTTATTATTAATAATTAAATTAACAAAATTCAAATTATAGGTTAAAAAAAGATATTTTTATTATATGCCCTCTCTAATTTATTAATTATTTGTAATGTTCCATTTTTTTAACCTTACGCAAAATATCATTTTTATGTTTTATTTTTTGGAATTTTTTTTTTTTGTGGTATTGAATTGCAATATCGTTGTCCACGGTGACCAATAATATTATAGTTTTGTTTATTGTGTACATAATTTAGTATATATGTCCACCGTATACAATTATATTGTATTTTTGTCTATGATAAACCATATAAATATCCACCATAGACTATATTTTATGTTATATCCTTACACGAAATACCCCAAAAACATAAAAAAAATATTTCATGTAACATTTAAAAAAGAGAGCATTCTGTACAATTTAAAATATAAAGGGAACATTCTATACAATTACCTCTAAAACTTACTTTCTAAACTTTTTTATAATTTCGAGGGTAAAATTCATTCTCTAAAAATTAGAATTATTAATTAAATCATTCTAACCACCCACAACAATTTAACGTAAATATAATATTTTTAAAACTAATATAAAATTATAGTTTTATAGAGGATGAAAATGATATATATCAACTGTTCTCAAGAATTTGAAAAGTAGATTTAGCTGATAAGAAAATACGTATGTGTTTAACTAATCCAACTTAAATTTATTGTAATGTATAAAATGAAACGATTTACAATCACACGTTATTTATTTAATACGTAAATAATATGGAAGATAAAGATATATATTAATGGGAGATGGGTGGGGAATGAATAGATTGGTGTCTTCATCACTTTTTCTTCTTCTATTTTTTTATAGTTTGTTTGATAGTACCAAGAAATTCTATTATATTCTTTGATTGTTTAATTTAGGGTATATTATATGGCATGTTGTCATCCTTTTTAACTCTCAAAATCCACAAATATTATTCACACATATCCAGAGATTATTTAAGAATATTAAAAACATATTTAGATTTTATATGATTTATAAAATCTTTGGACACGTGTGTATGTATATATGTACAAAGATTTTGGTGTGGGTCCACCACCTTTAAGTCTTTTTTATCACGACCTAACTCTTACCACTTTGAAAGCAACTTATCTTATTTAAGTGAGTGCTTTAAACTTCACAAAATTACAATCTACTTTTTATTCAATAAAAACAAAAATATATAACTCTTTTTTCCTTAGGGTTCCTAAATGATTAATATGTTTCACGATATTTCTTTCTTGTCCGTAAGCATTGATTTAAATCCAACGAAAACGAAATTTGTTGCTTCCTAGAATGGGAAGTGGGAACCTTTGCCATCTTTAAAAAAATCAATTTTCTTTATTTAATATGTTTCATAAACACCACACTTTATTCAATAAAGGAACAAGAAATTTCTATTTTATATTTCTTTTGAAAGACGATATTTAAAATAAATAAAAATTGAAAAGACAATATTTTTAGAAAGGCTAACTTTTTTTTCCTCCTTATCCCTATCTTATTATAACTAATAAGTAAAGAAAATAACCGAATTCGGGTCGGTTCGGGTCGGATTTGATTTTTTTTAAGAATTCGGGTCGGGTTGTTTGGGTCGGGTCGGGTTTTTTAGAATTTTTCCAAAAAAATTATTTTTTCGGAATTCGGGTCGGGTTTCGGACGGTTCGGGTCAATTTGGGTTGGGTTTTTCGGATTTTTTTGGATTTTTTAAGAATTTTTACAAAAAATAAAAATAAAAGTAAAAAATTCGACCCGAACCGACCCGATTTTTTGGTTCGGTTATTTCGGACCAGTTTTCTACTATCCGTATAACCCGAATTCCGATCGACCCGACCCGACCCGACCCGACCCGACCCGAATTACCCGAATTTGCACCCCTAGTAAAAAGAATATAAAAACGATGGAATATTTAAGTTTTTAATCAGTAAAGGTTATTAAAAAAAGCGTAGTAGAATTGGATCATCTCCAACCACAACGATAAAGGCGATTCCATGGCGATTTCCAGATTTTTCAAATTCTCATTTCAGACATTGAATTTGCTTGAGGATCTAAGGGTATTCTATTTTTTCATTCATCTCTATTATTCAAGTGGATGGATATTGTTTTCGTTTAGATTTTTTATGTGAAATGGATCTTTGATTGCGATGACATTACAATCGCAAGAACTGTATCAAGATGTTTTATGGATACAATCAATCCACCGATTGACTCCATTTATGTTCTCCAGATCTCTGATAATCCAGTTCCAAAAGGTAATCTCTCGATCTATTATATCTTTTTCTCTAACCGGTTTTGATTTGTCGATCTTGTGACTGGATTTAATGGTGTTAGAGATTAATTTGCAATCCATAATGCATAGCATCATATGTCATTACTCACTATTAGATTTTGATTCAAAATCATGTACTCAAAATCTGATCCGTATTAAATGTAAAGAACAAATCTTTGAGATTTTCATTTGTTTCTCGCTATTATATGATTACCAATATCATGAATTCTCTCTATTACAGATTTGATTTTTGACATTCTATATTGTGACTTAAAGATTTGATTATATGGTTTTCTCTTCAAATTGATTATTGTTGTGGGTCCTTTGATTATAGATTTAATTAAGAGGTTTTCATAACCATTTTCACGATTGGAGTTTCAGGATTTTATATGGCATGCTTGCTATATGCTCATAATATCCTGTATATCTGATTGCATTACTGATTTTATTACGGATTAATCTGGAATGAATCTGTATGATTACCCTAAGATCCTTAAGCAAATTCAATGCCTGCAATGAGTATCTAGATTTACAGAGCATGATTTGTATCAACTAGAAGTTATGAGTATCCATGATGATGCAGTTGTATCCTATGTATTATCTCATTCTAATATTATATTCATGCTCTTTGGAAAGTTTATGACTTTTATTTCACCACAATCGGATCCTCCATTACTCTTTTTATTTATGTTCTTATTCTGATCTTGATTTTTTTTTTGCATTATATAAAGCATGAGCTCATGGTCTTTTTCATGCATAACATTTCATTCAACTTACTCTTTCTCACTCGGCTCACTCGACTTCTCTGTTTTGATATTGAGGTCTTCATCATTCTAAAAATGTTACAACTTAACCTTGTTAAGAAGGCTTTGGAAGTTAGGTCTCCACCTAGAAAATTGAAGATCAAAGTCCATACCATTGACAATTATGCTTTAGTTGCTCGAAGCTCAAAGATCCTTCTAGGACGATGTCTTAACCCATCGAGTCAAGATGTTGATAGTTTTCTCTTCATGATGCCAAAATTCTGGCACATGGAAGGAAGAACCTCAGGTCTAAACCTAAGAAATGGAAGATCCAATTCAAATTTAAGTCGGAAAAGGATCTGAAAGAAATTCAGCAGCTACGTTAAGTTGGTTCGATGGTTGGATGGTTACGTATGCTCTTTGGAAGGCTTTTGCAGATACTAATTATACTCATAGCATCTGTTTCTGGATCATGATAACAAGTATTCCTTTTGAGTACTGTACATATGAGATCTACCAATTGGTTGGAGGTTCTTTGGGGCGTGTGATTGAAGTTGATGTGAACAAGAGGAAGGTTTTGATAAAAATCCCTTATTCAAAGCCACTCATCTTCTCATCCTTTTTGGAATTTGTGGAAGGACAAGAATCACAATTGATGATTGAGTACCAAAACCTTGCGGGATACTGCAAATTACGCTATAGAATAACTCATGATTCTGACAGATGCTACAAGGCCAAGAAGGAGCCTACTAACTCAGGGAAAGATGAAACATTAAAGAGCTCTATAGTGGGGCGAACTCAAAGCTCAAGGGAGCTGTTGTACATCGTAGTAGTTCCCGTGGAAATGGCAAGGATGTGGCTGATGAAATGATAAGGAAACTTGCTAAAAGAAGGGACAGAGGGAGGAAAACCTCCAATTCTCAACAACATAGACGTGATGAACTTAATGATGCTGCAGGTATAATGAGTTTAAAGCAAACCTACCAAGACCAAGATGAGCTGGCCAAGAGAAAAGATTCAGACCGATTAGTTGGTGCTCTTATTATTGGATCACTGTCGGCTGTAACTCTTTCAAAAGAGCCTTATCTTGGCTTTCCATCAATGAAAGCTCAATATGTCTCTGGTGAGTCCTTTATGTCTGGTTCTCTATCCTCCAAAAAGGTTAGACCTTTATTTACACAGGAACCAGAACCCACTGTTCCGGTCACTATAGCTAGTGAAGTGGACACAAATTCTTTGGATACCTCTACCGTTGTTGCTACTCTGATTGGACAAATTTTAGCTGCCGAACCAGGACCTTTCTCCCACCCGGTAAAGGAGGGTGTACATGATAACCAGCTGTCTCCGGAAAAATTACCTAAAAGTCAAGATGATGCTGAGATGACAAAGGCGGAACTTGAGGAGCTGACAGAAGGCTGCAAAGATATCGCAGATAATGATTTCTCTGATGCTGCAACTTTCGAGTTCCATAAAGAGCTTGAGATTAAAGAGTAGCAAGTCATGGAGTTTAAGGCGATGAAGCTGCCATTACCAAAGCCATTAACACCTCTTTGAGGAGATAGTTTTCGGAAGATTAATGCGCTGGTAGCCATGTCCACATATAAGATGCCAAAGAACGCTAAGGCAGTTAATGGGAACAAGAAGGAGCTTGAACAGAGCTCCACCATCAATTGAAATTTTAATGTTTAAAGTCTCATGTTGGAATTGTCAAGGTATTGGCAACAAAATTACAATAAGTTTTCTTAGGGATATTTGGAAGAAACATAAACTTGATTTTTTGTTTCTCTCAGAAACTAAGAATAACAATATTTTTATGGAAAAAATTCAATTACATTTGAGGTATAATATGCTTTGGATCGTTGAACCCAATGGAACCAATGGCGGACTAGCCTTATTCTTCTCTTATGATTATAGTGTTGTCTTAAATTACAAAGATAAAATCATTATTGATATTATAGTGGATATAAAGGGCAACAAGGTAGATATTACTTTTTTATATGGTGAACCAAACCAAAGTAAAAGAGATTATGTTTAGGAGAGATTAACCCAAATGGGCATTTCTCAAAATTCTCCATGGTTAGTCATAGGAGATTTCAATGAATTATCAGGCAACCATGAAAAGCAAGGAGGTTCTTTAAGACATGCAAACTCTTTTAATTCTTTTAATCAAATGATTCAAGACTGTGACCTTGTAGATTTTTCAAAACTTGGTAATAAATGATCATGGCGAGGTGTACGAAACAACGACATAGTTCGTTGTATCCTTGATAAAGCCTATGGCAATGAAGAAGGGAACAATTTATTCCAAAAATCAGAGGTGGAATACCTTGATATGATAGGTTCATACCACATACCGATCTTGGAAAGGTTTAACGATCAAGATTTTTGATTTCATAAACAATTCATTTTGATAAAAGATGGGTTGGCAAACTGGTTTCAAAGAAATAATTAAAAAAATATGGATTAAGAGATGTCGTTGTGAGATCTCCCATTGGTGTAACAAGAATATCCCGTCGGGACGATAGCGCATTCTGGAATTAAACAAAATTGTAGAGGATCTACAAAATTTTAATTCCAACAATACAGATGATATTATTAAGGCCAAATCAGACCTCAAACACCGGGGCTAGACGGAATGACAGCGCTCTTTTTCCAAAAATCATGGGAAGTTATAAAAGAGGATGTCACAACACTTGTTAACAATTTTTTACGTTCGGGTTCCTTTGAGCAAGGTTTAAATAAGACAAAAATATGTCTTATACCCAAATTTTCTAGATCGACTAAGATGATGAAGTTTAGACCTATTAGCCTATGTAATGTTGGGTACAAAATCATTTCTAAAGTTTTATGTCTTTGACTTAAGAAAGTCCTTCCAAAACTTATATTTGAGACTCAATTAGCCTTCGTAGCAGGTAGACTCATTTCAGATAACATCCTGATCGCTCAGGAAATATTCCATGCCCTATGTACTAATAAAGCAGTCAAAGAAAAAATTATGGCCATTAAGACAAATATGAACAAAGCCTATGACAGAGTTGAATAGAATTTTGTCGAGAGTTTACTCTGTAAACTAGGGTTCGGCAAGAATTGAATTAGATGTATCATGCACTGCATCACGAGTGTAGAGTACTCGATTCTTTTAAATGGTATACCTAGCAGTAGAATAATTCTGCAGCGTGGTTTAAGACAAGGGTATCCTCTCTCCCCTTATATTTTTAACCTATGTATGGAAATTCTTATTTCCAAACTAAGGAAAGCTGAACAAGATAAGCTGATTACATGTATAACCATAGCGAGAGAAAGCCAAATATTTTGCACCTCTTGTTTGCTAATGATAGTCAGTTTTTCTTTAAAGCAAACAATGCAAAGTCTACCCAAATTTTAAGAATTCTTAAAGAATATGAGGTAGTTTCAAGTCAACAAATTAATTTTGACAAATCGTCAATCCAATTTGGTCATGCTCTACCAGATACCCAAAAACCAGAACTTCATAGTTTTTTGGGTATCAAAAAGGTCGGAGGTATGGGTTCTTATTTAGGTCTCCCAGAGAACATCAGCGGAGCTAAAACAAAAGTTTCTGCCTTTGTTAGAGAGAAACTTCAGGAGAGGATCATAATTTAGTCATCAAAATTTTTATCGAAAGCCGACAAGGAGATTTTAATTAAATTAGTCTTGACAGCACTTCTGACGTATGTCATGTCATGCTACCGATTACCAAAAACCATAGTGATAAAATTAAATTCCGCAATATCCAATTTTTGGTGGTCAAACACAGAGACCTCCAAAGGTATTCATTGGAAGAAATGGAAAAAATTATGGAGATTATTGGATTTTCCAGATTTACTTTTTGCAAAAGTGATGAAGAGGCAGTACTATAAAAATCAATGTTCTTTAACGGCAAAGAAAAATTCTAATCCGTCATATGGCTGGCGGAGCATCTCCTTAGCCCAATCACTGGTGAATAAGGGTATCATTAGAAAGATTGGTGATGGAAGATCAACCATGGTTTGGCATGATCCATGGATTCTTGATGTTTTACCTCGACATGCTTATAGCATAGGCCCAATATTATATTCGGATCTAACAGTCAATCAATTTATTGATCGTCAATCAGGATCATGGCATGAGCCTATCTTATGTTAGTACTTCATATCTACTGATGTTCAACTAATTATGGGAATCTCTATTCCTCGACGGCAGAGACCAGATATTGGGGTTGGAATTTTACTAAGACTGGTCGATATACAGTAAAATCTGGATATCAAACAGAGGAGTCCAATACTTTATTAGAGGTGGGACAATTTGGCCCAAACTTTAAGGCATTACAAACCACCATTTCGAAGTTAAATTGCCTAAATAAAGTAAAACACAAAGTATCGTCCTTCAGGCGGAAGCATATTACAGAGAATGGTCTTCAGTTAGAAGTGATTGGACGGATTCTAGAAAGCCCATGCTGGTTAATTCTATATCAAAGTGGTCACCAGTGGCTTATCCCTCTACACTAAATCCAAGGTTCACAAGCTATAGATGTTTTGTGGACGGTTCCTGGAAAAGTACAGATATTCTTTCAGGTTTGGGATTGTTTTGTTTCTCAAATTCAAATTCTATGGGGGGGGGGGGGGGGCAAGTGTATGGGGGCCTGGGGAGTGCACCGAAGTCTATCTGCACTTCATTCAGAAGTTGAAGTACTGCTTTGGGCAATGGAGTCACTCTTGTCCTTTCAAATCACGGAGGTTGAGATAGCGACAGACTGTGTGAATGTCCTGAAGATAATGCAACAGCCAAAAGAGTGGCTGGCTTTCCTACTATATCAAGAGGAGTTCTCGAGGCTAAGTTCTTTCTTCCGCTCTATCTCTCTTTCTGTAATTCCGAGATCCTTAAACCACAAAGCTGATACTCTCACTCGTTGTATTAGAGAGTCAGCTAATGGTTTATTGATATAATTTTTGTTGACTCTTTGAATGTTATTAATATTTTTGACGTTGACGAAAAAAAAAGAATTGGATCCCTACGGATTGTTGAAAATAGCATCTTCAAACATTGTAAATCTGTGGTCATACTTAATAGTAGCCATCATCGAATCAGAAGTAATTAATTAGTTGATAATTATGTTTAACCAATATCGTAGTTGTAGATCTATGGTATGACCCTATAGTTGGAATAACATCATTGTTTCATAATTACGTTTATAACAAACATAGATAAAACTCACTACTTTGTGTCTTATAGAAGAAATAATATTTTCTTTTATAAATTTTAGTAAAGAGTTATGAGTTGAACCCAAAATACCATAAAATGATAATTCTTTTGAAAAAATGATGGAAAAAAAGTTTTTGTCCTATACTGAATGAAGGTTGTTGTCCCTTCTGTGTGTGTGGATAAACATTTGGGCTGATT
Source organism: Lepidium didymum (assembly GCA_963920545.1). NCBI lineage: Eukaryota > Viridiplantae > Streptophyta > Magnoliopsida > Brassicales > Brassicaceae > Lepidium > Lepidium didymum. The sequence goes on along the minus strand of OY986981.1, from coordinate 9,846,728 downwards.
TGTGGAATAACTAAATTTTGAATTATAATTTGTAAAGTAATTATGCTATAGTCGAACAATTATACTCAATAAATTTTCTATATTATATACAAAACTATCCTTTATTTTGTTTTATAAAATATTTAAATAAAACCAAAAGGGAAGATGATCATAGGAGGAAAAAAAATCAAGCTTGCTCTATCAATTTTGAGTATGTGTTATACTATTTTCTGTCTAATCAATAACATAACCAAGTACTATAACATTATCACACACCATTCTATATCAAAAAACAAAGAGCCCAACGTGTTACCAAGGCTATAAATTCTGGCCATTTTCCAACGTACTCCAACATTATTGGAAGACTACATTCGTGTAAATAGTCTCTTAATTTCGAATTAGTAGATTTGTAATCTTTCACAAAATAGAAATTTTGTGTAGTACTTCAATATATATAGTACTTCTACACTCGTTTGATAATTCGTCTAGTTCATGCTATTCTTGTTATTATTAGACTACATTATTGAATTATAAATTTTGGCTATTTTCCAGCGTTATTTCACTATTCTGGCGAACACATAACTATTTTCCATAAATTTAAACATAATCTGTATAACATGTGTGCGAATTTCTCCCAATATTGTTAATATCTGTGTAATTTGTTGAGAATCAATCGATATATCCAAAAACACTGAAATCAAAATTTTGGTTACTCATGAATTAGATTATTGTGTAGTAATTCTATTTGCTATAAATCCGCAACATTTATAAAAGTAGTATGGATATCTCACATGTTTTTGTATCACTACATTTATTTGATTCGCAATCTAGGGTTCAAACACTAAGTCTATGTTGAGAAGAAGATTAAAAATTTGATTACTAGTTTAGTGATGATTGTTACTTAGAATGTACATGAAATTGTAGAAATTTTATACTGAAGTTGTCTACACTAGTTTAATCCTTCGCGTAGATAGTTTCTTAATTTCGAATTCGTAGATTTGTAATCTTTCACAAAATAAGAACTTTTTGTAGTAATTCTATATATATAGTATTTCTACACTCGTTTGATAATTCATCTAATTCGTGCTATTCCTGTTATTATTAGACTACATTATAGAACTATAAATTCTGGCTATTTTTCGGTGTTATTTCACTATTCCAGCGAACAGATAACTGTCTTCCATAAATGTAAACATAATCTGTATATAATATGTGCGAATTTCTCCTAAGATTGTTAATATCTAGGTAATTTTTTGAGAATCAATCAATATCTCCAAAAACACTGAAATTAAAAATTTCCAATTTGAATTTTTTTTTACTCATGAATTACATTATTGTGTATTAATTCTATTTTCTATAAATCCGCACCATTTATAAAAGTAGTAAGGATATCTCACATGCTTTTGTATTACTACATTTCTTTGATTTGCAATCTTTCATTACTTTCAAGTCTTTTAAAGTTTTCTAAAATATTGATCGAATAACACCCCCTAAATATAAAGTCTAACTATTATAGTAATTGTTCACTATTGTGCTTTCTACTTTCGTTAAGACTAAGTCAACATGATGATGTCACCAGAGAGAGAGTATAAAGTTGTATAGAATTATAGTTACATCACATCCTTTTCCGTGATCAGCTAGGACAATCACATCATTAACTATTACTTTTCATTACTTATCATCACTATTCTAAATAAACTTTTAAAATGTGTTTTTAAATATTTTAAAAATATTGTAAGAATATCTGTGTTCTACACTTCAATATCTCTTGAATTATATTGTTTCATCCTCATGCATCAACTTGGTAACGACAGAAAGAATGTCAGATGCTGATGATATTTCAAGTGGAAACAACTCAGATTCCGATTCATTTATGGTAATGGTAGGATATTTTCTTTCGGAAATCTTTTTGTAGACTTGTACTTAATCTTGAATCATAACCATTCTACAGATAATATATAAACTAAACTAAATGTTATAAATTTCCCAATACTACAGGCTGATCCTGATAATGCGAAGGTGATGGTACGCTCTTGGATCAAACGACACGGAGATGGTTGGTATTTTGACGAGGAATTTTGGGAATTTTCAAGTCAGTACGTTCACATTTTGACTGGAATAACAGTGGATGAACTGATGAAGAAGGTCAAAACAACATTGGGCGGCCACACTTAAAATATAAAACTTGAACTGTCTCATCAGTGGCTGAATGGATGACCTTCGATGAGAGAGAATCAAGAAGACCATAGTTTATTAATGATGATACAAACCTGTCTTGGTTTATCAGAATATGTAGGGAGGTTGAATGAATTTTTCTCTATGTCACTATTGGTGTTATGAAACCAAAGAAACTTTTCATCTCGCCAAGAAGGGACGAGGCAGAAATAGTTCCTCCCACATAAATAAGTCTACATCTTGTTATCGATGATGTGTCCATATTTAATGTAGGCGATGGTTTGGATGCCATGTCTGGCACTTACACTGACTTGTTGTTGTCCATTTTCGATGAAGAGACTAACAACTGTAATGGAGATAAAACATTGTTTGGAATTACTATACTAGATAATATTGATACATTGTAGGATGCGAATGATACATACGATGGAAGGCGGTGGTTTGATGATGAGTTCAGATATAATTTAGGTGGTTGTTTGGATGCCATTTTTGACAATTACACTGAATTATTGTTGGACATTACAGATGAAAATACTACAAACTGTAGTGGATCTAATGATCTTTGTGGAATTACTATGCAAAGTAGTACTGATACATTGTTGAACGGGGCATTTTATGGCGATACTCCAAGCTCTACATGAACTATTCTATTGGATGTAGAAAGCAACAACGGAGGGCATCAAATACAACTAAATAATCAGCATAAGTTGTCTCAACATATTAAAAATCAACATGTTATTGGCAGATTCGCGAATGAAGATTCAAAAGAAATGGATGATGTTGAAAATATTAGAAATGCACAAATGTTGTTTTCGTTGCGAAGAATCTAAAGGCTTTAAATGAGTTCATTAATGATAACAACAATGATCGAACATTGTTTTGGAGAATGCGCCCCCGGTTTTCAACGACGTTGATATGGAAGATAATATCTTGCAATTAATTAGTAATGTGTTATATATAGAAGTATTGTGTGTATGTTAACTGTTTGTAACTTGTGGAGACGTTGATGCTGCTTTGTTTGACATCAACTATGAAGGCGATAAGCTATTTGTGGGACGAATCTGCAGGTCCAATGCAGCTTGCCTTATCAAAATGGCTATATATGCAATCAACTGTAAATTATATTTCTGTTGTGATCGATCTAATCGTCAAAGTATAACACTACTTTGCATTTCTCCACACTGTCCATGGCAGATCTATGTGACAGCTGTTGACAAAATCAAAACGTTCCAGATCAGGCATGTTATATTAACTCACACTTGTTCGGTTGAAGATCGTAAAAATTTTCATAAATTAGCTACAACAAAAGTGATTGGGGAGATTATGAAGTCCAAATATTTTGGATTACATAATTTGTCGGATGTTGGTGCGATCCGCAAGTATCTGTTGGATGAGTATCATCTTAATATATCATACTGGAAGGCATGAAGAGCAAGAGAGATTGCTATGGAGATAGTGTTGGGATCAATTGTAGGCAGCTATGCTTTATTACTAAACTACCATTCTTTGCACCAAAAGCCAATTTGGGTAGTTTGTGTTATTTAGAGGTCGTTCATGATGAAATGGACAAACAACACTTCAAATATAGTTTCATTGCTTTTGGTGCTTCAATAACAAGATTTGAATTCATGCGGAAGGTTATTGTTGTCATTGGTATCAATCTGAAATCCAAATTTTGAGGTTGACTACTATGAGTTTGTTGCTAAGACAAAAAATTTCAAATATTTCCTCTTGCATACGGAATTGTAGACCATGAAAATTATGAATCTTGGGCTTGGTTCTTTACGAAACTAAGAGAATTTGTTGAAGACTCTTCTGAAGTTATCTTCATATTAGACATGAATGGTAGCAGCTACATAGGAATGCGTAAGATAATATATGTACATATTATACATAATATGTCTACAATCATAGACATACTACATTTACATACTCGTCTATATGTATTGTTCGCATCTCACTACTTCTTCGTCATTTGTTTACGTAGGTGTTTCATTTCACCACTCATGGGGCTTGCACTGTTAGCCTCGAGCGGAACATACTGGCTAAATTTAAGACCAAGGTTCTCGAAACATTGATGTCACAAGCAGCAATGGTGTATACAATTCCTGATTTTAACAAATTCTTCATTGAAATTAATGAAATACACGCTAGATGGACTGCTTATCTCATGGACATAGGTTAGTCATAACACAATTATTGACTGTGTTTCTATATATAAAATTAAAAATTTCTACATATACCGAATTCATGATTTTCAAACTGGGCGAGGAGCCATTGCAAGGGTATCCGGTTCAATATCATGGATAGTAGCATAGCTAAATCTTGGAATGGTATGATAAATGAGGCTCGTGAATATCCCATTATATGTATGATGGAATACATTCATACGAAGGTAATGAACTGGTTTGCAATGCGGTATGCCGTATGTCTCATGGATGATAATTTTCTGACCCCTAGTGTGAAGTCTATAGTTGACGCCAACACAGATATGTCAACCTCTTTTGCAGTCATCGGTATATGTGATCTACTATTCAATGTCATATAATTGTGTACATATGTATTGGGATATAACAAATAATGATTATGACGATATGTTATTTTTATATAAGCCTACTGGAAAGACGAGTAACAGACGATGCATACGTTTTTATGGACTGGGACATAACAAATCAACTTGCGCAAAGATAACATAACTATGGACTCGACATACCATGAGGGGCTTGAAGATAATAAATTTTGGAATGGGAAAAATAATGAAATCACCTGCAGGTATTGACATAAAACTGTTGACTTTTGGATGACACTTATTCTATAAAAAACCTGTGATTTTGGTATTTAGCGTTATATATATAGGTCAACTAAGATATACTCATGATCTTACTTAAACTACTTATGTATGTAATGCCTAAGTTGGCCTCTTTTGAACTTTTTTTAATGAAGCTACTCTAATTAGACCTCGTATCACATATTATAACTATAGATATTAATAGAATATATAATGACCACATATAACATTACTATTAGAATAGATATATGTTTATGGATAATGATCAAATCCCTCGGATCCAATAAAGAAGGATCCAGATCTCGACGAACTAGCCCAGAGTCAACAAAGCGAACCAACGGCAGCACACTTGCTATCAAAGGCAAGAATATCTTTCAGGGAAGAAGAATCAGCGCACTAACCAATTAAAAAAATATAATCTCATCAATCCGCAAAAATTGATTAATGTATTAAGAAGATTGATACATCACTTAATTCGGCGGAAACGAAGAAATCATAATATTTCTCGAGGAAACCGAGAGGAAAGCACCTATAAAAACATGGATGTTGAATCAAAAGAGGAGGAATCACATCTACAATAAAAAAAGAAATAGTTAGCTCGAGTCTTAGAGAGAGAAAAACTATTTCGGTTCCTAGCAGATAATTACACAAACTTCTCTGTATTTATCCGTTTGATTCAATAAAGGCAGTTCAATTCCCGATTGTTTGTTTACGCATAAACAATTTGGCGCCCACCGTGAGGTTGAAACAAGTTTTCTCTCTCAAAATGGGTGTCAGGCTAACAGAAGAATGGTTACCATAAGCCAGCAAGTAGCACTCGCAGCACAAACTGGAGAACTGGCTGCCATCATAACCAACAATGGAGTCGTCCCCAATGAGACGGCAGCGCTGGTCAACGAGGAACACGTAACCGGAAACAACGTCCAAGATCCACCGTCCGCTGAGCTACCACCGCAACGAACCGAACTACGGTGGAACTCGAGGTCACGATTGGACAACTGGCTGACCAAGCCAAGCAAAACAAGGAACATATGGAAGAAATGAGGAGCGTTAATCAAACAATGAAACGCACCCTCTTGGCAAGGTCGCCCGCTTCATCGGACTCGGAGAACCACAAATTGGAAGGAGAATCCGAGGGAGAACACTATGAAAAACAGGAGAACGAGGAGCCAGAAGAAAGAATCGAGAGGACACCTCCAACCGAAGTTGATAGACTGACCAAGCTCCGAAAGACTATAAAGCCATGAAGACACATATTCATCAAGCACCTTGTGACAACAAAGAATCTCATGAGCATGAGCCATGAAAAGTACGAGCCTCTGCGCCAATTTATTAATCGGTTCAAAGCAATAAAAGCCACGGGCCTCGATGACGAGATGGTCCTACTTGCGCTGGATTCAGCAATATGGCATACATCCTAGTTTAGGGCAAACCTCATACGGAATCCACCAACGACTTCAGATGATGCGCTTCATCGCTCAGTCAATTTTACAAACTGGGAGGAAATCAGATATGCCGGAAACATCCAGGACGAAAAGAAAGGGGACCAGCGAAATCCGAAAGATCACCGCAGAGACAGAGCGCCCGATGGAAAAAAGGGGAAGCACTCTTACTCTCTTTCCAAATAAAAAAAGCTACAAAAAAGGGTCCTCGAGGAATTACAGGGACTAAGACCCAAAGAAATTCTGTGACTATCACCAAACAAAAGGGCATTCCATTGAAGAATGTAAAACCGTGAAGTACCTGAAGGAAGAAGGAAAGTGGCGTGAAGGAATGAGGAAAGAATAGAAAGATCGTGAAGATAGTACCAGAAGGGACAAAAAACCCTCAAGAGACGAGCCGCTCGATGATGAAGAAGACGGCTCTTCTCCCCCTAGGTTGAAGACGAGGATCACATTCATTTAAGGAGGATTTTAGCTTTGTCGAGATTCCATAAATTCAATCAAAGTACATCAGTGCAGAGCAGACATCCCAGTGCAAATTTGGAAAATCACACCTATATCACTTTTAGGGCAGAGGACGTAGAAAGACTGAATGATCCAATTGGGCGTTAAAGATTTTAAACCGATTTTAAAATATTTTTTTGGAAAAATGTTTTGTTTGTCTTTGGTCTTCTTAAAATCGTGTTTCTTGTTGGTTTATTTGAATATTTCAAGTTGATTCTCTGTGTTTAGTAGGTGTGTTAAAAAGAAAAAATCATTATTTATGTTCTGGTTGTTTTTAAACCGGTTTTCTAAAATCTGTTTTGAAAAATGTTGTTTTTGGTATTATTTTCCTTTAATTCGTGTTTCTTTGCTGTCTTTCTTATTGTCAAAAGATAAAATCTTTGTATTTGTGGCCATGAAGAGAGAAGAATAGTTGTGGTGAAGAACCACAAAAGAGAGAAGAAATAGTTGTGACTTAGGAGTATTCTCATGTGTGTGGTGAAAATAAATGCTCTTGTTCTTGCAAAACCTGAGCCACTTATGGAGCAAACAAAGGCTATTTCTAAATCCTTCTCTATTTATTCTCTTAATCTCTTTTGCTTGTCTTCACTTGCCTAGTTACTCATATGCATAGTTGGTTTCATTCATGTCTTGGAGCCCTCAATGTCAAATACGTTAAATATTCTCTTATACCTTAACTCGGAGCTTTGCTTAAGTATTCCCACGAGGAGATGGATGAAAATGAGCAAGTTATTGGGTATTGAAATAGTGTCAAGGAGGACAAGTATGGTGATGGTCTTAGTATGGAACGGACCAAGTCATTACTCTTGGTTATGATAACGAGATTTTTACCCTAAGCTATCAAATCTTTATAGCATATAAGGTATCAAACCAACAAGTGTGACGCTAGCAATCAGAACATCAAGGAACAACTCAATCCACATCAATTATTTGTCAATGATTTTCACAAAACCAGAACTAAAACAACTTAAACATAAACGAAATAAAGCAAGCAGTAAATCAATGTAAACAACTCAGCAAGTAAAAGCAAACAAAGAACGAAAATAGAACGATAAGCAATAAACGGAGAAAAGAGTTCAAGAGGATGCAGATCAATGATCAATGCTTCACTAGGGACTTACAGCTTACTTAACAACCTAATAAAATGATCTTTAAGTAATAGATTCAATTAAATCCCAACCATTTCCATGGATATTGAACTCAACAAGACAAGGATACGACCTAACTCCCATTAGCAATGTCCTAGCAATTTGGCATTAAGATTCAACCTATTCTAGCCAATATACTCTCTAAACAACCAATCCCTTGGGTTAGACAAGCATATCTCAGATTTTGGTTCATTCAAGCATTTAATCAAACACCTTGTGGGTGAGACAAGCTAAGATCAGATTTCAAGTGATCAAAGAGAAATCAACATTAAACACACCAAATCTAAAGAGATCTAAGCATGAATGAACTTAAACAAGCTGGAAATACCCTAGATCTACACTAATCTAGCCATTTCCTCTTAAACCCTAAAAGATCTACTCACTAATCATGAGCAAATGCATGAACCCGAAAATTAAATTAAATGACATGATTAGAAAGATGATGGAAAGATGAACAACAATGAAGAAGAAAGCAAAACCAAATACTCAATTGATTATAACCAAATCAAGCATTCAATACAAGAGAAAAGAGAGAAAACAAGCTTAAAAGTCTGCTAGATTTCCAAATAAAACGTGGTAAGTGTTTGTGGGTGTAAATGGGTATTTATAGCCCACAACACAAAACCCTAACAAGGTCAAAGCGGAGTAAAACTCAACAAAATAAAAACTTAGAAAGACAACTCGACTACGTGCAGGTCGAGTTCTGCATTGTCATCAGCAGATGTGCAGCTCGAGGTCATCCAGTCGAGTCCAGGTCCATGCTAGTCTGTATGTCCCATATTACTCCAAAATGATCCAAAAAGCTCCAAAGTACCTAGAAATCACTCCATATGCAATATGTATGCAATGCAAATGCTAAGCATGCAATATTAACTTAAACAAACTCTAAAATGATTCAAACAATATGGATATGAATGCAAAATGTGCTAACTAAAGTTCCTAAAACATGCTAAAATGCATACATGTCAGTGGAGGATCTTGATGAGAATGAACTAAGTCATTACAACCGTTTGCAAGAGGAAGAAGAATAGACCAATGAAGCTTCATAGGATTGGTGGATGGATAGGAATGACATCTCAAGATGGTGTTGATGAAGCAAAACCTTTGTGTGGAGTTCAAAGTGAACTCAAGTCATTCTTCATGAAGAGTCTCGACCAAAAGCTTGTGCCACAAGTTTGGTAGCCAAGGTATGAGAACTCAAACAATAAATCTCCTTTGGTATTGATGTCCAGTTTCCTCTTGCCTTCCGAAGCTAGGAGTAGGTGCTAAATGCATTCAAAGTAGTTAAGGAGTGGGAAGCTTGGGATTGTGCCAAAATTCGTGAAATCAAGGCTTAGAGAGCAATTGATTTCACTTCAAATCTCTTGGTGATCTCCATTAAAGCTTGTAGAGACAAGTTGTGAAGAGAAGTGGTTCACACTAAGACTTGTGAAAGAAGTCTAATGTGTGATGGAAGTGTTGAGATGTGGCATGTGCAAGAAGGTTCTTCAATGCCTTAAGCCACAAGTATGCAAGGCTCAAAGGAGCCAAATGGTCCACAGAGGAAGTGCTCATCTAGTCTGTGAGCAATCTAAGATGCAAGGTATGAATTGTCCATAAGATTTATGAAATATTAACCTATGTGAGTTGCATGAAATCTTAGCTAGGAACAAGTGTTTGAGACACCCAAGAAGCTAAAAGAAAGGAACAAATTAGTTGAATATACCGCGTGTCGGATGTTTATGAGCCGAGGGTTAGAGAATCATGTACCGTTGGTTGGAGAATCATGTACCGTGGGTCGGAAGTTTGTGTACCACGGGTCGGAAGGTTCACATACTACGGGAAGGGTGTCCATGTACCGTGGGTAGTCCACGAATCTAGAGGCGTGTACCGCTGGAAAGATATACGTGTACCAGAAAATGTCAACAACAACCCAGGAAAAGTCAATGGTAGGACGGCTACATACTGCGGGTAAGTCTTCAGGTCGAGGGACATGTACCACGGGTTGAGAATCCATGTCCCACAGAAAGTTAACGGGAAGCTGGGAAGAGTCCACGGTATGGTGTTGTGTACCGCGAGTTAAGCAGTTCATGTACCACAAGTCAAGATTTTGTGTACCTTTGGTTGAGGAGAAAATGTACCACGGATTGAGGATCAGTGTATTGCGGGTCGATGCTATCAGTCCGACCGTACGGGTCAACAGTCATGAAAAATTCAACGATTTGAATTTTTAATGTTTTGGACTTAGACCAATTTCAAGCAAGAATTTTGAGGAGATTGCAATCCAAGGAAGAGCAACCCATATGTCTTTGATCCTTGATGTGTGAAGACCTCATGATTGTGTGTCTTTGTGAGTGTTACCTAGGGTAAAGTGATCCATGATATCCTAAAGATATGAAGCTAAGGGAATGTTAAAGATTGATTTGTTGAAGATGGGGCCATTGAAGATGCTTTGCTAAGGAGTATTAATCGAGAGGGAGAGCCTCTCAAAGTGGTTTGCTGCTTCTAAGCTTGGCCTTTGGTGTCCCTTGCTGCGCAAGCTTAAGGGGGAGTATCAGAGGGAATAAAGCCAAGGCCAAAGCAAGGCCGAAGGACTTCTTCAGGGTGGTTCAATGCAATATTTGAAGAAGGTGAAACAAGCTTAAGTGTGTGAGTTTGTCTCAGCCTCTTGGACTTGATATGTCCAAGCCATGACTATGATCCATACTCTTTTTCCTTTAGTTGGTTTTATCTCAATGAGTTTTCCACTAAGGTTTTTAATGACGTGGGGAGTTACAACATTCAAGCTTGTCCTTAATGATTCACATTGCAGATTTAAGCTTCAGGCGGAGTGTTAAACTTAAACAATTAAGTGTGAAGGAAGGAAGAGCTTAAGTTGAGTGGGAAACAAGGTGCGATCCGTACGACAACCTAATGCGATCCGCACAACAAGTTGTGACTATGAAGTGTGAAGCAAGGAACGACTTCGATTGTGTGTGAAGCAAGGAACTGAATGTATGAAGCAAGGCAAAGTTAATGTTCATTCGGTTGGGATCCAAACACAAGTCACATGTTCGCTTAAAGAGTCAACCAAGAAGTCACATGTGCATTCTAGAAGCCAATATAGATGTTGGAGCTTCTCTAGTTGTCTTCTAAATGACAGCAACATTCAAACACAAAGCTTTGTGACCGTTGGAGCTTATTACCATTTTGGGTAATGTTTTGTCTTTACATTATAGATGTATATAATCGAGTGTATATGTGTATAGCACCTAAGATTTTACTTGCTCTGTCTATAAACAATTTGTAGTCATCATTTGTAAAGACTAAGAAAGAATAAACTCACTTTTTCATAAATCTCTCTCATTCTCTCAGTTTTATGGCCAATATTCTCTCATTCTCGTGGTTACTAATTCTCTCGATTCTAAATCTCTCAATCTTTATTCTCTAATCATTCTCAATCAAATCTCTCATTCTCCATTTATCTTTCCATAAATTCTAACATTATCTTCAATAGCCCTTATATTGGACCCAAACCCTTCAAATTTCTAAACATTTCAACCTCCCTTCCTTCCTTTAATCAATATGTGTGAATTTCGTAGGAATATGTTGGAGATGGGATGGTCTCCTTGCGAGACCTTGCTTTTAAGCTAAAAAATATGAAAAGAGATGTAAAATCCATTTGCAAAGAAAACTTCAATGAGATAAAGAAGAGAGTGATTAATGCTGACAGCTTACTTCAATCCTTGCAGGTTCATATACTTTCTAATTTCTCAGTAGCCGTGTTTCAAGCGCAATCAGAAGCAGCTACAAATTGGTACTCTCTTAGGATGGCAGATGACAGTTTTTCCAGGTAAAGATTGAGGATGAAATGGCTAGAAGGTGGAGAGCTCCACACTCATTTCTTCCAAAATGTCACTGAAGTTAGGAACGCATGTAACGACATAAAATAATTGTGCAAACATGATGGCTCGCTCACAACCTCGCTGGAACACTTGGTAGGTAAGGAGTATTTCACTACTATGTTGCAGAATAGGAAAGGCACATATTGTAACTTGATGCTGCCATTCTTATAATATCTGATCCCAATTGATTACAACATTACCAACCTAGCCTCCCTATGCGCTCTAGTCTCGCACTCATTGATCAAATCGACGATGCACAACCTTCCCTTAAGTAAGACTACATATCCCAACGACTTCACAATAGAGTTTTTTCAAGCACCATGGGACATCATTGGTAGTGAGACGACTGAGACCATTCAAAATTCCTTCTCCAACTCATTCAAATTGCAGAGTTCCGATGGGATCTTGTGCATTAGTGTTGGTATGATTGTACCCGTTAGTACATGTGGTTCAAGCGCATATATCTTTTCTGATGGTCATAAAGAGTTTTTTTGTTCTGGGTCCCACTCTTCTCCATGCTTTCACCGGCGGTGGGAGGTAGAACATATATCCAAATACATCGAGACCACGAGGAAAAAGAGTTTTATGTTCCCGAATTTTGGTGCGGATCACAAAAATTGCAAAAAGAGGCACCATAACTCAAAATCGGAGGTTGAAAATAGGCAATTGGAATTTTGTTGCATCACCACGTTGTGGTGCTCTCTCGGGGTTTCCGAATTGGTGTCGACGGCACCGTAGATCTCTACGGCATAAAAGTTATGATGCGACGAAGGTGCTATGTTTTCTCATGCAAAAAAGGCAAATAAAAAACGGGTGCAACATGAGGACTTCCTCGGAGGTCACCCATCCTAATACTACTCTCGCCCGAGAACGCTTAGCTGCGGAGTTCTGATGGGATATGGTTCATTAATACTGGTATGATCGCACCCGTTAGAACATGTAGTGCAAGTGCATATATCCTTTCCGATGGTCATAAAGAGTTTTCTTTTTGTTATGGGTCCCACTCTTCTCCATGCTTTCGCTGGTGGTGCGTGAAAGAACACATATCCGAATACATCAAAACCATGAGGAAAACCAGTTTTATGTTTCCGAATTTTGGTGCGGATCACAAAAATTGCCCAAAAGGCACCAAAACTCAAAATTGGAGGTCCGAAACTAGCCAATGGAATTCTGTTACATTGCCAAGTTGTGGAACTTTCTCAGGGCTTTCTGAATTGGTTTTGACGGTATCGTAGGTCTCTACGACATAAGAGGTACAACGCTACAAAGGTGCTATATTTTCTCATGCAAAAAAGGCAAATAAAAAAAGGTTGCAACACGAAGACTTCCCGGGAGGTCACCCATCCAAGTACTACTCTTGCCCAAAAATGCTTAGCTCCGAAGTTCTGATGAGATCCGGTGCATTAGTGCTAGTATCATCGCACCTTCTAGTATATGTGGTGCAAGCGTAGAAAAAAGGAACATCTCACTCCAAATAAGCAACTCACCAGATCGTAAACCGTAATCCACAAGTGAACCCATGTCCCAATAGAAATGTCACAGTATACTCATATCCAAGCTTAGCATCCAATCCTAAGATCCTTAGTATCTAAGCTGGTCTCTAAGAACACATATTTGAATCCTTATTTCTAAAGGTGCAGGCCTCGAGAGGGACTATCGATCAATGAACATATGATTCAACTTCCTTGAACTAAACATGATTAATTTGATTAAGCACATTTATCTTTTCTTGTTTTTGTTAAGTTTTGCACATGCTCATAATTTTAGGATCTACAACTCAAATAAGAGGTTTGCTTCATGTCCTTTTTGGGGATCAACAAACGTGAGAGGGTTGTTTCATGTCCTTTTTCTCAGCTTTCTCAGTTAGACTCAAAAATGTACGGGTTTACGCACATTCTCCGTTCACGTTAGGCACCATTGAATGAGCAGGGTTTGTAAGAAAGTTCACCTTTAGTTTTTGTCAAGTTAAGCTCAAGGAAGAAAAGTATTTAATGTATCTCTAGAACCTAATTTGGCAGTTTAAGTTCAATTAAAAAGAGGTAAATCAGGTCCTTTCGAAACACAACACATGCACAGGTTTCCTAGGCGAACGATCTACTCTTCAGGTTTCTAAAGGGAAAGATTGCAGCCCACAAGGTTCACTATGGTTACTAGCCAACAAACTAACGAGATTGCCTATCCTTAGCAAGATGACTCCCAAAACAAGTGCAACTAGACTCAATCTTATTTGTGGAATGCATTTTCAAAATTTTCAAGTTTTTATGGTTTTTTTATGCCTTAAATGGCATACTATGCAATGGAATATGCTGAAATGAAATTTTTTTATGGATTTTTATGCCATGTATGCAATGCATGAAAATCAAACTAAGAACACAAAAAACATAGTTAATATCCTCTAGAACCCTCCTCCAAACTTAAATCACATAGTCCCTTGTGTGTATAAAAACTTCAAGGAGAATCTAGACCAGCAACAAAATGGAAGATGCAATGATATTTACAATGGAGGGAATGGAGTTGGTACCTTGTTGGATACTAGAAAAGGAGGCTGTGGAAACATGTAGCACGTACTCGACCCATAACCACTAGAGTTGCATGCTCGAGTTGGTTCAAGTTGTTGTGCAAAAGTTGAACTCGACCACAAGCTGATCGAGTGTGGTGGTCGAGTTCAATGGGTGACGTCCAGAATCAGCTTTACTAAACTCTTATGATGTTCCATACACGTCCCCTGAGCTTAAAACACAAAAAACACCAAAGAAGCAAAGAAAAACTGCAAACAAATATATATAAGGATACCATGGGACTTCCTCCCAAATGAGCTTTTTTATAGTCACTAAGCTTGACTTTTCACACCCATTAGAGTTGGGGTGGTCAGAGAGAGGAGGTGGAGTCCCCTCTGTTCCAGCGACTATGTAGACCTTAACTTTCTGCCCTTCAATGGAATATCATCTCCTTCCTTGCTAACCAAAGTGATGGCTCCACAAGGCATAACCTCTTTGATATTAAAAGGCCCTGACCAATCTGATTTGAGCTTTGATGGGAAAAGAAGTTGCTTGACCTTAGCAAATGGCTTAGGACGCTTGCTGCTCTTAACCTTGTACTTCATTGCTCCATCCGCATATCTAATTGGTTGCAAGACTATATCAGGTCCAAGATCCAATGTTGGTAGCTTGCATAATTCCATAGGAGGTGGTTGTACATTCTCATCACAAGCAAACATAGATTCAAGGCTTTTCTCGTCTATAACCTCTTCATACATCGGAATCTTGTTGTGGTAGTCGCTAGCCTTGCCACTCTTTACCAATACAACCTGAGGGAGTTTAATAGGTTTAACATCCATCTGGCCCAATCCTTCAACCGAGAAGGTTTGTCCTTCAATGGTTGGCTTCCTCTTTGCATCATTGATATGAGATTTCATTTTGAGGTCTTTCCCAAGGTTCAGCTCGATTGTTCCACTCCTCACATCAATTAATGTTCCAGTTGAGGCTAAAAACGGCCTACCAAGAAGTAATGCGTCCTTTGGTTCCTCATCCATGTCAAGCACTACAAAGTTAGTGGGCACTTCCACATTGTAAATCTTAATAGGCAAATCCTCTAATAGACCATATGGCAATCCAATGGACCTGTCAGCTAGGATCAAAGAGAGCTTACAAGATTTGTAATTGTTGAATCCTAAACTCCTTGCAACTGAGAGTGACATTAGACTAATTGAAGCTCCAAGATCACAAAGAAATTTGCTGAAAATTAAATGACCCAATGAGCATGGTAAAGTGAATGTTTCAGGTCCTTTAGCTTCTTTTGCAGTACTGTTATCTGTGTGATGGCACTATACTCATGAGCCTCTATTCCCATACCCTATACTCCTTGGTTCATTCTTTGACAGCTTCCTTGAGGAATTTCTGATTTTGAGGAATAAGAGTAAATGCATCAAATATGGAAATTTTAAGTTCAATCCCCTTTTTTTCTTGTCAAAGAGGCTCTTGTATTTCTCAACAATTCTTGAACAGTCCAAGAAATGGTAGTTGGGGCTTGTATGAGGGTGAAGCTGAAGATTTGCTCACATCCTTTGAAGATGCAGGTTTTTGGGAGTAAGGCACAACTCGACCCCTTGCAGGTCGAGTTCAGTTTCAGCTTCTTCATTTCGTTGAACTCGAGCCCCTGCATGTCGAGTAGGCTGGTCGAGTTTGGCTTTAGGTGAGGTTTTGAGCTGATTGTTCTCAACAGAAAGCTGAACTAGACCCCCTTCCAGTCGAGTAGGCTGGTCGAGTGTAGCTGATGGAGGTGTTTTAACACCTTTTTCAGCCTTATCTTTGATGGGGCCATCCTCCCCTTCTTGAGCTTTACTGTCCTCAGTGATAGCAACATTACCAGCGCGTGGAGAAAGCTCCTTGCCACTCCTTAGAGTAATGGATTAGGCAATGTATTCCTTGGGGTTTTGAATAGCGTCTCCAGGTAGTTGCCCACTAGGCTTCACAAAAGAAGACGCTTGCTGACTCTCTAGATACTTCAACCATGCATTCAAGGTCTCACACTTGCAATTTAAGTCATTGTGAGAGGCATCGATCTTACTATGCAAATCAGCTTACATCTTTGTCAGCTCTTTTGCACTAGATGTTTGACCCTGAAGAAGATGCTAAAGCATACCCATTATATCCGGAGTTGGTGCGGTAGGAGGCTGCTGCACTTGCTGAGGCTGCGGAGGATATATTTGGTCTTGTGGGTTTGCAACGTTAGTGTTGCGGTAAGATAAGTTTGGATTTTGCTTGTAGTTGTACCCGACTTGGTTTTGCACATAGCTCACCTCTTCCACTTGAGCACTCTCCTCACCGTGAATGTTGTCCTCTTCACACACAAGGTTAACTTGTTTCTGATGCACCATGAGGAGCGTATCCAACTTCTCATTGAGAGCTTTAATCACCTTCCTACTCACTGTATCAGAATCAGCATTGCTTCTTATGTTTCGATCATTATCTCTGTAGCGGATAAGATTCTGATTTCTCCTTGATCTTGTCTATATATACCCAGAAATTCAATCTAGAAAACTGAACTAGACCTAGTGCAGGTCGAGTAGAAGACTCGAGTGGCAGAAACTGAGCAGCAAAATCACTACTCGACTCTGTTCCAATCGAGTAAGGCAGTTGAGTTACAAATACTGAGTAGCAGAAAACTTAACTCCACCCAATTCAGTCGAGTAAGCCTATCGAGTACCCCTGAAATGCACCAAAAATAGAGAAAACGAGTGATCAGTTCTCTCTATATTTGTAAGTAACAAGAACTTGGTCTTAAGAGATTCAAAGTTCCGAATGTAGCAAGCAAACACTTAATTTGGCAATGGCACCAATTTGATAACAAGATTTTTAACCTAAGCTATCAAATCCTTATAGCATATGAGGTATCGAACCAACAAGTATGATGCTAGCAATCAGAACATCAAGGAACAACTCAATCTAAGCCAATTATCAGTCAATGATTGTCACAAAACCAGAACTAAAACAACTTAAACATAAACGAAATAAAGCAAGCTGTAAATCAATGTAAACAACCGAGCAAGTAAAAGCAAACAAAGAACAAAAACAGAACTAAAACGGAACGATAAGCAATAAATGGAGAGAATGGTTCAAAAGGATCCAGATCAATGATCAATGCTTCACTAGGAACTTCCAGCTTACTTAACAACCTAATAAAATGATCTCTAAGAAATAGATTCAATTAAATCACAGCCATTCCCGTGGACAATGAACTCAACAAGACAAGGATCAGACCTAACTCCCATTAGCGATGTCCTAGCAAGTTGGCATTAAGATTTAACATATTCTAGCCAATATACTCCCTTGGGTTAGATAAGCATATCTCAGATTTTGGTTCAATCAAGCATTTAATCAAACACCTTGTGGGTGAGACAAGCTAAGATCAGATTTCAAGTGATCAAAGAGAAATCAACATTAAACACACCAAATCTAAAGAGATCTAAGCATGAATGAACTTAAACAAGCTGGAAATACCCTAGATCTACACTAATCTAGCCATTTCCTCTTAAACCCTAAATGATCTACCCACTAATCTTGAGTAAATGCATGAACCAGAAAATAAAAGTAAATGACATGATTAGAAAGATGATGGAAAGGTGAACAACAATGAAGAAGAAAGCAAAAACAAATACTCAATTGATTATAACCAAATCAAGCATTCAATACAAGAGAAAAGAGAGAAAACAAGCTTAAAAATCTACTAGATTTCCAAATAAAACGTGGTAAGTGTTTGTGGGTGTAAATGAGTATTTATAGCCCACAACACAAAACCCTAACAAGGTCAACGCGGAGTAAAACTCAACAAAATAAAAGCTTAGAAAGACAACTGGACCAGGTGCAGGTCAAGTTCTGCATTGTCATCAGCAAATGTGCAGCTCGAGGTTATCCGGTTGAGTCGTGGGGTCGAGCTCCACTTCTGGTGTCCAAAATTTCCAAACTCGACCATGTGTGGTCGAGTTGGCTGGTCCCCGTCCGTAGCTTCTTCCTTTTATCATGTTTTACACTCCTGTCCGGTCCATGCTAGTCCGTATGTCCCATATTGCTCCAAAATAATCCAAAAAGCTTTAAAGTACCTTAAAATCACTCCATATGCCATATATATGCAATGCAAAATCACTCCTAAAACTAAGGTCCTATAACATACTAAAATGCATACATGTCAGTGGATGATCTTGATGAGAATGAATTAAGTCATTACAACCGTTTGCAGGAGGAAGAAGAATAGACCAATGAAGCTTCATAGGATTGGTGGATGGATAGGAATGACATCTCAAGATGGTGTTGATGAAGCAAAACCTTTGTGTGGAGTTCAAAGTGAACTCAAGTCATTCTTCATGAAGAGTCTCGACCAAAAGCTTGTGCCACAAGTTTGGTAGCCAAGGTATGAGAACTCAAACAATAAATCTCCTTTGGTATTGATGTCCAGTTTCCTCTTGCCTTTCGAAGCTAGGAGTAGGTGCTAAATGCATTCAAAGTAGTTAAGAAGTGGGAAGCTTGGGATTGTGCCAAAATTCGTGAAATCAAGGCTTAGAGAGCAATTGATTTCACTTCAAATCTCTTGGTGATCTCCACTAAAGCTTGTAGAGACAAGTTGTGAAGAGAAGTGGTTCACACTAAGACTTGTGAAAGAAGTCTAAGGTGTGATGGAAGTGTTGAGATGTGGCGTGTGCAAGAAGGTTCTTCAATGCCTTAAGCCACAAGTATGCAAGGCTCAAAGGAGCCAAATGGTCCACAGAGGAAGTGCTCATCTAGTCTGTGAGCAATCTAAGATGCAAGGTATGAATTGTCCATATGATTTATGAAATATTAACCTATGTGAGTTGCATGAAATCTTAGCTAGGAACAAGTGTTTGAGACACCCAAGAAGCTAAAAGAAAGGAACAAATTAGTTAAATCTATCGCGTGTCGGATGTTTATGAGCTGAGGGTTAGAGAATCATGTACCGTTGGTTAGAGAATCATGTACCGTGGGTTGGAAGTTCGTGTACCACGGGTTGGAAGGTTCACGTACTGCGGAAAGGGTGTGCATGTACATCGGGTAGTCCACGGATCTAGTGGCGTGTACCATGGGAAAGATATACGTGTACCAGAAAATGTCAACTCCAACCCAGGAAAAGGTGATAGTAGAACGGCTACGTACTGCGGGTAAGCCTTCAAGTGGAGGGACATGTACCGCGGGTCGAGAATCCATGTCCCGCAAAAAGTCAACGGGAAGCTGGGAAGAGTCAACGTTAGGGTGTTGTGTACCGCGAGTCGAGCAGTTCATGTACCGCATGTCAAGATTTTGTGTACCGTGGGTCAAGGAGCACACGTACCGCAGATCGAGTTTCAATGTATTGCAGGTCGATGCTGTCTGTCCGAACGGGTCAACAGTCATGAAAAAGTCAACGATTTGAATTTCTCAAATTTTTGGACTTAGACCAATTTCCAGCCAGAATTTTAAGGAGATTGCAATCCAAGGAAGAGCAACCCAGATGTCTTTGGTCCTTGATGTGTGAAGACCTCATGATTGCATGATCCGATCCAAGGTTAAGGACATGTAAATGTATGAACCTTAACCTTTTTCAATATGTTTTATAAACTGATGTTTGCGTGTCCTTGTGAGTGTTACCTAGGGTAAAGTGATCCATGATATCCTAAAGATCTGAAGCTATAGCAATGTTAAAGATTGATTTGTTGAAGATGAGGCCATTGAAGATGCTTTTCTAAGGTGTGTTTATCGAGAAGGGGATCCTGTCAAAATGGTTTGCTGCTTCTAAGCTTGGCCTTTGGTGTCCCTTGCTGGGCAAGCTTGAGGGGGAGTATCATAGGGAATGAAGCCAAGGCCGAAAGACTTCTTCATCGTGGTTCAATGCATGCTTTGAAGAAGGTGGAACAAGCTCAAGTGTGCGAGTTTGTCTCTGCCTCTTGGACTTGATATGTCCAAGCCGTGACCATGATCCATACTCTTTTTCTTTTAGTTGGTTTTATTCCAATATGTTTTCCACTAAGGTTTTTAATGACGTGGGGAGTTACAACTTTCAAGTTTGTCCTTAATGATTCACATTGAAGATTGAAGTTTTAGGCGGAGTGTTATACTTAAACAATTAAGTGTGAAGCAAGGAAGAGCTTAGGTTGAGTGGGAAACAAGGTGTGATCCATACGATAACCTAATGTGATCCGCACAACAAGTTGTGACAATAAAGTGTGAAACAAGGAACAACTTGGATTGTGTGTGAAGCAAGGCAAACTAAATGTGCATTCGGTTGGGATCCAAACCCAAGTCACATGTTCACTTAAAGAGTCAACCAAGAAGTCACATGTGCATTCTAGAAGCCAATATAGCCGTTGGAGCTTCTCTAGTTGTCTTCTAAATGACAACAACATTCAAATACAAAGCTTTGTGACCGTTGGAGCTTATTACCATTTTAGGTAATGTTCTGTTTTTATAATATAGATGTATATAATCGAGTGTATATGTGTATAGCACCTAATATTTTACTTGCTTTGTTTATAAACAGTTTGTAGTCATCATTTGTAAAGACTAAGAAAGAATAAACTCACTTTTTCATAAATCTCTCTCAATATCTCGGCCTTATGACCAATATTCTCTCATTCTCTAGGTTACTAATTCTCTCGATTCCAAATCTCTCAATCTTTATTCCCTAATCATTCTCAATCAAATCTCTCATTCTCCATTTATATTTCCACAAATTCTAACATTATCTTCTCATAGCCCTTATATTGGACCCAAACCCTTCAAATTTCTAAACATTTCAACCTCCCTTCCTTCCTTTAAT
The DNA here is from genome assembly GCA_963920545.1 of Lepidium didymum. NCBI lineage: Eukaryota > Viridiplantae > Streptophyta > Magnoliopsida > Brassicales > Brassicaceae > Lepidium > Lepidium didymum. The sequence goes on along the minus strand of OY986981.1, from coordinate 9,825,526 downwards.
CAATATGTGTGAATTGCGTGTGAATATGTTGGAGATGGGATGGTCTCCTTGCGAGACCTTGCTTTTAAGCTAAAAAATATGAAAAGAGATGTAAAATCCCTTTGCATAGAAAACTTCAGTGAGATAGAGAAGAGAGTGATTAATGCTGATAGCTTACTTCAATCCTTGCAGGTTCATACACTTTCTAATTTCTCACTAGCCGTGTTTCAAGCGCAATCAGAAGCAGCTACGAATTGGCACTCTCTTTATTGAGGATAACATGGCAGATGATAGCTTTTTCAGGTAAAGATTAAGGATAACATGGCTAGAAGCCGGAGAGCTCCACACTCATTTCTTCCACAGTGTCACTGAAGTTAGGAACACATGTAACGACATAAAACAGTTGTGCAAACATGATGGCTCACTCACAACCTCGCTGGAACACTTGGTAAGTAAGGAGTATTTCACTACTATGTTACGAAATAGGAAAGGCACATATTGTAACTTGATGCTACCATTCTTACAATGTTTGATCCCGATTAATAATAACATTATCAACCTCGCCTCCCTATGCGCTCCAGTCTCGCACTCATTGATCAAATCAATGATGCACAACCTTCCCTTAAGTAAGACTACATATCCCGACGAGTTCACAATAGAGTTTTTTTCAAGCCTCATGGGACATCATTGGTAATGAGACGACTTAGGCCATTCAAAATTTCTTCTCTAGCTCGTTCATGCCACGAGCTGTGAAATTTACAATGATTGTTCTGATTCCAAAACGAGTAGAAGCTGAAGAGCTTAAGGACTCTGCTATATTACAATGTTCCGATCCTAGTACTACTCTCGCCCAAGCAAACATAACTACGGAGTTCTGATGGGATCTGGTGCATTATGATCGCACCCCTTAGTATATGTGGTTCAAGTGCATATATCCTTTTTGATGGTCATAAAGAGTTTTTTTGTTGTGGTTCAAGCGCATATCCCTTCTCCATGCTTTCGCCGGCGGTGGGTGAAAGAACATATATCCAAATACATAGAGTCCATGAGAAAAAAGAGTTTTTTGTTCTCGAATTTCGGTGTGGATCACAAAAAAGCCGAAAGAGGTAGTAGAACTCAAAATTGGAGGTTGAAAACAGGCCAGTGGAGTTCCATTATATTGCCAAGTCGTGAAGCTCTCTCGGGGCTTTCTGAATTGGTTTTGATGGCGCCGCAGGTCTCTACGGCATAAGAGTTACGACGCTACGAAGGTGCTGTGTTTTCTCATGCAAAAAAATGCAAATAAAAAAAAGGGTCCAAAATGAGGACTTCCAAGGAAGTTACCCATCCTAATACTACTCTCGCTCAAGAACACGTAGCCGCAGAGTTCTGATGGGATCTGGTGCATTAGTTCTGGTAAGATCACACCCGATAGAATATGTAGTGCAAGCGCATATATCCTTTCCAATGGTCATAAAGAGTTTTCTTTTTGTTGTGGGTCCCACTCTTGGCCATGCTTTCGCCGGCCGTGGGTGAAAGAACACATGTCCGAATACATCGAAGCGACGAGAAAAAACTGTTTTATGTTCTCGAATTTTGGTGCATATCACAAAAATAGCCAAAAAAGGCACCAAAACTCAAAATTGGAAGTCTAAAACAGGCCAATAGAATTCTGTTACATTCGTACATCATGGAGCTCTCTCAGGGCTTTCCGAAGGTCTCTATAGCATAACAGTTGGGACGCTACGAAGGTGATGTGTTTTCTCATGCAAAAAAAGAAGTCGAATAGCAAAAAGGGTGCAACACAAGGACTTTCCAGGAGTTCACCAATCCTAGTACTACTCTCGCCCAAGAACATATAGCTGCAGAGTTCGGATGGGATCCGGTGCATTAGTGCTGGTATGATCGCACCCGTTAATACATGTGGTGCAAGCGCATATATCCTTTCCGGTGGTCATAAAGAGTTTTCTTTTTGTTGTGGGTTCCACTCTTCTATATGCTTTTCGCCGATGGTGAGTGAAAGAACACATGTCTGAATACATCAAAACGACGAGGTAAAACAACTTTATGTTCCCAAATTTTGGTGCATATCACAAAATTAGTCGAAAGAGGCACCAAAACTCAAAATTGGAGGTCCAAAACAAGCCAATGGAATTATGATACCTTACGACATGGTGGAGCTCTCTCGAGGCTTTCCAAATTGGTGTTGATGGCGTCGTAGCTCTCTACGGTCTAAGAGTTAAAACTATACAAAGATGCTCTATTTTCTCATGCAAGAAAAAAAGGCAAATAAAAAAAAGGGCAATACGAGGACTTTTTGGGAGGTCACCCATCCTAGTTTTAGTCTCGGCCAAGAACACTTAGCTGGTGATTTTGATGGTATCTGGTGCATTAGTGCTGGTATGACTGCACCCGTTAGTACATGTGGTGCAAGCGCATATATCCCTTTCGATGGTCACAAAGTGTTTTCTTTTTGTTGTAGGTCCCACTCTTCTCCATGCTTTCCCCATGGAGATATTCGAATATATCGAAACAACAAGGAAAAAAAGTTTTATGTTCCCAAATTTAAGTGTGGATCACAAAAGGAGCTGAAAGAGACACCAAAACTCAAAATTGGAAGTCCCAAATAGAGCAATAGAATTGTGTTACATTGCTACATCATGGAGCTCTCTCAGGGCTTTCCAAATTGGTGTTGACGGCGCCGTAGGTCTCTACGACATAAGAGTGATGACACTACGAAGGTGATGTATTTTCTCATGCAAATAAAAAGTCAAATAGAAAAAGGAGTGCAAGACGAAGACTTCCCGAGAGGTTACCCATTCTAATACTACTCTCTCCCAAAAACACTTAGCTGCGGTGTTGAGATGAGATTTGCTGCATTAGTGCTGGTATGATCGCACCCGTTAATACTTGTTGTGCAAGCGCATGTATCCTTTTCGATGGTCATAAAGAACAGATATCCAAATACATCGAAACCACGAGGAAAAACAGTTTAATGTTCTCGAATTTTGGTGCAGAGCATCAAAAGGAGCCGAAAGAGACACCAAAACTTAAAATTGGAGGTCCAAAACAGGCTAATAGAATTTTGTTACATTGTTACATCATGGAGCTATCTCGGGGCTTTCCGAATTGGTGTTGACGGCGCCGTAGGTCTCTACGACATAAGAGTGACGACGCTATGAAGATGATGTATTTTCTCATGCAAATAAAAAGTCAAATAAAAAGGGGTGCAAAACGAGGACTTCCTGAGAGGTCACCCATCCTAATACAACTCTCTCCCAAAAACACTTACCTGCGGAGTTGAGATGAGATCTGGTGCATTAGTGCTGGTATGATCACACATGTTAATACATGTGGTGCAAGCGTATATATTCTTTCTGATGGTCATAAAGAGTTTTCTTTTTGTTGTGGGTCCCACTCTTCTCCATGTTTTTGCCGGCGGTGGGTGAAAGAACAGATATCCGAATACATCGAAACCACGAGGAAAAACAGTTCTATGTTCTCGAATTTTGGTGCGGAGCACAAAAATATCTGAAAAAGGCACCGAAACTCAAAATTGGAGGTCCAAAACAAGTCAATGGAATTTCGTTACATTGCTACATCATGGAGCTCTCTCAGGGCTTTCCGAATTGGTGTTGACGGCGTCGTAGGTCTCGACAACATAAGAGTTACAACGCTAGTACTACTCTCGCCCAAGAACACTTAGCTGCGAAGTTGAGATGGGATCTTGTGCATTAGTGCTGGTATGATCGCACCCGTTAATACATGTTGTGCAAGGGCATATATCCTTTCTGATGGTCATAAAGAGTATTTTTTGTTGTGGGTCTCACTCCTCTTTATGCTCTCTCCGACGGTGAGTGAAAGAATACATATCCAAATACAACGAAACGACGAGGTAAAACAGTTTTATTTTCCTAAATTTTGGTGCAGATCAAAAAATTAGCCGAAAGAGGAACCAAAACTCACAATTGGAGGTCCAAAACAAGCCAATGGAATTATGTTGCATTAACACGTCGTGGAGCTCTCTCGAGGCTTTCCAAATTGGTGTTGACAGCGTCTTAGTTCACTACGGTCTAAGAGTTACAACGCTACGAAGGTGCTCTATTTTCTCATGCAAGAAAAAAGAAAAATAAAAAAACTGGGAAATAGAAAGATTTTTCGGGAGGTCACCCATCCTACTATTAGTCTTGGCAAGGAACACTTAGCTGCTGAGTTTTGATGGTATCTGGTGCTTTATTTCTGTTATGATCGCATTCGTTAGTACATGTGGTGCAAGCGCATATATCCCTTTCGATGGTCACAAAGTGTTTTCTTTTTCTTGTGGGTCCCACTCTTCTCCATGCTTTCACCGTCGGTGGGTGAAAGAACAGATATACGAATACATCGAAACCACGAGGAAAAACAGTTTTATGTTTCCAAATTTTGGTGCGGATCACAAAATAAGCCGAAAGAGACACCAAAACTCAAAATTGGAGGTCCAAAATAGGCCAGTGCAATTCCGTTACATAGCTACATCATGGAGCTCTCTTAGGGCTTTCCGAAGTGGTGTTCACTGCGCCGTATATCTCTACGGTATAAGAGTTACGACGCTATGCAAGTGATGTGTTTTCTCATGAAAATAAAAAGTCTAATAGAAAAAGGGATGCAACACGAGGACATCCCGAGAGGTCACCCATCCTAATACTACTCTCGCCCAAAAACAAATAGCTACAGAGTTGAGATGAGATTCGGTGCATTAGTGCTGGTAAATCGTAGCCAATAATACATGTGGTGCAAGCGCATCTATCCTTTCTGATGGTTATAAAGAGTTTTCTTTTTGGTTTGGGTCCCATTCTTCTCCATGCTTTCATCAACGGTGGGTGAAAGAATAAATATCCGAATACATCGAAACAACAAGGAAAAATAATTTTATGTTTCCGAAATTTGGTGCAGAGCATAAAAGGAGCCGAAAGAGACACCAAAACTCAAACATGGAGATCCAAAACAGGCCAATGGAATTTTGTTACATTGCTACATCATGGAGCTATCTCAGGGTTTTCCGAATTGGTGTTGACGGCGCCGTAGGTCTCTACGACATAAGAGTGACGACGCTACGAAGGTGATGTGTTTTCTCATGCAAATAAAAAAGTCAAATAGAAAAAGGGGTGCAACACGAGGACTTCCAGAGAGGTCACCCATTCTAATACTACTCTTTCCCAAAAACACTTACCTGCGGAGTTGAGATGAGATCTGGTGCATTAGTGCTGGTATGATCACACCTGTTAATACATGTGGTGCAAGCGTATATATTCTTTCTAATGGTCATAAAGAGTTTTCTTTTTGTTTTGGCTCCCACTCTTCTCCATGTTTTCGCCGCGGTGGGTGAAAGAACAGATATCCGAATACATCGAAACCACGAGGAAAATTAGTTTAATGTTCTCGAATTTTGGTGCGGATCACAAAAATATCTGAAAAAGGCACCGAAACTCGAAATTGGAGGTCCAAAACAAGTCAATGGAATTTCATTACATTGCTACATCATGGAGCTCTCTCAGGGCTTTCCGAATTGGTGTTGACGGAGTCGTAGGTCACTACATCATAAGAGTTACGACGGTATGAAGATGATGTGTTTTGTCAAGCAAATAAAAAGTCAAATAAAAAGGGGTGCAACACGAGGACTTCCTGAGAGGTCACCCATCCTAATACTACTCTCTCCCAACAACACTTACCTGCGGAGTTGAGATGAGATCTGGTGCATTAGTGCTGGTATGATCACACATGTTAATACATGTGGTGCAAGCGTATATATTCTTTCTGATGGTCATAAAGAGTTTTCTTTTTGTTGTGGGTCCCACTCTTCTCCATGTTTTTGCCGGCGGTGGGTGAAAGAACAGATATCCGAATACATCGAAACCACGAGGAAAAACAGTTTTATGTTCTCGAATTTTGGTGCGGATCACAAAAATATCTGAAAAAGGCACCGAAACTCAAAATTGGAGGTCCAAAACAAGTCAATGGAATTTCGTTACATTGCTACGTCATGGAGCTCTCTCAGGGCTTTCCGAATTGGTGTTGACGGCGTCGTAGGTCTCGACAACATAAGAGTTACAACGCTAGTACTACTCTCGCCCAAGAACACTTAGCTACGAAGTTGAGATGGGATCTTGTGCATTAGTGCTGGTATGATCGCACCCGTTAATACATGTTGTGCAAGGGCATATATCTTTTCTGATGGTCATAAAGAGTATTTTTTGTTGTTGGTCTCACTCCTCTTTATGCTCTCTCCGACGGTGAGTGAAAGAATACATATCCAAATACAACGAAACGACGAGGTAAAACAGTTTTATTTTCCTAAATTTTGGTGCAGATCAAAAAATTAGCTGAAAGAGGAACCAAAACTCACAATTGGAGGTCCAAAACAAGCCAATGGAATTATGTTGCATTAACACGTCGTGGAGCTCTCTCGACGCTTTCCAAATTGGTGTTGACAGCGTCTTAGTTCACTACGGTCTAAGAGTTACAACGCTACGAAGGTGCTCTATTTTCTCATGCAAGAAAAAAGAAAAATAAAAAAACTGGGAAATATAAAGATTTTTCGGGAGGTCACCCATCCTACTAATAGTCTTGGCAAGGAACACTTAGCTGCTGAGTTTTGATGGTATCTGGTGCTTTATTTCTGTTATGATCGCATTCGTTAGTACATGTGGTGCAAGCGCATATATCCCTTTCGATGGTCACAAAGTGTTTTCTTTTTCTTGTGGGTCCCACCCTTCTCCATGCTTTCACCGTCGGTGGGTGAAAGAACAGATATACGAATACATCGAAACCACGAGGAAAAATAGTTTTATGTTTCCAAATTTTGGTGCGGATCACAAAATAAGCCGAAAGAGACACCAAAACTCAAAATTGGAGGTCCAAAATAGGCCAGTGCAATTCCGTTACATAGCTACATCATGGAGCTCTCTTAGGGCTTTCCGAAGTGGTGTTCACTGCGCCGTATATCTCTACGGTATAAGAGTTACGACGCTATGCAAGTGATGTGTTTTCTCATGAAAATAAAAAGTCTAATAGAAAAAGGGATGCAACACGAGGACATCCCGAGAGGTCACCCATCCTAATACTACTCTCGCCCAAAAACAAATAGCTACAGAGTTGAGATGAGATTCGGTGCAATAGTGCTGGTAAATCGTAGCCAATAATACATGTGGTGCAAGCGCATCTATCCTTTCTGATGGTTATAAAGAGTTTTCTCTTTGGTTTGGGTCCCATTCTTCTCCATGCTTTCATCAACGGTGGGTGAAAGAATAAATATCCGAATACATCGAAACAACAAGGAAAAATAATTTTATGTTTCCGAAATTTGGTGCAGAGCATAAAAGGAGCCGAAAGAGACACCAAAACTCAAACATGGAGATCCAAAACAGGCCAATGGAATTTTGTTACATTGCTACATCATGGAGCTATCTCAGGGTTTTCCGAATTGGTGTTGACGGCGCCGTAGGTCTCTACGACATAAGAGTGACGACGCTACGAAGGTGATGTGTTTTCTCATGCAAATAAAAAAGTCAAATAGAAAAAGGGGTGCAACACGAGGACTTCCAGAGAGGTCACCCATTCTAATACTACTCTTTCCCAAAAACACTTACCTGCGGAGTTGAGATGAGATCTGGTGCATTAGTGCTGGTATGATCACACCTGTTAATACATGTGGTGCAAGCGTATATATTCTTTCTAATGGTCATAAAGAGTTTTCTTTTTGTTTTGGCTCCCACTCTTCTCCATGTTTTCGCCGCGGTGGGTGAAAGAACAGATATCCGAATACATCGAAACCACGAGGAAAATTAGTTTAATGTTCTCGAATTTTGGTGCGGATCACAAAAATATCTGAAAAAGGCACCGAAACTCGAAATTGGAGGTCCAAAACAAGTCAATGGAATTTCATTACATTGCTACATCATGGAGCTCTCTCAGGGCTTTCCGAATTGGTGTTGACGGAGTCGTAGGTCACTACATCATAAGAGTTACGACGCTATGAAGATGATGTGTTTTGTCAAGCAAATAAAAAGTCAAATAAAAAGGGGTGCAACACGAGGACTTCCTGAGAGGTCACCCATCCTAATACTACTCTCTCCCAACAACACTTACCTGCGGAGTTGAGATGAGATCTGGTGCATTAGTGCTGGTATGATCACACATGTTAATACATGTGGTGCAAGCGTATATATTCTTTCTGATGGTCATAAAGAGTTTTCTTTTTGTTGTGGGTCCCACTCTTCTCCATGTTTTTGCCGGCGGTGGGTGAAAGAACAGATATCCGAATACATCGAAACCACGAGGAAAAACAGTTTTATGTTCTCGAATTTTGGTGCGGATCACAAAAATATCTGAAAAAGGCACCGAAACTCAAAATTGGAGGTCCAAAACAAGTCAATGGAATTTCGTTACATTGCTACGTCATGGAGCTCTCTCAGGGCTTTCCGAATTGGTGTTGACGGCGTCGTAGGTCTCGACAACATAAGAGTTACAACGCTAGTACTACTCTCGCCCAAGAACACTTAGCTACGAAGTTGAGATGGGATCTTGTGCATTAGTGCTGGTATGATCGCACCCGTTAATACATGTTGTGCAAGGGCATATATCCTTTCTGATGGTCATAAAGAGTATTTTTTGTTGTGGGTCTCACTCCTCTGTATGCTCTCTCCGACGGTGAGTGAAAGAATACATATCCAAATACAACGAAACGACGAGGTAAAACAGTTTTATTTTCCTAAATTTTGGTGCAGATCAAAAAATTAGCCGAAAGAGGAACCAAAACTCACAATTGGAGGTCCAAAACAAGCCAATGGAATTATGTTGCATTAACACGTCGTGGAGCTCTCTCGAGGCTTTCCAAATTGGTGTTGACAGCGTCTTAGTTCACTACGGTCTAAGAGTTACAACGCTACGAAGGTGCTCTATTTTCTCATGCAAGAAAAAAGAAAAATAAAAAAACTGGGAAATATAAAGATTTTTCGGGAGGTCACCCATCCTACTATTAGTCTTGGCAAGGAACACTTAGCTGCTGAGTTTTGATGGTATCTGGTGCTTTATTTCTGTTATGATCGCATTCGTTAGTACATGTGGTGCAAGCGCATATATCCCTTTCGATGGTCACAAAGTGTTTTCTTTTTCTTGTGGGTCCCACTCTTCTCCATGCTTTCACCGTCGGTGGGTGAAAGAACAGATATACGAATACATCGAAACCACGAGGAAAAACAGTTTTATGTTTCCAAATTTTGGTGCGGATCACAAAATAAGCCGAAAGAGACACCAAAACTCAAAATTGGAGGTCCAAAATAGGCCAGTGCAATTCCGTTACATAGCTACATCATGGAGCTCTCTCAGGGCTTTCCGAAGTGGTGTTCACTGCGCCGTATATCTCTACGGTATAAGAGTTACGACGCTATGCAAGTGATGTTATTTCTCATGAAAATAAAAAGTCTAATAGAAAAAGGGATGCAACACGAGGACATCCCGAGAGGTCACCCATCCTAATACTACTCTTGCCCAAAAACAAATAGCTACAGAGTTGAGATGAGATTCGGTGCATTAGTGCTGGTAAATCGTAGCCAATAATACATGTGGTGCAAGCGCATCTATCCTTTCTGATGGTTATAAAGAGTTTTCTTTTTAGTTTGGGTCCCATTCTTCTCCATGCTTTCATCAACGGTGGGTGAAAGAATAAATATCCGAATACATCGAAACAACAAGGAAAAATAATTTTATGTTTCCGAAATTTGGTGCAGAGCATAAAAGGAGCCGAAAGAGACACCAAAACTCAAACATGGAGATCCAAAACAGGCCAATGGAATTTTGTTACATTGCTACATCATGGAGCTATCTCAGGGTTTTCCGAGTTGGTGTTGACGGCGCCGTAGGTCTCTACGACATAAGAGTGACGACGCTACGAAGGTGATGTGTTTTCTCATGCAAATAAAAAAGTCAAATAGAAAAAGGGGTGCAACACGAGGACTTCCAGAGAGGTCACCCATTCTAATACTACTCTTTCCCAAAAACACTTACCTGCGGAGTTGAGATGAGATCTGGTGCATTAGTGCTGGTATGATCACACCTGTTAATACATGTGGTGCAAGCGTATATATTCTTTCTAATGGTCATAAAGAGTTTTCTTTTTGTTTTGGCTCCCACTCTTCTCCATGTTTTCGCTGCGGTGGGTGAAAGAACAGATATCCGAATACATCGAAACCACGAGGAAAATTAGTTTAATGTTCTCGAGTTTTGGTGCGGATCACAAAAATATCTGAAAAAGGCACCGAAACTCGAAATTGGAGGTCCAAAACAAGTCAATGGAATTTCATTACATTGCTACATCATGGAGCTCTCTCAGGGCTTTCCGAATTGGTGTTGACGGCATCGTAGGTCACTACATCATAAGAGTTACGACGCTATGAAGATGATGTGTTTTGTCAAGCAAAAAAAGAGTGAAATAGATAAAGGGGTGCAACACGAGGATTTTCCGAGAGGTCACTTGTCCTAGTACTACTCTCGCCCAAGAACACTTAGCTGCGGAGTTAAGATGAGATCTGGTGCATTAGTGCTGGTATGATCGCACCCGTTAATACATGTGGTGCAAGCGCATATATCCTTTCTGATGGTCATAAAGAGTATTTTTTGTTATGGGTCTCACTCCTCTTTATGCTTTCCCCGACGGTGAGTTAAAGAACCAAATATATCGAAACAACGAGGTAAAACAGTTTTATGTTCCTGAATTTTGGTGCAGATCACAAAATTAGCCTAAACAGGAACCAAAACTCACAATTGGAGGTCCAAAACAAGCCAATGGAATTATGTTGCATTAACACGTTATGGAGCTCTCTCGGGGCTTTCCAAATTTGTGTTGACGGCGTCTTATGTCACTACGGTCTAAGAGTTACAACGCTACGAAGGTGCTATATTTTCTGATGCTAGAAAAAAGGGAAATAAAAAAGTGGGAAATAGGAAGACTTTTCGGGAGGTCACCCATCCTACTATTAGTCTCGGCCAAGAACACTTAGCTGCTGAGTTTTAATGGTATCTGGTGCTTTATTTCTGATATGATCGCATCCGTTAGTACATGCGGTGCAAGCGCATATATCCCTTTCGATGGTCATAAAGTGTTTTCTTTTCCTTGTGGGTCCCACTCTTCTCCATGCTTCACCGTTGGTGGGTGAAAGAACAGATATACGAATACATCGAAACCACGAGGAAAAACAGTTTTATGTTTCCAAATTTTGGTGCGGATCACAAAATAAGCCGAAAGAGACACCAAAACTCAAAATTGGAGGTCCAAAATAGGGCAGTGCAATTCTCTTACACAGCTACATCATGGAGCTCTCTCAGACTTTTCCGAAGTGGTGTTCACTGCGCCGTATATCTCTACGGTATAAGAGTTATGACGCTACGCAAGTGATGTGTTTTCTCATGAAAATAAAAAGTCTAATAGAAAAAGGGATGCAACACGAGGACATCCCGAGAGGTCACCCATCCTAATACTACTCTCGCCCAAAAACAATTAGCTACGGAGTTGAGATGAGATCAGTGCATTAGTGCTGGTAAATCGTAGCCAATAATACATGTGGTGCAAGCGCATCTATCATTTCCGATGGTTATAAAGAGTTTTCTTTTTGGTTTGGGTCCCATTCTTCTCCATGCTTTCATCAACGGTGGGTGAATGAACAAATATCCGAATACATCGAAACAACGAGGAAAAATAGTTTTATGTTTCCAAAATTTGGTGCAGAGCATATAAGGAGCCGAAAGAGACACCAAAACTCAAACATGGAGGTCCAAAACAGGCCAATGGAATTTTGTTAAATTGCTACATCATGGAGCTATCTCAGGGTTTTCCGAATTGGTGTTGACGGCGCCGTAGGTCTCTACGACATAAGAATGACGACGCTACAAATGTGATGTGTTTTCTCATGCAAATACAAAGTCAAATAGAAAAAGGGGTGCACCACGAGGACTTCCCGAGAGGTCACCCATCCTAATACTACTCTCTCCCAAAAACACTTACCTGCGGAGTTGATATGAGATTTGGTGCATTAGTGCTGGTATGATCGCACCTGTTAATACATGTGGTGCAAGCGCATCTATCATTTCTGATGGTCATAAAGAGTTTTATTTTTGTTGTGGGTCCCACTCTTCTCCATGTTTTCGCCGGCGGTGGGTGAAAGAACAGATATCCGAATACATCGAAACCACGAGGAAAAAACTTTTTTATGTTCTCGAATTTTGGTGCGGATCACAAAAATATCTGAAAAAGGCACCGAAACTCAAAATTGGAGGTCCAAAATAAGTCAATGGAATTTCGTTACATTGCTACATCATGGAGCTCTCTCAGGGCTTTCCGAATTGGTGTTGGCGGCGTCGTAGGTCTCTACAGCATAAGAGTTACGACGCTATGAAGATGATGTGTTTTGTCATGCAAAAAAAGAGTCAAATAGAAAAAGGGGTGCAACACGAGGATTTTCCGAGAGGTCACCTGTCCTAGTACACTTAGCTGCGGAGTTGAGATGGGATATGGTGCATTAGTGCTGGTATGATCGCACCCGTTAATACATGTGGTGCAAGCGCATATATCCTTTCTGATGGTCATAAAAAGTATCTTTTGTTGTGGGTCTCACTCTTCTTTATGCTTTCCCCGACGGTGAGTGAAAGAACACATATCCAAATATATCGAAACAACGAGGTATAACAGTTTTATGTTCCTGAATTTTGGTGCAGATCACAAAATTGGTTGAAAGAGGAACCAAAACTCACAATTGGAGGTCCAAAATAAGCCAATGGAATTATGTTGCATTAACACGTCGTGGAGCTCTCTCGAGGCTTTCCAAATTGGTGTTGACAGCGTCTTAGGTCACTACGGTCTAAGAGTTACAACGCTACGAAGGTGCTTTATTTTCTCATGCAAGAAAAAAGGGAAATAAAAAAGTGGGAAATAGGAAGACTTTTTGGGAGGTCACCCATCCTACTATTAGTCTCGGCCAAGAACACTTAGCTGCTGAGTTTTGATGGTATCTGGTTCTTTATTTATGGTATGATCGCACCCGTTAGTACATGTGGTGCAAGCGTATATATCCCTTTCGATGGTCATAAAGTGTTTTCTCTTTCTTGTGGGTCCCACTCTTTTCCATGCTTTCACCGTCGGTGGGTGAAAGAACAGATATACGAATACATCGAAACCACGAGGAAAACCAATTTTATGTTTCCAAATTTTGGTGCGGATCACAAAAGAAACCGAAAAAGACACCAAAACTCAAAATTGGAAGTCCAAAATAGGCTAGTGCAATTTTGTTACACAGCTACATCATGGAGCTCTCTCAGGGATTTCCGAAGTGGTGTTCACTGCGCCGAATATCTCTACGGCATAAGAGTTGTGACGCTACGCAGGTGATGTGTTTTCTCATGAAAGTAAAGGGGTGTAACACGAGGACATCCCGAGAGGTCACCCATCCTAATACTACTCTCGCCCAAAAACACTTAGCTATGGAGTTGAGATGAGATTCGGTGCATTAGTGCTGGTCTGATCGTATCCTTTCCGATGGATGCGCTTGCACCATTACAGTATTATGTTCTTGAATTTTGGTGCGGATCACAAAAATAACCAAAAAATGCACCAAAACTCAAAATTGGAGGTCCAAAACAGGTCAATGGAATTCCGTTACATTGCTACATCATGGATCTCTCTCAGGGCTTTCCGAATTGGTGTTGACGGCGTTGTAGGTCACTACAGCCTAAGAGTTACGATGGTACGAAGGTGATACATTTTCTCATGCAAAAAAAAGTCATATAGAAAAAGGGGTGCATCACGAGGACTTCCCAAGAGGTCACATGTACTAATACTACTCTCGCCGAAGAACACTTAGCTGCGGAGTTGAGATGGGATCTGGGGCCTTAGTGCTGGTATGATCGCACCCGTTAATAAAGGTAACAAGCGCATATATCCTTTCCGATGGTCATAAAGAGTTTTTTTTGTTGTGGGACCCACTATTTTCTATGCTTTCACCGATCGTGATTGAAAGAACACATATCCGAATACATCGAAACAACGAGGTAAAATAGTTTTATGTTCCTAAATTTCGTTGTGGATCACAAAATTAGCCAAAAGATTCACCAAAACTCAAAATTGGAGAACCAAAACAGGCCAATGGAATTTTGTCACATTACCACGTCATCGAGCTCTCTCGGGCCTTTCCAAATTGGTGTTGACAGTGTTGTAGATCTCTACGGTCTAAGAGTTAGGACGCTACAAAGGTGCTCTGTTTTCTCATGCAAGAAAAAAAGAAAATAAAAAAGAGGGCAATACGAGGACTTTTCGGGAGGTAACCCATCCTAGTTTTGATGGTATCTGGTGCATTAGTGCTGGTATGATTGCATGCAAGCGCATATATCCATTTCGATGGTCATAAAATGTTTTCATTTTCTTGTGGGTCCCATTCTTCTCCATGCTTTCACCAACAGTGAGTGAAAGAACATATATCCGAATACATCAAAACAACGAGGAAAACCAGTTTTATGTTTCCGAATTTCGGTGCGGATAACAAAAGAAGCCGAAGAAGACACAAAAACTCAAAATTGGAGGTCCAAAATAGGCAAAATTTAATTTTGTTACATTGCTACATCATGAAGCTCTCTCAGGGCTTTCCTAATTTGTATTAAAGGCGTCGTAGGTCTTTACGGCATAAGAGTTACGACGCTACGAAGGTGATTTGTTTTCTCATGCAAAAAAAAGTTAAATAGAAAAAGGGTTCCAATACGAGGACTTCCCGAAAGGTCACTCATCTTAATACTACTCTCGTCCAAAAACATTTAGCTGCGGAGTTGAGATGAGATCCAATGAATTAGTTCTGGTATGATCGCACTCGTTAATACATGTTGTGCAAGCGCATATATCTTTTCCGGTGGTCATAAAGAGTTTTCTTTTTGTTGTGAGTCCCACTATTCTCCATGATTTCGCCCGCGGTGAGTGAAAGAACAAACAGCCGAATACATCTAAACCACGAGGAAAAACAGTTTTAGGTTCTCAAATTTCGGTGCGGATCACAAAATTAGCCGAAAGAGGCACCAAAACTCAATATTGGAGGTCCAAAACAGGCCAAGGGAATTATGTTACATTACCACATCGTTGACCTCTCTCGGGGCTTTCCAAATTGGTATTGACAGCGTGGTAGGTCTCTGCGGTCTAAGAGTTATGACGCTACGAAAGTGCTTTGTTTTCTCATGCAAAAAAATATGGAAAAAAAGGGGGCAATACGAAGACTTTTCGGAAGGTCACCCATCCTAGTTTTAGTCTCGGCCAAGAAAAATTAGATGCTGAGTTTTGATGGTATATGGTGCATTAGTGCTGGTATGATCGCATCCGTTAGTACATGTGGTTCAAGCGCCTATATCCCTTTCGATGGTCATAAATTGTTTTCATTTTCTTGTGGGTCCCATTCTTTTCTATTCTTTCACCCAAGGTGAGTGAAAGAACATATATCCGAATACATCGAAAACATGAGGAAAAACAGTTTTATGTTTTTGAATTTTGGTGCGGGTCACAAGACAAGTCAAAAGAGACACAAAAACTCAAAATCGAAGGTCCAAAACAGGCCAATGGAATATCGTTACATTGCTACATCATGGAGCTCTCTCAAGGTTTTCCGAATTGGTGTTGATGGCGTCGTAGGTCCCTACGGCATAAAAGTTACGACGCTACAAAGGTGATGTATTTTCTCATACAAATAAAAATTCAAATAGAAAAAGGGGTACAACTCGAGGACTTCCCAAGAGGTAACCCATCCTAATACTACTCTCTCTCAAAACACTTAGTTGCGAAGTTGAGATGAGATCCGGTGCATTAGTGCTGGTACGATCGCACCCGTTAATTCATGTAGTGCAAGCGCATATATCCTTTCCGATGGTCATAAAGAGTTTTTTTGTTTTCGGTCTCACTCTTCTCTATGCTTTCGCCGACGGTGAGTGAAAGAACACATATCCAAATACATCAAAACGCGAGGTAAAACAGTTTTATTCTTCTGAATTTCGGTGCGGATCACAAAATTAGTCGAAAGAGGAACCAAAACTCAAAATTGGAGGTCCAAAACAGGCCAAGGGAATTATGTTGCATTACCACGTCGTGGAGCTATCTCGGGTCTATCCAAATTGGTGTTGACGGCGTAGTAGGTCTCTACGTTCTAAGAGTTACGACGCTACGAAGGTGCTTGTTTTCTCATGCAAGAAAAAAAAGAAATAAATGTGGTGCATTAGTGCTGGTATGATAGCACCATTTAATACATGTGGTGCAAGCGCATATATCATATCCGATGGTCATAAAGAGTTTTTTTTTGTTGTGAGTCCCACTCTTCTCAATGTTTTCCCCGGCCCCGTAGGTCTCTACGGCATAAGAGTTACAACGCTACAAAGGTGATGTGTTTTCTCATGCAAATAACAAGTCAAATAGGAAAAGGGGTGCAACACAAGGACTTCCCAAGAGGTCACCCATCCTAATACTACTTTCCTCGAAAAACACTTAGCTGCGGAGGTTAGATGAGATCCGGTGCATTAGTTCTGGTATGATCGCTCCCGTTAATACATGTGGTGCAAGCGCATATATCATTTCCGATGGTCATAAAGAGCTTTGTTTGTTTTAGGTTTCACTCTTCTATATGCTTTCCCCGACGGTGAGTGAAGGAACACATATCTAAATACATCGAAACAACGAGGTAAAACAGGTTTATGTTCCGGAATTTCGGTGCGGATCACAAAATTAGCCGAAAGAGGCACAAAAACTCACAATTGGAGGTGCAAAACAGGCCAATGGAATTATGTTACATTACCACGTCATGGAGCTCTCTCGGGGATTTTCAAATTGGTGTTGACAGCGTCGTAGGTCTCTATGCTCTAGGAGTTACGACGCTACGAAAGTGCTTTGCTTTCTCATGCAAGAAAAAATGGAAATAAAAAATGGGGCAATACAAAGAGTTTTCCTGAGGTCACCCATCCTAGTTTTAGTTTCGGCCAAGAACACTTAGCTGCTGAGATTTGATGGAATCTGGTGCATTAGTGCTGGTATGATCGCACCCTTTCGTACATGTGGTGCAAGCGCATATATTCCTTTCGATTGTCATAAAGTGTTTTCATTTTCTTGTGGGTCCCACTATTCTCCATGTTTTCACCGAAGGAGAGTGAAAGAATTGATATTCGAATACATCGAAAACCACGAGGATAAACAGTTTTATGTTCCCAAATTTTGGTGCGGATCACAAAAGAACCCGAAAGAGATACCAAAACTCAAAATCTGAGGTCCAAAACAGGCCTATAGAATTCCATTACCTTACCACATCATGGAACTCTCTCAGGGGTTTCCGAATTTGTGTTGACGGCCACGTAGGTCTCTACGGTATAAGAGTTACGACGCTACAAAGGTGATGGGTTTTCTCAAGCAAATAAAAAGTCAAATAGAAAAGGGGTGCAAAACGAGGACTTCCCGATAGGTCACCTATCCTAATACTACTCTCGCCCAAAAACATTTAGCTGCGATGTTGAGATGAGATCAGGTGCATTAGTGCTGGTATGATCGCACCATTTAATACATGTGGTGCAAGCGTATATATCCTTTCCGATGGTCATAAAGAGCTTTGTTTGTTTTACGTCTCACTCTTCTCTATGCTTTCCCCGATGGTGAGTGAAAGAAAACATATCTAATCACATCGAACCAAGAGGTAAAATAGTTTTATGTTCCTGAATTTTGGTGCGGATCACAAAATTAGACGACAGAGGCACCAAAACTCACAATTGGAGCTCTCTCGGGCTATCCAAATTGGTGTTGACAGCATCGTAGGTTTCTACGCTCTAAGAATTACGACGCTACGAAGCTGTTTTGTTTTCTCATGCAAGAAAAAAGGGAAATAAAAAAAGGGGCAATACGAAGAGTTTTCCTGAGGTCACCCATCCTAGTTTTAGTCTCGGCCAAGAACACTTAGCTGCTGAGTTTTGATGGTATTCGGTGCATTAGTGCTGGTATGATCGTACTCTATCGTACATGTGGTGCAAGTGCATATATTCCTTTCGATTGTCATAAAGTGTTTTCATTTTCTTGTGGGTCCCACTATTCTCCATGTTTTCACCGAAGGTGAGTGAAAGAATAGATATTCGAATACATCGAAAACCACGAGGATAAACAGTTTTATGTTCCCGAATTTCGGTGCGGATCACAAAAGAAGCCGAAAGAGACACCAAAACTCAAAATTTGAGGTCCAAAACAGGCCAACGGAATACTGTTACATTGCTACATCATGGAGGTCACCCATGGCTTTCCGAATTGGTATTGAGGGCGCCGTAGGTCTCAACGGTATAAGAGTTACGACGCTACAAAGGTGATGTTTTTTCTCAGGAAAAGAAAAAGTCAAATAGAAATAGGGGTGCCAGACGAGGACTTCCCGAGAGGTCACCCATCCAAATACTACTCTCGCCCAAAAACATTTAGCTGCAGAGTTAAGATGAGATCCAGTGCATTAGTACTAGTATGATAGCTCCCGTTAATACAAGTGGTGCAAGCGCATATATCCTTTCCGATGCTTATAAAGAGCTTTGTTTGTTTTAGATTTCACTCTTCTCTATGCTTTCCCCGACGGTGAGTGAAAGAACACATATCTAAATACATCGAAACAACGAGGAAAACAGTTTTTTGTTCCTTAATTTCGGTACGGATCACAAAATTAGCCAAAGAGGCACCAAAACTGACAATTGGAGGTGCAAAACAAGCCAATGGAATTATATTACATTACAACGTTGTGGAGCTTTCTCGGGGCTTTCCAAATTTCTGTTGTCGGCGTCGTAGGTCTCTACGCTCTGAGAGTTACGACGCTACGAAGGTGCTTTGTTTTCTCATGCAAGAAAAAATGGAAATAAAAAATGGGGCAATAAGAAGAATTTTCCGGAGGTCACCCATCCTAGTTTTAGTCTCGGCCAAGAACACTTAGCTGCTGAGTTTTGATGGTATCTGGTGCATTAGTGCTGGTATGATCGCACCCTTTCGTACATGTGGTGCAAGCGCATATATTCCTTTCGATTGTCATAAAGTGTTTTCATTTTCTTGTGGGTCCCACTATTCTCCATGTTTTCACCGAAGGAGAGTGAAAGAATTGATATTCGAATACATCGAAAACCACGAGGATAAGCAATTTTATGTTCCCGAATTTCAGTGCGGATCACAAAAGAAGCCGAAAGAGATACCAAAACTCAAAATTAGAGGTCCAAAACAGGCCAATGGAATTCTGCTACATTGCTACATCATAGAGCTCACTCATGGCTTTCCGAATTGGTATTGAGGGCGCCGTAGGTCTCTACGGCATAAGAGTTACTACGCTTCGAAGGTGATATTTTTTCTCAGGCAAATAAAAAGTCAAATAGAAAAAGGGGTGCAACACGAGGACTTCGCGAGAGGTCACCAATCCAAATACTACTCTCGCCCAAAAACATTTAGCTGCGGACTTGAGATGAGATCCGGTGCATTACTGCTGGTATGATCGCTCCCGTTAATACATGTGGTGCAAACGCATATATCCTTTCCGATGGTCATAAAGAGCTTTTTTGTTTTGGTCACACTCTTCTCTATGGTTTCGCAGACGGTAAGTGAAGGAACACATATATAAACACATCGAAAAGACGAGCAAAACAATTTTATGTTCCTGAATTTCGGTGCGGATCACAAAATTAGTCGAAAGAGGAACCAAAACTCATAATTGGAGGTGCAAAATAAGCTAATGGAATTATATTACATTACCACGTTCTGGAGCTCTCTCGGGGCTTTCCAAATTTCTGTTGTCGGCGTTGTAGGTCTCTACGCTCTAAGAGTTACGACGCTACGAAGGTGCTTTGTTTTCTCATGCAAGAAAAAAGGGAATTAAAAAAGGAGGCAATACGAAGAATTTTCCGGAGGTCACCCATCCTAGTTTTAGTCTCGGCCAAGAACACTTAGCTGCTGAGTTTCGATGGTATCCGGTGCATTAGTCCTGGTATGATCGTACCCTATCGTACATGTGGTGCAAGTGCATATATTCCTTTCGATTGTCATAAAGTGTTTTCATTTTCTTGTGGGTCCCACTATTCTCCATGTTTTCACCGAAGGTGAGTGAAAGAATAGATATTCGAATACATCGAAAACCACGAGGATAAGCAGTTTTATGTTCCCGAATTTCGGTGTGGATCACAAAAGAAGCCGAAAGAGACACCAAAACTCAAAATTTGAGGTCCAAAACAGGCCAACGGAATACTGTTACATTGCTACATCATGGAGCTCACTCATGGCTTTCCGAATTAGTATTGAGGGCGCCGTAGGTCTCTACGGCATAAGAGTTACGACGCTTCGAAAGTGATGTTTTTTCTCAGGCAAATAAAAAGTCAAATAGAAAAAGGGGTGCAACACGAGGACTTCGCGAGAGGTCACCCATCCAAATACTACTCTCACCCAAAAACATTTAGCTGCAGACTTGAGATGAGATCCGGTGCATTACTGCTAGTATGATCGCTCCCGTTAATACATGTGGTGCAACGCATATATCCTTTCCGATGGTCAAAAAGAGCTTTTTTGTTTTTGGTCACACTCTTCTCTATGGTTTCGCCGACGGTAAGTGAAGGAAGACATATATAAATACATCGAAAAGACTTGCAAAACAATTTTATGTTCCTGAATTTCGGTGCGGATGACAAAATTAGTCGAAAGAGGAACCAAAACTCATAATTGGAGGTGCAAAATAAGCCAATGGAATTGTGTCACATTACAACGTCATGGAGTTCTCTCGGGGTTTTCCAAATTGGTTTTGTCGGTGTCGTAATTCTCTACGTTCTAAGAGTTACGACGCAACGAAGGTGCTTTGTTTTCTCATCCAAGAAAAAAGGGAAGTAAAAAAGGGGGCAATACGAAGAATTTTCCGGAGGTCACCCATCCTAGTTTTAGTCTCGGCCAAGAACACTTAGCTGCTGAGTTTCGATGGTATCCGGTGCATTAGTGCTGGTATGATCGCACCCTTTCGTACATGTTGTGCAATCGCATGTATTCCTTTCGATTGTCATAAAATGTTTTCATTTTCATGTGGGTCCCACTATTCTCCACGTTTTCACCAAAGGTGAGTGAAAGAATAGATATTCGAATACATCGAAAACCACAAGGATAAACAATTTTATGTTCCCGAATTTCAGTGCGAATCACAAAAGAAGCCGAAAGAGACACCAAAACTCAAAATTTGAGGTCCAAAACAGGCCAACGGAATACTGTTACATTGCTACATCATGGAGGTCACCCATGGCTTTCCGAATTGGTATTGAGGGCGCCGTAGGTCTCTACGGCATAAGAGTTACGACGCTACGAAGGTGATATTTTTTCTCAGGAAAATAAAAAGTCAAATAGAAATAGGGGTGCCAGACGAGGACTTCGCGAGAGGTCACCCATCCAAATACTACTCTCACCCAAAAACATTTAGCTGCAGACTTGAGATGAGATCCGGTGCATTACTGCTAGTATGATCGCTCCCGTTAATACATGTGGTGCAAGCGCATATATCCTTTCCGATGGTTATAAAGAGCTTTGTTTGTTTTAGGTTTCACTCTTCTCTATGCTTTCGCCGATGGTGAGTGAAAGAACACATATCTAAATACATCGAAACAACGAGGAAAGCAGTTTTATGTTCCTGAATTTCGGTACGGATCACAAAATAAGCCGAAAGAGGCACCAAAACTCACAATTGGAGGTGCAAAACAGGCCAATGAAATTATATTACATTACCACGTTGTGCAGCTCTCTCGGGGCTTTACAAATTTTCGTTGACAGCAGCGTAGGTCTCAACGCTCTATGAGTTACGACGCTACGAAGGTGCTTTGTTTTCTCATGCAAGAAAGAAAGGAAATAAAAAAGGAGGCAATACGAAGAGTTTTCTTGAGGTCACCCATCCTTGTTTTAGTCTCGGCCAAGAACACTTGGCTGCTGAGTTTTAATGGTATCTGGTGCATTAGTGCTGGTATGATCGCACCCTTTCGTACATGTTGTGCAATCGCATGTATTCCTTTCGATTGTCATAAAATGTTTTCATTTTCATGTGGGTCCCACTATTCTCCACGTTTTCACCAAAGGTGAGTGAAAGAATAGATATTCGAATACATCGAAAACCACAAGGATAAACAATTTTATGTTCCCGAATTTCAGTGCGAATCACAAAAGAAGCCGAAAGAGATACCAAAACTCAAAATTAGAGGTCCAAAACAGGCCAATGGAATTCTGCTACATTGCTACATCATGGAGCTCACTCATGGCTTTCCGAATTAGTATTGAGGGCGCCGTAGGTCTCTACGGCATAAGAGTTACGACGCTATGAAGATGATGTTTTTTCTCAGGAAAATAAAAAGTCAAATAGAAAAAGGGATGCAACACGAGGACTTCCCGAGATATCACCCATCCAAATACTCCTCTCGCCCAAAAACATTTAGCTGCAGAGTTGAGATGAGATCCAGTGCATTAGTGCTAGTATGATAGCTCTTGTTAATACATGTGGTGCAAGCGCATATATCCTTTCTGATGGTTATAAAGAGCTTTGTTTGTTTTAGGTTTCACTCTTCTCTATGCTTTCACCAACGGTGAGTGAAAGAACACATGTCTAAATACATCGAAACGACGTGGAAAAAAGTTTTATGTTCCTGAATTTCAGTGCGGATCACAAAATTAATCGAAAGAGAAACCAAAACTCACAATTGGAGGTGCAAAATAGGCCAATGGAATTATGTTACATTACGACGTCATGGAACTCTCTCGGGGCTTTCCAAATTGGTTTTGACAGCGTCGTAAGTCTCTACGTTCTAAGAGTTACGACGCTACGAAGGTACTTTGTTTTCTCATCCAAGAAAAAAGGGAAATAAAAAAGGGGGCAATACGAAGAGTTTTCCGGAGGTCACCTATCCTAGTTTTAGTCTCGGCCAAGAACACTTAGCTGCTGAGTTTTGATGGTATCTGGTGCATTTGTGCTGGTATGATCGTGCCCTATCGTACCTGTGGTGCAAGCGCATATATTCCTTTCGATTGTCATAAAGGGTTTTCGTTTTCTTGTGGGTCCCACTATTCTCCAAGTTTTCACCGAAGGTGAGTGAAAGAATAGATATTTGAATACATCGAAAACCACGAAGAAAAACAGTTTTACATTTTCCGACTTTCGGTGCGGATCACAAAAGAAGCCGAAAGAGACACCAAAACTCAAAATTAGAGGTCCAAAATAGGCCAATGGAATTCTTCTACATTGCCACATCATGGAGCTCTCCCATGGCTTTCCAAATTGGTATTGAGGGCGACGTAGGTCTCTACGGTATAAGAGTTACGACGCTACGAAGGTGCTTTGTTTTCTCATGCAAGTAAGAAAGGAAATAAAAAAGGAGGCAATACGAAGAGTTTTCTGGAGGTCACCCATCCTAGTTTTAGTCTCGGCCAAGAACACTTGGCTGCTGAGTTTTAATGGTATCTGGTGCATTAGTGCTGGTATGATCGTACCCTTTCGTACATGTTGTGCAATCGAATGTATTCCTTTCGATTGTCATAAAATGTTTTCATTTTCTTGTGGGTCCCACTATTCTCCACGTTTTCACCAAAGGTGAGTGAAAGAATAGATATTCGAATACATCGAGAACCACAAGGATAAACAATTTTATGTTCCCGAATTTCAGTGCGAATCACAAAAGAAGCCGAAAGAGATACCAAAACTCAAAATTAGAGGTCCAAAACAGGCCAATGGAATTCTGCTACATTGCTACATCATGGAGCTCAATCATGGCTTTCCGAATTAGTATTGAGGGCGCCGTAGGTCTCTACGGCATAAGAGTTACGACGCTATGAAGATGATGTTTTTTCTCAGGAAAATAAAAAGTCAAATAGAAAAAGGGATGCAACACGAGGACTTCCCGAGAGATCACCCATCCAAATACTCCTCTCGCCCAAAAACATTTAGGTGCAGAGTTGAGATGAGATCCAGTGCATTAGTGCTAGTATGATAACTCTTGTTAATACATGTTGTGCAAGCGCATATATCCTTTCTGATGGTTATAAAGAGCTTTGCTTGTTTTAGGTTTCACTCTTCTCTATGCTTTCACCAATGGTGAGTGAAAGAACACATATCTTAATACATCGAAACGACGTGGAAAAAAGTTTTATGTTCCTGAATTTCAGTGCGGATCACAAAATTAATCGAAAGAGAAACCAAAACTCACAATTGGAGGTGCAAAATAGGCCAATGGAATTATGTTACATTACGACGTCATGGAGCTCTCTCGGGGCTTTCCAAATTGGTTTTGACAGTGTCGTAAGTCTCTACGTTCTAAGAGTTACGACGCTACGAAGGTACTTTGTTTTCTCATCCAAGAAAAAAGGGAAATAAAAAAGGGGGCAATACGAAGAGTTTTCCGGAGGTCACCTATCCTAGTTTTAGTCTCGGCCAAGAACACTTAGCTGCTGAGTTTTGATGGTATATGGTGCATTAGTGCTGGTATGATCGCATCCTTTCGTGCATGTTGTGCAAGCGCATATATTCCTTTCGATTGTCATAAAGGGTTTTCGTTTTCTTGTGGGTCCCACTTTTCTCCATGTTTTCACCGAAGGTGAGTGAAAGAATAGATATTCGAATACATCGAAAACCACGAGGAAAAACAGTTTTACATTTTCCGACTTTCGGTGCGGATCACAAAAGAAGCCGAAAGAGACACCAAAACTCAAAATTAGAGGTCCAAAACAGGCCAATGGAATTCTTCTACATTGCCACATCATGGAGCTCTCCCATGGCTTTCCAAATTGGTATTGAGGGCGACGTAGGTCTCTACGGTATAAGAGTTACGACGCTACGAAGGTGATATTTTTTCTTAGGCAAATAAAGAGTCAAATAGAAAAAGGGGTGTAACACGACGACTTCCCGAGAGGTCACCCATCCAAATACTATTCTCGCCCAAAAACATTTAGCTGCGGAGTTGAGATGAGATACGGTGCATTAGGGCTAGTATGATAGCTCCCGTTAATACATGTGGTGCAAGCGCATATATCCTTTCAGATGGTTATAAAGAGCTTTGTTTGTTTTAGGTTTCACTCTTCTCTATGCTTTCCCCGATGGTGAGTGAAAGAACACATATCTAAATACATCGAAACAACGAGGAAAGCACTTTTATGTTCCTGAATTTCGGTACGGATCACAAAATTAGCCGAAAGAGGCACCAAAACTCAAAATTGGAGGTGTAAAACAGGCCAATGAAATTATATTACATTACCACGTTGTGGAGCTCTCTCGGGGCTTTACAAATTTTTGTTGACGGCGCCGTAGGTCTCAACGCTCTATGAGTTACGACGCTACGAAGGTGCTTTGTTTTCTCATACAAGAAAAAAGGGAATTAAAAAAGGAGGCAATACGAAGAGTTTTCCGGAGGTCACCTATCTTAGTTTTAGTCTCGGCCAAGAACACTTAGCTGCTGAGTTTTGATGGTATATGGTGCATTAGTGCTGGTATGATCGCATCCTTTCGTGCATGTTGTGCAAGCGCATATATGCCTTTTGATTGTAATAAAATGTTTTCATTTTCTTGTGGGTCCCACTATTCTCCATTTTTTCACCGAAGGTGAGTGAAAGAATAGATATTCGAATACATCGAAAACCACGAGGATAAACAGTTTTATGTTCTCGAATTTCGGTGCGGATCACAAAAGAAGCCGAAAGAGACACCAAAACTCAAAATTAGAGGTCCAAAACAAGCCAATGGAATTCTGCTACATTGCTACATCATGGAGCTCACTCATGGCTTTCCGAATCGGTATTGACGGCTCCGTAGGTCTCTACGACATAAGAGTTACGATACTACGAAGGTGATGTTTGTTCTCAGGGAAATAAAAATTCAAATAGAAAAAGGGGTGCAACACGAGGACTTCCCGAGAGGTCTCCCATCCAAATACTACTCGTGCCCAAAAACATTTAGCTGCAGAGTTAAGATGAGATCTGGTGCATTAGTGCTAGTATGATCACCCCCGTTAATACATATGGTGCAAGCGCATATATCCTTTCCGATGTTTATAAAGAGCTTTGTTTGTTTTAGGTTTCACTCTTCTCTATGCTTTCGCCGATGGTGAGTGAAAGAACACATATCTAAATACATCAAAACGACGAGGAAAACTGTTTTATGTACTTGAATTTCGGTGTGGATCACAAAATTAGCCGAAAGAGGAACCAAAACTCACAATTGGAGGTGCAAAATAAGCTAATGAAATTATGTTACATTACAACGTCATGGAGCTCTCTCGGGGCTTTCCAAATTGGTTTTGATGGCGTTGTAAGTCTCTACGCTCTAAGAGTTACGACGCTACGAAGGTGCTTTGATTTCTCATCCAAGAAAAAAGGGAAATAAAAAAGGGGGCAATACGAAGAGTTTTCCGGAGGTCACCAATCCTAATTTTTGTCTCTTCCAAGAACACTTAGCTGCTGAGTTTTGATGGTATCTGGTGCATTAGTGCTGGTATGATCGTACCCTGTCGTATCTGTGGTGCAAGCGCATATATTCCTTTCGATTGTCATAAAGTGTTTTCATTTTCTTGTGGGTCCCACTATTCTCCAAGTTTTCACCGAAGGTGAGTGAAAGAATAGATATTCGAATACATCGAAAACCACGAGGAAAAACATTTTTACGTTTTCCGAATTTCGGTGCGGATCACAAAAGAAGCCGAAAGAGACACCAAAACTCAAAATTAGAGGTCCAAAACAAGCCAATGGAATTCTGCTACATTGCTACATCATGGAGCTCACTCATGGCTTTCCGAATCGGTATTGAGGACGTTGTAGGTCTCTACGGCATCAGAGTTACGACGCTACGAATGTGATGTTTTTTCTCAGGCAAATAAAAAGTCAAATAGAAAAAGGGGATGCAACACAAAGACTTCGCCAGAGGTCAATATCCTTTCCGATTGTTATAAAGAGCTTTGTTTGTTTTAGGTTTCACTATTCTCTATGCTTTTCCGGACGATGAGTGAAAGAACACATATCTAAATACATCAAAACGACGAGGAAAACTGTTTTATGTACTTAAATTTCGGTGTGGATCACAAAATTAGCCGAAAGAGGAACCAAAACTCACAATTGGAGGTGCAAAACAGGCCAATGAAATTATATTACATTATCACGTTGTGGAGCTCTCTCGGGGCTTTCCAAATTTTTGTTGACGGCTTTGTAAGTCTCTACTCTCTATGAGTTACGATGCTACGAAGGTGCTTTGTTTTCTCATGCAAGAAAAAGGGAATTAAAAAAGGAGGCAATATGAAGAGTTTTCCAGAGGTCACCCATCCTAGTTTTAGTCTCGGCCAAGAACACTTAGCTATTGAGTTTTGATGGTATTTGGTGCATTAGTGCTGGTATGATCGCACCCTTTCGTGCATGTTGTGCAAGCGCATATATTCCTTTTGATTGTAATAAAATATTTTTCATTTTGTTGTGGGTCCCACTATTCTCCATGGTTTTACCGAAGGTGAGTGAAAGAATAGATATTCGAATACATCGAGAACCACGAGGATAAACAATTTTGTGTTCCCGAATTTCGTTGCGGATCACAAAAGAAGCCGAAAGAGACACCAAAACTCAAAATTAGAGGTCCAAAACAAGCCAATTGAATTCTGCTACATTGCTACATCATGGAGCTCACTCATGGCTTTCTGAATCGGTATTGAGGGCGCTGTAGGTCTCTACGGCATCAGAGTTACGACGCTATGAATGTGATGTTTTTTCTCAGGCAAATACAAAGTCAAATAGAAAAAGAGGATGCAACACGAGGACTTCGCGAGAGGTCACCCATCGAAATACTACTCTCGCCCAAAAATATTTAGCTGCGGAGTTGAGATTAGATCTGGTGCATTAGTGCTAGTATGATAGTTCTCGTTAATACATGTGGTGCAAGCGCATATATCCTTTCCGATTGTTATAAAGATCTTTTTTTGTTTTAGGTTTCACTATTCTCTATGCTTTTCCGGACGATGAGTGAAAGAACACATATCTAAATACATCGAAACGACGAGGAAAATAGTTTTATGTTTCTTTATTTCGGTACGGATCACAAAATTAGCCGAAAGAGGCACCAAAACTCAGAATTGGAGGTGCAAAACAGGCCAATGGAATTATGTTACATTACCTCGTCGTGGAGCTCTCCCGGGGCTTTCCAAATTGGTTTTGAAGGCGTCGTAGGTCTCTACGATCTAAGAGTTATGACGCTATGAAGGTGCTTTGTTTTCTTATGCAAGAAAAAAGGGAAATAAAAAATGGGGCAATACGAAGAGTTTTCCGGAGGTCACCCATCCTAGTTTTAGTTTCGGCCAAGAACACTTACCTGCTGAGTTTTGATGGTATCTGGTGCATTAGTGCTGGTATGATCGCACCCTTTCGTACATGTGGTGCAAGGGCATATATTCCTTTCGATTGTCATAAAGTGTTTTCATTTTCTTGTGGGTCCCACTATTCTCCATGTTTTCACCGAAGGTGAGTGAAAGAATAGATATTTGAATACATCGAAAACCACGAGGATAAACAGTTTTATGTTCCCGAATTTCAGTGCGGATCACAAAGAAGCCGAAAGAGACACCAAAACTCAAAATTAGAGGTCCAAAACAGGCCAATAGAATTCTTTGACATTGCTACATCATGGAGCTCACTCATGGCTTTCCGAATTGGTATTGAGGGCGCCGTAGGTCTCTACGGTATAAGTGTTACGACGCTACGAAGGTGATATTTTTTCTCAGGCAAATAAAAAGTCAAATAGAAAGAGGGGTGCAACACGACGACTTCCCGAGAGGTCACCCATCCAAATACTACTCTCGCCCAAAAACATTTAGCTGTGGAGTTGAGATGAGGTCTGGTGCATTAGTTCTAGTATGATAGCTCCCGTTAATACATGTGGTGCAAGCACATATATCCTTTCCGATGGTTATAAAGAGCTTTGTTTGTTTTAGGTTTCACTCTTCTCTATGCTTTCCCCGACGGTGAGTGAAAGAACACATATCTAAATACATCGAAACGACGAGAAAAACAGTTTTATGTTCCTTTATTTGGGTACCGATCACAAAATTAGCCGAGAGAGGCACCAAAACTCACAATTGGAGGTGAAAAACAGGCGAATGGAATTATATTACATTACTACGTAGTGGAGCTCTCACGGGGCTTTCCAAATTGGTTTTGACGGCGTCGTAGGTCTCTACGCTCTAAGAGTTACGACCCTACGAAGGTGCTTTGTTCTCTCATGCAAGAAAAATGGGAATTAAAAAAGTGGGTAATACGAAGAGTTTTCCAGAGGTCACCCATCCTAGTTTTAGTCTTGGCCAAGAACAGTTAGCTGCTGAGTTTTGATGGTATCTGGTGCATTAGTGCTGGTATGATCGCACCCTTTCGTACATGTGGTGCAAGTGCATATATTCCTTTCGATTTTCATTAAGTGTTTTCATTTTCTTGTGGGTCCCACTATTCTCCAAGTTTTCACCGAAGGTGAGTGAAAGAATAGATATTCGAATACATCGAAAACCACGAGGAAAAACATTTTTACGTTTTCCGAATTTCGGTGCGGATCACAAAAGAAGCCGAAAGAGACACCAAAACTCAAAATTAGAGGTCCAAAACAAGCCAATGGAATTCTGCTACATTGCTACATCATGGAGCTCACTCATGGCTTTCCGAATCGGTATTGAGGACGTTGTAGGTCTCTACGGCATCAGAGTTACGACGCTACGAATGTGATGTTTTTTCTCAGGCAAATAAAAAGTCAAATAGAAAAAGGGGATGCAACACAAAGACTTCGCCAGAGGTCACCCATCGAAATACTACTCTCTCCCAAAAATATTTAGCTGCGGAGTTGAGATGAGATCTGGTGCATTAGTGCTAGTATGATCGCTCCTGTTAATACATGTGGTGAAAGCGCATATATCCTTTCCGATTGTTATAAAGAGCTTTGTTTGTTTTAGGTTTCACTATTCTCTATGCTTTTCCGGACGATGAGTGAAAGAACACATATCTAAATACATCAAAACGACGAGGAAAACTGTTTTATGTACTTAAATTTCGGTGTGGATCACAAAATTAGCCGAAAGAGGAACCAAAACTCACAATTGGAGGTGCAAAACAGGCCAATGAAATTATATTACATTATCACGTTGTGGAGCTCTCTCGGGGCTTTCCAAATTTTTGTTGACGGCTTTGTAAGTCTCTACTCTCTATGAGTTACGATGCTACGAAGGTGCTTTGTTTTCTCATGCAAGAAAAAGGGAATTAAAAAAGGAGGCAATATGAAGAGTTTTCCAGAGGTCACCCATCCTAGTTTTAGTCTCGGCCAAGAACACTTAGCTATTGAGTTTTGATGGTATTTGGTGCATTAGTGCTGGTATGATCGCACCCTTTCGTGCATGTTGTGCAAGCGCATATATTCCTTTTGATTGTAATAAAATATTTTTCATTTTGTTGTGGGTCCCACTATTCTCCATGGTTTTACCGAAGGTGAGTGAAAGAATAGATATTCGAATACATCGAGAACCACGAGGATAAACAATTTTGTGTTCCCGAATTTCGTTGCGGATCACAAAAGAAGCCGAAAGAGACACCAAAACTCAAAATTAGAGGTCCAAAACAAGCCAATTGAATTCTGCTACATTGCTACATCATGGAGCTCACTCATGGCTTTCTGAATCGGTATTGAGGGCGCTGTAGGTCTCTACGGCATCAGAGTTACGACGCTATGAATGTGATGTTTTTTCTCAGGCAAATACAAAGTCAAATAGAAAAAGAGGATGCAACACGAGGACTTCGCGAGAGGTCACCCATCGAAATACTACTCTCGCCCAAAAATATTTAGCTGCGGAGTTGAGATTAGATCTGGTGCATTAGTGCTAGTATGATAGTTCTCGTTAATACATGTGGTGCAAGCGCATATATCCTTTCCGATTGTTATAAAGATCTTTTTTTGTTTTAGGTTTCACTATTCTCTATGCTTTTCCGGACGATGAGTGAAAGAACACATATCTAAATACATCGAAACGACGAGGAAAATAGTTTTATGTTTCTTTATTTCGGTACGGATCACAAAATTAGCCGAAAGAGGCACCAAAACTCAGAATTGGAGGTGCAAAACAGGCCAATGGAATTATGTTACATTACCTCGTCGTGGAGCTCTCCCGGGGCTTTCCAAATTGGTTTTGAAGGCGTCGTAGGTCTCTACGATCTAAGAGTTATGACGCTATGAAGGTGCTTTGTTTTCTTATGCAAGAAAAAAGGGAAATAAAAAATGGGGCAATACGAAGAGTTTTCCGGAGGTCACCCATCCTAGTTTTAGTTTCGGCCAAGAACACTTACCTGCTGAGTTTTGATGGTATCTGGTGCATTAGTGCTGGTATGATCGCACCCTTTCGTACATGTGGTGCAAGGGCATATATTCCTTTCGATTGTCATAAAGTGTTTTCATTTTCTTGTGGGTCCCACTATTCTCCATGTTTTCACCGAAGGTGAGTGAAAGAATAGATATTTGAATACATCGAAAACCACGAGGATAAACAGTTTTATGTTCCCGAATTTCAGTGCGGATCACAAAGAAGCCGAAAGAGACACCAAAACTCAAAATTAGAGGTCCAAAACAGGCCAATAGAATTCTTTGACATTGCTACATCATGGAGCTCACTCATGGCTTTCCGAATTGGTATTGAGGGCGCCGTAGGTCTCTACGGTATAAGTGTTACGACGCTACGAAGGTGATATTTTTTCTCAGGCAAATAAAAAGTCAAATAGAAAGAGGGGTGCAACACGACGACTTCCCGAGAGGTCACCCATCCAAATACTACTCTCGCCCAAAAACATTTAGCTGTGGAGTTGAGATGAGGTCTGGTGCATTAGTTCTAGTATGATAGCTCCCGTTAATACATGTGGTGCAAGCACATATATCCTTTCCGATGGTTATAAAGAGCTTTGTTTGTTTTAGGTTTCACTCTTCTCTATGCTTTCCCCGACGGTGAGTGAAAGAACACATATCTAAATACATCGAAACGACGAGAAAAACAGTTTTATGTTCCTTTATTTGGGTACCGATCACAAAATTAGCCGAGAGAGGCACCAAAACTCACAATTGGAGGTGAAAAACAGGCGAATGGAATTATATTACATTACTACGTAGTGGAGCTCTCACGGGGCTTTCCAAATTGGTTTTGACGGCGTCGTAGGTCTCTACGCTCTAAGAGTTACGACCCTACGAAGGTGCTTTGTTCTCTCATGCAAGAAAAATGGGAATTAAAAAAGTGGGTAATACGAAGAGTTTTCCAGAGGTCACCCATCCTAGTTTTAGTCTTGGCCAAGAACAGTTAGCTGCTGAGTTTTGATGGTATCTGGTGCATTAGTGCTGGTATGATCGCACCCTTTCGTACATGTGGTGCAAGTGCATATATTCCTTTCGATTTTCATTAAGTGTTTTCATTTTCTTGTGGGTCCCACTATTCTCCAAGTTTTCACCGAAGGTGAGTGAAAGAATAGATATTCGAATACATCGAAAACCACGAGGAAAAACATTTTTACGTTTTCCGAATTTCGGTGCGGATCACAAAAGAAGCCGAAAGAGACACCAAAACTCAAAATTAGAGGTCCAAAACAAGCCAATTGAATTCTGCTACATTGCTACATCATGGAGCTCACTCATGGCTTTCTGAATCGGTATTGAGGGCGCTGTAGGTCTCTACGGCATCAGAGTTACGACGCTATGAATGTGATGTTTTTTCTCAGGCAAATACAAAGTCAAATAGAAAAAGAGGATGCAACACGAGGACTTCGCGAGAGGTCACCCATCGAAATACTACTCTCGCCCAAAAATATTTAGCTGCGGAGTTGAGATTAGATCTGGTGCATTAGTGCTAGTATGATAGTTCTCGTTAATACATGTGGTGCAAGCGCATATATCCTTTCCGATTGTTATAAAGATCTTTTTTTGTTTTAGGTTTCACTATTCTCTATGCTTTTCCGGACGATGAGTGAAAGAACACATATCTAAATACATCGAAACGACGAGGAAAATAGTTTTATGTTTCTTTATTTCGGTACGGATCACAAAATTAGCCGAAAGAGGCACCAAAACTCAGAATTGGAGGTGCAAAACAGGCCAATGGAATTATGTTACATTACCTCGTCGTGGAGCTCTCCCGGGGCTTTCCAAATTGGTTTTGAAGGCGTCGTAGGTCTCTACGATCTAAGAGTTATGACGCTATGAAGGTGCTTTGTTTTCTTATGCAAGAAAAAAGGGAAATAAAAAATGGGGCAATACGAAGAGTTTTCCGGAGGTCACCCATCCTAGTTTTAGTTTCGGCCAAGAACACTTACCTGCTGAGTTTTGATGGTATCTGGTGCATTAGTGCTGGTATGATCGCACCCTTTCGTACATGTGGTGCAAGGGCATATATTCCTTTCGATTGTCATAAAGTGTTTTCATTTTCTTGTGGGTCCCACTATTCTCCATGTTTTCACCGAAGGTGAGTGAAAGAATAGATATTTGAATACATCGAAAACCACGAGGATAAACAGTTTTATGTTCCCGAATTTCAGTGCGGATCACAAAGAAGCCGAAAGAGACACCAAAACTCAAAATTAGAGGTCCAAAACAGGCCAATAGAATTCTTTGACATTGCTACATCATGGAGCTCACTCATGGCTTTCCGAATTGGTATTGAGGGCGCCGTAGGTCTCTACGGTATAAGTGTTACGACGCTACGAAGGTGATATTTTTTCTCAGGCAAATAAAAAGTCAAATAGAAAGAGGGGTGCAACACGACGACTTCCCGAGAGGTCACCCATCCAAATACTACTCTCGCCCAAAAACATTTAGCTGTGGAGTTGAGATGAGGTCTGGTGCATTAGTTCTAGTATGATAGCTCCCGTTAATACATGTGGTGCAAGCACATATATCCTTTCCGATGGTTATAAAGAGCTTTGTTTGTTTTAGGTTTCACTCTTCTCTATGCTTTCCCCGACGGTGAGTGAAAGAACACATATCTAAATACATCGAAACGACGAGAAAAACAGTTTTATGTTCCTTTATTTGGGTACCGATCACAAAATTAGCCGAGAGAGGCACCAAAACTCACAATTGGAGGTGAAAAACAGGCGAATGGAATTATATTACATTACTACGTAGTGGAGCTCTCACGGGGCTTTCCAAATTGGTTTTGACGGCGTCGTAGGTCTCTACGCTCTAAGAGTTACGACCCTACGAAGGTGCTTTGTTCTCTCATGCAAGAAAAATGGGAATTAAAAAAGTGGGTAATACGAAGAGTTTTCCAGAGGTCACCCATCCTAGTTTTAGTCTTGGCCAAGAACAGTTAGCTGCTGAGTTTTGATGGTATCTGGTGCATTAGTGCTGGTATGATCGCACCCTTTCGTACATGTGGTGCAAGTGCATATATTCCTTTCGATTTTCATTAAGTGTTTTCATTTTCTTGTGGGTCCCACTATTCTCCAAGTTTTCACCGAAGGTGAGTGAAAGAATAGATATTCGAATACATCGAAAACCACGAGGAAAAACATTTTTACGTTTTCCGAATTTCGGTGCGGATCACAAAAGAAGCCGAAAGAGACACCAAAACTCAAAATTAGAGGTCCAAAACAAGCCAATGGAATTCTGCTACATTGCTACATCATGGAGCTCACTCATGGCTTTCCGAATCGGTATTGAGGACGTTGTAGGTCTCTACGGCATCAGAGTTACGACGCTACGAATGTGATGTTTTTTCTCAGGCAAATAAAAAGTCAAATAGAAAAAGGGGATGCAACACAAAGACTTCGCCAGAGGTCACCCATCGAAATACTACTCTCTCCCAAAAATATTTAGCTGCGGAGTTGAGATGAGATCTGGTGCATTAGTGCTAGTATGATCGCTCCTGTTAATACATGTGGTGAAAGCGCATATATCCTTTCCGATTGTTATAAAGAGCTTTGTTTGTTTTAGGTTTCACTATTCTCTATGCTTTTCCGGACGATGAGTGAAAGAACACATATCTAAATACATCAAAACGACGAGGAAAACTGTTTTATGTACTTAAATTTCGGTGTGGATCACAAAATTAGCCGAAAGAGGAACCAAAACTCACAATTGGAGGTGCAAAACAGGCCAATGAAATTATATTACATTATCACGTTGTGGAGCTCTCTCGGGGCTTTCCAAATTTTTGTTGACGGCTTTGTAAGTCTCTACTCTCTATGAGTTACGATGCTACGAAGGTGCTTTGTTTTCTCATGCAAGAAAAAGGGAATTAAAAAAGGAGGCAATATGAAGAGTTTTCCAGAGGTCACCCATCCTAGTTTTAGTCTCGGCCAAGAACACTTAGCTATTGAGTTTTGATGGTATTTGGTGCATTAGTGCTGGTATGATCACACCCTTTCGTGCCTGTTGTGCAAGCGCATATATTCCTTTTGATTGTAATAAAATATTTTCATTTTGTTGTGGGTCCCACTATTCTCCATGGTTTTACCGAAGGTGAGTGAAAGAATAGATATTCGAATACATTGAGAACCACGAGGATAAACAATTTTGTGTTCCCGAATTTCGTTGCGGATCACAAAAGAAGCCGAAAGAGACACCAAAACTCAAAATTAGAGGTCCAAAACAAGCCAATTGAATTCTGCTACATTGCTACATCATGGAGCTCACTCATGGCTTTCTGAATCGGTATTGAGGGCGCTGTAGGTCTCTACGGCATCAGAGTTACGACGCTATGAATGTGATGATTTTTCTCAGGCAAATAAAAAGTCAAATAGAAAAAGAGGATGCAACACGAGGACTTCGCGAGAGGTCACCCATCGAAATACTACTCTCGCCCAAAAATATTTAGCTGCGGAGTTGAGATTAGATCTGGTGCATTAGTGCTAGTATGATAGTTCTCGTTAATACATGTGGTGCAAGCGCATATATCCTTTCCGATTGTTATAAAGAGCTTTTTTTGTTTTAGGTTTCACTATTCTCTATGCTTTTCCGGACGATGAGTGAAAGAACACATATCTAAATACATCGAAACGACGAGGAAAATAGTTTTATGTTTCTTTATTTCGGTACGGATCACAAAATTAGCCGAAAGAGGCACCAAAACTCAGAATTGGAGGTGCAAAACAGGCCAATGGAATTATGTTACATTACCTCGTCGTGGAGCTCTCCCGGGGCTTTCCAAATTGGTTTTGAAGGCGTCGTAGGTCTCTACGATCTAAGAGTTATGACGCTATGAAGGTGCTTTGTTTTCTTATGCAAGAAAAAAGGGAAATAAAAAATGGGGCAATACGAAGAGTTTTCCGGAGGTCACCCATCCTAGTTTTAGTTTCGGCCAAGAACACTTACCTGCTGAGTTTTGATGGTATCTGGTGCATTAGTGCTGGTATGATCGCACCCTTTCGTACATGTGGTGCAAGGGCATATATTCCTTTCGATTGTCATAAAGTGTTTTCATTTTCTTGTGGGTCCCACTATTCTCCAAGTTTTCACCGAAGGTGAGTGAAAGAATAGATATTCGAATACATCGAAAACCACGAGGAAAAACATTTTTACGTTTTCCGAATTTCGGTGCGGATCACAAAAGAAGCCGAAAGAGACACCAAAACTCAAAATTAGAGGTCCAAAACAAGCCAATGGAATTCTGCTACATTGCTACATCATGGAGCTCACTCATGGCTTTCCGAATCGGTATTGAGGACGTTGTAGGTCTCTACGGCATCAGAGTTACGACGCTACGAATGTGATGTTTTTTCTCAGGCAAATAAAAAGTCAAATAGAAAAAGGGGATGCAACACAAAGACTTCGCCAGAGGTCACCCATCGAAATACTACTCTCTCCCAAAAATATTTAGCTGCGGAGTTGAGATGAGATCTGGTGCATTAGTGCTAGTATGATCGCTCCTGTTAATACATGTGGTGAAAGCGCATATATCCTTTCCGATTGTTATAAAGAGCTTTGTTTGTTTTAGGTTTCACTATTCTCTATGCTTTTCCGGACGATGAGTGAAAGAACACATATCTAAATACATCAAAACGACGAGGAAAACTGTTTTATGTACTTAAATTTCGGTGTGGATCACAAAATTAGCCGAAAAAGGAACCAAAACTCACAATTGGAGGTGCAAAACAGGCCAATGAAATTATATTACATTATCACGTTGTGGAGCTCTCTCGGGGCTTTCCAAATTTTTGTTGACGGCTTTGTAAGTCTCTACTCTCTATGAGTTACGATGCTACGAAGGTGCTTTGTTTTCTCATGCAAGAAAAAGGGAATTAAAAAAGGAGGCAATATGAAGAGTTTTCCAGAGGTCACCCATCCTAGTTTTAGTCTCGGCCAAGAACACTTAGCTATTGAGTTTTGATGGTATTTGGTGCATTAGTGCTGGTATGATCGCACCCTTTCGTGCCTGTTGTGCAAGCGCATATATTCCTTTTGATTGTAATAAAATATTTTCATTTTGTTGTGGGTCCCACTATTCTCCATGGTTTTACCGAAGGTGAGTGAAAGAATAGATATTCGAATACATTGAGAACCACGAGGATAAACAATTTTGTGTTCCCGAATTTCGTTGCGGATCACAAAAGAAGCCGAAAGAGACACCAAAACTCAAAATTAGAGGTCCAAAACAAGCCAATTGAATTCTGCTACATTGCTACATCATGGAGCTCACTCATGGCTTTCTGAATCGGTATTGAGGGCGCTGTAGGTCTCTACGGCATCAGAGTTACGACGCTATGAATGTGATGATTTTTCTCAGGCAAATAAAAAGTCAAATAGAAAAAGAGGATGCAACACGAGGACTTCGCGAGAGGTCACCCATCGAAATACTACTCTCGCCCAAAAATATTTAGCTGCGGAGTTGAGATTAGATCTGGTGCATTAGTGCTAGTATGATAGTTCTCGTTAATACATGTGGTGCAAGCGCATATATCCTTTCCGATTGTTATAAAGAGCTTTTTTTGTTTTAGGTTTCACTATTCTCTATGCTTTTCCGGACGATGAGTGAAAGAACACATATCTAAATACATCGAAACGACGAGGAAAATAGTTTTATGTTTCTTTATTTCGGTACGGATCACAAAATTAGCCGAAAGAGGCACCAAAACTCAGAATTGGAGGTGCAAAACAGGCCAATGGAATTATGTTACATTACCTCGTCGTGGAGCTCTCCCGGGGCTTTCCAAATTGGTTTTGAAGGCGTCGTAGGTCTCTACGATCTAAGAGTTATGACGCTATGAAGGTGCTTTGTTTTCTTATGCAAGAAAAAAGGGAAATAAAAAATGGGGCAATACGAAGAGTTTTCCGGAGGTCACCCATCCTAGTTTTAGTTTCGGCCAAGAACACTTACCTGCTGAGTTTTGATGGTATCTGGTGCATTAGTGCTGGTATGATCGCACCCTTTCGTACATGTGGTGCAAGGGCATATATTCCTTTCGATTGTCATAAAGTGTTTTCATTTTCTTGTGGGTCCCACTATTCTCCATGTTTTCACCGAAGGTGAGTGAAAGAATAGATATTTGAATACATCGAAAACCACGAGGATAAACAGTTTTATGTTCCCGAATTTCAGTGCGGATCACAAAGAAGCCGAAAGAGACACCAAAACTCAAAATTAGAGGTCCAAAACAGGCCAATAGAATTCTTTGACATTGCTACATCATGGAGCTCACTCATGGCTTTCCGAATTGGTATTGAGGGCGCCGTAGGTCTCTACGGTATAAGTGTTACGACGCTACGAAGGTGATATTTTTTCTCAGGCAAATAAAAAGTCAAATAGAAAGAGGGGTGCAACACGACGACTTCCCGAGAGGTCACCCATCCAAATACTACTCTCGCCCAAAAACATTTAGCTGTGGAGTTGAGATGAGGTCTGGTGCATTAGTTCTAGTATGATAGCTCCCGTTAATACATGTGGTGCAAGCGCATATATCCTTTCCGAAGGTTATAAAGAGCTTTGTTTGTTTTAGGTTTCACTCTTCTCTATGCTTTCCCCGACGGTGAGTGAAAGAACACATATCTAAATACATCGAAACGACGAGAAAAACAGTTTTATGTTCCTTTATTTGGGTACCGATCACAAAATTAGCCGAGAGAGGCACCAAAACTCACAATTGGAGGTGAAAAACAGGCGAATGGAATTATATTACATTACTACGTAGTGGAGCTCTCACGGGGCTTTCCAAATTGGTTTTGACGGCGTCGTAGGTCTCTACGCTCTAAGAGTTACGACCCTACGAAGGTGCTTTGTTCTCTCATGCAAGAAAAATGGGAATTAAAAAAGTGGGCAATACGAAGAGTTTTCCAGAGGTCACCCATCCTAGTTTTAGTCTTGGCCAAGAACAGTTAGCTGCTGAGTTTTGATGGTATCTGGTGCATTAGTGCTGGTATGATCGCACCCTTTCGTACATGTGGTGCAAGTGCATATATTCCTTTCGATTTTCATTAAGTGTTTTCATTTTCTTGTGGGTCCCACTATTCTCCATGTTTTCACCGAAGGTGTGTGAAAGAATAGATATTCGAATACATCAAAAACCACGAGGATAAACAGTTTTATGTTCCCGAATTTCGGTGCGGATCACAAAAGAAACCGAAAGAGACACCAAAACTCAAAATTAGAGGTCCAAAACAGGCCAATGGAATTCTTTTACATTGCAACATCATGGAGCTCACTCATGGCTTTCCGAATTGGTATTGAGAGCGTCGTAGGTGTCTACGTTATAAGAGTTACGACGCTACGAAGGTGATGTTTTTTCTAAGGCAAATAAAAAGTCAAATAGAAAAAGGGGTGCAACACGACGACTTCCTGAGAGGTCACCCATCCAAATACTATTCTCGCCCAAAGACATTTAGCTGCGGAGTTGAGATGAGGTCCAGTGTATTAGTTTTAGTATGATAGCTCCCGTTAATACATGTGGTGCATGCGCAGATATGCTTTCCGATGGTTAAAAAGAGCTTTGTTTGTTTTAGGTTTCACTCTTCTCTATGCTTTCCCCGGCGGTGAGTGAAAGAACACATATCTAAATACATCGAAACGACAAGAAAAACAAGTTTATGTTCCTTTATGTCGGTACGAATCACAAAATTAGCGGAAAGAGGCACCAAAACTCACAATTGGAGGTGCAAAACATACCAATGGAATTATGTTACCTTACCTCGTCGTGGACTCTCACGGGGCTTTCCAAATTGGTTTTGACGGCGTCGTAAGTCTCTACGC
The DNA here is from genome assembly GCA_963920545.1 of Lepidium didymum. Taxonomy (NCBI): domain Eukaryota; kingdom Viridiplantae; phylum Streptophyta; class Magnoliopsida; order Brassicales; family Brassicaceae; genus Lepidium; species Lepidium didymum. Next base: position 9,785,323 of record OY986981.1, on the reverse strand, counting down.
TATAAGAGTTACGACCCTACGAAGGTGCTTTGTTTTCTCATGCAAGAAAAAAGGAAAATAAAATTGGAGAAATACAAAGAGTTTTCCGGAGGTCACCCATCCTAGTTTTAGTTTCGGCCAAGAACACTTAGCTGCTGAGTTTTGATGGTATCTGGTGCATTAGTACTGGTATGATCGCACCCTTTCGTACATGTGGTGCAAGCGCATATATTCATTTCGATTGTCATAAAGTGTTTTCATTTTCTTGTGGGTCTTACTATTCTCCATGTTTTCACCGAAGGTGAGTGAAAGAATAGATATTCGAATACATTGAAAACCACGAGGAAAAACAGATTTATGTTCCCGAATTTCGGTGCGGATTACAAAGAAGCCGAAAGAGACACCAAAACTCAAAATTAGATGTCCAAAATAGGCCAATGGAATTCTTTGACATTGCTACATCATGGAGCTCACTCATGGCTTTCCGAATTGGTATTGAGGGCGTCGTAGGTCTCTACGGTATAAGAGTTACGACGCTACGAAGCTGAGGTTTTTCCTCAAGCAAATAAAAAGTCAAATAGAAAAAGGGGTGCAACACGACGACTTCCCGAGAGGTCACCCATCCAAGTACTACTCTCGCCCGAAAACATTTAGCTGCGGAGTTGAGATGAGATCCGGTGCATTAGTGCTAGTATGATAGCTCCCGTTAATACATGTGGTGCAAGCGCATATATCCTTTCCGATGCTTATAAAGAGCTTTGTTTGTTTTAGGTTTCACTTTTCTCTATGCTTTCCCCGGCGGTGAGTGAAAGAACACATATCTAAATACATCGAAATGATGAGGAAAACAGTTTGATGTTCCTTAATTTTGGTGCAGATCACAAAATTAGGCGAAAGAGGCACAAAAACTCACAATTGGAGGTACAAAACAGGACAATGGAATTATGGTACATTACCACGTTGTGGAGCTCTCTCGGGGCTTTCCAAATTGGTGTTGACGGCGTCGTAGGTCTCTACGCTCTAAAAGTTACGACGCTACGAAGGTGCTTTGTTTTCTCATGCAAGAAAAAAGGGAAATAAAAAAGGGGGCATTACAAAGAGTTTTCCAGAGGTTACCCATCCTAGTTTTAGTCTTGGCCAAGAACAAGTAGCCGCTGAGTTTTGATTGTATATGGTGCATTAGTGCTGGTATGATCGCACCCTTTCGTACATTTTGTGCAAGTGTATATATTCCTTTCGATTGTCATAAAGTGTTTTCAATTTCTTGTGGGTCCTACTATTCTCCATGTTTTCACCGAAGGTGAGTGAAAGAATAGATATTCTAATACATCGAAAACCACGAGGATAAACAGTTTTATGTTCCCGAATTTTGGTGCGGATCACAAAAGAAGCAGAAAGAGACACCAAAACTCTAAATTGGAGGTCCAAAACAGGGCAATGGAACTCACTCATGGCTTTCCGAATTGGTATTGAGGGCACCGTAGGTCTCTAAGGCATCAGAGTTACGACGCTACGTAGGTGATATTTTTTCTCAGGCAAATAAAAAGTCAAATAGAAAAAAGGGTGCAACACGAGGACTTTCCGAGAGGTCACCCATCCAAATACTACTCTCGCCCAAAAACATTTAGCTGTGGAGGATAGATGAGATCCTGTGCATTAGTGCTAGTATGATAGCTCTCGTTAATACATGTGGTGCAAACACATATATCATTTCCGATGGTCATAAAGATTTTTCTTTTTGTTGTGAGTCGCACTCTTCTCCATGTTTTCCCCGGCAGTGGCTGAAAGAACAGATATTCGAATACCTCAAAACCACGAGTTAAACAATTTTATGTTCCCTAATTTTGGTTCGGATCACAAGAATGGCCGAACGAGGCACCAAAACTCATAATTGGAGGTCTGAAATAGACCAATAGAATTCCATAACATTACCACATAATAGAGCTCTCTCAGGGATTTCTGAATTGGTGTTGACGGCCCCGTAGGTCTCTACGGCATAAGAGTTACGACGCTACAAAGGTGATGTGTTTTCTCATGCAAATAAAAAGTCAAATAGAAAAAGGGGTGCAACACGAGGACTTCCCGAGAGGTCACCCATCCTAATACGACTCTCGTCCAAAAACACTTAGCTGCGGAGTTAAGATTAGATCTGGTGCATTAGTGCTGGTATGATCGCTCCCGTTAATGCATGTGGTGCAAGCGCATATATCCTTTCCGATCGTCATAAAGAGTTTTGTTTGTTTTAGGTTTCACTCTTCTCTATGCTTTCGCCGACGGTGAGTGAAAGAACACATATCCAAATACATCGAAATGACGAGGTAAAACAATTATATGTTCCCGAATTTCGGTGCAGATCACAAAATTAGCCGAAAGAGGCACCAAAACTCTCAATTGGAGGTGCAAAACAGGCCAATGGAATTATGTTACATTAACACGTCATGGAGCTCTCTCGGGGCTTTCAAAATTAGTTTTGACGGCCTCGTAAGTCTCTACGCTCTAAGAGTTGCGACGCTACGAAGGTGCTTTGTTCTCTCATGCAAGAAAAATGGGAATTAAAAAAGTGGGCAATACGAAGAGTTTTCCAGAGGTCATCCATCCTAGTTTTAGTCTTGGCCAAGAACAATTAGCTGCTGAGTTTTGATGGTATCTGGTGCATTAGTGCTGGTATGATCGCACCCTTTTGTACATGTGGTGCAAGCGCATATATTCCTTTCGATTGTCATAAAATGTTTTCATTTCTTGTGGGTCCCACTATTCTCCATGTTTTCACCGAAGGTGAGTGAAAGAATAGATATTCGAATACATCAAAAACCACGAGGATAAAGAGTTTTATGTTCCCGAATTTTGGTGCGGATCACAAAAGAAGCCGAAAGAGACACCAAAACTCAAAATTAGAGGTCCAAAACAGGCCAATGGAATTCTTTGACATTGCTTCATCATGGAGCTCACTCATGGCTTTCTAAATTGATATTAAGGGCGCCGTTGGTCCCTACGGTATAAGTGTTAGAACGCTACGAAAGTGATGTTTTTTCTCAGACAAATAAAAAGTCAAATAGAAAAAGGGTTGCAACACGAGGACTTCCCGAGAGGTCACCCATCCTAATACGACTCTCGTCCAAAAACACTTAGCTGTAGAGTTAAGATTAGATCTGGTGCATTAGTGCTGGTATGATCGCTCCCGTTAATGCATGTGGTGGAAGCGCATATATCCTTTCCGATCGTCATAAAGAGTTTTGTTTGTTTTAGGTTTCACTCTTCTCTATGCTTTCGCCGACGGTGAGTGAAAGAACACATATCCAAATACATTGAAACGACGAGGTAAAACAATTTAATGTTCCCTAATTTCGGTGCAAATCACAAAATTAGCCGAAAGAGGCAACAAAACTCACAATTGGAGGTGCAAAATAGGCCAATGGAATTATGTTACATTAACACATCGTGGAGCTCTATCGAGGCTTTCCAAATTGGTTTCGACGGCCTCGTAAGTCTCTACGCTCTAAGAGTTCCGACGCTACGAAGGTTCTTTGTTCTCTCATGCAAGAAAAATGGGAATTAAAAAAGTGGGCAATACGAAGAGTTTTCCAGAGGTCACCCATCCTAATTTTAGTCTTGGCCAAGAACAGTTAGCTGTTGAGTTTTGATGCTATCTGGTGCATTAGTGCTGGTATGATCGCACCCTTTCGTACATGTGGTGCAAGCGCATTTATTCCTTTCGATTGTCATAAAATGTTTTCAGTTTCTTGTGGGTCCCACTATTCTCCATGTTTTCACCGAAGGTGAGTGAAAGAATAGATATTCGAATACATCGAAAACCATGAGGATAAGCAGTTTTATGTTCCCGAATTTCGGAGCGGATCACAAAAGAAGCTGAAAGAGACACCAAAACTCAAAATTAGAGGTCCAAAACAGGCCAATGGAATTCTTTGACATTGCTACATCATGGAGCTCACTCATGGCTTTCCGAATTGGTATTGAGGGCGCCGTAGGTCTCTACGGTGTAAGTGTTACGACGCTACGAAGGTGATGTTTTTTCTCAGGCAAATAAAAAGTCAAATAGAAAAAGGGGTGCGTGCAACACGAGGACTTCCCGAGAGGTCACCCATCCTAATACGACTCTCGTCCAAAAACACTTAGCTGTAGAGTTAAGATTAGATCTGGTGCATTAGTGCTGGTATGATCGCTCCCGTTAATGCATGTGGTGGAAGCGCATATATCCTTTCCGATCGTCATAAAGAGTTTTGTTTGTTTTAGGCTTCACTCTTCTCTATGCTTTCGCCGACGGTGAGTGAAAGAACACATATCCAAATACATTGAAACGACGAGGTAAAACAATTTAATGTTCCCTAATTTCGGTGCAGATCACAAAATTAGCCGAAAGAGGCAACAAAACTCACAATTGGAGGTGCAAAATAGGCCACTGGAATTATGTTACATTAACATATCGTGGAGCTCTATCGAGGCTTTCCAAATTGGTTTCGACGGCCTCGTAAGTCTCTACGCTCTAAGAGTTCCGACGCTACGAAGGTTCTTTGTTCTCTCATGCAAGAAAAATGGGAATTAAAAAAGTGGGCAATACGAAGAGTTTTCCAGAGGTCACCCATCCTAGTTTTAGTCTTGGCCAAGAACAGTTAGCTGTTGAGTTTTGATGCTATCTGGTGCATTAGTGCTGGTATGATCGCACCCTTTCGTACATGTGGTGCAAGCGCATTTATTCCTTTCGATTGTCATAAAATGTTTTCAGTTTCTTGTGGGTCCCACTATTCTCCATGTTTTCACCAAAGGTGAGTGAAAGAATAGATATTCGAATACATCGAAAACCATGAGGATAAGCAGTTTTATGTTCCCGAATTTCGGAGCGGATCACAAAAGAAGCTGAAAGAGACACCAAAACTCAAAATTAGAGGTCCAAAACAGGCCAATGGAATTCTTTGACATTGCTACATCATGGAGCTCACTCATGGCTTTCCGAATTGGTATTGAGGGCGTCGTAGGTCTCTACGGTGTAAGTGTTACGACGCTACGAAGGTGATGTTTTTTCTCAGGCAAATAAAAAGTCAAATAGAAAAAGGGGTGCGTGCAACACGAGGACTTCCTGAGAGGTCACCCATCAAAATACTACTCTCGCCCAAAAACATTTAGCTGCGGAGTTGAGATGAGGTCCGGTGCATTAGTGCTAGTATGATAGCTCCCGTTAATACATGTGGTGCAAGCGCATATATCCTTTCCGATGGTTATAAAGAGCTTTGTTTGTTTTAGGTTTCACTCTTCTCTATACTTTCCCCGACGGTGAGTGAAAGAACACATATCTAAATACATCGAAATGACGAGGAAAACAGTTTTATGTTCCTTTATTTTGGTATGGATCACAAAATTAGCCGAAAGAGGCATCAAAACTCAGAATTGGAGGCGCAAAACAGGACAATGGAATTATGTTACATTACCACGTCGTGGAGCTCTCGCGGGGCTTTCCAAATTGGTTTTGACGGCGTCGTAGGTCTCTATGCTCTAAGAGTTACGACGCTACGAAGGTGCTTTGTTTTCTCATGCAAGAAAAAAGGGAAATAAAATAAGGGGCAATATGAAGAGTTTTCCGGAGGTCCCCCATCCTAGTTTTAGTTTCGGCCAAGAACACTTAGCTGCTGAGTTTTGATGGTATCTGGTGCATTAGTGCTGGTATGATCGCACCCTTTCGTACATGTGGTGCAAGCGCATATATTCCTTTCGATTGTAATAAAGAGGTTTCATTTTCTTGTGGGTCCCACTATTCTTCATGTTTTCACCGAAGGTTATTGAAAGAATATATATTTGAATACATCGAAAACCACGAGGATAAACAGTTTTATGTTCCCGAATTTCAGTGCGGATCACAAAGAAGACGAAAGAGACACCAAAACTCAAAATTAGAGGTCCAAAACAGGCCAATGGAATTCTTTGACATTGCTACATCATGGAGCTCACTCATGGCTTTCCGAATTGGTATTGAGGGCGTTGTAGGTCTCTACGGTATAAGTGTTACGACGCTACGAAGGTGATGTTTTTTCTCAGGCAAATAAAAAGTCAAATAGAAAAAGGGGTGCAGCACGAGGACTTCCCGAAAGGTCACCCATCCAAATACTACTCTTGCCCAAAAACATTTAGCTGCAGAGTTGAGATGAGGTACGGTGCATTAGTGCTAGTATGATAGCTTCCGTTAATATATATGCTGCAAGCGCATATATCCTTTCCGATGGTTATAAAGAGCTTTGTTTGTTTTAGGTTTCACTCTTCTCTATGCTTTCCCCGACGGTGAGTGAAAGAACACATATCTAAATACATCAAAACGACGAGGAAAACAGTTTTATGTTCCTTTATTTCGGTATGGATCACAAAATTAGCCGAAAGAGGCATCAAAACTCAGAATTGGAGGTGCAAAACAGGACAATGGAATTATGTTACATTACCACGTCGCGGAGCTCTCGCGGGGCTTTCAAATTGGTTTTGATGGCGTCGTAGGTCTCTACGCTCTAAGAGTTACGACGCTACGAAGGTGCTTTGTTTTCTCATGCAAGAAAAAAGGGAAATAAAATATGGGGCAATATGAAGAGTTTTCCGGAGGTCCCCCATCCTAGTTTTAGTTTCGGCCAAGAACACTTAGCTGCTGAGTTTTGATGGTATCTGGTGCATTAGTGCTGGTATGATCGCACCCTTTCGTACATGTGGTGCAAGCGCATATATTCCTTTCGATTGTAATAAAGTGTTTTCATTTTCTTGTGGGTCCCACTATTCTCCATGTTTTCACCGAAGGTGAGTGAAAGAATAGATATTTGAATACATCGAAAACCACGAGGATAAATAGTTTTATGTTCCCGAATTTCAGTGCGGATCACAAAGAAGCCGAAAGAGACACCAAAACTCAAAATTAGAGGTCCAAAACAGGCCAATGGAATTCTTTGACATTGCTACATCATGGAGCTCACTCATGGCTTTCCGAATTGGTATTGAGGGCGCCGTAGGTCTCTACGGTATAAGTGTTACGACGCTACGAAGGTGATGTTTTTTCTCAGGCAAATAAAAAGTCAAATAGAAAAAGGGGTGCAACATTACGACTTCCCGAGAGGTCACCCATCCAAATACTACTCTCGCCCAAAAACATTTAGCTGCAGAGTTGAGATGAGGTCCGGTGCATTAGTTCTAGTATGATAGCTCCCGTTAATACATGTGGTGCAAGTGCATATATCCTTTCCGATGGTTATAAAGAGCTTTGTTTGTTTTAGGTTTCACTCTTCTCTATGCTTTCCCCGACGGTGAGTGAAAGAACACATATCTAAATACATCGAAACGACGAGGAAAACAGTTTTATGTTCCTTTATTTCGGTATGGATCACAAAATTAGCCGAAAGAGGCATCAAAACTCAGAATTGGAGGTGCAAAACAGGACAATGGAATTATGTTACATTACCACGTCGCGGAGCTCTCGCGGGGCTTTCAAATTGGTTTTGATGGCGTCGTAGGTCTCTACGCTCTAAGAGTTACGACGCTACGAAGGTGCTTTGTTTTCTCATGCAAGAAAAAAGGGAAATAAAATATGGGGCAATATGAAGAGTTTTCCGGAGGTCACCCATCCTAGTTTTAGTTTCGGCCAAGAACACTTAGCTGCTGAGTTTTGATGGTATCTGGTGCATTAGTGCTGGTATGATCGCACCCTTTCGTACATGTGGTGCAAGCGCATATATTCCTTTCGATTGTAATAAATTGTTTTCATTTTCTTGTGGGTCCCACTATTCTCCATGTTTTCACCGAAGGTGAGTGAAAGAATAGATATTTGAATACATCGAAAACCACGAGGATAAACAGTTTTATGTTCCCGAATTTCAGTGCGGATCACAAAGAAGACGAAAGAGACACCAAAACTCAAAATTAGAGGTCCAAAACAGGCCAATGGAATTCTTTGACATTGCTACATCATGGAGCTCACTCATGGCTTTCCGAATTGGTATTGAGGGCGCTGTAGGTCTCTACGGTATAAGTGTTACGACGCTACGAAGGTGATGTTTTTTCTCAGGCAAATAAAAAGTCAAATAGAAAAAGGGGTGCAACACGACGACTTCCCGAGAGGTCACCCCTCCAAATACTACTCTCGCCCAAAAACATTTAGCTGCGGAGTTGAGATGAGGTCCGGTGCATTAGTTCTAGTATGATAGCTCCCGTTAATACATGTGGTGCAAGCGCATATATCCTTTCCGATGGTTATAAAGAGCTTTGTTTGTTTTAGGTTTCACTCTTCTCTATGCTTTCCCCGACGGTGAGTGAAAGAACACATATCTAAATACATCGAAACGACGAGGAAAACAGTTTTATGTTCCTTTATTTCGGTATGGATCACAAAATTAGCCGAAAGAGGCATCAAAACTCAGAATTGGAGGTGCAAAACAGGACAATGGAATTATGTTACATTACCACGTCGCGGAGCTCTCGCGGGGCTTTCAAATTGGTTTTGATGGCGTCGTAGGTCTCTACGCTCTAAGAGTTACGACGCTACGAAGGTGCTTTGTTTTCTCATGCAAGAAAAAAGGGAAATAAAATATGGGGCAATATGAAGAGTTTTCCGGAGGTCCCCCATCCTAGTTTTAGTTTCGGCCAAGAACACTTAGCTGCTGAGTTTTGATGGTATCTGGTGCATTAGTGCTGGTATGATCGCACCCTTTCGTACATGTGGTGCAAGCGCATATATTCCTTTCGATTGTAATAAAGTGTTTTCATTTTCTTGTGGGTCCCACTATTCTCCATGTTTTCACCGAAGGTGAGTGAAAGAATAGATATTTGAATACATCGAAAACCACGAGGATAAACAGTTTTATGTTCCCGAATTTCAGTGCGGATCACAAAGAAGACGAAAGAGACACCAAAACTCAAAATTAGAGGTCCAAAACAGGCCAATGGAATTCTTTGACATTGCTACATCATGGAGCTCACTCATGGCTTTCCGAATTGGTATTGAGGGCGCTGTAGGTCTCTACGGTATAAGTGTTACGACGCTACGAAGGTGATGTTTTTTCTCAGGCAAATAAAAAGTCAAATAGAAAAAGGGGTGCAACACGACGACTTCCCGAGAGGTCACCCCTCCAAATACTACTCTCGCCCAAAAACATTTAGCTGCGGAGTTGAGATGAGGTCCGGTGCATTAGTTCTAGTATGATAGCTCCCGTTAATACATGTGGTGCAAGCGCATATATCCTTTCCGATGGTTATAAAGAGCTTTGTTTGTTTTAGGTTTCACTCTTCTCTATGCTTTCCCCGACGGTGAGTGAAAGAACACATATCTAAATACATCGAAACGACGAGGAAAACAGTTTTATGTTCCTTTATTTCGGTATGGATCACAAAATTAGCCGAAAGAGGCATCAAAAGTCACAATTGGAGGTGCAAAACAGGACAATGGAATTATGTTACATTACCACGTCGTGGAGCTCTCGCGGGGCTTTGCAAATTGGTTTTGACGGCGTCGTAGGTCTCTATGCTCTAAGAGTTACGACGCTACGAAGGTGCTTTGTTTTCTCATGCAAGAAAAAAGGGAAATAAAATATGGGGCAATATGAAGAGTTTTCCGGAGGTCCCCCATCCTAGTTTTAGTTTCGGCCAAGAACACTTAGCTGCTGAGTTTTGATGGTATCTGGTGCATTAGTGCTGGTATGATCGCACCCTTTCGTACATGTGGTGCAAGCGCATATATTCCTTTCGATTGTAATAAAGAGGTTTCATTTTCTTATGGGTCCCACTATTCTTCATGTTTTCACCGAAGGTTATTGAAAGAATAGATATTTGAATACATCGAAAACCACGAGGGTAAACAGTTTTATGTTCCCGAATTTCAGTGCGGATCACAAAGAAGACGAAAGAGACACCAAAACTCAAAATTAGAGGTCCAAAACAGGCCAATGGAATTCTTTGACATTGCTACATCATGGAGCTCACTCATGGCTTTCCGAATTGGTATTGAGGGCGCCGTAGGTCTCTACGGTATAAGTGTTACGACGCTACGAAGGTGATGTTTTTTCTCAGGCAAATAAAAAGTCAAATAGAAAAAGGGGTGCAGCACGAGGACTTCCGGAAAGGTCACCCATCCAAATACTACTCTTGCCCAAAAACATTTAGCTGCGGAGTTGAGATGAGGTCCGGTGCATTAGTGCTAGTATGATAGCTCCCGTTAATATATATGCTGCAAGCGCATATATCCTTTCCGATGGTTATAAAGAGCTTTGTTTGTTTTAGGTTTCACTCTTCTCTATGCTTTCCCCGACGGTGAGTGAAAGAACACATATCTAAATACATCGAAACGACGAGGAAAACAATTTTATGTTCCTTTATTTCGGTATGGATCACAAAATTAGCCGAAAGAGGCATCAAAACTCAGAATTGGAGGTGCAAAACAGGACAATGGAATTATGTTACATTACCACGTCGCGGAGCTCTCGCGGGGCTTTCAAATTGGTTTTGATGGCGTCGTAGGTCTCTACGCTCTAAGAGTTACGACGCTACGAAGGTGCTTTGTTTTCTCATGCAAGAAAAAAGGGAAATAAAATATGGGGCAATATGAAGAGTTTTCCGGAGGTCCCCCATCCTAGTTTTAGTTTCGGCCAAGAACACTTAGCTGCTGAGTTTTGATGGTATCTGGTGCATTAGTGCTGGTATGATCGCACCCTTTCGTACATGTGGTGCAAGCGCATATATTCCTTTCGATTGTAATAAAGTGTTTTCATTTTCTTGTGGGTCCCACTATTCTCCATGTTTTCACCGAAGGTGAGTGAAAGAATAGATATTTGAATACATCGAAAACCACAAGGATAAATAGTTTTATGTTCCCGAATTTCAGTGCCGATCACAAAGAAGCCGAAAGAGACACCAAAACTCAAAATTAGAGGTCCAAAACAGGCCAATGGAATTCTTTGACATTGCTACATCATGGAGCTCACTCATGGCTTTCCGAATTGGTATTGAGGGCGCTGTAGGTCTCTACGGTATAAGTGTTACGACGCTACGAAGGTGATGTTTTTTCTCAGGCAAATAAAAAGTCAAATAGAAAAAGGGGTGCAGCACGAGGACTTCCCGAAAGGTCACCCATCCAAATACTACTCTTGCCCAAAAACATTTAGCTGCAGAGTTGAGATGAGGTACGGTGCATTAGTGCTAGTATGATAGCTTCCGTTAATATATATGCTGCAAGCGCATATATCCTTTCCGATGGTTATAAAGAGCTTTGTTTGTTTTAGGTTTCACTCTTCTTTATGCTTTCCCCGACGGTGAGTGAAAGAACACATATCTAAATACATCAAAACGACGAGGAAAACAGTTTTATGTTCCTTTATTTCGGTATGGATCACAAAATTAGCCGAAAGAGGCATCAAAACTCAGAATTGGAGGTGCAAAACAGGACAATGGAATTATGTTACATTACCACGTCGCGGAGCTCTCGCGGGGCTTTCAAATTGGTTTTGATGGCGTCGTAGGTCTCTACGCTCTAAGAGTTACGACGCTACGAAGGTGCTTTGTTTTCTCATGCAAGAAAAAAGGGAAATAAAATATGGGGCAATATGAAGAGTTTTCCGGAGGTCCCCCATCCTAGTTTTAGTTTCGGCCAAGAACACTTAGCTGCTGAGTTTTGATGGTATCTGGTGCATTAGTGCTGGTATGATCGCACCCTTTCGTACATGTGGTGCAAGCGCATATATTCCTTTCGATTGTAATAAAGTGTTTTCATTTTCTTGTGGGTCCCACTATTCTCCATGTTTTCACCGAAGGTGAGTGAAAGAATAGATATTTGAATACATCGAAAACCACGAGGATAAATAGTTTTATGTTCCCGAATTTCAGTGCGGATCACAAAGAAGCCGAAAGAGACACCAAAACTCAAAAATAGAGGTCCAAAACAGGCCAATGGAATTCTTTGACATTGCTACATCATGGAGCTCACTCATGGCTTTCCGAATTGGTATTGAGGGCGCCGTAGGTCTCTACGGTATAAGTGTTACGACGCTACGAAGGTGATGTTTTTTCTCAGGCAAATAAAAAGTCAAATAGAAAAAGGGGTGCAACACGACGACTTCCCGAGAGGTCACCCATCCAAATACTACTCTCGCCCAAAAACATTTGGCTGCGGAGTTGAGATGAGGTCCGGTGCATTAGTTCTAGTATGATAGCTCCCGTTAATACATGTGGTGCAAGCGCATATATCCTTTCCGATGGTTATAAAGAGCTTTGTTTGTTTTAGGTTTCACTCTTCTCTATGCTTTCCCCGACGGTGAGTGAAAGAACACATATCTAAATACATCGAAACGACGAGGAAAACAGTTTTATGTTCCTTTATTTCGGTATGGATCACAAAATTAGCCGAAAGAGGCATCAAAACTCAGAATTGGAGGTGCAAAACAGGACAATGGAATTATGTTACATTACCACGTCGTGGAGCTCTCGCGGGGCTTTCCAAATTGGTTTTGACGGCGTCGTAGGTCTCTATGCTCTAAGAGTTACGACGCTACGAAGGTGCTTTGTTTTCTCATGCAAGAAAAAAGGGAAATAAAATATGGGGCAATATGAAGAGTTTTCCGGAGGTCCCCCATCCTAGTTTTAGTTTCGGCCAAGAACACTTAGCTGCTGAGTTTTGATGGTATCTGGTGCATTAGTGCTGGTATGATCGCACCCTTTCGTACATGTGGTGCAAGCGCATATATTCCTTTCGATTGTAATAAAGTGTTTTCATTTTCTTGTGGGTCCCACTATCTCCATGTTTTCACCGAAGGTGAGTGAAAGAATAGATATTTGAATACATCGAAAACCACGAGGATAAACAGTTTTATGTTCCCGAATTTCAGTGCGGATCACAAAGAAGCCGAAAGAGACACCAAAACTCAAAATTAGAGGTCCAAAACAGGCCAATGGAATTCTTTGACATTGCTACATCATGGAGCTCACTCATGGCTTTCCGAATTGGTATTGAGGGCGCCGTAGGTCTCTACGGTATAAGTGTTACGACGCTACGAAGGTGATGTTTTTTCTCAGGCAAATAAAAAGTCAAATAGAAAAAGGGGTGCAACACGACGACTTCCCGAGAGGTCACCCATCCAAATACTACTCTCGCCCTAAAACATTTAGCTGCGGAGTTGAGATGAGGTCCGGTGCATTAGTTCTAGTATGATAGCTCCCGTTAATACATGTGGTGCAAGCGCATATATCCTTTCCGATGGTTATAAAGAGCTTTGTTTGTTTTAGGTTTCACTCTTCTCTATGCTTTCCCCGACGGTGAGTGAAAGAACACATATCTAAATACATCGAAGCGACGAGGAAAACAGTTTTATGTTCCTTTATTTCGGTATGGATCACAAAATTAGCCGAAAGAGGCATCAAAACTCAGAATTGGAGGTGCAAAAGCAGGACAATGGAATTATGTTACATTACCACGTCGTGGAGCTCTCGGGGGGCTTTCCAATATGGTTTTGACGGCGTCGTAGGTCTCTACGCTCTAAGAGTTACGGCGCTATGAAGGTGCTTTATTTTCTCATGCAAGAAAAAAGGGAAATAAAATATGGGGCAATATGAAGAGTTTTCCGGAGGTCCCCCATCCTAGTTTTAGTTTCGGCCAAGAACACTTAGCTGCTGAGTTTTGATGGTATCTGGTGCATTAGTGCTGGTATGATCGCACCCTTTCGTACATGTGGTGCAAGCGCATATATTCCTTTCGATTGTAATAAAGTGTTTTCATTTTCTTGTGGGTCCCACTATCTCCATGTTTTCACCGAAGGTGAGTGAAAGAATAGATATTTGAATACATCGAAAACCACGAGGATAAACAGTTTTATGTTCCCGAATTTCAGTGCGGATCACAAAGAAGCCGAAAGAGACACCAAAACTCAAAATTAGAGGTCCAAAACAGGCCAATGGAATTCTTTGACATTGCTACATCATGGAGCTCACTCATGGCTTTCCGAATTGGTATTGAGGGCGCCGTAGGTCTCTACGGTATAAGTGTTACGACGCTACGAAGGTGATGTTTTTTCTCAGGCAAATAAAAAGTCAAATAGAAAAAGGGGTGCAACACGACGACTTCCCGAGAGGTCACCCATCCAAATACTACTCTCGCCCTAAAACATTTAGCTGCGGAGTTGAGATGAGGTCCGGTGCATTAGTTCTAGTATGATAGCTCCCGTTAATACATGTGGTGCAAGCGCATATATCCTTTCCGATGGTTATAAAGAGCTTTGTTTGTTTTAGGTTTCACTCTTCTCTATGCTTTCCCCGACGGTGAGTGAAAGAACACATATCTAAATACATCGAAACGACGAGGAAAACAGTTTTATGTTCCTTTATTTCGGTATGGATCACAAAATTAGCCGAAAGAGGCATCAAAACTCATAATTGGAGGTGCAAAAACATGACAATGGAATTATGTTACATTACCACGTCGCGGAGCTCTCGCGGGGCTTTCAAATGGGTTTTGATGGCGTCGTAGGTCTCTACGCTCTAAGAGTTACGACGCTACGAAGGTGCTTTGTTTTCTCATGCAAGAAAAAAGGGAAATAAAATATGGGGCAATATGAAGAGTTTTCCGGAGGTCCCCCATCCTAGTTTTAGTTTCGGCCAAGAACACTTAGCTGCTGAGTTTTGATGGTATCTGGTGCATTAGTGCTGGTATGATCGCACCCTTTCGTACATGTGGTGCAAGCGCATATATTCCTTTCGATTGTAATAAAGTGTTTTCATTTTCTTGTGGGTCCCACTATCTCCATGTTTTCACCGAAGGTGAGTGAAAGAATAGATATTTGAATACATCGAAAACCACGAGGATAAACAGTTTTATGTTCCCGAATTTCAGTGCGGATCACAAAGAAGCCGAAAGAGACACCAAAACTCAAAATTAGAGGTCCAAAACAGGCCAATGGAATTCTTTGACATTGCTACATCATGGAGCTCACTCATGGCTTTCCGAATTGGTATTGAGGGCGCCGTAGGTCTCTACGGTATAAGTGTTACAACGCTACGAAGGTGATGTTTTTTCTCAGGCAAATAAAAAGTCAAATAGAAAGAGGGGTGCAACACGACGACTTCCCGAGAGGTCACCCATCCAAATACTACTCTCGCCCAAAAACATTTAGCTGCGGAGTTGAGATGAGGTCCGGTGCATTAGTTCTAGTATGATAGCTCCCGTTAATACATGTGGTGCAAGCTCATATATCCTTTCCGATGGTTATAAAGAGCTTTGTTTGTTTTAGGTTTCACTCTTCTCTATGCTTTCCCCGACGGTGAGTGAAAGAACACATATCTAAATACATCGAAACGACGAGGAAAACAGTTTTATGTTCCTTTATTTCGGTATGGATCACAAAATTAGCCGAAAGAGGCATCAAAAGTCACAATTGGAGGTGCAAAACAGGACAATGGAATTATGTTACATTACCACGTCGTGGAGCTCTCGCGGGGCTTTCCAAATTGGTTTTGACGGCGTCGTAGGTCTCTATGCTCTAAGAGTTACGACGCTACGAAGGTGCTTTGTTTTCTCATGCAAGAAAAAAGGGAAATAAAATATGGGGCAATATGAAGAGTTTTCCGGAGGTCCCCCATCCTAGTTTTAGTTTCGGCCAAGAACACTTAGCTGCTGAGTTTTGATGGTATCTGGTGCATTAGTGCTGGTATGATCGCACCCTTTCGTACATGTGGTGCAAGCGCATATATTCCTTTCGATTGTAATAAAGTGTTTTCATTTTCTTGTGGGTCCCACTATCTCCATGTTTTCACCGAAGGTGAGTGAAAGAATAGATATTTGAATACATCGAAAACCACGAGGATAAACAGTTTTATGTTCCCGAATTTCAGTGCGGATCACAAAGAAGCCGAAAGAGACACCAAAACTCAAAATTAGAGGTCCAAAACAGGCCAATGGAATTCTTTGACATTGCTACATCATGGAGCTCACTCATGGCTTTCCGAATTGGTATTGAGGGCGCCGTAGGTCTCTACGGTATAAGTGTTACGACGCTACGAAGGTGATGTTTTTTCTCAGGCAAATAAAAAGTCAAATAGAAAGAGGGGTGCAACACGACGACTTCCCGAGAGGTCACCCATCCAAATAGTACTCTCGCCCAAAAACATTTAGCTGTGGAGTTGAGATGAGGTCCGGTGCATTAGTTCTAGTATGATAGCTCCCGTTAATACATGTGGTGCAAGCACATATATCCTTTCCGATGGTTATAAAGAGCTTTGTTTGTTTTAGGTTTCACTCTTCTCTATGCTTTCGCCGATGGTGAGCGAAAGAACACATATCTAAATACATCGAAACGACAAGGAAAACAGTTTTATGTTCCTTTATTTCGGTATGGATCACAAAATTAGCCGAAAGAGGCATCAAAACTTAGAATTGGAGGTGCAAAAACAGGACAATGGAATTATGTTACATTACCACGTCGCGGAGCTCTCGCGGGGCTTTCAAATTGGTTTAGATGGCGTCGTAGGTCTCTACGCTCTAAGAGTTACGACGCTACGAAGGTGCTTTGTTTTCTCATGCAAGAAAAAAGGGAAATAAAATATGGGGCAATATGAAGAGTTTTCCGGAGGTCCTCCATCCTAGTTTTAGTTTCGGCCAAGAACACTTAGCTGCTGAGTTTTGATGGTATCTGGTGCATTAGTGCTGGTATGATCGCACCCTTTCGTACATGTGGTGCTAGCGCATATATTCCTTTCGATTGTAATAAAGTGTTTTCATTTGCTTGGTG
Organism: Lepidium didymum; assembly: GCA_963920545.1. Lineage (NCBI taxonomy): Eukaryota > Viridiplantae > Streptophyta > Magnoliopsida > Brassicales > Brassicaceae > Lepidium > Lepidium didymum. The sequence continues at coordinate 9,768,608 of OY986981.1, read as the reverse complement.
GTCCCACTATCTCCATGTTTTCACCGAAGGTGAGTGAAAGAATAGATATTTGAATACATCGAAAACCACGAGGATAAACAGTTTTATGTTCCCGAATTTCAGTGCGGATCACAAAGAAGCCGAAAGAGACACCAAAACTCAAAATTAGAGGTCCAAAACAGGCCAATGGAATTCTTTGACATTGCTACATCATGGAGCTCACTCATGGCTTTCCGAATTGGTATTGAGGGCGCCGTAGGTCTCTACGGTATAAGTGTTACGACGCTACGAAGGTGATGTTTTTTCTCAGGCAAATAAAAAGTCAAATAGAAAAAGGGGTGCAACACGACGACTTCCCGAGAGGTCACCCATCCAAATACTACTCTCGCCCAAAAACATTTAGCTGTGGAGTTGAGATGAGGTCTGGTGCATTAGTGCTAGTATGATAGCTCCCGTTAATACATGTGGTGCAAGCACATATATCCTTTCCGATGGTTATAAAGAGCTTTGTTTGTTTTAGGTTTCACTCTTCTCTATGCTTTCCCCGACGGTGAGTGAAAGAACACATATCTAAATACATCGAAACGACGAGGAAAACAGTTTTCTGTTCCTTTATTTCGGTATGGATCACAAAATTAGCCGAAAGAGGCATCAAAACTCAGAATTGGAGGTGCAAAAGTAGGACAATGGAATTATTTTACATTACCACGTCGCGGAGCTCTCGCGGGGCTTTCAAATTGGTTTTGATGGCGTCGTAGGTCTCTACGCTCTAAGAGTTACGACGCTACGAAGGTGCTTTGTTTTCTCATGCAAGAAAAAAGGGAAATAAAAAATGGGGCAATATGAAGAGTTTTCCGGAGGTCCCCCATCCTAGTTTTAGTTTCAGCCAAGAACACTTAGCTGCTGAGTTTTGATGGTATCTGGTGCATTAGTGCTGGTATGATCGCACCCTTTCGTACATGTGGTGCAAGCGCATATATTCCTTTCGATTGTAATAAAGTGTTTTCATTTTCTTGTGGGTCCCACTATCTCCATGTTTTCACCGAAGGTGAGTGAAAGAATAGATATTTGAATACATCGAAAACCACGAGGATAAATAGTTTTATGTTCCCGAATTTCAGTGCGGATCACAAAGAAGCCGAAAGAGACACCAAAACTCAAAATTAGAGGTCCAAAACAGGCCAATGGAATTCTTTGACATTGCTACATCATGGAGCTCACTCATGGCTTTCCGAATTGGTATTGAGGGCGCCGTAGGTCTCTACGGTATAAGTGTTACGACGCTACGAAGGTGATGTTTTTTCTCAGGCAAATAAAAAGTCAAATAGAAAGAGGGGTGCAACACGACGACTTCCCGAGAGGTCACCCATCCAAATAGTACTCTCGCCCAAAAACATTTAGCTGTGGAGTTGAGATGAGGTCTGGTGCATTAGTTCTAGTATGATAGCTCCCGTTAATACATGTGGTGCAAGCACATATATCCTTTCCGATGGTTATAAAGAGCTTTGTTTGTTTTAGGTTTCACTCTTCTCTATGCTTTTCCCGACGGTGAGTGAAAGAACACATATCTAAATACATCGAAACGACAAGGAAAACAGTTTTATGTTCCTTTATTTCGGTATGGATCACAAAATTAGCCGAAAGAGGCATCAAAACTCAGAATTGGAGGTGCAAAAACATGACAATGGATTTATGTTACATTACCACGTCGCGGAGCTCTCGCGGGGCTTTCAAATGGGTTTTGATGGCGTCGTAGGTCTCTACGCTCTAAGAGTTACGACGCTACGAAGGTGCTTTGTTTTCTCATGCAAGAAAAAAGGGAAATAAAATATGGGGCAATATGAAGAGTTTTTAGGAGGTCCCCCATCCTAGTTTTAGTTTTGGCCAAGAACACTTAGCTGCTGAGTTTTGATGGTATCTGGTGCATTAGTGCTGGTATGATCGCACCCTTTCGTACATGTGGTGCAAGCGCATATATTCCTTTCGATTGTAATAAAGTGTTTTCATTTTCTTGTGGGTCCCACTATTCTCCATGTTTTCACCGAAGGTGAGTGAAAGAATAGATATTTGAATACATCGAAAACCACGAGGATAAACAGTTTTATGTTCCCGAATTTCAGTGCGGATCACAAAGAAGACGAAAGAGACACCAAAACTCAAAATTAGAGGTCCAAAACAGGCCAATGGAATTCTTTGACATTGCTACATCATGAAGCTCACTCATGGCTTTCCGAATTGGTATTGAGGGAGCCGTAGGTCTCTACGGTATAAGTGTTACGACGCTACGAAGGTGATGTTTTTTCTCAGGCAAATATAAAGTCAAATAGAAAGAGGGGTGCAACACGACGACTTCCCGAGAGGTCACCCATCCAAATACTACTCTCGCCCAAAAACATTTAGCTGTGGAGTTGAGATGAGGTCCGGTGCATTAGTGCTAGTATGATAGCTCCCGTTAATACATGTGGTGCAAGCACATATATCCTTTCCAATGGTTATAAAGAGCTTTGTTTGTTTTAGGTTTTACTCTTCTCTATGCTTTCCCCGACGGTGAGTGAAAGAACACATATCTAAATACATCGAAACGACAAGGAAAACAGTTTTATGTTCCTTTATATCGGTATGGATCACAAAATTAGCCGAAAGAGGCATCAAAACTCAGAATTGGAGGTGCAAAAACAGGACAATGGAATTATGTTACATTACCACGTCTCGGAGCTCTCGTGGGGCTTTCAAATTGGTTTAGATGGCGTCGTAGGTCTCTACGCTCTAAGAGTTACGACGCTACGAAGGTGCTTTGTTTTCTCATGCAAGAAAAAAGGGAAATAAAATATGGGGCAATATGAAGAGTTTTCCGGAGGTCCCCCATCCTAGTTTTAGTTTCGGCCAAGAACACTTAGCTGCTGAGTTTTGATGGTATCTGGTGCATTAGTGCTGGTATGATCGCACCCTTTCGTACATGTGGTGCTAGCGCATATATTCCTTTCGATTGTAATAAAGTGTTTTCATTTGCTTGGTGGTCCCACTATCTCCATGTTTTCACCGAAGGTGAGTGAAAGAATAGATATTTGAATACATCGAAAACCACGAGGATAAACAGTTTTATGTTCCTGAATTTCAGTGCGGATCACAAAGAAGCCGAAAGAGACACCAAAACTCAAAATTAGAGGTCCAAAACAGGCCAATGGAATTCTTTGACATTGCTACATCATGGAGCTCACTCATGGCTTTCCGAATTGGTATTGAGGGCGCCGTAGGTCTCTACGGTATAAGTGTTACGACGCTACGAAGGTGATGTTTTTTCTCAGGCAAATAAAAAGTCAAATAGAAAAAGGGGTGCAACACGACGACTTCCCGAGAGGTCACCCATCCAAATACTACTCTCGCCCAAAAACATTTAGCTGTGGAGTTGAGATGAGGTCTGGTGCATTAGTGCTAGTATGATAGCTCCCGTTAATACATGTGGTGCAAGCACATATATCCTTTCCGATGGTTATAAAAAGCTTTGTTTGTTTTAGGTTTCACTCTTCTCTATGCTTTCCCCGACGGTGAGTGAAAGAACACATATCTAAATACATCGAAACGACGAGGAAAGGAGTTTTCTGTTCCTTTATTTCGGTATGGATCACAAAATTAGCCGAAAGAGGCATCAAAACTCAGAATTGGAGGTGCAAAAGTAGGACAATGGAATTATTTTACATTACCACGTCGCGGAGCTCTCGCGGGGCTTTCAAATTGGTTTTGATGGCGTCGTAGGTCTCTACGCTCTAAGAGTTACGACGCTACGAAGGTGCTTTGTTTTCTCATGCAAGAAAAAAGGGAAATAAAAAATGGGGCAATATGAAGAGTTTTCCGGAGGTCCCCCATCCTAGTTTTAGTTTCAGCCAAGAACACTTAGCTGCTGAGTTTTGATGGTATCTGGTGCATTAGTGCTGGTATGATCGCACCCTTTCGTACATGTGGTGCTAGCGCATATATTCCCTTCAATTGTAATAAAGTGTTTTCATTTTCTTGTGGGTCCCACTATTCTCCATGTTTTCACCGAAGGTGAGTGAAAGAATAGATATTTGAATACATCGAAAACAACGAGGATAAACAGTTTTATGTTCCCGAATTTCAGTGCGGATCACAAAGAAGCCGAAAGAGACACCAAAACTCAAAATTAGAGGTCCAAAACAGGCCAATGGAATTCTTTGACATTGCTACATCATGGAGCTCACTCATGGCTTTCCGAATTGGTATTGAGGGAGCCGTAGGTCTCTACGGTATAAGTGTTACGACGCTACGAAGGTGATGTTTTTTCTCAGGCAAATATAAAGTCAAATAGAAAGAGGGGTGCAACACGACGACTTCCCGAGAGGTCACCCATCCAAATACTACTCTCGCCCAAAAACATTTAGCTGTGGAGTTGAGATGAGGTCCGGTGCATTAGTGCTAGTATGATAGCTCCCGTTAATACATGTGGTGCAAGCACATATATCCTTTCCGATGGTTATAAAGAGCTTTGTTTGTTTTAGGTTTTACTCTTCTCTATGCTTTCCCCGACGGTGAGTGAAAGAACACATATCTAAATACATCGAAACGACAAGGAAAACAGTTTTATGTTCCTTTATTTCGGTATGGATCACAAAATTAGCCGAAAGAGGCATCAAAACTCAGAATTGGAGGTGCAAAAACAGGACAATGGAATTATGTTACATTACCACGTCGCGGAGCTCTCGTGGGGCTTTCAAATTGGTTTAGATGGCGTCGTAGGTCTCTACGCTCTAAGAGTTACGACGCTACGAAGGTGCTTTGTTTTCTCATGCAAGAAAAAAGGGAAATAAAATATGGGGCAATATGAAGAGTTTTCCGGAGGTCCCCCATCCTAGTTTTAGTTTCGGCCAAGAACACTTAGCTGCTGAGTTTTGATGGTATCTGGTGCATTAGTGCTGGTATGATCGCACCCTTTCGTACATGTGGTGCTAGCGCATATATTCCTTTCGATTGTAATAAAGTGTTTTCATTTGCTTGGTGGTCCCACTATCTCCATGTTTTCACCGAAGGTGAGTGAAAGAATAGATATTTGAATACATCGAAAACCACGAGGATAAACAGTTTTATGTTCCTGAATTTCAGTGCGGATCACAAAGAAGCCGAAAGAGACACCAAAACTCAAAATTAGAGGTCCAAAACAGGCCAATGGAATTCTTTGACATTGCTACATCATGGAGCTCACTCATGGCTTTCCGAATTGGTATTGAGGGCGCCGTAGGTCTCTACGGTATAAGTGTTACGACGCTACGAAGGTGATGTTTTTTCTCAGGCAAATAAAAAGTCAAATAGAAAAAGGGGTGCAACACGACGACTTCCCGAGAGGTCACCCATCCAAATACTACTCTCGCCCAAAAACATTTAGCTGTGGAGTTGAGATGAGGTCTGGTGCATTAGTGCTAGTATGATAGCTCCCGTTAATACATGTGGTGCAAGCACATATATCCTTTCCGATGGTTATAAAGAGCTTTGTTTGTTTTAGGTTTCACTCTTCTCTATGCTTTCCCCGACGGTGAGTGAAAGAACACATATCTAAATACATCGAAACGACGAGGAAAGGAGTTTTCTGTTCCTTTATTTCGGTATGGATCACAAAATTAGCCGAAAGAGGCATCAAAACTCAGAATTGGAGGTGCAAAAGTAGGACAATGGAATTATTTTACATTACCACGTCGCGGAGCTCTCGCGGGGCTTTCAAATTGGTTTTGATGGCGTCGTAGGTCTCTACGCTCTAAGAGTTACGACGCTACGAAGGTGCTTTGTTTTCTCATGCAAGAAAAAAGGGAAATAAAAAATGGGGCAATATGAAGAGTTTTCCGGAGGTCCCCCATCCTAGTTTTAGTTTCAGCCAAGAACACTTAGCTGCTGAGTTTTGATGGTATCTGGTGCATTAGTGCTGGTATGATCGCACCCTTTCGTACATGTGGTGCTAGCGCATATATTCCCTTCAATTGTAATAAAGTGTTTTCATTTTCTTGTGGGTCCCACTATTTTCCATGTTTTCACCGAAGGTGAGTGAAAGAATAGATATTTGAATACATCGAAAACAACGAGGATAAACAGTTTTATGTTCCCGAATTTCAGTGCGGATCACAAAGAAGCCGAAAGAGACACCAAAACTCAAAATTAGAGGTCCAAAACAGGCCAATGGAATTCTTTGACATTGCTACATCATGGAGCTCACTCATGGCTTTCCGAATTGGTATTGAGGGCGCCGTAGGTCTCTACGGTATAAGTGTTACGACGCTACGAAGGTGATGTTTTTTCTCAGGCAAATAAAAAGTCAAATAGAAAAAGGGGTGCAACACGACGACTTCCCGAGAGGTCACCCATCCAAATACTACTCTCGCCCAAAAACATTTAGCTGTGGAGTTGAGATGAGGTCTGGTGCATTAGTTCTAGTATGATAGCTCCCGTTAATACATGTGGTGCAAGCGCATATATCCTTTCCGATGGTTATAAAGAGCTTTGTTTGTTTAAGGTTTCACTCTTCTCTATGCTTTCCCCGACGGTGAGTGAAAGAACACATATCTAAATACATCGAAACGATGAGGAAAACAGTTTTATGTTCCTTTATTTCGGTATGGATCACAAAATTAGCCGAAAGAGGCATCAAAACTCAGAATTGGAGGTGCAAAAGTAGGACAATGGAATTATGTTATATTACCACGTCGCGGGGCTTTCAAATTGGTTTTGATGGCGTCGTAGGTCTCTACGCTCTAAGAGTTACGACGCTACGAAGGTGCTTTGTTTTCTCATGCAAAAAAAAAGGGAAATAAAAAATGGGGCAATATGAAGAGTTTTCCGGATGTCCCCCATCCTAGTTTTAGTTTCAGCCAAGAACACTTAGCTGCTGAGTTTTGATGGTATCTGGTGCATTAGTGCTGGTATGATCGCACCCTTTCGTACATGTGGTGCAAGCGCATATATTCCCTTCAATTGTAATAAAGTGTTTTCATTTTCTTGTGGGTCCCACTATTCTCCATGTTTTCACCGAAGGTGAGTGAAAGAATAGATATTTGAATACATCGAAAACAACGAGGATAAACAGTTTTATGTTCCCGAATTTCAGTGCGGATCACAAAGAAGCCGAAAGAGACACCAAAACTCAAAATTAGAGGTCCAAAACAGGCCAATGGAATTCTTTGACATTGCTACATCATGGAGCTCACTCATGGCTTTCCGAATTGGTATTGAGGGCGCCGTAGGTCTCTACGGTATAAGTGTTACGACACTACGAAGGTGATGTTTTTTCTCAGGCAAATAAAAAGTCAAATAGAAAGAGGGGTGCAACACGACGACTTCCCAAGAGGTCACCCATCCAAATACTACTCTCGCCCAAAAACATTTAGCTGTGGAGTTGAGATGAGGTCCGGTGCATTAGTGCTATTATGATAGCTCCCGTTAATACATGTGGTGCAAGCACATATATCCTTTCCGATGGTTATAAAGAGCTTTGTTTGTTTTAGGTTTCACTCTTCTCTATGCTTTCCCCGACGGTGAGTGAAAGAACACATATCTAAATACATCGAAACGACAAGGAAAACAGTTTTATGTTCCTTTATTTCGGTATGGATCACAAAATTAGCCGAAAGAGGCATCAAAAGTCACAATTGGAGGTGCAAAACAGGACAATGGAATTATGTTACATTACCACGTCGTGGAGCTCTCGCGGGGCTTTCCAAATTGGTTTTGACGGCGTCGTAGGTCTCTATGCTCTAAGAGTTACGACGCTACGAAGGTGCTTTGTTTTCTCATGCAAGAAAAAAGGGAAATAAAATATGGGGCAATATGAAGAGTTTTCCGGAGGTCCCCCATCCTAGTTTTAGTTTCGGCCAAGAACACTTAGCTGCTGAGTTTTGATGGTATCTGGTGCATTAGTGCTGGTATGATCGCACCCTTTCGTACATGTGGTGCTAGCGCATATATTCCTTTCGATTGTAATAAAGTGTTTTCATTTGCTTGGTGGTCCCACTATCTCCATGTTTTCACCGAAGGTGAGTGAAAGAATAGATATTTGAATACATCGAAAACAACGAGGATAAACAGTTTTATGTTCCCGAATTTCAGTGCGGATCACAAAGAAGCCGAAAGAGACACCAAAACTCAAAATTAGAGGTCCAAAACAGGCCAATTGAATTCTTTGACATTGCTACATCATGGAGCTCACTCATGGCTTTCCGAATTGGTATTGAGGGCGCCGTAGGTCTCTACGGTATAAGTGTTACGACACTACGAAGGTGATGTTTTTTCTCAGGCAAATAAAAAGTCAAATAGAAAGAGGGGTGCAACACGACGACTTCCCAAGAGGTCACCCATCCAAATACTACTCTCGCCCAAAAACATTTAGCTGTGGAGTTGAGATGAGGTCCGGTGCATTAGTGCTAGTATGATAGCTCCCGTTAATACATGTGGTGCAAGCACATATATCCTTTCCGATGGTTATAAAGAGCTTTGTTTGTTTTAGGTTTCACTCTTCTCTATGCTTTCCCCGACGGTGAGTGAAAGAACACATATCTAAATACATCGAAACGACAAGGAAAACAGTTTTATGTTCCTTTATTTCGGTATGGATCACAAAATTAGCCGAAAGAGGCATCAAAAGTCACAATTGGAGGTGCAAAACAGGACAATGGAATTATGTTACATTACCACGTCGTGGAGCTCTCGCGGGGCTTTCCAAATTGGTTTTGACGGCGTCGTAGGTCTCTATGCTCTAAGAGTTACGACGCTACGAAGGTGCTTTGTTTTCTCATGCAAGAAAAAAGGGAAATAAAATATGGGGCAATATGAAGAGTTTTCCGGAGGTCCCCCATCCTAGTTTTAGTTTCGGCCAAGAACACTTAGCTGCTGAGTTTTGATGGTATCTGGTGCATTAGTGCTGGTATGATCGCACCCTTTCGTACATGTGGTGCAAGCGCATATATTCCTTTCGATTGTAATAAAGTGTTTTCATTTTCTTGTGGGTCCCACTATCTCCATGTTTTCACCGAAGGTGAGTGAAAGAATAGATATTTGAATACATCGAAAACCACGAGGATAAACAGTTTTATGTTCCCGAATTTCAGTGCGGATCACAAAGAAGCCGAAAGAGACACCAAAACTCAAAATTAGAGGTCCAAAACAGGCCAATGGAATTCTTTGACATTGCTACATCATGGAGCTCACTCATGGCTTTCCGAATTGGTATTGAGGGCGCCGTAGGTCTCTACGGTATAAGTGTTACGACGCTACGAAGGTGATGTTTTTTCTCAGGCAAATAAAAAGTCAAATAAAAAAAGGGGTGCAACACGACGACTTCCCGAGAGGTCACTTATCCAAATACTACTCTCGCCCAAAAACATTTGGCTGCGGAGTTGAGATGAGGTCCGGTGCATTAGTTCTAGTATGATAGCTCCCGTTAATACATGTGGTGCAAGCGCATATATCCTTTCCGATGGTTATAAAGAGCTTTGTTTGTTTTAGGTTTCACTCTTCTCTATGCTTTCCCCGACGGTGAGTGAAAGAACACATATCTAAATACATCGAAACGACAAGGAAAACCGTTTTATGTTCCTTTATTTCGGTATGGATCACAAAATTAGCCGAAAGAGGCATCAAAAGTCACAATTGGAGGTGCAAAACAGGACAATGGAATTATGTTACATTACCACGTCGTGGAGCTCTCGCGGGGCTTTCCAAATTTGTTTTGACGGCGTCGTAGGTCTCTATGCTCTAAGAGTTACGACGCTACGAAGGTGCTTTGTTTTCTCATGCAAGAAAAAAGGGAAATAAAATATGGGGCAATATGAAGAGTTTTCCGGAGGTCCCCCATCCTAGTTTTAGTTTCGGCCAAGAACACTTAGCTGCTGAGTTTTGATGGTATCTGGTGCATTAGTGCTGGTATGATCGCACCCTTTCGTACATGTGGTGCAAGCGCATATATTCCTTTCAATTGTAATAAAGTGTTTTCATTTTCTTGTGGGTCCCACTATCTCCATGTTTTCACCGAAGGTGAGTGAAAGAATAGATATTTGAATACATCAAAAACCACGAGGATAAACAGTTTTATGTTCCCGAATTTCAGTGCGGATCACAAAGAAGCCGAAAGAGACACCAAAACTCAAAATTAGAGGTCCAAAACAGGCCAATGGAATTCTTTGACATTGCTACATCATGGAGCTCACTCATGGCTTTCCGAATTGGTATTGAGGGCGCCGTAGGTCTCTACGGTATAAGTGTTACGACGCTACGAAGGTGATGTTTTTTCTCAGGCAAATAAAAAGTCAAATAGAAAAAGGGGTGCAACACGACGACTTCCCGAGAGGTCACCCATCCAAATACTACTCTCGCCCAAAAACATTTGGCTGCGGAGTTGAGATGAGGTCCGGTGCATTAGTTCTAGTATGATAGCTCCCGTTAATACATGTGGTGCAAGCGCATATATCCTTTCCGATGGTTATAAAGAGCTTTGTTTGTTTTAGGTTTCACTCTTCTCTATGCTTTCCCCGACGGTGAGTGAAAGAACACATATCTAAATACATCGAAACGACGAGGAAAACAGTTTTATGTTCCTTTATTTCGTTATGGATCACAAAATTAGCCGAAAGAGGGATCAAAAGTCACAATTGGAGGTGCAAAACAGGACAATGGAATTATGTTACATTACCACGTCGTGGAGCTCTCGCGGGGCTTTCCAAATTGGTTTTGACGGCGTCGTAGGTCTCTATGCTCTAAGAGTTACGACGCTACGAAGGTGCTTTGTTTTCTCATGCAAGAAAAAAGGGAAAGAAAATATGGGGCAATATGAAGAGTTTTCCGGAGGTCCCCCATCCTAGTTTTAGTTTCGGCCAAGAACACTTAGCTGCTGAGTTTTGATGGTATCTGGTGCATTAGTGCTGGTATGATCGCACCCTTTCGTACATGTGGTGCAAGCGCATATATTCCTTTCGATTGTAATAAAGTGTTTTCATTTTCTTGTGGGTCCCACTATCTCCATGTTTTCACCGAAGGTGAGTGAAAGAATAGATATTTGAATACATCGAAAACCACGAGGATAAACAGTTTTATGTTCCCGAATTTCAGTGCGGATCACAAAGAAGCCGAAAGAGACACCAAAACTCAAAATTAGAGGTCCAAAACAGGCCAATGGAATTCTTTGACATTGCTACATCATGGAGCTCACTCATGGCTTTCCGAATTGGTATTGAAGGCGCCGTAGGTCTCTACGGTATAAGTGTTACGACGCTACGAAGGTGATGTTTTTTCTCAGGCAAATAAAAAGTCAAATAGAAAAAGGGGTGCAACACGACGACTTCCCGAGAGGTCACCCATCCAAATACTACTCTCGCCCAAAAACATTTAGCTGCGGAGTTGAGATGAGGTCCGGTGCATTAGTTCTAGTATGATAGCTCCCGTTAATACATGTGGTGCAAGCGCATATATCCTTTCCGATGGTTATAAAGAGCTTTGTTTGTTTTAGGTTTCACTCTTCTCTATGCTTTCCCCGACGGTGAGTGAAAGAACACATATCTAAATACATCGAAGCGACGAGGAAAACAGTTTTATGTTCCTTTATTTCGGTATGGATCACAAAATTAGCCGAAAGAGGCATCAAAACTCAGAATTGGAGGTGCAAAAGCAGGACAATGGAATTATGTTACATTACCACGTCGTGGAGCTCTCGGGGGGCTTTCCAATATGGTTTTGACGGCGTCGTAGGTCTCTACGCTCTAAGAGTTACGACGCTACGAAGGTGCTTTGTTTTCTCATGCAAGAAAAAAGGGAAATAAAATATGGGGCAATATGAAGAGTTTTCCGGAGGTCCCCCATCCTAGTTTTAGTTTCGGCCAAGAACACTTAGCTGCTGAGTTTTGATGGTATCTGGTGCATTAGTGCTGGTATGATCGCACCCTTTCGTACATGTGGTGCAAGCGCATATATTCCTTTCGATTGTAATAAAGTGTTTTCATTTTCTTGTGGGTCCCACTATCTCCATGTTTTCACCGAAGGTGAGTGAAAGAATAGATATTTGAATACATCGAAAACCACGAGGATAAACAGTTTTATGTTCCCGAATTTCAGTGCAGATCACAAAGAAGCCGAAAGAGACACCAAAACTCAAAATTAGAGGTCCAAAACAGGCCAATGGAATTCTTTGACATTGCTACATCATGGAGCTCACTCATGGCTTTCCGAATTGGTATTGAGGGCGCCGTAGGTCTCTACGGTATAAGTGTTACGACGCTACGAAGGTGATGTTTTTTCTCAGGCAAATAAAAAGTCAAATAGAAAAAGGGGTGCAACACGACGACTTCCCGAGAGGTCACCCATCCAAATACTACTCTAGCCCTAAAACATTTAGCTGCGGAGTTGAGATGAGGTCCGGTGCATTAGTTCTAGTATGATAGCTCCCGTTAATACATGTGGTGCAAGCGCATATATCCTTTCCGATGGTTATAAAGAGCTTTGTTTGTTTTAGGTTTCACTCTTCTCTATGCTTTCCCCGACGGTGAGTGAAAGAACACATATCTAAATACATCGAAACGACGAGGAAAACAGTTTTATGTTCCTTTATTTCGGTATGGATCACAAAATTAGCCGAAAGAGGCATCAAAAGTCACAATTGGAGGTGCAAAACAGGACAATGGAATTATGTTACATTACCACGTCATGGAGCTCTCGCGGGGCTTTCCAAATTGGTTTTGACGGCGTCGTAGGTCTTTACGCTCTAAGAGTTACGACGCTACGAAGGTGCTTTGTTTTCTCATGCAAGAAAAAAGGGAAATAAAATATGGGGCAATATGAAGAGTTTTCCGGAGGTCCCCCATCCTAGTTTTAGTTTCGGCCAAGAACACTTAGCTGCTGAGTTTTGATGGTATCTGGTGCATTAGTGCTGGTATGATCGCACCCTTTCGTACATGTGGTGCAAGCGCATATATTCCTTTCGATTGTAATAAAGTGTTTTCATTTTCTTGTGGGTCCCACTATCTCCATGTTTTCACCGAAGGTGAGTGAAAGAATAGATATTTGAATACATCGAAAACCACGAGGATAAACAGTTTTATGTTCCCGAATTTCAGTGCGGATCACAAAGAAGCCGAAAGAGACACCAAAACTCAAAATTAGAGGTCCAAAACAGGCCAATGGAATTCTTTGACATTGCTACATCATGGAGCTCACTCATGGCTTTCCGAATTGGTATTGAGGGCGCCGTAGGTCTCTACGGTATAAGTGTTACGACGCTACGAAGGTGATGTTTTTTCTCAGGCAAATAAAAAGTCAAATAGAAAGAGGGGTGCAACACGACGACTTCCCGAGAGGTCACCCATCCAAATACTACTCTCGCCCAAAAACATTTAGCTGCGGAGTTGAGATGAGGTCCGGTGCATTAGTTCTAGTATGATAGCTCCCGTTAATACATGTGGTGCAAGCGCATATATCCTTTCCGATGGTTATAAAGAGCTTTGTTTGTTTTAGGTTTCACTCTTCTCTATGCTTTCCCCGAAGGTGAGTGAAAGAACACATATCTAAATACATCGAAACGGCGAGGAAAACAGTTTTATGTTCCTTTATTTCGGTATGGATCACAAAATTAGCCGAAAGAGGCATCAAAAGTCACAATTGGAGGTGCAAAACAGGACAATGGAATTATGTTACATTACCACGTCGTGGAGCTCTCGCGGGGCTTTCCAAATTGGTTTTGACGGCGTCGTAGGTCTCTATGCTCTAAGAGTTACGACGCTACGAAGGTGCTTTGTTTTCTCATGCAAGAAAAAAGGGAAATAAAATATGGGGCAATATGAAGAGTTTTCCGGAGGTCCCCCATCCTAGTTTTAGTTTCGGCCAAGAACACTTAGCTGCTGAGTTTTGATGGTATCTGGTGCATTAGTGCTGGTATGATCGCACCCTTTCGTACATGTGGTGCAAGCGCATATATTCCTTTCGATTGTAATAAAGTGTTTTCATTTTCTTGTGGGTCCCACTATCTCCATGTTTTCACCGAAGGTGAGTGAAAGAATAGATATTTGAATACATCGAAAACCACGAGGATAAACAGTTTTATGTTCCCGAATTTCAGTGCGGATCACAAAGAAGCCGAAAGAGACACCAAAACTCAAAATTAGAGGTCCAAAACAGGCCAATGGAATTCTTTGACATTGCTACATCATGGAGCTCACTCATGGCTTTCCGAATTGGTATTGAGGGAGCTGTAGGTCTCTACGGTATAAGTGTTACGACGCTACGAAGGTGATGTTTTTTCTCAGGCAAATAAAAAGTCAAATAGAAAGAGGGGTGCAACACGACGACTTCCCGAGAGGTCACCCATCCAAATACTACTCTCGCCCAAAAACATTTAGCTGTGGAGTTGAGATGAGGTCCGGTGAATTAGTGCTAGTATGATAGCTCCCGTTAATACATATGGTGCAAGCACATATATCCTTTCTGATGGTTATAAAGAGCTTTGTTTGTTTTAGGTTTTACTCTTCTCTATGCTTTCCCCGACGGTGAGTGAAAGAACACATATCTAAATACATCGAAACGACAAGGAAAACAGTTTTATGTTCCTTTATTTCGGTATGGATCACAAAATTAGCCGAAAGAGGCATCAAAACTCAGAATTGGAGGTGCAAAAACAGGACAATGGAATTATGTTACATTACCACGTCGCGGAGCTCTCGCGGGGCTTTCAAATTGGTTTAGATGGCGTCGTAGGTCTCTACGCTCTAAGAGTTACGACGCTACGAAGGTGCTTTGTTTTCTCATGCAAGAAAAAAGGGAAATAAAATATGGGGCAATATGAAGAGTTTTCCGGAGGTCCCCCATCCTAGTTTTAGTTTCGGCCAAGAACACTTAGCTGCTGAGTTTTGATGGTATCTGGTGCATTAGTGCTGGTATGATCGCACCCTTTCGTACATGTGTTGCTAGCGCATATATTCTTTTCGATTGTAATAAAGTGTTTTCATTTGCTTGGTGGTCCCACTATCTCCATGTTTTCACCGAAGGTGAGTGAAAGAATAGATATTTGAATACATCGAAAACCACGAGGATAAACAGTTTTATGTTCCCGAATTTCAGTGCGGATCACAAAGAAGCCGAAAGAGACACCAAAACTCAAAATTAGAGGTCCAAAACAGGCCAATGGAATTCTTTGACATTGCTACATCATGGAGCTCACTCATGGCTTTCCGAATTGGTATTGAGGGCGCCGTAGGTCTCTACGGTATAAGTGTTACGACGCTACGAAGGTGATGTTTTTTCTCAGGCAAATAAAAAGTCAAATAGAAAAAGGGGTGCAACACGACTTCCCGAGAGGTCACCCATCCAAATACTACTCTCGCCCAAAAACATTTAGCTGTGGAGTTGAGATGAGGTCTGGTGCATTAGTGCTAGTATGATAGCTCCCGTTAATACATGTGGTGCAAGCACATATATCCTTTCCGATGGTTATAAAGAGCTTTGTTTGTTTTAGGTTTCATTCTTCTCTATGCTTTCCCCGACGGTGAGTGAAAGAACACATATCTAAATACATCAAAACGACGAGGAAAACAGTTTTCTGTTCCTTTATTTCGGTATGGATCACAAAATTAGCCGAAAGAGGCATCAAAACTCAGAATTGGAGGTGCAAAAGTAGGACAATGGAATTATGTTACATTACCACGTCGCGGAGCTCTCGCGGGGCTTTCAAATTGGTTTTGATGGCGTCGTAGGTCTCTACGCTCTAAGAGTTACGACGCTACGAAGGTGCTTTGTTTTCTCATGCAAGAAAAAAGGGAAATAAAAAATGGGGCAATATGAAGAGTTTTCCGGAGGTCCCCCATCCTAGTTTTAGTTTCAGCCAAGAACACTTAGCTGCTCAGTTTTGATGGTATCTGGTGCATTAGTGCTGGTATGATCGCACCCTTTCGTACATGTGGTGCTAGCGCATATATTCCCTTCAATTGTAATAAAGTGTTTTCATTTTCTTGTGGGTCCCACTATTCTCCATGTTTTCACCGAAGGTGAGTGAAAGAATAGATATTTGAATACATCGAAAACAACGAGGATAAACAGTTTTATGTTCTCGAATTTCAGTGCGGATCACAAAGAAGCCGAAAGAGACACCAAAACTCAAAATTAGAGGTCCAAAACAGGCCAATGGAATTCTTTGACATTGCTACATCATGGAGCTCACTCATGGCTTTCCGAATTGGTATTGAGGGCGCCGTAGGTCTCTACGGTATAAGTGTTACGACGCTACGAAGGTGATGTTTTTTCTCAGGCAAATAAAAACTTAAATAGAAAAAGGGGTGCAACACGACGACTTCCCGAGAGGTCACCCATCCAAATACTACTCTCGCCCAAAAACATTTAGCTGTGGAGTTGAGATGAGGTCTGGTGCATTAGTTCTAGTATGATAGCTCCCGTTAATACATGTGGTGCAAGCGCATATATCCTTTCCGATGGTTATAAAGAGCTTTGTTTGTTTAAGGTTTCACTCTTCTCTATGCTTTCCCCGACGGTGAGTGAAAGAACACATATCTAAATACATCGAAACGACAAGGAAAACAGTTTTATGTTCCTTTATTTCGGTATGGATCACAAAATTAGCCGAAAGAGGCATCAAAACTCAGAATTGGAGGTGCAAAAACAGGACAATGGAATTATGTTACATTACCACGTCGCGGAGCTCTCGCGGGGCTTTCAAATTGGTTTAGATGGCGTCGTAGGTCTCTACGCTCTAAGAGTTACGACGCTACGAAGGTGCTTTGTTTTCTCATGCAAGAAAAAAGGGAAATAAAATATGGGGCAATATGAAGAGTTTTCCGGAGGTCCTCCATCCTAGTTTTAGTTTCGGCCAAGAACACTTAGCTGCTGAGTTTTGATGGTATCTGGTGCATTAGTGCTGGTATGATCGCACCCTTTCGTACATGTGGTGCTAGCGCATATATTCCTTTCGATTGTAATAAAGTGTTTTCATTTGCTTGGTGGTCCCACTATCTCCATGTTTTCACCGAAGGTGAGTGAAAGAATAGATATTTGAATACATCGAAAACCACGAGGATAAACAGTTTTATGTTCCCGAATTTCAGTGCGGATCACAAAGAAGCCGAAAGAGACACCAAAACTCAAAATTAGAGGTCCAAAACAGGCCAATGGAATTCTTTGACATTGCTACATCATGGAGCTCACTCATGGCTTTCCGAATTGGTATTGAGGGCGCCGTAGGTCTCTACGGTATAAGTGTTACGACGCTACGAAGGTGATGTTTTTTCTCAGGCAAATAAAAAGTCAAATAGAAAAAGGGGTGCAACACGACGACTTCCCAAGAGGTCACCCATCCAAATACTACTCTCGCCCAAAAACATTTAGCTGTGGAGTTGAGATGAGGTCTGGTGCATTAGTGCTAGTATGATAGCTCCCATTAATACATGTGGTGCAAGCACATATATCCTTTCCGATGGTTATAAAGAGCTTTGTTTGTTTTAGGTTTCACTCTTCTCTATGCTTTCCCCGACGGTGAGTGAAAGAACACATATCTAAATACATCAAAACGACGAGGAAAACAGTTTTCTGTTCCTTTATTTCGGTATGGATCACAAAATTAGCCGAAAGAGGCATCAAAACTCAGAATTGGAGGTGCAAAAGTAGGACAATGGAATTATGTTACATTACCACGTAGCAGAGCTCTCGCGGGGCTTTCAAATTGGTTTTGATGGCGTCGTAGGTCTCTACGCTCTAAGAGTTACGACGCTACGAAGGTGCTTTGTTTTCTCATGCAAGAAAAAAGGGAAATAAAAAATGGGGCAATATGAAGAGTTTTCCGGAGGTCCCCCATCCTAGTTTTAGTTTCAGCCAAGAACACTTAGCTGCTCAGTTTTGATGGTATCTGGTGCATTAGTGCTAGTATGATCGCACCCTTTCGTACATGTGGTGCTAGCGCATATATTCCCTTCAATTGTAATAAAGTGTTTTCATTTTCTTGTGGGTCCCACTATTCTCCATGTTTTCACCGAAGGTGAGTGAAAGAATAGATATTTGAATACATCGAAAACAACGAGGATAAACAGTTTTATGTTCCCGAATTTCAGTGCGGATCACAAAGAAGCCGAAAGAGACACCAAAACTCAAAATTAGAGGTCCAAAACAGGCCAATGGAATTCTTTGACATTGCTACATCATGGAGCTCACTCATGGCTTTCCGAATTGGTATTGAGGGCGCCGTAGGTCTCTACGGTATAAGTGTTACGACGCTACGAAGGTGATGTTTTTTCTCAGGCAAATAAAAAGTCAAATAGAAAAAGGGGTGCAACACGACGACTTCCCGAGAGGTCACCCATCCAAATACTACTCTCGCCCAAAAACATTTAGCTGTGGAGTTGAGATGAGGTCTGGTGCATTAGTTCTAGTATGATAGCTCCCGTTAATACATGTGGTGCAAGCTCATATATCCTTTCCGATGGTTATAAAGAGCTTTGTTTGTTTAAGGTTTCACTCTTCTCTATGCTTTCCCCGACGGTGAGTGAAAGAACACATATCTAAATACATCGAAACGACGAGGAAAACAGTTTTATGTTCCTTTATTTCGGTATGGATCACAAAATTAGCCGAAAGAGGCATCAAAACTCAGAATTGGAGGTGCAAAAGTAGGACAATGGAATTATGTTATATTACCACGTCGCGGAGCTCTCGCGGGGCTTTCAAATTGGTTTTGATGGCGTCGTAGGTCTCTACGCTCTAAGAGTTACGACGCTACGAAGGTGCTTTGTTTTCTCATGCAAGAAAAAAGGGAAATAAAAAATGGGGCAATATGAAGAGTTTTCCGGAGGTCCCCCATCCTAGTTTTAGTTTCAGCCAAGAACACTTAGCTGCTCAGTTTTGATGGTATCTGGTGCATTAGTGCTGGTATGATCGCACCCTTTCGTACATGTGGTGCTAGCGCATATATTCCCTTCAATTGTAATAAAGTGTTTTCATTTTCTTGTGGGTCCCACTATTCTCCATGTTTTCACCGAAGGTGAGTGAAAGAATAGATATTTGAATACATCGAAAACAACGAGGATAAACAGTTTTATGTTCCCGAATTTCAGTGCGGATCACAAAGAAGCCGAAAGAGACACCAAAACTCAAAATTAGAGGTCCAAAACAGGCCAATGGAATTCTTTGACATTGCTACATCATGGAGCTCACTCATGGCTTTCCGAATTGGTATTGAGGGCGCCGTAGGTCTCTACGGTATAAGTGTTACGACGCTACGAAGGTGATGTTTTTTCTCAGGCAAATAAAAAGTCAAATAGAAAAAGGGGTGCAACACGACGACTTCCCGAGAGGTCACCCATCCAAATACTACTCTCGCCCAAAAACATTTAGCTGTGGAGTTGAGATGAGGTCTGGTGCATTAGTTCTAGTATGATAGCTCCCGTTAATACATGTGGTGCAAGCTCATATATCCTTTCCGATGGTTATAAAGAGCTTTGTTTGTTTAAGGTTTCACTCTTCTCTATGCTTTCCCCGACGGTGAGTGAAAGAACACATATCTAAATACATCGAAACGACGAGGAAAACAGTTTTATGTTCCTTTATTTCGGTATGGATCACAAAATTAGCCGAAAGAGGCATCAAAACTCAGAATTGGAGGTGCAAAAGTAGGACAATGGAATTATGTTATATTACCACGTCGCGGAGCTCTCGCGGGGCTTTCAAATTGGTTTTGATGGCGTCGTAGGTCTCTACGCTCTAAGAGTTACGACGCTACGAAGGTGCTTTGTTTTCTCATGCAAAAAAAAAGGGAAATAAAAAATGGGGCAATATGAAGAGTTTTCCGGATGTCCCCCATCCTAGTTTTAGTTTCAGCCAAGAACACTTAGCTGCTGAGTTTTGATGGTATCTGGTGCATTAGTGCTGGTATGATCGCACCCTTTCGTACATGTGGTGCAAGCGCATATATTCCCTTCAATTGTAATAAAGTGTTTTCATTTTCTTGTGGGTCCCACTATTCTCCATGTTTTCACCGAAGGTGAGTGAAAGAATAGATATTTGAATACATCGAAAACAACGAGGATAAACAGTTTTATGTTCCCGAATTTCAGTGCGGATCACAAAGAAGCCGAAAGAGACACCAAAACTCAAAATTAGAGGTCCAAAACAGGCCAATGGAATTCTTTGACATTGCTACATCATGGAGCTCACTCATGGCTTTCCGAATTGGTATTGAGGGCGCCGTAGGTCTCTACGGTATAAGTGTTACGACACTACGAAGGTGATGTTTTTTCTCAGGCAAATAAAAAGTCAAATAGAAAGAGGGGTGCAACACGACGACTTCCCAAGAGGTCACCCATCCAAATACTACTCTCGCCCAAAAACATTTAGCTGCGGAGTTGAGATGAGGTCCGGTGCATTAGTGCTAGTATGATAGCTCCCGTTAATACATGTGGTGCAAGCACATATATCCTTTCCGATGGTTATAAAGAGCTTTGTTTGTTTTAGGTTTCACTCTTCTCTATGCTTTCCCCGACGGTGAGTGAAAGAACACATATCTAAATACATCGAAACGACAAGGAAAACAGTTTTATGTTCCTTTATTTCGGTATGGATCACAAAATTAGCCGAAAGAGGCATCAAAACTCAGAAGTGGAGGTGCAAAACAGGACAATGGAATTATGTTACATTACCACGTCGTGGAGCTCTCGCGGGGCTTTCCAAATTGGTTTTAACGGCGTCGTAGGTCTCTACGCTCTAAGAGTTACGACGCTACGAAGGTTCTTTGTTTTCTCATGCAAGAAAAAAGGGAAATAAAAAATGGGGCAATATGAAGAGTTTTCCGGAGGTCCCCCATCCTAGTTTTAGTTTCGGCCAAGAACACTTAGCTGCTGAGTTTTGATGGTATCTGGTGCATTAGTGCTGGTATGATCGCACCCTTTCGTACATGTGGTGCAAGCGCATATATTCCTTTCGATTGTAATAAAGTGTTTTCATTTTCTTGTGGGTCCCACTATTCTCCATGTTTTCACCGAAGGTGAGTGAAAGAATAGATATTTGAATACATCGAAAACCACGAGGATAAACAGTTTTATGTTCCCGAATTTCAGTGCGGATCACAAAGAAGCCGAAAGAGACACCAAAACTCAAAATTAGAGGTCCAAAACAGGCCAATGGAATTCTTTGACATTGCTACATCATGGAGCTCACTCATGGCTTTCCGAATTGGTATTGAGGGCGCCGTAGGTCTCTACGGTATAAGTGTTACGACGCTACGAAGGTGATGTTTTTTCTAAGGCAAATAAAAAGTCAAATAGAAAAAGGGGTGCAACACGACGACTTCCCGAGAGGTCACCCATCCAAATACTACTCTCGCCCAAAAACATTTAGCTGCGGAGTTGAGATGAGGTCCGGTGCATTAGTTCTAGTATGATAGCTCCCGTTAATACATGTGGTGCAAGCTCATATATCCTTTCCGATGGTTATAAAGAGCTTTGTTTGTTTTAGGTTTCACTCTTCTCTATACTTTCCCCGACGGTGAGTGAAAGAACACATATCTAAATACATCGAAATGACGAGGACAACAGTTTTATGTTCCTTTATTTCGGTATGGATCACAAAATTAGCCGAAAGAGGCATCAAAACTCAGAATTGGAGGTGCAAAACAGGACAATGGAATTATGTTACATTACCACGTCGTGGAGCTCTCGCGGGGCTTTCCAAATTGGTTTTGACGGCGTCGTAGGTCTCTACGCTCCAAGAGTTACGACGCTACGAAGGTGCTTTGTTTTCTCATGCAAGAAAAAAGGGAAATAAAATATGGGGCAATATGAAGAGTTTTCCGGAGGTCCCCCATCCTAGTTTTAGTTTCGGCCAAGAACACTTAGCTGCTGAGTTTTGATGGTATCTGGTGCATTAGTGCTGGTATGATCGCACCCTTTCGTACATGTGGTGCAAGCGCATATATTCCTTTCGATTGTAATAAAGTGTTTTCATTTTCTTGTTGGTCCCACTATTCTCCATGTTTTCACCGAAGGTGCGTGAAAGAATAGATATTTGAATACATCGAAAACCACGAGGATAAACAGTTTTATGTTCCCGAATTTCAGTGCTGATCACAAAGAAGCCGAAAGAGACACCAAAACTCAAAATTAGAGGTCCAAAACAGGCCAATGGAATTCTTTGACATTGCTACATCATGGAGCTCACTCATGGCTTTCCGAATTGGTATTGAGGGCGCCGTAGGTCTCTACGGTATAAGTGTTACGACGCTACGAAGGTGATGTTTTTTCTCAGGCAAATAAAAAGTCAAATAGAAAAAGGGGTGCAACACGACGACTTCCCGAGAGGTCACCCATCCAAATACTACTCTCGCCCAAAAACATTTAGCTGCGGAGTTGAGATGAGGTCCGGTGCATTAGTTCTAGTATGATAGCTCCCGTTAATACATGTGGTGCAAGCGCATATATCCTTTCCGATGGTTATAAAGAGCTTTGTTTGTTTTAGGTTTCACTCTTCTCTATACTTTCCCCGACGGTGAGTGAAAGAACACATATCTAAATACATCGAAATGACGAGGAAAACAGTTTTATGTTCCTTTATTTCGGTATGGATCACAAAATTAGCCGAAAGAGGCATCAAAACTCAGAATTGGAGGTGCAAAACAGGACAATGGAATTACGTTACATTACCACGTCGTGGAGCTCTCGCGGGGCTTTCCAAATTGGTTTTGACGGCGTCGTCGGTCTCTACGCTCCAAGAGTTACGACGCTACGAAGGTGCTTTGTTTTCTCATGCAAGAAAAAAGGGAAATAAAATATGGGGCAATATGAAGAGTTTTCCGGAGGTCCCCCATCCTAGTTTTAGTTTCGGCCAAGAACACTTAGCTGTTGAGTTTTGATGGTATCTGGTGCATTAGTGCTGGTATGATCGCACCCTTTCGTACATGTGGTGCAAGCGCATATATTCCTTTCGATTGTAATAAAGTGTTTTCATTTTCTTGTGGGTCCCACTATTCTCCATGTTTTCACCGAAGGTGCGTGAAAGAATAGATATTTGAATACATCGAAAACCACGAGGATAAACAGTTTTATGTTCTCGAATTTCAGTGCTGATCACAAAGAAGCCGAAAGAGACACCAAAACTCAAAATTAGAGGTCCAAAACAGGCCAATGGAATTCTTTGACATTGCTACATCATGGAGCTCACTCATGGCTTTCCGAATTGGTATTGAGGGCGCCGTAGGTCTCTACGGTATAAGTGTTACGACGCTACGAAGGTGATGTTTTTTCTCAGGCAAATAAAAAGTCAAATAGAAAAAGGGGTGCAACACGACGACTTCCCGAGAGGTCACCCATCCAAATACTACTCTCGCCCAAAAACATTTAGCTGCGGAGTTGAGATGAGGTCCGGTGCATTAGTTCTAGTATGATAGCTCCCGTTAATACATGTGGTGCAAGCGCATATATCCTTTCCGATGGTTATAAAGAGCTTTGTTTGTTTTAGGTTTCACTCTTCTCTATGCTTTCCCCGAAGGTGAGTGAAAGAACACATATCTAAATACATCGAAACGACAAGGAAAACAGTTTTATGTTCCTTTATTTCGGTATGGATCACAAAATTAGCCGAAAGAGGCATCAAAACTCAGAATTGGAGGTGCAAAAGCAGAACAATGGAATTATGTTACATTACCACGTCGCGGAGCTCTCGCGGGGCTTTCAAATTGGTTTTGATGGCGTCGTAGGTCTCTACGCTCTAAGAGTTACGACGCTACGAAGGTGCTTTGTTTTCTCATGCAAAAAAAAAGGGAAATAAAAAATGGGGCAATATGAAGAGTTTTCCGGATGTCCCCCATCCTAGTTTTAGTTTCGGCCAAGAACACTTAGCTGCTGAGTTTTGATGGTATCTGGTGCATTAGTGCTGGTATGATCGCACCCTTTCGTACATGTGGTGCAAGCGCATATATTCCTTTCGATTGTAATAAAGTGTTTTCATTTTCTTGTGGGTCCCACTATTCTCCATGTTTTCACCGAAGGTGCGTGAAAGAATAGATATTTGAATACATCGAAAACCACGAGGATAAACAGTTTTATGTTCCCGAATTTCAGTGCTGATCACAAAGAAGCCGAAAGAGACACCAAAACTCAAAATTAGAGGTCCAAAACAGGCCAATGGAATTCTTTGACATTGCTACATCATGGAGCTCACTCATGGCTTTCCGAATTGGTATTGAGGGCGCCGTAGGTCTCTACGGTATAAGTGTTACGACGCTACGAAGGTGATGTTTTTTCTAAGGCAAATAAAAAGTCAAATAGAAAAAGGGGTGCAACACGACGACTTCCCGAGAGGACACCCATCCATATACTACTCTCGCCCAAAAACATTTAGCTGCGGAGTTGAGATGAGGTCCGGTGCATTAGTTCTAGTATGATAGCTCCCGTTAATATATGTGGTGCAAGCACATATATCCTTTCCGATGGTTATAAAGAGCTTTGTTTGTTTTAGGTTTCACTCTTCTCTATACTTTCCCCGACGGTGAGTGAAAGAACACATATCTAAATACATCGAAATGACGAGGACAACAGTTTTATGTTCCTTTATTTCGGTATGGATCACAAAATTAGCCGAAAGAGGGATCAAAACTCAGAATTGGAGGTGCAAAACAGGACAATAGAATTATGTTACATTACCACGTCGTGGAGCTCTCGCGGGGCTTTCCAAATTGGTTTTGACGGCGTCGTAGGTCTCTACTCTCCAAGAGTTACGACGCTACGAAGGTGCTTTGTTTTCTCATGCAAGAAAAAAGGGAAATAAAATATGGGGCAATATGAAGAGTTTTCCGGAGGTCCCCCATCCTAGTTTTAGTTTCGGCCAAGAACACTTAGCTGCTGAGTTTTGATGGTATCTGGTGCATTAGTGCTGGTATGATCGCACCCTTTCGTACATGTGGTGCAAGCGCATATATTCCTTTCGATTGTAATATAGTGTTTTCATTTTCTTGTGGGTCCCACTATTCTCCATGTTTTCACCGAAGGTGCGTGAAAGAATAGATATTTGAATACATCGAAAACCACGAGGATAAACAGTTTTATGTTCTCGAATTTCAGTGCTGATCACAAAGAAGCCGAAAGAGACACCAAAACTCAAAATTAGAGGTCCAAAACAGGCCAATGGAATTCTTTGACATTGCTACATCATGGAGCTCACTCATGGCTTTCCGAATTGGTATTGAGGGCGCCGTAGGTCTCTACGGTATAAGTGTTACGACGCTACGAAGGTGATGTTTTTTCTAAGGCAAATAAAAAGTCAAATAGAAAAAGGGGTGCAACACGACGACTTCCCGAGAGGTCACCCATCCATATACTACTCTCGCCCAAAAACATTTAGCTACGGAGTTGAGATGAGGTCCGGTGCATTAGTTCTAGTATGATAGCTCCCGTTAATACATGTGGTGCAAGCGCATATATCCTTTCCGAAGTATATAAAGAGCTTTGTTTGTTTTAGGTTTCACTCTTCTCTATGCTTTCCCCGACGGTGAGTGAAAGAACACATATCTAAATACATCGAAACGACGAGGAAAACAGTTTTATGTTCCTTTATTTCGGTATGGATCACAAAATTAGCCGAAAGAGGGATCAAAACTCAGAATTGGAGGTGCAAAACAGGACAATGGAATTATGTTACATTACCACGTCGTGGAGCTCTCGCGGGGCTTTCCAAATTGGTTTTGACGGCGTCGTAGGTCTCTACGCTCTAAGAGTTACGACGCTACGAATGTGCTTTGTTTTCTCATGCAAGAAAAAAGGGAAATAAAATATGGGGCAATATGAAGAGTTTTCCGGAGGTCCCCCATCCTAGTTTTAGTTTCGGCCAAGAACACTTAGCTGCTGAGTTTTGATGGTATCTGGTGCATTAGTGCTGGTATGATCGCACCCTTTCGTACATGTGGTGCAAGCGCATATATTCCTTTCGATTGTAATAAAGTGTTTTCATTTTCTTATGGGTCCCACTATTCTCCATGTTTTCACCGAAGGTGAGTGAAAGAATAGATATTTGAATACATCGAAAACCACGAGGATAAACATTTTTATGTTCCCGAATTTCAGTACGGATCACAAAGAAGCCGAAAGAGACACCAAAACTCAAAATTAGAGGTCCAAAACAGGCCAATGGAATTCTTTGACATTGCTACATCATGGAGCTCACTCATGGCTTTCCGAATTGGTATTGAGGGCGCCATAGGTCTCTACGGTATAAGTGTTATGACGCTACGAAGGTGATGTTTTTTCTCAGGCAAATAAAAAGTCAAATATCTAAATACATCGAAACGACGAGGAAAACAGTTTTATGTTCCTTTATTTCGGTATGGATCACAAAATTAGCCGAAAGAGGGATCAAAACTCAGAATTGGAGGTGCAAAACAGGACAATGGAATTATGTTACATTACCACGTAGTGGAGCTCTCGCGGGGCTTTCCAAATTGGTTTTGACGGCGTCGTAGGTCTCTACGCTCTAAGAGTTACGACGCTACGAAGGTGCTTTGTTTTCTCATGCAAGAAAAAAGGGAAATAAAATATGGGGCAATATGAAGAGTTTTCCGGAGGTCCCCCATCCTAGTTTTAGTTTCGGCCAAGAACACTTAGCTGCTGAGTTTTGATGGTATCTGGTGCATTAGTGCTGGTATGATCGCACCCTTTCCTACATGTGGTGCAAGCGCATATATTCCTTTCGATTGTTATAAAGTGTTTTTATTTTCTTGTGGGTCCCACTATTCTCCATGTTTTCACCGAAGGTGAATGAAAGAATAGATATTTGAATACATCGAAAACCACGAGGATAAACAGTTTTATGTTCCCGAATTTCAGTGCAGATCACAAAGAAGCCGAAAGAGACACCAAAACTCAAAATTAGAGGTCCAAAACAGGCCAATGGAATTCTTTGACATTGCTACATCATGGAGCTCACTCATGGCTTTCCGAATTGGTATTGAGGGCGCCGTAGGTCTCTACGGTATAAGTGTTACGACGCTACAAAGGTGATGTTTTTTCTAAGGCAAATAAAAAGTCAAATAGAAAAAGGGGTGCAACAAGACGACTTCCCGAGAGGTCACCCATCCATATACTACTCTCGCCCAAAAACATTTAGCTGCGGAGTTGAGATGAGGTCCGGTGCATTAGTTCTAGTATGATAGCTCCCGTTAATACATGTGGTGCAAGCGCATATATCCTTTCCGAAGTATATAAAGAGCTTTGTTTGTTTTAGGTTTCACTCTTCTCTATGCTTTCCCCGACGGTGAGTGAAAGAACACATATCTAAATACATCGAAACGACGAGGAAAACAGTTTTATGTTCCTTTATTTCGGTATGGATCACAAAATTAGCCGAAAGAGGGATCAAAACTCAGAATTGGAGGTGCAAAACAGGACAATGGAATTATGTTACATTACCACGTCGTGGAGCTCTCGCGGGGCTTTCCAAATTGGTTTTGACGGCGTCGTAGGTCTCTATGCTCTAAGAGTTACGACGCTACGAAGGTGCTTTGTTTTCTCATGCAAGAAAAAAGGGAAATAAAATATGGGGCAATATGAAGAGTTTTCCGGAGGTCCCCCATCCTAGTTTTTGTTTCGGCCAAGAACACTTAGCTGCTGAGTTTTGATGGTATCTGGTGCATTAGTGCTGGTATGATCGCACCCTTTCGTACATGTGGTGCAAGCGCATATATTCCTTTCGATTGTAATAAAGTGTTTTCATTTTCTTGTGGGTCCCACTATTCTCCATGTTTTCACCGAAGGTGAGTGAAAGAATAGATATTTGAATACATCGAAAACCACGAGGATAAACAGTTTTATGTTCCCGAATTTCAGTGCGGATCACAAAGAAGCCGAAAGAGACACCAAAACTCAAAATTAGAGGTCCAAAACAGGCCAATGGAATTCTTTGACATTGCTACATCATGGAGCACACTCATGGCTTTCCGAATTGGTATTGAGGGCGCCGTAGGTCTCTACGGTATAAGTGTTACGATGCTACGAAGGTGCTGTTTTTTCTCAGGCAAATAAAATGTCAAATAGAAAAAGGGGTGCAACACGACGACTTCCCGAGAGGTCACCCATCCAAATACTACTCTCGCCCAAAAACATTTAGCTGCGGAGTTGAGATGAGGTCCGGTGCATTAGTTCTAGTATGATAGCTCCCGTTAATACATGGGGTGCAAGCGCATATATCCTTTCCGATGGTTATAAAGAGCTTTGTTTGTTTTAGGTTTCATTCTTCTCTATACTTTCCCCGACGGTGAGTGAAAGAACACATATCTAAATACATCGAAATGACGAGGAAAACAGTTTTATCTTCCTTTATTTCGGTATGGATCACAAAATTTGCCGAAAGAGGCATCAAAACTCAGAATTGGAGGTGCAAAACAGGACAATGGAATTATGTTACATTACCACGTCGTGGAGCTCTCGCGGGGCTTTCCAAATTGGTTTTGACGGCGTCGTAGGTCTCTACGCTCTAAGAGTTACGACGCTACGAAGGTGCTTTGTTTTCTCATGCAAGAAAAAAGGGAAATAAAATATGGGGCAATATGAAGAGTTTTCCGGAGGTCCCCCATCCTAGTTTTAGTTTCGGCCAAGAACACTTAGCTGCTGAGTTTTGATGGTATCTGGTGCATTAGTGCTGGTATGATCGCACCCTTTCGTACATGTGGTGCAAGCGCATATATTCCTTTCGATTGTAATAAAGTGTTTTCATTTTCTTGTGGGTCCCACTATTCTCCATGTTTTCACCGAAGGTGAATGAAAAAATAGATATTTGAATACATCGAAAACCACGAGGATAAACAGTTTTATGTTCCCGAATTTCAGTGCGGATCACAAAGAAGCCGAAAGAGACACCAAAACTCAAAATTAGAGGTCCAAAACAGGCCAATGGAATTCTTTGACATTGCTACATCATGGAGCTCACTCATGGCTTTCCGAATTGGTATTGAGGGCGCCATAGGTCTCTACGGTATAAGTGTTACGACGCTACGAAGGTGATGTTTTTTCTCAGGCAAATAAAAAGTCAAATAGAAAAAGGGGTGCAACACGACGACTTCCCGAGAGGTCACCCATCCAAATACTACTCTCGCCAAAAAACATTTAGCTGCGGAGTTGAGATGAGGTCCGGTGCATTAGTTCTAGTATGATAGCTCCCGTTAATACATGTGGTGCAAGCGCATATATCCTTTCCGAAGGTTATAAAGAGCTTTGTTTGTTTTAGGTTTCACTCTTCTCTATGCTTTCCCCGACGGTGAGTGAAAGAACACATATCTAAATACATTGAAACGACAAGGAAAACAGTTTTATGTTCCTTTATTTCGGTATGGATCACAAAATTAGCCGAAAGAGGCATCAAAACTCAGAATTAGAGGTTCAAAAACAGGACAATGGAATTATGTTACATTACCACGTCGCGGGGCTTTCAAATTGGTTTTGATGGCGTCGTAGGTCTCTACGCTCTAAGAGTTACGACGCTACGAAGGTGCTTTGTTTTCTCATGCAAAAAAAAAAGGGAAATAAAAAATGGGGCAATATGAAGAGTTTTCCGGATGTCCCCCATCCTAGTTTTAGTTTCGGCCAAGAACACTTAGCTGCTGAGTTTTGATGGTATCTGGTGCATTAGTGCTGGTATGATCGCACCCTTTCGTACATGTGGTGCAAGCGCATATATTCCTTTCAATTGTAATAAAGTGTTTTCATTTTCTTGTGGGTCCCACTATTCTCCATGTTTTCACCGAAGGTGAGTGAAAGAATAGATATTTGAATACATCGAAAACCACGAGGATAAACAGTTTTATGTTCCCGAATTTCAGTGCGGATCACAAAGAAGCCGAAAGAGACACCAAAACTCAAAATTAGAGGTCCAAAACAGGCCAATGGAATTCTTTGACATTGCTACATCATGGAGCTCACTCATGGCTTTCCGAATTGGTATTGAGGGCGCCGTAGGTCTCTACGGTATAAGTGTTACGACGCTACGAAGGTGATGTTTTTTCTCAGGCAAATAAAAAGTCAAATAGAAAAAGGGGTGCAACACGACGACTTCCCGAGAGGTCACCCATCCAAATACTACTCTCGCCCAAAAACATTTAGCTGTGGAGTTGAGATGAGGTCCGGTGCATTAGTTCTAGTATGATAGCTCCCGTTAATACATGTGGTGCAAGCACATATATCCTTTCCGATGGTTATAAAGAGCTTTGTTTGTTTTAGGTTTCACTCTTCTCTATGCTTTCCCCGACGGTGAGTGAAAGAACACATATCTAAGTACATCGAAACGACAAGGAAAACAGTTTTATGTTCCTTTATTTCGGTATGGATCACAAAATTAGCCGAAAGAGGCATCAAAACTCAGAATTGGAGGTGCAAAAGCAGGACAATGGAATTATGTTACATTACCACGTCGCGGATCTCTCGCGGGGCTTTCAAATTGGTTTTGATGGCGTCGTAGGTCTCTACACTCTAAGAGTTACGACGCTACGAAGGTGCTTTGTTTTCTCATGCAAAAAAAAAGGGAAATAAAAAATGGGGCAATATGAAGAGTTTTCCGGATGTCCCCCATCCTAGTTTTAGTTTCGGCCAAGAACACTTAGCTGCTGAGTTTTGATGGTATCTGGTGCATTAGTGCTGGTATGATCGCACCCTTTCGTACATGTGGTGCAAGCGCATATATTCCTTTCGATTGTAATAAAGTGTTTTCATTTTCTTGTGGGTCCCACTATTCTCCATGTTTTCACCGAAGTTGAGTGAAAGAATAGATATTTGAATACATCGAAAACCACGAGGATAAACAGTTTTATGTTCCCGAATTTCAGTGCGGATCACAAAGAAGCCGAAAGAGACACCAAAACTCAAAATTAGAGGTCCAAAACAGGCCAATAGAATTCTTTGACATTGCTACATCATGGAGCTCACTCATGGCTTTCCGAATTGGTATTGAGGGCGCCGTAGGTCTCTACGATATAAGTGTTACGACGCTACAAAGGTGATGTTTTTTCTAAGGCAAATAAAAAGTCAAATAGAAAAAGGGGTGCAACACGACGACTTCCCGAGAGGTCACCCATCCAAATACTACTCTCGCCCAAAAACATTTAGCTGCGGAGTTGAGATGAGGTCCGGTGCATTAGTTCTAGTATGATAGCTCCCGTTAATACATGTGGTGCAAGCGCATATATCCTTTCCGAAGGTTATAAAGAGCTTTGTTTGTTTTAGGTTTCACTCTTCTCTATGCTTTCCCCGACGGTGAGTGAAAGAACACATATCTAAATACATCGAAACGACGAGGAAAACAATTTTATGTTCCTTTATTTCGGTATGGATCACAAAATTAGCCGAAAGAGGCATCAAAACTCAGAATTGGAGGTGCAAAACAGGACAATGGAATTATGTTACATTACCACGTCGTGGAGCTCTCGCGGGGCTTTCCAAATTGGTTTTGACGGCGTCGTAGGTCTCTACGCTCTAAGAGTTACGACGCTACGAAGGTGCTTTGTTTTCTCATGCAAGAAAAAAGGGAAATAAAATATGGGGCAATATGAAGAGTTTTCCGGAGGTCCCCCATCCTAGTTTTAGTTTCGGCCAAGAACACTTAGCTGCTGAGTTTTGATGGTATCTGGTGCATTAGTGCTGGTATGATCGCACCCTTTCGTACATGTGGTGCAAGCGCATATATTCCTTTCGATTGTAATAAAGTGTTTTCATTTTCTTTTGGGTCCCACTATTCTCCATGTTTTCACTGAAGGTGAGTGAAAGAATAGATATTTGAATACATCGAAAACCACGAGGATAAACAGTTTTATGTTCCCGAATTTCAGTGCGGATCACAAAGAAGCCGAAAGAGACACCAAAACTCAAAATTAGAGGTCCAAAACAGGCCAATAGAATTCTTTGACATTGCTACATCATGGAGCTCACTCATGGCTTTCCGAATTGGTATTGAGGGCGCCGTAGGTCTCTACGGTATAAGTGTTACGACGCTACAAAGGTGATGTTTTTTCTCAGGCAAATAAAAAGTCAAATAGAAAAAGGGGTGCAACACGACGACTTCCCGAGAGGTCACCCATCCAAATACTACTCTCGCCCAAAAACATTTAGCTGCGGAGTTGAGATGAGGTTCGGTGCATTAGTTCTAGTATGATAGCTCCCGTTAATACATGTGGTGCAAGCGCATATATCCTTTCCGAAGGTTATAAAGAGCTTTGTTTGTTTTAGGTTTCACTCTTCTCTATGCTTTCCCCGACGGTGAGTGAAAGAACACATATCTAAATACATCGAAACGACGAGGAAAACAATTTTATGTTCCTTTATTTCGGTATGGATCACAAAATTAGCCGAAAGAGGCATCAAAACTCAGAATTGGAGGTGCAAAACAGGACAATGGAATTATGTTACATTACCACGTCGTGGAGCTCTCGCGGGGCTTTCCAAATTGGTTTTGACGGCGTCGTAGGTCTCTACGCTCTAAGAGTTACGACGCTACGAAGGTGCTTTGTTTTCTCATGCAAGAAAAAAGGGAAATAAAATATGGGGCAAGATGAAGAGTTTTCCGGAGGTCCCCCATCCTAGTTTTAGTTTCGGCCAAGAACACTTAGCTGCTGAGTTTTGATGGTATCTGGTGCATTAGTGCTGGTATGATCGCACCCTTTCGTACATGTGGTGCAAGCGCATATATTCCTTTCGATTGTAATAAAGTGTTTTCATTTTCTTGTGGGTCCCACTATTCTCCATGTTTTCACCGAAGGTGAGTGAAAGAATAGATATTTGAATACATCGAAAACCACGAGGATAAACAGTTTTATGTTCCCGAATTTCAGTGCGGATCACAAAGAAGCCGAAAGAGACACCAAAACTCAAAATTAGAGGTCCAAAACAGGCCAATAGAATTCTTTGACATTGCTACATCATGGAGCTCACTCATGGCTTTCCGAATTGGTATTGAGGGCGCCGTAGGTCTCTACGGTATAAGTGTTACGACGCTACGAAGGTGATGTTTTTTCTCAGGCAAATAAAAAGTCAAATAGAAAAAGGGGTGCAACACGACGACTTCCCGAGAGGTCACCCATCCAAATACTACTCTCGCCCAAAAACATTTAGCTGCGGAGTTGAGATGAGGTCCGGTGCATTAGTTCTAGTATGATAGCTCCCGTTAATACATGTGGTGCAAGCGCATATATCCTTTCCGATGGTTATAAAGAGCTTTGTTTGTTTTAGGTTTCACTCTTCTCTATGCTTTCCCCGACGGTGAGTGAAAGAACACATATCTAAATACATCGAAGCGACGAGGAAAACAGTTTTATGTTCCTTTATTTCGGTATGGATCACAAAATTAGCCGAAAGAGGCATCAAAACTCAGAATTGGAGGTGCAAAAGCAGGACAATGGAATTATGTTACATTACCACGTCGTGGAGCTCTCGGGGGGCTTTCCAATATGGTTTTGACGGCGTCGTAGGTCTCTACGCTCTAAGAGTTACGACGCTACGAAGGTGCTTTGTTTTCTCATGCAAGAAAAAAGGGAAATAAAATATGGGGCAATATGAAGAGTTTTCCGGAGGTCCCCCATCCTAGTTTTAGTTTCGGCCAAGAACACTTAGCTGCTGAGTTTTGATGGTATCTGGTGCATTAGTGCTGGTATGATCGCACCCTTTCGTACATGTGGTGCAAGCGCATATATTCCTTTCGATTGTAATAAAGTGTTTTCATTTTCTTGTGGGTCCCACTATCTCCATGTTTTCACCGAAGGTGAGTGAAAGAATAGATATTTGAATACATCGAAAACCACGAGGATAAACAGTTTTATGTTCCCGAATTTCAGTGCGGATCACAAAGAAGCCGAAAGAGACACCAAAACTCAAAATTAGAGGTCCAAAACAGGCCAATAGAATTCTTTGACATTGCTACATCATGGAGCTCACTCATGGCTTTCCGAATTGGTATTGAGGGCGCCGTAGGTCTCTACGGTATAAGTGTTACGACGCTACAAAGGTGATGTTTTTTCTAAGGCAAATAAAAAGTCAAATAGAAAAAGGGGTGCAACACGACGACTTCCCGAGAGGTCACCCATCCAAATACTACTCTCGCCCAAAAACATTTAGCTGCGGAGTTGAGATGAGGTCCGGTGCATTAGTTCTAGTATGATAGCTCCCGTTAATACATGTGGTGCAAGCGCATATATCCTTTCCGAAGGTTATAAAGAGCTTTGTTTGTTTTAGGTTTCACTCTTCTCTATGCTTTCCCCGACGGTGAGTGAAAGAACACATATCTAAATACATCGAAACGACGAGGAAAACAATTTTATGTTCCTTTATTTCGGTATGGATCACAAAATTAGCCGAAAGAGGCATCAAAACTCAGAATTGGAGGTGCAAAACAGGACAATGGAATTATGTTACATTACCACGTCGTGGAGCTCTCGCGGGGCTTTCCAAATTGGTTTTGACGGCGTCGTAGGTCTCTACGCTCTAAGAGTTACGACGCTACGAAGGTGCTTTGTTTTCTCATGCAAGAAAAAAGGGAAATAAAATATGGGGCAAGATGAAGAGTTTTCCGGAGGTCCCCCATCCTAGTTTTAGTTTCGGCCAAGAACACTTAGCTGCTGAGTTTTGATGGTATCTGGTGCATTAGTGCTGGTATGATCGCACCCTTTCGTACATGTGGTGCAAGCGCATATATTCCTTTCGATTGTAATAAAGTGTTTTCATTTTCTTGTGGGTCCCACTATTCTCCATGTTTTCACCGAAGGTGAGTGAAAGAATAGATATTTGAATACATCGAAAACCACGAGGATAAACAGTTTTATGTTCCCGAATTTCAGTGCGGATCACAAAGAAGCCGAAAGAGACACCAAAACTCAAAATTAGAGGTCCAAAACAGGCCAATAGAATTCTTTGACATTGCTACATCATGGAGCTCACTCATGGCTTTCCGAATTGGTATTAAGGGCGCCGTAGGTCTCTACGGTATAAGTGTTACGACGCTACAAAGGTGATGTTTTTTCTAAGGCAAATAAAAAGTCAAATAGAAAAAGGGGTGCAACACGACGACTTCCCGAGAGGTCACCCATCCAAATACTACTCTCGCCCAAAAACATTTAGCTGCGGAGTTGAGATGAGGTCCGGTGCATTAGTTCTAGTATGATAGCTCCCGTTAATACATGTGGTGCAAGCGCATATATCCTTTCCGAAGGTTATAAAGAGCTTTGTTTGTTTTAGGTTTCACTCTTCTCTATGCTTTCCCCGACGGTGAGTGAAAGAACACATATCTAAATACATCGAAACGACGAGGAAAACAATTTTATGTTCCTTTATTTCGGTATGGATCACAAAATTAGCCGAAAGAGGCATCAAAACTCAGAATTGGAGGTGCAAAACAGGACAATGGAATTATGTTACATTACCACGTCGTGGAGCTCTCGCGGGGCTTTCCAAATTGGTTTTGACGGCGTCGTAGGTCTCTACGCTCTAAGAGTTACGACGCTACGAAGGTGCTTTGTTTTCTCATGCAAGAAAAAAGGGAAATAAAATATGGGGCAATATGAAGAGTTTTCCGGAGGTCCCCCATCCTAGTTTTAGTTTCGGCCAATAACACTTAGCTGCTGAGTTTTGATGGTATCTGGTGCATTAGTGCTGGTATGATCGCACCCTTTCGTACATGTGGTGCAAGCGCATATATTCCTTTCGATTGTAATAAAGTGTTTTCATTTTCTTGTGGGTCCCACTATTCTCCATGTTTTCACCGAAGGTGAGTGAAAGAATAGATATTTGAATACATCGAAAACCACGAGGATAAACAGTTTTATGTTCCCGAATTTCAGTGCGGATCACAAAGAAGCCGAAAGAGACACCAAAACTCAAAATTAGAGGTCCAAAACAGGCCAATAGAATTCTTTGACATTGCTACATCATGGAGCTCACTCATGGCTTTCCGAATTGGTATTGAGGGCGCCGTAGGTCTCTACGGTATAAGTGTTACGACGCTACAAAGGTGATGTTTTTTCTAAGGCAAATAAAAAGTCAAATAGAAAAAGGGGTGCAACACGACGACTTCCCGAGAGGTCACCCATCCAAATACTACTCTCGCCCAAAAACATTTAGCTGCGGAGTTGAGATGAGGTCCGGTGCATTAGTTCTAGTATGATAGCTCCCGTTAATACATGTGGTGCAAGCGCATATATCCTTTCCGAAGGTTATAAAGAGCTTTGTTTGTTTTAGGTTTCACTCTTCTCTATGCTTTCCCCGACGGTGAGTGAAAGAACACATATCTAAGTACACCGAAACGACAAGGAAAAAAGTTTTATGTTCTTTTATTTCGGTATGGATCACAAAATTAGCCGAAAGGGGCATCAAAACTCAGAATTGGAGGTGCAAAAGCAGGACAATGGAATTATGTTACATTACCACGTCGCGGAGCTCTCGCGGGGCTTTCAAATTGGTTTTGATGGCGTCGTAGGTCTCTACGCTCTAAGAGTTACGACGCTACGAAGGTGCTTTGTTTTCTCATGCAAAAAAAAAGGGAAATAAAATATGGGGCAATATGAAGAGTTTTCCGGAGGTCCCCCATCCTAGTTTTAGTTTCGGCCAAGAACACTTAGCTGCTGAGTTTTGATGGTATCTGGTGCATTAGTGCTGGTATGATCGCACCCTTTCGTACATGTGGTGCAAGCGCATATATTCCTTTCGATTGTAATAAAGTGTTTTCATTTTCTTGTGGGTCCCACTATTCTCCATGTTTTCACCGAAGGTGAGTTAAAGAATAGATATTTGAATACATCGAAAACCACGAGGATAAACAGTTTTATGTTCCCGAATTTCAGTGCGGATCACAAAGAAGCCGAAAGAGACACCAAAACTCAAAATTAGAGGTCCAAAACAGGCCAATAGAATTCTTTGACATTGCTACATCATGGAGCTCACTCATGGCTTTCCGAATTGGTATTGAGGGCGCCGTAGGTCTCTACGGTATAAGTGTTACGACGCTACAAAGGTGATGTTTTTTCTCAGGCAAATAAAAAGTCAAATAGAAAAAGGGGTGCAACACGACGACTTCCCGAGAGGTCACCCATCCAAATACTACTCTCGCCCAAAAACATTTAGCTGCGGAGTTGAGATGAGGTCCGGTGCATTAGTTCTAGTATGATAGCTCCCGTTAATACATGTGGTGCAAGCGCATATATCCTTTCCGAAGGTTATAAAGAGCTTTGTTTGTTTTAGGTTTCACTCTTCTCTATGCTTTCCCCGACGGTGAGTGAAAGAACACATATCTAAGTACATCGAAACGACAAGGAAAACTGTTTTATGTTCCTTTATTTCGGTATGGATCACAAAATTAGCCGAAAGAGGCATCAAAACTCAGAATTGGAGGTGCAAAAGCAGGACAATGGAATTATGTTACATTACCACGTCGCAGAGCTCTCGCGGGGCTTTCAAATTGGTTTTGATGGCGTCGTAGGTCTCTACGCTCTAAGAGTTACGACGCTACGAAGGTGCTTTGTTTTCTCATGCAAAAAAAAAGAGAAATAAAATATGGGGCAATATGAAGAGTTTTCCGGAGGTCCCCCATCCTAGTTTTAGTTTCGGCCAAGAACACTTAGCTGCTGAGTTTTGATGGTATCTGGTGCATTAGTGCTGGTATGATCGCACCCTTTCGTACATGTGGTGCAAGCGCATATATTCCTTTCGATTGTAATAAAGTGTTTTCATTTTCTTGTGGGTCCCACTATTCTCCATGTTTTCACCGAAGGTGAGTGAAAGAATAGATATTTGAATACATCGAAAACCACGAGGATAAACAGTTTTATGTTCCCGAATTTCAGTGCGGATCACAAAGAAGCCGAAAGAGACACCAAAACTCAAAATTAGAGGTCCAAAACAGGCCAATAGAATTCTTTGACATTGCTACATCATGGAGCTCACTCATTGCTTTCCGAATTGGTATTGAGGGCGCCGTAGGTCTCTACGGTATAACTGTTACGACGCTACGAAGGTGATGTTTTTTCTCAGGCAAATAAAAAGTCAAATAGAAAAAGGGGTGCAACACGACGACTTCCCGAGAGGTCACCCATCCAAATACTACTCTCGCCCAAAAACATTTAGCTGCGGAGTTGAGATGAGGTCCGGTGCATTAGTTCTAGTATGATAGCTCCCGTTAATACATGTGGTGCAAGCGCATATATCCTTTCCGAAGGTTATAAAGAGCTTTGTTTGTTTTAGGTTTCACTCTTCCCTATGCTTTCCCCGACGGTGAGTGAAAGAACACATATCTAAATACATCGAAACGACGAGGAAAACAATTTTATGTTCCTTTATTTCGGTATGGATCACAAAATTAGCCGAAAGAGGCATCAAAACTCAGAATTTGAGGTGCAAAACAGGACAATGGAATTATGTTACATTACCACGTCGTGGAGCTCTCGCGGGGCTTTCCAAATTGGTTTTGACGGCGTCGTAGGTCTCTACGCTCTAAGAGTTACGACGCTACGAAGGTGCTTTGTTTTCTCATGCAAAAAAAAAGAGAAATAAAATATGGGGCAATATGAAGAGTTTTCCGGAGGTCCCCCATCCTAGTTTTAGTTTCGGCCAAGAACACTTAGCTGCTGAGTTTTGATGGTATCTGGTGCATTAGTGCTGGTATGATCGCACCCTTTCGTACATGTGGTGCAAGCGCATATATTCCTTTCGATTGTAATAAAGTGTTTTCATTTTCTTGTGGGTCCCACTATTCTCCATGTTTTCACCGAAGGTGAGTGAAAGAATAGATATTTGAATACATCGAAAACCACGAGGATAAACAGTTTTATGTTCCCGAATTTCTGTGCGGATCACAAAGAAGCCGAAAGAGACACCAAAACTCAAAATTAGAGGTCCAAAACAGGCCAATAGAATTCTTTGACATTGCTACATCATGGAGCTCACTCATGGCTTTCCGAATTGGTATTAAGGGCGCCGTAGGTCTCTACGGTATAAGTGTTACGACGCTACAAAGGTGATGTTTTTTCTCAGGCAAATAAAAAGTCAAATAGAAAAAGGGGTGCAACACGACGACTTCCCGAGAGGTCACCCATCCAAATACTACTCTCGCCCAAAAACATTTAGCTGCGGAGTTGAGATGAGGTCCGGTGCATTAGTTCTAGTATGATAGCTCCCGTTAATACATGTGGTGCAAGCGCATATATCCTTTCCGAAGGTTATAAAGAGCTTTGTTTGTTTTAGGTTTCACTCTTCTCTATGCTTTCCCCGACGGTGAGTGAAAGAACACATATCTAAGTACATCGAAACGACAAGGAAAACTGTTTTATGTTCCTTTATTTCGGTATGGATCACAAAATTAGCCGAAAGAGGCATCAAAACTCAGAATTGGAGGTGCAAAAGCAGGACAATGGAATTATGTTACATTACCACGTCGCAGAGCTCTCGCGGGGCTTTCAAATTGGTTTTGATGGCGTCGTAGGTCTCTACGCTCTAAGAGTTACGACGCTACGAAGGTGCTTTGTTTTCTCATGCAAAAAAAAAGAGAAATAAAATATGGGGCAATATGAAGAGTTTTCCGGAGGTCCCCCATCCTAGTTTTAGTTTCGGCCAAGAACACTTAGCTGCTGAGTTTTGATGGTATCTGGTGCATTAGTGCTGGTATGATCGCACCCTTTCGTACATGTGGTGCAAGCGCATATATTCCTTTCGATTGTAATAAAGTGTTTTCATTTTCTTGTGGGTCCCACTATTCTCCATGTTTTCACCGAAGGTGAGTGAAAGAATAGATATTTGAATACATCGAAAACCACGAGGATAAACAGTTTTATGTTCCCGAATTTCAGTGCGGATCACAAAGAAGCCGAAAGAGACACCAAAACTCAAAATTAGAGGTCCAAAACAGGCCAATAGAATTCTTTGACATTGCTACATCATGGAGCTCACTCATTGCTTTCCGAATTGGTATTGAGGGCGCCGTAGGTCTCTACGGTATAACTGTTACGACGCTACGAAGGTGATGTTTTTTCTCAGGCAAATAAAAAGTCAAATAGAAAAAGGGGTGCAACACGACGACTTCCCGAGAGGTCACCCATCCAAATACTACTCTCGCCCAAAAACATTTAGCTGCGGAGTTGAGATGAGGTCCGGTGCATTAGTTCTAGTATGATAGCTCCCGTTAATACATGTGGTGCAAGCGCATATATCCTTTCCGAAGGTTATAAAGAGCTTTGTTTGTTTTAGGTTTCACTCTTCCCTATGCTTTCCCCGACGGTGAGTGAAAGAACACATATCTAAATACATCGAAACGACGAGGAAAACAATTTTATGTTCCTTTATTTCGGTATGGATCACAAAATTAGCCGAAAGAGGCATCAAAACTCAGAATTTGAGGTGCAAAACAGGACAATGGAATTATGTTACATTACCACGTCGTGGAGCTCTCGCGGGGCTTTCCAAATTGGTTTTGACGGCGTCGTAGGTCTCTACGCTCTAAGAGTTACGATGCTACGAAGGTGCTTTGTTTTCTAATGCAAGAAAAAAGGGAAATAAAATATGGGGCAAAATGAAGAGTTTTCCGGAGGTCCCCCATCCTAGTTTTAGTTTCGGCCAAGAACACTTAGCTGCTGAGTTTTGATGGTATCTGGTGCATTAGTGCTGGTATGATCGCACCCTTTCGTACATGTGGTGCAAGCGCATATATTCCTTTCGATTGTAATAAAGCTGAAGAGTTTTGATGGTATCTGGTGCATTAGTTTCTTGTGGGTCCCACCACTCTCCATGTTTTCACCAAAGGTGAGTGAAAGAATAGATATTCGAATACATCGAAAACCACGAGGATAAACAGTTTTATATTGCCGAATTTTGGTGCGGATCACAAAGAAGCCAAAAGAGACACCAAAACTTAAAATTAGAAGTCCAAAACAGGCCAATGGGATTCTTTGACATTGCTACACCATGGAGCTCACTCATGGCTTTCCGAATTGGTATTGAGGGCGCCGTAGGTCTCCACGGTATAAGTGTTACGACGCTACGAAGGTGATATTTTTTCTCAGGCAAATAAAAAGTCAAATAGAAAAAGGGGTGCAACACGACGACTTCCCGAGAGGTCACCCATCCAAATACTACTCTCGCCCAAAAACATTTAGCTGCGGAGTTGAGATGAGGTCCGGTGCATTAGTGCCGTATATATCCTCCCGTTAATACATGTGGTGCAAGCGCATATATCCTTTCCGATGGTTATAAAGAGCTTTGTTTGTTTTAGGTTTCACTCTTCTCTATGCTTTCCCCGACGGTGAGTGAAAGAACACATATCTAAATACATCGAAACGACGAGGAAAACAGTTTTATGTTCCTTTATTTCGGTATGGATCACAAAATTAGCCGAAAGAGCCATCAAAAGTCACAATTGGAGGTGCAAAACAGGATAATGGAATTATGTTACATTACCACGTCATGGAGCTCTCGCGGGGCTTTCCAAATTGATTTTGACGGCGTCGTAGGTCTCTACGCTCTAAGAGTTACGACGCTACGAAGGTGCTTTGTTTTCTCATGCAAGAAAAAAGGGAAATAAAAAATGGGGCAATATGAAGAGTTTTCCGGAGGTCCCCCATCCTAGTTTTAATTTCGGCCAAGAACACTTAGCTGCTGAGTTTTGATGGTATCTGGTGCATTAGTGCTGGTATGATCGCACCCTTTCGTACATGTAGTGCAAGCGCATATATTCCTTTCGATTGTAATAAAGTGTTATCATTTTCTTGTGGGTCCCACTATTCTCCATGTTTTCACCGAAGGTGAGTGAAAGAATAGATATTCGAATACATCGAAAACCACGAGGATAAACAGTTTTATGTTGCCGAATTTTGGTGCGGATCACAAAGAAGCCAAAAGAGACACCAAAACTTAAAATTAGAAGTCCAAAACAGGCCAATGGGATTCTTTGACATTGCTACACCATGGAGCTCACTCATGGCTTTCCGAATTGGTATTGAGGGCGCCGTAGGTCTCCACGGTATAAGGGTTACGACGCTACGAAGGTGATATTTTTTCTCAGGCAAATAAAAAGTGAAATAGAAAAAGGGGTGCAACACGACGAATTCCCGAGAAGTCACCCATCCAAATACTACTCTCGCCCAAAAACATTTAGCTGCAGAGTTAAGATGAGGTCCGGTGCATTAGTTCTAGTATGATAGCTCTCGTTAATACATGTGGTGCAAGCGCATATATCCTTTCCGATGGTTATAAAGAGCTTTGTTTATTTTAGGTGTCACTCTTCTCTATGCTTTCCCCAACGGTGAGTGAAAGAACACATATCTAAATACATCAAAACAACGAGGAAAACAGTTTTATGTTCCTTTATTTCGGTATGGATCACAAAATTAGCCGAAAGAATCATCAAAACTCAGAATTGGAGGTGCAAAACAGGCAAATTGAATTATGTTATATTACCACGTCGTGGAGCTCTCGCGGGGCTTTCAAATAGGTTTTGACGGCGTCGTAGGTCTCTACGCTCTAAGAGTTACGACGCTACGAAGGTGCTTTGTTTTCACATGCAAAAAAAAAGGGAAATAAAAAATGGGGCAATATGAAGAGTTTTCCGGAGGTCCCCCATCCTAGTTTTAGTTTCGGCCAAGAACACTTAGCTGCTGAGTTTTGATGGTATCTGGTGCATTAGTGTTGGTATGATCGCACCCTTTCGTACATGTGGTGCAAGCGCATATATTCCTTTCGATTGTAATAAAGTGTTTTCATTTTCTTGTGGGTCCCACTATTCTCCATGTTTTCACCGAAGGTGAGTGAAAGAATAGATATTCGAATACATCGAAAACCACGAGGATAAACAGTTTTATGTTCCCGAATTTCAGTGCGGATCACAAAGAAGCCGAAAGAGACACCAAAACTCAAAATTAGAGGTCCAAAACAGGCCAATGGAATTCTTTGACATTGCTACATCATGGAGCTCACTCATGGCTTTCCGAATTGGTATTGAGGGCGCCGTAGGTCTCTACGGTATAAGTGTTACGACGCTACGAAGGTGATGTTTTTTCTCAGGCAAATAAAAAGTCAAATAGAAAAAGGGGTGCAACACGACGACTTCCCAAGAGGTCACCCATCCAAATACTACTCTCGCCCAAAAACATTTAGCTGCGGAGTTGAGATGAGGTCCGGTGCATTAGTGCTAGTATGATAGCTCCCGTTAATACATGTGGTGCAAGCACATATATCCTTTCCGATGGTTATAAAGAGCTTTGTTTATTTTAGGTTTCACTCTTCTCTATGCTTTCCCCGACGGTGAATGAAAGAACACATATCTAAATACATCAAAACAACGAGGAAAACAGTTTTATGTTCCTTTATTTCGGTATGGATCAAAAAATTAGCCGAAAGAGGCATCAAAACTTACAATTGGAGGTGCAAAACAGGCAATGGAATTATGTTACATTACCACGTCGTGGAGCTCTCGCAGGGATTTCCAAATTGGTTTTGACGGCGTCGTAGGTCTCAACAATCTAAGAGTTACGACGCTACGAAGGTGCTTTATTTTCTCATGCAAGAAAAAAGGGAAATAAAAAATAGGGCGATACGAAGAGTTTTCCGGAGGTCACCCATCCTGGTTTTAGTTTCGGCCAAGAACACTTAGCTGCAGAGTTTTGATGGTATCTAGAGCATTGGTGCTGG
The DNA here is from genome assembly GCA_963920545.1 of Lepidium didymum. Taxonomy (NCBI): domain Eukaryota; kingdom Viridiplantae; phylum Streptophyta; class Magnoliopsida; order Brassicales; family Brassicaceae; genus Lepidium; species Lepidium didymum. The sequence goes on along the minus strand of OY986981.1, from coordinate 9,724,989 downwards.
TATGATCGCACCCTTTCGAACATGTGGTGCAAGCGCATATATTTCTTTCGATTGTAATAAAGTGTTTTCATTTTCTTGTGGGTCCCACAATTCTCCATGTTTTCACCGAAGCTGAGTGAAAGAATAGATATTCGAATACATCGAAAACCACGAGGATAAACAGTTTTATTTTCCCGAATTTCGGTGCGGATCACAAAAAAAACCGAAAGAGACACCAAAACTCAAAATTAGAGGTCCAAAACAGGCCAATGGAATTCTTTGACATTGCTACATCATGGAGCTCACTCATGGCTTTTCGAATTGGTATTGAGGGCGCCGTAGGTCTCTACGGTATAAGTGTTACGACGCTACGAAGGTGATGTTTTTTCTCAGGCAAATAAAAAGTCAAATAGAAAAAGGGGTGCAGCACGACGACTTCCCGAAAGGTCACCCATCCAAATACTACTCTCGCCCAAAAACATTTAGCTGCGGAGTTGAGATGAGGTCCGGTGCATTAGTGCTAGTATGATAGCTCCCGTTAATACATGTGGTGCAAGCGCATATATCCTTTCCGATGGTTATAAAGAGCTTTGTTTGTTTTAGGTTTCACTCTTCTCTATGCTTTCCCCGACGATGAGTGAAAGAACATATATCTAAATACATCGAAACGACGAGGAAAACAGTTTTATGTTCCTTTATTTCGGTATGGATCACAAAATTAGCCGAAAGAGGCATCAAAACTCACAATTGGAGGTGCAAAACAAGCCAATGGAATTATGTTACATTACCACGTCGTGGAGCTCTCGCGGGGCTTTCCAAATTTATTTTGATGGCGTCGTAGGTCTCAACGATCTAGGAGTTACGACGCTACGAAGGTGCTTTGTTTTCTCATGCAAGAAAAAAGGGAAATAAAAAATGGGGCAATATGAAGAGTTTTCCGAAGGTCCCCCATCCTAGTTTTAGTTTCGGCCAAGAACACTGAGCTGCAGAGTTTTGATGGTATCTAGAGCATTGGTGCTGGTATGATCGCACCCTTTCGTACATGTGCTGCAAGCGCATATATTCCTTTCGATTGTAATAAAGTGTTTTTATTTTCTTGTAGGTCCCACTATTCTCCATGTTTTCGACGAAGGTGAGTGAAAGAATAGATATTCGAAAACATCGAAAACCACGAGGATAAACAGTTTTATGTTCCCGAATTTCGGTGCGGATCACAAAAGAAACCGAAAGAGACACCAAAACTCAAAATTAGAGGTCCAAAACAGGCCAATGGAATTCTTTGACATTGCTACATCATGGAGCTCATTCATGGCTTTCCGAATTGGTATTGAGGGCGCCGTAGGTCTCTACGGTATAAGTGTTACGACGCTACGAAGGTGATGATTTTTCTCAGGCAAATAAAAAGTCAAATGGAAAATGGGGTGCAGCACGATGACTTCCCGAGAGGTCACCCATCCAAATACTACTCTCGCCAAAAAACATTTAGCTGCGGAGTTGAGATAAGGTCTGGTGCATTAGTACTAGTATGATAGCTCCCGTTAATACATGTGGTGCAAGCGCATATATCCTTTCTGATGGTTATAAAGAGCTTTGTTTGTTTTAGGTTTCACTCTTCTCTATGCTTTCGCCGATGGTGAGCGAAAGAACACATATCTAAATACATCGAAACGACGAGGAAAACAATTTTATGTTCCTTTATTTGGGTATGGATCACAAAATTAGCCGAAAGAGGCATCAAAACTCACAATTGGAGGTGCAAAACAGGGCAATGGAATTATGTTACATTACCTCGTCGTGGAGCTCTCACGGGGCTTTCCAAATTGGTTTTGACGGCGTCGTAGGTCTCAACGATCTAAGAGTTACGACGCTACGAAGGTGCTTTATTTTCTCATGCAAGAAAAAAGGGAAATAAAAAATAGGGCGATACGAAGAGTTTTCCGGAGGTCACCCATCCTGGTTTTAGTTTCGGCCAAGAACACTTAGCTGCAGAGTTTTGATGGTATCTAGAGCATTGGTGCTGGTATGATCGCACCCTTTCGAACATGTGGTGCAAGCGCATATATTTCTTTCGATTGTAATAAAGTGTTTTCATTTTCTTGTGGGTCCCACAATTCTCCATGTTTTCACCGAAGGTGAGTGAAAGAATAGATATTCGAATACATCGAAAACCACGAGGATAAACAGTTTTATTTTCCCGAATTTCGGTGCGGATCACAAAAAAAACCGAAAGAGACACCAAAACTCAAAATTAGAGGTCCAAAACAGGCCAATGGAATTCTTTGACATTGCTACATCATGGAGCTCACTCATGGCTTTTCGAATTGGTATTGAGGGCGCCGTAGGTCTCTACGGTATAAGTGTTACGACGCTACGAAGGTGATGTTTTTTCTCAGGCAAATAAAAAGTCAAATAGAAAAAGGGGTGCAGCACGACGACTTCCCGAAAGGTCACCCATCCAAATACTACTCTCGCCCAAAAACATTTAGCTGCGGAGTTGAGATGAGGTCCGGTTAGTGCTAGTATGATAGCTCCCGTTAATACATGTGGTGCAAGCGCATATATCCTTTCCGATGGTTATAAAGAGCTTTGTTTGTTTTAGGTTTCACTCTTCTCTATGCTTTCCCCGACGATGAGTGAAAGAACATATATCTAAATACATCGAAACGACGAGGAAAACAGTTTTATGTTCCTTTATTTCGGTATGGATCACAAAATTAGCCGAAAGAGGCATCAAAACTCACAATTGGAGGTGCAAAACAAGCCAATGGAATTATGTTACATTACCTCGTCGTGGAGCTCTCACGGGGCTTTCCAAATTGGTTTTGACGGCGTCGTAGGTCTCAACGATCTAAGAGTTACGACGCTACGAAGGTGCTTTATTTTCTCATGCAAGAAAAAAGGGAAATAAAAAATAGGGCGATACGAAGAGTTTTCCGGAGGTCACCCATCCTGGTTTTAGTTTCGGCCAAGAACACTTAGCTGCAGAGTTTTGATGGTATCTAGAGCATTGGTGCTGGTATGATCGCACCCTTTCGTACATGTGGTGCAAGCGCATATATTCCTTTCGATTGTAATAAAGTGTTTTTATTTTCTTGTAGGTCCCACTATTCTCCATGTTTTCGACGAAGGTGAGTGAAAGAATAGATATTCGAAAACATCGAAAACCACGAGGATAAACAGTTTTATGTTCCCGAATTTCGGTGCGGATCACAAAAGAAACCGAAAGAGACACCAAAACTCAAAATTAGAGGTCCAAAACAGGCCAATGGAATTCTTTGACATTGCTACATCATGGAGCTCACTCATGGCTTTCCGAATTGGTATTAAGGGCGCCGTAGGTCTCTACGGTATAAGTGTTACGACGCTACGAAGGTGATGTTTTTTCTCAAGCAAATAAAAAGTCAAATGGAAAAAGGGGTGCAGCACGATGACTTCCCGAGAGGTCACCCATCCAAATACTACTCTCGCCAAAAAATATTTAGCTGCGGAGTTGAGATAAGGTCTGGTGCATTAGTACTAGTATGATAGCTCCCGTTAATACATGTGGTGCAAGCGCATATATCCTTTCTGATGGTTATAAAGAGCTTTGTTTGTTTTAGGTTTCACTCTTCTCTATGCTTTCGCCGATGGTGAGCGAAAGAACACATATCTAAATACATCGAAACGACGAGGAAAACAATTTTATGTTCCTTTATTTGGGTATGGATCACAAAATTAGCCGAAAGAGGCATCAAAACTCACAATTGGAGGTGCAAAACAGGCCAATGGAATTATGTTACATTACCTCGTCGTGGAGCTCTCACGGGGCTTTCCAAATTGGTTTTGACGGCGTCGTAGGTCTCAACGATCTAAGAGTTACGACGCTACGAAGGTGCTTTGTTTTCTCATGCAAGAAAAAAGGGAAATAAAAAATGGGGCGATACGAAGAGTTTTCCGGAGGTCACCCATCCTGGTTTTAGTTTCGGCCAAGAAAACTTAGCTGCAGAGTTTTGATGGTATCTAGAGCATTGGTGCTGGTATGATCGCACCCTTTCGTACATGTGGTGCAAGCGCATATATTCCTTTCGATTGTAATAAAGTGTTTTTATTTTCTTGTGGGTCCCACTATTCTCCATTTTTTCGACGAAGGTGAGTGAAAGAATAGATATTCGAATACATCGAAAACCACGAGGATAAACAGTTTTATTTTCCCGAATTTCAGTGCGGATCACAAAAGAAACCGAAAGAGACACCAAAACTCAAAATTAGAGGTCCAAAACAGGCCAATGGAATTATTTGACATTGCTACATCATGGAGCTCACTCATGGCTTTCCGAATTGGTATTGAGGGCACCGTAGGTCTCTACGGTATAAGTGTTACGACGCTACGAAGGTGATGTTTTTTCTCAGGCAAATAAAAAGTCAAATAGAAAAAGGGGTGCAGCACGACGACTTCCCGAAAGGTCACCCATCCAAATACTACTCTCGCCCAAAAACATTTAGCTGCGGAGTTGAGATGAGGTCCGGTGCATTAGTGCTAGTATGATAGCTCCCGTTAATACATGTGGTGCAAGCGCATATATCCTTTCCGATGGTTATAAAGAGCTTTGTTTGTTTTAGGTTTCACTCTTCTCTATGCTTTCCCCGATGGTGAGTGAAAGAACACATATCTAAATACATCGAAACGATGAGGAAAACAGTTTTATGTTCCTTTATTTCGGTATGGATCTCAAAATTAGCCGAAAGAGGCATCAAAACTCACAATTGGAGGTGCAAAACAGGCCAATGGAATTATGTTACATTACCACGTCGTGGAGCTCTCGCGGAGCTTTCAAATTGGTTTTGACGGCGTCGTAGGTCTCAACGATCTAGGAGTTACGACGCTACGAAGGTGCTTTATTTTCTCATGCAAGAAAAAAAGGAAATAAAATATGGGGCAATATGAAGAGTTTTCCGGAGGTCACCCATCCTGGTTTTAGTTTCGGCCAAGAACACTTAGCTGCAGAGTTTTGATGGTATCTAGAGCATTGGTGCTGGTATGATCGCACCCTTTCGTACATGTGGTGCAAGCGCATATATTCCTTTCGATTGTAATAAAGTGTTTTTATTTTCTTGTAGGTCCCACTATTCTCCATGTTTTCGACGAAGGTGAGTGAAAGAATAGATATTCGAATACATCAAAAACCACGAGGATAAACAGTTTTATTTTCCCGAATTTCGGTGCGGATCACAAAAGAAACCGAAAGAGACACCAAAACTCAAAATTAGAGGTCCAAAACAGGCCAATAGAATTCTTTGACATTGCTACATCATGGAGCTCACTCATGGCTTTCCGAATTGGTATTGAGGGTGCCGTAGGTCTCTACGGTATAAGTGTTACGACGCTACGAAGGTGATGTTTTTTCTCAGGCAAATAAAAAGTCAAATAGAAAAAGGGTGCAGCACGACGACTTCCCGAGAGGTCACCCATCCAAATACTACTCTCGCCCAAAAACATTTAGCTGCGGAGTTGAGATGAGGTCCGGTGCATTAGTGCTAGTATGATAGCTCCCGTTAATACATGTGGTGCAAGCGCATATATCCTTTCCGATGGTTATAAAGAGCTTTGTTTGTTTTAGGTTTCACTCTTCTCTATGCTTTCCCCGATGGTGAGTGAAAGAACACATATCTAAATACATCGAAACGATGAGGAAAACAGTTTTATGTTCCTTTATTTCGGTATGGATCTCAAAATTAGCCGAAAGAGGCATCAAAACTCACAATTGGAGGTGCAAAACAGGCCAATGGAATTATGTTACATTACCACGTCGTGGAGCTCTCGCGGAGCTTTCAAATTGGTTTTGACGGCGTCGTAGGTCTCAACGATCTAGGAGTTACGACGCTACGAAGGTGCTTTATTTTCTCATGCAAGAAAAAAGGGAAATAAAAAATGGGGCAATATGAAGAGTTTTCCGGAGGTCACCCATCCTGGTTTTAGTTTCGGCCAAGAACACTTAGCTGCAGAGTTTTGATGGTATCTAGAGCATTGGTGCTGGTATGATCGCACCCTTTCGTACATGTGGTGCAAGCGCATATATTCCTTTCGATTGTAATAAAGTGTTTTTATTTTCTTGTAGGTCCCACTATTCTCCATGTTTTCGACGAAGGTGAGTGAAAGAATAGATATTCGAATACATCAAAAACCACGAGGATAAACAGTTTTATTTTCCCGAATTTCGGTGCGGATCACAAAAGAAACCGAAAGAGACACCAAAACTCAAAATTAGAGGTCCAAAACAGGCCAATAGAATTCTTTGACATTGCTACATCATGGAGCTCACTCATGGCTTTCCGAATTGGTATTGAGGGTGCCGTAGGTCTCTACGGTATAAGTGTTACGACGCTACGAAGGTGATGTTTTTTCTCAGGCAAATAAAAAGTCAAATAGAAAAAGGGTGCAGCACGACGACTTCCCGAGAGGTCACCCATCCAAATACTACTCTCGCCCAAAAACATTTAGCTGCGGAGTTGAGATGAGGTCCGGTGCATTAGTTCTAGTATGATAGCTCCCGTTAATACATGTGGTGCAAGCGCATATATCCTTTCCGATGGTTATAAAGAGCTTTGTTTGTTTTAGGTTTCACTCTTCTCTATGCTTTCCCCGATGGTGAGTGAAAGAACACATATCTAAATACATCGAAACGACGAGGAAAACAGTTTTATGTTCCTTTATTTCGGTATGGATCACAAAATTAGCCGAAAGAGGCATCAAAACTCACAATTGGAGGTGCAAAACAGGCCAATGGAATTATGTTACATTACCTCGTCGTGGAGGTCTCACGGTGCTTTCGAAATTGGTTTTGACGGCGTCGTAGGTCTCAATGATCTAAGAGTTACGACGCTACGAAGGTGCTTTGTTTTCTCATGCAAGAAAAAAGGGAAATAAAAAATGGGGCGATACGAAGAGTTTTCCGGAGGTCACCCATCCTGGTTTTAGTTTCGGCCAAGAACACTTAGCTGCTGAGTTTTTATGGTATCTAGAGCATTAGTGCTGCTATGATCGCACCCTTTCGTACATGTGGTGCAAGCGCATATATTCCTTTCGATTGTAATAAAGTGTTTTTATTTTCTTGTAGGTCCCACTATTCTCCATGTTTTCGACGAAGGTGAGTGAAAGAATAGATATTCGAAAACATCGAAAACCACGAGGATAAACAGTTTTATGTTCCCGAATTTCGGTGCGGATCACAAAAGAAACCGAAAGAGACACCAAAACTCAAAATTAGAGGTCCAAAACAGGCCAATGGAATTCTTTGACATTGCTACATCATGGAGCTCACTCATGGCTTTCCGAATTGGTATTGAGGGCACCGTAGGTTTCTACGGTATAAGTGTTACGACGCTACGAAGGTGATGTTTTTTCTCAGGCAAATAAAAAGTCAAATAGAAAAAGGGGTGCAGCACGACGACTTCGCAAAAGGTCACCCATCCAAATACTACTTTCGCCCAAAAACATTTAGCTGCGGAGTTGAGATGAGGTCCGGTGCATTAGTGCTAGTATGATAGCTCCCGTTAATACATGTGGTGCAAGCCCATATATCCTTTCCGATGGTTATAAAGAGCTTTGTTTGTTTTAGGTTTCACTCTTCTCTATGCTTTCCCCGACGGTGAGTGAAAGAACACATATCTAAATACATCGAAACGATGAGGAAAACAGTTTTATGTTCCTTTATTTCGGTATGGATCTCAAAATTAGCCGAAAGAGGCATCAAAACTCAGAATTGGAGGTGCAAAACAGGCCAATGGAATTATGTTACATTACCACGTCGTGGAGCTCTCGCGGAGCTTTCAAATTGGTTTTGACGGCGTCGTAGGTCTCAACGATCTAGGAGTTACGACGCTACGAAGGTGCTTTATTTTCTCATGCAAGAAAAAAGGGAAATAAAAAATGGGGCAATATGAAGAGTTTTCCGGAGGTCACCCATCCTGGTTTTAGTTTCGGCCAAGAACACTTAGCTGCAGAGTTTTGATGGTATCTAGAGCATTGGTGCTGGTATGATCGCACCCTTTCGTACATGTGGTGCAAGCGCATATATTCCTTTCGATTGTAATAAAGTGTTTTTATTTTCTTGTAGGTCCCACTATTCTCCATGTTTTCGACGAAGGTGAGTGAAAGAATAGATATTCGAATACATCAAAAACCACGAGGATAAACAGTTTTATTTTCCCGAATTTCGGTGCGGATCACAAAAGAAACCGAAAGAGACACCAAAACTCAAAATTAGAGGTCCAAAACAGGCCAATAGAATTCTTTGACATTGCTACATCATGGAGCTCACTCATGGCTTTCCGAATTGGTATTGAGGGTGCCGTAGGTCTCTACGGTATAAGTGTTACGACGCTACGAAGGTGATGTTTTTTCTCAGGCAAATAAAAAGTCAAATAGAAAAAGGGTGCAGCACGACGACTTCCCGAGAGGTCACCCATCCAAATACTACTCTCGCCCAAAAACATTTAGCTGCGGAGTTGAGATGAGGTCCGGTGCATTAGTTCTAGTATGATAGCTCCCGTTAATACATGTGGTGCAAGCGCATATATCCTTTCCGATGGTTATAAAGAGCTTTGTTTGTTTTAGGTTTCACTCTTCTCTATGCTTTCCCCGATGGTGAGTGAAAGAACACATATCTAAATACATCGAAACGACGAGGAAAACAGTTTTATGTTCCTTTATTTCGGTATGGATCACAAAATTAGCCGAAAGAGGCATCAAAACTCACAATTGGAGGTGCAAAACAGGCCAATGGAATTATGTTACATTACCTCGTCGTGGAGGTCTCACGGTGCTTTCGAAATTGGTTTTGACGGCGTCGTAGGTCTCAACAATCTAGGAGTTACGACGCTACGAAGGTGCTTTATTTTCTCATGCAAGAAAAAAGGGAAATAAAAAATGGGGCAATATGAAGAGTTTTCCGAAGGTCCCCCATCCTAGTTTTAGTTTCGGCCAAGAACACTTAGCTGCTGAGTTTTGATGGTATCTGGTGCATTAGTGCTGGTATGATCGCACCCTTTCGAACATGTGGTGCAAGCGCATATATTTCTTTCGATTGTAATAAAGTGTTTTCATTTTCTTGTGGGTCCCACAATTCTCCATGTTTTCACCGAAGGTGAGTGAAAGAATAGATATTCGAATACATCGAAAACCACGAGGATAAACAGTTTTATTTTCCCGAATTTCGGTGCGGATCACAAAAGAAACCGAAAGAGACACCAAAACTCAAAATTAGAGGTCCAAAACAGGCCAATGGAATTCTTTGACATTGCTACATCATGGAGCTCACTCATGGCTTTTCGAATTGGTATTGAGGGCGCCGTAGGTCTCTACGGTATAAGTGTTACGACGCTACGAAGGTGATGTTTTTTCTCAGGCAAATAAAAAGTCAAATAGAAAAAGGGGTGCAGCACGACGACTTCCCGAAAGGTCACCCATCCAAATACTACTCTCGCCCAAAAACATTTAGCTGCAGAGTTGAGATGAGGTCCGGTGCATTAGTGCTAGTATGATAGCTCCCGTTAATACATGTGGTGCAAGCGCATATATCCTTTCCGATGGTTATAAAGAGCTTTGTTTGTTTTAGGTTTCACTCTTCTCTATGCTTTCCCCGACGATGAGTGAAAGAACATATATCTAAATACATCGAAACGACGAGGAAAACAGTTTTATGTTCCTTTATTTCGGTATGGATCACAAAATTAGCCGAAAGAGGCATCAAAACTCACAATTGGAGGTGCAAAACAAGCCAATGGAATTATGTTACATTACCACGTCGTGGAGCTCTCGCGGGGCTTTCCAAATTTATTTTGATGGCGTCGTAGGTCTCAACGATCTAGGAGTTACGACGCTACGAAGGTGCTTTGTTTTCTCATGCAAGAAAAAAGGGAAATAAAAAATGGGGCAATATGAAGAGTTTTCCGAAGGTCCCCCATCCTAGTTTTAGTTTCGGCCAAGAACACTTAGCTGCTGAGTTTTGATGGTATCTAGAGCATTGGTGCTGGTATGATCGCACCCTTTCGTACATGTGGTGCAAGCGCATATATTCCTTTCGATTGTAATAAAGTGTTTTTATTTTCTTGTAGGTCCCACTATTCTCCATGTTTTCGACGAAGGTGAGTGAAAGAATAGATATTCGAATACATCGAAAACCACGAGGATAAACAGTTTTATTTTCCCGAATTTCGGTGCGGATCACAAAAGAAACCGAAAGAGACACCAAAACTCAAAATTAGAGGTCCAAAACAGGCCAATGGAATTCTTTGACATTGCTACATCATGGAGCTCACTCATGGCTTTCCGAATTGGTATTGAGGGCACCGTAGGTCTCTACGGTATAAGTGTTACGACGCTACGAAGGTGATGTTTTTTCTCAGGCAAATAAAAAGTCAAATAGAAAAAGGGGTGCAGCACGACGACTTCGCAAAAGGTCACCCATCCAAATACTACTTTCGCCCAAAAACATTTAGCTGCGGAGTTGAGATGAGGTCCGGTGCATTAGTGCTAGTATGATAGCTCCCGTTAATACATGTGGTGCAAGCCCATATATCCTTTCCGATGGTTATAAAGAGCTTTGTTTGTTTTAGGTTTCACTCTTCTCTATGCTTTCCCCGACGGTGAGTGAAAGAACACATATCTAAATACATCGTAACGATGAGGAAAACAGTTTTATGTTCCTTTATTTCGGTATGGATCTCAAAATTAGCCGAAAGAGGCATCAAAACTCACAATTGGAGGTGCAAAACAGGCCAATGGAATTATGTTACATTACCACGTCGTGGAGCTCTCGCGGAGCTTTCAAATTGGTTTTGACGGCGTCGTAGGTCTCAACGATCTAGGAGTTACGACGCTACGAAGGTGCTTTATTTTCTCATGCAAGAAAAAAAGGAAATAAAATATGGGGCAATATGAAGAGTTTTCCGGAGGTCACCCATCCTGGTTTTAGTTTCGGCCAAGAACACTTAGCTGCAGAGTTTTGATGGTATCTAGAGCATTGGTGCTGGTATGATCGCACCCTTTCGTACATGTGGTGCAAGCGCATATATTCCTTTCGATTGTAATAAAGTGTTTTTATTTTCTTGTAGGTCCCACTATTCTCCATGTTTTCGACGAAGGTGAGTGAAAGAATAGATATTCGAATACATCAAAAACCACGAGGATAAACAGTTTTATTTTCCCGAATTTCGGTGCGGATCACAAAAGAAACCGAAAGAGACACCAAAACTCAAAATTAGAGGTCCAAAACAGGCCAATAGAATTCTTTGACATTGCTACATCATGGAGCTCACTCATGGCTTTCCGAATTGGTATTGAGGGTGCCGTAGGTCTCTACGGTATAAGTGTTACGACGCTATGAAGGTGATGTTTTTTCTCAGGCAAATAAAAAGTCAAATAGAAAAAGGGTGCAGCACGACGACTTCCCGAGAGGTCACCCATCCAAATACTACTCTCGCCCAAAAACATTTAGCTGCGGAGTTGAGATGAGGTCCGGTGCATTAGTGCTAGTATGATAGCTCCCGTTAATACATGTGGTGCAAGCGCATATATCCTTTCCGATGGTTATAAAGAGCTTTGTTTGTTTTAGGTTTCACTCTTCTCTATGCTTTCCCCGATGGTGAGTGAAAGAACACATATCTAAATACATCGAAACGACGAGGAAAACAGTTTTATGTTCCTTTATTTCGGTATGGATCACAAAATTAGCCGAAAGAGGCATCAAAACTCACAATTGGAGGTGCAAAACAGGCCAATGGAATTATGTTACATTACCTCGTCGTGGAGGTCTCACGGTGCTTTCGAAATTGGTTTTGACGGCGTCGTAGGTGTCAATGATCTAAGAGTTACGACGCTACGAAGGTGCTTTGTTTTCTCATGCAAGAAAAAAGGGAAATAAAAAATGGGGCGATACGAAGAGTTTTCCGGAGGTCACCCATCCTGGTTTTAGTTTCGGCCAAGAACACTTAGCTGCTGAGTTTTTATGGTATCTAGAGCATTAGTGCTGCTATGATCGCACCCTTTCGTACATGTGGTGCAAGCGCATATATTCCTTTCGATTGTAATAAAGTGTTTTTATTTTCTTGTAGGTCCCACTATTCTCCATGTTTTCGACGAAGGTGAGTGAAAGAATAGATATTCGAATACATCGAAAACCACGAGGATAAACAGTTTTATTTTCCCGAATTTCGGTGCGGATCACAAAAGAAACCGAAAGAGACACCAAAACTCAAAATTAGAGGTCCAAAACAGGCCAATGGAATTCTTTGACATTGCTACATCATGGAGCTCACTCATGGCTTTCCGAATTGGTATTGAGGGCACAGTAGGTTTCTACGGTATAAGTGTTACGACGCTACGAAGGTGATGTTTTTTCTCAGGCAAATAAAAAGTCAAATAGAAAAAGGGGTGCAGCACGACGACTTCGCAAAAGGTCACCCATCCAAATACTACTTTCGCCCAAAAACATTTAGCTGCGGAGTTGAGATGAGGTCCGGTGCATTAGTGCTAGTATGATAGCTCCCGTTAATACATGTGGTGCAAGCCCATATATCCTTTCCGATGGTTATAAAGAGCTTTGTTTGTTTTAGGTTTCACTCTTCTCTATGCTTTCCCCGACGGTGAGTGAAAGAACACATATCTAAATACATCGAAACGATGAGGAAAACAGTTTTATGTTCCTTTATTTCGGTATGGATCTCAAAATTAGCCGAAAGAGGCATCAAAACTCAGAATTGGAGGTGCAAAACAGGCCAATGGAATTATGTTACATTACCACGTCGTGGAGCTCTCGCGGAGCTTTCAAATTGGTTTTGACGGCGTCGTAGGTCTCAACAATCTAGGAGTTACGACGCTACGAAGGTGCTTTATTTTCTCATGCAAGAAAAAAGGGAAATAAAAAATGGGGCAATATGAAGAGTTTTCCGAAGGTCCCCCATCCTAGTTTTAGTTTCGGCCAAGAACACTTAGCTGCTGAGTTTTGATGGTATCTGGTGCATTAGTGCTGGTATGATCGCACCCTTTCGAACATGTGGTGCAAGCGCATATATTTCTTTCGATTGTAATAAAGTGTTTTCATTTTCTTGTGGGTCCCACAATTCTCCATGTTTTCACCGAAGGTGAGTGAAAGAATAGATATTCGAATACATCGAAAACCACGAGGATAAACAGTTTTATTTTCCCGAATTTCGGTGCGGATCACAAAAGAAACCGAAAGAGACACCAAAACTCAAAATTAGAGGTCCAAAACAGGCCAATGGAATTCTTTGACATTGCTACATCATGGAGCTCACTCATGGCTTTTCGAATTGGTATTGAGGGCGCCGTAGGTCTCTACGGTATAAGTGTTACGACGCTACGAAGGTGATGTTTTTTCTCAGGCAAATAAAAAGTCAAATAGAAAAAGGGGTGCAGCACGACGACTTCCCGAAAGGTCACCCATCCAAATACTACTCTCGCCCAAAAACATTTAGCTGCGGAGTTGAGATGAGGTCCGGTGCATTAGTGCTAGTATGATAGCTCCCGTTAATACATGTGGTGCAAGCGCATATATCCTTTCCGATGGTTATAAAGAGCTTTGTTTGTTTTAGGTTTCACTCTTCTCTATGCTTTCCCCGACGATGAGTGAAAGAACATATATCTAAATACATCGAAACGACGAGGAAAACAGTTTTATGTTCCTTTATTTCGGTATGGATCACAAAATTAGCCGAAAGAGGCATCAAAACTCACAATTGGAGGTGCAAAACAAGCCAATGGAATTATGTTACATTACCACGTCGTGGAGCTCTCGCGGGGCTTTCCAAATTTATTTTGATGGCGTCGTAGGTCTCAACGATCTAGGAGTTACGACGCTACGAAGGTGCTTTGTTTTCTCATGCAAGAAAAAAGGGAAATAAAAAATGGGGCAATATGAAGAGTTTTCCGAAGGTCCCCCATCCTAGTTTTAGTTTCGGCCAAGAACACTTAGCTGCTGAGTTTTGATGGTATCTAGAGCATTGGTGCTGGTATGATCGCACCCTTTCGTACATGTGGTGCAAGCGCATATATTCCTTTCGATTGTAATAAAGTGTTTTTATTTTCTTGTAGGTCCCACTATTCTCCATGTTTTCGACGAAGGTGAGTGAAAGAATAGATATTCGAATACATCGAAAACCACGAGGATAAACAGTTTTATTTTCCCGAATTTCGGTGCGGATCACAAAAGAAACCGAAAGAGACACCAAAACTCAAAATTAGAGGTCCAAAACAGGCCAATGGAATTCTTTGACATTGCTACATCATGGAGCTCACTCATGGCTTTCCGAATTGGTATTGAGGGCACCGTAGGTCTCTACGGTATAAGTGTTACGACGCTACGAAGGTGATGTTTTTTCTCAGGCAAATAAAAAGTCAAATAGAAAAAGGGGTGCAGCACGACGACTTCGCAAAAGGTCACCCATCCAAATACTACTTTCGCCCAAAAACATTTAGCTGCGGAGTTGAGATGAGGTCCGGTGCATTAGTGCTAGTATGATAGCTCCCGTTAATACATGTGGTGCAAGCCCATATATCCTTTCCGATGATTATAAAGAGCTTTGTTTGTTTTAGGTTTCACTCTTCTCTATGCTTTCCCCGACGGTGAGTGAAAGAACACATATCTAAATACATCGTAACGATGAGGAAAACAGTTTTATGTTCCTTTATTTCGGTATGGATCTCAAAATTAGCCGAAAGAGGCATCAAAACTCAGAATTGGAGGTGCAAAACAGGCCAATGGAATTATGTTACATTACCACGTCGTGGAGCTCTCGCGGAGCTTTCAAATTGGTTTTGACGGCGTCGTAGGTCTCAACAATCTAGGAGTTACGACGCTACGAAGGTGCTTTATTTTCTCATGCAAGAAAAAAGGGAAATAAAAAATGGGGCAATATGAAGAGTTTTCCGAAGGTCCCCCATCCTAGTTTTAGTTTCGGCCAAGAACACTTAGCTGCTGAGTTTTGATGGTATCTGGTGCATTAGTGCTGGTATGATCGCACCCTTTCGAACATGTGGTGCAAGCGCATATATTTCTTTCGATTGTAATAAAGTGTTTTCATTTTCTTGTGGGTCCCACAATTCTCCATGTTTTCACCGAAGGTGAGTGAAAGAATAGATATTCGAATACATCGAAAACCACGAGGATAAACAGTTTTATTTTCCCGAATTTCGGTGCGGATCACAAAAGAAACCGAAAGAGACACCAAAACTCAAAATTAGAGGTCCAAAACAGGCCAATGGAATTCTTTGACATTGCTACATCATGGAGCTCACTCATGGCTTTTCGAATTGGTATTGAGGGCGCCGTAGGTCTCTACGGTATAAGTGTTACGACGCTACGAAGGTGATGTTTTTCCTAAGGCAAATAAAAAGTCAAATAGAAAAAGGGGTGCAGCACGACGACTTCCCGAAAGGTCACCCATCCAAATACTACTCTCGCCCAAAAACATTTAGCTGCGGAGTTGAGATGAGGTCCGGTGCATTAGTGCTAGTATGATAGCTCCCGTTAATACATGTGGTGCAAGCGCATATATCCTTTCCGATGGTTATAAAGAGCTTTGTTTGTTTTAGGTTTCACTCTTCTCTATGCTTTCCCCGACGATGAGTGAAAGAACATATATCTAAATACATCGAAACGACGAGGAAAACAGTTTTATGTTCCTTTATTTCGGTATGGATCACAAAATTAGCCGAAAGAGGCATCAAAACTCACAATTGGAGGTGCAAAACAAGCCAATGGAATTATGTTACATTACCACGTCGTGGAGCTCTCGCGGGGCTTTCCAAATTTATTTTGATGGCGTCGTAGGTCTCAACGATCTAGGAGTTACGACGCTACGAAGGTGCTTTGTTTTCTCATGCAAGAAAAAAGGGAAATAAAAAATGGGGCAATATGAAGAGTTTTCCGAAGGTCCCCCATCCTAGTTTTAGTTTCGGCCAAGAACACTTAGCTGCTGAGTTTTGATGGTATCTAGAGCATTGGTGCTGGTATGATCGCACCCTTTCGTACATGTGGTGCAAGCACATATATTCCTTTCGATTGTAATAAAGTGTTTTTATTTTCTTGTAGGTCCCACTATTCTCCATGTTTTCGACGAAGGTGAGTGAAAGAATAGATATTCGAAAACATCGAAAACCACGAGGATAAACAGTTTTATGTTCCCGAATTTCGGTGCGGATCACAAAAGAAACCGAAAGAGACACCAAAACTCAAAATTAGAGGTCCAAAACAGGCCAATGGAATTCTTTGACATTGCTACATCATGGAGCTCACTCATGGCTTTCCGAATTGGTATTGAGGGCGCCGTAGGTCTCTACGGTATAAGTGTTACGACGCTACGAAGGTGATGATTTTTCTCAGGCAAATAAAAAGTCAAATGGAAAAAGGGGTGCAGCACGATGACTTCCCGAGAGGTCACCCATCCAAATACTACTCTCGCCAAAAAACATTTAGCTGCGGAGTTGAGATAAGGTCTGGTGCATTAGTACTAGTATGATAGCTCCCGTTAATACATGTGGTGCAAGCGCATATATCCTTTCTGATGGTTATAAAGAGCTTTGTTTGTTTTAGGTTTCACTCTTCTCTATGCTTTCGCCGATGGTGAGCGAAAGAACACATATCTAAATACATCGAAACGACGAGGAAAACAATTTTATGTTCCTTTATTTGGGTATGGATCACAAAATTAGCCGAAAGAGGCATCAAAACTCACAATTGGAGGTGCAAAACAGGCCAATGGAATTATGTTACATTACCTCGTCGTGGAGCTCTCACGGGGCTTTCCAAATTGGTTTTGACAGCGTCGTAGGTCTCAACGATCTAAGAGTTACGACGCTACGAAGGTGCTTTGTTTTCTCATGCAAGAAAAAAGGGAAATAAAAAATGGGGGCGATACGAAGAGTTTTCCGGAGGTCACCCATCCTGGTTTTAGTTTCGGCCAAGAACACTTAGCTGCAGAGTTTTGATGGTATCTAGAGCATTGGTGCTGGTATGATCGCACCCTTTCGTACATGTGGTGCAAGCGCATATATTCCTTTCGATTGTAATAAAGTGTTTTTATTTTCTTGTGGGTCCCACTATTCTCCATGTTTTCGACGAAGGTGAGTGAAAGAATAGATATTCGAATACATCGAAAACCACGAGGATAAACAGTTTTATTTTCCCGAATTTCGGTGCGGATCACAAAAGAAACCGAAAGAGACACCAAAACTCAAAATTAGAGGTCCAAAACAGGCCAATGGAATTCTTTGACATTGCTACATCATGGAGCTCACTCATGGCTTTCTGAATTGGTATTGAGGGCACCGTAGGTCTCTACGGTATAAGTGTTACGACGCTACGAAGGTGATGTTTTTTCTCAGGCAAATAAAAAGTCAAATAGAAAAAGGGGTGCAGCACGACGACTTCCCGAAAGGTCACCCATCCAAATACTACTCTCGCCCAAAAACATTTAGCTGCGGAGTTGAGATGAGGTCCGGTGCATTAGTGCTAGTATGATAGCTCCCGTTAATACATGTGGTGCAAGCGCATATATCCTTTCCGATGGTTATAAAGAGCTTTGTTTGTTTTAGGTTTCACTCTTCTCTATGCTTTCCCCGATGGTGAGTGAAAGAACACATATCTAAATACATCGAAACGATGAGGAAAAAAGTTTTATGTTCCTTTATTTCGGTATGGATCTCAAAATTAGCCGAAAGAGGCATCAAAACTCACAATTGGAGGTGCAAAACAGGCCAATGGAATTATGTTACATTACCACGTCGTGGAGCTCTCGCGGAGCTTTCAAATTGGTTTTGACGGCGTCGTAGGTCTCAACGATCTAGGAGTTACGACGCTACGAAGGTGCTTTATTTTCTCATGCAAGAAAAAAGGGAAATAAAAAATGAGGCAATATGAAGAGTTTTCCGGAGGTCACCCATCCTGGTTTTAGTTTCGGCCAAGAACACTTAGCTGCAGAGTTTTGAAGGTATCTAGAGCATTGGTGCTGGTATGATCGCACCCTTTCGAACATGTGGTGCAAGCGCATATATTTCTTTCGATTGTAATAAAGTGTTTTCATTTTCTTGTGGGTCCCACAATTCTCCATGTTTTCACCGAAGGTGAGTGAAAGAATAGATATTCGAATACATCGAAAACCACGAGGATAAACAGTTTTATTTTCCCGAATTTTGGTGCGGATCACAAAAGAAACCGAAAGAGACACCAAAACTCAAAAGTAGAGGTCCAAAACAGGCCAATGGAATTCTTTGACATTGCTACATCATGGAGCTCACTCATGGCTTTTCGAATTGGTATTGAGGGCGCCGTAGGTCTCTACGGTATAAGTGTTACGACGCTACGAAGGTGATGTTTTTTCTAAGGCAAATAAAAAGTCAAATAGAAAAAGGGGTGCAACACGACGACTTCCCGAAAGGTCACCCATCCAAATACTACTCTCGCCCAAAAACATTTAGCTGCGGAGTTGAGATGAGGTCCGGTGCATTAGTGCTAGTATGATAGCTCCCGTTAATACATGTGGTGCAAGCGCATATATCCTTTCCGATGGTTATAAAGAGCTTTGTTTGTTTTAGGTTTCACTCTTCTCTATGCTTTCCCCGACGATGAGTGAAAGAACATATATCTAAATACATCGAAACGACGAGGAAAACAGTTTTATGTTCCTTTATTTCGGTATGGATCACAAAATTAGCCGAAAGAGGCATCAAAACTCACAATTGGAGGTGCAAAACAAGCCAATGGAATTATGTTACATTACCACGTCGTGGAGCTCTCGCGGGGCTTTCCAAATTTATTTTGATGGCGTCGTAGGTCTCAACGATCTAGGAGTTACGACGCTACGAAGGTGCTTTGTTTTCTCATGCAAGAAAAAAGGGAAATAAAAAATGGGGCAATATGAAGAGTTTTCCGAAGGTCCCCCATCCTAGTTTTAGTTTCGGCCAAGAACACTTAGCTGCTGAGTTTTGATGGTATCTAGAGCATTGGTGCTGGTATGATCGCACCCTTTCGTACATGTGGTGCAAGCGCATATATTCCTTTCGATTGTAATAAAGTGTTTTTATTTTCTTGTAGGTCCCACTATTCTCCATGTTTTCGACGAAGGTGAGTGAAAGAATAGATATTCGAATACATCGAAAACCACGAGGATAAACAGTTTTATTTTCCCGAATTTCGGTGCGGATCACAAAAGAAACCGAAAGAGACACCAAAACTCAAAATTAGAGGTCCAAAACAGGCCAATGGAATTCTTTGACATTGCTACATCATGGAGCTCACTCATGGCTTTCCGAATTGGTATTGAGGGCACCGTAGGTCTCTACGGTATAAGTGTTACGACGCTACGAAGGTGATGTTTTTTCTCAGGCAAATAAAAAGTCAAATAGAAAAAGGGGTGCAGCACGACGACTTCGCAAAAGGTCACCCATCCAAATACTACTTTCGCCCAAAAACATTTAGCTGCGGAGTTGAGATAAGGTCTGGTGCATTAGTACTAGTATGATAGCTCCCGTTAATACATGTGGTGCAAGCGCATATATCCTTTCTGATGGTTATAAAGAGCTTTGTTTGTTTTAGGTTTCACTCTTCTCTATGCTTTCGCCGATGGTGAGCGAAAGAACACATATCTAAATACATCGAAACGACGAGGAAAACAATTTTATGTTCCTTTATTTGGGTATGGATCACAAAATTAGCCGAAAGAGGCATCAAAACTCACAATTGGAGGTGCAAAACAGGCCAATGGAATTATGTTACATTACCTCGTCGTGGAGCTCTCACGGGGCTTTCCAAATTGGTTTTGACAGCGTCGTAGGTCTCAACGATCTAAGAGTTACGACGCTACGAAGGTGCTTTGTTTTCTCATGCAAGAAAAAAGGGAAATAAAAAATGGGGCGATACGAAGAGTTTTCCGGAGGTCACCCATCCTGGTTTTAGTTTCGGCCAAGAACACTTAGCTGCAGAGTTTTGATGGTATCTAGAGCATTGGTGCTGGTATGATCGCACCCTTTCGTACATGTGGTGCAAGCGCATATATTCCTTTCGATTGTAATAAAGTGTTTTTATTTTCTTGTGGGTCCCACTATTCTCCATGTTTTCGACGAAGGTGAGTGAAAGAATAGATATTCGAATACATCGAAAACCACGAGGATAAACAGTTTTATTTTCCCGAATTTCGGTGCGGATCACAAAAGAAACCGAAAGAGACACCAAAACTCAAAATTAGAGGTCCAAAACAGGCCAATGGAATTCTTTGACATTGCTACATCATGGAGCTCACTCATGGCTTTCCGAATTGGTATTGAGGGCACCGTAGGTCTCTACGGTATAAGTGTTACGACGCTACGAAGGTGATGTTTTTTCTCAGGCAAATAAAAAGTCAAATAGAAAAAAGGGTGCAGCACGACGACTTCCCGAAAGGTCACCCATCCAAATACTACTCTCGCCCAAAAACATTTAGCTGCGGAGTTGAGATGAGGTCCGGTGCATTAGTGCTAGTATGATAGCTCCCGTTAATACATGTGGTGCAAGCGCATATATCCTTTCCGATGGTTATAAAGAGCTTTGTTTGTTTTAGGTTTCACTCTTCTCTATGCTTTCCCCGATGGTGAGTGAAAGAACACATATCTAAATACATCGAAACGATGAGGAAAACAGTTTTATGTTCCTTTATTTCGGTATGGATCTCAAAATTAGCCGAAAGAGGCATCAAAACTCACAATTGGAGGTGCAAAACAGGCCAATGGAATTATAATACATTACCACGTCGTGGAGCTCTCGCGGAGCTTTCAAATTGGTTTTGACGGCGTCGTAGGTCTCAACGATCTAGGAGTTACGACGCTACGAAGGTGCTTTATTTTCTCATGCAAGAAAAAAGGGAAATAAAAAATGGGGCAATATGAAGAGTTTTCCGAAGGTCCCCCATCCTAGTTTTAGTTTCGGCCAAGAACACTTAGCTGCTGAGTTTTGATGGTATCTGGTGCATTAGTGCTGGTATGATCGCACCCTTTCGAACATGTGGTGCAAGCGCATATATTTCTTTCGATTGTAATAAAGTGTTTTCATTTTCTTGTGGGTCCCACAATTCTCCATGTTTTCACCGAAGGTGAGTGAAAGAATAGATATTCGAATACATCGAAAACCACGAGGATAAATAGTTTTATGTTCCCGAATTTCGGTGCGGATCACAAAAGAAACCGAAAGAGACACCAAAACTCAAAATTAGAGGTCCAAAACAGGCCAATGGAATTCTTTGACATTGCTACATCATGGAGCTCACTCATGGCTTTCCGAATTGGTATTGAGGGCGCCGTAGGTCTCTACAGTATAAGTGTTACGACGCTACGAAGGTGATGTTTTTTCTCAGGCAAATAAAAAGTCAAATAGAAAAAGGGGTGCAGCACGATGACTTCTCGAGAGGTCACCCATCCAAATACTACTCTCGCCCAAAAACATTTAGCTGCAGAGTTGAGATGAGGTCCGGTGCATTAGTGCTAGTATGATAGCTCCCGTTAATACATGTGGTGCAAGCGCATATATCCTTTCCGATGGTTATAAAGAGCTTTGTTTGTTTTAGGTTTCACTCTTCTCTATGCTTTCCCCGATGGTGAGTGAAAGAACACATATCTAAATACATCGAAACGACGAGGAAAACAGTTTTATGTTCCTTTATTTCGGTATGGATCACAAAATTAGCCGAAAGAGGCATGAAAACTCAGAATTGGAGGTGCAAAACAGGTAAATGGAATTATGTTACATTACCACGTCGCGGAGCTCTCGCGGGGCTTTCAAATTGGTTTTTATGGCGTCGTAGGTCTCTACGCTCTAAGAGTTGCGACGCTACGAAGGTGCTTTGTTTTCTCATGCAAAAAAAAGGGAAATAAAAAATGGGGCAATATGAAGAGTTTTCCGAAGGTCCCCCATCCTAGTTTTAGTTTCGGCCAAGAACACTTAGCTGCTGAGTTTTGATGGTATCTGGTGCATTAGTGCTGGTATGATCGCACCCTTTCGTACATGTGGTGCAAGCGCATATATTCCTTTCGATTGTAATAAAGTGTTTTCATTTTCTTGTAGGTCCCACTATTCTCCATGTTTTCACCGAAGGTGATTGAAAGAATAGATATTCGAATACATCGAAAACCACGAGGATAAATAGTTTTATGTTCCCTAATTTCGGTGCGGATCACAAAAGAAACCGAAAGAGACACCAAAACTCAAAATTAGAGGTCCAAAACAGGCCAATGGAATTCTTTGACATTGCTACATCATGGAGCTCACTCATGGCTTTCCGAATTGGTATTGAGGGCGCCGTAGGTCTCTACGGTATAAGTGTTACGACGCTTCGAAGGTGATGTTTTTTCTCAGGCAAATAAAAAGTCAAATAGAAAAAGGGGTGCAGCACGACGACTTCCCGAGAGGTCACTCATCCAAATACTACTATCGCCCAAAAACATTTAGCTGCAGAGTTGAGATGAGGTCCGGTGCATTAGTGCTAGTATGATAGCTCCCGTTAATACATGTGGTGCAAGCGCATATATCCTTTCCGATGGTTATAAAGAGCTTTGTTTGTTTTAGGTTTCACTCTTCTCTATGCTTTCCCCGACGATGAGTGAAAGAACACATATCTAAATACATCGAAACGACGAGGAAAACAGTTTTATGTTCCTTTATTTCGGTACGGATCACAAAATTAGCAGAAAGAGGCATCAAAACTCACAATTAGAGGTGCAAAACAGGCCAATGGAATTATGTTACATTACCTCGTCGTGGAGCTCTCACGGGGCTTTCCAAATTGGTTTTGACGGCATCGTGGGTCTCAACGATCTAAGAGTTACGACGCTACGAAGGTGCTTTGTTTTCTCATGCGAGAAAAAAGGGAAATAAAAAATGCGGCGATACGAAGAGTTTTCCGGAGGCCACCCATCCTGGTTTTAGTTTCGGCCAAGAACACTTAGCTGCAGAGTTTTGATGGTATCTAGAGCATTGGTGCTGGTATGATCGCACCCTTTCGTACATGTGGTGCAAGCGCATATATTCCTTTCGATTGTAATAAAGTGTTTTCATTTTCTTGTGGGTCCCACTATTCTCCATGTTTTCACCGAAGGTGAGTGAAAGAATAGATATTCGAATACATCAAAAACCACGAGGATAAACAGTTTTATGTTCCCGAATTTTAGTGCGGATCAAAAAAGAAACCGAAAGAGACACCAAAACTCAAAATTTGAGGTCCAAAACAGGCCAATGAAATTCTTTGACATTGCTACATCATGGAGCTCAATCATGGCTTTCCGAATTGGTATTGAGGGCGCCGTAAGTCTCTACGGTATAAGTGTTACGACGCTACGAAGGTGATGTTTTTTCTCAGGCAAATAAAAAGTCAAATAGAAAAAGAGGTGCAGCACAACGACTTCCCGAGAGGTCACCTTCCAAATACTACTATCGCCCAAAAACATTTAGCTGCAGAGTTGAGATGAGGTCCGGTGCATTAGTGCTAGTATGATAGCTCCCGTTAATACATGTGGTGCAAGCACATATATCCTTTCCGATGGTTATAAAGAGCTTTGTTTGTTTTAGGTGTCACTCTTCTCTATGCTTTCCCCGATGATGAGTGAAAGAACACATATCTAAATACATCGAAACGACGAGAAAAACAGTTTTATGTTCCTTTATTTCGGTATGGATCAAAAAATTAGCCGAAAGAGGCATGAAAACTCAGAATTGTAGGTGCAAAACAGGTAAATGGAATTATGTTACATTACCACGTCGCGGGGCTTTCAAATTGGTTTTGATGGCGTCGTAGGTCTCTACGCTCTAAGAGTTGCGACGCTACGAAGGTGCTTTGTTTTCTCATGCAAAAAAAAGGGAAATAAAAAATGGGGCAATATGAAGAGTTTTCCGAAGGTCCCCCATTCTAGTTTTAGTTTCGGCCAAGAACACTTAGCTGCTGAGTTTTGATGGTATCTGGTGCATTAGTGCTGGTATGATCGCACCCTTTCGTACATGTGGTGCAAGCGCATATATTCCTTTCGATTGTAATAAAGTGTTTTCATTTTCTTGTGGGTCCCACTATTCTCCATGTTTTCACCGAAGGTGAGTGAAAGAATAGATATTCGAATACATCAAAAACCACGAGGATAAACAGTTTTATGTTCCCGAATTTTAGTGCGGATCAAAAAAGAAACCGAAAGAGACACCAAAACTCAAAATTTGAGGTCCAAAACAGGCCAATGGAATTCTTTGACATTGCTACATCATGAAGCTCAATCATGGCTTTCCGAATTGGTATTGAGGGCGCCGTAGGTCTCTACGGTATAAGTGTTACGACGCTACGGAGGTGATGTTTTTTCTCAGGCAAATAAAAAGTCAAATAGAAAAAGGGGTGCAGCACGACGACTTCCCGAGAGGTCACCCATCCAAATACTACTCTCGCCCAAAAACATTTAGCTGCGGAGTTGAGATGAGGTCCGGTGCATTAGTGCTAGTATGATAGCTCCCGTTAATACATGTGGTGCAAGCGCATATATCCTTTCCGATTGTTATAAAGAGCTTTGTTTGTTTTAGGTTTCACTCTTCTCTATGCTTTCCCCGATGGTGAGTGAAAGAACACATATCTAAATACATCGAAACGATGAGGAACACAGTTTTATGTTCCTTTATTTCGGTATGGATCACAAAATTAGCCGAAAGAGGCATCAAAACTCACATTTGGAGGTGCAAAACAGGCCAATGGAATTATGTTACATTACCACGTCGCGGGGCTTTCAAATTGGTTTTGATGGCGTCGTAGGTCTCTACGCTCTAAGAGTTGCGACGCTACGAAGGTGCTTTGTTTTCTCATGCAAAAAAAAGGAAATAAAAAATGGGGCAATATGAAGAGTTTTCCGAAGGTCCCCCATTCTAGTTTTAGTTTCGGCCAAGAACACTTAGCTGCTGAGTTTTGATGGTATCTGGTGCATTAGTGCTGGTATGATCGCACCCTTTCGTACATGTGGTGCAAGCGTATATATTCCTTTCGATTGTAATAAAGTGTTTTCATTTTCTTGTGGGTCCCACTATTCTCCATGTTTTCACCGAAGGTGAGTGAAAGAATAGATATTCGAATACATCAAAAACCACGAGGATAAACAGTTTTATGTTCCCTAATTTCGGTGCGGATCACAAAAGAAACCGAAAGAGACACCAAAACTCAAAATTAGAGGTCCAAAACAGGCCAATGGAATTCTTTGACATTGCTACATCATGGAGCTCACTCATGGCTTTCCGAATTGGTATTGAGGGCGCCGTAGGTCTCTACGGTGTAAGTGTTACGACGCTACGAAGGTGATGTTTTTTCTCATGCAAATAAAAAGTCAAATAGAAAAAGGGGTGCAGCACGACGACTTCCCGAGATGTCACCCATCCAAATACTACTCTCGCCCAAAAACATTTAGCTGCGGAGTTGAGATGAGGTCCGGTGCATTAGTGCTAGTATGATAGCTCCCGTTAATACATGTGGTGCAAGCGCATATATCCTTTCCGATTGTTATAAAGAGCTTTGTTTGTTTTAGGTTTCACTCTTCTCTATGCTTTCCCCGATGGTGAGTGAAAGAACACATATCTAAATACATCGAAACGATGAGGAACACAGTTTTATGTTCCTTTATTTCGGTATGGATCACAAAATTAGCCGAAAGAGGCATCAAAACTCACATTTGGAGGTGCAAAACAGGCCAATGGAATTATGTTACATTACCACGTCGTGGAGCTCTCGCGGAGCTTTCAAATTGGTTTTGACGGCGTCATAGGTCTCAATAATCTAGGAGTTACGACGCTACGAAGGTGCTTTATTTTCTCATGCAAGAAAAAAGGGAAATAAAAAATGGGGCAATATGAAGAGTTTTCCGGAGGTCCACCATCCTAGTTTTAGTTTCGGCCAAGAACACTTAGCTGCAGAGTTTTGATGGTATCTGGTGCATTAGTGCTGGTACGATCGTACCCTTTCGTACATGTGGTGCAAGGGCATATATTCCTTTCGATTATAATAAAGTGTTTTTAGTTTCTTGTGGGTCCCACTATTCTCCATGTTTTCACCGAAGGTGAGTGAAAGAATAGATATTCGAATACATCGAAAACCACGAGGATAAACAGTTTTATGTTCCCGAATTTCGGTGCGGATCACAAAAGAAACCGAAAGAGACACCAAAACTCAAAATTAGAGGTCCAAAACAGGCCAATGGAATTCTTTGACATTGCTACATCATGGAGCTCACTCATGGCTTTCCGAATTGGTATTGAGGGTGCCGTAGGTCTCTACGGTATAAGTGTTACGACGCTACGAAGGTGATGTTTTTTCTTAGGCAAATAAAAATTCAAATAGAAAAAGGGGTGCAGCACGACGACTTCCCGAGAGGTCACCCATCCAAATACTACTCTCGCCCAAAAACATTTAGCTGCGGAGTTGAGATGAGGTCCGGTGCATTAGTGGTAGTATGATAGCTTCCGTTAATACATGTGGTAAAAGCCCATATATCCTTTCCGATGGTTATAAAGAGCTTTGTTTGTTTTAGGTTTCACTTTTTTCTATGCTTTCCCCGACAATGAGTGAAAGAACACATATCTAAATACACCAAAACGACGAGGAAAATAGTTTTATGTTTCTTTATTTCGGTACGTATCACAAAATTAGCCGAAAGAGGCACCAAAACTCACAATTGGAGGTGCAAAACAGGCCAATGGAATTATGTTACATTACCTCGTCGTGGAGCTCTCGAGGGGCTTTCCAAATTGGTTTTGACGGCGTCGTAGGTCTCTACGATCTAAGAGTTACGACGCTACGAAGGTGCTTTGTTTTCTCATGCAAAAAAAAAGGGAAATAAAGAATATGGCGATACGAAGAGTTTTCCGGAGGTCACCCAACCTAGTTTTAGTTTCAGCCAAGAACACTTAGCTGCTGAGTTTTGATGGTATCTAGTGCATTAGTGCTGGTATGATTGCACCCTTTCGTACATGTGGTGCAAGCGCATATATTCCTTTCGATTGTCATAAAGTGTTTTCATTGTCTTGTGGGTCCCACTATTCTCCATGTTTTCACCGAAGGTGAGTGAAAGAATAGATATTCGAATACATCGAAAACCACGAGGATAAACAGTTTTATGTTCCCGAATTTCGGTGCGGATCACAAAAGAAACCGAAAGAGACACCAAAACTTAAAATTAGAGGTCCAAAACAGGCCAATGGAATTTTGTTACATTGCTACATCATGGAGCTCACTCATGGCTTTACGATATGGTATTGAGGGCGCCGTAGGTCTCTATGGCATAAGATTTACGACTCTACGAAGGTGATGATTTTTCTCAGGCAAATAAAAAGTCAAATAGAAAAAGGGGTGCAACACGACGACTTCCCGAGAGGTCACCCATCCAAGTACTACTCTCGCCTGAAAACATTTAGCTGCAGAGTTGAGATGAGAACTGGTGCATTAGTGCTAGTATGATAGCTCCCGTTAATGCATGTGGTGCAAGCGCATATATCCTTTCCGATGTTCATAAAGAGCTTTGTTTGTTTTAGGTTTCACTCTTCTCTATGCTTTCGCCGACGGTGAGTGAAAGAACACATATCCAAATACATCGAAACGACGAGGTAAAACAATTTTATGTTCCTGAATTTTGGTGCGGATCAAAAAATTAGGCGAAAGAGGTACAAAAACTCACAATTGGAGGTGCAAAACAGGCCAATGGAATTATGTTACATTACCACGTCGTGGAGCTCTCTCGGGGCTTTCCAAATTGGTTTTGACAGCGTTGTAGGTCTCTACGCTCTAAGAGTTACGATGCTACGAAGTTGCTTTGTTTTCTCAGGCAAGAAAAGAGGGAAAGAAAAAATGGGGGAATACGAAGAGTTTTCCGGAGGTCACCCATCGAAGTTTTAGTTTCGGCCAAGAACACTTAGCTGCTGAGTTTTGATGGTATTTGGTGCATAAGTGCTGGTATGATCGCTCCCGTTAATACATGTGATGCAAGCGCATATATCCTTTCCGATGGTCATAAAGAGCTTTGTTTGTTTTAGGTCTCACTCTTCTCTATGCTTTCGCCGACGGTGAGTGAAAGAACACATATCCAAATACATCGAAACGACTTGGTAAAACAATTTTATGTTCCTGAATTTTGGTGCGGATCACAAAATCAGGCGAAAGAGGCACAAAAACTCACAATTGGAGTTGCAAAACAGGCCAATGGAATTATGTTACATTACCACATCGTGGAGCTCTCTCGGGGCTTTCCAAATTGGTTTTGAATGCGTTGTAGGTCTCTACGCTCTAAGTGTTACGATGCTACGAAGTTGCTTTGTTTTCTCATGCAAGAAAAAAGGGAAATAAAAAATGGGGCAATACAAAGAGTTTTCTGGAGGTCACCTATCGAAGTTTTAGTTTCGGCCAAGAACACATAGCTGCTGAGTTTTGATGGTATCTGGTGCATTAGTGCTGGTATGATCGCACCTATTCGTACATGTGGTGCAAGCGCATATATCCCTTTCAATTATCATAAAGTGTTTTAATTTTCTTGCGGGTCCTACTATTCTCCATGTTTTCACCGAAGGTGTGTGAAATAATAGATATTCAAATACATCGAAAACCACGAGGATAAACAGTTTTATGTTCCCGAATTTCGGTGCGGATCATAAAAGAAGCCGAAAGAGACACCAAAATTCAAAATTGGAGGTCCAAAACAGGCCAATGGAATTCTGTTACATCGCTACATCATGGAGTTCACTCATGGCTTTCCGAATTGGTATTGAGCGTGCCGTAGGTCTCTACGGCATAAGAGTTACGACCTTACGAATGTGATGTTTCTTCTTAGGCAAATAAAAAGTCAAATAGAAAAAGGGGTGCAACACAAGGAATTCCCGAGAGGTCACCAATCCAAATGCTACTCTCGCCCAAAAACATTTAGCTGCGGAGTTGAGATGAGATCCGGTGCATTAATGCTGGTATGATCGCACATGTTCGTACATGTGGTGCAATCGCATATATCCCTTTTAATTGTCATAAAGTGTTTTAATTTTCTTGCGGGTCCCACTATTCTCTATGTTTTCACCGAAGGTGAGTGAAAGAATAGATATCCGAATACATTGATAACCACGAAGAAAAACAGTTTTATGTTTTCTGAATTTCGGTGCTGATCACAAAAGAAGCCGAAAGTGACACCAAAACTCAAAATTGGAGGTCAAAAAGTGGCCAATGGTATTCTGTTACATTGCAACATCATGGGGCTCACTTAGGGCTTTCCAAATTGGAATTGACGGCGCCGTAGGTCTCTACGGCATAAGAGTTACGACGCTACGAAAGTGATGTTTTTTCTCAGGCAAATAAAAATTCAAATAGAAAAAGGGCTGCAACACGAAGAATTCCCGAGAGGTCACCCATCCTAATACTACTCTCGCCCAAAAACATTTGGCTGCGGAGTTGAGATGAGATCCGGTGTATTAGTGCTGGTATGATTGCACCTGTTAATACATATGGTGCAAGTGCATATATCCTTTCCAATGGTCATAAAGAGTTTTCTTTTTGTTGTGAGTCCCACTCTTCTCCAGGTTTTCACCGGCGGTGGGTGAAAGAACAAATATTCGAATACATCAAAACCACGAGGAAAAACAATTTTATGTTCCTGAATTTCGGTTTGGATCACAAAAATGGCCGAACGAGGCACCAAAACTCATAATTGGAGGTCTAAAACAGGCCAATGGAATTCTTTTACATTACCACATCATGGAGCTCTCTCAGGGTTTTCTGAATTGGTATTGACGGCCCCATAGGTTTCTACGGCATAAGAGCCAATGGAACTATTTTAAATTACCGCATCGTGGAGTTCTCTCTGGGCTTTCCAAATTGGTGTTGACAGTCTCGTAGGTCTCTACGCTCTAAGAGTTACGACGCTTACGAAAATGCTTTGTTTTCCCATGCAAGATAAAAGGGAATTAAAAAAAGGGGCAATACGAAGAGTTTTCTGGAGGTCACCCATCCTAATTTTAGTCTCGGCCAAGAACACTTAGCTGCTGAGTTCTGATGGTGGTGCATTAGTGGTGGTATGATCGCACTCGTTCGTACATGTGGTGCAAGCGCATATATCCCTTCCGATTGTCGTAAAGTGTTTTCATTTTCTTGTGGGTCCCACTCTTCTCCATGTTTTCACCAAAGGTGAGTGAAAGAATAGATATTCCAATACATCAAGAACCACGAAGAAAAACAGTTTTATGTTTTCCGAATTTTTAAGTTGCTCACAAAAGAAGCCGAAAGAGACACCAAAACTAAAAATTGGAGGTCCAAAAGTAGCCAATGGAATTCTATTACATTGCTACATCATGGAGCTCACTTAGGGCTTTCCAAATTGGTATTGAGGGCGTCGTAGGTCTCTACAGCATAAGAGTTACGATGCTATGAATGTGATGTTTTTTCTCAGGCAAATAAAATGTCAAATAGAAAAAGGGCTGCAACACGAGGACTTCCCGAAAGGTCACGCATCCTAGTACTACTCTCGTCCAAAAACACTTAGCTGCGGAGTTGAGATTAGATCTGGTGCATTAGTGCTAGTATGATCGCTCCCGTTAATACATGTGGTGCAAGCGCATATATCCTTTCCGATGGTCATAAAAAGCTTTTTTTGTTTTTGGTCTCAGTCTTCTCTATGCTTTCCCCGACGGTGAGTGAAAGAACAAATATCTAAATACATCGTAACGACGAGGTAAAACAGTTTTATGTTCCGGAATTTTGGTGCGGATCACAAAATTAGCCGAAAGAGGCACCAAAACTCACAATTTGAGGTGCAAAACAGGCCAATGGAATTATATTACATTATCAAGTCGTGGAGCTCTCTCGGGGTTTCCAAATTGGTGTTGACGGCCTCGTAGGTCTCTACGCTCTAAGAGTTGCGACGCTACGAAGGTGTTTTGTTCTTTCATGCAACAAAAATGGGAATTAAAAAAGGGGGCAATACAGAGAGTTTTCAGGAGGTCACTCATCCTAGTTTTAGTCTCGACCAAGAACACTTAGCTGCTCAGTTTTGACGGTATCTGGTGCATTATTCTGGTATGATCGCACCCGTTCGTACATGTGGTGCAAGCGCATATATTCCTTTCAATTATCATAAAGTGTTTTCATTTTCTTGCGGGTCCCACTATTCTCCATGTTTTCACCGAAGGTGAGTGAAAGAATAGATATCCGAATACATCGATAACCACGAAGAAAAACAGTTTCATGTTTTCTGAATTTCGGTGCTGATCACAAAAGAAGTCGAAAGAGACACCAAAACTCATAATTGGAGGTCTAAACCAGGCGAATGGAATTCTATTACATTACCACATCATGGAGCTCACTCAGGGTTTTCCGAATTTGTGTTGACGGACCTGTAGGTCTCTACAGCATAAGAGTTACGACGCTACAAAGGTGATGTGTTTCCTCATGCAAATAAAAAGTCAAATAGAAAAAGGGGTGCAACACGAAGAATTCACGAGAGGTCACCCATCCTAATACGACTCTCGCCCAAAAACATTTAGCTGCGGAGTTGAGATGAGATCTGGTGCATTAGTGCTGGTATGATCGCTCCCGTTAATACATGTGGTGCAAGCGCATATATCCTTTCCGATGGTCATAAAGAGCTTTGTTTGTTTTAGGTTTCACTCTTCTCTATGCTTTCGCCGACGGTGAGTGAAAGAACACATATCCAAATACATCGAAACAACGAGGTAAAACTATTTTATGTTCCTAAATTTTGGTGCGGATCAAAAAATTAGGCGAAAGAGGTACAAAAACTCACAATTGGAGGTGCAAAACAGGCCAATGGAATTATGTTACATTACCACGTCGTGGAGCTCTCTCGGGGCTTTCCAAATTGGTTTTGACAGCGTTGTAGGTCTCTACGCTCTAAGAGTTACGATGCTACGAAGTTGCTTTGTTTTCTCATGCAAGAAAAGAGGGAAATAAAAAATGGCGGAAAACGAAGAGTTTTCCGGAGGTCACCCATCGAAGTTTTAGTTTCGGCCAAGAAAACTTAGCTGCTGAGTTTTGATGGTATTTGGTGCATAAGTGCTGGTATGATCGCTCCCGTTAATACATGTGATGCAAGAGCATATATTCTTTCCGATGGTCATAAAGAGCTTTGTTTGTTTTAGGTCTCACTCTTCTCTATGCTTTCGCCGACGGTGAGTGAAAGAACACATATCCAAATACATCGAAACGACGAGGTAAAACAATTTTATGTTCCTGAATTTTGGTGCGGATCAAAAAATTAGGCGAAAGAGGTACAAAAACTCACAATTGGAGGTGCAAAACAGGCCAATGGAATTATGTTACATTACCACGTCGTGGAGCTCTCTCGGGGCTTTCCAAATTGGTTTTGACAGCGTTGTAGGTCTCTACGCTCTAAGAGTTACGATGCTACGAAGTTGCTTTGTTTTCTCAGGCAAGAAAAGAGGGAAAGAAAAAATGGGGGAATACGAAGAGTTTTCCGGAGGTCACCCATCGAAGTTTTAGTTTCGGCCAAGAACACTTAGCTGCTGAGTTTTGATGGTATTTGGTGCATAAGTGCTGGTATGATCGCTCCCGTTAATACATGTGATGCAAGCGCATATATCCTTTCCGATGGTCATAAAGAGCTTTGTTTGTTTTAGGTCTCACTCTTCTCTATGCTTTCGCCGACGGTGAGTGAAAGAACACATATCCAAATACATCGAAACGACTTGGTAAAACAATTTTATGTTCCTGAATTTTGGTGCGGATCACAAAATCAGGCGAAAGAGGCACAAAAACTCACAATTGGAGTTGCAAAACAGGCCAATGGAATTATGTTACATTACCACATCGTGGAGCTCTCTCGGGGCTTTCCAAATTGGTTTTGAATGCGTTGTAGGTCTCTACGCTCTAAGTGTTACGATGCTACGAAGTTGCTTTGTTTTCTCATGCAAGAAAAAAGGGAAATAAAAAATGGGGCAATACAAAGAGTTTTCTGGAGGTCACCTATCGAAGTTTTAGTTTCGGCCAAGAACACATAGCTGCTGAGTTTTGATGGTATCTGGTGCATTAGTGCTGGTATGATCGCACCTATTCGTACATGTGGTGCAAGCGCATATATCCCTTTCAATTATCATAAAGTGTTTTAATTTTCTTGCGGGTCCTACTATTCTCCATGTTTTCACCGAAGGTGTGTGAAATAATAGATATTCAAATACATCGAAAACCACGAGGATAAACAGTTTTATGTTCCCGAATTTCGGTGCGGATCATAAAAGAAGCCGAAAGAGACACCAAAATTCAAAATTGGAGGTCCAAAACAGGCCAATGGAATTCTGTTACATCGCTACATCATGGAGTTCACTCATGGCTTTCCGAATTGGTATTGAGCGTGCCGTAGGTCTCTACGGCATAAGAGTTACGACCTTACGAATGTGATGTTTCTTCTTAGGCAAATAAAAAGTCAAATAGAAAAAGGGGTGCAACACAAGGAATTCCCGAGAGGTCACCAATCCAAATGCTACTCTCGCCCAAAAACATTTAGCTGCGGAGTTGAGATGAGATCCGGTGCATTAATGCTGGTATGATCGCACATGTTCGTACATGTGGTGCAATCGCATATATCCCTTTTAATTGTCATAAAGTGTTTTAATTTTCTTGCGGGTCCCACTATTCTCTATGTTTTCACCGAAGGTGAGTGAAAGAATAGATATCCGAATACATTGATAACCACGAAGAAAAACAGTTTTATGTTTTCTGAATTTCGGTGCTGATCACAAAAGAAGCCGAAAGTGACACCAAAACTTAAAATTGGAGGTCAAAAAGTGGCCAATGGTATTCTGTTACATTGCAACATCATGGGGCTCACTTAGGGCTTTCCAAATTGGAATTGACGGCGCCGTAGGTCTCTACGGCATAAGAGTTACGACGCTACGAAAGTGATGTTTTTTCTCAGGCAAATAAAAATTCAAATAGAAAAAGGGCTGCAACACGAAGAATTCCCGAGAGGTCACCCATCCTAATACTACTCTCGCCCAAAAACATTTGGCTGCGGAGTTGAGATGAGATCCGGTGTATTAGTGCTGGTATGATTGCACCTGTTAATACATATGGTGCAAGTGCATATATCCTTTCCAATGGTCATAAAGAGTTTTCTTTTTGTTGTGAGTCCCACTCTTCTCCAGGTTTTCACCGGCGGTGGGTGAAAGAACAAATATTCGAATACATCAAAACCACGAGGAAAAACAATTTTATGTTCCTGAATTTCGGTTTGGATCACAAAAATGGCCGAACGAGGCACCAAAACTCATAATTGGAGGTCTAAAACAGGCCAATGGAATTCTTTTACATTACCACATCATGGAGCTCTCTCAGGGTTTTCTGAATTGGTATTGACGGCCCCATAGGTTTCTACGGCATAAGAGCCAATGGAACTATTTTAAATTACCGCATCGTGGAGTTCTCTCTGGGCTTTCCAAATTGGTGTTGACAGTCTCGTAGGTCTCTACGCTCTAAGAGTTACGACGCTTACGAAAATGCTTTGTTTTCCCATGCAAGATAAAAGGGAATTAAAAAAAGGGGCAATACGAAGAGTTTTCTGGAGGTCACCCATCCTAATTTTAGTCTCGGCCAAGAACACTTAGCTGCTGAGTTCTGATGGTGGTGCATTAGTGGTGGTATGATCGCACTCGTTCGTACATGTGGTGCAAGCGCATATATCCCTTCCGATTGTCGTAAAGTGTTTTCATTTTCTTGTGGGTCCCACTCTTCTCCATGTTTTCACCAAAGGTGAGTGAAAGAATAGATATTCCAATACATCAAGAACCACGAAGAAAAACAGTTTTATGTTTTCCGAATTTTTAAGTTGCTCACAAAAGAAGCCGAAAGAGACACCAAAACTAAAAATTGGAGGTCCAAAAGTAGCCAATGGAATTCTATTACATTGCTACATCATGGAGCTCACTTAGGGCTTTCCAAATTGGTATTGAGGGCGTCGTAGGTCTCTACAGCATAAGAGTTACGATGCTATGAATGTGATGTTTTTTCTCAGGCAAATAAAATGTCAAATAGAAAAAGGGCTGCAACACGAGGACTTCCCGAAAGGTCACGCATCCTAGTACTACTCTCGTCCAAAAACACTTAGCTGCGGAGTTGAGATTAGATCTGGTGCATTAGTGCTAGTATGATCGCTCCCGTTAATACATGTGGTGCAAGCGCATATATCCTTTCCGATGGTCATAAAAAGCTTTTTTTGTTTTTGGTCTCAGTCTTCTCTATGCTTTCCCCGACGGTGAGTGAAAGAACAAATATCTAAATACATCGTAACGACGAGGTAAAACAGTTTTATGTTCCGGAATTTTGGTGCGGATCACAAAATTAGCCGAAAGAGGCACCAAAACTCACAATTTGAGGTGCAAAACAGGCCAATGGAATTATATTACATTATCAAGTCGTGGAGCTCTCTCGGGGTTTCCAAATTGGTGTTGACGGCCTCGTAGGTCTCTACGCTCTAAGAGTTGCGACGCTACGAAGGTGTTTTGTTCTTTCATGCAACAAAAATGGGAATTAAAAAAGGGGGCAATACAGAGAGTTTTCAGGAGGTCACTCATCCTAGTTTTAGTCTCGACCAAGAACACTTAGCTGCTCAGTTTTGACGGTATCTGGTGCATTATTCTGGTATGATCGCACCCGTTCGTACATGTGGTGCAAGCGCATATATTCCTTTCAATTATCATAAAGTGTTTTCATTTTCTTGCGGGTCCCACTATTCTCCATGTTTTCACCGAAGGTGAGTGAAAGAATAGATATCCGAATACATCGATAACCACGAAGAAAAACAGTTTCATGTTTTCTGAATTTCGGTGCTGATCACAAAAGAAGTCGAAAGAGACACCAAAACTCATAATTGGAGGTCTAAACCAGGCGAATGGAATTCTATTACATTACCACATCATGGAGCTCACTCAGGGTTTTCCGAATTTGTGTTGACGG
Organism: Lepidium didymum; assembly: GCA_963920545.1. Lineage (NCBI taxonomy): Eukaryota > Viridiplantae > Streptophyta > Magnoliopsida > Brassicales > Brassicaceae > Lepidium > Lepidium didymum. The sequence continues at coordinate 9,689,028 of OY986981.1, read as the reverse complement.
ACCTGTAGGTCTCTACAGCATAAGAGTTACGACGCTACAAAGGTGATGTGTTTCCTCATGCAAATAAAAAGTCAAATAGAAAAAGGGGTGCAACACGAAGAATTCACGAGAGGTCACCCATCCTAATACGACTCTCGCCCAAAAACATTTAGCTGCGGAGTTGAGATGAGATCTGGTGCATTAGTGCTGGTATGATCGCTCCCGTTAATACATGTGGTGCAAGCGCATATATCCTTTCCGATGGTCATAAAGAGCTTTGTTTGTTTTAGGTTTCACTCTTCTCTATGCTTTCGCCGACGGTGAGTGAAAGAACACATATCCAAATACATCGAAACAACGAGGTAAAACTATTTTATGTTCCTAAATTTTGGTGCGGATCAAAAAATTAGGCGAAAGAGGTACAAAAACTCACAATTGGAGGTGCAAAACAGGCCAATGGAATTATGTTACATTACCACGTCGTGGAGCTCTCTCGGGGCTTTCCAAATTGGTTTTGACAGCGTTGTAGGTCTCTACGCTCTAAGAGTTACGATGCTACGAAGTTGCTTTGTTTTCTCATGCAAGAAAAGAGGGAAATAAAAAATGGCGGAAAACGAAGAGTTTTCCGGAGGTCACCCATCGAAGTTTTAGTTTCGGCCAAGAAAACTTAGCTGCTGAGTTTTGATGGTATTTGGTGCATAAGTGCTGGTATGATCGCTCCCGTTAATACATGTGATGCAAGAGCATATATTCTTTCCGATGGTCATAAAGAGCTTTGTTTGTTTTAGGTCTCACTCTTCTCTATGCTTTCGCCGACGGTGAGTGAAAGAACACATATCCAAATACATCGAAACGACGAGGTAAAACAATTTTATGTTTCTGAATTTTGGTGCGGATCACAAAATCAGGCGAAAGAGGAACAAAAACTCACAATTCGAGTTGAAAAACAGGCCAATGGAATTATGTTACATTACGACGTCATGGAGCTCTCTCGGGGCTTTGTTTTCTCATGTAAGAAAAAAGAGAAATAAAAAATGGGGCAATACAAAGAGTTTTCCGGAGGTCACCCATCGAAGTTTTAGTTTCGGCCAAGAACACATAGCTGCTGAGTTTTGATGGTATCTGGTGCATTAGTGCTGGTATGATCGCACCTATTCGTACATGTGGTGCAAGCGCATATATCCCTTTCAATTATCATAAAGTGTTTTAATTTTCTTGCGGGTCCTACTATTCTCCATGTTTTCACCGAAGGTGAGTGAAATAATAGATATTCAAATACATCGAAAACCACGAGGATAAACAGTTTTATGTTCCCGAATTTCGGTGCGGATCACAAAAGAAGCCGAAAGAGACACCAAAACTCAAAATTGGAGGTCCAAAACAGGCCAATGGAATTCTGTTACATTGCAACATCATGGGGCTCACTTAGGGCTTTCCAAATTGGTATTGACGGTGCCGTAGGTCTCTACGGCATAAGAGTTACGATGCTACGAAGATGATGTTTTTTCTCAGGCAAATAAAAATTCAAATAGAAAAAGGGCTGCAACACGAGGACTTCCCGAGAGGTCACGCATCCTAGTACTACTCTCGTCCAAAAACACTTAGCTGCGGAGTTGAGATTAGATCCTGTGCATTAGTGCTAGTATGATCGCACATGTTCGTACATGTGGTGCAATCGCATATATCCTTTCCGATGGTCATAAAGAGTTTTCTTTTTGTTGTGAGTCCCACTCTTCTCCAGGTTTTCACCGGCGGTGGGTGAAAGAACAAATATTCGAATACATCAAAACCACGAGGAAAAACAATTTTATGTTCCCGAATTTTGGTTCGGATCACAAAAATGGTCGAACGAGGCATCAAAACTAATAATTGGAGGTCTAAAACAGGCCAATGGAATTCTGTTACATTACCACATCATGGAGCTCTCTCAGGGCTTTCTGAATTGGTGTTGACGGCCTCGTAGGTCTCTACGGCATAAGAGCCAATGGAACTATTTTACATTACCGCGTCGTGGAGCTCTCTTGGGGCTTTCCAAATTGGTGTTGACAGCCTCGTAGGTCTCTACGCTCTAAGAGTTACGACGCTTATGAAAGTGCTTTGTTTTCCCATGTAAGATAAAAGAGAATTAAAAAAGGGGGCAATACGAAGAGTTTTCTTGAGGTCACCCATCCTAATTTTAGTCTCGGCCAAGAACACTTAGCTGCTGAGTTCTGATGGTATGTGGTGCATTAGTGCTGGTATGATCGCACTCATTCGTACATGTGATGCAAGCGCATATATCCCTTCCGATTGTCGTAAAGTGTTTTCAGTTTCTTGTGGGTCCCACTCTTCTCCATGTTTTCACCAAAGGTGAGTGAAAGAATAGATATTCGAATACATCAAAAACCACAAAGAAAAACTATTTATGTTTTCTGAATTTCGGCGTTGCTCACAAAAGAAGCCAAAAGAGACACCAAAACTAAAAATTGGAGGTCCAAAAGTAGCCAATGGAATTCTATTACATTGCTACATCATGTAGCTCACTTAGGGCTTTCCAAATTGGTATTGAGGGCGTCGTAGGTCTCTACAGCATAAGAGTTACGACGCTACGAATGTGATGTTTTTTCTCAGGCAAATAAAATATCAAATAGAAAAAGGGCTGCAACACGAGGACTTCCCGAGAGGTCACGCATCCTAGTACTACTCTCGTCCAAAAACACTTAGCTGCGGAGTTGAGATTAGATCCGGTGCATTAGTGCTAGTATGATCGCACATGTTCGTACATGTGGTGCAATCGCATATATCCTTTCCGATGGTCATAAAGAGTTTTCTTTTTGTTGTGAGTCCCACTCTTCTCCAGGTTTTCACCGGCGGTGGGTGAAAGAACAAATATTCGAATACATCAAAACCACGAGGAAAAACAATTTTATGTTCCCGAATTTTGGTTCGGATCACAAAAATGGCCGAACGAGGCATCAAAACTAATAATTGGAGGTCTAAAACAGGCCAATGGAATTCTGTTACATTACCACATCATGGAGCTCTCTCAGGGCTTTCTGAATTGGTGTTGACGGCCTCGTAGGTCTCTACGGCATAAGAGCCAATGGAACTATTTTACATTACCGCGTCGTGGAGCTCTCTTGGGGCTTTCCAAATTGGTGTTGACAGCCTCGTAGGTCTCTACGCTCTAAGAGTTACGACGCTTATGAAAGTGCTTTGTTTTCCCATGTAAGATAAAAGAGAATTAAAAAAGGGGGCAATACGAAGAGTTTTCTTGAGGTCACCCATCCTAATTTTAGTCTCGGCCAAGAACACTTAGCTGCTGAGTTCTGATGGTATGTGGTGCCTTAGTGCTGGTATGATCGCACTCATTCGTACATGTGATGCAAGCGCATATATCCCTTCCGATTGTCGTAAAGTGTTTTCAGTTTCTTGTGGGTCCCACTCTTCTCCATGTTTTCACCAAAGGTGAGTGAAAGAATAGATATTCGAATACATCAAAAACCACAAAGAAAAACTATTTATGTTTTCTGAATTTCGGCGTTGCTCACAAAAGAAGCCGAAAGAGACACCAAAACTAAAAATTGGAGGTCCAAAAGTAGCCAATGGAATTCTATTACATTGCTACATCATGTAGCTCACTTAGGGCTTTCCAAATTGGTATTGAGGGCGTCGTAGGTCTCTACAACATAAGAGTTACGACGCTACGAATGTGATGTTTTTTCTCAGGCAAATAAAATATCAAATAGAAAAAGGGCTGCAACACAAGGACTTCCCGAGAGGTCACGCATCCTAGTACTACTCTCGTCCAAAAACACTTAGCTGCGGAGTTGAGATTAGATCCGGTGCATTAGTGCTAGTATGATCGCACATGTTCGTACATGTGGTGCAATCGCATATATCCTTTCTGATGGTCATAAAGAGTTTTCTTTTTGTTGTGAGTCCCACTCTTCTCCAGGTTTTCACCGGCGGTGGGTGAAAGAACAAATATTCGAATACATCAAAACCACGAGGAAAAACAATTTTATGTTCCCGAATTTTGGTTCGGATCACAAAAATGGCCGAACGAGGCATCAAAACTAATAATTGGAGGTCTAAAACAGGCCAATGGAATTCTGTTACATTACCACATCATGGAGCTCTCTCAGGGCTTTCTGAATTGGTGTTGACGGCCTCGTAGGTCTCTACGGCATAAGAGCCAATGGAACTATTTTACATTACCGCGTCGTGGAGCTCTCTTGGGGCTTTCCAAATTGGTGTTGACAGCCTCGTAGGTCTCTACGCTCTAAGAGTTACGACGCTTATGAAAGTGCTTTGTTTTCCCATGTAAGATAAAAGAGAATTAAAAAAGGGGGCAATACGAAGAGTTTTCTTGAGGTCACCCATCCTAATTTTAGTCTCGGCCAAGAACACTTAGCTGCTGAGTTCTGATGGTATGTGGTGCCTTAGTGCTGGTATGATCGCACTCATTCGTACATGTGATGCAAGCGCATATATCCCTTCCGATTGTCGTAAAGTGTTTTCAGTTTCTTGTGGGTCCCACTCTTCTCCATGTTTTCACCAAAGGTGAGTGAAAGAATAGATATTCGAATACATCAAAAACCACAAAGAAAAACTATTTATGTTTTCTGAATTTCGGCGTTGCTCACAAAAGAAGCCGAAAGAGACACCAAAACTAAAAATTGGAGGTCCAAAAGTAGCCAATGGAATTCTATTACATTGCTACATCATGTAGCTCACTTAGGGCTTTCCAAATTGGTATTGAGGGCGTCGTAGGTCTCTACAGCATAAGAGTTACGACGCTACGAATGTGATGTTTTTTCTCAGGCAAATAAAATATCAAATAGAAAAAGGGCTGCAACACAAGGACTTCCCGAGAGGTCACGCATCCTAGTACTACTCTCGTCCAAAAACACTTAGCTGCGGAGTTGAGATTAGATCCGGTGCATTAGTGCTAGTATGATCGCACATGTTCGTACATGTGGTGCAATCGCATATATCCTTTCTGATGGTCATAAAGAGTTTTCTTTTTGTTGTGAGTCCCACTCTTCTCCAGGTTTTCACCGGCGGTGGGTGAAAGAACAAATATTCGAATACATCAAAACCACGAGGAAAAACAATTTTATGTTCCCGAATTTTGGTTCGGATCACAAAAATGGCCGAACGAGGCATCAAAACTAATAATTGGAGGTCTAAAACAGGCCAATGGAATTCTGTTACATTACCACATCATGGAGCTCTCTCAGGGCTTTCTGAATTGGTGTTGACGGCCTCGTAGGTCTCTACGGCATAAGAGCCAATGGAACTATTTTACATTACCGCGTCGTGGAGCTCTCTTGGGGCTTTCCAAATTGGTGTTGACAGCCTCGTAGGTCTCTACGCTCTAAGAGTTACGACGCTTATGAAAGTGCTTTGTTTTCCCATGTAAGATAAAAGAGAATTAAAAAAGGGGGCAATACGAAGAGTTTTCTTGAGGTCACCTATCCTAATTTTAGTCTCGGCCAAGAACACTTAGCTGCTGAGTTCTGATGGTATGTGGTGCATTAGTGCTGGTATGATCGCACTCATTCGTACATGTGATGCAAGCGCATATATCCCTTCCGATTGTCGTAAAGTGTTTTCAGTTTCTTGTGGGTCCCACTCTTCTCCATGTTTTCACCAAAGGTGAGTGAAAGAATAGATATTCGAATACATCAAAAACCACAAAGAAAAACTATTTATGTTTTCTGAATTTCGGCGTTGCTCACAAAAGAAGCCGAAAGAGACACCAAAACTAAAAATTGGAGGTCCAAAAGTAGCCAATGGAATTCTATTACATTGCTACATCATGTAGCTCACTTAGGGCTTTCCAAATTGGTATTGAGGGCGTCGTAGGTCTCTACAGCATAAGAGTTACGACGCTACGAATGTGATGTTTTTTCTCAGGCAAATAAAATATCAAATAGAAAAAGGGCTGCAACACAAGGACTTCCCGAGAGGTCACGCATCCTAGTACTACTCTCGTCCAAAAACACTTAGCTGCGGAGTTGAGATTAGATCCGGTGCATTAGTGCTAGTATGATCGCACATGTTCGTACATGTGGTGCAATCGCATATATCCTTTCTGATGGTCATAAAGAGTTTTCTTTTTGTTGTGAGTCCCACTCTTCTCCAGGTTTTCACCGGCGGTGGGTGAAAGAACAAATATTCGAATACATCAAAACCACGAGGAAAAACAATTTTATGTTCCCGAATTTTGGTTCGGATCACAAAAATGGCCGAACGAGGCATCAAAACTAATAATTGGAGGTCTAAAACAGGCCAATGGAATTCTGTTACATTACCACATCATGGAGCTCTCTCAGGGCTTTCTGAATTGGTGTTGACGGCCTCGTAGGTCTCTACGGCATAAGAGCCAATGGAACTATTTTACATTACCGCGTCGTGGAGCTCTCTTGGGGCTTTCCAAATTGGTGTTGACAGCCTCGTAGGTCTCTACGCTCTAAGAGTTACGACGCTTATGAAAGTGCTTTGTTTTCCCATGTAAGATAAAAGAGAATTAAAAAAGGGGGCAATACGAAGAGTTTTCTTGAGGTCACCCATCCTAATTTTAGTCTCGGCCAAGAACACTTAGCTGCTGAGTTCTGATGGTATGTGGTGCATTAGTGCTGGTATGATCGCACTCATTCGTACATGTGATGCAAGCGCATATATCCCTTCCGATTGTCGTAAATTGTTTTCAGTTTCTTGTGGGTCCCACTCTTCTCCATGTTTTCACCAAAGGTGAGTGAAAGAATAGATATTCGAATACATCAAAAACCACAAAGAAAAACTATTTATGTTTTCCGAATTTCGGCGTTGCTCACAAAAGAAGCCGAAAGAGACACCAAAACTAAAAATTGGAGGTCCAAAAGTAGCCAATGGAATTCTATTACATTGCTACATCATGTAGCTCACTTAGGGCTTTCCAAATTGGTATTGAGGGCATCGTAGGTCTCTACAGCATAAGAGTTACGACGCTACGAATGTGATGTTTTTTCTCAGGCAAATAAAATATCAAATAGAAAAAGGGCTGCAACACGAGGACTTCCCGAGAGGTCACGCATCCTAGTACTACTCTCGTCCAAAAACACTTAGCTGCGGAGTTGAGATTAGATCCGGTGCATTAGTGCTAGTATGATCGCACATGTTCGTACATGTGGTGCAATCGCATATATCCTTTCCGATGGTCATAAAGAGTTTTCTTTTTGTTGTGAGTCCCACTCTTCTCCAGGTTTTCACCGGCGGTGGGTGAAAGAACAAATATTCGAATACATCAAAACCACGAGGAAAAACAATTTTATGTTCCCGAATTTTGGTTCGGATCACAAAAATGGCCGAACGAGGCATCAAAACTAATAATTGGAGGTCTAAAACAGGCCAATGGAATTCTGTTACATTACCACATCATGGAGCTCTCTCAGGGCTTTCTGAATTGGTGTTGACGGCCTCGTAGGTCTCTACGGCATAAGAGCCAATGGAACTATTTTACATTACCGCGTCGTGGAGCTCTCTTGGGGCTTTCCAAATTGGTGTTGACAGCCTCGTAGGTCTCTACGCTCTAAGAGTTACGACGCTTATGAAAGTGCTTTGTTTTCCCATGTAAGATAAAAGAGAATTAAAAAAGGGGGCAATACGAAGAGTTTTCTTGAGGTCACCCATCCTAATTTTAGTCTCGGCCAAGAACACTTAGCTGCTGAGTTCTGATGGTATGTGGTGCATTAGTGCTGGTATGATCGCACTCATTCGTACATGTGATGCAAGCGCATATATACCTTCCGATTGTCGTAAAGTGTTTTCAGTTTCTTTTGGGTCCCACTCTTCTCCATGTTTTCACCAAAGGTGAGTGAAAGAATAGATATTCGAATACATCAAAAACCACAAAGAAAAACTGTTTTATGTTTTCCGAATTTCGGCGTTGCTCACAAAAGAAGCCGAAAGAGACACCAAAACTAAAAATTGGAGGTCCAAAAGTAGCCAATGGAATTCTATTACATTGCTACATCATGTAGCTCACTTAGGGCTTTCCAAATTGGTATTGAGGGCGTCGTAGGTCTCTACAGCATAAGAGTTACGACGCTACGAATGTGATGTTTTTTCTCAGGCAAATAAAATATCAAATAGAAAAAGGGCTGCAACACGAGGACTTCCCGAGAGGTCACGCATCCTAGTACTACTCTCGTCCAAAAACACTTAGCTGCGGAGTTGAGATTAGATCCGGTGCATTAGTGCTAGTATGATCGCACATGTTCGTACATGTGGTGCAATCGCATATATCCTTTCCGATGGTCATAAAGAGTTTTCTTTTTGTTGTGAGTCCCACTCTTCTCCAGGTTTTCACCGGCGGTGGGTGAAAGAACAAATATTCGAATACATCAAAACCACGAGGAAAAACAATTTTATGTTCCCGAATTTTGGTTCGGATCACAAAAATGGCCGAACGAGGCATCAAAACTAATAATTGGAGGTCTAAAACAGGCCAATGGAATTCTGTTACATTACCACATCATGGAGCTCTCTCAGGGCTTTCTGAATTGGTGTTGACGGCCTCGTATGTCTCTACGCTCTAAGTGTTGTGGCGCTACGAAGGTGTTTTGTTTTCTCATGCAAGAAAAAAGGGGAATAAAAAAGGGGGCAATACGAAGAGTTTTCCAGAGGTCACCCATCCTAGTTTTAGTCTAGGCCAAGAACACTTAACTACTGAATTTTGATGGTATCTGGTGCATTAGTTATGGTATGATCGCACCCGTTCGTACATGTGGGGCAAGCGCATATATCCCTTTCAATTGTCATAAAGTGTTTTCAGTTTCTTGTGGGTCCCACTCTTCTCCATGTTTTCGCCAGCGGTGGGTGAACGAACAGATATCCAAATACATCAAAACCACCAGAAAAAACTGTTTTATGTTCCCGAATTTCGGTGTGGATTACAAAAATGGCCGAACGAGACACCAAAACTCATAATTGGAGGTCCAAAAGAGGCCAATGGAATTGTGTTACATTACCACATCATGGAGCTCTCTCAGAGCTTTCCGAATTAGTGTTGACGGCCCCGTAGGTCTCTACGGCATAAGATTTACGACGTTACAAAGGTGATGTATTTTCTTATGCAAATAAAATGTCAAATAGAAAAAGGGGTGCAACATGAGGAATTCCCGAGAGGTCACCCATCCTAATACGACTATCGTCCAAAAATACTTAGCTGCGGAGTTGAGATTAGATTCGGTGCATTAGTGCTGGTATGATCGCTCCCGTTAATACATGTGGTGCAAGCGCATATATCATTTCTGATGGTCATAAAGAGCTTTGCTTGTTTTAGGTTTCAATCGTCTCTATGCTTTCCCCGACGGTGAGTGAAAGAACACATATTTAAATACATCAAAACGACGAGGTCAAACAGTTTTAAGTTCCTGTATTACGGTGCGGATCACAAAATTAGACAAAAGAGGCACCAAAACTCACAATTGGAGATGCAAAAGAGGCATTTGGAATTATGTCACATTACCGCGTCGTGGAGCTCTCTCGGGGCTTTCCAAATTTGTGTTGACAGCGTCGTAGGTCTCTACGCTCTAAGAGTTACAACACTACGAAGGTGTTTTGTTTTCTCTTTCAAAAAAAAAGGGGAATAAAAAAGAGGGCAATAAGAAGACTTTTCGGGAGGTCACCCATCCTAGTTTAAGTCTTGGCCAACAACACTTAGCTGCTGAGTTTTGATGGTATATGGTGCATTAGTGCTGGTATAATCGCACCCATTAGTACATGTGGTGTAAGTGCATATATCCCTTTTGTTGGTCATAAAGTATTTTCATTTTCTTGTGGGTCCCACTCTTCTCCATGCTTTCACCGAAGGTGAGTGAAAGAACAAATATCCGAATACATCAAAACCACAAGGAGAATCAGTTTTATGTTTTCGAATTTCGGTGCGGATCACAAAAGAAGCCGAAAGAGACACACAAAGTCAAAATTGGAGGTCCAAAATAGGCCAATAGAATTCATATACATTGCTACATCATGGTGCTCTCTCAGGGTTTTTCGAATTGGTATTGAGAGCGTTGTAAGTCTCTACGGCATAAGAGTTACGATGCTACGAAGGTGATGTATTTTCTCATGCAAATAACACGTCAAATAGAAAAAGGGGTGCAACACGAGGACTTTCCGAGAGGTCACCCATCCTAATACTACTCTCGCCCAAAAACACTTAGCTGCAGAATTGAGGTGAGATCCGGTGCATTAGTGCTGGTATGATCGCTCTCGTTAATACATGTGGTGCAAGGGCATATATCCTTTCTGATGGTCATAAAGAGATTTTTTTGTTTTCGATCTCACTCTTCTCTATGCTTTCGCCCACGGTGAGTGAAAGAACACATATCCAAATACATCGAAACGACGAGGTAAAACTGTTTTATGTTCCTAAATTTCGGTGCGGATCACAAAATTAGCCGAAAGAGGAACAAAAACTCAAAATTGGAGGTCCAAAATAGGCCAATGGAATTATGTTACATTACCATGTCGTGGAGCTCTCTCGGAGCTTTCCTAATTGGTGTTGACGACGTCGTAGGTCTCTACGCTCTAAGAGTTATGACGCTACGAAGGTGCTTTGTTTTCTCATGCAAGAAAAAAGGGAAATAAAAAACAGAGCAATACGAAGACTTTTCGGAAGGTCACCCATCCTAGTTTTAGTTTCGGCCAAGAACACTTAGTTGCTGAGTTTTGATGGTATCTGGTGCATTAATGCTGGTATAATCGCACCCATTAGTACATGTGGTGTAAGTGCATATATCCCTTTCGATGGTCATAAAGTGTTTTCATTTTCTTGTGGGTCCCACTCTTCTCCATGCTTTCACAAAAGTTGAGTGAAAGAACAGATATCCGAATAAATCAAAATCACGAGGAGAAACAGTTTTATGTTTCCGAATTTTGGTGCGGATCACAAAAGAAGCCGAAAGAGATGCCTAAACTCAAAATTGGAGGTCCAAAATAGGCCAAAGAAATTCAGTTACATTGCTACATCATGGAGCTCTCTCAGGGATTTCCGAATTGGTATTGAGTGTGACGCAGGTCTCTACATCATATGAGTTACGACGCTACGAAGGTGATGTGTTTTCTCATGCAAATAAAAATTCAAATAGAAAAAGGGGTGCAACACGAGAATTTACGAGAAGTCACCCATCCTAATACTACTCTCGCCCAAAAACACTTAGCTATAGAGTTGAAGTGAGATCTGGTGCATCAGTGCTGGTATGATCGCTCACGTTAATACATGTGGTGCAAGTGCATATATCCTTTCCGATGATCATAAAGAAATTTTTTTGCTTTCGGTCTTACTCTTCTCTATTCTTTCGCCGACGGTGAGTGAAAGAACACATATCCGAATACACCGAACCTACGAGGTAAAACAATTTTATATTCCTGAATTTCAGTGCGGATCGGAAAATTAGCCTAAAAAGACACCAAAACTCAAAATTGGAGGTCCAAAACAGCCCAAGGGAATTATGTTACATTACAACGTCGTGGAGCTCTCTCGAGGCTTTCCAAATTGGTTTTCTCGGCGTTGTAGGTCTCTACGCTCTAAGAGTTACGATGCTACGAAGGTGCTTTTTTTTTCATTCAAGAAAAAAGGGAAATAAAAAAGGGGGCAATACGAAGAGTTTTCTGGAGGTCACGCATCCTAGTTTTAGTCTCGGCCAAGAACACTTAGTTGCTGAGTTTTGATCGTATCTGGTGCATTAATGATGGTATAATCGCACCCATTAGTACATGTGGTGTAAACGCATATATCCGTTTCGATGGTCATAAAGTGTTTTCATTTTCTAGTGGGTCCCACTCTTCTGCAAACTTTCACCGAAGGTGAGTGAAAGAACAGATATCCGAATACATCAAAATCACGAGGAGAAATAGTTTTATGTTTCTGAATTTTGGTGCGGATCACAAAAGAAGCCGAAAGAGACACCAAAACTCAAAATTGGAGGTCCAAAATATGCCAATGGAATTCAGTTATATTGCCACATCATGAAGTTCTCTCAGGCCTTTCCGAATTGGTATTCGGGGCGCCGTAGGTGTCTACAACATAAGAGTTACGATGCTATGAAGGTGATGTATATTCTCATGCTAATAAAAAGTCAAATAGAAAAAGGGGTGCAACACAAGGACTTTCCGAGAAGTCACCCATCCTAATACTACTCTCGCCCAAAAACACTTAGCTGTAGAGTTGAGGTGAGATCTGGTGCATCAGTGCTGGTATGATCGCTCTCGTTAATACATGTGGTGCAAGCGCATATATCCTTTCCGATGGTCATAATAAAAATTTTTTGTTTTCGGTCTCACTCTTCTCTATTCTTTCGGCAACGGTGAGTGAAAGAACACATATCCAAATACACCGAAACTACGAGGTAAAACAGTTTTATATTCCTGAATTTCGGTGCGGATCAGAAAATTAGCCGAAAGAGGCACCAAAACTCAAAATTGGATGTCCAAAACAGCCCAAGGGAATTATGTTACATTACAACGTTGTGGAGCTCTCTCGGGGCTTTCCAAATTGGTTTTGACGGCATCGTAGGTCTCTACGCTCAAAGAGTTACGACGCTACGAAGGTGCTTTGTTTTCTCATGCAAGAAAAAAAGGAAGTAAAAAAGGGGGCAATACGAAGAATTTTCGGGAGGTAACCCATCCTACCTTTAGTCTCGGCCAAGAACACTTAGCTATTGAGTTTTGATGGTATCTGGTATATTAGTGCTAGTATGATCGCACCCGTTAGTACATGCTGTGCAAGCGCATATATCCCTTTCGATGGTCATAAAGTGTTTTCATTTTCTTGTGGGTCCTTCTCTTCTCCATACTTTCACCGAAGGTGAGTAAAAGAATAGATATCCAAATACATCGAAACCACGAGGAAAAAAAGTTTTATGTTTCTAAATTTCGGTGCGGATCACATAAGAAGCCGAAAGAGACACCAAAACTCATAATTGGAGGCCCAAAATAGGCCAATGGAATTCCGTTACAGTACTACATCATGGAGCTCTCTCGGGGCTTTCCGAAATGGTTTTGATGGCGCCGAAGGTTTCTACAGCATAAAAGTTACGACGCTACAAAGGTGATGTGTTTTCTCATGCAAATAAAAAGTCAAATAGAAGAAGGGGTGCAACACGAGGACTTCCCGAGAGGTCACTCATCCTAATGCTACTCTCGCCCAAAAACACTTCGTTGTGGAGATGAGATGAGATCCGGTGCATTAGTGCTGGTATGATCACACTTGTTAATACATCTAATGCAAGCGCATATATCCTTTCCGATGGTCATAAAGAGTTTTTTTTGTTGTGGGTCCCACTCTTCTCTATGCTTTTGCTGACAGTGAGTGAAAGAATGCATATCCGAATACATCAAAACTACGAGAAAAAACGGTTTTATGTTCCCGAATTTTGGTGCAGATCATAAAATTGCCCGAAAGAGGAACCAAAACTCATAATTGGAGGTCCAAAACAAGCCAATGGAATTCCGTTGCATTACTGAAGGTCACCCATCCTAATGCTACTCTCGCCCAAAATAGGCTAATGAAGCTCTGTTACAGCATAAAAGTTACAACCCTACAAAGGTGCTTTGTTTTCTCATGCAAGGAAAAAGGAAAATAATAAAGGGGGCAAGACGAAGACTTTCGGGAGGTCAACGATCCTAGTTTTAGTCTCGGCCAAGAACACTTAGCTAATGAGTTTTGATGGTATCTGGTGCATTAGTGCTGGTATGATCGCACCCGTTAGTACATGCGGTGCAAGCGCATATATCTCTTTCAATGGTCGTAAAGTGTTTTCATTTTCTTGTGGGATCCACACTTCTCCATGCCTTCACTGAAGGTGAGTGAAAGAATAGATATCTGAATACATTGAAACCACGAGGAAAAACAGTTTTATGTTTATGAATTTTGGTGCAGATCAAATAAGAAGCCAAAAGAGACACCAAAACTTAAAATTGGAGGTCCAAAATAGGCTAGTGGAATTCTGTTACATTGCTACATCATGGAGCTCTCTCAGGGCTTTCCGAATTGGTATTGAGGGAGTCGTAGGTCTCTACAGCATAAGAGTTACGACCCTACGAAGGTGATGTGTTTTCTCATGCAAATAAAAAGTCAAATAGAAAAAGGGGTGCAACACAAGGACTTCCCAAGAGGTCACCCATCCTAATACTACTCTAATCCAAAAACAATTAGCAGCGGAGTTGAGATGAGATCCGGTGCATTAGTGCTGGTATAATCGCACCCGATAATACAGGTGGTGCAAGCGCATATATCCTTTCCGACGGTCATAAAGAGTTTTTTTGGTTGTGGGTCCCACTCTTCTCAATGCTTTCGCCGATGGTGAGTGAAAGAACACATATCCGAATACATCAAAACGACTAGGTAAAACAGTTTTATGTTTCTGAATTTTGGTGCGAATCACAAAAATGGCCGAAAGAGGCACCAAAACTCATAAATGGAGTTCCAAAGCAACCCAATGGAATTCCATTTCATTACTACATCATGGAGCTCTCTCAAGGCTTTATGAATTGGTGTTGACGGCGCCGTAGGTCTCTACATCATAAGAGTTACGACGCTACGAAGGTGCTTTGTTTTCTCATGCAAGAAAAAAGGGAAATAAAGAGGGGGCAATACGAAGACTTTTCGGGAGGTCAACAATCCTAGTTTTAGTCTCGGCCATGAACACTTAGCTGCTAAGTTTTGATTGTATCTGGTGCATTAGTGCTGGTATGATCGCACTCGTTAGTACATGCGGTGCAAGCGCATATATCTCTTTCGATAGTCATAAAGTGTTTTCATTTTCTTGTGGGTCCCACACTTCTTCATGCTTTCACCGAAGGTGAGTAAAAGAACAGATATCCGAATACATCGAAACCACGAGGAAAAACAGTTTCAGGTTTATGAATTTCGGTGCGGATGAGATAAGAACCCGAAAGAGACACCAAAACTCAAAATTATAGGTGCAAAATAGGCCAATGGAGTTATGTTACATTGCTACATCATGGAGCTCTCTCAGGGCTTTCCGAATTGGTGTTGACGGCGATGTAGGTCTCTACGGCATAAGAGTTGCGACGCTACGAAGGTGATGTTTTTTCTTAGGCAAATAAAAAGTCATAAGAATAAGGGGTGCAACACGAGGACTTCCTGAGAGGTCACCTATCCTAATACTACTCTAGCCCAAAAACACTTAGCTGCGGAGTTGAGATGAGATCCAGTGCATTAGTGCTGGTATGATCGCACCCGTTAATACATGTGGTGCAAACACATATATCATTTCCGATAGTCATAAAGAGTTTTTTTTGGTTGTGGGTCCCACTCTTCTCAATGCTTTCGCCGACGGTGAGTGAAAGAACACATATCCGAATACATCAAAACGACGAGGTAAAACAGTTTTATGTTCCTGAATTTTGGTGCAGATCAGAAAATTAGACGAAAGAGGCACCAAACCTCACAATTGGAGGTCCAAAGCAGGCCAACGGAATTATGTTACATTACCACGTCGTGGAGCTGTCTCGGGGCTTTCCAAATTGGTGTTGATGGCGTCGTTGGTCTCTACGGTCTAACAGTTACGAGGCTACGAAGGTGCTTTGTTTTCTAATGCAAGAAAAAACAGAAATAAAAAAGGGGGCAATTCAAAGACTTTTCGGGAGGTCACCCATCCTAGTTTTAGTCTCGGCCAAGAAAACTTAGATGTTTAGTTTTGATGGTATCGAGTGCATTGGTGCTGTTATGATCGCACCCGTTAGTACATGCGGTGCAAGCGTATATATCCCTTTCAATGGTCGTAAAGTGTTTTCATTTTCTTGTGGGTTCCACACTTCTCCAAGCTTTCAACGAAGGTGAGTGAAAGAACAGATATCCGAATATATCAAAACCACGAGAAAAAACTGTTTTATGTTTCCAAATTTTGGTGTGGATCAAATAAGAAGCCGAAAGAGACACCAAAACTTAAAATTGGAAGTCCAAAATAGGCTAGTGGAATGAAGTTACATTGCTACATCATGGAGCTCTCTCAGGGCTTTCCGAATTGGTATTGAGGGAGTCGTAGGTCTCTACAGCATAAGATTTACGACGCTACGAAGGTGATGTGTTTTCTCATGCAAATAAAAAGTCAAATAGAAAAAGGGGTGCAACACAAGGACTTCCCGAGAGGTCACCCATCCTAATCCTACTGTAATCCAAAAATAATTAGCAGCGGAGTTGAGATGAGATTCGATGCATTAGTGCTAGTATGATCGCACCCGTTAATACAGCTGGTGCAAGTGCATATATCCTTTCCGATGGTCATAAAGAGTTTTCTTTTTTTTGTGGGTCCCATAATTCTCTATGTTTTTGCCGGCGGTGGGTGAAAGATTAGACATTCGAATACATCAAAACCACGAGGAAAAATAATTTTATGTTCCCGAATTTTGGTGCGGGTCACAAAAATGGCCGAAAGAGGCACCAATGGAATCCATTTCATTACTAAATCATGGAGCTTTCTCGGGGCTTTCCAAATTGGTTTTGACGGCGTCGTAGGTCTCTACGCTCAAAGAGTTACGACGCTACGAAGGTACTTTGTTTTCTCATGCAAGAAAAAAGGGAAATGAAATGGGGGCAATACGAAGACTTTTCGGGAGGTCAACAATCCTAGTTTTAGTCTCGGCCATGAACACTTAGCTGCTAAGTTTTGATGGTATCTGGTGCATTAGTGCTGGTATGATCGCACTCGTTAGTACATGCGGTGCAAGCGCATATATCTCTTTCGATAGTAATAAAGTGTTTTTATTTTCTTGTGGGTCCCACACTTCTTCATGCTTTCACCGAAGTTGAGTGAAAGAACAGATATCCGAATACATCGAAACCACGAGGAAAAACAGTTTCAGGTTTATGAATTTCGGTACGGATCACATAAGAACCTGAAAGAGACACCAAAACTCAAAATTGGAGGTGCAAAATAGGCCAATGGAGTTCTTTTACATTGCTACATCATGGAGCTCTCTCAGGGCTTTACGAATTGGTATTGAGGGGGTCGTAGGTCTCTACAGCATAAGAGTTACGACGCTACGAAGGTGATGTGTTTCTCATGCAAATAAAAAGTCAAATAGAAAAAGGGGTGCAACACGAGGACTTCCCGAGAGGTCACCCATCCTAATACTACTCTAGCCCAAAAACACTTAGCTGCGGAGTTGAGATGAGATCCAGTGCATTAGTGCTTGTATGATCGCACCCGTTAATACATGTTGTGCAATCGCATATATTCTTTCCGATGGTCATAAAGAGTTTTTTTTTGTTCTGAGTCCCACTCCTCTCTATGCTTTCGCCGACGGTGAGTGAAAGAACACATATCGGAATACATCGAAACGACGAGGTAAAACGGTTTTATGTTCCTGAATTTTCTTGCAAATCAGAAAATTAGCCGAAAGAGGAACCAAACCTCACAATTGGAGGTCCAAAACAGGCCAACGGAATTATGTTACATTACAACGTCGTGAAGCTGTCTCGAGGCTTGTAGGTCTCTACGGTTTAGGAGTTACGACGCAACGAAGGTACTTTGTTTTCTCATGCAAGAAAAAAGGGGAATAAAAAAGAGGGGAAGATGAAGACTTTTCGGGAGGTCAACCATCCTAGTTTTAGTCTCGGCCAAGAACACTTAGCTGCTGAGTTTTGATGGTATATGGTGCATTAGTGCTGCTATGATCGCACCCGTTTGTACATGCGGTGCAAGCGCATATATCCCTTTTGATGGTCGTAAAGTGTTTTCATTTTCTTGTGGGTCCCACACTTCTCCATGCCTTCACCGAAGGTGAGTGAAAGAATAGATATCTGAATACATCGAAACCACGAGGAAAAACAGTTTTATGTTTCTGAATTTCGGTGTGGATCACAAAAATGGCCGATAGAGGCAACAAAACTCATAATTGGAGGTCCAAAATAAGCCAATGGAATTCCATTATTGTATTACATCATTGAGCTCTCTTGGGGCTTTCCGAAATGGCTTTGATGGCACCGTAGGTCTCTACAGCGTAAGAGTTACGACGCTAAGAAGGTGATATTTTTCTCAGGCAAATAAAAAGTCAAATAGAAAAAGGGGTGCAACAGGAGGACTTCCCGAGAGGTCACCTATCCTAATACTATTCTAGCCCAAAAATACTTAGCTCCGGAGTTGGGATGAGATCTGGTGCATTAGTGCTGGTACGATCACACCTCTTAATACACGTAGTGCAAGTGCATATATCCT
Organism: Lepidium didymum; assembly: GCA_963920545.1. NCBI lineage: Eukaryota > Viridiplantae > Streptophyta > Magnoliopsida > Brassicales > Brassicaceae > Lepidium > Lepidium didymum. Next base: position 9,670,831 of record OY986981.1, on the reverse strand, counting down.
TTCCGATGGTCATAAAGAGTTATTTTTGTGGGTCCCACTCTTCTTTACACTTTCGCCGATGGTGAGTGAAAGAACACATATCCGAATACATCAAAACTACTAGGTAAAAAAGTTTTATGTTCTTGAATTTTAGTGCATATCACAAAATAAGCCCAAAGAGGAACCAAACCTCACAATTGGAGGTCCAAAACAGGCCAACGGAGTTATGTTATTACATTACCACGTCGTTGAGCTGTCTCGGGGCTTTCCAAATGTTTTTGACGGCGTCGTAGGTCCTACGGTCTAAGAGTTATGACGCTACGATGGTGCTTTGTTTTTACATGCAAAAAAAGGGATATAAAAAAAAGGGAAATACGAAGACTTTTCGGGAGGTCAACCATCCTAGTTTTAGTCTCGGCCAAGAACACTTAGATGATGAGTTTTGATGGTATCTGGTGCATTAGTGCTGGTATGATCGCACCCGTTAGTACATGCGGTGCAAGCGCATATATCCCTTTTAGTAGTCATAAAGTATTTTCATTTTCTTGTGGGTCCCACACTTCTTTATGCTTTCACCGAAGGTGAGTGAAAGAACATAAATCCGAATACATCGAAACCACGAGGAAAAACAGTTTCTGGTTTCCCAATTTCGGTGCGGATCACATAAGAAGCCGAAAGAGACACCAAAACTCAAAATTAGAGGTCTTAAATAGGCTAATGGAGTTCTGTTACAGCATAAGAGTTACAACGCTACGATGGTGCTTTGTTTTTACATGCAAAAAAAAGGGATATAAAAAAAAGGGAAATACGAAGACTTTTCGGGAGGTCAACCATCCTAGTTTTAGTCTCGGCCAAGAACACTTAGATGATGAGTTTTCATGGTATCTGGTGCATTAGTGCTGGTATGATCGCACCCATTAGTACATGCGGTGCAAGCGCATATATCCCTTTTAGTAGTCATAAAGTATTTTCATTTTCTTGTGGGTCCCACACTTCTTCATGCTCTCACCGAAGGTGAGTGAAAGAACATATATCCGAATACATCGAAACAATGAGGAAAAACAGTTTAAGGTTTCCCAATTTCGGTGCGGATCACATAAGAAGCCGAAAGAGACACCAAAACTCAAAATCGGATGTCCAAAATGCGCTAATGGAGTTCTGTTACAACATAAGAGTTACGACGGTACGAAGGTGCAAGAAAAACGGGAAATAAAAAAGGGGCTAAGCTGAAGAATTTTCCGGAGGCCAACCATCCTAGTTTTTGTCTCGGCCAAGAACACTTAGATGCTGAGTTTTGATGGTATCTGGTGCAAGCACATATATCCGTTTTGATGGTCATAAAGTAATTTCATTTTCTTATGGGTCCCACTGTTCTCCATCTTTTCATCGAACGTGAGTAAAAGAACAGATATCCGAAAACATCGAAAGCACGAGGAAAAACAGTTTTATGTTTCCAAATTTCAGTGCGGATCAAATAAGAAGCCGACAGAGACACCAAAACTTAAAATTGGAGGTCCAAAACAGGCTTGAGGAATTCTGTTACACTGCTACATCATGGAGCTCTCTCAGGGCTTTCCGAATTGGAATTGAGGGAGTCGTAGGTCTCTACAGCATAAGAGTTACGACGCTACGAAGGTGATGTGTTTTCTCATGCAAATAAAAAGTCAAATAGAAAAAAGGGTGCAACACAAGGACTTCCCAAGAGGTCACCCATCCTAATACTACTCTAATCCAAAAACACTTAGCGGCGGAGTTGAGATGAGATCCGGTGCATTAGTGCTGGTATAATCGCACCCGATAATACAGGTGGTGCAAGCGCATATATCCTTTCCGACGGTCATAAAGAGTTTTTTTGGTTGTGGGTCCCACTCTTCTCAATGCTTTCGCCGACGGTGAGTGAAAGAACACATATCCGAATACATCAAACGACTAGGTAAAACAGTTTTATGTTCCTGAATTTTGGTGCGAATCACAAAAATGGCCGAAAGAGGCACCAAAACTCATAATTGGAGTTCCAAAGCAACCCAATGGAATTCCATTTCATTACTACATCATGGAGCTCTCTCAAGGCTTTCTGAATTGGTGTTGACGGCGCCGTAGGTCTCTACATCATAAGAGTTACGACGCTACGAAGGTGCTTTGTTTTCTCATGCAAGAAAAAAGGGAAATAAAAAAGGGGCAATACGAAGACTTTTCGGGAGGTCAACAATCCTAGTTTTAGTCTCGGCCATGAACACTTAGCTGCTAAGTTTTGATTGTATCTGGTGCATTAGTGCTGGTATGATCGCACTCGTTAGTACATGCGGTGCAAGCGCATATATCTCTTTCGATAGTCATAAAGTGTTTTCATTTTCTTGTGGGTCCCACACTTCTTCATGCTTTCACCGAAGGTGAGTAAAAGAACAGATATCCGAATACATTGAAACCACGAGGAAAAACAGTTTCAGGTTTATGAATTTCGGTGCGGATGAGATAAGATCCCGAAAGAGACACCAAAACTCAAAATTATAGGTGCAAAATAGGCCAATGGAGTTATGTTACATTGCTACATCATGGAGCTCTCTCAGGGCTTTCCGAATTGGTGTTGACAGCGATGTAGGTCTCTACGGCATAAGAGTTGCGACGCTACGAAGGTGATGTAACACGAGGACTTCCTGAGAGGTCACCTATCCTAATACTACTCTAGCCCAAAAACACTTAGCTGCGGAGTTGAGATGAGATCTAGTGCATTAGTGCTGGTATGATCGCACCCGTTAATACATGTGGTGCAAACACATATATCATTTCCGATAGTCATAAAGAGTTTTTTTTGGTTGTGGGTCCCACTCTTCTCAATGCTTTCGCCGACGGTGAGTGAAAGAACACATATCCGAATACATCAAAACGACGAGGTAAAACAGTTTTATGTTCCTGAATTTTGGTGCAGATCAGAAAATTAGACGAAAGAGGCACCAAACCTCACAATTGGAGGTCCAAAGCAGGCCAACGGAATTATGTTACATTACCACGTCGTGGAGCTGTCTCGGGGCTTTCCAAATTGGTGTTGATGGCGTCGTTGGTCTCTACGGTCTAACAGTTACGAGGCTACGAAGGTGCTTTGTTTTCTAATGCAAGAAAAAACAGAAATAAAAAAGGGGGCAATTCAAAGACTTTTCGGGAGGTCACCCATCCTAGTTTTAGTCTCGGCCAAGAAAACTTAGATGTTTAGTTTTGATGGTATCGAGTGCATTGGTGCTGTTATGATCGCACCCGTTAGTACATGCGGTGCAAGCGTATATATCCCTTTCAATGGTCGTAAAGTGTTTTCATTTTCTTGTGGGTTCCACACTTCTCCAAGCTTTCAACGAAGGTGAGTGAAAGAACAGATATCCGAATATATCAAAACCACGAGAAAAAACTGTTTTATGTTTCCAAATTTTGGTGTGGATCAAATAAGAAGCCGAAAGAGACACCAAAACTTAAAATTGGAAGTCCAAAATAGGCTAGTGGAATGAAGTTACATTGCTACATCATGGAGCTCTCTCAGGGCTTTCCGAATTGGTATTGAGGGAGTCGTAGGTCTCTACAGCATAAGATTTACGACGCTACGAAGGTGATGTGTTTTCTCATGCAAATAAAAAGTCAAATAGAAAAAGGGGTGCAACACAAGGACTTCCCGAGAGGTCACCCATCCTAATCCTACTGTAATCCAAAAATAATTAGCAGCGGAGTTGAGATGAGATTCGATGCATTAGTGCTAGTATGATCGCACCCGTTAATACAGCTGGTGCAAGTGCATATATCCTTTCCGATGGTCATAAAGAGTTTTCTTTTTTTTGTGGGTCCCATAATTCTCTATGTTTTTGCTGGCGGTGGGTGAAAGATTAGACATTCGAATACATCAAAACCACGAGGAAAAATAATTTTATGTTCCCGAATTTTGGTGCGGGTCACAAAAATGGCCGAAAGAGGCACCAATGGAATCCATTTCATTACTAAATCATGGAGCTTTCTCGGGGCTTTCCAAATTGGTTTTGACGGCGTCGTAGGTCTCTACGCTCAAAGAGTTACGACGCTACGAAGGTACTTTGTTTTCTCATGGAAGAAAAAAGGGAAATGAAATGGGGGCAATACGAAGACTTTTCGGGAGGTCAACAATCCTAGTTTTAGTCTCGGCCATGAACACTTAGCTGCTAAGTTTTGATGGTATCTGGTGCATTAGTGCTGGTATGATCGCACTCGTTAGTACATGCGGTGCAAGCGCATATATCTCTTTCGATAGTAATAAAGTGTTTTTATTTTCTTGTGGGTCCCACACTTCTTCATGCTTTCACCGAAGTTGAGTGAAAGAACAGATATCCGAATACATAGAAACCACGAGGAAAAACAGTTTCAGGTTTATGAATTTCGGTGCGGATCACATAAGAACCTGAAAGAGACACCAAAACTCAAAATTGGAGGTGCAAAATAGGCCAATGGAGTTCTTTTACATTGCTATATCATGGAGCTCTCTCAGGGCTTTACGAATTGGTATTGAGGGGGTCGTAGGTCTCTACAGCATAAGAGTTACGACGCTACGAAGGTGATGTGTTTCTCATGCAAATAAAAAGTCAAATAGAAAAAGGGGTGCAACACGAGGACTTCCCGAGAGGTCACCCATCCTAATACTACTCTAGCCCAAAAACACTTAGCTGCGGAGTTGAGATGAGATCCAGTGCATTAGTGCTTGTATGATCGCACCCGTTAATACATGTTGTGCAAGCGCATATATTCTTTCCGATGGTCATAAAGAGTTTTTTTTGTTGTGAGTCCCACTCCTCTCTATGCTTTCGCCGACGGTGAGTGAAGGAACACATATCGGAATACATCGAAACGACGAGGTAAAACGGTTTTATGTTCCTGAATTTTCTTGCAAATCAGAAAATTAGCCGAAAGAGGAACTAAACCTCACAATTGGAGGTCCAAAACAGGCCAACGGAATTATGTTACATTACAACGTCGTGAAGCTGTCTCGAGGCTTGTAGGTCTCTACGGTTTAGGAGTTACGACGCAACGAAGGTACTTTGTTTTCTCATGCAAGATAAAAGGGGAATAAAAAAGAGGGGAAGATGAAGACTTTTCGGGAGGTCAACCATCGTAGTTTTAGTCTCGGCCAAGAACACTTAGCTGCTGAGTTTTGATGGTATATGGTGCATTAGTGATGCTATGATCGCACCCGTTTGTACATGCGGTGCAAGCGCATATATCCCTTTTGATGGTCGTAAAGTGTTTTCATTTTCTTGTGGGTCCCACACTTCTCCATGCCTTCACCGAAGGTGAGTGAAAGAATAGATATCTGAATACATCGAAACCACGAGGAAAAACAGTTTTATGTTTCTGAATTTCGGTGTGGATCACAAAAATGGCCGATAGAGGCAACAAAACTCATAATTGGAGGTCCAAAATAAGCCAATGGAATTCCATTACTGTATTACATCATTGAGCTCTCTTGGGGCTTTCCGAAATGGCTTTGATGGCACCGTAGGTCTCTACAGCGTAAGAGTTACGACGCTAAGAAGGTGATATTTTTCTCAGGCAAATAAAAAGTCAAATAGAAAAAGGGGTGCAACAGGAGGACTTCCCAAAGAGGTCACCTATCCTAATACTATTCTAGCCCAAAAATACTTAGCTCCGGAGTTGGGATGAGATCTGGTGCATTAGTGCTGGTACGATCACACCTCTTAATACACGTAGTGCAAGTGCATATATCCTTTCCGATGGTCATAAAGAGTTATTTTTGTGGGTCCCACTCTTCTTTACACTTTCGCCGATGGTGAGTGAAAGAACACATATCCGAATACATCAAAACTACTAGGTAAAAAAGTTTTATGTTCTTGAATTTTGGTGCATATCACAAAATAAGCCCAAAGAGGAACCAAACCTCACAATTGGAGGTCCAAAACAGGCCAACGGAGTTATGTTATTACATTACCACGTCGTTGAGCTGTCTCGGGGCTTTCCAAATGTTTTTGACGGCGTCGTAGGTCCTACGGTCTAAGAGTTACGACGCTACGATGGTGCTTTGTTTTTACATGCAAAAAAAGGGATATAAAAAAAAGGGAAATACGAAGACTTTTCGGGAGGTCAACCATCCTAGTTTTAGTCTCGGCCAAGAACACTTAGATGATGAGTTTTGATGGTATCTGGTGCATTAGTGCTGGTATGATCGCACCCGTTAGTACATGCGGTGCAAGCGCATATATCCCTTTTAGTAGTCATAAAGTATTTTCATTTTCTTGTGGGTCCCACACTTCTTTATGCTTTCACCGAAGGTGAGTGAAAGAACATAAATCCGAATACATCGAAACCACGAGGAAAAACAGTTTCTGGTTTCCCAATTTCGGTGCGGATCACATAAGAAGCCGAAAGAGACACCAAAACTCAAAATTAGAGGTCTTAAATAGGCTAATGGAGTTCTGTTACAGCATAAGAGTTACAACGCTACGATGGTGCTTTGTTTTTACATGCAAAAAAAAGGGATATAAAAAAAAGGGAAATACGAAGACTTTTCGGGAGGTCAACCATCCTAGTTTTAGTCTTGGCCAAGAACACTTAGATGATGAGTTTTCATGGTATCTGGTGCATTAGTGCTGGTATGATCGCACCCGTTAGTACATGCGGTGCAAGCGCATATATCCCTTTTAGTAGTCATAAAGTATTTTCATTTTCTTGTGGGTCCCACATTTCTTCATGCTCTCACCGAAGGTGAGTGAAAGAACATATATCCGAATACATCGAAACAATGAGGAAAAACAGTTTAAGGTTTCCCAATTTCGGTGCGGATCACATAAGAAGCCGAAAGAGACACCAAAACTCAAAATCGGATGTCCAAAATGCGCTAATGGAGTTCTGTTACAACATAAGAGTTACGACGGTACGAAGGTGCAAGAAAAACGGGAAATAAAAAAGGGGCTAAGCTGAAGAATTTTCCGGAGGCCAACCATCCTAGTTTTTGTCTCGGCCAAGAACACTTAGATGCTGAGTTTTGATGGTATCTGGTGCAAGCACATATATCCGTTTTGATGGTCATAAAGTAATTTCATTTTCTTATGGGTCCCACTGTTCTCCATCTTTTCATCGAACGTGAGTAAAAGAACAGATATCCGAAAACATCGAAACCACGAGGAAAAACAGTTTTATGTTTCCAAATTTCAGTGCGGATCAAATAAGAAGCCGACAGAGACACCAAAACTTAAAATTGGAGGTCTAAAATAGGCTTGAGGAATTCTGTTGCACTGCTACATCATGGAGCTCTCTCAGGGCTTTCCGAATTGGAATTGAGGGAGTCGTAGGTCTCTACAGCATAAGAGTTACGACGCTACGAAGGTGATGTGTTTTCTCATGCAAATAAAAAGTCAAATAGAAAAAAGGGTGCAACACAAGGACTTCCCAAGAGGTCACCCATCCTAATACTACTCTAATCCAAAAACACTTAGCGGCGGAGTTGAGATGAGATCTGGTGCATTAGTGCTGGTATAATCGCACCCGATAATACAGGTGGTGCAAGCGCATATATCCTTTCCGACGGTCATAAAGAGTTTTTTTGGTTGTGGGTCCCACTCTTCTCAATGCTTTCGCCGACGGTGAGTGAAAGAACACATATCCGAATACATCAAACGACTAGGTAAAACAGTTTTATGTTCCTGAATTTTGGTGCGAATCACAAAAATGGCCGAAAGAGGCACCAAAACTCATAATTGGAGTTCCAAAGCAACCCAATGGAATTCCATTTCATTACTACATCATGGAGCTCTCTCAAGGCTTTCTGAATTGGTGTTGACGGCGCCGTAGGTCTCTACATCATAAGAGTTACGACGCTACGAAGGTGCTTTGTTTTCTCATGCAAGAAAAAAGTGAAATAAAAAAGGGGCAATACGAAGACTTTTCGGGAGGTCAACAATCCTAGTTTTAGTCTCGGCCATGAACACTTAGCTGCTAAGTTTTGATTGTATCTGGTGCATTAGTGTTGGTATGATCGCACTCGTTAGTACATGCGGTGCAAGCGCATATATCTCTTTCGATAGTCATAAAGTGTTTTCATTTTCTTGTGGGTCCCACACTTCTTCATGCTTTCACCGAAGGTGAGTAAAAGAACAGATATCCGAATACATCGAAACCACGAGGAAAAACAGTTTCAGGTTTATGAATTTCGGTGCGGATGAGATAAGAACCCGAAAGAGACACCAAAACTCAAAATTATAGGTGCAAAATAGGCCAATGGAGTTATGTTTCATTGCTACATCATGGAGCTCTCTCAGGGCTTTCCGAATTGGTGTTGACGGCGATGTAGGTCTCTACGGCATAAGAGTTGCGACGCTACGAAGGTGATGTAACACGAGGACTTCCTGAGAGGTCACCTATCCTAATACTACTCTAGCCCAAAAACACTTAGCTGCGGAGTTGAGATGAGATCCAGTGCATTAGTGCTGGTATGATCGCACCCGTTAATACATGTGGTGCAAACACATATATCATTTCCGATAGTCATAAAGAGTTTTTTTTGGTTGTGGGTCCCACTCTTCTCAATGCTTTCGCCGACGGTGAGTGAAAGAACACATATCCGAATACATCAAAACGACGAGGTAAAACAGCTTTATGTTCCTGAATTTTGGTGCAGATCAGAAAATTAGACGAAAGAGGCACCAAACCTCACAATTGGAGGTCCATAGCAGGCCAACGGAATTATGTTACATTACCACGTCGTGGAGCTGTCTCGGGGCTTTCCAAATTGGTGTTGATGGCGTCGTTGGTCTCTACGGTCTAACAGTTACGACGCTACGAAGGTGCTTTGTTTTCTAATGCAAGAAAAAACAGAAATAAAAAAGGGGGCAATTCAAAGACTTTTCGGGAGGTCACCCATCCTAGTTTTAGTCTCGGCCAAGAAAACTTAGATGTTTAGTTTTGATGGTATCGAGTGCATTGGTGCTAGTATGATCGCACCCGTTAGTACATGCGGTGCAAGCGTATATATCCCTTTCAATTGTCGTAAAGTGTTTTCATTTTCTTGTGGGTTCCACACTTCTCCAAGCTTTCAACGAAGGTGAGTGAAAGAACAGATATCCGAATATATCAAAACCACGAGAAAAAACTGTTTTATGTTTCCAAATTTTGGTGTGGATCAAATAAGAAGCCGAAAGAGACACCAAAACTTAAAATTGGAAGTCCAAAATAGGCTAGTGGAATGAAGTTACATTGCTACATCATGGAGCTCTCTCAGGGCTTTCCGAATTGGTATTGAGGGAGTCGTAGGTCTCTACAGCATAAGATTTACGACGCTACGAAGGTGATGTGTTTTCTCATGCAAATAAAAAGTCAAATAGAAAAAGGGGTGCAACACAAGGACTTCCCGAGAGGTCACCCATCCTAATCCTACTGTAATCCAAAAATAATTAGCAGCGGAGTTGAGATGAGATTCGATGCATTAGTGCTAGTATGATCGTACCCGTTAATACAGCTGGTGCAAGTGCATATATCCTTTCCGATGGTCATAAAGAGTTTTCTTTTTTTTGTGGGTCCCATAATTCTCTATGTTTTTGCCGGCGGTGGGTGAAAGATTAGACATTCGAATACATCAAAACCACGAGGAAAAATAATTTTATGTTCCCGAATTTTGGTGCGGGTCACAAAAATGGCCGAAAGAGGCACCAATGGAATCCATTTCATTACTAAATCATGGAGCTTTCTCGGGGCTTTCCAAATTGGTTTTGACGGCGTCGTAGGTCTCTACGCTCAAAGAGTTACGACGCTACGAAGGTACTTTGTTTTCTCATGCAAGAAAAAAGGGAAATGAAATGGGGGCAATACGAAGACTTTTCGGGAGGTCAACAATCCTAGTTTTAGTCTCGGCCATGAACACTTAGCTGCTAAGTTTTGATGGTATCTGGTGCATTAGTGCTGGTATGATTGCACTCGTTAGTACATGCGGTGCAAGCGCATATATCTCTTTCGATAGTAATAAAGTGTTTTTATTTTCTTGTGGGTCCCACACTTCTTCATGCTTTCACCGAAGTTGAGTGAAAGAACATATATCCGAATACATCGAAACCACGAGGAAAAACAGTTTCAGGTTTATGAATTTCGGTGCGGATCACATAAGAACCTGAAAGAGACATCAAAACTCAAAATTGGAGGTGAAAAATAGGCCAATGGAGTTCTTTTACATTGCTACATCATGGAGCTCTCTCAGGGCTTTACGAATTGGTATTGAGGGGGTCGTAGGTCTCTACAGCATAAGAGTTACGACGCTACGAAGGTGATGTGTTTCTCATGCAAATAAAAAGTCAAATAGAAAAAGGGGTGCAACACGAGGACTTCCCGAGAGGTCACCCATCCTAATACTACTCTAGCCCAAAAACACTTAGCAGCGGAGTTGAGATGAGATCCAGTGCATTAGTGCTTGTATGATCGCACCCGTTAATACATGTTGTGCAAGCGCATATATTCTTTCCGATGGTCATAAAGAGTTTTTTTTGTTGTGAGTCCCACTCCTCTCTATGCTTTCGCCGACGGTGAGTGAAAAAACACATATCGGAATACATCGAAACGACGAGGTAAAACGGTTTTATGTTCCTGAATTTTCTTGCAAATCAGAAAATTAGCCGAAAGAGGAACCAAACCTCACAATTGGAGGTCCAAAACAGGCCAACGGAATTATGTTACATTACAACGTCGTGAAGCTGTCTCGAGGCTTGTAGGTCTCTACGGTTTAGGAGTTACGACGCAACGAAGGTACTTTGTTTTCTCATGCAAGAAAAAAGGGGAATAAAAAAGAGGGGAAGATGAAGACTTTTCGGGAGGTCAACCATCGTAGTTTTAGTCTCGGCCAAGAACACTTAGCTGCTGAGTTTTGATGGTATATGGTGCATTAGTGATGCTATGATCGCACCCGTTTGTACATGCGGTGCAAGCGCATATATCCCTTTTGATGGTCGTAAAGTGTTTTCATTTTCTTGTGGGTCCCACACTTCTCCATGCCTTCACCGAAGGTGAGTGAAAGAATAGATATCTGAATACATCGAAACCACGAGGAAAAACAGTTTTATGTTTCTGAATTTCGGTGTGGATCACAAAAATGGCCGATATAGGCAACAAAACTCATAATTGGAGGTCCAAAATAAGCCAATGGAATTCCATTACTGTATTACATCATTGAGCTCTCTTGGGGCTTTCCGAAATGGCTTTGATGGCACCGTAGGTGTCTACAGCGTAAGAGTTACGACGCTAAGAAGGTGATATTTTTCTCAGGCAAATAAAAAGTCAAATAGAAAAAGGGGTGCAACAGGAGGACTTCCCGAGAGGTCACCTATCCTAATACTAATCTAGCCCAAAAATACTTAGCTCCGGAGTTGGGATGAGATCTGGTGCATTAGTGCTGGTACGATCACACCTCTTAATACACGTAGTGCAAGTGCATATATCCTTTCTGATGGTCATAAAGAGTTATTTTTGTGGGTCCCACTCTTCTTTACACTTTCGTCGATGGGGAGTGAAAGAACACATATCCGAATACATCAAAACTACTAGGTAAAAGAGTTTTATGTTCTTGAATTTTGGTGCATATCACAAAATAAGCCCAAAGAGGAACCAAACCTCACAATTGGAGGTCCAAAACAGGCCAACGGAGTTATGTTATTACATTACCACGTCGTTGAGCTGTCTTGGGGCTTTCCAAATGTTTTTGACGGCGTCGTAGGTCCTACGGTCTAAGAGTTACGACGCTACGATGGTGCTTTGTTTTTACATGCAAAAAAAGGGATATAAAAAAAAGGGAAATACGAAGACTTTTCGGGAGGTCAACCATCCTAGTTTTAGTCTCGGCCAAGAACACTTAGATGATGAGTTTTGATGGTATCTGGTGCATTAGTGCTGGTATGATCGCACCCGTTAGTACATGCGGTGCAAGCGCATATATCCCTTTTAGTAGTCATAAAGTATTTTCATTTTCTTGTGGGTCCCACACTTCTTCATGCTTTCACCGAAGGTGAGTGAAAGAACATAAATCCGAATACATCGAAACCACGAGGAAAAACAGTTTTATGTTTCTAAATTTCAGTGCAGATCAAATAAGAAGCCAAAAGAGACACCAAAACTTAAAATTGGACTTCCAAAATAGGCTTGTGGAATTCTGTTACACTGCTACATCATGGAGCTCTCACAAGGCTTTCCGAATTGGTATTGAGGGAGTCGTAGGTCCCTACAGCATAAGAGTTACGACGCTAAGAAGGTGATGTGTTTTCTCATGCAAATAAAAAGTCAAATAGAAAAAGGGGTGCAACACAAGGACTTCCCGAGAGGTCACCCATCCTAATACTACTCTAATCCAAAAACACTTAGCGGCGGAGTTGAGATGAAATCCAATGCGATAGTGCTGGTATGATCGTACTCGTTAATACAGGTGGTGCAAGCGCATATATCCTTTCTGATGGTCATAAAGAGTTTTCTTTTTTTTTGTGGTACCCAAAATTCTCTATGTTTTCTCCGGCGGTGGGTGAAAGATTAGATATTCGAATACATCAAAACCACAAGGATAAATAGTTTTATGTTCCTGAATTTTGGTGTGGATCACAAAAATAGCCGAAAAAGGCACCAAAACTCATAATTGGAGTTCCAAAACAAGCCAATGGAATTCCATTTCGTTACTACATCATGGAGCTCTCTTAGGGCTTTCCCAATTGGTGTTGACGGCGCCGTAGGTCTCTACAACTTAAGAGTTACGACGCTACGAAGGTGCTTTGTTTTCTCAAGCAAGAAAAAGGGAAATAAAAAGGGGGCAATACGAAGGCTTTTCGGGAGGTCAACCATCCTAGTTTTAGTCTCGGCCATGAACACTTAGCTGCTAAGTTTTGATGGTATCTGGTGCATTAGTGCCGGTATGATCGCGCCCATTAGTACATGCGGTGCAAGCACATATATCCCTTTCGATAGTCATAAAGTGTTTTCATTTTCTTGTGGGTCTCATACTTCTTCATGCTTTCACCGAAGGTGAGTGAAAGAACAGATATCTCAACATCAAAACGCGAGGAAAAACAATTTCAGGTTTCTGAATTTTGGTGCGGATCACATAAGAAGCCGAAAGAGACACAAAAACTCAAAATTGGAGGTCCAAAATAGGCCAATGGAGTTCTGTTACATTGCTACATCATGGAGCTCTCTCAGGGTTTCCGAATTGGTATTGAGGGCGTCGTAGGTCTCTACAGCATAAGAATTACAACACTACGAAGGTGATGTGTTTTCTCACGTAAATAAAAAGTCAAATAGAAAAAGGGGTGCAACACGAGGACTTCCCGAGAGGTCACCCATCCTAATACTACTCTCTCCCAAAAACACCTAGCTGCGGAATTGAGATGAGATCTGGTGCATTAGTGCTTCTATGATCGCACCGGTTAATACATGTGGTGCAAGCGCATATATCCTTTCCAATGGTCATAAAGAGTTTTCTTATTATTGTGGGTCCCACTATTCTCTATGCTTTCTCCGACGGTGAGTGAAAGAACACATATCCAAATACATCAAAACGACTAGGTAAAATATTTTTATGTTCCTGAATTTTGGTGTAGATTAGAAAATTAGTCGAAAGAGGCCCCAAACCTCACAATTGGAGGTCCAAAATAGGCCAACGGAATTATGTTACATTACAACGTCGTGGAGCTGTCTCGGGGCATGTAGGTCTCTACGGTTTAGGAGTTACGATGCTACGAAGGTGCTTTGTTTTCTCATGCAATACAAAAAGGAAATAATAAAGGGGGCAAGATGAAGACTTTTCGGGAGGTCAACCATCCTAGTTTTAGTCTCCGCCAAGAACACTTAGCTGCTGAGTTTTGATGGTATCTGGTACATTAGTGCTGCTATGATCGCACCCCTTAGTACATGTGGTGCAAGCGCATATATCCCTTTCGATGGTCGTAAAGTGTTTTCATTTTCTTGTGGGTCCCAAACTTCTCCATGCCTTCACCAAATGTGAGTGAAAGAATAGATATCTGAATATATCGAAACCATGAGGAAAAATAATTTTATGTTTTTGAATTTCGGTGTGGATCACAAAATTGGGCGATAGAGGCACCAAAACTCATAATTGGAGGTCTAAAAGAAGCCAATGGAATTCCGTTACAATACTACATCATTGAGCTCTCTCGGGGCTTTCCGAAATGGTTTTGATGGCGCCGTAGGTCTCTACAGCGTAAGAGTTTCGACGCAAAGAAGGTGATATTTTTCTTTGGCAAATAAAAAGTCAAATAGAAAAAGGGGTGCAACACGAGGACTTCCCGAGAGGTCACCTATCGTAATACTACTCTAATCCAAAAACACTTAGCGGCGGAGTTGAGATGAGATCTGATGCATTAGTGCTGGTATGATCGCACCCGTTAATACAGGTGGTGGAAGCGCATATATCCTTTCCGATGGTCATAAAGAGTTTTCTTTTTTTTTGTGGGTCCCAAAATTCTCTATGTTTTCGCCAGCGGTGGGTGAAAGATTAGATATTCGAATACATCAAAACCACGAGGAGAAATAGTTTTATGTTCCCGAATTTTTGTGCGGATCACAAAAATGGCTGAAAGAGACACCAAAACTCTTAATTGGAGTTCCAAAACAAACCAATGGAATTCCAAAACAAGCCAATGGAATTCAATTTAATTACTACATCGTGGAGCTCTCTCAAGGCTTTCAGAATTGGTGTTGACGGCACCGTAGGTCTCTACAGCATAAGAGTTACGACGTTACGAAGGTGCTTTGTTTTCTCATTCAAGAAAAAAGAGAAATAAAAAGGGGGCAATACGAAGACTTTTTGGGAGGTCAACCATCCTAGTTTTAGTCTCGACCATGAACAATTAGCTGCTGAGTTTTAATGGTATCTGATGCATTAGTGCTGGTATGGTTGCACCCGTTAGTACATGCCGTGCAAGCGCATATATCACTTTCGATGGTCATAAAGTGTTTTCATTTTCTTATGGGTCCCACTCTTCTCCATTGTTTCACCGAAGGTGAGTGAAATGACAGATATCCGAATACATCGAAACCACGAGGAAAAACAGTTTTATGTTTCTAAATTTCGGTGCGGATCACATAAGAAGCCGAAAGAGACACCAAAACTTAGAATTGGAGGTCCAAAATAGGCTAGTGGAATTCTGTTACATTGCTACATCATGGAGCTCTCTCAGGACTTTTCGAATTGGTATTGAGGGCGTCATAGGTCTCTACAGCATAAGAGTTACGACGCTACGAAGGTGATGTGTTTTCTCATGCAAATAAAAGGTCAAATAGAAAAAAGGGTGCAACACAAGGACTTCCCGAGAGGTAAACCATTCTAATACTACTCTAATCCAAACACACTTAGCGGCGGAGTTGAGATGAGATCTGGTGCATTAGTTCTGGTATGATTGCACCAGTTAATACAGGTGGTGCAAGCGCATATATCCTTTCCGATGATCATTATGTGGGTCCCATAATTCTCTATGTTTTCGCCGGCGGTGGGTGAAAGATTAGATATTCGAATACAATAAAACCATGAGGGAAAATAGTTTTATGTTCCCGAATTTTGGTATGGATCACAAAAATGGCCGAAAGAGGCACCAAAACTCATAATTGGAGTTCCAAAACAAGCCAATGGAATTCCATTTCATTACTACATAATGGAGCTCTCTCAGGGCTTTTCGAATTAGTGTTGACGGCGCCGTAGGTCTCTACATCATAAGAGTTACAACGCTTCTAAGGTGATGTTTTTTCTCAGGCAAATAAAAAGTCAAATAGAAAACGGGTTGCAGCAGGAGGACATCCCGAGAAGTCACCCATCCTAATAGTACTGTAGCCCAAAAACACATAGTTGCGGAGTTGAGATAAGATCTTGTGCATTAGTGCTAGTATGAGCGCACCTGTTAATACATGTACTGCAAGCGCATATATCCTTTCCGATGGTCATAAAGAGTTTTTTTTTTGTTGTAGGTCCCACTCTTCTCTATGCTTTCGCCGACTGTGAGTGAAAGAACACATATTCGAATACATCGAAACGACAAGGTAAACCAGTTTTTTGTTCCTGAATTTCGGTGTGAATCACGAAATTAGCCGAAAGAGGCACCAAAACCAGTTTTCTCATGCAAGAAAAAGGGAAATAAAAAGGAGGGAATTACGAAGACTTTTTGGGAAGTCACCCATCCTAGTTTTAGTCTCGCTAAGAACACTTAGCCGATGATTTTTGATGGTATTTGGTGCATTAGTGCTAGTTAATCGCACCAGTTAGCACATGAGGTGCAACACGAGGACTTCAAGAGAGGTCACCCATCCTAATACTACTCTCTCCCAAAAACACCTAGTTGCGGAATTGAGATGAGATCTGGTGCATTAGTGCTTCTATGATCGCACCGGTTAATACATGTGGTGTAAGCGCATATATCCTTTCCAATGGTCATAAAGAGTTTTCTTATTGTTGTGGGTCCCACTATTCTCTATGCTTTCGCCGACGGTGAGTGAAAGAACACATATCCGAATACATCAAAACGACTAGGTAAAATAGTTTTATGTTCCTTAATTTTGGTGCAGATTAGAAAATTAGCCGAAAGAGGCCCCAAACCTCACAATTGGAGGTCCAAAATAGGCCAACAGAATTATGTTACATTACCACGTTGTGGAGCTGTCTTTGGGCTTTCCAAATTGAGGTTGATGGCGTCGTAGGTCTTTACGGTCTAAGAGTTACCACGCTACGAAGGTGCTTTGTTATCTCATGCAAGAAAAAAAGAGAAATAAAAAAGGGGGCAATATGAAGACTTTTCGGGAGTTCACCCATCCTAGTTTTACTCTCGGCGAAGAATACTTAGCTGCTAAGTTTTGATGGTATCTTGTGCATTAGGGCTGGTATGATCGTACCTGTTAGTACATGCGATGCAAGCACATATATCCCTTTCGAAGGTCATAAAGTGTTTTTATTTTCTTATGGGTCCCATTCTTCTCAATCCTTTCACCGAAGGTGAGTGAAAGAACAAATATCCAAATACATCGAAACCACGAGGAAAAACAGTTTTATGTTTCCAAATTTTGGTGCGGATCACATAAGAAGCCGAAAGAGACACCAAAACTTAAAATTGGAGGTCCAAAATAGGCCAATGGAATTCTGTTACATTGCTACATCATGGAGCTCTCTCAGGGCTTTCCGAATTGGTATTGAGGGCGTTGTAGATCTCTACAGTGTAAGAGTTACGATGCTACGAAGGTGATGTATTTTCTCATGCAAATAAAAAGTCAAATAGAAAAAGGGGTGCAACACGAGGACTTCCCGAGAGGTCACCCATCCTAATACTACTCTAGTCCAAAAACACTTAGCTGCGGAGTTGAGATGAGATCCGGTGCATTAGTGCTAGTATGATCGCACACATTAATACATGTGGTGCAAACGCATATATCCTTTCTGATGGTCATAAGGAGTTTTTTTTGGTGTGGGTCCCACTATTCTCTATGCTTTCGCCGACGGTGAGTGAAAGAACACATATTCGAATACATCGAAACGACGAGGTAAAACAGTTTTACGTTCCTGAATTTTGGTGCCGATCACAAAATTAACCGAAAAAAGCACCAAAACTAAAAATTGAGTTCCAGAATAGGCCAATGAAATTATCTTACAGTACCACGTCGTGGAGCTTTTTCAGAGCTTTGCAAATTGGTGTAGACGGCGTCGTACGTCTCTACTGTCTAAGAGTTACGACGCTACGAAGGTGCTCTGTTTTCTCATGCAAGAAACAATGAAATAAAAAATGAGGCAATACAAAAAAATTTTGGGAGGTCACCATCCTAGTTTTATTCTTGGCCAAGAACACTTAGCTGCTGAGTTTTGATTTGATCTGGTGCATTAGTGCTGGTATGATTGCACCTGTTAGTACATATGGTGCAAGTGCATATATCTCATTCGATGGTCAAAAACAGTTTTATGTTTTCTGAATTTCGGTGCGGATCACAAAAGAAGCCGAAAAGACACCAAAACTCAAAACTGGAGTTCCAAAATAGGCAAATGGAATTTTGTTTCATTTTTACGTCATAGATCTCTCTCAAGGCTTTCCGAATTGGTATTGAGGGCTTCGTAGGTCTCTACGACATAAGAGTTACGACGCTACGAATGTGACGTGTTTTCTCATGCAAATAAAAAGTCAAAAAGAAAAAGGGGTGCAACACGAGGACTTCCCGAGAGGTCACCCATCCTAATACTACTCTAGCCCAAAAACACTTAGCTGCGGAGTTGAGATGAGATCCGGTGCATTAGTGCTGGTATGATCGCACCCGTTAATACAGATGGTGCAAGTACATATATCCTTTCCGATGGTCATAAAGAGTTTTCTTTTTGTTGTGGGTCCCACTATTCTCCATGTTTTCGCCGACGCTGGGTAAAAGAAGAGATATTCGAATACATCGAAACCACGAGGAAAAACAGTTTTATGTTCCCGAATTTTGGTGTGGATCACAAAAATGGCCGAATGAGGCACCAAAACTCATAATTGGAGGTCCAAAACAAGCAAATTGAATTCCGTTAGTTTACTACATCATGGAGCTCTCTTACGGCTTTCCGAATTGGTGTTGACGGCGATGTAGGTCTCTACGGCATAAGAGTTGCGACGCTACGAAGGTGATGTTTTTTCTTAGGCAAATAAAAAGTTAAAAGAAAAAGGGGTGCAACACGAGGATTTCCTGAGAGGTCACCCATCCTAATACTACTCTAGCCCAAAAACATTTAGCTGCGGAGTTGAGATAAGATCTTGTGCATTAGTGGTGGTATGAGCGCACCTGTTAATACATGTAATGCAAGCGCATATATCCTTTATCATGGTCATAAAGAGTTTTTTTTCTTGTATGTCCCACTATTTTCTATGCTTTCGCCAACTGTGAGTGAAAGAATACATATTCGAATACATCGAAACGACGAGGTAAAACAGTTTTACGTTCCTGAATTTCGGTGCGGATCACAAAATTAGTCGAAAGAGGCACCAAAACTCATAATTGGATTTCCAAAATAGGCCAATGAAACTATCTTACATTACCACGTCGTGGAGCTTTCTCGGAGCTTTCCAAATATGTGTTGACGGCATCATAGGTCTCTACGGTATAAGAGTTATGACGCTACGATGGTGCTCTGTTTTCTCATGCAAAAAAAAGGGAAGTAAAAAAGGGGGCAATACGAAGACTTTTGGGGAGGTCACCCATCCTAGTTTTAGTCTCGCTAAGATCACTTAGCTGATGATTTTTGATGGTATCTAGCGCATTATTGCTGGTATGATCGCACCCGTTAGTACATGAGGTGCAACACGAGGACTTCTCGAGAGGTCACCCATCCTAATACTACTCTCTCCTAAAAACACTTAGCTGTAGAATTGAGATGAGATCTGGTGCATTAGTGCTGATATGATTGCACCGGTTAATACATGTGGTGCAAGCGCATATATTCTTTCCGATGGTCATAAAGAGTTTTTTTTTGTTGTGGGTCCCATTATTCTCTATGCTTTCGCCGACGGTGAATAAAAGAACACATATCCGAATACATCGAAATAACAAGGTAAAATAGTTTTATGTTCTTGAATTTTGGTGGAGACCAGAAAATTAGCCGAAAAAGGCCCCAAACCTCACAATTGGAGTTCCAAAACAGGCCAACTGAATTATGTTACATTACCACGTCATGGAGCTGTGTCGGGGCTTTCCAAATTTGTGTTGATGATGTCGTAGGTCTCTACGGTCTAAGAGTTACAACGCTACGAAGGTGCTTTGTTTTCTCATGCAAGAAAAAAGCAAAATAAAAAAGGGGGCAATACGAAGACTTTTCGGGAGGTCACTTATCCTAGTTTTAGTCTAGGCCAAAAACACTTAGCTGCAGAGTTATGACGCTACGAAGATGCTTTGTTTTCTCATGCAAGAAAAAAGGTTAATAAATAAAGGGGCAATATAAAGACGTTTCGGGAGGTCACCCATCCTAGTTTTAGTCTCAGCCAAGAACACTTAGCTGCTGAGTTCTGATGGTATGTGGTGCATTAGTCCTGGTATGATCACACCCGTTAGTACATGTGGTGCAAGTGCATATATCACATACGATGGTTATAAAATATTTTCATTTTCTTGTGGGTCCCACTCTTCTCCATCCTTTCACCGAAGGTGAGTGAAAGAAATGATATCTGAATACATCAAAACCACGAGAAAAATACAGTTTTAGGTTTTCATAATTTCGGTCCGGATCACAAATGAAGCCGGAAAGACACCAAAACTCAAAACTGGAAATCAAAAAGAGACAAATGGAATTTTGTTACATTTATACATCATGGAGCTCTCTCAGGGCTTTCCGAATTGGTATTGAGGGCGTCGTAGGTCTCTACGGCATAAGAGTTACGACGCTACAAAGGTGATGTGTTTTCTCATGCAAATAAAAAGTCAAATAGAAAAAAGGGTGCAAACGAGGACTTCCCGAAAGGTCACCCATCCTAATACTACTCTCGCCCAAAAACACTTAGCCGCGAAGTTGAGATCAGATCTGGTGCATTAGTGCTGGTATGATCGCACTCGTTAATACATGTGGTGCAAGCGCATATATCCTTTCTGATCGTCATAAAGAGTTTTCTTTTTGCTGTGTGTCCCACGCTTCTCAATGTTTTCGCCGGCGATGGGTGAAAGAACAGATATTCGAATACATCTAAACTACGAGAAAAAATAGTTTTATGTTCTCGAATTTTGGTGCGGATCACAAAAATGGCCAAAAGAGGCACCGAAATTCATAATTGGAGGTCCAAAACAGGCCAAAAGGAATTCTAGTACATTACTACATCATCGAGCTGTCTCAGGGTTTTCTGAATTGGTGTTGACAGCGACATAGGTCTCGACGGCAGAAGAGTTACGACGCCACGAAGGTGATGTTTTTTCTTAGGCAAATAAAAAGTAAAATAGAAAAAGGGATGCAAAACAAGGACGTCCTAAGAGGTCACCCATTGTAATACTACTCTCGCCCAAAAACACTTAGCTGTGGAGTTGAGATGAGATCTGGTGCATTAGTGCTGGTATGATCGCACCTGTAAATACATGTAATGCAAGCGCATATATCCTTACTGATGGTCATAAAGAGTTTTTGTTGTTGTTGTGGGTCACACTCTTCTCCATTATTTCGCCAACGATGGGTGAAAGAACTCATATCTGAACACATCGAAATGACGAGGTATTATGTTACATTACCACGTTGTGGAGCTCTCTTGGGGCTTTCTAAATTGGTGTTCAAGGTGTCGTAGGTCTCTACAGTCTAAGAATTATGATGCTATGAAGGTGCTCTGTTTTCTCATGCAAGCAAAAAGGGAAATAAAAAAGGGGGCAATACGAACACTTTTTGGGAGGTTACACATCCTAGTTTTTGTGTCGGCTAAGAACACTTAGCTGTGGTGCATTAGTGCTGGTATGATCGCACCTGTTAATACATGCGGTGCAAGCGCATAAATCCCTTTCGATGGTCATAAACTATTTTCATTTTCTTGTGGCTCCCACACTTCTCCATGCTTTCACCGAAGGTCTGTGAAAGAACTTATATCTGAATATATCGAAACCACGAGGAAAAATAGTTTCATGTTTTCGAATTTCAGTGTGGATCACATAAGAAGCCGAAAGGGACACCAAAACTCAAAATTGGAAGTCCAAAATAGGCCAATGGAATTTTGTTACATTGCTACATCATGGAGCTCTCTTAGGGCTTTCCAAATTGGAATTGAGGGCGCAGTAGGTATCTACGGCATAAGAGTTACGACGCTACAAAGGTGATGTGTTTTCTCATGCAAATAAAAAGTCAAATAGAAAATGGGGTGCAACACGAGGACTTCCCGAGAGGTCACCCATCCTAATACTACTCTCGCCCAAAAACACTTAGCTATGGAGTTGAGATGAGATCTCGTGCATTAGTGCTTGTATGATCGCACCCGTTAATACATGTGGTGCAAGCGCATATATCCTTTCTGATCGTCATAAAGAGTTTT
Source organism: Lepidium didymum (assembly GCA_963920545.1). Taxonomy (NCBI): domain Eukaryota; kingdom Viridiplantae; phylum Streptophyta; class Magnoliopsida; order Brassicales; family Brassicaceae; genus Lepidium; species Lepidium didymum. The sequence continues at coordinate 9,648,872 of OY986981.1, read as the reverse complement.
CTTTTTGTTGTGGATCCCACGCTTCTCAATGTTTTCGCCGACAATGGGTGAAAGAACAGAGTTTTGAATACATTAAAACCACAAGGACAAACTGTTTTATGGTCTCATATTTTGGTGCGGATCACAAAAATGGCCAAAAAACGCACCAAAACTCATAATTTGAGGTCCAAATTAGGCAATGGAATTCTAGTAAATTAATACATCATGGAGCTCTCTTAGGACTTTCCGAATTGGGGTTGACGGGGACGTAGGTCTCGACGGCACAAGAGTTACGACGCTACGAAGGTGATAATTTTTCTCAGGCATATAAAAATTTCAAATAGAAAAAGGGGTGCAACACGAGGACTTCCAGAGAGGTGACCCATTCTAATACTACTCTTGCCCAAAAACACTTAGCTACGGAGTTGAGCTGAGATCTGGTGCATTAGTGATGGTATGATCGCACCTGTTAATACATGTACTGCAAGCGCATATATCCTTTCCGATGGTCATAAAGAGTTTTCTTTTTGTTGTGGGTCCCACGCTTCTAAATGTTTTCGCCGGCAATGGGTGGAAGAACAGATATTCGAATATATCAAAACCACGAGGAAAAACAGTTTCATGTTCTCGAATTTCGGTGCGGATCACAAAAATGGCCAAAAGAGGCACCAAAACTCATAATTAGAGGTCCAAAACAGGCCAATGGAATTCTAGTACATTACTACATCATCGAGCTCTCTCAGGGTTTTCCGAATTGGTGTTGACAGGGACATAAGTCTCGACGGCACAAGAGTTACGACGCTACGAAGGTGATGTTTTTTCTCAGGCAAATAAAAAGTCAAATAGAAAAAGGGATGCAACACGAGGACTTCCCGAGAGGTCACCCATTGTAATACTACTCTCGCCCAAAAACACTTAACTACGGAGTTGAGATGAGTTATGGTGCATTAGTGCTGGTATGATCGCACATGTTAATACATGTAATGCAAGCGCATATATCCTTTCCAATGGTCATAAAGAGTTTTCTTTTTTGTTGTGGGTTATACTCTTCTCCATATTTTTGCCAACGGTGGGTGAAAGAACAGATATTCAAATACATCAAAACCACTAGGAAAAACAGTTTTAGGTTCCCGACTTTTGGTTCGGATCATAAAAGAAGCTAAAAAATGCATTAAAACTCAAAATTGGAGACCCAAAAGAGGCCCATGGAATTCTATTACATTGCTATATCATTGAGCTCTCTAGGGCTTTCCGAATTGGTATTGAGGGCGCCATAGGTCTCTACGGCATAAGAGTTACGATGCTACAGAGGTGATGTGTTTTCTCATGCAAATAAAAAGTCAAATAGAAAAAGGGGTGCAACACGAGGACTACCCGAGAGGTGACCCATTCTAATACTACTCTTGCCCAAAAACACTTAGCTACAGAGTGGAGCTTAGACCTGGTGCATTAGTGATGGCCTGTTAATACATGTAGTGCAAGCGCATATATCCTCTCCGATGGTCATATTTCTTTTTGTTGTGGATCCCACGCTTTTCAATGTTTTCGCCGGCTATGGGTGGAAGAACAGATATTCGAATATATCAAAACCACGAGGAAAAACAGTTTCATGTTCTCGAACTTCGGTGCGGATCACAAAAATGGCCAAAAGAGGCACCAAATCTCATAACTAGAGGTCCGAAACAGGCCAATGGAATTCTAGTATATAACTACATCATCGAGCTCTCTCAGGGTTTTCCGAATTGGTGTTGACAGGGACATAGGTTTTGACGGCACAAGAGTTACGATGCTACGAAGGTGATATTTTTTCTTAGGCAAATAAAAAGTCAAATAAAAAAAGGGATGCAACACGAGGACTTCCCGAGAGGTCACCCATTGTAATACTACTCTCGCCCAAAAACACTTAACTGCAGAGTTGAGATGAGTTCTGGTGCATTAGTGCTGGTATGATCGCACCTATTAATACATGTAATGCAAGCACATATATCCTTTCCGATGGTCAGAAAGAGTTTTCTTTTTTGTTCTGGGTTACACTCTTCTCCATGTTTTCGCCACCTGTGGGTGAAATAACAGATATTCGAATACATCAAAACCACTAGGAACAACAGTTTTATGTTCTCGACTTTTGGTGCTGATCATAAAAGAAGACAAAAAATGCATTAAAACTCAAAATTGGAGGCCCAAAAGAGGCCCATGGAATTCTATTACATTGCTACATCATTGAGCTCTCTCAGGGATTTCCGAATTGGTATTGAGGGCGCTGTAGGTCTATACGGCATAAGAGTTACGATCCTACAGAGGTGATGTGTTTTCTCATGCAAATAAAAAGTCAAATAGAAAAAGGGGTGCAACACGAGGACTACCCGAGAGGTGACCCATTCTAATGCTACTCTCGCCCAAAAACACTTAGCTACAGAGTTGAGGTGAGATCTGGTGTATTAGTGATGGTATGATCGCACTTGTTAATACATGTAGTGCAAGCGCATATATCCTTTCCGATGGTCATAAAGAGTTTTCTTTTTGTTGTGGATCCCACGCTTCTCAATGTTTTCGCCGGCAATGGGTGGAAGAACAGATATTTGAATATATCAAAACCACGAGGAAAATCAGTTTCATGTTCTCGAACTTCGGTGCGGATCACAAAAATTGCCAAAAGAGGCACCAAATGTCATAATTAGAGGGCCGAAACAGGACAATGGAATTCTAGTACATTACTACATCATCGAGCTCTCTCAGGGTTTTCCGAATTGGTGTTGACAGGGACATAGGTCTCGACGGCACAAGAGTTACGATGCTACGAAGGTGATTTTTTTTCTCAGGCAAATAAAAAGTCAAATAGAAAAAGGGATGCAACACGAGGACTTCCCGAGAGGTCACCCATTGTAATACTACTCTCGCCCAAAAACACTTAACTGCGGAGTTTAGATGAGTTCTGGTGCATTAGTGCTGGTATGATCGCACTTGTTAATACATGTAATGCAAGCACATATTTCCTTTCCGATGGTCATAAAGAGTTTTCTTTTTTGTTCTGGGTTACAGTCTTCTCCGGTATTTTGCCACCTGTGGGTTAAATAACAGATATTCGAATACATCAAAACCACTAGGAACAACAGTTTTTTGTTCCCGACTTTTGGTGCGGATCATAAAAGAAGACAAAAAATGCATTAAAACTCAAAATTGGAGGCCTAAAAGAGGCCCATGGAATTCTATTACATTGCTACATCATTGAGCTCTCTCAGGGCTTTCCTAATTGGTATTAAGGGCGCTGTAGGTCTCTACGGCATAAGAGTTACGATCCTACATAGGTGATGTGTTTTCTCATGCAAATAAAAAGTCAAATAGAAAACGGGTTGCAGCAGGAGGACATCCCGAGAAGTCACCCATCCTAATAGTACTGTAGCCCAAAAACACATAGTTGCGGAGTTGAGATAAGATCTTGTGCATTAGTGCTAGTATGAGCGCACCTGTTAATACATGTACTGCAAGCGCATATATCCTTTCCGATGGTCATAAAGAGTTTTTTTTTTGTTGTAGGTCCCACTCTTCTCTATGCTTTCGCCGACTGTGAGTGAAAGAACACATATTCGAATACATCGAAACGACAAGGTAAACCAGTTTTTTGTTCCTGAATTTCGGTGTGAATCACGAAATTAGCCGAAAGAGGCACCAAAACCAGTTTTCTCATGCAAGAAAAAGGGAAATAAAAAGGAGGGAATTACGAAGACTTTTTGGGAAGTCACCCATCCTAGTTTTAGTCTCGCTAAGAACACTTAGCCGATGATTTTTGATGGTATTTGGTGCATTAGTGCTAGTTAATCGCACCAGTTAGCACATGAGGTGCAACACGAGGACTTCAAGAGAGGTCACCCATCCTAATACTACTCTCTCCCAAAAACACCTAGTTGCGGAATTGAGATGAGATCTGGTGCATTAGTGCTTCTATGATCGCACCGGTTAATACATGTGGTGTAAGCGCATATATCCTTTCCAATGGTCATAAAGAGTTTTCTTATTGTTGTGGGTCCCACTATTCTCTATGCTTTCGCCGACGGTGAGTGAAAGAACACATATCCGAATACATCAAAACGACTAGGTAAAATAGTTTTATGTTCCTTAATTTTGGTGCAGATTAGAAAATTAGCCGAAAGAGGCCCCAAACCTCACAATTGGAGGTCCAAAATAGGCCAACAGAATTATGTTACATTACCACGTTGTGGAGCTGTCTTTGGGCTTTCCAAATTGAGGTTGATGGCGTCGTAGGTCTTTACGGTCTAAGAGTTACCACGCTACGAAGGTGCTTTGTTATCTCATGCAAGAAAAAAAGAGAAATAAAAAAGGGGGCAATATGAAGACTTTTCGGGAGTTCACCCATCCTAGTTTTACTCTCGGCGAAGAATACTTAGCTGCTAAGTTTTGATGGTATCTTGTGCATTAGGGCTGGTATGATCGTACCTGTTAGTACATGCGATGCAAGCACATATATCCCTTTCGAAGGTCATAAAGTGTTTTTATTTTCTTATGGGTCCCATTCTTCTCAATCCTTTCACCGAAGGTGAGTGAAAGAACAAATATCCAAATACATCGAAACCACGAGGAAAAACAGTTTTATGTTTCCAAATTTTGGTGCGGATCACATAAGAAGCCGAAAGAGACACCAAAACTTAAAATTGGAGGTCCAAAATAGGCCAATGGAATTCTGTTACATTGCTACATCATGGAGCTCTCTCAGGGCTTTCCGAATTGGTATTGAGGGCGTTGTAGATCTCTACAGTGTAAGAGTTACGATGCTACGAAGGTGATGTATTTTCTCATGCAAATAAAAAGTCAAATAGAAAAAGGGGTGCAACACGAGGACTTCCCGAGAGGTCACCCATCCTAATACTACTCTAGTCCAAAAACACTTAGCTGCGGAGTTGAGATGAGATCCGGTGCATTAGTGCTAGTATGATCGCACACATTAATACATGTGGTGCAAACGCATATATCCTTTCTGATGGTCATAAGGAGTTTTTTTTGGTGTGGGTCCCACTATTCTCTATGCTTTCGCCGACGGTGAGTGAAAGAACACATATTCGAATACATCGAAACGACGAGGTAAAACAGTTTTACGTTCCTGAATTTTGGTGCCGATCACAAAATTAACCGAAAAAAGCACCAAAACTAAAAATTGAGTTCCAGAATAGGCCAATGAAATTATCTTACAGTACCACGTCGTGGAGCTTTTTCAGAGCTTTGCAAATTGGTGTAGACGGCGTCGTACGTCTCTACTGTCTAAGAGTTACGACGCTACGAAGGTGCTCTGTTTTCTCATGCAAGAAACAATGAAATAAAAAATGAGGCAATACAAAAAAATTTTGGGAGGTCACCATCCTAGTTTTATTCTTGGCCAAGAACACTTAGCTGCTGAGTTTTGATTTGATCTGGTGCATTAGTGCTGGTATGATTGCACCTGTTAGTACATATGGTGCAAGTGCATATATCTCATTCGATGGTCAAAAACAGTTTTATGTTTTCTGAATTTCGGTGCGGATCACAAAAGAAGCCGAAAAGACACCAAAACTCAAAACTGGAGTTCCAAAATAGGCAAATGGAATTTTGTTTCATTTTTACGTCATAGATCTCTCTCAAGGCTTTCCGAATTGGTATTGAGGGCTTCGTAGGTCTCTACGACATAAGAGTTACGACGCTACGAATGTGACGTGTTTTCTCATGCAAATAAAAAGTCAAAAAGAAAAAGGGGTGCAACACGAGGACTTCCCGAGAGGTCACCCATCCTAATACTACTCTAGCCCAAAAACACTTAGCTGCGGAGTTGAGATGAGATCCGGTGCATTAGTGCTGGTATGATCGCACCCGTTAATACAGATGGTGCAAGTACATATATCCTTTCCGATGGTCATAAAGAGTTTTCTTTTTGTTGTGGGTCCCACTATTCTCCATGTTTTCGCCGACGCTGGGTAAAAGAAGAGATATTCGAATACATCGAAACCACGAGGAAAAACAGTTTTATGTTCCCGAATTTTGGTGTGGATCACAAAAATGGCCGAATGAGGCACCAAAACTCATAATTGGAGGTCCAAAACAAGCAAATTGAATTCCGTTAGTTTACTACATCATGGAGCTCTCTTACGGCTTTCCGAATTGGTGTTGACGGCGATGTAGGTCTCTACGGCATAAGAGTTGCGACGCTACGAAGGTGATGTTTTTTCTTAGGCAAATAAAAAGTTAAAAGAAAAAGGGGTGCAACACGAGGATTTCCTGAGAGGTCACCCATCCTAATACTACTCTAGCCCAAAAACATTTAGCTGCGGAGTTGAGATAAGATCTTGTGCATTAGTGGTGGTATGAGCGCACCTGTTAATACATGTAATGCAAGCGCATATATCCTTTATCATGGTCATAAAGAGTTTTTTTTCTTGTATGTCCCACTATTTTCTATGCTTTCGCCAACTGTGAGTGAAAGAATACATATTCGAATACATCGAAACGACGAGGTAAAACAGTTTTACGTTCCTGAATTTCGGTGCGGATCACAAAATTAGTCGAAAGAGGCACCAAAACTCATAATTGGATTTCCAAAATAGGCCAATGAAACTATCTTACATTACCACGTCGTGGAGCTTTCTCGGAGCTTTCCAAATATGTGTTGACGGCATCATAGGTCTCTACGGTATAAGAGTTATGACGCTACGATGGTGCTCTGTTTTCTCATGCAAAAAAAAGGGAAGTAAAAAAGGGGGCAATACGAAGACTTTTGGGGAGGTCACCCATCCTAGTTTTAGTCTCGCTAAGATCACTTAGCTGATGATTTTTGATGGTATCTAGCGCATTATTGCTGGTATGATCGCACCCGTTAGTACATGAGGTGCAACACGAGGACTTCTCGAGAGGTCACCCATCCTAATACTACTCTCTCCTAAAAACACTTAGCTGTAGAATTGAGATGAGATCTGGTGCATTAGTGCTGATATGATTGCACCGGTTAATACATGTGGTGCAAGCGCATATATTCTTTCCGATGGTCATAAAGAGTTTTTTTTTGTTGTGGGTCCCATTATTCTCTATGCTTTCGCCGACGGTGAATAAAAGAACACATATCCGAATACATCGAAATAACAAGGTAAAATAGTTTTATGTTCTTGAATTTTGGTGGAGACCAGAAAATTAGCCGAAAAAGGCCCCAAACCTCACAATTGGAGTTCCAAAACAGGCCAACTGAATTATGTTACATTACCACGTCATGGAGCTGTGTCGGGGCTTTCCAAATTTGTGTTGATGATGTCGTAGGTCTCTACGGTCTAAGAGTTACAACGCTACGAAGGTGCTTTGTTTTCTCATGCAAGAAAAAAGCAAAATAAAAAAGGGGGCAATACGAAGACTTTTCGGGAGGTCACTTATCCTAGTTTTAGTCTAGGCCAAAAACACTTAGCTGCAGAGTTATGACGCTACGAAGATGCTTTGTTTTCTCATGCAAGAAAAAAGGTTAATAAATAAAGGGGCAATATAAAGACGTTTCGGGAGGTCACCCATCCTAGTTTTAGTCTCAGCCAAGAACACTTAGCTGCTGAGTTCTGATGGTATGTGGTGCATTAGTCCTGGTATGATCACACCCGTTAGTACATGTGGTGCAAGTGCATATATCACATACGATGGTTATAAAATATTTTCATTTTCTTGTGGGTCCCACTCTTCTCCATCCTTTCACCGAAGGTGAGTGAAAGAAATGATATCTGAATACATCAAAACCACGAGAAAAATACAGTTTTAGGTTTTCATAATTTCGGTCCGGATCACAAATGAAGCCGGAAAGACACCAAAACTCAAAACTGGAAATCAAAAAGAGACAAATGGAATTTTGTTACATTTATACATCATGGAGCTCTCTCAGGGCTTTCCGAATTGGTATTGAGGGCGTCGTAGGTCTCTACGGCATAAGAGTTACGACGCTACAAAGGTGATGTGTTTTCTCATGCAAATAAAAAGTCAAATAGAAAAAAGGGTGCAAACGAGGACTTCCCGAAAGGTCACCCATCCTAATACTACTCTCGCCCAAAAACACTTAGCCGCGAAGTTGAGATCAGATCTGGTGCATTAGTGCTGGTATGATCGCACTCGTTAATACATGTGGTGCAAGCGCATATATCCTTTCTGATCGTCATAAAGAGTTTTCTTTTTGCTGTGTGTCCCACGCTTCTCAATGTTTTCGCCGGCGATGGGTGAAAGAACAGATATTCGAATACATCTAAACTACGAGAAAAAATAGTTTTATGTTCTCGAATTTTGGTGCGGATCACAAAAATGGCCAAAAGAGGCACCGAAATTCATAATTGGAGGTCCAAAACAGGCCAAAAGGAATTCTAGTACATTACTACATCATCGAGCTGTCTCAGGGTTTTCTGAATTGGTGTTGACAGCGACATAGGTCTCGACGGCAGAAGAGTTACGACGCCACGAAGGTGATGTTTTTTCTTAGGCAAATAAAAAGTAAAATAGAAAAAGGGATGCAAAACAAGGACGTCCTAAGAGGTCACCCATTGTAATACTACTCTCGCCCAAAAACACTTAGCTGTGGAGTTGAGATGAGATCTGGTGCATTAGTGCTGGTATGATCGCACCTGTAAATACATGTAATGCAAGCGCATATATCCTTACTGATGGTCATAAAGAGTTTTTGTTGTTGTTGTGGGTCACACTCTTCTCCATTATTTCGCCAACGATGGGTGAAAGAACTCATATCTGAACACATCGAAATGACGAGGTATTATGTTACATTACCACGTTGTGGAGCTCTCTTGGGGCTTTCTAAATTGGTGTTCAAGGTGTCGTAGGTCTCTACAGTCTAAGAATTATGATGCTATGAAGGTGCTCTGTTTTCTCATGCAAGCAAAAAGGGAAATAAAAAAGGGGGCAATACGAACACTTTTTGGGAGGTTACACATCCTAGTTTTTGTGTCGGCTAAGAACACTTAGCTGTGGTGCATTAGTGCTGGTATGATCGCACCTGTTAATACATGCGGTGCAAGCGCATAAATCCCTTTCGATGGTCATAAACTATTTTCATTTTCTTGTGGCTCCCACACTTCTCCATGCTTTCACCGAAGGTCTGTGAAAGAACTTATATCTGAATATATCGAAACCACGAGGAAAAATAGTTTCATGTTTTCGAATTTCAGTGTGGATCACATAAGAAGCCGAAAGGGACACCAAAACTCAAAATTGGAAGTCCAAAATAGGCCAATGGAATTTTGTTACATTGCTACATCATGGAGCTCTCTTAGGGCTTTCCAAATTGGAATTGAGGGCGCAGTAGGTATCTACGGCATAAGAGTTACGACGCTACAAAGGTGATGTGTTTTCTCATGCAAATAAAAAGTCAAATAGAAAATGGGGTGCAACACGAGGACTTCCCGAGAGGTCACCCATCCTAATACTACTCTCGCCCAAAAACACTTAGCTATGGAGTTGAGATGAGATCTCGTGCATTAGTGCTTGTATGATCGCACCCGTTAATACATGTGGTGCAAGCGCATATATCCTTTCTGATCGTCATAAAGAGTTTTCTTTTTGTTGTGGATCCCACGCTTCTCAATGTTTTCGCCGACAATGGGTGAAAGAACAGAGTTTTGAATACATTAAAACCACAAGGACAAACTGTTTTATGGTCTCATATTTTGGTGCGGATCACAAAAATGGCCAAAAAACGCACCAAAACTCATAATTTGAGGTCCAAATTAGGCAATGGAATTCTAGTAAATTAATACATCATGGAGCTCTCTTAGGACTTTCCGAATTGGGGTTGACGGGGACGTAGGTCTCGACGGCACAAGAGTTACGACGCTACGAAGGTGATAATTTTTCTCAGGCATATAAAAATTTCAAATAGAAAAAGGGGTGCAACACGAGGACTTCCAGAGAGGTGACCCATTCTAATACTACTCTTGCCCAAAAACACTTAGCTACGGAGTTGAGCTGAGATCTGGTGCATTAGTGATGGTATGATCGCACCTGTTAATACATGTACTGCAAGCGCATATATCCTTTCCGATGGTCATAAAGAGTTTTCTTTTTGTTGTGGGTCCCACGCTTCTAAATGTTTTCGCCGGCAATGGGTGGAAGAACAGATATTCGAATATATCAAAACCACGAGGAAAAACAGTTTCATGTTCTCGAATTTCGGTGCGGATCACAAAAATGGCCAAAAGAGGCACCAAAACTCATAATTAGAGGTCCAAAACAGGCCAATGGAATTCTAGTACATTACTACATCATCGAGCTCTCTCAGGGTTTTCCGAATTGGTGTTGACAGGGACATAAGTCTCGACGGCACAAGAGTTACGACGCTACGAAGGTGATGTTTTTTCTCAGGCAAATAAAAAGTCAAATAGAAAAAGGGATGCAACACGAGGACTTCCCGAGAGGTCACCCATTGTAATACTACTCTCGCCCAAAAACACTTAACTACGGAGTTGAGATGAGTTATGGTGCATTAGTGCTGGTATGATCGCACATGTTAATACATGTAATGCAAGCGCATATATCCTTTCCAATGGTCATAAAGAGTTTTCTTTTTTGTTGTGGGTTATACTCTTCTCCATATTTTTGCCAACGGTGGGTGAAAGAACAGATATTCAAATACATCAAAACCACTAGGAAAAACAGTTTTAGGTTCCCGACTTTTGGTTCGGATCATAAAAGAAGCTAAAAAATGCATTAAAACTCAAAATTGGAGACCCAAAAGAGGCCCATGGAATTCTATTACATTGCTATATCATTGAGCTCTCTAGGGCTTTCCGAATTGGTATTGAGGGCGCCATAGGTCTCTACGGCATAAGAGTTACGATGCTACAGAGGTGATGTGTTTTCTCATGCAAATAAAAAGTCAAATAGAAAAAGGGGTGCAACACGAGGACTACCCGAGAGGTGACCCATTCTAATACTACTCTTGCCCAAAAACACTTAGCTACAGAGTGGAGCTTAGACCTGGTGCATTAGTGATGGCCTGTTAATACATGTAGTGCAAGCGCATATATCCTCTCCGATGGTCATATTTCTTTTTGTTGTGGATCCCACGCTTTTCAATGTTTTCGCCGGCTATGGGTGGAAGAACAGATATTCGAATATATCAAAACCACGAGGAAAAACAGTTTCATGTTCTCGAACTTCGGTGCGGATCACAAAAATGGCCAAAAGAGGCACCAAATCTCATAACTAGAGGTCCGAAACAGGCCAATGGAATTCTAGTATATAACTACATCATCGAGCTCTCTCAGGGTTTTCCGAATTGGTGTTGACAGGGACATAGGTTTTGACGGCACAAGAGTTACGATGCTACGAAGGTGATATTTTTTCTTAGGCAAATAAAAAGTCAAATAAAAAAAGGGATGCAACACGAGGACTTCCCGAGAGGTCACCCATTGTAATACTACTCTCGCCCAAAAACACTTAACTGCAGAGTTGAGATGAGTTCTGGTGCATTAGTGCTGGTATGATCGCACCTATTAATACATGTAATGCAAGCACATATATCCTTTCCGATGGTCAGAAAGAGTTTTCTTTTTTGTTCTGGGTTACACTCTTCTCCATGTTTTCGCCACCTGTGGGTGAAATAACAGATATTCGAATACATCAAAACCACTAGGAACAACAGTTTTATGTTCTCGACTTTTGGTGCTGATCATAAAAGAAGACAAAAAATGCATTAAAACTCAAAATTGGAGGCCCAAAAGAGGCCCATGGAATTCTATTACATTGCTACATCATTGAGCTCTCTCAGGGATTTCCGAATTGGTATTGAGGGCGCTGTAGGTCTATACGGCATAAGAGTTACGATCCTACAGAGGTGATGTGTTTTCTCATGCAAATAAAAAGTCAAATAGAAAAAGGGGTGCAACACGAGGACTACCCGAGAGGTGACCCATTCTAATGCTACTCTCGCCCAAAAACACTTAGCTACAGAGTTGAGGTGAGATCTGGTGTATTAGTGATGGTATGATCGCACTTGTTAATACATGTAGTGCAAGCGCATATATCCTTTCCGATGGTCATAAAGAGTTTTCTTTTTGTTGTGGATCCCACGCTTCTCAATGTTTTCGCCGGCAATGGGTGGAAGAACAGATATTTGAATATATCAAAACCACGAGGAAAATCAGTTTCATGTTCTCGAACTTCGGTGCGGATCACAAAAATTGCCAAAAGAGGCACCAAATGTCATAATTAGAGGGCCGAAACAGGACAATGGAATTCTAGTACATTACTACATCATCGAGCTCTCTCAGGGTTTTCCGAATTGGTGTTGACAGGGACATAGGTCTCGACGGCACAAGAGTTACGATGCTACGAAGGTGATTTTTTTTCTCAGGCAAATAAAAAGTCAAATAGAAAAAGGGATGCAACACGAGGACTTCCCGAGAGGTCACCCATTGTAATACTACTCTCGCCCAAAAACACTTAACTGCGGAGTTTAGATGAGTTCTGGTGCATTAGTGCTGGTATGATCGCACTTGTTAATACATGTAATGCAAGCACATATTTCCTTTCCGATGGTCATAAAGAGTTTTCTTTTTTGTTCTGGGTTACAGTCTTCTCCGGTATTTTGCCACCTGTGGGTTAAATAACAGATATTCGAATACATCAAAACCACTAGGAACAACAGTTTTTTGTTCCCGACTTTTGGTGCGGATCATAAAAGAAGACAAAAAATGCATTAAAACTCAAAATTGGAGGCCTAAAAGAGGCCCATGGAATTCTATTACATTGCTACATCATTGAGCTCTCTCAGGGCTTTCCTAATTGGTATTAAGGGCGCTGTAGGTCTCTACGGCATAAGAGTTACGATCCTACATAGGTGATGTGTTTTCTCATGCAAATAAAAAGTCAAATAGAAAAAGGGGTGCAACACAAGGACTACCCGAGAGGTGACCCATTCTAATACTACTATCGCCCAAATCACTTAGCTGTGGAGTTGAGCTGAGATATGGTGCATTAGTGACGGTATGATCGCACCTGTTAATACATGTAGTGCAAGCGCATATATCCTTTCCGATGGTCATAAAGAGTTTTCTTTTTGTTGTGGGTCCCACGCTTCTCAATGTTTTCGCCGGCAATGGGTGGAAGAACAGATATTCGAGTATATCAAAACCACGAGGAAAAACAGTTTCATGTTCTCGAATTTCGGTGCGGATAACAAAAATGGCCAAAAGAGGCACCAAAACTCCTAATTAGAGGACCAAAACAGGCCAATGGAATTCTAGTACATTACTACATCATGGAGCTCTCTCAGGGCTTTCCGAATTGGTGTTGACAGGCACATAGGTCTCAACGGCACAAGAGTTTCGACGCTACGAAGGTGATGTTTTTTTTCAGGCTAATAAAAAGTCAAATAGAAAAAGGGATGCAACACGAGGACTTCCCGAGAGGTCACCCATAGTAATACTACTCTCGCCCAAAAACATTTAAGTTCGGAGTTGAGATGAGTTCTGGTGCATTAGTGCTGGTATAATCGCACCTGTTAATACATGTAATGCAAGCGCATATATCCTTTCCGATGGTCATAAAGAGTTTTCTTTTTTGTTGTGGGTTACACTCTTCTCCATGTTTTTGCCGACGGTGAGTTAAAGAACAGATATTCGAATGCATCAAAACCACTAGGAAAAAGAGTTTTATGTTACCGAATTTTGGTAGGGATCATAAAAGAAGCCAAAAATGCATTAAATCTCAAAATTGGAGGCCCAAAATAGGTCAATGGAATTCTGTTACATTGCTACATCATGGAGCTCTCTCAGGGCTTTCCGAATTGGTATTGAGGGCGCCGTAGGTCTCTACAGCATAAGAGTTACGATCCTATAGAGGTGATGTGTTTTCTCATGCAAATAAAAAGTCAAATAGAAAAAGGTGTGCAACACGAGGACTTCCCGAGAGGTCACCCATTCTATTACTACCCTCGCCCAAAAACACTTAGCTGAGGAGTTGAGCTGAGATGTGGTGCATTAGTGACGGTATGATCGCACCTGTTAATACATGTAGTGAAAGCGCATATATCCTTTCCGATGGTCATAAAGAGTTTTCTTTTTGTTGTGAGTCCCACTCTTCTCAATGTTTTCGCCGGCGATGGGTGGAAGAACAGATATTCGAATATATCAAAACCACGAGGAAAAACAGTTTCATGTTCCCGAATTTCGATGCGGATCACTCATAAGAGGCACCAAAACTCATAATTGGAGGTCCAAAACATGCCAATGGAATTCTAGTACATTACTACATCATAGCTCTCTCAGGGTATTCCGAATTGGTGTTGACAGGGACATAGGTCTCGACAGCACAAGAGTTACGATGCTAAGAAGGTGATGTTTTTTCTCAGGCAAATTAAAAGTCAAATAGAAAAAGGGATGCAACACGAGGACTTCCCAAGAGGTCACCCATTGTAAGACTACTCTCGCCCAAAAACACTTAACTGCAGAGTTGAGATGAGTTCTGGTGCATTAGTGCTAGTATGATCGCACCTGTTAACACATGTAATGCAAGCACATAAATCCTTTCCGATGGTCATAAAGAGTTTTCTTTTTTGTTGTGGGTCACACTCTTCTCCATGTTTTCGCCACCTATGGGTGAAAGAACAGATATTTGAATACATCAAAACCACTAGGAAAAACAGTTTTTTGTTCCCGAATTTTGGTGCAGATCATAAAAATGGCCAAAAGAGACATTAAAACTAAAAACTGGATGCCTAAAATAGGCCTATGGAATTCTGTTACATTGCTACATCATGGAGCTCTCTCAGGGTTCTCTGAATTGGTATTGAGGGCACCTTAGGTCTCTACGACAAAACTATTACGACGCTACAAAGGTGATTTGTTTTCTCATGCAAATAAAAAGTCAAATAGAAAAAGGGGTTCAACACGAGGACTTCCCGAGAGGTCACCCATCCTAATACTACTCTCGCCCAAAAACACTTAGTTGCGGAGTTGAGATGAGATCCGGTGTATTAGTGCTGGTATGATCGCACCTGTTAATACATGTATTGCAAGCGCATATATCCTTTCCGATGGTAATAAAGAGTTTTTTTGGTTGTGTGTCCCACTTTTCTCTATGCTTTCACTGACGGTGAGTGAAAGAACTCATATCCGAACACATCGAAACAATGAGGTATTATGTTACATTACCACGTTGTGGAGCTCTCTCGGAGGTTTCCAAATTATTGTTGACGGTGTCGTAGGTCTCTACAGTCTAAGAGTTATGATGCTACGAAGGTGCTCTATTTTCTCGTGCAAGAAAAAAGGGAAATAAAAAAGGGGGCAATACGAAGACTTTTCGGGAGGTCACCCATCCTAGTTTCAGTCTCGGCCAAGAACACTTAGCTGCTGAGTTTTTCTAGTATCTGGTGCATTAGTGCTGGTATGATCGCACCCATTAATACATGCGCTGCAAACGCATATATCCCTTTCGATGGTCATAAACTGTTTTCATTGTCTTGTGGGTCCCCCACTTCTCCATGCTTTCACCGAAGGTGAGTGAAAGAACATATATCCGAATATATGGAAACCACGAGGAAAAACAGTTTCATGTTTCTGAATTTCAGTGCGGATCACATAAGAAGCCGAAAGACACACCAAAACTCATAATTAGAAGTCTAAAATAGGCCAATGAAATTCAGTTACATTTCTACATCATGGAGCTCTCTCAGGGCTTTCCGAGTTGGTATTGAGGGTGATGTAGGTCTCTGCGGCATAACAGTTAATACGCTACAAAGGTGATGTATTTTCTCATGCAAATAAAAAGTCAAATAGAAAAAGAGGTGCAACACGAGGACTTCCCGAGGACTTTCGCAGCGTCGTAAATCTTATGCCGTAGAGTCCTACGATGTCGTCATGTTGTGGGTATGATCGCCCCCGTTAATACAAGTGGTGCAAGCGCATATATCCTTTCCGATCATCATAAAGAGTTTTCTTTTTGTTGTGGGTCCCACGCTTCTCAATGTTTTCGCCGGCGATGGGTGAAAGAACAGATATTCGAATACATCAAAACCATGAGGAAAAACAGTTTTATGCTCCCAAATTTTGGTGCGGATCACAAAAATGGGCAAAAGAGACATCAAAACTAAAAACTGGAGGCCTAAATAGGCCAATGGAATTCTGTTACATTGCTACATCATGGAGCTCTGTCAGGGCTTTTCGAATTGGTATTGAGGGCGCCGTAGGTCTGTACGGCATAAGAGTTACGACACTACAAAGGTGATGTGTTTTCTCATGCAAATAAAAAATCTAATAGAAAAAAGGGTGCAACACGAGGACTTCCCAAGAGGCCACCCAGCCTAATACTACTCTCGCCCAAAAACACTTAGCTGCGGAGTTGAGATGAGATCTGTTGCATTAGTGCTGGTATGATCGCACCCGTTAATACATGTGGTGCAAGCGCATATATCCTTTTCAATGGTCATAAAGGGTTTTCTTTTTGTTCTGGGTCCCACGCTTCTCAATGTTTTCGTCGGCGATGGATGAAATAACAGATATTCGAATACATCAAAACCAAGAGGAAAAACAGTTTTATGTTACGGAATTTGGGTGCGGATCACAAAAATGGCCAAAAAAGGCACCAAAACTCATAATTGGAGGTCCAAAAGAGGCCAATGGAATTCTAGTACATTTCTACATCATGGAGCTCTCTAGAGAATTTCCGAATTGGTGTTGACGGGGACGTAGGTCTCGACGGTACAAGAGTTACGACACTACGAAGGTGATATTTTTTCTCAGGCAAATAAAAAGTTAAATAGAAAAAGGGATGCAACACAAGGACTTCCCGAGAGGTCACCCATTCTAATACTACTCTCGCCCAAAAACAATTAGCTGCGGAGTTGAGATGAGATCTGGTGCATTAGTGCTGGTATGATCGCACATGTTAATACATGTAGTGCAAGCGCATATATCTTTTCCGATGGTCATAAAGAGTTTTCTTTTTGTTGTGGGTCATACTCTTCTCCATGTTTTCGCCGGTGGTGGGTGAAGGAACAGATATTCGAATATAGTAAAACCACTGGGAATAATTATTTTATTTTCCCGAATTTCGGTACGGATCACAAAAGAAGCCAAAAAAGACATTAAAACTCAAAATTGGAGGCCCAAAATAGGCCAAAGTAGGTCTCTACGACATAACAATTAAGATGCTACAAAGGTGATTTGTTTTCCCATACAAATAAAAAGTCAAATAGAAAAAGGGGTGCAACACGAGGACTTCCCGACAGGTCACCCATCCTAATACTACTCTCGCCCAAAAACACTTAGTTGCGGAGTTGAGATGAGATCCGGTGCATTAGTGCTGGTATGATCGCACTTGTTAATACATGTAATGCAAGCGCATATATTATTTCCGATGCTCATAAAGAGTTTTTTTTTTGTTGTGGGTCCCACTCTTCTCTAAGATTTCATTGACGGTGAGTGAAAGAACTCATATCCGAACACATCGAAACGACGAGGTATTATGTTACATTACCACGTTGACGGCATCGTAGGTCTCTACAGTCTAAGAGTTATGACGCTGCGAAGGTGCTCTGTTTTCTCATGCAAGAAAAAAGAGAAATAAAAAAGGGCGCAATACGAAGACTTTTCTGGAGGTCACCCATCCTTGTTTTAGTCTTGGCCAAGAACACTTAGCTGCTGAGTTTTGATGGTATCCGGTGCATTAATGCTGGTATGATCGCACTCTTTAGTAAATGTGGTGCAAGCGCATATATTCCTTTTGATAGGACTCTACGGTATAAGAGTTACGACGCTGTAAAGGTGATGTGTTTTTTCATGCAAAAAAAAAAGTCAAATAGAAAAATGGGTGCAGCAAGAGGACTTCCCGAGAGGTCACCCATCCTAGTATTATTCTTGGCAAAGAACAGTTAGTTGCAGAGTTCATATGAGATCCGGTGCATTAGTGCTGGTATGATCCCACTCGAAAATACATGTAGTGCAAGCGCATATATCCTTTCCGATGGTTAAAAAGAGTTTTTCTTTTTGTGGGTCCCACTATTCTCTATGCTTTCGCTAACGGTGAGTGAAAGAACTTATATCCGAATACATCAAAACGACAACGTAAAACAGTTGTACGTTCTCGAATTTCGGTGCGGATCACAATATTAGCCGAAAGAGGCACCAAAACTCAAAATTAGAGGTCCAAAATAGGGCAATGGAATTCTGTTACATTGCTACATCATGGAGCTCTCTCAGGGCTTTCCGAATTGTGGTTGACAGAGCCGTAGTTCTCTACGGCATAAGAGTTACGACGCCACGAAGGTGATGTGTTTTCTCATGCAAAAAAAAGTCAAATAGAAAAAGGGGTGCAACACGAGAACTACCCGGGAGGTCACCTATCATAGTACTACTCTTGGCAAAAAACACTTAGCTGCGGACTTCATATGGGATCCGGTGCATTTGTGCTGGTATGATCACACCCGTTAATACATGTGATGCAAGCGCATATATCTTTTCCGATGGTCATCAAGAATTTTCTTTTTGGTGTGTGTCCCACTCTTCTCCATGTTTTCGCATGCGGTAGGTGAAAGAACAGATATCCGAATACATCGAAACCACGAGGAAGAACAGTTTTATGTTCCCGAATTTTGGTGCAAATCTCAAAAGAAGACGAAAGAGACACCAAAACTCAAAATTGGAGGTCCAGAATAGGCCAATGGAAGTTTGTTACATTGCTACATCATGCAGCTCTCTTAAGGCTTTCGAATTGGTGTTGACAGCGCTGTAGGTCTCTACAGTATATGAGTTACGATGCCACGAAGATGATGTGTTTTCTCATGAAAAAATAATTCAAATAAAAAAAGAGGTGCAGCACGGGAATTTCCCGAGAGGTCACCCGTCCTATTATATTGCTCTCGCACAAAACCACTTAGCTGTGAAGTTGAGATGACATCCGGTGCATTAGTGCTAGTAGGATCAAACCCATTAATACATGTGGTGCAAACGCATATATCCTTTCCGATGGTCATAAAGAGTTTTCTATTTCCTGTGGGTCCCACTATTCTCCATGTTTTTGCCGGCGATGGGTAAAAGAACAGATATCCAAATACATCGAAACCACGAGATAAAATTTTTTATGTTCTCGAATTTTAGTGCGGATCACAAAAATGGCCGAAATACGCACCAAAACTAATAATTGGAGGTCCAAACAGGCCAATTGAATTCTGTTACATTGCTACATAATGGAGCTTTCTTAGGGCTTTTAGTATTGCTTTTTAAGGCGTCGTAGGAATCTACATCATAAGAGTTACGACGCTGCGAAGGTGATGTGTTTTCTCATGCAAAAAAAAAAGTCAAATAGAAAAATGGGTGCAACAAGAGGACATCCCGAGAGGTCACCCATCCTAGTACTACTCTTGACCAACAACACTTAACTGAAGAGTTTAAATGTGATCCGCTTCATTAGTGTTGGTATGATGGCAGCCGTTAATACATGTGGTGCCAGCACATATATCCTTTCTGATGGTCATAAAGAGTTTTCTTTTTCTTATGGGTTCCACACTTCTCAATGCTTTCACCGGGGGTTTGTGAAACAACAGATATTCGAATACATCAAAACCACGAGGAAAAACAGTTTTATGTTCTTGAATTTCGGTGCGTATCTCAAAAATAGCCAAAAGGAGCACAAAAACTCATAATTGGAGGTCCAAAACTGGCCAATGGAATTCTGTTACAGTGCTACATCATGGAACTCTCTCAAGACTTTCCGAATTGGTGATGATGGCGCCGTAGGTCTCTACGACATAAGAATTACGACGCTACGAATATGATGTGTTTTCTCATGCAAAAAAAAGTCAAATAGAAAAAGGGGTGCAACACGAGGACTTCCCAAGAGGTCACCCATCCTAGTATTATTCTTGGCAAAGAACACTTAGCAATGGAATTCTGTTACATTGCTACATCATGGAACTCTCTTAGGGCTTTCCGAATTGTGGTTGACGGCGTTTTAGGTCTCTACGGCATAAGAGTTACAACGCCACGAAGGTGATGTGTTTTCTCATGCAAAAAAACAGTCAAATAGAAAAATTGGGTGCTACACGCGGACTTCTCAAAGGCCACCCATCCTAGTACTACTCTTGGCAAAGAACACTTAGCTGCGGAGTTCAGATGGGATCCGGTGCATTAGTGCTGTTATGATCGCATCCGTTAATACATGTGGTGCAAGCGCATATATCCTTTCCGATTGTCGTAAAAAAATTTCTTTTTGTTGTGGGTCCCACTCTTCTTTGTGTGTTCGCTGGCGGTGGGGGAAAGAGTAGATATCCGAATATAACGAAACCATGAGGAAAAACAGTTTTATGTTCCCGAATTTTGTTGCGGATCCCAAAAGAAGGCGAAAAAGACACCAAAATTCAAAATTGGAGGTCCCAAATAGGCCAATGGAATTTTGTTCCATTGCTACATAATGGAGCTCTCTTAGGGCTTTCCGAATTGGTGTTGACAACGCCATAGGTTGCTACAGCAAAAGAGTTACGACGCTACGAAGGTGATGTGTTTTCTCATGCAAAAAAAAAGTCAAATAGAAAAATGGGTGCAACACGAGGACATCCTGAGAGGTCACCCATCCTAGTACTACTTTTGGCCAACAACGCTTAGCTGAAGAGTTTAAATGGGATCCGCTTTATTAGTGTTGGTATGATGACAGCTGTTAATACATGTGGTGCCAGCACATATATCCTTTCCGATGGTCATAAAGAGTTTTCTTTTTCTTATGGGTTCCACACTTCTCCATGCTTTCACGGGGGGTGGGTGAAAGAACAGATATTCGAATACATCAAAACCACGAGGAAAAACAGTTTTATGTTCTTGAATTTTGGTGCGGATCTCAAAAATAGCCAAAAGGAGCACCAAAACTCATAATTGGAGGTCCAAAACTGGCCAATGGAATTCTATTACAGTGCTACATCATGGAGCTCTCTCAAGACTTTCCGAATTGGTGATGATGGCGCCGTAGGTCTCTACGACATAAGAATTACGACACTACGAATATGATGTGTTTTCTCATGCAAAAAAAAGTCAAATAGAAAAAGGGGTGCAACACGAGGACTTCCCAAGAGGTCACCCATCCTAGTATTATTCTTGGCAAAGAACACTTAGCTTCAGAGTTTGGATGGGATCTGGTGCATTAGTGATGTTATGATCGCACCTGTTAATACATGTGGTGCAAGCGCATATATCCTTTCCGATGGTTAAAAAGAGTTTTTTTTTTGTGGGTCCCACTATTCTCTATGCTTTCGCCGACGGTGAGTGAAAGAACTTATATCCGAATACATTGAAACGACAAAGTAAAACAGTTGTATGTTCTCGAATTTCGGTGTGGATCACAATATTAGCCGAAAGAGGCACTAAAACTCAAAATTGGAGGTCCAAAATAGGACAATGGAATTCTGTTACATTGCTACATCATGGATCTCTCTTAGGGCTTTCCGAATTGTGGTTGACGGCGTTGTAGGTCTCTACGGCATAAGAGTTACAACGCCACGAAGGTGATGTGTTTTCTCATGCAAAAAAAAAGTCAAATAGAAAGATTGGGTGCTACACACAGACTTCTCAAAGGCCACCCATCCTAGTACTACTCTTGGCAAAGAACACTTAGCTGCGGAGTTCAGATGGGATCCGGTGCATTAGTGCTGGTATGATCGCATCCGTTAATACATGTGGTGCAAGCGCATATATCCTTTCCGATTGTCATAAAAAGTTTTCTTTTTGTTCTGGGGCCCACTCTTCTTTGTGTGTTTGCCGGCGGTGGGTGAAAGAGTAGATATCCGAATACAACGAAACCATGAGGAAAAACAGTTTTATGTTCCCGAATTTTGTTGCGGATCCCAAAAGAAGGCGAAAGAGACACCAAAATTCAAAATTGGAGGTCCCAAATAGGCCAATGAAATTTTGTTCCATTGCTACATAATGGAGCTCTCTTAGGGCTTTCCGAATTGGTGTTGACAACGCCATAGGTTGCTATAGCAAAAGAGTTACGACGCTACGAAGGTGATGTGTTTTCTCATGCAAAAAAAAGTCAAATAGAAAAATGGGTGCAACACGAGGACATCCTGAGAGGTCACCCATCCTAGTACTACTTTTGGCCAACAACGCTTAGCTGAAGAGTTTAAATGGGATCCGCTTTATTAGTGTTGGTATGATGGCAGCTGTTAATACATGTGGTGCCAGCACATATATCATTTCCGATGGTCATAAAGAGTTTTCTTTTTCTTATGGGTTCCACACTTCTCCATGCTTTCACCGGGGGTGGGTGAAAGAACAGATATTCGAATACATCAAAACCACGAGGAAAAACAGTTTTATGTTCTTGAATTTTGGTGCGGATCTCAAAAATAGCCAAAAGGAGCACCAAAACTCATAATTGGAGGTCCAAAACTGGCCAATGGAATTCTATTACAGTGCTACATCATGGAGCTCTCTCAAGACTTTCCGAATTGGTGATGATGGCGCCGTAGGTCTCTACGACATAAGAATTAAGACGCTACGAATATGATGTGTTTTCTCATGCAAAAAAAAGTCAAATAGAAAAAAGGGTGCAACACGAGGACTTCCCAAGAGGTCACCCATCCTAGTATTATTCTTGGCAAAGAACACTTAGCTTCGGAGTTTGGATGGGATCTGGTGCATTAGTGATGTTATGATCGCACCTGTTAATACATGTGGTGCAAGCGCATATATCCTTTCCGATGGTTAAAATGAGTTTTTTTTTTGTGGGTCCCACTATTCTCTATGCTTTCGCCGACGGTGAGTGAAAGAACTTATATCCGAATACATTGAAACGACGAAGTAAAACAGTTGTATGTTCTCGAATTTCGGTGTGGATCACAATATTAGCCGAAAGAGGCACTAAAACTCAAAATTGGAGGTCCAAAATAGGGCAATGGAATTCTGTTACATTGCTACATCATGGAGCTCTCTTAGGGCTTTCCGAATTGTGGTTGACGGCGTTGTAGGTCTCTACGGCATAAGAGTTACAACGCCACGAAGGTGATGTGTTTTCTCATGCAAAAAAAAAGTCAAATAGAAAAATTGGGTGCTACACGCGGACTTCTCAAAGGCCACCCATCCTAGTACTACTCTTGGCAAAGAACACTTAGCTGCGGAGTTCAGATGGGATCCAGTGCATTAGTGCTGGTATGATCGCATCCGTTAATACATGTGGTGCAAGCGCATATATCCTTTCCGATTGTCATAAAAAGTTTTCTTTTTGTTCTGGGTCCCACTCTTCTTTGTGTGTTCGCCGGCGGTGGGTGAAAGACTAGATATCCGAATACAACGAAACCATGAGGAAAAACAGTTTTATGTTCCCAAATTTTGTTGCGGATCCCAAAAGAAGGCGAAAGAGACACCAAAATTCAAAATTGGAGGTCCCAAATAGGCCAATGGAATTTTGTTCCATTGCTACATAATGGAGCTCTCTTAGGTTGCTATATACACCAATGGCTTTCCGAATTGGTGTTGACAACGCCATAGGTTGCTATAGCAAAAGAGTTACGACGCTACGAATGTGATGTGTTTTCTCATGCAAAAAAAAAGTCAAATAGAAAAATGGGTGCAGCACGAGGACATCCTGAGAGGTCACCTATCCTAGTACTACTCTTGGCCAACAACGCTTAGCTGAAGAGCTTAAATGGGATCCGCTTCATTAGTGTTGGTATGATGGCAGCTGTTAATACATGTGGTGCCAGCACATATATCCTTTCCGATGGTCATAAAGAGTTTTCTTTTTCTTATGGGTTCCACACTTCTCCATGCTTTCACCGGGGGTGGGTGAAAGAACAGATATTCGAATACATCAAAACCACGAGGAAAAACAGTTTTATGTTCTTGAATTTTGGTGCGGATCTCAAAAATAGCCAAAAGGAGCACCAAAACTCATAATTGGAGGTCCAAAACTGGCCAATGGAATTCTATTACAGTGCTACATCATGGAGCTCTCTCAAGACTTTCCGAATTGGTGATGATGGCGCCGTAGGTCTCTACGACATAAGAATTAAGACGCTACGAATATGATGTGTTTTCTCATGCAAAAAAAAGTCAAATAGAAAAAAGGGTGCAACACGAGGACTTCCCAAGAGGTCACCCATCCTAGTATTATTCTTGGCAAAGAACACTTAGCTTCGGAGTTTGGATGGGATCTGGTGCATTAGTGATGTTATGATCGCACCTGTTAATACATGTGGTGCAAGCGCATATATCCTTTCCGATGGTTAAAATGAGTTTTTTTTTTGTGGGTCCCACTATTCTCTATGCTTTCGCCGACGGTGAGTGAAAGAACTTATATCCGAATACATTGAAACGACGAAGTAAAACAGTTGTATGTTCTCGAATTTCGGTGTGGATCACAATATTAGCCGAAAGAGGCACTAAAACTCAAAATTGGAGGTCCAAAATAGGGCAATGGAATTCTGTTACATTGCTACATCATGGAGCTCTCTTAGGGCTTTCCGAATTGTGGTTGACGGCGTTGTAGGTCTCTACGGCATAAGAGTTACAACGCCACGAAGGTGATGTGTTTTCTCATGCAAAAAAAAAGTCAAATAGAAAAATTGGGTGCTACACGCGGACTTCTCAAAGGCCACCCATCCTAGTACTACTCTTGGCAAAGAACACTTAGCTGCGGAGTTCAGATGGGATCCAGTGCATTAGTGCTGGTATGATCGCATCCGTTAATACATGTGGTGCAAGCGCATATATCCTTTCCGATTGTCATAAAAAGTTTTCTTTTTGTTCTGGGTCCCACTCTTCTTTGTGTGTTCGCCGGCGGTGGGTGAAAGAGTAGATATCCGAATACAACGAAACCATGAGGAAAAACAGTTTTATGTTCCCAAATTTTGTTGCGGATCCCAAAAGAAGGCGAAAGAGACACCAAAATTCAAAATTGGAGGTCCCAAATAGGCCAATGGAATTTTGTTCCATTGCTACATAATGGAGCTCTCTTAGGTTGCTATATACACCAATGGCTTTCCGAATTGGTGTTGACAACGCCATAGGTTGCTATAGCAAAAGAGTTACGACGCTACGAATGTGATGTGTTTTCTCATGCAAAAAAAAAGTCAAATAGAAAAATGGGTGCAACACGAGGACATCCTGAGAGGTCACCCATCCTAGTACTACTTTTGGCCAACAACGCTTAGCTGAAGAGTTTAAATGGGATCCGCTTTATTAGTGTTGGTATGATGACAACTGTTAATACATGTGGTGCCAGCACATATATCATTTCCGATGGTCATAAAGAGTTTTCTTTTTCTTATGGGTTCCACACTTCTCCATGCTTTCACCGGGGGTGGGTGAAAGAACAGATATTCGAATACATCAAAACCACGAGGAAAAACAGTTTTATGTTCTTGAATTTTGGTGCGGATCTCAAAAATAGCCAAAAGGAGCACCAAAACTCATAATTGGAGGTCCAAAACTGGCCAATGGAATTCTATTACAGTGCTACATCATGGAGCTCTCTCAAGACTTTCCGAATTGGTGATGATGGCGCCGTAGGTCTCTACGACATAAGAATTAAGACGCTACGAATATGATGTGTTTTCTCATGCAAAAAAAAGTCAAATAGAAAAAAGGGTGCAACACGAGGACTTCCCAAGAGGTCACCCATCCTAGTATTATTCTTGGCAAAGAACACTTAGCTTCGGAGTTTAGATGGGATCTGGTGCATTAGTGATGTTATGATCGCACCTGTTAATACATGTGGTGCAAGCGCATATATCCTTTCCGATGGTTAAAAAGAGTTTTTTTTTTGTGGGTCCCACTATTCTCTATGCTTTAGCCGACGGTGAGTGAAAGAACTTATATCCGAATACATTGAAACGACGAAGTAAAACAGTTGTATGTTCTCGAATTTCGGTGTGGATCACAATATTAGCCGAAAGAGGCACTAAAACTCAAAATTGGAGGTCCAAAAAGGGCAATGGAATTCTGTTACATTGCTACATCATGGAGCTCTCTTAGGGCTTTCCGAATTGTGGTTGACGGCGTTGTAGGTCTCTACGGCATAAGAGTTACAACGCCACGAAGGTGATGTGTTTTCTCATGCAAAAAAAAAGTCAAATAGAAAAATTGGGTGCTACACGCGGACTTCTCAAAGGCCACCCATCCTAGTACTACTCTTGGCAAAGAACACTTAGCTGCGGAGTTCAGATGGGATCCAGTGCATTAGTGCTGGTATGATCGCATCCGTTAATACATGTGGTGCAAGCGCATATATCCTTTCCGATTGTCATAAAAAGTTTTCTTTTTGTTCTGGGTCCCACTCTTCTTTGTGTGTTCGCCGGCGGTGGGTGAAAGAGTAGATATCCGAATACAACGAAACCATGAGGAAAAACAGTTTTATGTTCCCAAATTTTGTTGCGGATCCCAAAAGAAGGTGAAAGAGACACCAAAATTCAAAATTGGAGGTCCCAATTAGGCCAATGAAATTTTGTTCCATTGCTACATAATGGAGCTCTCTTAGGGCTTTCCGAATTGGTGTTGACAGCGTCATAGGTTGCTATAGCAAAAGAGTTACGACGCTACGAAGGTGATGTGTTTTCTCATGCAAAAAAAAAGTCAAATAGAAAAATGGGTGCAACACGAGGACATCCTGAGAGGTCACCCATCCTAGTACTACTTTTGGCCAACAACGCTTAGCTGAAGAGTTTAAATGGGATCCGCTTTATTAGTGTTGGTATGATGGCAGCTGTTAATACATGTGGTGCCAGCACATATATCCTTTCCGATGGTCATAAAGAGTTTTCTTTTTCTTATGGGTTCCACACTTCCCCATGCTTTCACCGGGGGTGGGTGAAAGAACAGATATTCGAATACATCAAAACCACGAGGAAAAACAGTTTTAGGTTCTAGAATTTCGGTGCGGATCTCAAAAATAGCCAAAAGGAGCACCAAAACTCATAATTGGAGGTCCAAAACTGGCCAATGGAATTCTATTGCAATGCTACATCATGGAGCTCTCTCAAGACTTTCCGAATTGGTGATGATGGCGCCGTAGGTCTCTACGACATAAGAATTACGACGCTACGAATATGATGTGTTTTCTCATGCAAAAAAAAGTCAAATAGAAAAAGGGGTGCAACACGAGGACTTCCCAAGAGGTCACCCATCCTAGTATTATTCTTGGCAAAGAACACTTAGCTTCGGAGTTTGGATGGGATCAGGTTCATTAGTGCTGTTATGATCGCACCCGTTAATACATGTGGTGCAAGCGCATATATCCTTTCCGATGGTTAAAAAGAGTTTTTTTTTTGTGGGTCCCACTATTCTCTATGCTTTCGCCGACGGTGAGTGAAATAACTTATATCCGAATACATTGAAACGACAAAGTAAAACAGTTGTATGTTCTCGAATTTCGGTGTGGATCACAATATTAGCCGAAAGAGGCACTAAAACTCAAAATTGGAGGTCCAAAATAGGGCAATGGAATTCTGTTACATTGCTACATCATGGAGCTCTCTTAGGGCTTTCCGAATTGTGGTTGACGGCGTTGTAGGTCTCTACGGCATAAGAGTTACAACGCCACGAAGGTGATGTGTTTTCTCATGCAAAAAAAAAGTCAAATAGAAAAATTGGATGCTACACGCAGACTTCTCAAAGGCCACCCATCCTAGTACTACTCTTGGCAAAGAACACTTAGCTGCGGAGTTCAGATGGGATCCGGTGCATTAGTGCTGGTATGATCGCATCCGTTAATACATGTGGTGCAAGCGCATATATCCTTTCCGATTGTCATAAAAAGTTTTTTTTTGTTGTGGGTCCCACTCTTCTTTGTGTGTTCGCCGGCGGTGGGTGAAAGAGTAGATATCCGAATACAATGAAACCATCAGGAAAAACAGTTTTATGTTCCCAAATTTTGTTGCGGATCCCAAAAGAAGGCGAAAGAGACACCAAAATTCAAAATTGGAGGTCCCAAATAGGCCAATGAAATTTTGTTCCATTGCTACATAATGGAGCTCTCTTAGGGCTTTCCGAATTGGTGTTGACATCGCCATAGGTTGCTATAGCAAAAGAGTTACGACGCTACGAAGGTGATGTGTTTTCTCAAGCAAAAAAAAAGTCAAATAGAAAAATGGGTGCAACACGAGGACATCCTGAGAGGTCACCCATCCTAGTACTACTTTTGGCCAACAACGCTTAGCTGAAGAGTTTAAATGGGATCCGCTTTATTAGTGTTGGTATGATGGCAGCTGTTAATACATGTGGTGCCAGCACATATATCCTTTCCGATGGTCATAAAGAGTTTTATTTTTCTTATGGGTTCCACACTTCTCCATGCTTTCACCGGGGGTGGGTGAAAGAATAGATATTCGAATACATCAAAACCACGAGGAAAAACAGTTTTATGTTCTTGAATTTTGGTGCGGATCTCAAAAATAGCCAAAAGGAGCACCAAAACTCATAATTGGAGGTCCAAAACTGGCCAATGGAATTCTATTACAGTGCTACATCATGGAGCTCTCTCAAGACTTTCCGAATTGGTGATGATGGCGCCGTAGGTCTCTACGACATAAGAATTAAGACGCTACGAATATGATGTGTTTTCTCATGCAAAAAAAAGTCAAATAGAAAAAAGGGTGCAACACGAGGACTTCCCAAGAGGTCACCCATCCTAGTATTATTCTTGGCAAAGAACACTTAGCTTCGGAGTTTGGATGGGATCTGGTGCATTAGTGATGTTATGATCGCACCTGTTAATACATGTGGTGCAAGCGCATATATCCTTTCCGATGGTTAAAATGAGTTTTTTTTTTGTGGGTCCCACTATTCTCTATGCTTTCGCCGACGGTGAGTGAAAGAACTTATATCCGAATACATTGAAACGACGAAGTAAAACAGTTGTATGTTCTCGAATTTCGGTGTGGATCACAATATTAGCCGAAAGAGGCACTAAAACTCAAAATTGGAGGTCCAAAATAGGGCAATGGAATTCTGTTACATTGCTACATCATGGAGCTCTCTTAGGGCTTTCCGAATTGTGGTTGACGGCGTTGTAGGTCTCTACGGCATAAGAGTTACAACGCCACGAAGGTGATGTGTTTTCTCATGCAAAAAAAAAGTCAAATAGAAAAATTGGGTGCTACACGCGGACTTCTCAAAGGCCACCCATCCTAGTACTACTCTTGGCAAAGAACACTTAGCTGCGGAGTTCAGATGGGATCCAGTGCATTAGTGCTGGTATGATCGCATCCGTTAATACATGTGGTGCAAGCGCATATATCCTTTCCGATTGTCATAAAAAGTTTTCTTTTTGTTCTGGGTCCCACTCTTCTTTGTGTGTTCGCCGGCGGTGGGTGAAAGAGTAGATATCCGAATACAATGAAACCATCAGGAAAAACAGTTTTATGTTCCCAAATTTTGTTGCGGATCCCAAAAGAAGGCGAAAGAGACACCAAAATTCAAAATTGGAGGTCCCAAATAGGCCAATGGAATTTTGTTCCATTGCTACATAATGGAGCTCTCTTAGGGCTTTCCGAATTGGTGTTGACAGCGTCATAGGTTGCTATAGCAAAAGAGTTACGACGCTACGAAGGTGATGTGTTTTCTCATGCAAAAAAAAAATTCAAATAGAAAAATGGGTGCAACACGAGGACATCCTGAGAGGTCACCCATCCTAGTACTACTTTTGGCCAACAACGCTTAGCTGAAGAGTTTAAATGGGATCCGCTTTATTAGTGTTGGTATGATGGCAGCTGTTAATACATGTGGTGCCAGCACATATCCTTTCCGATGGTCATAAAGAGTTTTCTTTTTCTTATGGGTTCCACTCTTTTCCATGTTTTCTCCGGCGGTGGGTGAAGAAACAGATATTCGAATACATCAAAACCACGAGGAAAAACAGTTATATGTTCTCGAATTTCTGTGTGGATCACAAAATAGCCGAAAAAGGCCTCAAAACTCATAGTTGGAGGTCCAAAACAGGCCAATGGAATTCCATTACATGGTACATCATGGAGCTCTTTCAGGGGTTTATGAATTGGTTTTGACGGCGTCGTAGGTCTCTACGGCATAAGAGTTACGACGCTACGAATATGATGTGTTTTCTCATGCAAAAAAAAAGTCAAATAGAAAAAGAGGTGCAACACGAGGACTTCCCAAGAGGTCACCCATCCTAGTATTATTCTTGGCAAAGAACACTTAGTTGCAGAGTTCATATGAGATCCGGTGCATTAGTGCTGGTATGATCCCACTCAAAAATACATGTGGTGCAAGCGCATATATCCTTTCCGATGGTTAAAAAGAGTTTTTTTTTGTGGGTCCCACTTTTCTCTATGCTTTCGCCGACGGTGAGTGAAAGAACTTATATCCGAATACATCGAAACGACAAAGTAAAACAGTTGTATGTTCTCGAATTTCGGTGCGGATCACAATATTAGCCGAAAGAGGCACTAAAACTCAAAATTGGAGGTCCAAAATAGGGCAATGGAATTCTGTTACCTTGTACATCATGGATCTCTCTTAGCGCTTTCCGAATTGTGGTTGACTGCGTTGTAGGTCTCTACGGCATAAGAGTTACGACGCCACGAAGGTGATGTGTTTTCTCATGCAAAAAAAAAGTCAAATAGAAAAATGGGTGCTACACGCGGACTTCTCAAAAGCCACCCATCCTAGTACTACTCTTGGCAAAGAACACTTAGCTGCGGAGTTCAGATGGGATCCGGTGCATTAGTGCTGGTATGATCGCATCCGTTAATACATGTGGTGCAAGTGCATATATCCTTTCCGATTGTTATAAAGAGCTTTCTTTTTGTTGTGGGTCCCACTCTTCTTCGTGTTTTCGCCGGCGGTGGGTGAAAGAATAGATATCCGAATACAACGAAACCATGAGGAAAAACAGTTTTATGTTCCCGAATTTTGTTGCGGATCCCAAAAGAAGGCAAAAGAGACACCAAAACTCAAAAATTGGAGGTCCCAAATAGGCCAATGGAATTTTGTTCCATTGCTGCATAATGGAGCTCTCTCAGGGCTTTCCGAATTGGTTTTGGTGGCGCCATAAGTCGCTATATGTTCTCGAATTTCTGTGTGGATCACAAAATAGCCGAAAAAGGCCTCAAAACTCATAGTTGGAGGTCCAAAACAAGCCAATGGAATTCCGTTACATGGTACATCATGGAGCTCTTTCAGGGGTTTATGAATTGGTTTTGACGGCGTCGTAGGTCTCTACGGCATAAGAGTTACGACGCTGCGAAGGTGATGTGTTTTCTCATGCAAAAAAAGTCAAATAGAAAAATAGGTGCAACAAGAGGACTTCCCGGGAGTTCACCCATCCTAGTACTACTCTCGCCCAAGAACACTAAGGTGCGGAGTTCAGATGCGATCTGGTGCATTAGTGCTTGTATGATCTCACCCTTTAATACATGTGGTGCAAGCGCATATATAATTTCATATGGGATCCGGTTCATATGGGTCCCACTCTTCTCCATATTTTCGCAGGCAGTGGGTGAAAGAACAGATATCCGAATACATCGAAACCACGAGGAAGGACAGTTTTCTGTTCCCAAATTTTGGTGCAGATCTCAAAAGAAGCCGAAAGAGAATCCAAAACTCAAAATTGGAGGTCCAGAATAGGCCAATGGAATTATGTTACATTGCTAGATCATGAAGCTCTCTCAGGGCTTTCAAATTGGTGTTGATGGCATAGTAGGTCTCTACGGCATAAGAGTTACGATTTTACGAAGGTGATGTGTTTTCTCATGAAAATATAAAGTCAAATAGAAAAAGGGGTGCAACACGAGGACTTTCCGAGAAGTCACCCATCCTAGTACAACTGTTGGCAAAGAATACTTAGTTGCAGAATTCATATGAGATCTTGTGCATTACTGATGGTATGATCGCACCCGTTAATACATGTGGTGCATGCGCATATATCCTTTCTAATGGTCATAAAGAATTATCTTTTTGTTGTGGGTTCCACTCTTTTCCATGTTTTCTCCGGCGGTGGGTGAAGAAACAGATATTCGAATACATCAAAACCACGAGGAAAAACAGTTATATGTTCTCGAATTTCTGTGTGGATCACAAAATAGCCGAAAAAAGCCTCAAAACTCATAGTTGGAGGTCCAAAACAGGCCAATGGAATTCCATTACATGGTACATCATGGAGCTCTTTCAGGGGTTTATGAATTGGTTTTGACGGCGTCGTAGGTCTCTACGGCATAAGAGTTACGACGCTACGAATATGATGTGTTTTCTCATGCAAAAAAAAAGTCAAATAGAAAAAGGGGTGCAACACGAGGACTTCCCAAGAGGTCACCCATCCTAGTATTATTCTTGGCAAAGAACACTTAGTTGCAGAGTTCATATGAGATCCGGTGTATTAGTGCTGGTATGATCCCACTCAAAAATACATGTGGTGCAAGCGCATATATCCTTTCCGATGGTTAAAAAGAGTTTTTTTTTGTGGGTCTCACTTTTCTCTATGCTTTCGCCGACGGTGAGTGAAAGAACTTATATCCGAATACATCGAAACGACAAAGTAAAACAGTTGTATGTTCTCGAATTTCGGTGCGGATCACAATATTAGCCGAAAGAGGCACTAAAACTCAAAATTGGAGGTCCAAAATAGGGCAATGGAATTCTGTTACCTTGTACATCATGGATCTCTCTTAGCGCTTTCCGAATTGTGGTTGACTGCGTTGTAGGTCTCTACGGCATAAGAGTTACGACGCCACGAAGGTGATGTGTTTTCTCATGCAAAAAAAAAGTCAAATAGAAAAATGGGTGCTACACGCGGACTTCTCAAAGGCCACCCATCCTAGTACTACTCTTGGCAAAGAACACTTAGCTGCGGAGTTCAGATGGGATCCGGTGCATTAGTGCTGGTATGATCGCATCCGTTAATACATGTGGTGCAAGCGCATATATCCTTTCCGATTGTTATAAAGAGCTTTCTTTTTGTTGTGGGTCCCACTCTTCTTCGTGTTTTCGCCGGCGGTGGGTGAAAGAATAGATATCCGAATACAACGAAACCATGAGGAAAAACAGTTTTATGTTCCCGAATTTTGTTGCGGATCCCAAAAGAAGGCAAAAGAGACACCAAAACTCAAAAATTGGAGGTCCCAAATAGGCCAATGGAATTTTGTTCCATTGCTGCATAATGGAGCTCTCTCAGGGCTTTCCGAATTGGTTTTGGTGGTGCCATAAGTCGCTATATGTTCTCGAATTTCTGTGTGGATCACAAAATAGCCGAAAAAGGCCTCAAAACTCATAGTTGGAGGTCCAAAACAAGCCAATGGAATTCCGTTACATGGTACATCATGGAGCTCTTTCAGGGGTTTATGAATTGGTTTTGACGGCGTCGTAGGTCTCTACGGCATAAGAGTTACGACGCTGCGAAGGTGATGTGTTTTCTCATGCAAAAAAGTCAAATAGAAAAATAGGTGCAACAAGAGGACTTCCCGGGAGTTCACCCATCCTAGTACTACTCTCGCCCAAGAACACTAAGGTGCGGAGTTCAGATGCGATCTGGTGCATTAGTGCTTGTATGATCTCACCCTTTAATACATGTGGTGCAAGCGCATATATAATTTCATATGGGATCCGGTTCATATGGGTCCCACTCTTCTCCATATTTTCGCAGGCAGTGGGTGAAAGAACAGATATCCGAATACATCGAAACCACGAGGAAGGACAGTTTTCTGTTCCCAAATTTTGGTGCAGATCTCAAAAGAAGCCGAAAGAGAATCCAAAACTCAAAATTGGAGGTCCAGAATAGGCCAATGGAATTATGTTACATTGCTAGATCATGAAGCTCTCTCAGGGCTTTCAAATTGGTGTTGACGGCATAGTAGGTCTCTACGGCATAAGAGTTACGATTTTACGAAGGTGATGTGTTTTCTCATGAAAATATAAAGTCAAATAGAAAAAGGGGTGCAACACGAGGACTTTCCGAGAAGTCACCCATCCTAGTACAACTGTTGGCAAAGAATACTTAGTTGCAGAATTCATATGAGATCTTGTGCATTACTGATGGTATGATCGCACCCGTTAATACATGTGGTGCATGCGCATATATCCTTTCTAATGGTCATAAAGAATTATCTTTTTGTTGTGGGTTCCACTCTTTTCCATGTTTTCTCCGGCGGTGGGTGAAGAAACAGATATTCGAATACATCAAAACCACGAGGAAAAACAGTTATATGTTCTCGAATTTCTGTGTGGATCACAAAATAGCCGAAAAAGGCCTCAAAACTCATAGTTGGAGGTCCAAAACAGGCCAATGGAATTCCATTACATGGTACATCATGGAGCTCTTTCAGGGGTTTATGAATTGGTTTTGACGGCGTCGTAGGTCTCTACGGCATAAGAGTTACGACGCTACGAATATGATGTGTTTTCTCATGCAAAAAAAAAGTCAAATAGAAAAAGAGGTGCAACACGAGGACTTCCCAAGAGGTCACCCATCCTAGTATTATTCTTGGCAAAGAACACTTAGTTGCAGAGTTCATATGAGATCCGGTGCATTAGTGCTGGTATGATCCCACTCAAAAATACATGTGGTGCAAGCGCATATATCCTTTCCGATGGTTAAAAAGAGTTTTTTTTTGTGGGTCCCACTTTTCTCTATGCTTTCGCCGACGGTGAGTGAAAGAACTTATATCCGAATACATCGAAACGACAAAGTAAAACAGTTGTATGTTCTCGAATTTCGGTGCGGATCACAATATTAGCCGAAAGAGGCACTAAAACTCAAAATTGGAGGTCCAAAATAGGGCAATGGAATTCTGTTACCTTGTACATCATGGATCTCTCTTAGCGCTTTCCGAATTGTGGTTGACTGCGTTGTAGGTCTCTACGGCATAAGAGTTACGACGCCACGAAGGTGATGTGTTTTCTCATGCAAAAAAAAAGTCAAATAGAAAAATGGGTGCTACACGCGGACTTCTCAAAAGCCACCCATCCTAGTACTACTCTTGGCAAAGAACACTTAGCTGCGGAGTTCAGATGGGATCCGGTGCATTAGTGCTGGTATGATCGCATCCGTTAATACATGTGGTGCAAGTGCATATATCCTTTCCGATTGTTATAAAGAGCTTTCTTTTTGTTGTGGGTCCCACTCTTCTTCGTGTTTTCGCCGGCGGTGGGTGAAAGAATAGATATCCGAATACAACGAAACCATGAGGAAAAACAGTTTTATGTTCCCGAATTTTGTTGCGGATCCCAAAAGAAGGCAAAAGAGACACCAAAACTCAAAAATTGGAGGTCCCAAATAGGCCAATGGAATTTTGTTCCATTGCTGCATAATGGAGCTCTCTCAGGGCTTTCCGAATTGGTTTTGGTGGCGCCATAAGTCGCTATATGTTCTCGAATTTCTGTGTGGATCACAAAATAGCCGAAAAAGGCCTCAAAACTCATAGTTGGAGGTCCAAAACAAGCCAATGGAATTCCGTTACATGGTACATCATGGAGCTCTTTCAGGGGTTTATGAATTGGTTTTGACGGCGTCGTAGGTCTCTACGGCATAAGAGTTACGACGCTGCGAAGGTGATGTGTTTTCTCATGCAAAAGAAGTCAAATAGAAAAATAGGTGCAACAAGAGGACTTCCCGGGAGTTCACTCATCCTAGTACTACTCTCGCCCAAGAACACTAAGGTGCGGAGTTCAGATGCGATCTGGTGCATTAGTGTTTGTATGATCTCACCCTTTAATACATGTGGTGCAAGCGCATATATAATTTCCGATGGTCGTAAAGAGTTTTCTTTTTGTTATGGGTTCCAGTATTCTCCATGATTTCGCCGGCGTTGGGTAAAAGAACAGGTATTCGAATACATCGAAACCATGAGGAAAAACAGTTTTATGTTCCCGAATTTTGGTGGGGATCACAAAAATAGCAGAAAAATTCACCAAAACTCAAAATTGGAGGTCAAAAAAAAGGTAATGGAATTCCGTTACATTGCTACATCATTGAGCTCTCTCAGGATTTTCCGAATTGGTTTTGACAGCGCCGCAGGTCTCTAAGGCATAAGAGTTACGACGCTACAAATGTGATGTGTTTTCTCATGCAAATTAAATGTAAAATAGAAAATGGGGTGCAACATGAGGACTTCCCGAGAGGTCACCCATCATAGTACTACTCGTACCTAGGAACACTTAGCTACGGAGTTGAGATGGGATCCGGTGCATAAGTGCTGGTATGATCGAATTCGTTAATATATGTGGTGCAAGCGCATATATCCTTTCTGATGGTCATATAGAGTTTTCTTTTTGTTGTGGTTTCCACTCTTCTCCATGTTTTCGTCGGCGGTGGGTGAAAGAACATATATCTGAATATATCGAAACCACGAGGAAAAACAGTTAATGTTAATTCTGTATTCTCAGAATTGAAAACAATATATGTTCAAGATAATTGTCAATGGGATGGTAAAACTGATCAATTTCTTCGTTTCGCTTTTGATTTGTTTAATTACGGTGCCGATGTAGACATGTATTCATCTGCTGCGTGTAGATGTTGTTTAGGGGATTACTTAATCAATAAAACCATTAAAGGAGACTACTATTAGGATGAAAACTTTTTGTTTTTTTGTGTTTTTTTCTGTCGTCTATGTTTTGTCTTAACTCTTTTTTTTCTACATGGATCCTAAAGTTTAATTTTTATATTTTATTCGGTTTGTATCTTCATTTTTTACTAAAATTTATTTTAATTATTATCAAGTTCTATTATGTATCAGTTTCGTGTAACAAATTCCATTATTATGATACTCTTATTTGGATTTGATATTGTTAACTAACAATTAACACAATCTTACAATTGGACTGGGAAATACTGACCTACTAAAACTAAGATAAACAAAATGAAAACAAGGCCTAAAAGGCTGAAATAGGAAGTGAATCTTATGGACCGAATAAGCCCAAACCGAATTAACAACTGAAATATGCGCAAACCACTAAAACCCAAAGGTAGCCAAACTTG
The DNA here is from genome assembly GCA_963920545.1 of Lepidium didymum. Lineage (NCBI taxonomy): Eukaryota > Viridiplantae > Streptophyta > Magnoliopsida > Brassicales > Brassicaceae > Lepidium > Lepidium didymum. Next base: position 9,611,978 of record OY986981.1, on the reverse strand, counting down.
ATTGCTTATAATCCCTATTCACGTTAAAAAATGAATCAATATCTTAACAACTAATTAACTATATCCTTTCTTCTAATATTTTGTAGATATATTTTCCATAATACAAAACAGAGCATGAGTTATTCAAATTGTTAATCATATATTTTTATCGGAAACCCTAGGCATACGAGTTAAAGAACTATTATATATACTCTTTAACCCTTGACTATCATATCACTTTTCTTCATAAGTTTACCAATTTTCCAAATATCTCATGGCTTCTTTTGATCGTGTTTCTAATCTCAAACCATTCAAATCAACATGGCGAATCTATGTTAGAGTCCTTCATACGTGGAATAATGCTGGTTACTTTGTAAACAACAACATCTAGATTATTCTAGCTGATGAATCGGTTTATTATTTATTTGCGTAATATTAATTGGTTTACTAATAGTTTTTTTTGTGTGTGTTATAATTGTGTCTAATCTACTAATTTTATTATGTGTAATTTTTCAGGGCTCTTTTATTCATGCAACTATAATAGAAGATCAAGTGTCTAGATTCTCTAAATATGTTACCATTGGTCATTGGTTGACCATAGAGAGTTTTAACTTAGACAAATCGGTTGGGAACTACAAACCAACAAAGCTATTTTTCTCACCGTGTCTTGATGACATGTATTTGCGTCTTGCTAATTTCATTGATATTCTGCAAGGGCAGTTGGATTCAACTTATCTTATTGGTAATAAATTTAATTGTTAGCCTAATGTTTTTCGTTATGTTAAGTATCATTGTACTTTGTTAATTGTTAGTTAGTTGTATAATAATTTGAATACACATCGTAAATTTTGATTTGTTATGATTACTATCGGTGTTATTATTAATTTTGTTTTTTGATTTCCTTTAGATGTGCTTGGTCAAGTTAATAATGTTGTTGATGTAACAACTCTCATAATCAATGGCAAACTCGTAAAGAGACTTCAATTTGGTCTCATAGATTTGAGGTATATTGTATCAAAAGTTTCGTACTAGCATTGATAATTTTTTTCTCTTTAGTCTAAATTTTTATGTTTTATTTAACTTTTATTATTAAAAATGTCATTGTACTATATACATTATGGGGGAAGTATGCTAATGCATTGATTGATGCAAAATTCTGGTAGTAATATAGTTACATATTTGATTTGATTTGCAAAAATCAAAAATTTCCAAGGTATTAAATTCATTTGTTTAATAATTGTTATGTTTAATTTCATAATTTTATTCAATTTTTAATTCTTACTAATATGATAATTATATTGATTATTTACCAGGCGAAGTCGAAATTACAAATTATTTTTCCATCACTCAAATTTTTATAAATCCTCAATATCACAATATCAAGGATTTTATTAAAAGGTATTTAAAATACTCATATTAGTATATATTAATTTTTCTTTGTTTACCTAATGATATATAGTAGTATTTATATTTTGTTTGTAGTTTGCCAAAGAATGCTGATTTTCTATTTGTTAAATCATCTGATCAATCTTCAACTATCAATACAGAATTTGCAAAATTGTATATTTTCAAGGTTGATATCGAAGAAACTCCTAACTACTAGTTGAGGATCGTAGAATAAACATTCCATAATCTAAATGTTGGTTTTATAATTTGCTATTTAATTATCAGTTTCTTTTTATTTCTTTTGTTCTTTTTATTGATTTTAAAAATTTTTTGTTTTGGATGTGGAATTTATCAAGTTTAATGATATTTTATTTAATAGCTATAAGCTTTGCTATACAGCCTATTCGAGAAATCTATCTATACTAGTGGTTGGATATATATGATTACAATTTTTTCGAATATTTTGTGATTTTCATTGAGTTTTAGTTTGTTGATATTAATCTATACGATTGCATAACTTAGATTGTAACATGCTAATAAAGTAAAAAAAACATAGATTGTAACATTACTAATTTATAGATCAAATCTTATTCTTTACATGACTTCTTAAACTGATAAAATATTGCAACATATTAAGTGATAAAATATAAAAAAGTTATAGGTTGACATTTTTATCATATCTGACAAACTCTTTGGGAATAGCAATAGATAAAACGATGGAAGCAGACTTTATGTTGATAACATACATATGGGATACATCTTTTGATATCTTCTTCTGGATAGTGAAACATCACTTCGTATAGTCCCAACAATCTAGGACCGATATCATATAGTTTTTGCATAAATCTGTCTCCTAATCGAACGATTAAATCAAGACGTCTGATGTCATCCCTTATTAATCCTAGCGCTCTCTAACCTTCCTCATACTTTCTTGAACATATGGAAAACACACCAACTACAAACTTTGCGCATTCGACATGTTCCTCAGCATTATGCATCAGGCCAATCATGTAATTCGATGGACCAAGCTTGATTACAAGTCCTAGTCCTTCCAATTATTGAGCTGTTATATTCCATGCACTCAAATATTTCTTGAAAAAGGCATGTAGATAGTACCTACATTTGCTTTAGAAGCTGAGTTGGTGAATGCTTCTAAGTTGACTTCCTCTAACACTTTATCTTCATACATTGCATTTCTATAGATCTCGATTTTTCTATTTGTTTACTTTCGCACCCGATAGATAAGTCAAGAAAGATACACTAACCTTAACGTGATTTTAAACTCGATAACTTTTGTCTTTTTTTAAAATGAAATCGAAAAAATTTGGTTATAAATCTCTTATGAAATAAACAAAAAAGTTCGATTTAAGTTAACCGAAAACGACAGTTCATTACCACAAGTTAAAGAACAGATACTTACCGATTTGGTGATTTCCTACAGTTTGTTTTTGTTGAAATCCTCTGATAAAGTACAAACGATGTTTTGTCTTTCCTCTGAATAGACAAAAACATTTATTCTCATAACCATAAAACATTTATTGTCTTTATTTGCCAGTTTTTTACTTCGGTTTTCCTTCAATTTGGCAACAATAATTTTCAAGCCCATCATCACAAAGACCTTAATTCATAATGTAAATTGGAATATCAAAATTTGCTATATATTATTAGATTGTAATCTTAAGTATTTTAGCTCCAAAAAGAAAAAAAAATCCAAAATGGTAAGTATAACATGTCAATCAATAATTGAATTATGGTTCAAATCAACACATATCTTATTCAATATTTAGATGATGACATATCAAAAATGGATTACTTTAATTTAACCTCCACGCGCATACGCGCGGGTCAATATCTAGTTTTTATTAAATGACATATAACAATCAAATGATATTTATTTTTATTATTAAATATCTTAAATAATTATATATATATATATATAATATTTATAATCTAACTATTTCATGTACATAAGACTATTATCTTATTTTTCAATAATTTTTTGATTCTCATCAAACATAATGTTTTACCCAAATTTGTTCGATTTGGGATTTTAATATCAAATTCCAAGACCCGCTGTTGGGATTGAACCCCTTCTATACCTAGACCTAAGAGTTTGTGAGTTACTAAGACTCATGCTCTAGGACATGGCGACAACCATTAATAAGGCAATTATTTATTTCGCAAGATGCAGAATTCATCATAAGCTTACCAATTCCGAGACAGAGCAGAGAGGATGTGATGGGGTGGCATTTTACAAAATCAGGAAGATATATAGTTAAATCAGGATATTGGACGAAGAGTAAGATCTCTCGTTAATATAGGTTCGTTTGGCACAAATATTCAGGCTTTGCAGACACAAATATGGAAGATAAAATGCCCACAAAAGATTACACTTTATTTGGGAGGTACGTTCACGCCATGTTGCAGTTAAAGCAAATTTATTGAGAAGAGGCATTGATTGTGATGAGGTTTGTGATCACTATGGAGCAGAGAAGGAGACTGGGAACCATGTGCTGTTTGAGTGTCCTCCTACTATTCAAACATAGGGTCTGTCTAGGATTCCATTGGGTCCAAACAGTGTTCCTAGCCCCTCTATTTATGCAAATTTAGATCATTTATTTTGGAGGACTCAAAAAGACATGGATAAGAGGAGTTTTCCCATAGATTCTTTGGTATATCTGGAAAACCAAAAATGATAAAGCCTTCTCGAATACTAATAGAGATCTAAGAGACATTGTCCAAATGGCAGAGACAGGGGCAAAAATATGGGAGCATGCTCAAGGGGGAAAGATTCAGAGGATAGAATCCAATATAATGATTTGCAGTCAAAGTCAAGAGATTCTATATAGAGCTGTTACGACACTGCTAGCCTTCACTAGGTACATATGCATGGTAGATGCGTCATTGAAAGATTTAGACCTTTTTTGAATTAGGGTGGTTCTGCTTTCCTGATAGTGTTGGCCATACCCCCTTTGGAGCTCACAACATTGGACGAAGTCTCTCATCACTTCACTCAGAGTTCGAAGCGCTTCTATGAGCTATGGCGAGTCTTATTTCCCTCCAGTTTACATAAGTAGAGTTCACAATAAACTCTTCCAAGGTGAAGAAAATGGTGGAAGATCGAGACGTATGGCCCGCTTTCCAGCCTTATCTCGAGAAGTTTTGCAGGTTCCGAAGTTTATTTAGTGTTTGCACCTTAGTTTTAGTCCTTAAAGTTTTGAATCACAAAACAGATTTTTTGGCACTTAGTGTTAGATAGTTTTTTAGGGATATAACTTTAGCGAATGATGTATTGTCACACTAGCTTTGACACTTGATATGATTGATTTAAGTTTTTTTTATATAAAAAGATGGTAATATGTGACGTATTTGAGAGGATCAATTACTGAGAAACACTTATTGCCAAGAAATTTTGCCCAAATACATGCCTTACTGTTTGGCTGGGCGAAGAGACAAAAAAACAGGGGTGAGTTGCTTTTAATTACAAGAAAACATGTTGACTAAACCAAACACTAAACCAAAATTGATTTAAACCAAAGACAAACCAGAAAAATCCAAATCCATAACTTCCTTCTCTTCCACGATCCTTCTTCTCTTCTTGGGTCCGTCCTCTCTTCTCTAAGAACAAAATTCAAAATTCTCATTGTTGTTTCTTCTCAAAATCCTTCTTGTGTGGGTTTCGATTTCTTCTCTGGGTTTGTAATTGGGACTCGAATTCCTCTCTCCTAGCTTTTATTGTCTTCTACCTCGCAATTTCCACCACACCAATCTCGTCCGTTAACACCAAGCTCAATTCGTTCGGTTGCTTTGTCTCCTTCTTCTCGACGCTGGGCTTTGAGGTATGTTTATGTCTCATTTCGTTTTGGTTAATTGCTGAGTAGTTGTTTCCTTCCTTTGTTTGATTTTGACTTGATTTCGGCGATGAATATATTTTGGAATACATGATTTTGGGAGCAGATTTTTGTTTTCGAAATCGACGGCTGTGCGACATTTCGTTACCACCCAGCCAATCAAAATTTATTTGGTTTGCTCTCTTCATGATTCCGATGGTTAGTTGTTTTTTCGTGAAGGTTTTGTTTTTACTCTCTTCACCGAAGGTTTGGGGTTTGTTTGCTCAATATCTTTTTGGATTCTTCTAGTATTTCAACTATGAATGGATTTTAGATAATGTGATTGTTAAGGAATTCGTTGATTGGGGTTTAAAAAATCAAAACTTTTGATTGGGATTTGTTTACAGAAATCAAAGCGTATGATTATGCTCTTTGTGATATTTTTGTTTTGTTTTTGAGTTGACATTTATGTTGCTAATGCAGATATGGTGCGATTAAGAGGGTCTTCCTCAAACGCAAGGCCAAGTGAAGATGAAAATAATGAGGATTTGAATCCGGTATGTATTGTAGAAGTAGAATTTGGTAAAATTTACATGTAACATTGGTTAGGTAATACGAATACAACTGAGAAATGGCTAGTACAACTGAGAAATAACTAGTACAACTGATAAATGGCTAGTACAACTGATAAATGGCTAGTACAACTGATAAATGGCTAGTACAACTGATAAAATCTTGTTTTATGTGCAGCCGTTTGCGCAACCTGGGAGATTCTACATTTCTCACGTGAACTACACGAAGGGATGTAAATTCATGATGAGGTGTGACATCTCTAAGGTATTGAATACCTTGGATAAGTACCTTTCGGATATGGAGCTGGAGTGGTTTAAGGAGCATAACCAGTTTAAGCATCTATTCCATATGACGAGGGAGAGAAACCGAACGTTGATGGGCATGTGGTGGTTCGTAGTAAATGGAGTTCTGGTCCGGTATTCGATAAGGGAACATGCCTTAATATCCGGTCTTAACTGTAAAGTCTACAAGGAAAATCATTTGAACCTTGGCGGATTCGACTTCGTTGTGAGGCAGTTTAACCGCACCGAGAAGATCTTCTTGGAAGATGTAGAGAACAAGCTGAAGACGATGCCTGTATCTGAAGATCGTTTGCAGATGGGTGTGTTGTATCTCCTCAGCTCCGTCATTAGAATGAAGGCTAAGGTACCCTTAGCCATCGAACCTTTTATACTTCGGATGGTCGATGATTTAGAGGCCTGCAAAACCTTTCCGTGGGGTAGGTACACGTTTGAGCATTGTTCAGACGAGCTGAATAAGATGCTGCCGGCTTTGAAGGGTAAAGTCAAAGACAAATTAACCTTGACATTTCTGGCATTCATCATTCCGTTAGAGGTAATAATATTCCAACAAGTTTTTTGGCCGATAACAAGGTAAGAATTTGGTTTGGCAAAATCTATTATTGGAAGTGAATGTAACAAGTTTTCTTTCTAATGTAGGATATTTGTAGCATTCTGGAGGCTACAGCTGATGAAGAACGTATGCTGGCTCTTATATGGGATCAGACCTTTCTGGAAGATAACCCGGATGAATATGCTAAAGCCATGACTGCCCATCTCAATTCCGGGAGAGAAATATTTTGGGAAAACCTCTACCAGCAGGATGTGTTTTTTAGGGCAGTTGAAAGGGCTTCTCCTCCTTCAGGATCTGTGCCAGATGTGCCAGAAAATCCTTTAGCATCCGTGCCAGATGTGCCAGAAAATCCTTCTTAAGCACAACATGAGTATGCTCCTCCTACTTCGGATATGTTCAGGGAACTGAAGGAGGCATTGGAAGCTGGGTTCAGCCATAACCGCGAGATGCTTGAAGCCATAGAGACTAAGGTTAGTCTGATTGATGAGAGGGTGAAATTGCTTGAAGCTGATGTGCAAAACCTCCAGAAGAATGAGAAGGGTTGTTGATGATGGTGCATGAGCTTCAGAACAGTGGTGTGATTGGGATTTCGTTGGTGATGATGGTGCGAGGGCTTCTGAACCCGCAAGGGCTTCTGAACCTGCAGGGGCTTCAGTTGTGGAGATGCCCACATCAGCTCCCGAGACGCCCACACCAGCCCCCGAGACGCCCACACCTGCCCCCGAGATGCCCGCACCAGCTCCCGAGATGCCCACACCAGCTCCCAAGATGCCCGCACCAGCTCCCGAGACGCCCGCATCAGCTCCCGAGATGCCCGCACCAGCTCCCGAGATCCCCATGCTGGCTATCGAGTGGATTAAGCCTATTAGAAGTATGCGTACCAAGTCGCAAGCTCGGAAACGTGTACCCTCCAGATTCGTGAAGTCTCCATTCACGGAAGGTAGACCGAAGAAACGTAAGAAGTAGAAGTTGTAGTATTTTTATTGCTTGTTGGTGATGTTTGAACTTGACTATTTTTATTGTTTTTTTGGAACTTGTAGTTTAATTGAACTTAGTTGATACTTAACGTTTAATTTTAGTTGGAACTTTAACGTTAATTGAAACTAGTTGCACCGTAGCTGTACCTAGTTGTACCTAGTTGTACAACAGTTGTACTTAGTTGTCCCGATGTTGGAGCTAAAATGTACGTTAATTTAAAATTTTAATAATTTGATTAAATTTATTAAATTAATTTAATTTATTATTTAATTTTTGTTTAATACTTTAATTTAACAAAACCAAAAAGTACCTAGTATAAAATAAAATCTGACACAAATAGCAAAAAAGTACCTAGTATAAAACAAAATCTGACACAAATAGCAAAAAGTACCTAGGATCTGGCACAAAAGTTAAAAAGTTACACCAAGCGACCACATCCACATAGGCTCGGACGAATATATGTCTCGTTCTTGCCATTTTTTCCCGATAGTTGTACCTTAGTTGCACCAAAATTCATAGTTGTACCCGGAACATAACATAGTTGTACTTTGGTGATTTAAGCTTTAATCAGTTGTACCATACTAAAACGTAATTTATTTTAGTTGTACCAGTGACAGTGCATCAATAGAGTCTATGCACTATAGTTGTATAACAAAAGTTTTAGTAAATAACAGATTTTCAAAATTGTGAAAAATTCAACCTCTTCACATCTAAACAAGCCTTAAAAGTATAAGGGACTTATTTGAAAATGCTAGTGATATGTTACCAAAAAATAAAAACTTGAATTTTTGTTTTAATTAAATATATTCCAATGAATCCTAGACAAACATAGATAACCTTACACATTACAATTACGTTAATAATTACTTAAGAGCCACTACGAAACCAACCAAACATGCCTCGACCACTTTGACTCGATCCGGCCCCACTTTGACTTGTTTATTCCTCTGTCTGACTTGATCTCCATCCTCTACTACTAGACCCAAATCTCTGACCTCTTCCACGATGTTCTCCAACTGATGGAAACCTCGTTTGTTGAATTCTACCCTTTTTTCCGTAAACCGGAGGTAATGTCGTTTTTTCTTGTACCTCGGGGGAAACAACCCAATCTTTCTTATCTGGAACTGGATAAATTTTCTGGTGGTAAGCCAATGCCCACATCTCCACCCAATAATATTTGGAGCACAACTCACGTACATCGATCTCTCCCATCATGTTGTTATAATTCAAGCATGTAACTGTTTCGCTCATGCACTGTCAACAAAACCGCATCCGTACATCGTGCATGCAATATTTTATCTACGTAAGGAACCAGTTTTTGTCCATCTAGAATTTCTACAGAACTCTTCCGATGCTTGTTAAACCATTCACCAATTTTTTCAATAATGATATCAATCATTGGTAGAAGCGCATACTTTCTTGCATTTCTAAAAATACCATTAATAGATTCCACAGTATTAGTTGTTAAGATATTGTACCTTTCGCCTGGAAAAGAACTTCTTGACCATTTGCACTCCCCGACACTTCTATCAAGATATGCTGCTGCAGTTGGGTACCTCATCCTAACTGCATCATACAGTTTTATAAACTCAGCCTCGGTGTATGCTTCTGCGCATTCCATGAACTTAGAAACAACTACTGCTTTGTTGACACCGTGAACACTTGCCTTCACATTCTGCGACAGATGGTACATGTAATATCCATGATGAGATAATGGGTATACCTCACTAATACACTTGATGATGCTGTGATTTCTATCAGAAAGAAATACAAGGTCAGGAGAATCACGCACAACTAATTTTAACATTTGCAGAAACAAGCCCCAACTTGCATCTTTCTCCCCATCAACCACACCAAAAGCAATGGGATAATGGTGGTGATCCGGATCTTGAGCTGTAGCAACTATCAAGATGCTACCATATACAATCTTAAGATGGATGGGTTCCATCTACGACAATAACTTTCTGCATGAATTCGAAACCTTCAATGCAAGCTCCCAAAGCAAACAATAGGTACTTAAACCTTTGATTCTCATCAACTTCCACACGTGTAACTGTTCCAGGATTCACCCTCTCTAGCATATACAAATACGAGCACACTGACCTGTAACTCTCCTCTGGGCTGCCCCGCAAATCATTTGCAGCTTTTTGTTTACCTCTCAACGCGGTTGCATATGACACCTGAACACCTAGTTTTCGTTGAGTTAGACCCATGATAACTTTTGGAGATGGTGTCTCCAATTGCCCTGGAAAGTCCTCATGCAGAAGAGATGCAACTTGCCCTGGTGTTCCTTTCCTCCTTCCTTGGCTACTCATTATCGTAGAACGAGAACATGTATGTATATTCATGTGAGTTCTTATCACAAAGACGTTCAAATTCTTGGGTTTTGAAGCTCGTAAATACCACTTACAACCATTTCTTGCTTAAGAGCATTTTACCACATATACCTTCGTATCGGAGTTTATTGTAGCAAAATTAAAACAATTCAGATGTGCAGCTTTTTCAACAATGTCTTGGACTTCTCTCTTAGTTCCGAAATATTGGCCCACAGATACATTAACACCATCTTCCCATCCAACATTGACACTATCGTTCCCCATCGCATCATCTCCTTCAAGCGGATTCTCTTCAAGCAGATTATCTTCAAGTGGATTATCTTCAAGCGGGTTATCTTCAAGCCGGTTACTTTCTAGCGAATTTTCTTCAAGTGGATTCTTTTCAACGATATGTGAGTCAATCGGGTCACCAAGGTTTACCATCTCCGCAACATTCCATGGTTCTTCTCTGTGAAGAGTTATCATACCACAGTCATTCACTTTGGTGCTTACACCAACTGCACTTCCTTGAGCCTCTCGTAAACCAGTCTCATGCCCCTGACTTAAATCATTCACAGCCTCCACATTCAAAATACTCCAACGTTTCTCATAGCTGAGTGTCATAAAATAGGCGAAGACTTCTTCATCATTAGATATATATGATGTCATCGGAGGCTCCAAGTGCAATGTGATGTAGCTTAGTATCAAACTCGTACTAGCTTCATCTTTCCTAACCTTTTGGTATATGCTACTAAGCAAATCATAATACGTCACATCCTCAAACGATTTCTTAATCACTATAGCGTATACTTTATCTTCGCTTAGAATCCATATTGATTTAACTCCATCTTTTGAATAATGTCCTCCATACAAAAAATGTACGATTGTGCATCGACTACTATCCATTTTTTGCAGGAAAATACAAGAACAACCTGTTATTTCAGAAAACAGTTACACATAGTTGTACCGCGTTGTACTTAGTTGTACAAGTTACACATAGTTGTACTTAGTTGTACCAAGTTGTACCAATTACACATAGTTGTACTAAGTTGTACCTGCGATTTTGATTTTTTTCTACACACGCTTTTGACTTCTCTGTAGTTTAGATTCAATGCGATTTCAACAATGGAACCCATAAATAATCAACTACTAATAATGTAGCACTCAAAATCGACCAATATAACGAGTTTCATAGCCTAACGTGCTTATAAATACATTTAATTATTTTTCCAAAAGTTTTTTTATATCTTCATTTCTCTAATTAAAATACCCAATTACATTGTGTTTTACTCATACAAAACAATGAAAGAGCATAAATATTAAAAACACATCGAAAATTACCTCATATAAAGCTTTTTCTTTCTCTTTAATGGAGGTTTATGGGTTTTTTGTTGGAATAAAAAGAGAAGAAAGAAGAAGATGAATGTACTTACTCTAATCATATTGGTCCAATTAAATTATTCTCATTAAATTTCCACCAACCATTTCTCTTCTCTCTCTTCCACCTCACTCTCTTCCCACAACCATATGATATTATATAACCCGCAACCATTAGTTGTGATATTATATAACCCGCAACCATTAGTTGTGATATTATATAACCCGCAACCATATGACTATGTTAGATGACAACATAAAACCCCAAGAAATAGAGGAGTTACGAAGACAGATGACCGAATACAGATATTTGATGACTGAACACAAATAAGTACTGAAAAAGGGTGTCTAGGTTGATAACAGAAATGCTTATGGACTGAGTGATTAAGTGATAAGATTAGACTTAATAGAAAACATTGAAATTTAAGATTTACATTTGACTTGTTAGTAAAAAATGACATGTAATTTTAAATATGAAAACTTAAAGGCTAACGATGGCTTTTGAATTAGACTTAGAAGGTTAAGGATGTCTTTTGTGAAAAACTTAAAGGCTAACTTAGCATGTAACTTAAAGAAAGTAGTGGAATCGGACTTTGAAAAAGAAGTCGACTCATTAAGGGGATCTCTTTAGAAGATTTTGTATTTTTGCTTAAACTCCTTGTTATCTCCAAATCCTATGTTATTGAATATGGAATTTATATAAAACAACTCAAAATCATTTACAATCCTCTAAAATTCAATTAATGATTTCAAAAAATCATACAAAATCTTATGTTATTGAAACGATAACAAATTTTTGAGAACATAATTTTGAGAAAGATTTTAGGAGATTTGAGATTAGTTGTCTAGTTAAAATTGAGATAAGTAAACTCACACCTCCAAATATGTGATTTGGAGAGATTCCACTCAAAATAATACCCCCTAACTTGTATATAAAAACAATACAGAAAAATCATGTTTTCTATTTACCTATCTCTGTCTTCTCGGGAAGACTGTATTCTTTGTAGAAAAAAAATTGGAATCAAACACTATTCAGGAGAGGAGAAAGAAAAATCAAAATTGATTATTATACACTTTGCTTAACCTACAACTTGTCCTTCGTTATTGATCAATTTTCGATTACAATGCATCGTGATTGTATAGCAAAGATGTTGTTCGACTTTACTTTCCAATACAATTATAAATTATGAGAATGAAAGAAATGTATTTGAATTAGACATGGAGTACTACAAGTTTTTGGAGATTATAGACGTAATATTAGATGTATCACACAACACTTCAAAATCATCTGAAATTTTAATGAATCTTATAAAATCACCACTAAGAATCCTGTAAAACACCTTAATTTTCTAAAATTCTTCTAACAATCACTAGAAATCAGGTAATTTCCCAATTCCACCAAATCTTTTCAAATCCTTAATCCAATATATCCCCTAAAATGCAAATTATAAGAAGTTTGAAAAGACGATAAATCACACAGCAAACTCTTGTTACATGTTAAAACCACATATATATGTGAAACAATTTGTTTGAATTCGAAGAGATTTTAGATGATAAACATAAATATAAGGCTTAAAACAAAACTTAAAGGCTAATGATTACTTTTAGATGCTAATCAACTTAAACATAAACGTATTATTGCTAACATAGATTAGGGGACATCTTCTAACTTAAAACAAGCAGGGGAATCAAAGGAACAAGAATCTGAAAAAATGATAAGCCGCAAATCACACTAGAAACCCTTGTTACATGTTTACACTACAACAAATGTGTACATTGATAGCATTCGGTAATAGCACATTTTACTCAATTGCTATTAAAAATGTCTTTACAATTTCGGATACCTTATCATATTTTTGCATGAATGCTAAGATAAAATTTCATTAACTGCGAAAATAAATCATTTGTTCCGCCAAAAGACTTAGAAAATTGTAAGTCTTTCTCATTTTTCCCTTCTCTTAAAACCCTCACAACTCACGATTTCATTCTAATCTCTAAAAATATCAACTTTTGTCACCGATTTCATTCGCCACTGATTTTTCTCGCTGCCAATTTCCCTTGCCGCCGTTTGGCCTAATCAAAGTAGTGTCATCCGTACATCTTCTCGGCGGCCCTAATTTTGCTTCTCATTGTGAAATCGAAGGCATGTTCAGTGATTTTACGCTTTAATCTCATTGATTTCTTCTAGTTTTTTGCGAATCCATGTTTAATCTCTTTGATTTCAAAGTACATGTATTCTGAATTTTTTGATTTTGTAAACTTAGTGATGGTTCTACGCATCTGTTCTGTAATTGTGTGTTCATATATTTAGTTTGGTACAAGTATTGTTCTGTAATCAGATTTATGTTCCATTTGTTTTTGTTCCATTATTTTATGTTCTTCAACCTCATCTATTTTAAGTGAATTTACGCTTTCATCTCATTGATTTCCTCTAGTTTTTTGCGAATCTATGATTAATCTCATTGATTTTGATGTACATGTTCTTATAGAAAACTCGCACTTGTTGTTACAAATTACATAAAACTCATACATGTTCTTACAAATGATTGAGATTTAGGTTAGAGTAACATGTATTCTGAGTTTTTTATTCTGTAAACTTATTGATGGTTATATGCATATATTATGTAACTATGTATACATATATTTAGTTTGGTACAAGTATTGTTCTGTAATCAGATTTATTTATGTTCCATTTGTTTATGTTCTTCAACCTCATCTATTTTTAAGTAATTTTATGCTTTAATCTCATTGATTGCTTTTACTTTTTTTCAAATCTATATTTATTCTCGTTGATTTCGAAGTACATGTTCTTACAGAAAACTCGTACTTGTTGTTACAAATTACATAAAACTGGTACTTGTTCTTACAAATGTTTGAGATTTAGGTTAGAATAATATATATTCTGAGTTTTTTGATTCTGTAAACTTATTGATGGTTCCACGCATCTGTTGTGTATTCGTGTGTTTATATATATAGTTTGGTATAAGTATTGTTCTGAAATAAGACTTATGTTCTATTTATTTATGTTCTGCTGAGTATTTACAAGTGTCTTAAGAATTATTTGCTTATTAACTTTTGTTTCATTTGTTACTAGAATTGTTATAATATTCATCTGTTGTCTTTCATTTAGTTTTTCTGTTCTAAATTCTTTATTATTCTTATTCTAGTTACATGAAAAATATGGTCTACTGTATTAGCTGAATACTTACAAATAGTTTTTTGATGCATTTGTAGTTTAATATATGCATACTGAAGGCGTGTACTTATAACTGCACAAAAGTAGTTCATGAGTGCCACTTTGTTATTAATTTTTCGAGTGAAATGTCATTGTTACATCTTAAATGGTTTGATATGTAATTGTTTAAGTAGTACTAATTAGTTGTAATTTTGTTTTGCAAGTGGTGCTGAATGCAAAAATGAGAATTTAAAGTTTTCCTTTGGCTCTTATCTTACATAGGTTAGTACCCTCTTTATTTTTATTTGTTAATGTTAATTTTGCTTCTAAAGTTATTCTGTGTGTTGTTTTTTAATTTGGTGTCGTGTTTCTCTTTGAATGTTCTTAGAAATAATTTTCTTTGATTGACATACTCATAATCTGTTGGCCATTGTATCATTACATCATTGATAATTACAGTTACAATACATTTGATTTGTCTTACAAACTATTTTCTGTGATTCACACACGCATTATCTGTTGTGCATTTTGAATTGTTGAGATAGTTTACTTTCAGTTACAAACTATTTTCTATGATTGACATACTCATGATCTGTTTTGCATTTTGAATTGTTAAGATAGTTTACTTACAGTTACAATATATTTGATTGGTCTTAAAAACTATTTGATGTGATTGGTCTTAATTAGTCTATTTTAATTAAGGTTATTATATATAATAGTGCACAAGGATTTGGTGCATCTTTGTAGTAAGGTCTTCAAATAAAATGGACTAGGTTTCAGTAGGATTTGGTTAATGGATTTCTCCTTGGACCAGGTGCAGCAAAAATGTTTGTTGATGTAGTACACAGCTCTAATACATTTATATAGAGGCCAACGATGGATGTGACATACTTAGAGGACTGTTTGAAGTCTTTTGTAGTATGGCCTGCACTGAAAGTTGCCTTTGAAAACACCATAGATGGAAGAGAAAATAAATCTCATGTACATAATAATACATCACATGTGCCATCTCCAGCAACTGGTGAAAAAAATCGTGAGCTATCTCCATTAGCTTCACAATCTAATTTTGAGAAGTTTACTGGAAAAGTTATAAAATCTCCGGTGAAGAAGACAATATTACAATCCCAATTACCTGTTCGAAGATCTCCGGTAAATTTGTGAATATGTTATTAAATTGTTTCTGGTTATATAATATATTTTGTTAAGTGGTTTGTATTTGTAATCATAACAGTGTAAAACTGAAGATGGAGCTATTAAGGAAAATCAGAAATGTATGTTGATGGATGTTGGTGGAAAGAAAAAGGTCGTTACTTAAGGACATGTCCATTCAATTGACCCAGAGCAGAAGGTCCACTTTGTTCCCTTGGGTCATAATGCAACTAGACTTTGGGTAGACATAGTGAAGGTTGATGACGCTGCAGTTTGGAGGTCATCATATAAAATCAAGTACATGAAAGATGCACTTAGTTCATCTATCACTTGGCCAATTGATAAATTGGTCATGTGTTGAAGTTACAAACTTGGGTAAGTGGTGTCATTAGTATAATTAATCTATTGCTGCAAGTTGTTGTTGGTTGCTGAATTATGTCATCAGTATAATACCTATGGACGAACTTGTTCATCTATTGCTTTGGTACATATGCTACTGATTATGTATGTGGTTGCTGCAGGAAATGAAGTACCATTGGTCCAGCTTAGCTATCATGAAGACTAAGCTTTCGTAACTTTGCCTTAACTTATGTAGTTCTACAAGACTTTTGGTATGTTTGTGAAATGAATTCGTAGTCTAATGTTATGAATATTGTATTAGAATATTTTATGTTATTAATATTTTGTTAAACGATTATGTTAAAGTTTTATGTTACAACTATGAACTCTTTATGTTTATATTAGGGAAAACACGATATATAAACATCGGTATTATAAAATGGTCTACAACAAATTTTAATGTTATAACAATATACATTATAACAATAATAAGTTGATGTAGTAGGTTGTGCTATGTTAGCTAGACAATATCGCTACGATAGAATATACTATAGCAAAGTATAACGTTATAACAATATACATTATAGCAATATTAAGTTGTTGTAGTAGAATAAGCTACGTTAGCACACAATACATATTGTCATAATTTACCCAACAAAATTAGGTGGTGATGTAATAAGCTACTTGTATTGTCATAATTTATCCAACAAAATTAGGTGGTGTTGTAATAAGCTGCTTAGCAGCTTTAATAACTGTGCTATTGTATATTACCATATCATAGCATATCTAAATAGGGCTAGTATATGGGTCGAACCTATTATAGCTGTGGATAACATAGCACTAGTAAAATCACTATTATACATGTATGATAGCATATTTTCCGCGCTAACAATATACACTAATGTTTTAGTGTTAAAAATTTATTTGGATGCTATCAAAATTGAATCACTTATTACATGTTAAAACAACTAATTTAGATGCTACAAGAATCGAATCACTTCTAAAATACCCTGTGGCAGACTCCAAATTTATTTTAATAGGGGTCAATATAAATAAAACTAAAATAGTTATACAACAATAACAACGATTGAGATTCCAAATTTTTATGTTAAAAATTTATTAGAGTTCTCATGAAAATCTAAAAATCAATCAGAAAACTTGGATACATATACATACTAAGTTTTATACTTTTACTAAGTATAGTAGATCTCAGTCTCACAAAAATATAATAATGGTACAAAATATGAGCTTATTGGTTAGTGAAACCGTCCACTTTTAAAATTGATTAAAAAAATAAGAAAAATACATATTTTTTAAAATACAATAGGGTGTCTTTGAACCTTCTAATGACAACATGGGTCCGCCCCTGAAAAAACCCAATTATGAGTAAGTGTTTAGGTTAGTGACGGAAACACAAATTCTTACAAAATCTATCTAAAGGTTTGAGAGAAGAAATATGCGAACACTGAAATTAAGCGAGAACTACTAGATATTTGACTTAGAGTTGAGACTTGGAAAGGCCAACAAAGAAACTACCGGGAAAATTGAACAAACACACACATTTCAACCCAAAAGCATGAAGCCTAACAAATCAGAAAATGAAATATAAAGACCATTGAAAAACAACACAAAAGGGTGCAGAACTTACTAGAATACAACGATGAATCGACTTTTAAAAAAAATTGGAGGCTACAGTTCTCTCTTTTTTTAGCTTTGGAGGTGTTGTTAAAACAATCCACATTTTTAGCGTCTACTAGATTATTAATTAAAATAAACTTTTATGTTATCCCAACCAAATTTATTTAGTTTTCATAAAATGAATAAAAAGAATAAATTAAATTAATTTATTTCATTCAAATATCGATCTTATTAATGCAAATCATAGTTTACAGCACTTGCGAAAAAAGAGGAACAAGTTTGATAAATGTTAGACAAAGGCCTAGAATCTTTAACAATCTCCTTAGCCAAGCGATCTGCACATGAATTTTGTTTCCTTGGGACATGTCATAATTGCACAGCTTCAAACATTTGAGACCAGGTCTGCAGTAAATTAACCATGTTTAAAAGCCGTAGATTAGATTGAACCCCTCGGTGAAGAACAATATTATCTCCCTCAAACACCACTCGGCGATACCCCAAAACATAGGCTGGTTGCATTTCCCAAACCAAACTTGTTCCCTCAGCTTCTTCCGTAGAATGCTTGCCCTAAAATTTCCCCATCCCGGCATGTAAGAAAATACCACTACTATTCCTAATTATCCAGCCGATACCAGATGGTGAGACAGTCGGAAAATGAGAAGTATCGTAATTGCACTTGACCCAATTAAGATCAGGTTTGCTCCAGGTGCGACTGATCGAAGATTTTCCGACCTGATTATGATCATTAGCAGGTAATTGGATACGAGAACTCACCCATTCATCCGTATCTACTGCGCTCTTGTACCACACTTGTTGTGGTTCTATAGACTTACAGTTGAAGAAAAGATCATTACGATACTTCCATAAACGCCATAGTGTTCAAAACAGAACACATTGTATAAATTTATTCACCATCGAATCTTCATGTAGCGAAGCTAAAAATGTAAGCTTGTCTAAGACAAATACATTTTCGGAACAGAGTAACTGTGTTGGAATACTTGTACATCTCCAAACTGCAATTGCATAAGGGCAAGAGAAAAACACATGATTCACCGTTTCACTAGCAGCGCAACACCGTAAACAAGTATCCGATGCAAGAACTTGACGTGCACAGAGAGTCTCTAACACAGCCAAAATATTGGAGCCCAATTTCCATGAGAAAAGTTTTAACTTTGGAGCTATATCAAGTTGCCATATCTTCTTAGCAATCTCCGGTGAGCTGGCCAATGGAGGCAAAGTATGAAGATGTGAATAAGCATAAGAAAAAGCTAAAACGATAGCCAGACCTGGCATTATAGACACCGTTTGGAGTATACACCCAATAGAATGTATCATATAAGGACTCGGAGGAGAGGAAAATCCTATGTATGCGATGATGATCATCAAGATGAATCATGGGATGAATTTGATTAGTATCCCAAGTCTTTGTTACTGGGTCAATCAAGCTAGCAACCTTTAGTGTCGGCGCAACAGGGGGCAGTAAAACAGGTGGGCCTGGCGGGTTAGCTGGCAACCACGGGTCAATACCTACAGATGTATTTCGCCTATCGCCAATGCAAACTTGCATACCTTTCCGGATTAACTGTGTCCCATATTGTAGTGACTGCCACCAGTAGGACGAGTTGTATCTTGTTTTAGCAGTGAGTAGTGTATCTCAAGGAAAGTACCTAGAATGGAGAAGAAGCTGATGAAATAGACAATGAGGTCGCCTAAGTAACTTCCAAACTTGATTTGCTAAGAGTGCTTGATTAAAACATTGCAAATCCCTAAAACCCATACCACCAGCTGCTTTAGGCACCGCCATCTTACGCCATGAGACTCATGAGATCTTTCGTTTATTTTTCGTAGATCCCCACCAAAACCGGCTTAAAATACTATCTATCTCGGAACATAAACTGAGTAGTAATTTAAAACAATTCATGGAGTACACCGGCATCGCATATGCCACCGCTTTAATTAAGGTTTCTTTCCCCGCATCCATTAAATATCGATTCTGCCAGCCAGAAACTTTACATTCAACTTTCGTCTTAACATACTGGAATAAAACTTTCTTATTACGGCCAAACTTCTCCGGGAGACCTAGATATTTCCCACCCCCACCCACATTACTAATCTGGAGAAGTTGAGTAATTCGATCTCGCGTAACCTGATACACTTTTGAACCATACGTGATTGATGATTTATCATAATTAATCATCTGTCCAGAAGCCCATTCATAAAGATTGAATATCTCCTTCAGTTGAGCTGCATTCGTTGTATCTACCCTAAGGAAGAAAAGCGAATTGTCTTCAAATAATAAATGAGATATATATGGACCTCCTCTGCTTATCTGAAGACCGTGAAGTAACTTTTCTCAGTGTGCACCTTGAAGCATAGAACTTAGAACATCAGCACAAAAACAAAGAAAGGGAAAGCAGGTCACCCTGTCGTAAACCACGTGAAGGTCGAAAATTCCTATATGGACTGCCATTAACCAGAATTGAAAAAGACACTGTCCAGAGACACTGCACAATCCCCTAAATCCATCTAGAACAAAAACTTTTTTTCTCTAAAACTCCTTCCAAGAATTCCAGTCAACTCAATCATAAACCTTGCTAATATCAGTTTTTACCACCATATAGCTAGTGGAGCAGCGTGGGTTACATTTCAGTGAATGAAACAACTCATGAGCGATCATCACCTTATCTAAACCTTGGCGTCCAGGGACAAAGGCTGACTGGTACTCCAAAACCAGATCCGGTAAAATTTGTTTTAACGAGAGACTAGAATCTTCGAGATTATTTTATATAGAACATTACACAAACTTATCAGTCGAAAATCCTTCATATTATCTGACGTATCCGTCTTTGGAAGCAGACATAAGTTTGTATGATTCCAATCTTTAGGCATAATACCTGAGTCAAAAAAATTCTAGACTTCCATATTGTCACTTTTGGGCCGATAACAGACCAATATGTTTGATAAATACCGCTGTAACACCATCCGGACCAGGAGCCTTTGTCCCACCAATGTCAAAGACCGCTTCGTACACTTCCTCTCCCGTCACAGGTTGCGTTAACGTAGTATTCATCTCATTCGTAACTACCCGCTCAACACCATGAAGAATACTTGATAAATCCACAGATGATGATCTCAAATTTTGAAAATATCGTTTCCCTTCTAATGCAATAGCACTGTTACTGTACATATGCTGACCCGTAGATGTAGTTATACTTGTAATACTATTCCTAGAGACCCAGAGTTTTAGTGCAAGCATGGTAGAACTTTGTTAAAATCACCTTCCCGGAGCCATTGGATTCAACTCTATTGCTGCCAATAAATCTCTTCTACTTTATACGCATTGGGCAAATCTGATCGGACTTGTTGAGTCATTGCTGTCGAAGACGACGCATTAGTTTGAACCTCATCAAGCAAAATCCTTAAATTTGAAATCTTCTTCGCGAGTTAATTGGATCTTCTCGTTTCCATTCACATATTGATCGTCGACATTCTCGTAACCCTTATGATACAATAGCTGCTCCCGTGGACCAGCTAGCACTCACAATCTCCGCTATTTCATCTCGTTCACATAAACTTTATCAAATCTAAATTGTTTTTTCCCAAGATCAGTGACTCTTCTGATTTTAATAATACCAGGTCTATGGTCCGCGCCTGCCATGGGTAAATACTAAACCACTGAAGTGGTAAATTCTGCACCCCACTCGTCATTTGCTATAGCACGATCTAACCAACATCGTACTGTTGAATTATAACGTCTTCCAATCCAAGTCATGTTATCTCCTATAAATGGCAGATCCGTGAGTGTACATACCGAAGCCATTCGTTGTAAGTCTTTAACACTCCAAGCCTCACGTGGTCCCCGCCTTTCTTCTCTCCAACATTTAAAATATCGTTGAAATCCCCACAAACCAACCATGGCCCACGTCTTGTTGAACCTATACATTGCAGCCTTTCCCATAAAATATGTATGAGTTTTCGTATTGGATGACCATATAAACATGGAAAATAGAACGAAAACTCAGATTTATTTATTTCACAATCGATGAGTGTTCCATCAACAACATTAAAAGAAATATGTACAGACTTCTTCCACATCAACGCTAGACCACCACTTATACCTAAAGGCGATGCACATTTTACATAATCAAAGACTAGCTTAGCCGCTACATCATGGACCACTGTGTCCGGATTCTTCATTTCGACCAAAAAGAGTACTGTCCAGGTTGAAAACATCCTTTATACCTTTTAGGTGTCGAACTATGATATATGTTAACATTGCATCGGTTTTGCTTATGGTTTTAGTATAGTTTTTGCATCATTTTTAGTATTTTGTCTTCATTTTAGTATAGTTTTGCCTAATATTACATTCTAGAGTTATAGGATAGACAGAGTCGCATATCTTTTGTTTTTGAGTCATTCAGGTGAATTTGGAGACAAATGCGAGTGTGGATGACTTAGGAAGTTGTGGAGCTATCAAAGGATCAATATGAGGGGGCATAAAACTTAAAGAGAATGAAGTGAAGCTTCTGTTGCAAGAAACGTCGACATGTCCCTCGATGGAATCAGAAAGGTCGACGTTTTAGACATCGTCAAGAAGCATTCTGGAAGTTAAAAACGTCGACCTCTACCTCGACATTTCTGCAGGGTCGACGTTTTTGACAACAATGGAGATGGCATTCTGGAAACGAAAAATGTCGACCCCTACCTCGACATTTCTGCAGGGTCGACGTTTTTGACAACAATGGAGATGGCATTCTGGAAACGAAAAACGTCGACCCCTACCTCGACATTTCTGCAGGGTCGACGTTTTTGACAACAATGGAGATGGCATTCTGGAAACGAAAAACGTCGACCCCTACCTCGACATTTCTGCAGGGTCGACGTTTTTGACAATAATGGAGACGGTATTCTGGAAACGAAAAACATCGACCCCTACCTCGACATTTCTGCAGGGTCGACGTTTTTTACACAATGAAGACCAACACTTCTGGATGCAGGAAACGTCGACCCCTCCTCCGACGTTATCATGGGGTCGACGTTTTAGACAATACGCTGAGTTTTAATTCCAAACTTTTTGCTATAAATTCAGAACTTTAGGGTTTATTTCATATTAAGCTTTTAATCTTGTAAACTTTGGAGGCTAAGGACCAAGGGGTTTGGATTTCTTTTGGATCATCTTTCAATCAATAGAAGAATCTTTTGGCTAATCTCTTATCTTTATTCTCCTCTTTCATTATGTTTCATTTTACTTGCATCTTGTTTTCTTTTTCCATGATCATGAGTGAGTAGTCATTAGAATGGTTTAGGGAAAGGTAGATTGGGGGTTCAATGATTGATGTTTGATGCTTAGGTGGTTAGATCCTTCTTAATGAGTGTGTTTAATGCTAGATTTGATTTGGACAATTAAATCTAGATGTTAGGAAAATTATTACCCGAGAGGTGTTTGATAAAATTCCCGAGTGACTCATTTAAGAGCTTTTCTTCCCTAGCCATTGAGAGGTGATGTTAGGGTGATTAGTCAACTAATTGGACTTGTTTTTAATGCTTGTTATGGATTGAATCTTGCAAATGAGAGTTTAGTAAGATTGGATTTTGACAAAGTGATCAATGCCATGAGAGTGGGTTGATTGAGCGATGTCCATGTTCTAGGTGGTGTTTAATGAAGTCCTTAGTGCATCATTTGTTAATTGTTGCTCCCTTGATCATTTGCCTTCCCCCTAATCCGTTCGTTTAGTAGTATAGTTTATCTTTGCTTCTTTATTTCTCCGTATTCGTATGAGTTTCGGTTTTAGTTTAATTTGTCTTTGCTTTTGTTTGTTTGTTCTTGTTTAGGTTGAGTTGATATCCTAACATCCACTTTTGATCCGCTTTAGCTTAAGTAGAATCTTATAATCCCATTGCGTTAGTTCTAGGTTCTTTGTGGTTCGATCCTCAAATGCTTACAATGATGAGTTGTTTGAATTTGTTGAATTAATTGAATTGAAATTAGAAACCAAACATCAAACTACCATGTACCCTTTTAAACCCTGGCAGTTCCAAAATGCTATATTCATGTCGAACCCGGTGGCTTATGGCCCATCGTACCCTCACCTTTGTTGTGTGTTGGAGAATTGTCTCCACCACCATTAGTTGTAGTAGAACATCCGTCTGGAGCATCATAGGCTTGAACCAAGTGTGGATATCAACATCATCAGATTGACGACATGAACGTTTGACATAACTCTCCTGGAAATATTCACGTGCCCGTGTTTGACGATAGTCACGTCTTGCAAGACTCCCAAACGGTTCAGTTTCAGAATGTGGAAGATCAGAATCTGCCTTACGTTTTCTCATCATTGATGGGTCTTCATTCGCCACGTTTCTACCAATACCATCCATAGATTCAGCATCGCCCATTGTGAGTTCAGAATTATCACGGTTACTAGGCCCAGCACCATCATCGGGATCTTCGTTATCATCATCGCCGTCAGAATTGGTTGAAAGCCTCGGGGATAAAAGGTCACAATGAAATCATCGTGAAAGAGTGACCCACAGTGGCCACAAAAATTGCGTAGGCGTTCAAAAAATAGAGATAACGTATAAGTCTCACCACCAAACCGGAACACACGCGAGAAACGTAACGGCGCCTGAATGTTCCATAAGACCCGAACCCTCACATAGTTCACAAGAACAGATCCTTCAGCCGCAAAATCAGTTTCCCAAAATTGTTCCAGAAAGCTATCATCATCGGACCATTAATAGCATTGGCTGGTGTCCACCGATCATCCGCACACATCCAATCGTTGAAAGACCAAGGTCCTCGACGAAGGATTTCGTTGGTATGTTCATCCGATTTGAACACAAACTGAAGAATTTGGGTGGCCAAAATTCGACTCACCACATCAGAACATACACCCCAAAGACGAAGCAAAGTCGTCGACATAGCCCTGAGATTCTATTTCCTAGAATTCAGACGCTTCACCAAAAGGCTAAAGCGGTTAGCCGCCGTCGCATCATGACAAACTTCATCGGGTAAATTCACCACATCTTCAACCACATTCAATGGTATCTCCTGCATTTGTCTCTTAAGATTGTCTGCCATTTTTTTGCACTCGAAAAAAACACTCCCGATACTTAGTATCAAAAGGAGGCAAACGCTGGGACTAAATAGATAACAAAGGACCGTTATCTCATCTTCATCACCAGAGGAAACCGACGGTAACTGTAAGAACCGTCGACGGTTACTCCGATTGAGAAGGAGAAACGGTTCCGTAAGGAATCAAAAATCGCACTTCTCTCTCATTGTTATTCCCAAGCAGCAAATTAAATTTATTTAATTACTTTCGTTAATTATAAAAGAAAATAAATTATTTTCCAACATATTTATATTTATCCGTGTAATAGCATTTCCCATAGTTATAAAAATCCTTTCATTAATTTTATAACTTTATTATATAATAAATAGATTAAAATATTTATTTATATTTAATAAAAAAAAAATTTTATGATTATAGAATTTCTATATAAATATATATAAATACAATATAGATATATAAGTAGTATATACGATCTTCGGCTGAATAATTATTTTATAAACTTTTTATTAATTGAATTGAATAATTATAAACGTGGCACGTAATCTTTAATCTAGTGACATGTGGTAAGTCTATTAAAAACAGGTCCACTTGCATATTTAGGGATTGAGTCATACTGCTTACATTATGTAAGAATTTGGTCCGGCTAGTTGTGGTCTAATATTGACAAAAGAAGTGAAAGAATAATTACAAATGTCTAAATTTTATACCTAAAATGTTTTCGGATGTCAAGAGACAGATGGCTCGGTTGGCTTGCCCTTAATTAGCTAAACACCAGGTGGTGAATTTAAATTTCACCCCGCTTCTATTAGAAAATTTAGACTATGAATCGAGTCTTATCGATCAAATGGTTACTTGTTAAAAAAAATTAAATTATAATTAATTAGTTAGGTGATAAACGTGCATTGACTATTTTATTATTAATAAAAATGTTTATTTTTGTTTCTTTAATGAATTAAAATTACAATGGTATTTACTGTAAACTCCTACAAAATTTAAGTTATATTTTCAAAATGCATAGTATAGATTAGTGAATAGAATTATAACAACTATATACAAATAGCATTAAGATCCATTTGAAGACGTTTATCGAAATCTATCTCTACTGCCAATAGTATTAACTATTAAGAAGACGCATTATGTGTTGACCACGCCAAAAACATGAAGAAGCATTATATAAACACAAACGCATCATCGAGACTAATATAAATCATTAAATCATGCTGGTATAAAAAGTCTTTATATATGATTTACCTTCAAACAGGTCTACTAAATTCCGAATGAAACCAAAAACTACTCTACTAACGACTTTCTACCTCTAATGAATCCAAATTTCCTTTGTTCATAACCTTTGTTTAGCTGAACACTATTTGGACTTTTGTACCTAATTAGAAGAACTTTTAAAGAGGTGGAAAATTGCAGGGGCATTGATAGATTATAACTTAACTCTTAGATTAAGAAAACAAAATGGGAGAGAAGAGGAGAAGAATATACATTAGTGTTTTCTTTTCTTTTTCTGTCTCCTTTTTCTAATTCTGATTTTACAACAATCCAACAACACAGTTTACATGTAATCTATTTTCTAAGCCTCTTAAATGATGTCCCAATAGTATGCACCTAAAATGAAAACGAAAACGACAATGAGATCAACGACCCCCGTTCTAATCATCGTCGCGTAAGAGAAAATAGACTTACTAGAACAGGAGCTTTGCTAGGTAATCTCTTTAAGTGTCTACGTTTCTATCAGTTCCATCACCACCTTCTGTAGTCTGATATCTCTCTAAGAGTTTACTACCGTAAAAAGAAGGAAGGAAAAGCAGCAAAAGAGAATAAAGAAGTGGTTAAAGAGTCTGAGGATTAATTCTGCAAATATAACTCAGTTCAAGGAGTAGCTTTTAATTATGATATAAATAAATGATCACTTTGTAATTAGTACAATCTGAGAGCACACAAATAGTGTGAGAGTAGGGGCAGAATTGGTAGCCTATTTTTTGGATGTTTGTGGTGGTGATAGCCTGAAACTCTCTGAACTGTTCTCTTTGATTTTGAAACTTTAAATCTGAGTTTTATTCCATTTTATTTTTGATTTTCTTATCTAAGTAAGTTAAATCATAAAAAAATTTGGTATCAAAGCACATAATGATGTCTAGGAAGGAGATAGGCGAGAGCTCTTCGTTGGAGAACCATCGCGGTGGTGAAGTTATCGAGGAATCGGTGGTGGAACTCATAACAAGGTTCGATACCATGTCTAAAGCTCTCCAAACTTTGATAGAAGCAAAACTCAAGGCAGATAACGAAATGGTGACTTTGGGTTTCAGAATCTCTTCTCTGGATGATAAGTTTGACTACGTAATAGCTCATCTTCGTATGAGTGAAGAAAGACGCGCCGGTTCGTACTAACCGTAGGGAGAACCACCTGATGGGTCGACTCAAAAAAAGGTACCATTCCGTTTACCTGAACTAGTATGGGAAAACAAAATATTGGGCCTGGTCCGCCGGGATTCTCCTCTGATGCGTTGATAAGACCAACAGTATACTCATATGTTCCTGATGTCTTGGCAACCTGTGAGAGTCTGTTGAGAAAGATTGAGCTTCTTCTCTTCGCTGGAGAATATCCTTATGGGTGGATTATGCTGGTGAATCGATTTTTTAGGTTGGAAAACAATAATGATAGAGACAAGCTAGATTTGATCTCTCTGAGCTTAACAGGGGCTGTGTTGGGTTAGTATAACTGGGAAATAAGTAGAGACCCATTTACAGACTGGAATCAGTTCAAAAGGAGGATGTTACTAAAGTTTGGCAGAAAGAAGAACAAATCACATATTAAGAGCCTTCTAGCACTGAGGCGAACGGATGGAGTAGAGGAGTATGTAAACATTGGGGGAATTTTCTATAATGGATTGCAGCCACAAATGCAGGAAGTGGTGGATCTGTTGCAACGCGTGGGGTTAACCACAATCATAGCCACAACTTTAAGGATGGAACATAATTTGTTGTGTCATATGATGAGTGAAGACCTCGCAGAGGGGAAAAGATTAGAGAGAATCGAAGAGGTTACAAAACATAAAAGTGGGACTTTGGCTATTAAGTATGAGAAGAAGACTGGGAACTCTCCTCATGTCTATAGCATAGCCCCTAAGCCAGCGAATAGATCTAACTCCTCAAGAACTGATGCTCCCGGATAATTATCTGATGCAGAGTATGAGGATCAGAGGCGGAAGAAGTTATGCTTTAGGTGCGATGGACCATGGGTTAAGGGTCATATTTGTACTAACCGTGAGCTCAGAGTCGTGACTATGATTAACGGCTGTGAAGTGGAGTTGTTGGAGATGGGTTGTGAAGCCGATGGGAAGTTACTCCAAAATTATCTAAATCAAAAGGGAGTGATCTAGTGGCCTTGTCACTTAGTTCTTTTTGAGGCTGGAAGAGGATTATCCGACCTCAACCAAGCTATATGGGGAAGTAGGTAAGGCACCGATTATGGTGATGATAGATAGCGGTGCGTCCCATAATTTCATATCTCCAAAATTGGTGAGGAAACTCAAACTGGACACTAAGAAGAGAGAGCAACTTACGGTGAGATTGGGGAGGAGAATGACCGTGAGTGGACTGAGAATTTGTAGAGCCCTACAGATAACCTTCCAAGGAGTGCGGATTGTGACAGATTTATAGCATTAGAACTGGGAGGAGCAGATGTGATAATGAGAGTCCATTGGCTTAGGACATTGAGAATGTGTGAAGTGAGTTGGGAACAACACATCATGTCTTTTTGGCATGAAGGGAAGTGGGTAATTATTAGAGGGAATCCAAAACTATTAGGACGAAGTGGGTCTTCTCTGAAATCGCTGCAGCTACCTCATAAACAAGATAAAAGAATGCAACATGTACAGTTGGTAGGAAGAGGAAGAGAAACACATAATCAGGGAATGATGTCGGAGGAGTTGAGGGCATTGCTCCATGAGTATGAGCGGATCTTTTCTGAACCAATTTGGTTGCCTCCTCATAGGAGATATGAGCACTCTATACAGCTAGTGAATGGAGCAGGTCCAGTGAGTGTAAGGCCTTATAAATATCCCCATGCCTAGTAGGAGGCCATGACGACTCTTGTGGAACAAATGTTGAAATCATGTATCATCAGACCCAGTAAAAGTTCCTTCTCAAGCCCAGTGCGACTTGTGAAGAGGAAGGATACGACCTGGAGGTTATGTGCTAATTATAGAGCCCTGAATCGAGTCACTATGGCTAACAAGTATCTTATTCCTATGATAGACCAGCTCTTAGATGAACTACATGGAGCAAGAATTTTTTCAAAGCTGGATTTGAGGTCCGGTTATCATCAGATACAGATGCTCGAGAAAGATGTGGAGAAGACAACATTTAGAACCCATGATGGGCACTACAAAGTCCTCGTTATGCCATTTGGACTTACAAACGCACCAGCCATGTTCCAAGAGCTCATGAATGACATCTTCCGACCTTACTTGCGGAGATTTGTCCTTGTGTTTTTGATGATATATTGGTGTATAGCAGATCTGAAGAAGAGCATTGGAAGTATCTTAAGATGGTGTTTGATCCTTTTCTTTAGCATACACTCTACGCTAACATGAAGAAGTGCCTCTTTGGACAGCCTTAGGTGGAGTATCTTGGGCATGTGATGATTTCAAGAGAAGGACTTTCCACAGATCCTAGTAAGACTGACGTGATGAAAAACTGGCCCATCCCAAAAACAATCAAAGCTCTAAGAGGATTCCTTGGGTTAACCAGATATTATACGAGGTTTGTGCAAGGGTAAGGAGAATTGGCAAAACCTCTAACCGAGCTGTTAAAGAAAGACCAATTCGCGTGGTCACAGCTGGCACAACCTGCCTTTGATCAACTTAAATAGCTATGATCACAACACCCGTTCTCGCATTACCAGACTTCAGAAAACTATTTGTGGTGGAGGCGGATGCCTCAGGCTTTGGTCTAGGAGCGGTTCTAATGCAAGAGAAAAATTCGATAGCCTACTTCAGTCATGGATTGAGCTCAAGAGAGTAGATGAAGTCAATATATGAGAGGGAGTTAATGGCCATAGTGATGTCGATACTCAAGTGGAAACACTACCTGATGGGTAGACGGTTTCTGGTCCACACAGACCAAAAGAGTCTCAAATTTTGCTGGAACAGAGAGAGATATCTTTGGATTATCAGAGATGGTTGAGTAGATTGATGGGATACACTTTCGATATTGAATATAAACTCGGAATAGAGAATAAGGCTGCTGATAGCTTGTCAAGAAGGAAACAAACATAGGAGGTAACAGGTACATCATTGTGTATGGCGCTTACGCTACCATCTTGTATAGACCTCCAGGATGTGTATGCAGAGATTGATACCGATGCAGAGATAAATGGCATAATAACAAAGATACAGAGTGGGGAAAAAGTTAAAAAAGGGTATCATCTTATTGGGCAGTACCTCTATTATAAGAAACGGTTAGTGATTCCAATGACTTATCAATGCATACCACTATTGTTTAAGGAATTACATGATGGTTTGCAAGGTGGTCATTCCGGGGTATGTAGTATATTGAAACGCATCCAACAGATGGTACATTGGAGGAACATGAGAGTGGATGTCCAGAATTATGTGGCTAGTTGTACCGTGTGTCAAACACATAAGACTTATACATTGTCACCTACCGGATTACTCCAACCGATTCCTATTCCAGAACAAATCTGGGAGGATCTAGCTATGGATTTCATAGAAGGACTGCTGGTTTTTCAAGGTTCAGACATCATACTGCTCATTTCTCGACATTGAAACACCCCTTTACTGCGACTAAGGTGGCATAAAAATTCGCATGCAAGATTGTTAAACTACATGGGTTCCTGAGATCAATCATCTCTGACAGAGATAAGATCTTCATGGGTAAGTTTTGGCAAAAAAGTTTCAGACTTACAGGAACAGTATTGAAGCACAACACTACTTACCAGTATTGAAGCACATCACTACTTAAGGTGTTTTACTTCCACACAACCAAGAGATTGGAGTAAATACCTATCCTGGGCTGATTTATGGTATAATACATCATATCATACGTCATTGCAAAATACTCCTTTCAAGATAGTCTATGGATGAGATCCACCTCAGATAATTCCTTTTGAAGAACGGTCCACTAAGAACTTTGAACTAGAGAAGTAACTATGCTAACGAGATGAGGTATTGGTATAGATTAAGGCACATCTGATTAAGGCACAGGGAGATATGAAATTAGCTACTAACAGGAAATGGAGGAACTTGGAATTTCAGGTGGGAGATTAGGGCTTCTTAAAACTGCGTCCTTATCGGCAAAAGACTGTGGCAAGACGTTTATTCCAAAACCTAGCTGCGAGGTACTATGGACCATTTGAGGTGTTGGCTCAGGTTGGAGAGATGGCTAACTGCTGAAACTACCAGACAGTACAACTATACACCCAATATTCCACGTTTCACAGTTGAAACCAGTCATTGGGAAGAAGCATCAGGCCTATCCTTTATCATAGTCCATCGAGGTGATAAAGAGTGACTATGTAAAACCTGAAAACGTGCTGCATAAACACTATGACAAAGATTACACAGGGAAGTTTTGATACAGTGGAAGGGGCATACAAAGTATAAGAATTCTTGAGTAAGGGTTGTTGAGCTCAACAAGTATTATCCGAAATTCCAACTTGAGGACAAGTTGTCTCTTGCAGGCCAGGGTATTGATATGCCCTAAACGTTTACTACCATAAAAAGAAGGAAGGAAAGTCGTAAAAGAGAATGAAGAAGTGGTTAAAGAGTCTGAGGACTAGTTCTGCAAATATAACTCAGTTCAAGGAGTAGCTTTTAATCAAGATAGAAATAAATGATCACTTTGTAATTAGTACAATCTGAGAGCACACAAGTAGTGTGAGAGTAGGGCCAGAATTGGTAGCCTATTTTTTGGATGTTTGTGGTGGTGAGAGTATGAAACTCTCTGAATCGTTTCTCTTTGATTTTGAAAGTTTGAATCTAAGTCTTATTCTAGTTTTATTGTTGATTTACTTATCTAAGTAAGTTAAATCATAACATAGTCCTTATGCCATAATTTTGGATGAAACTTGAACTAGTCTAGTCTTCAAAGATCCTGTGTAAAACGTTTTGGACAAGTTGGTTCACGATCTCTTCCACTTCTGGTGAAGATAGTTGAGATAACTTAGACACTTGCCAATATGATTCTTGTCATCAGACTGAGGATCTTGAGATTGAGAATAAAAACAAACAAAAATTCAATGTTTAGTACCATTTCGGGATCTAAGGAACGTAAATACTCCAACAAATCATTCTTGTTTCCTTTCTCACATTATATCTTCTCCTTCTGTGTAGCTAGCTCCTGAAATATGCATTAAAAATAAAATAAATATACGGGCTTAACAAGTGTCAAATGGAAACAAAATCAGAATTGACCAAATGTAACAAGGATACTAAGGATGCACAAAAGATTCATTCAGGGGGAAAACAAAGAGCTTTACAAGAATGCATTGCTAATTCAATTACAGACAAACTTTGACTCAAATTCTCAACAACTAAACCAGGGAATAAGACTAAGAAACAAGAGATACATATTCAATTTGACAGTTACCTCTTTTATACTAGATAACTTAGACTACAAGTGCTGGATATAATTTCACGCTTCCGGTGGCAAGTGTAACACCACGATTTCAAGAATTATGATATATGGTGGTGCATGCAGAGAAGTTTAAAATAATTGATTTGACTGCCTATGTCACCAAAGTACACTTATCTAGAGAAAAATGTAGGGTTAAGCGTGCTTGAATTGGAGTAGTCAAAGGATGGGTGACCTTCTGGGAAATGATTTTCGGAACTGTGTGAGTGAGGATAAAACACGGGAAAAGATCATGTGGTGATTTGTAGGGTCAGTAAACAAGTCTTTAAAGCCTCTCAGACGTAGTGTATAGACCGTCAAACCGATAAGGTGGGCCACATGCCGAGAGAGGACGTGGGGCCCATTAAGATTGCGGTCGGGGCGTTACAACAACTCTCCAAAGACCTGAGGACTTAATCTCTCTAATTGCTCAACACAATCCCCTAAATCCTCTCTCACTTCTTTCTCTGAACCAAATCTGATGTTGTCTTTAAAAGTCTGATCTTCATCCTTTCTAGGATCAATTGGTACATCAAAATTTCTCTTCAGCGATACACGATACTCAGCATTCTACAATGTATACCTAAAGCCACGACAATATAAAAATGCCAAACAGATTAAGCAAAACCCCAAATTCAGACTGTGTAATAATAAAATTCAACAAAAGAGATTCCAAAATACAGATAATTTACTTACCCGTTGATGATAGAAGATATAAGGATGCGATATAGAGGCTGCTCAAAGATGGTAAGCAGACAGAGAACTGATCGGAAGGAAGGAGTACAACCATAGAAGATATTGCCTGCTTCATGGAATCCTTAACTGAATCAGGTAAGCCTTTGGAGATAACCGAGGTATCAAGCGGCTGAATCCGGTTTATCAAATTTGCGATCACAGTAAACCCAGAGTCCAATTTAGACCTGCGAGTAGATACATAGGTATCGTCAGAGGAAACTCCGCCTCCCCTGAGGTAGCTAATTACAGCATATGACATCGCACATTTCGGAGCACAAGGTAACTGGCGAGGAGATGAAGGTGGCGATTGATGAAGGATTATTTTCTTGCGTGATAGGTTTGTTACACTATAGAGTAAGAAAGCTCGTGATGAAGTAGCCGCCATTAAAATTGAGCATCTCAAGCTCCATTTCTTTATGTCTCACTTTCTTTTTCCGTTGTGTGGCTGCGTGATATGCGTCGGATATTGGAAGATACTGCCTTTGCAAGGAATTCGTCTTGTGTGCTTGATGACATGGTGAAGTACTCTTTGTTTCTGGCTGTCCACAAAGACCATAGAATCCAAGGTGTAATTGCTGTTAAAACTAGGCAATTGGAGGGAGAGTAATCGATCTATTCCCTGCTTTGATAAGCTCTTGGAGATTTAGGATCATATATGGTTTGAGTTGAGTCCTTAAAGGAGCCTCTTTCCAAAAAAATTGTGCAAACTCACAATTTAAGAAAAGATGTTGTGCAGTTTCCAACTGGTTTCAATGTTTGCAGGTTCCTTCCTTGATAATTCCTCTTTTTTTTGTAGCATTTCACATATTGGCAGAGCATTATTTAACAGCTTCCAGATAAAGATTTTGATTTTTGGTGAACATCTGGGAGTCCAAATTTCCTTGTTCCAATTTAGGGGAGGCAAAAAAATTGCCTCCTTTCTTGCCGGAACCTTCTCCATTCTCTTGGTGTGGTATCCAGCTTTGCATAATAGTTGCCATTTGGGGAAGGAATCCAGCAAAATATATCCTTGGCACCATACTTGCTTGGTTCAATTTTGAGGATTTCTACTTCTAGGTTCGGGAGCAAAGCTCTGATTTTCTCTATGTTCCATTCCTGAGTTCCTGGGAGGAATAAATCTTTGCCCTCACATCCTTTTGGTTTTCCTTTGTAGGTTCGTATAGAGCAGAAGGTATTTGCATGGAGAGCCAAGAGTCCTTCCATACCCGGGTGGCTTCTCCTTCTCCAATCATTCGTCCCAAGTTTTTTTTAGGAGCTCTTTCCCGATTTCCACCCATGTGAAGCCTATTGAGGCATATGGCAGTCTAAGAAATCCGAATGAGGAGAGTATTTTCCTGACATTACTCTTGCCAAGAGGCAGTCAGGATTGGTAAGAATTTTCCAACTAAGCTTGGCAAGAAGAGCATCATTGAAATTTTCTATTTCCCTGAAACCTAGTCCTCATGTCTGCTTACTCTTTTTCATTTTCTTCCATGATATCCAACTCATTTTTCTGTGCTCTGGTTTAGAGTCCAACCAGAAGTGGATGAATAAAGATTGGATTTTCTTGCACAGGCTGATTGGAATTTTGAAGTGCAAGAGTGTATATGTTGGGATTGACGAGAGGACAGACTGTAACATGACGGTTTTTCCTGCGGAGGAGAGGAACTTTGAGGATCAATCAATAGTTTTGAGCCAAATCCTTTCAAGTAAGATATTGAACAAATCTTTCTTCTTCCTTCCGAAATTTTCAGGGAGTCCTTAGTACTTCCCTATTCCGTTTGTATTCTTTATGCTGAGAGCAAGTTTAACTCTATCTTGAACACTTGTAGCCGTTTTTTTTGAGAATATGATTCCTTGTTTTTCCTTATTTATTGTTTGGCCTGAGACGAATTCATAACTCTCCAGGATTTTCACAAGTGTTTCACAGCTTGTGGGATCCGTTCTACAGAAGAACATGGTGTTGTCTGCGAAGACCAAATGGTTTGGCGATGGGCTCTTCTTGGCTACTATGAAACCTTTCAAGGATCAATTCCTTAGCACTTCGTCGCATAGTCCGAATAAAACAGTGTTGCACATGATGAAAAGATATGGTGAAATAGGATCTCCTTAACGAATCCATCTTTGAGGTAACACATGACCCTTTGTTGATCCATTGATGAGGATAGTGTAGGATACGGTTTTTATACATTGCATCGCCCAGCCGGTCCAAGTTGGGTGGAAACCTAGCCTTTCCTTAACTTGGTTTAGAAAGTCTCATTCGACCATATCATAGGCCTTTGACATATCGGTCTTTATGGCCATGGCTGTATTGATTTTTGTTTTTGATGATTTCAGGTAATGGAGCATTTCATGAGTCACAAGGATGTTGTCAGATATAGATCTTCTCAAGATGAATGCAGATTAGCTTTCCGGTATCAGCAGCTCAAGGTATGGTTTAAGTCGCTTCGAGAGGAGCTTTGAAAACACTTTGTAATACACATTATAGAGTGTGATTGCCTATAGTCTGCTATAGTTTTGGGGTTCTGTTTTTTGGATATTAACCTGATGTGTGTTTTGTTTATCTCTATAGGTAGCTGCCCAGAATCGAAAATTTCCTAAATCTCCTTGACAAAAGACATCCCTATAACAAGCCAATTCGACTGGAAGAAACTCGCTGCAAAGCCCTCTAATTTCTAAGGCGCTTGGTCTTGCTATTAGCTTGTCATTCATCTCCTTTGTGATTAGAGGTTGTAGGGCATCATTTACTATTCTTGGATCTCCGGCTAGCTGGGCTTGAAAAAGGTCGTTGAAAATAGCTTTCCATTACTCTGGTAATATCTTCTTCTTTGTTAAAGCTTACTCCATTACTATCTTCAATCAAGTTAAAGTGGTTTATAGCTCTTCTCTTTTTTGTTACAATATGTAAATATCGAGAATTCTTCTTCCCTAGCAGGAGCCATTGTTACCTATTCCTTTGCATCCGGAAAATTTCCTCTAGCCTATACGCCTCTTTGAGATCGTTATTGAGGTTTTGTATTTCTGCTTCTCTACAGTGTGGATTTGCCATCAAAAAATTCAGTTTCTTCTTCTTAGATTCCACTTTTTTGGCTCTGATCTCTTTGATGTTTCTTCCATCGAATTATTGCAGTTCTGATTTTAGCGACTTTCTCACAAATTGAGAAGTGCTTGATTTCATCCCAGACTTACTGTACCAGACGCTTGATATCCTCATTAAACTTTGTGTGCTAGAGATGTAAGTATGATCATTCTGCTTCTCTGGGTCTACTACAACATCTACCAATACCCGAAGCCTTATGGACTTATTTATCGATGGAGTTCATTCATGGTCTTCCACCATCATTCGGAAAAGCGGTTATTTTTGTTGTTATGGACAGATTAAGTAAGGGAGCTCACTTCATGGCTTCAATTCATCATTATATAGCTCTTACAGTGGCTCAAGTATTTCTTGACAACGTATACAAGCTTCATGGTTGTCCACAGTCTATCGTAAGTGATCGTGATACCCTTTTCCTTAGTGAGTTTTGGCAAGAGTTGTTTAAGTTTCAAGGAGTGGCTCTCAATTTCTCTAGTGCTTACCACCCTCATCGTGATGGACAAACTGAAGTTGTGAATCATGGATTAGAGACTTACTTTAGGTGTATGACGAGTGATAGGCCTCAGTTGTGGAGTAAGTGGTTATCATTAGTTGAATACTAGTACAATACTACATTCCATATCTCTACTCAATGGACTCCTTTTAAAACGATGTACGGAAAACCTCCATCAATCCATTTGTCTTACTTACCCAGGGA
This sequence comes from Lepidium didymum, assembly GCA_963920545.1. Taxonomy (NCBI): domain Eukaryota; kingdom Viridiplantae; phylum Streptophyta; class Magnoliopsida; order Brassicales; family Brassicaceae; genus Lepidium; species Lepidium didymum. Next base: position 9,575,159 of record OY986981.1, on the reverse strand, counting down.
GTCTAAAGTAGCTATTGTCACAAAGAATCTCAAAGAAAGAGAGAATATGATTGTTGTCTTGAAGTTTCATTTGTTTAGGGCACAACATTGGATGAAGCAAAATGTCGATTTGCATAGGACTGAAAGAGAATTCGATATTGGAGATTATGTGTTTGTAAAACTGCATCCATATCACCAAAACTATATTTTCACTCGAGCTAACTAGAAATTAAGCCCAAAGTACTTCGGTCCTTATTGCATTCTCAATAATTGTGGTCAAGTTGCTTATAAACTCGATTTGCCTGCTTCCTATAAGATTCATCATGTCTTTCATGTGTCACAACTTAAGGTGCTCATTGGTAATGTTCACACGTCTTCTACCTTACTTGCAAACATTTCTGATGTTTTGATTAAGGAACCAGAACTCATTTTGGAGAAAAAGATGGTTCAACATCAAGGTAAAACAATGACGATGATTTTGGTTAAAGTGGGCACATTGTAACGCCGTGATCCATGGTGCGTCCAAGTGATTCTGGACAAGTCCAGGGAATTCAAATATTGGCCGAGAATGACCAAATTTGGTTGAACGGTTGGTGGAATGATCGAATAGTTCCAAACTAAGTACCGAGGCAAGTCAACCCAAGGTGCAAAGTGGTCGAGGGAATCCAAACATGCCATCGACTCGGTCGTAAGACTAACTCATGGTTTGTTTTAGTCATAAGTGGTGCGAGTTAAGTCAGTTTATGGCCTACCAAGACCTAGAAAATATGGCATCGACTTGTGTTAAATCGCACTATCGCTACAGTTGGGATAATGTGGCATCGACACGTGTTAAAGTGCACTAAGCGCATGGAAGAATGAAGTATAGCAAGACACGTGGATCCGAAGGGGTAACATGTAAGCATGAGAAGAAAACATGTGTTGGCAGCTTTTGAGCTGAGGAACTCTATAAATATTCGATGCTTACTTCATTATCCTTCCTTTGGCACGCAAGAGATAAAATAAGAACTAAACGAAAAGGGGCTTCAACGAGTGTTAGCTAGCAAGTGTTTGGTGATTGAAAAGGTTCTCTGAACAAGGGTTGGATAAGAATCGAGTGTAGTCAAGATTGGCAAGGAATAACGCGATCAAGCTCGAATATTGCATCAAGAGGTGTCAAAACATTAAGGCACATGTGAGTTGGGGACTGTCAAGTCTAACTAGGGTCTAATTAGACATGGATTCATTAAGTCTAGGAAATAAAGTTTAACTTCGTTGCGGTGGGATGCTTGCATGCTTGTTTTTCTTGGTTGTTTGTTCGTGGATTAACTCGGGCTGATTAAGGAGTCTGACCAGCAACACGCTTGGGAGCCGAGAGAGCTTTCCAAGGCTTGAATGGTTTGGGGGAAAGACTGCCGGTAGTGCCGAGTGATTCATCGGATCGAATCATGTGTTAACTTGCATGCATGTAGACTTGATTGAATTCATTGTTGATTGTGTATCCTGTTAGGCTTGTGGGATGGACTAATCCACTCATTAATCATGATGTGCTTATGCATTTGTTGGGAATGCAAATGATAAGTTAAGTCTAGAAAGGAACGAAAGTAAGTAATCTTGAAGCGGAATCAAGACAATGCAAGGAAACAGATGGTTAGGTCAGTGGTGGTCTAGTCTTTCAATGTATTTACGTTACGTAGCATATTTTTCTTTGTACTAGAACCGGCTGTATAAGTTAAATATCACGGTTATGCATATTTTGGGCCCATTTGTTATGAATCTTGCGCTGAAATTTGGTTAAAATAAATACCCTTTGGACTGCAAGTCTCTGGGTTAGGGCGTAAATATTTGGTATCAGAGTGCAATCGATTCTAGGATAAGTCAATTTATGCATAATCGGATTAATGGGTTTGAAACCATCCTTTCATCGTCTGGTTCCGATAAGCTGATTGCAATTTCTATGGATGTGAAAAATTAAGTTAGTATTCCGGCTGGCTTAGCTAATCTTAGTCATTGTAGATGGTTAGAAAAAACTAGAATTCCGATTCAGAGCTGCCCCGGAACGGAGAAAACTCGGTATTTGGGGATAGTACAGATATGCATGAAATTTACCATGTTTTAGAGCCTCATTTAGCTTAGTTTGCATTCATATTCATAGCATCCTCATAATTTTATAGTCGTTTTAGGTCCATATTGCATACTCTGCATTTGCATGGTATACGGAGGAATTTCTAGGTACTTTGGAGGCTTTTTGGATCATTTTGGAGCAGGATGGGACATAAAGGCCAGCGCGGAACGGACTTGAGTGTCTATCGTGATAGGAAGAACCAGATTCGGAAAGGGATCAGTCAACTCTACTGACCAACTCGACCACACTTGGTCGAGCTTGGAGATTTGGACGCGACAAAAAAAGACCTTGAGCCAATCACTCGACCCGCTAGGTCGAGTGTGGAGACTACAGCGAGTTCAGGAGCTGACCTCGAGACATAGACTCCACCAGCTGGGTCAAGTGTGGGATTTAACTTCCTTATTGAGGCACGGCTCGACCACCACCCTCGACTACCAGAGCTCGAGTTGGCAAGGATGTGGGCACATAAGACACCACTCGACTTGGGGACTCGACCAACACCTGGTCGAGTCACCTTTCTAAGCTTTTATTTTGTTGACTTTTTAATTCTGCATGTTGACTTTTAAGGGTTTTGGGTGTTGGACTATAAATACCCATGAACACTCAGAAATAGGGACCTTTTTCGCCTATAGTTTTCTCTCATATTTTTGTATTAAATGCTTGTTTTGATGATGATTAATTGAGTATTTGCCTTTGATTTCTTCTTCGTTGTTGATTATCTTTCCATCATCTTTCTAATCATGCCATTCACATTAAATTTTGAGTTCACTCATCTGCACATGTTTAGTGAGTAGTTTTCTTTTGGGTGTTGAGAATATGAGGTAGATTTATGTGGAACTAAGGGAATCGAGACTGCTTAAGCTTAGTATTGATAGATTCTCGTCATATTTAGTGAGCTTCATGCTTGTTTCTTGCTAGCTACTTGAAATTTGATCCATTGCATTCATCCACCTGCCAAGTGTTTGATGAATTGTGTGAATGAACTAAATTTTGTGATTTGCATTTCTAGCCTAAGGGATTAGTTATCTAGAGTGCTTATTGACTGTTGTGGGTTGTCTGTTCATGCTTGTTGGGTTAGGTACCGTTAAAGGGAGTTAGGTCTGGTTTTAGCCGAGCAACGTTCAATAGTCAAAGGAGAGATATTGATTGCGTTGAATCCTTAGTCTGAGATCATTGCATGTTGGGTTGTTAAGTAGTCTAGAGTCTCCTAGCTAAGCATAAATCGATAACCTCACTCCTCAATGTCCAGCTTTCCGTAAATGGTCTATTCTCGTTCTAATTGCTGTTTTTTCATTCATCGCTTTAGTTCTGTTTGCTAAGTTGTTTACGTATTTTACTGTTTATTATGTCTCTATTTTTACTGCTTTTTCTATGCTTAGGTTTTCTGACACTTTGATGAACTGATTATTACACTTGGATTAGGTTGATCCGTGTAATTTCTGACGGCTAGCAACACACTTGGTTTAGATTGACATCTATCATACTGCATCGACATGTTTGTATTCTGTGATAGTATTTGATTTGATTTCCAAACCGTAAAAATCATGTTATCAAGTACCGAGAATGTGACTAATGCAACTTAGGAAGGTGTCACTGTTAATGCGAATCCAGTGTCTCCGGTAGGATTGCCAGCTGTGTTGGGGATGCTTTCTCAAGTGTTGGTAAGATTACCAGTTGCATCTCCTGTTGGAAATACTCCATCCCCGGATAACGTAACACTAGTGGCAAATACGGCTGAGGAAACTCAAGTGGCGAGTACTCCATCTTATCTCAAAGTGATGGATCATATGCAAATGATGGGAATAAAGTTCTTCTCTGGTGGTTCAAAGCCGATAGAAGTGGATGAATGAAGGAGTCGGCTTGAGAGAAACTTTGATTCAATAGTCTTAAAAAGTATGCGGGCTGCGAGTTCGAGGCAGAAGATGCGCAAGTTCGTCATTTTATGCAAGGACTACGGATTAAACTTCGCAATGGATGCTTGGTTCGTAACCACTCTTCTGTCGCTGAACTAGTAGAAAAGGCTGCCTTAGTAGAAAGTGGTTTGGAAGAGGAAGCTAGATTGTACGCGGAGCATAACATGGTACTGGCTGGAACCCAAAACCAGTCTGGGAAGGAAACCAGGCAAAAGAGTAAGAAATGGAATAAGAATTCTGCGAGTAAATTTGGTCATGTTGCATGTGCAACTTGTGGAAAAAAACACTCGGGGCGTGCAGAACTACTCCCAGAGCATGTTTCAGATGTGGAAGTCTTGAACATAAAGTTGCCAATTGTCCGGAAGAGGACTTAAGGGAGAAGAATGTCGGATCCGTTGGGAAGAAAGCATGCTACAATTGTGGCGAAGAAGGGCATTTCAAGGCAAATTGTCCAAAGCTAAGGAAGTCGGGGAGGGGGGGAAACGGGCAAGCGATGGACTGCTACAACTATCAAAAAGGCAAGTTGTGACACCGAGAGTATACTCAATGGCCGCAGAGCCATCAGACCCAAGTACCTCTTGCCCGATCTCTTGGTCCTTGAACATAGGGGGAGTGGCAACCCATGGGTTGTTTGATTCTGGTGCGTCACATTGTTTTGTGCACCCGTGAATGATCGAGAATAGGGGATTTCAGAAAAAACCTAGGAATCACCATGGCTTGGTCGGGCCACTTGTAACACCCCCGAACCTACTCAAGAACAGGAGTGTCACTAATGCGAGTTCGAGTCCCAAGCTAAGGTTACCGAAACATAGTCGGACCTTAACCAAAACTCAAAATACACATCCCGTCTTAATATACTTAAGTCCTTACAACCTAAGTACATTAATCCGTTAGGTTTGCCCCAGACTAAGGCCAAGCACACATAATACCATTTCACAATACGTATTATACATAAATCCTTTATAAAATATTTGCAAACTACAATATAAGTTTTGGCCGAATTTAAAACTTCGTTTACTTTACAAACCCTCTTACATTTGCAAAAGGTAAAATCTACACCGACTTTAAATTGCTTTCCTTCCGCTCCCTATTTGGGCTTACTATGGTTTCCTGCAAGGAGGGAAGTGAGAGGTGAGCACAACGGCTTAGCGAGTTTGCGAAAACACAATTAACATAAACAAGCAATGCACATAATTTTCATGGTCACCCTTAGATCATGAATCAATCCGCGATCCGGTCTGCAATGCTAACCTTCCGCATTGCCGGATCACATCAGCCCGAACACGCGGCACGGTCCGTCCCGCGTCACCACATTCCACAACCGTTCCTTCCATTCCCAAATCAACCTCATCACGTCACAACTTTCTCACCCACTTTCCAACCTCCTCACAACCTTTCCTCTTATTCACAATCCGCCATTTACAACCTCATCACAACTACCCTTCCCACAACACATTACAAACACTTCCCATTTCATCACACACTCCACTTCCTTACCTTCCCATTACACCTCATACAACCCCACAAACCACTTAACATACATACATACATCAAACAAATATATAACATGCAATAAACACTTATGCAACAATGACCACCACTTAGACTTATTAAATCAAATAGCACATCAACTACCAAGCATTTACGGGTTATCACCTATCAACACAACTCGAATATCATCACAACTCAACAATCCTTTCACGGTTTTAACAACTAACATCACCAACACCTCACCGCTTCACTAATACACACAATTCAATCATCCTTTAATCTTATTAACCATCTCATAAATCAACCATAAATCACACAAATAATTTATCCTTTCTTTCATCAATTTTCTTATAATTTTTAGTATGAAACAACATTTAACTAATTATTTCCTACCCTTGTAAATCATATTTTAGCAACAGCCAATATCTATAATCATCCTTTATCATTCTCAAATATTCACGGATTCAGCCCGAACATCACACATAATCACCGAACCAATTTCATCTAATTTCATCATCATCACGGAAACAATTATTCTCTAACCTTCTTAATCATGATTTAACAATAACAAACCTAAGGTCATTCTCTATTTTTAGCAATCATTCACGGATTCAACCAACACACATACATAATCATCAATCATCATCAACCAATTTTATCATCAATTTTTTTCACCAAATCAACACTCATAAATCACAATCTTCTTGCAGCCAATCAATCACAAACTCACCTTGATCGCTTCCTTTGGAAATAAGGCGGATTGATTTTCTTCTTTCCAACACACACAATCTTAAACTTTTGGAGAAAATTTGAACAAGACTTAAGACAAGTTTTAACTTTGAACACCAAGGATTCTTCCTTTACTTTTCTCGGATTCATCTTCTATTTATAGAAGAATTAAGCAAGCACTTAACCACCTTAATCATACAACCTAGGGGTTATAGGCTTTTCTCTAATCATGCCAAGTGTCCACATTAGTGACTCATCCAACACTTACTTAATGGTTAAGTTTTGGTTTAAGCTTTAGTCCCGGTTCTAAATCTGCAACTTTCCCGAGCACGTCAAAACTCTGAGCACGTCAAATTCTGACACTTGGTCTTAAAATCTTCTTCAACTCTTTCTAAGCCATTCCGCCTCTTCCGTGACCAGCTTAAACATTCCTCATTCTTAGTTATTTCGCTTTCGACAAATTACCCGAAAACCGCACTTTGGCTTGATGTCATTTCCCTCATGACTTGACATTCAGATCGCAATTGGGGCACTACACCACTGGCAGGCAATTGATGGATTCTCTCAGAATTGTCCGAAACATTTCGGTGTTTGTCGAAGGTAAAGACATGCCAGCCGACCTGGTGATTTTTCCCGTGGAGAAGTATGATGTAATCCTGGAAATGGATTGGCTTGGCAAGTATAAAGCCCATCTAGATTATCATCGCGCCATAGTAAAATTTGACAATGGTGGGAAATTGTTGGTGTATCAAGGGATCCGAACCACCTCAGGAAGTCAAACAAGGGTGTGAAGCGTACTTAGCAATAATCACTACCACAAAAGTTGGCGGACAAAGGGTTTGTAAGACCCAGTAGCTTGTCGTGGGGGGCACCAGTATTATTCGTGAAGAAAAAAGATGGGAGTGTTCGACTGTGCATTGATTACCGCAGATTAAACTAAGTTACGGTAAAGAACAAGTACCATCTTCCAAGGATAGATGAGTTGTTGGACCAACTCTGAGGAGGTGTTGTGTTCTCAAAGACTATTCTGGTTTCGGGTTATCATCAGATCCTGATTGTTGACGCAGATGTTCAGAAGATAGCCTTTCGGACAATGTACGGACACTATGAATTCGTGATCATGCCTTTTGGACTGACTAACGTACCTTCCACTTTCATGAAATTGATGAACAATGTATTTCAAGATTTCTTGGACAAATTTGTGATCATCTTCATAGATGACATTCTAGTTTACTCTAAACGTCCAGAGGATCATCGGATACATTTGAAGAAAGTGTTGGGTAAACTAAAAGAACATAAGTTGTTCGCCAAGCTGAGCAAGTGTAGTTTTTGTCAGAATCAGATCAGATTATTGGGTCATGTAGTTTCGGATCAAGGAGTATCTATTGACCCTAAAAAGATCAAGGCTATAGCGGACTGGTGTAAACCCTCGAAGGCATCAGAAATCAGAAGTTTCCTTGGTTTAGCTGGGTATTATCGCCGTTTTATCAAAGTTTTTGCGAGCATGGCGCAGCCAATGACCCGACTTACTAGGAAAAATGTACCATTTACTTGGACCGCGGAATGTGAGAAGAGTTTTGCAAAGCTGAAGGAAAAGCTTACGAGTACTCCGGTTTTGGCCTTGCCAGAACCAAATGAACCTTTTGTGGTATATACAAACGTATCTCGGATAGGACTCGGTTGTGTCTTAATGCAGCATGGTTGAGTTATCGCATATGCATCAAGGCGGCTAAGAAAGCACGAAGTAATTACCCCACGCATGACCTAGAAATGGCCGCAATAGTTTTCGCCTTGAAAGTATGGCAATCCTATCTATACGGTGGGAAGGTCCAAGTATTTACGGCTCACAAGAGTTTGAAGTATATCAATCGGAATTAAACCTAAGGCAACGAAGGTGGATGGAACTAGTCGCGGATTAAGATTTAAACATAGCCTATCATCCAGGAAAAGCTAATCTGGTCGCGGACGCACCCAATAGGGAAAGAGTAGCCATAGATGCAGAAAAGGATGTGGAGGAACTAGATAGCATGGTACGGACGTTGAGTTTAGCAGCTTTAACAGTGGAAGATGAGCTGTCAGGCTTGAGAGCTGTGGATCAAGCTAATTTGTTAAGTCAAATTCGGATTGCACAAGAAAAAGATGAAATCTGGGCCAAGGGAGCAAAGAACAATAATACCGAGTATAAGACTTCGAACAATGGAATGATCCTAATCAATGGCCGAGTATGTGTTCCTAATGATCATGAATTAAAAGAGGAGATTCTTAAGGAAGCACACCAAGGTAACCAAGATGTATCGTGACCTAGAAAGATATTATCATTGGGTAGGCATGAAAAGAAATGTGGCTAAACGGGTTTCAGAATTTCCAACGTGCCAATTGGTAAAGGCAGAACATCAAGTTCTGAGTGGATTGCTGCAAAATTAACCAATTCTAGAATGGAAATGGGACATGGTAACAATGGACTTTGTAACTGGGTTACAAATGTGCGATAAGAAGGATGCAGTCTGGGTCATTGTGGATCGATTGACCAAATCTACGCACTTCATTGCGGTCAATAAAACAAATAGGGCGGAAAGGCTAGCTGAAATTTATGGTGTACCGGCAAGCATAATTTGTCTCTGCATTTTGGAAAACGTTTCATAATAAGTATGGGGCAAAGATCCATACTAGTACAGCCTGTCATCCGCAAATAGTTGGCCAATCTGAATGAATCATCTTAACACTCGAAGATTTGTTACGGGCGAGTGTGCTGGAATGGGGCGGAAAGTGGGGAAACACACACCATTGGCTGAGTTCACATATAACAACAGCTACCATTCAAGCAATAGAATGTCACATTACGAGGCATTGTACAGACGGCCTTGCAGAACCACACTATGTTGGACTCAAGTGGGGAAGCGAAGTCTATATGGCCGTGATTTTGTTGAGGATACAACATAGAAAGTCTGGCTATTGAAACTGAAAATGAAAGAAGCTCAGAATAGGTAGAAAAGATATGCATACAAGCGAATAAAAGAGTTAGAATTAGCTGTTGGAGATCTAGTCTATCTCAAAATGGTCACATATGAGGGCAAGGATCGTACAGCCCGATCAGCTAAGTTGAGTCGGAGATATATGGGGCCATTCAAGATTTTAGAAAGAATTGGACCGGTTGCCTACAAATTTGAATTGCCAATTGAATTGGCAACATTCCATAATATCTTCCATATATCCATGTTAAGGAAGTGCCTTGGCAGAGGGGAATGTGTTATGATCGAACCCCAAAGGATCTTGGGGAGAATTTGACAGTAGAAGGAAGACCACTTCGGATCCTAGATAGAAAGATTAAGGCGATCGAAGGAAAAAGACCACGATGGTCGAAGTTGAATGGGATTGTGATGGAAAAAAGGACATCATGTGGGAATGAGAAATCAGGATGAATGAGAAGTTCTCTAAGTGGTTCGAAAAGCAAAAGGTTAGTTCAGCTAAGTCCTAAATTCGAGGACGAATCTTCTTGAAGTGGGGGAGAATTGAAATGCATGTGATCCATGGTCCGTCCGGGTGATTCCATACAAGTCCAGAGAACTCAAGTGTTGACCGAGAATGACCAAGTTTGATTGAACGGTTGGTGGAATGGTCGAATAGTTCCAATCAGAACGGCATAGTACAGTCAGTTTTAAACTAAGTACCGAGGCAAGTCGGCCCAAGTTGCAAAGTGGTTGAGGGAATCCAAATGTGCCATTGACCCGATCGTAAGATGAAATCATGGTTTGTTTCAGTCTTAAGTGGTGCGAGTTAAGTCAGTTAACGGCCAACCAAGACCCGAAATTATTGTGTAGAGAGACACGTATTAAACCGCACTAAGTGTGGAACAAAATGAATGTAGTAACAACACGTGTTAAAGCACACTAACGCTACAGCTGGGAAAATATGGTATCGTCATGTGTCAAAGCGCACTATCACTACAACTGGGAAAATGTGGCATCAACACGTCTTTCTGGCGCACTAAGCACATGGAAGAATGATGTATAGCAAGACATGTGGATCCAAAGGGGTAACATGTAAGCTTGAGAAGGAAACATATGTTGGTAGCTCTTGAGCTGAGGAACTCTATAAATACTCGATGCTTCCTTTATTTTCCTTTCTTTGGCACGCAAGAGATAAAACCAGAACTGAAAGAAAAAGGGCTTAGGCGAGTGTTAGCTAGCAAGTGTTTGGTGATTCCAAGGGTTCTCCAAACAAGGGTTGGATAAGAATCGAGTGTGGTCGAGATTGGCAAGGAACAACGCGATCAAGCTCGAGTATTGCATCAAGTCTAACTAGGGTCCGATTAGACATGGATTCGTTTAGTCTAGGAAATAAAGTTTAACTTCGTTGCGGTGGGATGCTTGCATGCTTGTTTTTCTTGGTTGTTTGTTCATGGATCGACTCGGGCTGACTAAGGAGTTTAACCAACAACACGCTTGGGAGCTGAGGGCTTGCCAAGGCATGCATGGTTTGGGGGAAAGACTGCCGATAGTGCCGAGTGATTCATCGGATCGAATTCTGTGTTAACTTGCATGCATGTAGACTTGATTGAATGCATTGTTGATTGTGTATCCTGTTAGGTTTGTGGGACGGAATGATCCACTCACTAAGTATGATGTGCTTATGCATTCATTATGAATGCAGGTAATAAGTTAAATCCGAAAGGAACAAAAGTAAGTAAGCGTGAAGCAGAATCAAGACGATGCAAGGAAAGGGATGGTTAGGTCAGGTAGTGGTCTAGTCTTTCAATGTATTTACATTACGTAGCGTATTTTTCATTGTACTAGAACCGGCTGTATAAGTTAAATATCACGGTTATGTATATTTTGGACCCATCTGTTATGAATCTTGCACTGAAATTTGATTAAGTATTGTAGGGAACCATATCTAAAAAATAAATAATCGAACTTGGTTAAAATAAATACCCTTCGTACCGCAAATCTGTGAGTTAGTGCGTAGCACACATCTCGATGAAGCTGAAGCAACTTGAGAAATCCTCTTCTATTTAGAGAGGAAGTTTCCCTTCTTTGAACCTTGAGCTCAAAGTTCTACGAACAAGAGGGATTTGATACAAGAATTAAGTGGCACGTGACTTTTTATGACTTGCACGCGAAGACACGAAGATTGAAGTCTGTTATGATTTAATTCTGGGATTTGCAATATCTTCATATTTTCCTTTTCTCTAATTTCCAATTATGTTTTTCCATTTTTATCGTACTCTGTTTTCTATTTAAAAGGCATTGTAGCTAGGAGTGGGTTGGCAGGTTCACGGGCCCCACTCTGCAAAAAGCCCACGAACTTTTTTTTTCTTATAACCCGCCCCGCAAACTTACGAGTTTTAAACCCAAAACCCGTATCCGCCCCGCAATAATTTGTGGGGTCAGCGGTCAACCCGCCAAAAAAAAAAAAACGAAAAAACATAACAAATCCGCCAAAAAACCCGCCAAACCCGCGATAAAACCCGCAAAACCCACGGAAAAACCTGCCAAACCCGCGGGATCCACTTTAAATTTCGAACATCATGCTTTTTTTTAGCAAAAAATATCACGATGTTCACTCACTTGTAATGCAAACGTCATACTGTTTACAAAAAACAACATGATTTTTTTTTTGCGGGGCCCGCGGGCCAAACCCGCAGAAAAAAAAAGGCCCGCCCTGCGAAGCCTGCAAAAAAAAGGCTTCAAATTCGAAGTCCATATCCGCCCCGCGCGGCCCAAAACCCGCCAAACCTGCAAGCCGCGGGCCTTCTTTCTTTCTTACACTTAAGTTAGAATTCTCTTTGTGTTTCTCCAAGTCCTTAGCTATCAATGTGTGATTAGCAAGGTAATCAAACCTTTGTTCCTTGAGAACATTTGATTTGGAGTTTATGAGTTTCTCTTAATAAAAATCTTCTTTTTTTCCAAAAATGTATGATGTTTTAATTGATTAAAAAAACAAATTTTATGTTAAGATTTTATGTTAACTAAAACATTCAAAATTTAAGATTTTAAGATTTACTGAAACATTCAACATTTTGAAATGGGGCCAAAAACAAAACGAAAACCTAGTTATTTATCCCTATATAATCTCTTATATAACAATGGTATACAAACTATCCATGGATTCTAATATTTATTTGAACTTTCCACCTCATAAATTATGAGAGTAGAGTTTTATTCGATTTGAACGAAATTCCATCGTTGGAAAAAGTTTATAGCAATGACGATCAAGTTTGTGCTATTGATATCAATAATGCTATTGAAATTAATGATCATGATCTAGGTTACAACTCTTCTCTATGGTTTTAATAAATTATTGGATTGTGTAGACCAGATACATTATTCTTTAGGCATACGTTATCATATAGGTGTTGTTCAAAACTTTTGTTAATTATTTTAAATACTTACTTGTAATGGATATACGTAAGTTCAATGACATCCTAAAGAATGAGTTAGAATCCATTATTACCGTTTTTTTCAATTAAATATTGGATGCGTCTTTAGTTGTAAGGAGAATATAAATTACTCAAATAATCATGCTTCTTTTGACCAGTTAGATTTTTATGATGACGATATGTTAACAATTTAATACTAAACGTGTATCTATGTTTTTTTAAAAAAATTTAATGATCATAGAAGAAAATGATGATTCAGTCCAATATGCTGTAAATCTACAAGGAACTAGAAGAGTTCAATCTAACGAAGAGAGATCGGAGATTTACACTATTTTACAAGAAAAGAGTACTAATGGAGAGTTGAAGAAAAATACTACAAGAGAAATTTAATTTTTGTTTTTTGTACATATACTAACGGTACAAAGGATTTGGCGACGAACAAAAAAACAATTACTACTAGAAAAGTTGATGTATCACGAAGGAGAACCAAGAATTGTGGTCGTTAAAAAATTATACTTGATATAAATCAAGTTGCTAGTATTCCATTACACAAGCGAACAACTTTGAGGACATTTTCAATGGCAATAGACATGAGCATCGGAACATTGCATAGGTGTAAGAAGGAAGGAGCTATTCAACGTCATACTAATTCCATAAAACAAGTTTTAAAAGTAAAAAATCTGAAAGGTAGACTACAGTTTTGTACATATGTACAATATTATACATATTGATGAAAAGTGGTTTTATATGACGAAAAAGACCGAGAAGTATTATCTACTTCCAATTGAAGAAGATCCACACCGTATATGTCAAAGTAAAAATTACATCGGAAAAGAAATGTGTTTAGCTGCGATGGCTTGTCCAAGATTTCATGACGAAGGGAAAAAAAGATTTTCTGGAAAAATTGGAATATTTCCATTTGTTACTTTGCAAAATAACGTCGCAAAATTGCAACGAACTTGCAACGCGATTGCGAGGCATATAAAACACGTCGCAAAAATATCGCAATGGTTGAGTTTGCGATGGTTGAGTTTGTATCGCAAATTCGTAGCAATTTTGCGATGATTTTGCGATATACAATATCCGTAGCAAAATTGCGACGATGTTGCGATGTGTTTCCGATGTGATTCATCTCCATCGCAATTACATAGCAAATAATCACATTTTACCTATAAATAACCCACAATGTGATTCTTACTTCAAACAAAATTTTAGAGAGAGCAAGAATTCGGGTAGAAAGTTTAAGAGGGTGATTAAATCTTACACTAAATTTTTGTGACAAATATATGTGTTCATCGATGTATTAAAGAATGAACAATTAATCATTAACAAATGGGGAACACCATGGAAGCTGTGAAAAGTGTTGCTGTTTCTGTGGGTCAGAGAATGAATTACGGTGTTCCCCAATTGTTAGTGATTGTTCATTCTTGAATACATCGAAGAACACATATATACGAAATTTGTTTCTAGCCACATTAACCGCTATTTCAATTTTGCGGTTTACCCAGTCGTTGCAAGTCCGTCGCAAATCTGCGATGGACTTGCGATGAAAATTAGGGTTTTCAACCCATTCGTCGCAAGTCCATCACAGATTTGCGACGGAGTTGCAACGTCTGGGCAAACCGAAATATTTTAAAGAGCGGTTTATGTGTCTAGAAACAAATTCCGGATATATGTGTGTTCATCGATGTATTCAAGAATGAACAATTAATCACTAACAATTGGGGAACACCGTAATTCATTTTCTGATTCACAGAAACAACAACTCTTTTCACAGCTACCATGGTTACAATTTCTAGAAAGAGAAGACGGAAAATGTAAATATGGAAGCTGTGAAAATTATTCTTGTTTCTGTGGATAAGAGAATGAATTACGGTGTATCAACGGAAGATATCATACATACAAATCAAGGTACATAAGACATTGTCGAGGCAGACTCGGAGGGGGAAAATGCTAATTTTGACGAGTTCGAGGAGACAGATGAAGAAGAAAATACGGAAGATGAAGACTCTGATTGAAGTTATGTCAAAATGCGTAATATAGCGAAGTGATGTTTTGTAATTGTTTTTTAAATGAAGTTATGTGAAATTTTAATTTTTTAAAATGAAGGTGATTCTGCGATGGCTCTATGATTTCAATTGCATTTGGTCTGTGTAATTCTTTACAAAACTGACATACTATGTAACAGATTTGAAACACATATCTCTATAGTTTGTAAGTTTTGTGGATGCTTAAAGAGACATTCGTACATCCGAAACATTTAAGTTTTGAAAACACACATATATATATATATATATATATATATATATATATATATATATATATATATATATATATATATATCTGGACATCGATTGAAAACACTTAAACCATTTATTAAAGACACATTCGTCGCAAATCCGTAGCAATATTGCGATGGATTTGCGACGAATATTAGGGTTTTCAAACCCGTCTGCCGCACATCCCTCACAATAGTGCGATGGATTTGCGACGATCGTTTTAATTGTTAATCGCAAATCCGTCGCAAGTCCATCGCAAGGCACGAGATATATTAAAACCCACAGCCGCTGCTTCACTTCTACTTCTCTCTTTTCCTTCTTTCTTCTTGGTTTCTCTTCGGACGAATCCGGCGACTCCGGCGATTCCGCGTGTCCTCCCCCGTTGCCTCTCCACCGCATCCACGTCTTCAAGGTAAGGGGTTCTTCTCCTCTTCCTTTTGTTCATCCCTTCGTTGTTTTCCTCTCTTAACACTTTGCCTCTTCATTTCCTCTTAGATCTCCTTCCCCACAAACGAAAAACGGCTAAGGTATGTGGTTAAGCATTTCAATTTCATAGATTTTAGGCTTGGAATGTAGATTTAGGTTGGTATTTGTTGTAGTTTCGGATTTGAGAGATTTCGAATCTAGACTCGTTTTAGGATTTTTACAAACGCTTTTATATTTTTCTAAACGTTTTTCTATATTTACAAACGCTTTCTTACTTTTTCTAAACGTTTTTTGATTTTTATAAACAATTTTGGAATTTTACAAAACGTTTTTCTATTTTCTATATTTAAAAACAATTTTTCAATTTTACAAAACGTTTTTCTTTTGAATGTTTTCCGAATTAAAAAATAATAATTTTTTTTAATTATTTTTTGTGGGCCGTCGCAAAAACGTCGCAACTTTTCCACGCAAAACTGTCGCAAGATTGCGACTTCTTTGCGACGAATTTGCGAGAGATCAAATTTGCGACTCACGATTTGCGACGTTTTTGGCGTTATCGCAAATTTGTTGCAAAAGGGCGTTTTGCGGCGCCTTTGCAACGGTTCTGGCCGTCGCAAACCCCTGTTTTCTTGTAGTGTTTAGATCTTAGTTTTTAGTGCAATTCAATCCTTGCAACATAAAACATGTCCCAAGATAATAGAAGATCTTGTTGGTGTGGTAGAAGAATCATTTGAAGTCTACTTTCCTCAAAAAGGTAAACAATATCTTCTTTACTCTTCAATCATGTATGTATGGTAGAAATCATAAAAATTTGAGGATCAAACAATTACAAGATATGAAGAAATCTACTCTGAAAAATATTGGTCTTCTTCCTAAGCAATTAAGTTGCAATGCTACGTTGTTCGATGACGTGATGAACACACTCAGATAATTCGATTAGTGGAGTTGATTTGGTTTGTTATTATTTTTGTTTGGTTGACGAATATTTTATTTAGAATTTTAAAGATTTGATTTTTTTTCGTTATCGTTTTCTGTAAAGATTTTATTTAATTCAAAATTTTAAGGAATTGATTTGATTTAATTAGAATTCTATGGTGAAATAATTTATTGCTTTTTTGTTTAATTATTTTAATTCTCATACCAACACCATGGCTTCTTACAGTTAGAGTCTTCTCTCTCCTCACACTTTCAATAAAACAAAGCCTACTTATTGAATAACAGCAACATGAAATTTAGAGATGATTTATCAAAAAAATAAATTTAGAGATGACTCAACACTTGAAGTATGTAGGCAACAAAATCTTCAGCATATCGGAACAAGCTTCTTCCATCTCTTTGTTATTCTTAATTATTGTTAGATTTAAAATAACTAAATATTTGCATAGAAATCTGAAAAAATCAAATAAAATGAAACAAAAAAATGCTAAAACATCATACATTTTGGAATAAAAATTAGTTGGTTCTCCTTTGTTTTCCGTTATTACCTAACAAAACCGTCAGCAGACCACGTGTTGCCACGGCGTACGAGCTTGTACGAGTCAGCGAGGATCTTCCAAGCAGGTTCGAAGATGTCCAAGTTTCGTTGATGATCATACACGGCGGAGACGATGTTGCACAAGAACTCTCTGTAACTCTGCAACACAATTTTCTAGCAGATAAAAACTGCCTATTTTTGGGTTTTTCATTGATTAAATACTGAAGCAAACTCAATCAAAGCTCAACAACGTGAAACAAAGAAATAGAAAATGTGGTTCATGATCTCCTAAACAATAAGAAACATAGTCCACTTATTAACTGAAGCAAATAACGTAAACTGTTTAAAAAATAGAAACTGGTTCAGCAACAATTGCTAAACCATGTACTTCCGGTTTGCGAACTTGATCCAGTTAGGGACTCACCGTATCTGGTTCGCATCATTACTCCCCTCCCCAAGACAGACCTTGTCCTCAAGGTCAAATTCTGGAAAGCTACTGCGGATCTGATCCGTATCTTCCCAAGTAGCATCCTCTCGTGACAGATTATGCCACTGTATCAGTACTTCCTCAACTCGTTGTCCGCTACGCTCAACAGACCTACGGTCACACACAAGCTCTGGCGTAATCCTCAAAGAGCCATCATACCGTAGTGAAGGCAAAGAACCTAAGATAGGAATATCAGACCACACTCTTTTTTTAAGCTTGGAGACATGAAAAACAGGATGTATCTGCGAGCCCTCTGGTAATATAAGTTTGTACGCCACAATCCCAACTCTGCTATCCACTTGAAAAGGACCGTAATACCGTGTTGCCAGCTTCTGTGAAGTATGACGAAACACTGAACATTGGCGATACGGCTGTAATCGGAGGAAGACCCAATCTCCAACTTCGAATTCAACATCTCTTCTAGTTTTATCCGCAGACTGTTTCATTCGATTCTTAGCAGTTTCGAGATGTTCCTTTAACTCCTTCAAAACCTCATCTCGAGCAACAAGCTACTCGTCAAGATCCTGTACTGCAGTATTACCAGCCTCATAACCTGCCAAAGGTGATATATCTCGACCATAGAGTGCTCTAAATGAGGTCATACTTGCAGCCGAATGGTGGGTGGTATTAAACCAACACTCAGCCCATGGAAGGAGTGAGCTCCACTATTTCGGCTTGTTGTGAACAAAGCTCCGCAACTACTGCTCAATACACCTATTCATCACCTCTGTTTGGCCGCCGCTTTGTGGATGGTATGTTGAGGACATACACAATTTGGTACAAGACAATCGCCACATCTCTTGCCAAAAGTTGCTGGTGAAAGTTTTGTCTCGATCACTCACTATTGAACTCGAAATACGATGTAGCTTCACCACAAATTTCACAAATTTAGCAGCCAAAATTTTTGCCGTGTATGGATGTGCTAAAGGAATCAGATGTATGAATTTGGTCAAACGATCCACCACCACCAAAATTGAAGTGTGTTTTTTGGATGATGGCAGCCCATCTATGAAGTCCATGGACAAATCCTCCCACACCTGATTTGGAGTTGTCAACGGCTGTAGTAAGCCTGCAGGTGACAAACTCTCAGACTTAACTCGCCGGCACAAATCACACGAGGACACGAATTCGTGAACTGATCTGTGTATCGCTGGCCAATAAAACTGTTGCGAAAGACGTTTAAATGTTCTGAGAATACATGAGTGGCCTCCTTTGAGTGTGCTATGGAACTCATGGAGAAGTAACAACAAAAATTGTGAAGCAGCTGGCACTACCACACAAAATTGTTAAAGTAGATCAACCCATTCCTACAAAGGTAAGGTTTTCTAGGTTTTTCATCACCCAAAACTCCCACACGCAGAAGGTATGAATATGTGGCTATCAACGATCGTACTTCAGTCCAGATGTATGCGTGTGTCACAGTCGTAGCCGCCAGACATGGGTTATCAAGTCGCCGTGACAGGGCATCAGCTACTGTGTTCGTCGATCCGGATTTGTACACAATCTCATAGTCATACGTACCCAATTCGTTCACCAACTTTTGCTGTTCGGGATAGAGAATCGTCTGATCAAGAAGATAGCAAAGGCTTCTCTGATCAGTTTGAATCTCAAATCGTCAACCCAAAAGATAAGGTCTTCACTGCCGAATTGCTATCACAATAGCAAGCATCTCCCGAACATAAGTGGACCAACTTCTCTTTGTTGTTCCCTGAATCCTACTCAAAAAGGATAACAGTTTCCCTTTTTGTGACAAAACAGCCCCAATTCCTTTTCCTGATGCATCGGTTAGAAGAGTGAAAGGGATCGTGAAATCTGGTAAAGCCAAAGTAGGTGTCATTTTCATCGCTTTCTTGAGATTGTTAAACGCAGTCTCAGCCTCTTCACTCCACTCAAATTTTCCTTTCTTCAACAAATTTGTCAGTGCCCGTGCTATCTCGCTATAACCATTCACGAACTTCCGGTAATATCCAGTCAGTCCTAAGAAGCCACGCAGAGCCGTGATTGCCGTTCGTACTGGCCAATCTAGCATTGCTTGAATCTTGGACTGATCTACTTCCACTTCATCACCAGAGACTAAATGTCCCAGATATTCGATTTCTGCCTTAGCTAAATCACACTTCTTCCTCTTAAGAAACAGCTTTTGTTCCCTCAATATGTCAAAAACAGCTCGCACATGAGTCAAGTGCTCCTCCAGCGACCGACTGTACACCAGGATATCATCAAAAAAAACCAAGACAAAGCGTCGTAGGTGTGGTCGAAAAACAGTGTTCATTAGCAATTGAAACATAGAGGGAGTGTTACACAACCCGAAGGGCATGACTAGGTACTCAAAAATGCCCATTGTGTGTGCGAAAAGTCGTCTTGTGTATATCCAGTGGATGTACACGCACCTGATGATACCATGCAGTCAAATCCAGCTTCGTGAATACCACAGAACCGTGTAACTTATCCAGCATGTCCTCCACCATCGGAATAGGAAACCTGTCCTTTACAGCAGCTGAATTGAGTGCGCGGTAGTCAGTACAAAACCTCCACATGCCGTCTTTCTTCTTCACTAACAAGACCAGCGACGAAAATGGACTGGTACTTGGCCGAATCAACCCAGCTTCAAGCATCTCGTTTTCTTGTCTCTCTATCTCATCTTTCTGAAAGACTGCATATCGATATGGTCTTACATTGACCGAATCGATTCCTTCTTTGAGAACTATGTGATGCTCAATTTCGCGTGTAGGTGGCAATTGAGTAGGTGTCTAGAAAAGATCCTCAAATTACCGTAGCAGATCTTGAAGATTTTCATCGACGATCTCTTCTTCCCCATCGTCTCTCTTCGCGTGGAACTGCACGGCGAAGCATGCTTGTCCCGACCTCGCTTCCTTTGTCAATTCCTCAGGGTCAATCTTACTGGGCTGAGAAGAATGAATCCCATTGATCTTATTGCTCTCTCCAGCCCAATTAAATTCCATGTACATGGCCTTCCAATCACATAAAGTCGGCCCAAGTGTCTCAAGCCATTGGACCCCCAAAACCACATCGAGGCCTGTTAGAGGTAACACAAATAGGTCCAACTCAAATTCAGCACCTTCTAGGCCCAGTTTCACACCACGACACATCTCCTGACACCATAGAGGATGTCCGTCAGCCATATGCACCGAGAACGCCGGCGTTTTCGTGATTGATAAACGCAGAAACCTCACTGTTTTGTCACTGATGAAATTGTGGGAAGCCCCACTATCAATCAATGACACCACCTCCTTCTTCGCTATCATAGTATGAACCCATAGTGTCTTTGGCGAACCCCATCCCGTGAGAGTGCGAAAAGAAATCTCCGGCTCTTTTTGCTCGACTTGCACATCCTCGGGTGCGTTCACCTCATCCTCAATGTCATCATCCAATTCCTCCATGATAAGCACTTGAGATTTCTTACAGCTATGACCTGGTACATACTTTTCGTCACAGTTGAAGTAGAGACCTAGACTTCTCTTCCGTTTCATCTCATTGAAATTCAATCGCTTTGACTCCACAACCCCAGCAGGCGGAGAGTCACGATTCCCTGACACACGAGAGGCTTCTGTCGGACTTCCATAGCTTCTCTGTGTAGCAAACGATGTTGTAGACCCTTTAGATAGGGACCACTTACGTTGTCTCTGTAATTGATCATCCTTAATCTATGCTAAGTCAATTTTCTCTTTAAGTGTCTGTGGCCTAAACATTTGGACGATATCAACAATTGCGGGTTGTAATCCACCCATGAATGTCCCTACCAACGCTTTCGGAGTCCATCCGTTCGTTTTCTTTTGCCACCTTTCAAATTCGCACAAATACTCCTTCAGTGAGCCCTTTTGCCGAATTTTTGACAAAGCCTCGTCAAAATCTTCACCCTCAGAAGGCCCAAACCTCGACCACAGCTCAGCTTCAAATATCTCCCACGTGATTGGCGTACCATCGTCCAACGCAGCCACAGTGGCTTGCCACCACTCATTGGCTTCGTCCTCCAAGTGATACGAAGGGAAACTCACCCGTTGGTCCCTTGCAATCTCCTAGTAACTAAAGTATTGTTTCGCCTTACTCAACCAAGTCGTCGTATCCCCTCCGTCAAACTTGGAAAAATTAAGCCTGACATGTCTATTCACCTGTGGAGCAAATGGATTGGCATTCTCACCCACGGGATTGGGAGATCGAGTCCGCTCGGGCCTCCTAGAGCCACCCGCCGCACTCACACCAGTCTCCCGATGTGTCCGCATCATAGCATGCATCCGTTCCATAGACTCCTCCATCATCCGAGCCATCGAAGTCTCCATGGATCGAACCTTCTCCTCCATCGAATCATGGATCCTCATCACCTCATCTTGAACATTCCCCACACTATTCTGCAACTCTAAAAATCGTTCCTTATTGGTGGCCATTACTTCCACTTTCACCCAAATCATTTGATACCACACAGGGGTGGTCCAGATCAAAAAACCACGCTCTGATACCAAGCTGTTAAGGCTTGATTTCTCAAGCACAAGAACTCTCTGTAACAACACAAATTTCTTACAGATAAAAACTGGCTATTTTTTATTTTTTCATTGATTAAAATAAATACTGAAGCAAATCACATGAAGCAAACTGAGTCAGAGCTCAACAATGTGAAACAATGAAATAGGAAAGGTGGTTCATGATCTCCTAAACAATAGGAAACAGAGTCCACTTTTTACCTGAAGCAAATAACGTAAATAGAAATTGGTTCAGCATTCAGCAACAATTGCTAAACCATGTACTTCCGGTTTGCGAACTTGATCCGGTTAGAGCTTCGCCGTATCTGGTTCGCATCAGACAATGTCGTTTGCGATCCTTCCTCTGTACAGGAATTTTACCGGAGATGCAGTAGTAGAGACAAGAAGATAAAGATTTATCCTGGGATGTGGCATCAGCTGATTGGAGAGTCGGAAGAGAACATCGATTTGGTTTTCGGAAATATTTTGGATTGGCTTATGAAACGATATGAAATCGACGCCATTAATAAAAGCTTTAAAATCTGGCTTAAATGCCCAAATATCATACTTTTTCACATTATAATCATTGAAACTGAAACTACATATTAGTTTCGACCAAAAAAAAAAAAAAAGAAAGAAACTACATCCTTGAGAAAAGGTCAAAATAAAATCCCCTAGCTTAACAAAACGATGAGAGAATAGAGATTCTATTAGTTTCAATCACCATTGAAGAATACTGAAAGATATAATGAAAGAAATGGAAGGAAAAGTTTTCGATGGCTGATTCGACAATGATGTTACTTGTACACGAAGCAACGGACAAAGCCCATGAAAAGATCAAAACAAAACATAGTCTTCTCCTTCGTCTCAATGCCATCTCCATTTTTTACGAGCTTGCTGTGTTACAGCTCGAGAGCTGTCTTAGTTTTGTTCAGCAAGAGACCGATAAACTCGAGAGTAACCACGAGGAAGTGGTTCATGATCTGAGAGAGATCAAAGACAGGCTTCACCAACGTCTCTTAGAGACCGAATTAGCAATTCTTGAGAAAGACAGAGAGTTGTTAGAGATGTCTAGGAACCAGGATAGTCTAAGAAACGTGTTGGAGAGTAAAGAAACAGAGCTGGTTCATTTGCAAGATCTTGAGAGAAACAGAATTCAGAGCAAGATCGGGGACTTTATCAAAGAGGATGAGTTTTCGGAATTAAAGAGCTCTGTCGATCAACAAGTGATGTATCTTAGACAAAAGCTTACAGAGTACGATGAACTGAGAGAAGAAGCAGAGGATCCTTCAGGGGTTGATATTGATGTTTTGAAAGGGACACTGGATCTTGCTTTCAACAAGATGCATCACGCGATATTCTTGTCGGAATTGGGTCCAATTGAGCAGAGTTGGAGATGGTCTATAGGGAGGAATACAATGAAGTTACTGATTAAAGGTTTCATGAATGGTTTAGAGGAGAAGAAAGTAATGATGGTTGTGAGAGATTATGAATCGAGATTTGAAGATCGGGTTTGTTGTATTCGTAGAGAGGTAGAGTGTTTAGAATCTCATATTGATCAGATCCTCGTCCACAGATCATCACCATCATCTCCTAGATCATGTGTTGTCACATTAGCAGCAACATCATCATCTCCAAGATATTGTGAAATTGGTGCTGATAAAGAAGCAAAAGAAGATGAAGAAGAAAATTCAAGCAATTTTCCTGTGTCCAAGTTAATTGAGAGTCATGAATCAATCATTACGAGGAAAAGCGAAGAGGTCGTTCCTCCCAAAATCGAGTCTTTAAAAGGACAGAAAAACTGCAACATCTCTATTCCAAAGCGAGGTATTGAAGATATCGTTTCAGGTCTGGATAGCTTGAAGAGTCTTAACACTAAGCTGTTCGAACGTTTGTTCAATGATGATGAAGATAGATATGATTATGATCATAATGATACCGATCAAGTGGTAATTGATGACAGTTTGGATGATATTTGGATGAAAGTGCAGAAGAATAGATCGGTGTTTTCAGACAAAGCCATAGAGGAGAAAGAAGATGCAGAGATGAAATTTATAATACTAGAAGATACTTACTTGAATTTGCTCAAAGGTCTAGTAGCAGATGAGATCACAAACAATATAAAAGCTGAAGAAGAAGAAGAAGAAGAAGAAGAAGAAGAAGAAGAAGAAGAAGATGAAGAAGAAGAAGAAGAAGAAGAAGAAGAAGAAGAAGAAGAAGAAGAAGAAGAAGAAGAAGAAGAAGAAGAAGAAGAAGAAGAAGAAGAAGAAGAAGAAGAAGAAGAAGAAGAAGAAGAAGAAGAAGAAGAAGAAGAAGAAGAAGAAGAAGAAGAAGAAGAAGAAGAAGAAGAAGAAGAAGAAGAAGAAGAAGAAGAAGAAGAAGAAGAAGAAGAAGAAGAAGAAGAAGAAGAAGAAGAAGAAGAAGAAGAAGAAGAAGAAGAAGAAGAAGAAGAAGAAGAAGAAGAAGAAGAAGAAGAAGAAGAAGAAGAAGAAGAAGAAGAAGAAGAAGAAGAAGAAGAAGAAGAAGAAGAAGAAGAAGAAGAAGAAGAAGAAGAAGAAGAAGAAGAAGAAGAAGAAGAAGAAGAAGAAGAAGAAGAAGAAGAAGAAGAAGAAGAAGAAGAAGAAGAAGAAGAAGAAGAAGAAGAAGAAGAAGAAGAAGAAGAAGAAGAAGAAGAAGAAGAAGAAGAAGAAGAAGAAGAAGAAGAAGAAGAAGAAGAAGAAGAAGAAGAAGAAGAAGAAGAAGAAGAAGAAGAAGAAGAAGAAGAAGAAGAAGAAGAAGAAGAAGAAGAAGAAGAGTGAAAAGATCGAACCTAGACTTAAATGTATGGACTGTTTAGAGAATTTGAATAGGGAGAAAGATTTTAAGAATATTCGTGAAGATGAAGAATTCAGACAAGAACTAAACTGGATCATTGTAGCAGAGTTTCTAAGAGAAGTTTCAGAGACTATGGGGAATTATAAACAAATTGAAGCAAATAGTAAAAGAATGATTGAGGAAGAAGGAAACAAGGCCTTATTGGGAATTTCCTTAGTTTATGATGATTTTGAATTCAAGATTCATGAGAAGTTAGAGAGAGTAAGTTTCAGGTGAGTTGAAAAAGGTTCTTAAAATAAAAATCAAAACTTTATGTTGAAATGTTAGGGACTGATGATCTTTTGTGTCTTGTTCGAGGTTACGAAACTTAGAGATAAAGATTGATTCAACTATGAATATTATAGCAGATTTGGGTCGAAAAGAATCAATTTACAGAATAGCTTTTGTTCTTAGGTCTGAAAATCTGAGAAAGACTGAAACTGAGGTACAACAGTTTCTGAGCTAACTATTAATTAGTGAGAATTTGTATGAACAAATTCAGTTTGATCACTGGGAAATATTGCAGGTTGATCTTCTTGGCGATCAAGTCGATTCACTAGTGAAGCTTCTCCAGAAAACACTTTGGACATTTCATCAACATCCATTACTTCTCTGCAGTAACTCAGATGTACGTTTATATATTTTTATTCTTAAGTATGTTGTTTAACCCAAGTAAATACTTATGTCCAAAATCTGTATTTTCTTTTGGACCTTTTTTTTAGATATCAGAGATCTCGAAGATGATCAAGAAAGAGTTATCATCTGGAGATTCATGAACTAGGGTTCTTTTTTTTTTGTCAGCTCTTTTAGTAACAGTTACATGACTTCGATAGCAATATGGAGATAACAAGCCATTAATGGAAAAGTCAAGCCGAGAAGCCACTACAAACTGGTTGAGCAAGCTGCAGGAAATCTTTTTGATGTCCTTGAAGACGAATCCTCCCATAGCGAATTAAGTTTACCTCTTCTATTAAACACGAAGATTTCTAAACCAGCTAGATAGTGATGGAAACTGTACCATACAGCCATACACACGATATTGCTGGGAATAGCGAAGTCTTAACAATTTGGCGCCCTTTAGATTCTTTTAAAAGTGGGAAACCAATTCTTTGTAGTTGTGAATGAAAGCCCTACCTTTATGCATATCAAAAATTACCAAACTCATCCTACCACACAATTTTGTTTGCATTTTCAAATTTATAAATTTATGAAGTCAAATTCTGATATAAATTTCTATAAAAAAAAGAAATAATCCCAAATTTAGGAAAAAAAAATCTCAAAAGAGTTGGCAAACAAAGAAAAAAAATCTCAAAAGAAACTTTAAATACATTACTAAAGTATTTGATATTGAGAAAATAAATATGTTAAGCTAATATCTGTTGTAAAATTTCAACATGACTAATAAATTTTATTAAATCATTTATTTGTTATGGAAATATTATTAACGTCCAGAATATTTCATAGATAATTTGGTAATAAGGTTAAGCCCTTGACCATAAAAGTTCTTTATATATTACCTTGGATCACTAAAATTCTCATATGTAAAAGAGTCCTGAAACTTTTCAGATCTTCATAGGAAGAAAACATAATCCGAGAAAATGAAAAGCACAGAGATGAAAGTGATGTTCTTATTCTTATCTCTGATAATGAGTTTGGTTTGTGGTCAAGAATCGGAAGCTGAAGCGCCGATGCCAAGTTCGGATGATTGTTTCTTACCTCTAAAGAATGTTAAAGGTTGTCTCGATGCTGTGATTGATGCACCTAATGGAGTCATTAACAATTTGGGTAAGGAATGTTGTGACGTCATCAATGGTCTTCCTGACGACTGTTATTCGATATTTTTCCCCGGAAAACAATTCGCTGTATTTGTCAAGAAGGATGATGGATGTGATATTAATTAATTATAATTATTATAGATCAAATAATTGTTTCAATGCAACGCACTCTCTTCGTATCTATGTGTCTTTATGTTAAAAAGAAAAAGAAAAACAATTTAATAATCAATCACATTGAAGCAAAAATAATTAAAATTCCCTAGCTTTGTACCTACGAAATGATGATGTAAAAGTGCTTTAGAATTTACCAAATCCCATCTTACCACACCAGATACAAGAAAAGAGACGATTTCTGTGGACAATCCATTCCAAAAATAGTTTCTCATAGGTTTTCAATTGATTTTGTTCGTCAGTTTTAGAGGTTAAAGATAGTCAAATCCGTCAAAACTCATATTTAAAATTGCAAATTTTCTTCTAATACATTCTATATACATATTTTCCAAAATATATATTTATGAAATCAATTTCAGTTTATGCAATTTCTAAAAAGGTTAAAAATTTAAATAAAGATTTCAAAGGAAACTTTAAATATATTACTAAAATATTTTCTGAAAATAATAAATCATTCACTTGTTATAAAAAATATCATGTGTCAATAATAGGATAAAATGTCAACTATATATAGGTGCATTAAATAGTTTTTAAAAAGGTCCAAAATATTATAGATAATTTGAGATAATGTTAAAATACTAACCATGTACCTCTATATACTATTAAACTTTAATTGGAATAAAATCATATCATTCCTAATATCACTAAAATATTCATATATAGTCCAAATCACTATATTATATAAGAGTCCTAAAACTCATAAGCTCACGACAAGAAGACAAAATCCTAGAAATGGAAACGATACAGATTAAAGTGATGCACTTCTTCTTATGTCTGATCATGGCTTTGGTTTCTGGTCAACAATCCGAAGCCCCGGCGCCAGAGTCGATGCCAAGTCCCCATGATTGTTTGTTGCCACTAAAGAGTGTCAAAGGTTGTCCTGATGCGGTGAAAGATGCATATAAAGGAGTCTTTAAGAATTTGGGTAAGAAATGTTGTGATGTCATCAATGTCCTCCCTGACGAATGTTATTCGATGTGGTTCCCTGATCAACCCTTCCTTGTTTTTGCCGTCAAGCATGCATGTGATAATTGATTTATTAGTAGTAATTATTATATTAAATATTTGTTTGTTTGTGGATCTTTTATCTGAATAACATTAATCACATGTTTGATTCTCACTTAGAAAATGTTTGCTCAGACTATCCACATTGGTTTCTCCATTCAACACATTTCTTTTCGTTTTAACACTCCACTTTACATCATCTTATCTCCCTTCCTTTCAATTCAACATCTTTTCAATTTTTATATCTCTTCAATAATTTTTCAACTTTTATACCCCTACAATAATTTTGTTTAATAAAATTCAACACCCTACCCTACTATTTTCATTTTATATTCTTCTTTTCAATTATATATTATAACTACATATTACTAACAATCAATACATATTAGAATCTTGTCCACATGTGTTAGACTAGATCCGGTTGCAATTTGTGATGTATATTTGAATCACGCAACTCAGATCTAACACGCACATCATTTACAAATACCGGTAGCATCTCGATGGAGAATGGTAGTGGTGGCCTAGACCCACTTGCCTCATATTGATTATAATCAGTCTAGGTTTGAAGATATGTATCTTGTTCGTCCTCAACAATCATATTATGCAATATGATACATGACCTCACGATGATAGCCAAATTAGTTATGTTCGACATCTGAGCAGGTTCACGAATGATTTTGAATCGAGCCTGCAAGACTCCAAAATGCACGTTTGATGTCTGGTCTCTAAGGAAGTCTAATTGATTTGAAAAAAAGTTGTATAAGAAGGATAAATACTGTTAGCTAGGTAGTATACCATATTATATGGATGTTTGTTCACGAAAAATTTCACTTTTGGAGTATTTTCTTATTCAATATCATAGAACATTGGAGAACATCTAGAATATTTATGTCGTTCAGTGTGCTAGGACATCCAAAAAAAGGCATGCCAGATCTATAGATCATAAGACACAACTACTTCAAGAATAACATTGGTTGTTCCGTTATCTCCCCAAGTAAATTGACATTCTCATGCTATAGGACAATTTTTCCATTCTCAGTGCATGCAATCAATACTTCCAATCATCCCTAGAATCTCTCGCATTTCACTAACGTGCAAAATTCTTTGCAAGTGGAATCATTTGCATCACTCTCACATAATTTCTTAGATCCACTACTTTCCGATCCAGTATTTCCTTCTACCTGACTACCATAACGTGGTTGATCACAAATAACGTGCTACTCTGACATTAAATTGAAAGGAATACTTGTACCACATGAATATAATTCATATGCTTGTGCCAATACATCATTCTCTAACTACCCACTTTGTTGTAGATGCTTAGTGTTATCATAAGCTCCAATCCATTTGCTCATTATTTTGTTCATGTAGTTAAAATAATTTTTGCACAAAGATCCATCACGCGGAGGTTGAAGTTAGCAATGTGTGAAACCCTAACTCAAAGATATTAATCCATTTTGAGTTAAGTCTAGCCATGGGCAAGCCAAACACTTAATAAGATTGTGTTCCACTTTGTACTTAGTCAAATTTGTATTTAGTTAGTTTAATAAGCCCAAATTAATGCATAAATTTAATCAAAAGGGGTTCTAGTACAATGATTGTTTGCTAATATGCTATTACAATGTAAACTATACCCAGAATCCAAGTCTTATTCCATACTTCCTCCATCCCGCCTTGGTCTTGCGCCTACTTAGCCACTTTCACGGACTTTGGGTAACTCATCACTTGCAATCATGCAGATTTCATAAGCATAAATATGCTTAGCGAGCCGGTCATTCTGTCTCACATGCCAAACCAGATATCACAGTCTAACAATCAATTCATCAAGATATGCCACTTATCTCAGTCTAAATTGACAATCAAGTACGAATAACAATAATCAATTGGCCAAAGTGCACAGACAAAGCAATCAATCATAACAAGTCTAGACTTAATCAAATCTATGCCCAATAAAAAACCTAAAAAGACCCACGGTCGCAACTCACCTTTGCCTTAGTGAATCCTAACACCTCTTGTCACAGTTGATCGATTCAAATTGCATTGAACTCGCCAAATAACAATCACGATTGCTCATGTCTCTCAGAAACATGCAGTATTCCGATCTAGATTCACCTCTGAACCCTGGAAAACCCTTTCTTTCTTTTTTAGAGATTTTTGCATGATATGTTAATGACGACGGATTTAGATTACTGTTTATAAGGGTTTTTCCGCAAAACCCTAACCTTAGTTCATGACTGTGGTACTGCCCATATGTACAAACTCTTGACCAGACCTAGCCAATCCTCGACCAACTCTTTCTGGACATCATCCACCATCATTGTCCGAACACCGACTATCCTTGTGAAAAAAGCTTCTAACCAATGCTGAGTCTCTTATAATCTTCCCAACTAAACCGAGAAAGCTTCTTATATCTGATATGTTCAAGGATCTAGGCCGTTCTGCGATTGTCTTTATCTTTTCTGGATCAATAGACACTCCCTTATCCAATACCACATGACCCACAAATCTGATTTTCCTTTACCATTGCTTAGCTTGGCGAACAACTTACGTTTTCTCAGTTTACTCAAAACCGTCCTTAAGTGAATCCGATGCTCTTCTGGATTCTTAGAGTAAACCATGATGTCATTTATGAAGATGATTACGAATTCGTCAAAGAATTCTCTGAACATGTTGTTCATTAGTTTCATGAAGGCAGCTAGTGCATTAGTCATCCTGAAATGCATGACCACAAATTCGTAATGTTCGTACCTTGTCCAAAAGAATGCTTTCACGACGTCTAGCTCCGCGTTTGGGATTTGATGATACTCTAAAACCAAGTCAATCTTTAAGATCCAGGTAGCACCTCTGAGTTGGTCCAACAACTCGTCTATTCGCGGAGAAGGGTATTTGTTCTCGGTTCAGCCAACGATAATTGATGCATGCACGAATAGCACCAGACCGCGGTACAGTCCGTCGTAACAACTCTCGACCAGACCTAGCCAGTCCTCGACCAACTCTGTCCAGATATATATCATCATTGTTGGAACACCGACCATCCTTGTCGAAACATCGACCTTTGTCTGAATATTTCACATCCTTGTTTGAAAATTGACCAGTCATGTCCAAACATTCCGCTTCTTTATCCTAATCATGACAATCCCTTATGAACATCATTTTGTTCTGAATCCGACATACTTATCTAAAGATCACAGACTTGTCCGAATTTCACAGACTCAATTCATTTCCCCGAATTCAACTTAGTTTTCGACCAAGTAATTCAAACGTTCAGATTCCATTAGCTATTTCTCGAATCGGGTCGAGTATTCTCGGTCTGTTACTCGACTATTCACAAATTAGTTGACTGAAATCCAGCTTTGATCGGTTCGGCTCGATCATATCTCAACATATCCCTTTTATTTTTCAAACACTCCGACCTAACACACCAACTTCCCTTGAACCCATCTGGAATCATCCGAAGGTCCACGGAAAGCGGGTGTTACACAATGCTCATTACAATGTTCAAAAAAGTTTCCCCAAGAGGCATCGGTTTTTCGTTTTCTTCCAAAAACATTGTATGTTCCATATTTAATCAATCCATTGAGTAGCACCAAATTTTAATTAGTGGTCCATTTCGGGTTTTTTTCGAGTAGGAGTTA
The DNA here is from genome assembly GCA_963920545.1 of Lepidium didymum. Lineage (NCBI taxonomy): Eukaryota > Viridiplantae > Streptophyta > Magnoliopsida > Brassicales > Brassicaceae > Lepidium > Lepidium didymum. The sequence goes on along the minus strand of OY986981.1, from coordinate 9,543,984 downwards.
ATTCCTCCATAGTTGGACTTGCCATATTTGCACCGCTCTCATTTAGATCGCTCATAACACCAAAAACCATTTGTGTTAAAAATTATGAAAATTATGGTGCTTGAGATGAATATCATTGTGCCATAATATGGATAAAAATGATAATTTGGAACTACTAACCGTATTGTGAAATTTGGTGAAAATTCATAATTTGGTATATTTTAGGGGTGTGATTGATTGGAATATCGATAGCAATTTGGTAATTGTTGAGATTTTAGTAGGGAAAATGACGATTATTAAAATTTTGGGTATTGAAATGGTTATTGTTGAGAACTATGTTACTCAAAATGTGTTTAAACTTCAGTTTAGGGAATGATAGTTGAAAGCTATTGGAAATAATATAATTTTTTTTCTATGTCTAAAACTGTGAAGTGACATTGGTCTAGTGGTAGATGGTAAGTCCACTGAAGACATGCACTATCTCACATCCAGGGATCGAGTTCTACTGCCTATATTATGTAGGAACTTGGCTAATGGACCGGCCAGTTGTGGTTCAGTGTTGGAAAAAAAAAAAAAAACTAAAACATGTTTTTTTTATAGAATACAAAAAATGATAAATTTTGATATAATTTTTATAAAATTAATAATAATAAAAACAAAAATAATTGAGTTAGAAAGTTGTAAATGGAAAAAATGAAGAATCTCAAAACCCAATTATCTTTATAATAAAATTGAGCAAATTATATTATTATTTTATTGTATTCAACTAGTTGAATATATTGAAAAGCTTAATGGACAACACTCCCACAAGATATATGTTGAATTTATTATTCAACATCTCCCACTACAAAAAAGCACGTATATATTATCAGTAATATTATATTATTTAAATGAATGACACTATATAGAATCACTTACTAACAAATGAAATGACATATTTATGGTTGATTCTAAGTTTTTGAAGGTTGGAAGCGAAGAAAAATATGGGACCGCTTCATTTTTATTTTCAAAAAGTTCCACTTAACCAATAAAAACGATTGTCTACTAAACAAAAATGTAAATATTCTAAAGTACGAAAAAATAAGTACATCATTCTTGAAATATGATTCTCCTTGTATTTCTACTTGCAAATTCATTCATCAAATTGTATATTCGAGCTTTTCTGCCATGCATCTTTCGATCGACATCATCGCTAAACCATTTAATCTATCTTGTGACATAGTCGACCGTAAATGAGACTTTATGAACTTGTTTGGTTGTTCCAGTTAAATAAAAAAAAGGAATAAAAGAAGTTGTAGTTGTGTTTGAACACATGCCCTTATCAATTTTCAAAAGACACATACACCATTAGACTAAATGAAACTACTTTATATTTTGGGGCCGAAAATGTTTCTTATATTTTTGGAGCCGGAAACTTGTGCTTCCCCAGCTTCCTCCACGGGCCGGGTCTGGACACATTATATGTGTTTTAACATTATTTATAACAAATGACATTATTATTGCATCTTTTACAACCGCACGAGACATCACGTATAATATGATGAAAATAGTTGCATCAAATGTTTAGACACTAATTATTTGAGTCACAATTTTCAGAGTCATTTTTATAAGTAATGTAAATAATAGTTGTACTAATTAAAATTGATACAAATAAATAAATAAATGACACTATACGCTAAGTTTTTGTAGTGTCCATTGCTCATAATCTCACATTGAATCTAAAATTTTTACAATGTTTTTCTTGTAAGCAATTGTTTCGAAAAACACAATCATTAACTCAAACTCTCCAACTTATAATATTTGTATTGGATACCGGGACTGTTAAACTATTTAACCTAGAGGCTCCACACCAAAATTTTAGGGTTAAAAAATGCAAATATAATATTACAAATTATATCAATGCACTTTGTTAAACAACAACCTCAATGAGTAAGGATAAATGGGCCAAACAAAGTCAAAGAGACTAAAAACTTAATGGGCCAACAGAAAAGAAGCCTAAAAATGAATCACCTCACCAGCTTTATTCCACGCGCCTTACTTCACACTCATCCTTGAGTCTTCTTCTCAGCTATAGGCGGTGATGTTCTTCCCGTTAAAAACTTGTCGAATTTGATAATCCGTATCGATTCCTTATCTCTACGTCGAAATCATCGATTGTGCATTGGATATCTTGTCTAAAGTGAAGAATTTTGGTCTGTATAATATCAGAACAGACCTGTCATTCCTTTGCAGCAGGTTTCTTTAGTTTAGTTACTGGTCTGCTTTGGGTTCTAGCTTCTAGGAATGAGAGGAATCTTTCTTATAAGGTCAAGGCTGTCAATTTTCAGAGGTTCGGCATTTACCTATATGAGATCTAGTTATATTTTGCCTAATTCGAGCAGTACTTGTACTCTTCCATCGTATTTGGAGCCTCCCATAACTTGTGTGTTTCCTTTGGGTATCTCTATGTTCTCCACTTTCAAAGTTGATTTTGAGCAAGTGGGATTTACTCAGAGTAACAATGAGACGGATGATGAAAGTGGAGAAGAGATTGACGATCTTGGTTGTATTGTAAGCGGAGAAGATGTTTCAGAGGATGTTGGGATGATTATGGATCTCATGAAAGTTTGTGGGAACAACCGGAAAGAATTGAGGAACAAGCTTGAGCAATATAATGTGAAGCCATCAAATGAATTGGTGGTGGAGATTCTTTCTCAAGTTCGGAATGATTGGGAAACTGCATTCACCTTCTTTCTTTGGGCAGGGAAGCAGCAAGGTTATCTTCGTTCGGTTCGTGAGTATCATACTATGATCTCGATTCTCGGTAAAATGAGGAAGTTTGATACAGCTTGGACATTGATTGATGAAATGAAAAAGTGGAGCCCGTCTCTTGTTAACTCACAGACACTGTTAATCATGATCAGAAAGTATTGTGCGGTACATGATGTTGGGAAAGCGATAAACACGTTCCACGCGTACAAAAGGTTCAAACTTGAAATGGGTATTGCTGATTTTCAGAGTTTGCTCTCTGCTCTTTGTAGATATAAGAATGTTTCAGATGCTGAACATTTGATCTTCTGTAATAAAGATACGTATCCGTTTGACGTCAAAAGTTTCAACATAGTTCTTAATGGATGGTGTAATGTGATTGGTAGCCCACGAGAGGCTGAACGAGTCTGGATGGAGATGGGAAATGTCGGAGTCAAACACGATGTTGTTTCTTATTCAAGCATAATATCTTGCTATTCGAAAGGTGGTAGCTTAAATAAAGTTCTCAGACTTTTCGATCGGATGAAGAAAGAGTGTATAGAGCCAGATAGAAAAGTGTACAACGCGGTGGTTCATGCTCTTGCCAAAGCTAGGTTTGTCTCCGAGGCGAGGAATTTGATGAAGACAATGGAGGAGGAGAAAGGGATGAGGCCAAATGTTGTTACTTACAACTCTCTCATCAAGCCTCTATGCAAGGCTAGAAAAACTGAAGAGGCTAAACAAGTTTTCGACGAGATGTTGGAGAAAGGACTCTTCCCAACAATCCGCACATACCATGCGTTTTTGCGGATTTTAAAAACCGGAGAAGAGGTCTTTGAGCTATTGGTTAAAATGAGAAGGATGGGCTGTGAACCATCTGTGGATACTTACATAATGTTGATCCGTAAGTTATGTAGGTGGCGAGATTTCGATAATGTGTTATTGTTGTGGGATGAGATGAAGGAAAAGGGCAATGGTCCGGACCTTAGCTCATACATTGTGATGATACATGGGCTGTTCTTGAATGGTAAGATAGAAGAAGCGTATGGGTACTATAAAGAGATGAAGGAAAAGGGTATGAGGCCAAATGAGAATGTTGAAGATATGATTCAAAGCTGGTTCTCAGGAAAACAGTATGCAGAGCAACGGATAATTGATTCAAAATGGAAGGTTTCGGGACTCGATAAAGGAGGTATTATGAAGAAATCTACAAGATAAGAGAGCTTTCTTCAGCAACCTGAGGTGAGAAAAGTTGTGAGTGAGCATATATATTCATTTTGGAATGAATAGCAAGCTAGAGAGAGAGAGATCGTGAAGCAACGTAAGACTCAATAAGAATCAATGGTAGGAACCATCTTGAAGAGCTTGTTCCAGTTTAGCTAGTTCTGGTTAGTTTAGATCATAACTGGTGGAATTTGCTTTGAGAAGAGTAGTGTGTTCTTGAAGAATGAATTCGAAAGGAGAAGAAATTGAGTGGAATGTTTTAAAATTACATTTATATCAAGAAGAAAAATCTCTCCTGTTCAACTTGTCTATGTAGATACAATCATACAAACACAAGACCATATCCATGTATGTGTTTCCAATATTTACAAACATACATTTCTTTAAAGCCTAAAATCAAGATAATAAAAAAAGGAAAAGAAAATACACACCACTGTGCAAGCATCTTCTGCATCGAACGAGAAAACATTTAAACTTTTTTTTTCGTGGAAAAGTTGCAGACATAACTTAGTCCGATGCTAACCTTCTCCGTGTGTGTTGAAACAAGTAGAGGTTATTGTTCTTCTTGCTGTCATCTCGAAGCTAAAAGAAACTTGTGGAATCTTTCTATTCTATCCTGTGATAAGGTCTTGCTCTTCTTCTGTTTCTTCTTCCTATGGAAGAAATCCTCTGTGTCCAAAACATAGGAAATCTACAATACGAAATGTAATGGATCACATAATAGTTGAAAACAAGAAACTTGAACCGGTTTGATTTTAGACCAGGGATTTTGTTTACCTTGTAGGTAGAGCAAGACATTTTGCATTCAAGGCCATTAATTACTTCTACACCTTCCATGGCCTTGCAAGCTACTGCAAGATCATCCAGACCGGCATATCCCCGCATGTTCCTGCAAACACAAATCAGCTAACGGACTTAGATTTATGTATAATTTACTGAATCATTCCAAAAGCAATGGAATTGTACAAAATTCTATGGGAAGAGAGGAATTTATATGTGATTAGAGGAAATGTGGAAGCTCCTGGAACTCAATATACCTTTGTAAAACAATGTCCGGTCGCTCCTTCCCTGATGAGATTGTTAGAAACTCATTTTGCAAATAACTTGCAAATGTGGGATCCATAGAAACTGCATAAGCCTCTGGCTTTTCAGTTATGTTATCCATAAGCTGGATTTGCAAACGAGGTGGAGAGGAAGACTGCGTATGAATTAAAACACAGGAAACAAGTTTCAGGATCCATACAATCTTGATTTAGAAATTACAGAGAAAGATGAAGATTGGTTTGGGGTTCTTACACATTCCAACCGATAAATATTTTCTTCATGAAGGAGAATCCTAGCGTTTTCATAATATACCGAGTCAATTACCATCCCATGTTTCCGAGATTTCTCATACTCATACAACTGAAGAAGCTTTTTGTTTATATCGTCAGCTACAACAGCTTGAAGCTGCAATAGATAAAATGAGTCAGAACATTAGAAAGAATATATGTCTGAAAAGTATAAATGATCAACCTAAACCAATTATGTCAGTGAAACTTTACCTGTTTAACCAACTTGTATATCAGTTTTTCCAAGGTGAATAAAACATATGACTGGTTTCCAATGATAGCTCGGCATTCATCCTCAAACTTGGAATTTTCAGCTGAGCCATTAAGCAGACTAAACAGAGCACTCATAAACCTGCAAACATACAAATATGAGTTTATAAGTTATTTTTTGTGAACTTAAATAAAGAAATTGCTTAGTCTATATAAAAGCAACAGACCAATTCTATCCACATCGATTAGTTAAGGAACGTACCTTGCATAAGGATCTGGTGAACTAGTATCTTTTGAGTTTCTCCGTTTCACTTCACCGCTGGTGCAGTATGTTTTTGCAGACAAAATTCTCTCGTATAGGATCTATAAAACAATCCCAATCAAAAAGAATTACTAAACTTATCAAGGTGAATATACATTTTAAGACTTAGCCTAAGAAAGAATATCATAAGAGACGACTGCACCCACTCGATGAAGCCTGAAAAGAACATAAAAGTCATCATTCCCGTAGAAAATTCTGGAATCCTTCTTTTTCTCATCACGCAAAGCTGCCGCAGCTACATGCTTAGAGAGAGGCTTGACAGATAATAATACACGTTCTGACAATGGAAGCAACCCATTGTCTTCTTCTATATGATGTGACTCCATTCCCTCTGCCTCTCCTTCACTTTCAGCTTTACCATCAATCTCATCATGCTCACCCTCTTCCTCCACACCGTCATCATCCTGTGAGCATTCGTCACCAATAGATTCAGTTCCCGACGCATCCTCACCAGCTTCTGAAGCATCATCACCATCTTCATCATCAGCATCATCATCATTTTCACGTTCGGCTTCATTTGAATTTTCTGGTTTGGCAGTAGCCTTCAAACTACGATCTCCATAAACAACAAAATTGTCTTCGGAATCACAAATAGGTGACAATTCACCTTCCTCCTCAATTTTGGATGGACCACCAGCTTCATCATTATTACTGGTCCCTTTAATAGCATTTGACTGCAATCCGTTTGTTAAATCTATAGTTCTGCCAATATCACCTCCCTATAGAAATTGCCAGGAACAATGAGAATGGTAAGAAGAGTCCAGGAGAAGTATATAGAGAAGTAAGAACATATAATTTAATTGTGAAACTAAGTACAGTACCTGGGTAGGTTGAACGGTATTAACATTATTTATAGCGTCACTTGGTTTGGATATATTGCCACGTGAACCTTGAAGTAAAAATAAAGAATTACCGACAGGTTGAAACGTTATCGCACACAAACTGAAGGAAAGAAACTTAAAGTTAACCCTTAATTTACCCGAAGAATCGGCGCTTCCTATCTTGCCATTGTTGTTTTCTACCCCATTTGGGAATGGTGCACTTGAAGTGGCTACTCTCTCATCTACATCACCGGATCTTTTATCTGCTCCGTTTCCAATTTCTTGATTTTTCTGGGGTTTTACAGCAGAAAGTGTTGATACATCTTTATTAGTAGGATCATCATTCTTACAATTTTCTTCCCCTGAAGAATCTCTATTCCACACATCAGTCGCACAATGTTTGGAGATCCCAGATGAAGCATGCTCATCTCCAATGGCAGCCAATTTTAGTTGCCTGGAAACCAAACCTATAGCATCAGAACTTACATTAGCATCCCCGCTGGTAAATGCACTGTGATGCTTGGTTTCTACATCTTCAACAGAATCTGACCCCTTGGCCCTGAGTGGAACACCAAGCATCAGCTCCAAAAAATTAGCCCAGAGCCTCACGACTTTACCAATCTGTTCTTTCGTAGAACATATCTCCTCACATGAAAACTCGACTAGTTTGAACAGGTCTTCATGAATAGTTCTATCGACATATTCATACTCGAGGTGAGGAATTGCAGGTCGTCTGTAACCAACAGAGACAGAGAGAACAACATCGTCTTCTTTCTGAGACTTCTCTTTCAATTCCTTGATTTCAGACACCAGCGCTAGAATTTAACCAAGGACCAAAAGAATTATGAAAACAAATAAGTAATCAACGGTGAGGAAGAATCATCTTGGTTACTTATATACACCTCCGTTGATGGATTAAGCACATTACAAGAGATCACTCACCTTTTCCACTCAAATTCTTAGAATCTTGCTGCTTAAAATAGAAGCTGCGGTGATCAAGTGATTTGTAGTGGTTTTTAGCATAAACATCCGCCCAGACCACATTAAAACCTTCACGGCATTTTGTCCATTCATCTTGTTTCTGCTTTAATCGAGTTAGAATTACAGGAAGTGTAGCGGCTGGATTCTTACGTATTAAGTCTGTCACGTCAAGACCATGGTCTCCATAAAGTCTCTCTATGCACCTTAAATTTAGGGCTGTAATAAGTCCATAAAAAATGGCAATGTAAGCTGAAGAGACGATGGCTAAAAGATAGGGTAGGGGAGTTGGAACCGAGAGAACAACAATCACTAATATAGGTACCAGGTAGTTAAACGCCCACAGACCTGTAAAATGATCTTCAATCCGGAAGGAGCCCTCAAAACTTATTTTCTTCTCAATGATAATGTTAAGCAATTCTTCTACACTTTTGGCAGCGGAACCCACAGATTCCAACAGCATGTCCAACTCAAATCTGTAACAAGACCAAGTAAACAATGATAACATGAAAAAATACTTAAGACTACAAAAGCTATCATATGAGTATTACATCTTATAAATATACCTATCATCTTCACATCTAAACAAGCTTTCTTCATATTGATTTCTGCGCATGTGCTTAAATGAGTAGTCTTCACTTCCTGAAGTGACAGAAACCCAGTGATCATTTAAAACAGCAGCTCCTGATTTCTGTCTGTGGCGCACTGATGGTATTGGATACTGCATATAAGATATAATAGTAAGTTTCAGAATGTCTACTATGAAATATAGAACCCCGGAATTTTCATTACATCTGGAGGGAGAAGCCGGTAGCTAGGAGTGCAACGCTCGCAATCAGATAGATCAAGCTCTTGAATAGATTTGCCCACGTACTTGTCCTTGGATCGCTCCTTTTCCTTAGTAGCCTCAAAGTCACGCTTGTGTTCTCTTTCTTTTTCCTCCCCCTTCATTGACCTAGATAAATGTTCTTCACTGCTAAATGATTCTGCAGCAAGTGTGCCAAGCAGTGTTAATTGTATTCCTACAACGATAAAACTCAGGAGAAAAGCATACTCATAGAGAAGAAGCTAAGAGACTGCTGCATACTTTTGCTCATAACCCCAGCGAGGTGCTGGAAACCATCTGCAAAAAGGAATAAGATCAAAAACAGCCAGATAACTTATTAGTAAAACAATCGTAGGCAATCTTAAATACCAATACTCTCACAACGCTCGAAGAATTGATTGAACTCATCTATGAGATCAGGGAATTTTCCAAGTAGATCAGAAACCTGGGTGAAAGAAAGTGAAGGTAAGACAGATATCTACACTGATAAAAAATCAACACAAACGCTATTTGTAAACCTACCAAATTTTGCAGATCTTTCCTTTGGATAATACCATTGCTAAATATATTGAGACACTTCAAGAATGACTGATAATCATCTTGGCTACATAATCTCTCCTTGACTTTCTCGCAAAACACAAATGCTTGGTTGTACATGCCTAATGCAATGAAGTACAGAAAAATAAAATTGTAAGTATTAGCAAACAGAGAACACTGGTTGCAGCATAAAAAACCTGTTGAACAGAAAATTCAGAATCAAGTTTTTCCGCTTACTTTTTAGATTGTTTTTCTCAGAATGTGAAGCAGGGCCAGAATAAGCTTCAAAACCATCAGTTCTTTTGAATGACTTCCTTTTTTCTGGAAAATTTTGCAAGTTGTCTAGCTCTGCTTCTCCATCATTCAAATCACGGCTTCTCCTTTCTCTGCTATCCTTATCAACGCGTTTCCTCTGCTCTCTCTGTAACTTAATCATTGTTTTATCATCATTAAGCTCAGAACGGTCAACACTATGACCATGGTCACCCCGGGAAGCAATAGCCCTTTCTCGTCGGAGATCCTGATAACGTATCAGCACAGAAATGAGAGACCTGGCAACAATAATAGAACCAAGAAAAAAAAGTAACCAATACTATACCTTGTCCATTAACATTTGACGCACAAGTGGACGCGCTGATCCTCGGTCATGATATCGTTGGGCCTGACTCCGGATTAACTGGGCTGCTGTATGAGGCGCCAAACTGTCTGGTAAAAACCTAGTAAAGTCTTCAAGCAAATCCGGGTGGTCCTCAAAAAGAGTAGATACCTAACAAACAGATATAAGAGCTATACAACATCAAGAAATTTCAATGTGAGTTTAAAAGAGATATAGTCACTCCAGTATGACGTTACCTCATTATAAACCTCAGTGATGTCCTTATTATCCTTCCGATACATATTTAAGATGTCCAGGAAAGATTTATAGACGTGTTCATCATGCTGAAACCGTTTCTGCAGTGAAAAAAAAGAAATTGCTACGATGAGAGACTAGAGGTACGAGCTCTTCAATAGGAAACGATAGAGAAGAAATTTCTGCTTGACCTTAATTTTATTAACAAAGCTTATGGCTTCTTCAAATTCTACAGTTTTCTTTGGTGGAGCTTCCTCTTCATCAAGCGTTATTTCAAATCCCTTGGGCAAAAAGGTGTTAAACCCGAAAATCAAATTGTTATGCCCCCTAAATAACTCCTTCACTCGTGCAATCACACCAGATGTATCAGTCCTGTAAACGCATGATGAAGAATGTTTCCAGCTGCTTTCAGTTTTAGAAGCTCAATCTGATAGGAAAAAAAAGATCTTACCTTTGTGCCTTAAAGTCTTTCATAACCTCAAGGAACATATCATATTTGTCCCTTTGATCTTGAAACATCTCCTTTACTTCTTTCAAGTACATCAAAGCATCAACAGTTGTTAGTTTCTGATTGTTAATGACCCCGTCATCGATGCTCCCTCCTCCGGTGCCACCGTTTCCAGGAATTGGAGATTGCCCATATCTGCGCCAAACAAGCTCTAATCACTTAGGTAAAATTTCTTTTAAACGGCAAGTGGACAACCACCTAACCCAAAAACCAATAGAAGACATTAAGTTGTTCCTACAGATTCACTTGATTCTCTCTATAACGATCGTCTTGAACCAAAATTAGACTTCCCGGATGTAAATGTCAGAAAATTGCATGAGATGAAAATTAAGCTTCTTCGTAAATTGACCAGTTGACCAACTAACGAAACCAAGAATGGTATACAGAGATATCTAGAACTTCAATGAATATCATAGAAATGAAAAAACTCTGCAAAAAGCAACAAAATGTCTTCTCGCTAGAAATTCGAATTATAAGTCGTCGAGAAAGGGACTCACGATTCGCCTCGAGAAGAACCCAAAGGACGTTTAAACTGAGATCCGGATGCGTAAATATCATCTCTAATCCGCTTCATTGCTGCTGGGGAAAACACATAAAAGACCACAAATTAGGAAAAGCAATAGAAATCTGAAGTTACAGAAAACGGGAAGAAAATCAAAAATCCAAACATAGAAACTCCATCACTGATTAAAGAGGGAAAAGAAAAAAAAAGAAATTCGGATGATATAAATGAAACCTACTTCGCCAAGCTCCAAATTTCCCAGAGATGTGACTCCGGGACTAGATGAAACAAAACACTCAAGATCTCTGAAGAAACCTCCGAATTGAGAAACACTCCGACCAAATTCTCAGATTGTGCCAAACCAAACGAAGAATTCTGATGACAACAGAGTGAAATCAGAAGAGAAAAAAAAAAAGTTGTAAAGAAAAATGAGATAGAAATATTTTGAAAAGGAGTTTCTGCGACTGAGAGAGCGAGAATTTCGAATATGAAGAAGTAAAGAAGAAGAAGCAGAAGAAACAACGACGGAATTTGCCTTTGAGGAGACTCCCGGCACCTTCTTTAGTTGTTTCAGCGGCAGGAAATAGTTTTATTTTAACTTTTTATGGACCAAAAATAAAACATTGGACCTAAATTTTATAATGGGCTAAAAGGCCAATATAAGGCCATTTAATATATTTCAATTAGGGTTTTCTTCATCATATTCTCCAACAAAAATATATATAAAGATACAAAGAGTAGGCTATTAGGGTTTTAATTCAACTTATTCGGCAACAAAGATAACACCAACATTGATTTAACGAAAGTTTCATTCTTCTTCGTTTCTTAGTTCTTAAATTCTGATTTTATTTTTGTGCTTAGATCAGCTGATGAGCAAATACTGCAACAATATGATGGATAAAATCTCTATGATTCTTAGTATTTAAGTCTCTGACGATCCACTCTAGTTTTCCCAATCGATTTCCAGATTCTCCGCTTCAATTTCTGTTTTTTTTTTCTTTTTCTTTTCGACTCGTTTGGATTAAGAAAAAGGTCCGTGTTTCAGATTAACCGTGACCGAGATTTTAACACCAAACTCTGATCTCAAAAAAAAAAAAATCAAATTTCTATTTTGGTTTTTTGAGGTGAATTTTTGGTATTTTTGGTTCTGTGATTACTTTGCCTATTTGGCAATATACGCTATTCTTAAAACAGAGAATGAAAGAGAAATTAATTTATATTCAATGAGAACCGATCATAAAGTTTTATTTAGAAATTCACTTATATTTTGTTTCAATTCACATTCTACATATAGTTTGCTGAAACTTCTGACATGATGATCTTTTGAATAAAATTCACATGTCAGACGTCAGAGATTCTTTTCATTAAAAATCGATGAGAATAAATATTCATACATCTGAGCATAAGTTAAAAATAAAGAAGCAAATAGTTATAATTTTGGCAACTGGCTATTGTTTTCGTTCTTTTGAAAAACAAAAATCTTTGTAAAAAATTTAAATTAAATTTATCATATTTTAAGAGTCAAAAATAAGTTAAAATATAATTAATTTAATTTTAATATCTTAGAAATATTTTTGTTGGTGAAAATATATAATTGAAAAGTTTTTGTTGGTGAAACAAAATTAATTTTTAAAAGTGTATTTTCAAATAAAATATTGTTGTATTAAATAGTGTAAAAGTTAATATAAGAGTTGTATTATTATTGTAACTTCCATAAAAAATAACCAATTATCTAGTCAAAAAGACACAATTATTAATTTTAAAAAATGTTTATTTTCTTTTAAATTTTTTTACATTTATATAAAAAGTAACCATATGTATTTTCTCAGTAAAAGGAAATTTAAAAAATGTTCTTAAAATGAAAGAAAATGAAACATGTATAAAATAAATATTACAATTATTGATAAAATACTTATGATTGAAAAATTATTCAATTGAATAACGGTTATTGTTAATATAGAATTTTGATTGACATCTTGACATCGTAAAAGTTTCTTAAACAAATTTAGTTGGATATCAAAATTTTAAATTATATAGTACAAACATAAAAATGTTACATTCCAAAATTTCTACATCAACTATATCTATCCTTTTTTTGGAAGATTTTGGAAGGTTATTATTCTGTGTATATTTTATTTTCAAAGATTATTAATCTATTTTTCTTTAAATGTAATTTTTTGGGTCAACTTAACTCATATTTCATATATAAAGGTTAAATAAAAGGTACATTGTTCATAAAGATCTGAAACCGATGAGACTCCCTAACAGTGAAGGGTAGATGATAAGCTTTGTGGTTGAGTGTGCGCATAATTAAAACGATGAAGCAGGACCGAAACGAGTTTCGAAGTCTTGAGAAGTCGTCCAAGTATGGTAAAAAAACTGGGTATGCGTGAGGCTATTCGATCATCTTGGTAGCTCGGAACAATCAACTAGGAACTCGACTTCTAAAATCTGAAGAGAGTAAAGGCAAGTCATAGCCTAGAGGAGCGCCTCAAATTCTGAATACAGAGAAGATAAATTGTGTCTAATGCTCTGTGCCCCTAAGTTGATTTCATCCCTGCCATCAGGAAAGTAGTACCAACCCAAACCTGTGAAGAGATTGGAATACTTCCAAGAAGCATCAATCATGCATATGTAGCTAGTGAGAACTGGGTTAGCTGCTAACAGTCTTGAGATAGACCTAGAGGAAAGTTGTGGTATCACGTTATTACAACCTGATAAAACAATTTTTCCTTGATGGACCTTGTCCCATGTTTTTGTCTCTGTTTCTACCTTTTGAACTATATTTCGGGAATCCCTGTCTTTATTTGAAAAAGCCTTGTTGTTTTTTGTTTTCCATAAAACTATAGTATTCATGGGAAACTATTGTATTCCTCCTTCTTAGGTAATCTCCACATTAGATTATCAGGAAAATATAGAGGCTCCTAGGAAATTTAGTCATGTGGGAACTTTGACAAAGCCCAGGCGTGAAGGATTGGAGGGCACTCGAAGAGAATATATTAATTATTTCCATATTAGCGCCACAAATATTACATCGTACATCACAATTTATACTGCGTTTGATGAGGTTTGATTTAACCACCAACTGTCCTGATAACGCTTGCCAAATGAAATGTTTAATCTTCTGTGGTGCATGTTCTTTCCATACTTGAGATTGTAAGTTTGTATACGAGGACCGTATGATCCCATCGAATGTAAGGATAGATTTCTCTGCCAAGTAAGCTGATTTCACAGTGTAGAAATATAAGAATTATAATATGCTTTAGATATTGATTCCTATAAGTGTATAGTATAATGTTTATTCAATTTTTTTAGTTTTCTTGATGAGTTGACCTTTTAAAATCTATTTATATTCTTTTTAAAATTTAAAATTTAGTTATCAATTTATTTTGGAGTTTTATGAAATCATATAAATTAGGTTCTAGTGATTGTTTTTGTTCTATTATTTTTAAATTATTTTATAAAATTCATCACTTTAAAATAAAAATTAATTCAAAAAAAGTATTTGAGGTTGTGTCTTTTACTCATATTAGATTAATACCCGCACTATAATGTAGTATGTTCTTTACAGTTTTTTATAAAATGAATATGACAGAAAACTTTAAAAATAATACATAAAAAATTAAATAATGCAATATATAGACTCAATAACAAATTCTATAACACATCATTGAATATTGTATCAATCAATTAATCATGTGTGACCCGAGTAGTATCATTATCATTATTCAAAAGCCAAACTAGAGCTTTTTTTTTTTCTTCTTTAATAGTCGCTCTCTTTGATTTTTCTTTCTGCAATTAGATATTTGTTTCTTGTCGTCCATAGCAATGTTAGATTATTTCTTGCTCCAATTTATTTTCAAATATTTCCAATTCTCCTGTTAGTTGTAGTTTTTTGTTCATCCTCATGACCTTTCATCTTTCGTAACTATTTATTAGAAAAATAACTTTTCATCTTTCATAATTATTTATTTATTCTAAACAAATGGTGTTTGTTGATGATTTGTATTAATTATGTTATTTTATTGGTTAGTGAATTAAAATGAAAAATAATATATAAAAATAAATTTATTTAATATTTGATTTTTTTTACTATTTATTAACAAATATATGTGATGCTTAGATTTTGAAATTTATTTGGTTTGAAAGTTAAAAAGTGTTAAAATTATAATTTCTCAAACTTATTATTTGATGAATATTAATATTCAATCTAATTCCGGTTTACCTGTTTCATTTTTTCAGATATTCAATTTATGAATAAGCACGTACAATCAATTATATATATATATATGACTAAAATTTTAATATAGTAACTTAAAATTATATTTCATATTATCATATATATGTACTCTATTTTTATTTCTTTCCAACCTATGCTTATTTAAAGATTTATTCAAGTTTTTATTTAAATAATTATTTAGTTGATACATGACTATTTATATAACACACAAGATAACATGTCAAGATAATATGGATAAATGAATTATGTGTCATTAAATATATACATATATATAACTTGTGTATCATAAAATATAAAAGGTTCAATATTTTATGTACTAATAATTGTTTGATATATAGTGTGATTTAACTTTATGAAACATAATACTTGTGAAATGACAAATGTTATTAAAATCATTCTTAAGTTACAAATTACTAACCAACTATATATACGAAACTAAACCAACAATTTATATACATATGAATAACTTTGCTCGCTTTCTTTATAACAATAAACTGGAAATTAAAAATTGAATTAATACACAATTATGTTTAGTTTCGTAGTATTTATTATATATTAAACTATGTAGTCATGATTTTGATGTATGTTTGCAATTAAAAGAATAAAAGTATTTTTTTAATAAAAATTAAGTTTGATGATGTGTATTATTGTTTTAATATGATTGGTTGTTTTAATTAAAAATGATTGATTATGTGTCAACTTTAAAAGGCTCCAAAATGTTGTTGTGTGGCACTTGGAGAGACATCCTCTCTTTATATATATAACTACTTATGGAGAAATACAATTTAAAGTTGTGTCTATTTATTACATCTTTTCATGAATACATATATTTCTTTATTATCAAATTTTCTAAAACTGTTTTATATGCTGTTTAGAACTTGAGATTTAGTTATTGGTGTAGTTTTGAATTTTCATGAATTTATATCAACTGAATTCTACCGAATATCGTCATTTTATATTTTTTAAATTATTTTAAAGAATTTATCACTTTAATATAAGTGAAATACCTAAAATTATCAGATAATTAAACTCAATTGGACTAATGATATGCATTAACTTTTTTTAAAAGAATAAATAGAAAATTTTAGTAATAAAAATCTTAAAATGGTATCCTATGATTATGTTTCTTTAGTATAAATTTTCACAAATTTAAAAATATAATATATAGTTGTGTGCTTTTTACTGTAACTTCAAACTATGAAAGAAATCTTCTATGGTTATGTCTTGTTGATGGTGTTTTTTTTTCCTGTAACTTCTCACTTATGAAAATTGTATTATATGGTTGTATTTTTTTAATATAATTTATCTCTTATAAATACATATTTTCTATAGTTGTTTCTTGTCATTGTAATTTTTTATTATAAAGGTTGTCATTGTAATTTTTATGCATTAAGTGAATTAAATGTTTTCAATGAACAATTGTTACAGAATGAATGGACACCAATGAGTAGTTGTGGCTGAATAGACATCAATGAATAGGTGTGGCTGAATAAACATTAATGAGTAGATGTGGCTGAACGCATTCATTCTTGTATCTATTTATTATATCTTAAATGTTAAAAGGAGATCAATTGTTATGTGGCTGAATAGACATCAATGTATCCATCTATTATAGGGTGATTTATTCAAATAGAGTAGATTTAATGAAAAATTACTTAAATAGAGTAAATATTTCAAAATTACTAGAATAGTTTTTAAAATTCATAATATACCATTTTGCGTTTTTTTATGAGTAAACAAAAACGTAATTACGAAACTGCTATTAATAAAATTTGTCACGTCAGCCGTCGATCTCTTATGAACTCTACCACACTTAAAACGAACTCTAACATAGTATAACTTAATTCTACCACACTTAAAACGAACTATACTACACTATAACATATTTCTACCACATTTTAAAAATCCATATAGAATTATTTGATTAGAAAATCATGAAAGCTAGAATTGAAAATCAAATTAATTGGATTTGAAAACCAAACAAACTATGAAAGTGGTTGGATTTTTAAATAATTTACTACATAAATATGAACATCATACTAACATCAATATGTTGATATTGTCGTATAAGTAGCTATCAAAAATACAATAATACTTATTTTATGATCACAAAATTATACTAGCATCATACGAACATTAGAACATGTAATACGTTGAATCATTTTTTTTTGATAAAGATAATACGTTGAATCATTTTTTTTGATAAAAATAGCTATTGAATGAAAATCATAAAATAGGTTTTAATCATAAAATAATAAAATACGTTGTAATTATGACATAAATTGTTAATAATACATTGTAATCACGAGTTGATTTTTTATTGTTTTATTTTTGAAATCAACTCAAATAAGAAGTTTTGAGTAATGATTTCAAACCATTGTATTTTAGAAAAAAATCCACTCAAATTCATTATAAAATCAAATTCTTACTCAAATCTTTAATGTTAAATAAGAGATATTTTTAACTAGTATTTAAAAATCAATGCTTGTATAACACATGGTTTGGATTTGAATTTTTAAAATCAAAGTTTGAATAACACATGATTTGGATTTGGATTTTAAAATCAATGATTGAATAACACATAATTTTGAAAAGATTTCTAAATCTATTAAAATGGTTAATATTGTAGTGTGCATCAAGTTATTTGGTGTATGCCACCATATGTTAGGTTAGAAATTTGTATGGTCAAATGTGTAAATTGCTGAATAAACTCGAAATTAAAAAATTAAACAAGTATAAATCTTTAATTAAATCTGTAACTAAAAATTTAAATAGGTTTTTCAGATGTATTCTTCTATCTCCCCGTGAAAACAACCACCATTAATTCTCATCTCCTCTGCTCATTTATTCTGTCTTTACCTTTATACTACAAGCTTCAACCTATTACTTAACATTATAATTTCTCCATCATTAACTTTTTTGGAAGTAATTATGTTTTCCCGTTCTGAAGCCGATTTAGAAAATACATTATTAAATACATGACGTGGATATTATGAAGATTTTCTTTTCTTCTACAGACTGGCCGGTTTTCAGACCATATCAGGAGAACTTTAAAAAGTTAAGATACTTTTTAAAAAAAAATTTCTTCATGTAATTCTCCATCTCTCCTAATGTGACTGCTAATGATTCGAGTTTTGTAAACTTGTCACCAACTTGATGAGTTAGTAATGATAATTCTCAGTTGACAAATAAAAATGTGCAGCTTTTGGATTCACTCGATATAGTGTCCTCATTGTTTTATTTTTCATTTTTCTTTTAAATTTAAATAATTCACTTTATGGGCTTTAGACCTATTAAATCCCACACTGAAAACTAATAAAAAGATTAATCAAGCTTTCAAATCGTATCTTATTTCTCATATAGTAAAATAATATATTTTTTATCTACATATTTAAAAAGAATTACGGGTAATGGAATACTCTTACAAACAAAGAATATTAAGTGTTTAACTGGTAACAATGGAATGGTGAAATTGTTGAAGAATCGAGAGGAATTTTTTTTGGTGTCACCAATATTGGAGAAATTAAATAGTGGATGAATTGTGGAATGAAGAAAAAAATTGTCTTTTTTTTAAAACTAATATCAGATGTTCTTTATAAAATTTAATATTATATTATGTAAATGAAGTTAAGCTCCCAATTGGATACTTCTCTCAGCTCAATGAAAAACGAAATCGCAACTTAAGATAATGAATAGAAATTTCCGGATGAAACTCACACCACTCAACACTCAATTTCAATTGAAAGAAAGTAAGAAGAAAGGCAATTATAGAGTTCCCAAATTGGGTACATCTCTCTTCAGGTTATACCTAGAACCCATTAATCTTTCTATTTTCTTTTACAGATTACAATAGTGGAGGAGAGTGATTTAACAAGATCGAATAAGAGAAGAAGAAGACTTATTATACATCATTATATACTTCATTATATACTTGTATCTGTTAAGTATATTTTGACAAACTTAACAAACTATGAGCTTGATCTATTTTGGCCAAGATAGAGATATAGACTTCTAACTCTTTTCCTTAATGCGCTTCATCAATGTACTGTAGCCCATGAAGCAAGGTTTGCCGACTGAGTTGAGACAAACCTAACATTTCTCCACCTTTGTCGCAACTCTTGTTTGAACAGCGAAACCTAGCCACTCTTGAGATGATGCTCTGTGGATTCCATCGCTTGGAATAACCTCTGTCTTCACCTTCATCACTCGACCGAACCGTAAGTGACTAACTCTCTCATCACTTTTTTTTCTGTTCTCTTATTTGAAAAGCATCTGAGAGAGACCTTTTTGATTCCTTTTTCTTTTTCTAAGTTAATCCTTGTTAAATTAACTAACATATCTTTTTCTTTTTCTCTGTTGGTCTAGCTCCTTAACCAACAGATCTGAGGTCTTCGCCATTCTTCCAACATCTCCGACGCAGCCTCATCCGAGCTAAGCTCAATTGTCAACCATGTTCTCTCGATTGCATGCAACCTCTAAACTTCTCTCCAGCTAATACCTTCATAAACATATCCGCTGGATTGATTGATGTGTGTATTTTAATAACAACTACTATACCATCTTTGATTACTTCTCTGATGTAGTTGTACTTCACTTGTATATGCTTTGTTCTCTCGCTTCACATACGATTTTCAGCAAGATAGATAACACTCTAAGAATCGTAAAATATTTCTATTGTTCTTTTAGATACTTTCATTTTTGCACAAATTCCTTGAATCCAAACTACATCTTTGCTTATCTCTGACAATGATATGTAAGCTGGTTACGTAGTTGATAATGCTAAAACTTTCTGTAAACTAGATCTCCAACTGATTATATAGCTTCCAACTATGAAAACATAAACTAAAATTGATCTCTTGCATAATTCGCATCACAATAACCTCTAATCTTGAATTTTGTATTTTTTTTTGTTATTTCAAAAAAAAATGACTAATCTATTCAAAATTATAATTAAAATTTGAAATATTTTAATATTAGTTTTTAAATAAAAATAACTTTTAGGTATATAATTTTATTTCGGATATTTTGGATATCCATTAGGTTCTTGGTTTGGCTCGAGTTCACATTTGGTTTTACGGGTATATGAATCTAAGTTCCATTTGACTCTTTACTCAATTCCAATCTGGTTTTATACATTCTAGTTTGTACATTTTTGGATTCACATATTTAAAATATTATGGTGATTTAACTTTTATAAAATACTATTAAGTTATTTTAGAGATTTTTTTTTAAATTGAGTGATTTTATGGGATGCACTATTATTTATATTTATATTAAACTAATATTTTAAAGATTGAACAAAACCAAAATAAAATTCAAAGAAGATATGAGAAATGGAGAATTCAAAATTAAGAGAATGAAATTGGGGAAAAACTTTTAGAGATTTTTAATTGATTCGGTTAAAATGGAGTGTTTTTTTTTAATTTTGGGGCAATAAATTAATAAAAATAAATAGAAATTAAGATTATGTTAATTTTGATTAACAGTGGTTTTAAATTGGCAAAGTCAACGAAACGTTTGTATTTTTTTTTGGAGAAAAAAAAGTTTGTATTTAGTTCGATAAAAAAGGACAAATTCATTATTATTATGATAGTTTTCTCAATAATATTTTGACTTTTAGCTTAGTTCAAACGACAGACAAATGTCTCTATATCTTATACACCCCAACTATAACTCCAACACTTTCTTTTTGCCTATTTCACTTTGACATTTGGTCTTTCTATCATTTAAATGGATTTTGGAACCAATAAATTTGATAGGCTTCATATGGAGTCAGCAAGGACCACTCCGATTGCCTGACATTTAAAGACGTGTTTTGTTGATTTAATCACTCATTTAGACAAATTACTAGAATTTCCTAAAATGCAGAGAGTAAAATTTTTTAATTTTTATGATTTTGTCAAATCTAATTTGAACTTCTACTCAAGTCAAATAAAATATTAATTAGTGTTGACCAAACAAATTTATGTATGAAAAGTAGTCAACATTAACGAACAGTAATTATGTCTTTCTTTTAAATCAAATTTTCATGAATTTTCCAAATTAGATACCAACTATATGAAGGAAAGGAAATTTAATGGTTAGATTAATCAAGGACACACAACATCATATAATAACCAAAACTGCTCTTTCTCAAAAAGTGCGATAAAACTCTAATCTAAGCGTCGCCGTGTTCGTTGGTCATGGAAGAGACGACAAGAGGCTACCACAGCTCCGCTATGACGTCGTCTTCTCCCCATTGTCTCTTTCCCTTTGTTTGTTGTTCTTTTCTGGATAGCTAGATTGATGGTTTCGCGAGAAGTTGACTCTGTAGAGTCTTGGGTTCATCGGAGCTTCTTCTCACCGTTGTGTGGTTCTGTTTCTCACCGGCTTATGTTGGAGTTTGTCTCTCTCCTACCTTTGACCTCTTGCGTTGGTTTGATGTCTACTCTTATCCTCTTTTAGTCTTATTTGGTTGTTATTTTTTTGTTGAGGAACCTTTTGATTCCGTTTAGTTTGATAGCTCATGGAAGGCTTAGGACTTATATCAACGGTTTCTTGTGCCGTGTTGTGCTTCTCTGTTAAGCTCATCATCTTCCTTCTTCTCTCTTTTTCTTTTCCTTCTCCACATTCTCTCACTCTTTTTTTCCTTTTTTGTCGTACTATGTTTGTTTCCTTTTGATTATCCTCTTATGATCTATTTTCCTCGCCTATGCGATGGATCTACTATTTCTATCTTCAATCTTAGCTTTTATCGGTTTCTCCCGACGTACTTACCGGTACTTCTCACGGGTTTACCGGTTCTTTCTCTGTTGTTGGGTGTTTGCTTTTTCTTTTTTAGTTTTTATTTTAATATAGTAGTTACCATCCAGATTTTGTTGTCGTCTTTTCAGCTTTTTTCCAGGTTTTAGATCTAATCTATGTATCAGTTTTGTCAATTTCCATCAAGGTTGTTGGTGATTATGTGTTGATGTGCTCTTTGCTAACTTTTGGAGGAGTATATCTCTGCTTTGTCAGAGTTGCCTGAGTTGGTATTCACAGATGATTTTCAACGCTGGAGTATATTCAGATTTAACCGTTACAAAGGAAGTTGTAGTGGAACTCTTCTGATTTACCGTTAACTGGATGACCTTAAAGAGTGCTTACCGGCCATTGTTCCGGTGAAACTACATGGATGGTGCACCGGCGTTCTGCTTGACGGAACACATCTTGGATGACACGTAAGCATCATTACACAGATTGGGGCATGTTTGCCACATCATATTGCCTTGTTAATGAGTCTCGTTTGTTTACTTTAAAAGTCCAACTCCTTTTACTTTAACTCACCAACTTGACTTTGGGCCACTTTATTTAATAAAACACTTCTTTATATGGGAAAACAACTATGATTCAAGTTAATTTAAATAAGTTTTGTTAATCAAGCCAATTTAGATATAAAGTTAGTCAATTTTGAAAAATATATTATATGTTCTATTAATTAATCTCAATTACTATTCCGTTAATATTTTTTCTGGTTATTCCAGAAAAATAAGATATATATATATATATATATATATATATATACCTGTGTGAAGCTTGAAAATTTTAATGTAATAACTAAATGTCAACCGTGTTGCAAAGAATACGTGAATATAAATTGTAAAACGAATTACAGATTAATAAGAGAAATATACCTTGAAATGAATTACATTTATACAAAAATAATGGTGAATTATCACAAAAAATTAAATCATCTATTGTAAATTAGAATTATTGTTTGTATATTTGTATTCCTAAAGCTGAAAGTGTTTAGTGACAAAAAAACGGAAGGTGTTTTGTTTGGTTTCTTGGGGATTGTACCTTTAGGATTGTTAAACATTTTGTAATTTTTATATACAATCATAAGTTCCTTAGAGATCTTTGAGAACTCCCTCTTGAAATAATAAAGTAAGGTTTTTTCTCTAGAAAATAGAATGATTAAAACAAAAACCTTATATGATCTTTGAAATGATAAGGTTTTAGATTCATTCATCACAAATATTTATTTTTAACCCCATATCCAAAAGATTTTATGATGAATATTTGTTTTATTATTAGATCTGATGTTCGTGGCTTTTGCTTTAAACTTTGCATCAAAGTTTCAAATATATAATCAACACAAAAAAATAGTAAACGAACATTAATTAAGGTATATATGCAGTTACTGTTCATCAAAGTTGACAAACCTCATATCTAAATTTGTTTTTTTTTTTCTTTTTTACTTCATACTTCATTATATTAATGTGAGAGAATATAGTCTTCATGAATAACATGAAAGATACAATGCGGGATAAAATGAAAATCTGAAATAGAGAGTTAATGTTATGTGAACGAGCTAAAATGTCAGCTGTTTTATTGCAGGAACGATTCACCCATCGGAATTCAGCATGTTAAAAACGAGATTTCCAGAATTTGATCTCCCGAACCCAACTGTGTAAACCAAAATTGGATTGTTGACCTTGTAAAATCTGAAAAAACGATTGACTATCTCATTCAAAAATCACTTTACGATAACCTTTTATCCTCATATGTTGCATAGCAATGAGAAAAGCTTGAAATTCGGATTCTAGTGATGAAGAACAAATATTACCCGATTCCAAATAGATTCTGTGCTCATCTCTTGTGATCCAAGCGACATTTGAAATTGTTGCATTAGAGGTGCGAGAAGGATGTAGAGCTGTTGTTGAAGATTGTATAGAAGTAGAAAAAGACGCCCATTCCAGAGTATCTTTACGAGCGTCAGTGACAATGTTCCTCCAACTGATCGATTTCCGTTGATACAGTAAAAGGTTCCTACTCTTCCAAATTCTCCAAAGAGTCCATAAGGGTAGTTGTTTATCCAAAGGGGATGAGCCTGCAGTACTTATGTGATCAAGAATGATACTCAGCTTATCCTCAAATGAAATCAGTGGGTTAGAAAACACAGGAAAATATAGATTGATACCCCGCCATATTGCTTGTGCATACGACAAGTAAAGAAGAGATGATTCGCAGTTTCATTTGTGGCGCAACATCAACGACATTGAGCATCAGAGATGATACGACGAGCAAGTAACGTAGTCCCCACAGCAGAGGCGTTGGATATAGTATGCCATAGAAAATGTTGAAGTTTTGGGGCTGTGTGAAGTTTCCAGATACATTGTTTTAACGATAGCAAACCATTCAGAGGACGAATTGGATTATGTTGAAGATGTGTAGCCAGCCAGTAGCCAGACTTTACTGAATAAACACCATCTTTTGTGTAATGCCAACCTATCAGATCGACAGTTGGTGGCGGAGGAATTCTGATGTTTATGATTAGCTCAATATCCTCAGGATGAACATATTCTTCAGAAGCTATACGATTCCAGGAAGAAACGGTCATATCAAAAAGGTCAGAAACCTTTGTATAATGGAGATGTTATGTGATGCATCAGGGAAGACGAGGATGATGTGTTGGAAGCCACAAATAAGACCAAATATTAATGTTGTTGCTATGGCTGGGCATTTGGATTATACGGGTTATTCGATTCGGTTTATTCGGAATTTCAGGTTAATCAGAAATTTTAAAATTCACCGAATAACCCGAAATAATATGTTGGTTCGGTTCGGTTCGGATCTCGGGTTATTCGGTTTAAGTTCACAAAAAAAATTGGTTCCAAAATGATCCGATTCTTCAGTAAATCGGATCATACAATCCAATTAAAAAAAAATTCAACAAACTTATGTTCCAAAATGATCCGAAATGGTCAGCTTTGTTCGGATTCCGAATAAACCCATCGTAAGAAATACAGAAACATAACAAATCCTAAGTTTTACAAACTATTTTCACTCTTTCTTTTGCTATTCACCTATGCTTCCATTAAATTCTCAGAATCTACACAAATAAAACACAGTTTATTAGTATGATATAGATAAGAAGAGTGTTCAATATAAAAGAATAACTTACCTAAAGATTCAAGGAACTCCAGATCTTCCAACTGTTCCACCAAATTTGCCACTTTTGCTTCAGATTTTTCAGTACATTTGAACCATTGTTGTGAGCAAACCAAAACCTCAACCATATATGGAGTTAGAGAACTCCTATAAGGATCTAACACTCTGCCACTAGTACTAAAAGCGTACTCTGAAGCAACCGAAGAAACTTGAACAGCCAAAACATCCCTAGCCAATTCGGATAAAATAGGGAACTTAGAACTGTTCTTTCTCCACCATGACAGAACATCAAATAGTAAACCCAACTTAACTTCAGCTCTAGTCTCAATTCGTTCTGCTAGATATATATCTAACTTACTAGAGCTGTCTTCACTACTCCCTGAGTTGACCATCTTGATGTATATTGAATCCATCCGCTCACAATCATCATCATCATCATCATCATCATCATCATCATCATCATCATCATCATCATCATCATCATCATCATCATCATCATCATCATCATCATCATCATCATCATCATCATCATCATCTAACAATGCTAAATCTAAGGCATGATCTTGCCATTGAGAAGATTCTCCTTCTACATTTCCACTAGTCTCAGCCTCATAGTGTTTGCTCAGCCTTATAGTGTACTGAGCAAACAACTTCTTCAATACAGAAAAAAGAGAAGTATTGAGTTGTCTAGCTTCTATTGTACCATTTCCATAAAGCTGATCATAACAAAGGGCATCAAATTGTAGCTTGTTCCTCGGATCAAATACACTAGCAACAACCACAAGCGGATTCATATTTCCAAATCCATCCCAATACTTATCAAACTTATCCCTCATAGTCATAGCTTGTGCTTTTTCTAGTTCATCACTGCTGCCACACTTGGCAATTAGATTTCTCTCTATGTTCACAATCTCGTTGAATGCAAGCGTACTAGAAACTGTTTGAGAAGCCGAGAAGGT
Organism: Lepidium didymum; assembly: GCA_963920545.1. Classification (NCBI taxonomy): domain Eukaryota; kingdom Viridiplantae; phylum Streptophyta; class Magnoliopsida; order Brassicales; family Brassicaceae; genus Lepidium; species Lepidium didymum. Next base: position 9,518,058 of record OY986981.1, on the reverse strand, counting down.
TTGTGTACATAGGTAAAAGATCTTAAGGAACTTAACTAACCTCTGCACTTCATCCCAGTTAACTGGACTTGGTGGTCCAACTCGTTTCAGCTTTGTCTTTTCATCTTCTTCTTCGAAGTAAGCGCAATACAACTTGTCCTCATTACGCATCCTCTCAAATGGAACCCTAAGTTTAATGGCAGCAGAAAACATTAGGTAAGTAGAATTCCATCGTGTGACACAATCTAAAGGTAAGCTACCTCTAGTGATCGTCTTAGTTGTGTCACACCTAAGTTGGAAAGACTTTAACCTACTGAAAGATGAACGCACAAACTTAAATGCATTCCTAATAGCAACTATACTAGGCTTAGCCTTTTTCAGTCCATCTCCCACTATTAAATTGAGAATGTGAGCATAACAACGCATATGAAGAAACTCTCCATCCGCCACTATAGACTGAGGCCCTCTCACCTTCAATTGATCCTTGAAAACCTACAGTGCCTTGTCATTGCCACTTGCATTATCGACTGTAGTGCTGAAAACCTTCTCAATACCCCACTCATCTAGGCACTAGATCAGCTGACCCGCAATTGTGTCTCTTCTATGATCTGTGATGACCTTAAAAGACAGAATCCTCTTCTGCAGTTCCTAATTTTCATCCACCCAGTGAGTTGTGACCACCATGTAGTTGTAGGAGGTTGTAGGAGAGACCCATATGTCTGTGGTGAGAGAAACATTCCGCTTCTGTGCTTGAAATAACACCTTTAATGTAGCCTTCTCTGCCACATACATCGCAACTATATCTCTAGCACATGTCCTTCTAGAGAAAGTCTTGTACATCGGCAAGACATCAAAACAGAATCTTCTCCACCCCACAGATTCCACAAACGAAAATGGGAGCTCATTCATGACTACTAACCTATTCACTGCTCTCTTGAACAGCTCAAGGTCATACCTAACTACCTTCATGTCACCAACATTATCACCACTTAACATCTTTTGATTCTGCCTATCACCAAAGTCTTTAAACAACTTACATCTACCTAAGTGACCTTTCATTGGACTAGTACCACATAGTTTCGAGTCACAACCAACCTCTAGACCACAATATCTACAATTGCATTTACCCGGATCATCCTCCCTTTGAATAAAATGCTCCCAACATGAAGCCCTTTTTGGATAAACTCTCTTAGGTTTTGGTGGCTTACCTGAAACTGAATCACTTGTTGTAGTAGTCTTCCTCTTCGTTCTAGATTCCGACGTTGGTGCTTCTGGTCCGGGAACTGATGTTTCTGCCCCATCTTGAGAAGAAGACATCCTAATTAAACACAAAATAGATAGCATTTCAGTATCACGTATTCAATATATATCAATCTACGTAAGAATTTGTCAAAACCCCCCCCCCCCCAAAAAAATTGATTTTCCGATTAGGGTTCAATCGGGAAAATCAAAATTGAACACAATGTATTAACAAAAACTTGAAATTAACAATACATTCTGTTTTAAAATACCTAATAGAACTCGTATCAGTAATAATTTGTCAAAACCCCAAAAAAAATAAAAATTGATTTTCCGATTAGGGTTCAATCAGAAAAATCAAAATTGAACACAATGTATTAACAAAAACTTGAAATTAACAATACATTCTGTTTTAAAATACCTAATAGAACTTATATAAGTAATAATTTGTCAAAACCCCCTAAAAAAATGATTTTCCGATTAGGGTTCAATCAGAAAATCAAAAATTGAACGCAATGTCATAACAAAAACTTGAAATTAACAATTTATTCGGTTTTAATATACCTAATAGAACTCATATAAGTAAGAATTTTTCAAAATCTCCAATTTTTTTTTTCCGATTAGGGTTTCATAGGAAAATCAAAATTTGAACACAATTTACCACAAAAACTTTAAATTAAGAATCACAAACCTAATAAAAATCCTATACCTAACTAATTTGCAAAACCCGCAAAACAAAAAACTAAAACCTAAAAATAGGGTTTCCGGCGATACTTGGAGGCTGGAGCTTACGAAGGAGATGAGTAGACTTGAGAATATTTCGGCCCTGGGGCTTCGAGACTTCGATTGAGACGATTATGTCTCCGATGGTCCAAGAAACGTGTCGGTCTCTTCGTGCTCGAGAATCGTCGAGAGTCACCGAGAGTGTTTTTTTTCTTTTGAAAATGTCGAAATGATTTTTTTTTAATCATTCAGTTTATTAGTTTAGTTAGTTTAATCAAATATTGAAATTGGTTTAGTGAAATTGAATTGGTTAATGAAATTGAATTGGTTAAATGAAATTGAATTGCTTAACCGAAATTGAATTTGATATCTCGGTTATCTCAGAATCCAAAAACCGATCCAAAAAACCCGAATACCGAATGCTTAAAACTTAACCTCCGTTCGGATTTTAATTCGGTACTAACTCGGATTCAGATCAGGTTTATTCGATTCGGACTAAACCGAACCAAAAAACCCGATCCGAACGCCCACAACTAGTTGTTGCTGTCACCAAGTAGGCAACACAATCCCGATTTGATTAGGTTTCGACCCTCTAAGAGAGACCGTCATAGGAAGGATGGCTTATTACCAAGACCCGCATCAATGATGTTGGAGTTCGGAAAATACCGGCCTTTTAAAACACTAGCCGCAAGAGACATAGGATTAGACAAAATTCACCATACTTTTTTACCTAGTAAAGCTCTATTGAAACTCTCAATGTCACGAAAACCCAAGCCGCCTTCTTTCTTTGGCAAGCTTAGTCGTTTCCATCCAATGTAATGCAAAGCTGTTGTATTCTGACATTTTCGCCACCCAAACTTAGATAGAATCTGATTGATGTCCTCGCAAATACCCACATGTAACTTAAAGCAATTCATAGTATACACATGTAATGCCAAAGCAACTGTTTTTAGTAAAATTTCCTTACCCGCATCTGATAAGAAAAGAAACTTCCAATTCTTTGTACGTTGTTCAACTTTGTCAACTACATACTGGAAATTTTCTTGTTACGACCAAAGATCTCAGGTAAACCGAGGTATTTACCATTACCACCGTCATTATGGATATTGAAAATGCGCCTAACCGAGGTATTTACCATTACCACCGAAGGTGATCGAGGATTTTGTAAATTGATTGCTTGTCTAGAAACCTGCTCATAGCGCGTGAGTATAGACATAATAGTAGAGCACGACTTTTGATTTGCATGACATAAGAAAAGTGCATCATCCGCAAAGACTAGATGATTAATCATTGGAGCTTCAGGACTTATCTTCATTCCCTTCAATTTATTTTCAGCAGATGCCTTCTGTAACAAGAAGCTTAAAATTTCCCCTCATATAATGAACATATACGGTGACAAAGGATCACCTTGAAGAAGACCACGTTCTTGTGTGATTAAACCAATTGGAGAACCATTCATTAAAACAAAAAATGTAACGAATTCGACACAAGACATGATCCAGCGGATCCAAGTGTCGAAAAAGCCCATATAGTAGAATGTATCACGTAGTAAACCCCACTATAGTCGATCATCAGCCTAGAACCAATCATATACAATTTTGACCATCGTTTGCGAGATTTTAGTGAGTGTAACAACTCTTGAGTAATTATCACATCGTCTGTAATATGACGTCCTGGAGTGAAAGCAGCTTGTTCGTCACTGATTATGTAGGGTAAAATGAGTTTCAAACGATTTACCAAAATATTAGAGATCACTTTGTACCGTATGTTACATAGTGTAATTGGACGAAAGTCAGTCATCGATTTTGGAGAACCCTTCTTTGGAATTACACATATGTGAATGTGATTGGTTCTAGGCTTTAAAATGTTGGATGTAAAGAAATCTCTAACTTCTCGACAAACATCGTTTTTGATTTCAGACCAGAATTGGTGATAGAAAGCACATGTTAAACCATATGGACCCAGAGCTTTGTCAGCACCAATCCGAAACATCTCATTTGTGATTGGCTGAGTAAGTTGCAAATTCATGTCATGTATCACTTGATTTTGAAAAGTGGCAAAAACATATATGTAGGTCTGATATGCATTTCGTGTACATCGAAATAAAGAAGTAAAATAATTATTTTCTGTAGCTCCAATCGCCATATCACCTCTACTAATGGTACTTTAGGTTCCTCCAGAGCAAGAATATGATTCCTAGCTATTATTTGTTTAGTGGCAGCATAAAAAAAATTTGGTGTTGCCATCAACTACATTAATCCAGGTGCCAGTATTGTTCGTCCTCTTTATAGGTGTCGTGTAATTATGATTGTAAGCGTTGAATTTCTGGAGTTGTCAGTGAACCTTGTGATAAGGCGTGATATAAATATATTTTGAGATGTTGAGTTTTCGTCGCAGCATTAGTATGGTTAAGCCGTTTCCAATGCGAGATTGACCTGCAGCTTTGAATCCGTTCATCAAGAGTGGTTTTGGGAAGAGAACTCTTCCAGGCATGTAAAATGGGGTCACAAAAAACCTCTTTCGAGATCATACCAGAACCAGCCACGACGTGTTCCAATACTCGTATCACAGTTTATTACTAAAGGTTTGTGATCAGATCCTTGAAAAGGCAAAAAATTAAGCATAGCTGAAGGAAACTTAGATAGCCATTCAGAATTGGCCATAGTATTGTCTAGGCAATACCATACTCTATGAGAATAGCGTTGTCCCATCCACGAAAACCTTTCACCACACGATATGAGATCATGAAAGTCACACGAGATAACATCCTTTTCCATAAGACTAATAAACCTCCACTTATACCTTGTGGAGGAACTGTTACATAATTGTCATAGCCTAAAATAATACAAAGATTGCAAATCATGTCATCCTGCTGCTTGGTTTCAAAAAGGCAGATAATATCTAGGAGATACTTCCGATATATCTTCTTAAGATGTCAAACTGTCAAGTCATTGCTCAGACCTTGACAATTCCAAGCTTCCAATCGGAGAAACATTGTCAATAGTGTTTGGTGGTTGGAGTGAAGCATCACGAGTACCATTAGCAATCAGACCATTGTGTGCAGCAGGTGGATTCATATCCTCACCACCATCATCCGCGAGTTCTTCAATCACAACCCCATAATTTGGAGCAGCCTATGGTAAACCATCACCTTCACGATCATTTTCACTGTCAGAAGAGGGTGGAGGACCTCGATTGTCAATCAAACACCCCCCAATATCGTGAGTTAACATGCCGCAAACCTCACATAAACCACATAGGCGTTCATCAGTACTAGCCACGAATTGAAAATTACGTTGGAAACAGAGGGGAAGATAGATATCCCAGTTCAGAAAAATCCAAATAAATTTGACCATGGAGGCTGGATCAATAGAGTAGTTTGTAGCAAGTAGAGGCCCAAGAGCACGACCAATGTGAGTGATCACATTCTGAGTGAGATACTTGAAAGGGATTCCACGTATCTAAACCCAGAATCGTATGAGATTCATCATGTGAGGAGGCATAGTCGGAGACCACCTTTGCAACACCAACATGCGATCGGCAAAAGCCCAAGGACCACGGTGCAAGACAGTTTCCATCAATTCTTTAGTGGGAAAAATGAACTGAAAACAGCCATTATCAATTGTGCGGCCTTGAACCAAGCCTTCAACACCCCAAGTACGAGGCATATTAGCAATCATCGAGCATAGATTTTGTCTTCTAGGTATGGTGGGTCGACCCACAATCACAAAGCTGTATTCGGCTTCTACTTGAGAGACCATGTCCGTCGGTAACATGAACAAGGGAACATTGGAACCAATGTTCAAATCTTGCAAAGTTTGGTGCAAATTGGAAGCCATTTTGGAGAGAAACAAAATTTTTTGTGTGAATTAGAGGATATGAAAGTAGAGAAAGAGCTAATCAAGCAGATGATAGAGAAACTAGAATCGGAAGTCACAGAATTGATGTAGATTATATAGAGGTCTCTCCACATTTGTGGAAGAAGAGGCATCACGATGTAGTAACCACATCGTAGGTAAGGCAACACCGAGAAGTAGTGGGAAGAGGAAACTACCCACATCGCCTGTGTGAAAGGGAGTAACCATTATCGTAGAATTTGTAGAAACCATTCGAAATCGCTTAAATTTTGCCATTTCCTCACAAGGAAATTATAAGTTTCGCCATATACTCTCATCTATCTAAATTTGTTTATTTAATGAAAGTTTCTATTGAAATTGGCTTAGTCAACAAAAATTCTTATTTAAATTAGTTTAGTCAACAAAATTTTGTATTTAGATTGACTTGAATCATATTTAGTATTTAATCTGGTAAATTTGTGAATTTTTTTTTTTTTCAAAAACGAAACAGTTGGGTATGATACTATTCTTGACATTAACTTTTTTCATACTTAAATTTGTTTGCTCATCGTTAGTTTTTATTTTATTTGATTCTAATCAAAGTTTGTATTTAATTTAGAAAAATCATGAAAGTTGATATTTTTCTCTATATAAAGACATGGTTTTTATATAGGGGCGATTTCGACAATGTTCTCTAGTGATGGGTTTGGTGATTTCCCTTCATCGTGTCCTTCGATCTCGATCTTCCCTTTTGTCCATCGTTTTTCATCTTTCATGTGGTTTCAATGGATTTCATGGTCTCGTTTGCTCAAGTGTTAGGTTTTCCTATGTTTCTTCTTTTGGATTTTGATGGTTTTACTGGGTAAAGTTTGGTTCTTTGAGGATTTTGGTTTACAAAAGCTTCAATTTGTTTATTCCTTGTTCGGATTCTGATCTTCTTTGGCTGGACTGGTGGTGTTTGTCCCTTTCACGATTTTAAATTCAAATATCCAATCTCTGCTTATTAAGCTCTTTGAATTTCGAAGGATGTTTTCAAATTCAAATTGTTCTGGCTTGGTCTTCAATCTGTTGCTGGGATTGTTGATGGTTTAGGGTTTTGTGTGTTGCCATTCTCTCTTATTTAGTGTGTTGTTCTGCGGTTCTAGCTAGATCATTCTCGTCTATTCTTCTACCTTTTTCTAAATTTTTTTTTATTTCTTCTGGTGTGACTTTACTATTCGTTTGGGCAATTTCTCAACTAGCTTTTGGTGCTAAACTGGCTGCAGAGAAACGTTCTCCTATCAAAGTTCCTCACTTTGATAATTCGGAGATCAACAAAACTTATGAACATACACACATTGGACGTTGTTTTAACCCGGCAGTTCAAGTGGTTTCTCAGTTATTGATTATGCTTCCAAAATTTTGGGGACTGGAGAAACGGGTGAGGGGTTTGGACCTGGGATTTCGCAAATTTTAGTTCGACTTTGACAAAGAGGAGGATATTGTTATAGTTATGCGATTGTGCCCATTCCCTTCTACCATTATCTTTTGTATTCGTGTGTTGGGTCTCCCAGTTCAGTACTGAGCTCCAGTCACTTTCCAAGCGGTTTGTGAAGCCTTAGGTCATGTTCACGAGATTGACATGGATTTTGGTAGAATGAAGGTGGAGGTGGATAGCTTGCAGCCTCTAGTTTTTGACACGACTGTTGAATTTAGTGGTAATGTTTAGGTTTTGATTGGTTTTGAATATGGTCTTATGTTAGGCTATTGTGGGGTTTGTAATAGTCGGTGTCATGACTCTTCTCGCTGTCCTAGAGTGGATCAGTCTGATGGTTCACAAGTTTAGGGAGGGGGTCATGGTGTTGTTGGTGAGCATCCTCAAAGCTTTCACGAAGCTCCAGCTGGTCTAAGTGGGCCTTCTTTAGGTCAAGATTGCTTTCAAGGAGGTGTTGGAGGTAGACATAGGGTGAATTCTAGGCAATTTCATCGCCGTTCTTCATATTGACCAAGGGATTCAAGTGCCAATAATTTTGTGCGCAAGGACAGTGTTTCGTCAGGTACTCTCGTTGCTACAGATTTTGCCTTGCCTCCGGTTGGTGCTAGTGCACCGTTGGGATATTTGGTGATGGATACTCATGCCGCAAGTGGTTTGGTTCCATCTGGTTCTACATTTGAAACTCCTCAGACTCGTCGCAAGATTTTTCCGGAACTTAAGGATGTTGGTGTTATGCAGTGTGATGTTGAGTTGATGAACGATGTTGTCTCGGGTTTAGGTTCTGTTAAGGAAGATGCGGTGGCTGATGATGCAGACTCTTTGGTGTTCGAGAAAGAGGAAGGTGAAGTTGATATGTTGGCAAAAGTAGAGGAGAAGTGTTCTAAGGTTAAGGTTCTTCGTGGCTTAGCTAAGAAGAATAAAGTGACTTTGAAGTTGTAAGGGTTCTAAATTTGGTGCAAGTTTGAAATTTGGTGCTCGGGGTCACAATATGATTACGGAGGTTGGCGGTGTCGAAGGTGGAGCATCACCTGCTTAGATTTTAATTTTATGTTTTAATGATTAAGTTTCTTAGTTGGAATTGTCAGGGCATTGGTAGCTATGTTTCTTTTGGTTATTTAAGGGATATTGTTTTTAGGAATAAACAAGATTTTCTTTTCTTGTGCGAGACTAAGAGAAATAATCTGTCTTTAGAAAATTTAGTAATAAATTTGGATTTTGTTGATTTTATTTCGGCTGAGCATGTAGGAGCAAGTGGTGGTCTTGCTTTACTTTTTTCGAACGAATTTTCTTGTTGATCTCTCATTTAAGAATAAAAATATGATTGATGTTTCTTTTTTGGTGGAAAGTAAAAACTGTTTTGTTTCTTTCGTTTACGGTGATCCAATTCAAATGTTTCGGGCTGATGTTTGGGAACGATTGATTAGTTATAGTCTTTCTCGGGATAGTCCATGGTTAATGGTTAGAGATTTTAATGAGCTTTCGGGGAACCATGAGAAATCAAGAGGTCGTCTTCGTAATGCTTTTTCTTTTATTCCTTTAAATGATATTCTAAGAATATGTGGTATGGTGGAGTTTCCTTGTTTAGGGAATTCTTTGTCTTGGCGGGGTATGTGGAAATCATGTTTAGTTCGTTGTAACTTGTATAAGGCTTTTGGTAATTTGGACTGGCATTCTTTATTCTCGACTTTTGCTACTTGATATTTGGCAATGATTGGGTCTGATCATCGACCAATTTTGGTGGGTCCTTGGAAAATCGGGTTCAGAAACGTGCTGGTTTTGTTTTTGATAAAAGATGGTTAGGTAAACCAGCTCTTCATGACTCAATTAAATCGGGCTGGTTTTAATATTCTAATTTGCCTTGTCATAGGATTTCAGACAAAATTGCTCATTGTACACGTGAACTTTCGCGGTGGAGGTCGCTTAATGTTCCCTCTGGTCGTCAGCGGATTGAGCAGTCCAAAGCTTTGTTAGAACGTTTAAAGAGTGATAACACAAGTTCGCTATTGGACATCCGCGAGGCAACTGAAGCTTTGCGTGTGGCTTATTGGGATGAGGAGATGTTTTGGAAGAAAAAGAGTAGGAATAGATGGTTGTGGAAAGGTGATAATAATACCAGATTCTTCCACGCTCAAACAAAGATGCGTCACGCTAGAAACATGATTACTAGTCTTTTGACTTGTTCGAATTCTTGGATTTCTCAAGAGTCAGACATTGCTATGGAGGAAATTCGTTATTTTACTGAGATTTTGTCTTCTCAAGGGTCTTCTCATTTTGGTGACTCGCTCGTTGTCTTACGCCTCGTGTTTCTGAGGATTAGGATATGGCTCTTATGGCTCCGGTCTCTGAAGAGGAGCCGCATCGGGCGGTAAAAACAGATATGAGTAAAACTTATGATCGTGTTGAATGAGACTTTTTGTAGAAGTTTCTTCTTCGTTTTGGTTTTCATGATCGTTGGGTTTCGTGTGTGATGTTTTGTGTTCGTTCAGTGGGATATCTGGTGTTGGTAAATGGGCAGCCACATGGTCGTATACGTCCATAGCGTGGTCTCCGTCAGGGAGACCCTCTGTCTCCGTATTTGTTCATTCTATGTACTGAGATGTTGATGTCTTTGTTACATCAGGCATAACATAATAAGCAGATTTCTGGTATTGTGATAGCTCGTGAGAGCCCTTCGATTTCACATTTCCTTTTTGCAGATCATAGCTTGTTTTTCTATAAGGCTAGTTCGGGTGAGGCTTCGGTAATCTTAGAGATTTTACATGAGTATGAGCAGCTTTCGGGTCAGCAAATAAATTTTAGTAAGTCTTCAATTCAGTTCGGACATCAAGTGGATGGTGTTTCAAGGTTAGAAGTGCAACGAATTCTGGGTATCCATCAATTAAGGGGAATAGGTTCTTATTTAGGTTTGCCAGAGGGCATCGAAGGTCCAAAAACAAAGGTTTTTGCTTATGTACGTGATAAAATAAATGATAGGATTGGCTCGTGGTCTTCCAATTTTCTTTCTCGTGGTGGTAAGGAGATTCTGATTAAATTAATTCTCTATTCCCTTCCGGCTTATGTTATGACATGTTTTAGACTTCCAAAGTTGCTTACGTCAAAGATTACGGCTGCAATTTCATATTTTTGGTGGAAAACCTCTATTACATCTAAGGGTATTAATTGGGCTTCTTGGGATAAGTTATGTAAATCAAAACACGAGGGTGGTCTGGGTTTCCGAACTATTGAGAAATTTAATATAGCTTTACTTGCCAAGTAGTTCTGGCGCCTTATTGATTATCCTGAGTCTTTATTCGTCTGAGTGGTTAGAGGTCGTTATTTTCAAAATTCTAATACTTTGATTCCATGGCGGGTATACGATCCCTCTTATGGTTGGCGGAGTATTGTTTCTGCAAGGTCTTTGGTAAATAAGGGTATAATTAAGCGGGTGGTAACTGGTGATCTATATTGGTGTGGCAGGATCCTTGGGTCCCTGATGTGTTCCCTTGCCTTGCTATTGGTGAAGGATTTTTATATTACCCTTAGTTTACGGTGGATCAACTTATTGATCCTTCTTCTAAAAGCTGGCATGTTGCTTTGGTGCATCAATTGTTGTCTCCTCATGATGTGAGTCTCGTCTTGGGGATTCCCATTCCGCGGTGGAGTTGAGGAGACTGGTTTGGGTGGCATTTTATCAAATTTGGTCGTTACTTAGTTAAATTAGGATATTGGGCTGAGAGGAATCTTTCGAGGTTGGACGTCGCACATTTTGGTCCTAATCTTGAGGCTCTTCACAAACAAGTTTTGAAAGTGAAGTGTCCATCAAAGATTAGGCATTTTATGTGGCAAGCTCTTTCGGGTCATGTCGTAGTTGGTTCTAATCTAGTATAGCGACATATTGCTCAAGATGGCGCCTGTGGGCGTTGTAGGGCAGATTCTAAATCAGTTAATCATGTTCTTTTTGAATGTCCTTAGGCGCTTCAGATGTGGTCTTTATCGAAAATACCTTTTGTTGTTGATGTTTTCCCGGGGTCTTCTATTTATTCTAACTTTGACTACCTTTTTTGGCGAGGTCCTCCAGAGATAGATAAACAAGAGTTTCCCTTGGTTGTTATGGTTCATTTGGAAAGTAAGGAACGATAAATGTTTCTCTAATATTGATAGGGATCCAAGGGATATTGTTCACCATGCAGAAGAAGAGATTGTCTCTTGGTTTTCGGCGAATGCGAGAATTCTTTCTGAAGATATTTTCTATCTAGAGGGTTCTTTGGGGACGCTGGAGAGCCATGATATTCTTTTCTGGCCTTTAGCTGTTAATCCGGCTTTTATAAGTTATTATTGTTTCGTGGATGGCTCCTGGAAGGATTCTGAGTTTTTCTCCGGCTTTGGATGGTAGTGTTTTGTTGATGGAGTCGAGGGGATCAGTATGGGTGCACGGGGTGCTCGTCAATGTTTGTGTTCTCTTCATGCTGAGTTTGCAAAATAATATATTTTAGTTTTTTTTTTTCTTTTTTCTTTCATCTTGTAGTATATATAAAGCCCATTAAGAGAACCTTTTAGCCCAGGGAAAGACTCACAAAAAAATAATTAAATATTGATCAATTAAGCCTATAATCGAGAGATATCTAAACATTTCGAAAAACAGAGCAGCCGAAACCAGAGGTTACATAGCTGAGACAACAGCACTCTCAGAGGAAAACAATGAGAAGCCAAATTGGAGCACCAGCAGCAACATACGAGTAAAAAGTATATTTTAGTTATAAATGTATATATATATATATATATATTGGTATAAATTAAATTAAAGTTATAAGAAAATAGGTTATATATGGAGAGAGAAAAAGAGATGGGAGTGAAAGAGAGGGAGAAGAGCCAAATCCCCGGGGTAAATGCTTCCTTCTTTTTTTCAAGTGCGGTACACTTTTTTTAGTAATAGAAAAAATCACAAAACTTTTCTATTATTATTTTCTAGAAAAATGTAAAAATAAACTTTTTAGTTGCTTGGTAATAAAAGTACGGATTTGAAAAATCTGTATACCCCGCGTGCACCAATCACAGCCTATGTGTGTATGTTTACAAAGTGGTGGTAACATCTATTTTATAGGCAAAGGTGAAGCGGTAAAAAGAAAAGTAATAATGGATAATTACTATACGTGGACACGTAGTGTACATACGTGTAACACTCCCCCTTAATTCTCCATTAATGTCTTACTTATTCTCACGTTAAAAATATTTCTAGTAAAACCCAGTAGAAAGGAAAAAAGAGTGTTATGGACCAAGTATCTCTTCAGTATTTTCAACGGGTTGAAAATGGTCGCTTTAAATACCTAACGACTAATAGAGTACTAAGAGGAGTTGCCTTGTCCATATTAAATCGTTTTAACACTCTTTTAGTGTATGTTATTTGGTTATAAATATACTCTTTTCAAAGTTTTCTATTTGTAAGCCCACACAATACTTTGTATGCCCGAGATCTTTCATCTCGATTTCTCCTTTTAAATATTTTGTTGCCTTTCTACCAAAAAAAATATTTATTTTGCTGCCTTTTGTATTTTATCTCAAGTTCCAATCATATTTAGATCATCTACATATCATAAATCTGGTTATTATTTTTTTGATGAAAACATATGGACAAATAGGACTGTTTACATATCTTTCTTTGATTAAATTCTTAATGAGACGATTATACCACATTCGCCCAGATTGTTTCAATCCATACAGTGATCTTTGCAACTTTATTACATATAACTCTTTGGGTTTTAGATTTTAGTGCTTGTGGCATTTTAAGTCTATCTGGAATTCTCATATAGGTATTTGTATCTAATGAGCCATATAGATATATAGTCACAACATCCATAAGTCTCATCTCAAAATTCTCATTAGCAGCTAAAGATTTTAGATATTTGAATGTAATAGCATCCATAATGGAGAATATGTTTATCATAATCAATCTCGAGTCTTTGAGAAAAACCTTGAGCTACAAGTCGAGTTTTATATCTCACAACTTCATTTTTCTCATTTTGTTTTCTAACAAATACCCATTTGTATCCGACCGGTTTCACATCCTTGGCTGTTAGTTCAATAGGTCCTAATACATTTCACTTTTTAGTCAATCAAGTTCGATTTGCATTGCATTTTTCAATTTGATCCAGTCATGCCTCTTTTGACAGTCTAATACAAAGTTTGGCTTTAGATCATTGTTTTATTCATTAATATCATTTTTCACAATATATGAGAAAATGTCATCAACTACTTCGTTTCTATTCCATATTTTTCTACTATGGATGTAGTTGATAGAATCTCAAGATTTTGTTCTTGTTCTTGATGCTCAAGACTCTTTGATTTTTCTTTTCTAAAATATTTTATGTTATTTTGGGAATATCATTTTCTACACCTTTTTTTGTTTTTTTAGGATTCTTGTCTTTATAACCAATAGGTCTACCATGCTTGAGGTGTAATCTAGATTCATGAGTGTCATTTTCTTTTCCAAGTTCATGTGTAGTTTCAATTCTTGCAGAGACATTTGCAGCATGTGTATGAGATTTTGTTATTTTCTTTGTATTTGAAAATGCATCAGGTAGCTGATATATAATACTTTACAAATGCATAATTCATCAAACTTCTAGTTCAGATACTTTTGAATGAGGGTTAAGGTATAATTGAGGTGATACACACCATTTTATTTCTCTTTCTACTTGTTTGTTTCCTCCCCCTAGAACTAGGATTACTTTCTCATCGAAATGACAATCTGTGAATCGTGCCATAAAAACATCACTTGTTTGTGGTTCTAAGTATCATATGATTGATGGGGAATCATAACCAATATATATTCCTAACCTCTGTTGTGGCTCCATCTTGGTACGTTGTGGAGGTGCAATAGGCACATATACCGCACAACAAAAAATTCTTAGATGAGAGATGGTTCACGACCACACACTAACTATAATGGAGAAAATTTATGATATGCACTTTGCCTTATCTGACTAAGTGCTTTGACATGTAAAATAACATGTCCCCATACTGAGGTTGGACGTTTTGATCTCATGATCAATGATCTTGCAATCAATTGTAGACGTTTAATAAATGATTCAGCCAAACTGTTTTGTGTGTGAGCATGTGCTACTGAATGTTCAACTTCTATGCATGTTACCATACAGTAATCATTGAAGGCATGAGATGTGAATTCACTATTGATGTCTAGTGTAACTCTTTTAAAGGGATAATCAGAGAACTGAGTTCTTACCTTGATTGCTGAGTTAGACATCTCGCGAATGCTGTATTTTGAAATGAGAGTAGATAAACATGTTACCATCTGCTTAACGCATCAATTAACACCATAAAATATTGGAATGGTCCACATGGTGGATGTATAAGTCGACATATATCATCTTGAATACATTCAAGGAACTTCGGTGATTCAATATCTATTTTGATTGGCAATGGCCTCGTGATCAACTTTCCAAGAGAACATGCAACATATCATTTTATTTCTGAAACATATCTCATTGGGTTTCGATGTATGACCATGTGAGATTTCTATTATTTTTCGCAATATTATGGTGTTTGGATGTCCAAGACGATCATGCCATAATATGAAATCTTCAAGATTCCCTTTAATCATGAGGTTAGATTCAACTGCATCTATATAAGTATGATGCAAACCAAAAGGAAGTTCTGGGATTTTTTCTAGTATAAATCTTTTCCCAGACTTATCAGAAAGTTATATATAAATACTTCTTTCCATTCTCTATTGGGGACTCAGTATCGTATCCTTGAAGGTATATGTTTTGAAAACTAAGTAAATTCCACTTGAAATTCAAAGAATACAAGGCTTTATTAATGGAAAATTGTGTTCCATTAGGCAACATAAAGTTAGCCTTTTCATTACCTTCAATCAAGTTTGTAGGACATGATATAATATTGACAATCATTTTTGTCGATCTTAAAATAAAGAAGTATTGTTTGTTTCTCAAAATAGTGTGAGTTGTTCTACTATCTGGTATACAAGTTTCTTAAGTTGTTTTCTTGAGTTTTGTTCCCTCTGTATCATGATCTGTTTATGTAATAGTCGTTAATAAAAATATAGCAAACTTTATTTAAAAATGAAAACACATGATAATTATACATTAGTTTTGTGAAACAACATTGCTATGCAAAGAATTGAAAAACATAATAACTAAAAAACAAAAAACGAAAAACGAAAAACATGATAGTTATTCATGGCAGACTTGAGATTATTCATTAACTACAAGCATCTTAATTTTTCTTATAAGTGGTCTCGTCGAATTCATTAGCAAAGTCGGAAGCATCAAGGTGCGTTGATCCCTCAGAATATTCCATAAGATTTACTTCTTTTCCTTTGTCTTTGAGTGACTCTTTGTATGGTTTACAAAGGTGTTAAGGATTCCAACATAGTTTGGACCAATGCCCTTTTGATATGCATCTGAAACATATGCCATCACGCTTTTGGGTGGCATTCATTTGTATTTCTTTCGCTTTAAATTTTTTTTCTGATCAGACTCACTTAAACAACCTTTGTCCTTGTGAGTTGTGATACCTTTCACGTCCCCAATGATATCGACGACTACGACCCCGATTTGTTTAACTTTCTCGTTTTGGATTTTCTGCACTCTTTGCATTCACTTCAGGGAATGTTTTTGTTCGAGTAGGTCGGACGTTGTGGTTCTTTATGAGAAGTTTATTATTCTTCTTTTCTATCATAAAAGCCACAATCAACTCCAAAAATCTTTTAAACCCACAATTCATGTATTGCTCCTCCAGGACATAATGAATTTTGTGGAATGTAAGGTAAGTCTTATTGAGCATTTCTGCTTCAAGAATTGGCTTACCACAATATTCCAATTGTGTCGTTATTCTTAGTATGGCATAATTGTATGCTTCCACTTTTTCAAAGTCTTGGAACCTTAAGTTTGCCCATTCATATGGAGCATGAGGGAGTGTTATCTCCCTCTAGTTGTAAAACCTTTGTTTTAGACCTTTCCATAGCTCTGTTGGGTTTTTCAAATGCGCATAGCCTTGCGTTAGGTTTTCATCTAAATGTCTTCTGAGAAAAATAATTGTTTTTACGTCTTCTTGAGGCGATGCCGTATTTTCCATTTTGATGGTTTCAGATAATGTTTTTGGTTCCAAATGGAGTTCGACATCTCTTGTCCAAGCTACATAATTTTCTCCAGTTATTTTGAGAGTCGAGAACTGAGGCTTCTCAATATTAGTCATTTCGTTTCTAAAATAAAACGAAAATATTATTAGAATTTTACTAAATTTAAAAAGCATTGTATTCTGTATACACTGATGTATGAAGCGATTACAAAGAGAAATATAGTACAGACAAGTAAACCAATATTCACTAGAAACTCTTTGGAAATATATTCTCCAACAAAAAACCGATAAATAGCAAGAATGATTAAACTAAATGAAAAGAACTAAAGGAAGCCAAATATTTTCTTTCAAATAAAAAATACTAAAAAAATTTTTGGTGTGAAGATGAAATGTTTAGATGAGATAAATGAGTGAAAAATGAGTACATTTATAAATATAAAATTACTGTTCATGACAGCTAAAATAGCTATTTGAGAAGGTAAAATTTTTGAATTTTTTTTTTCATAACCGTTGGAAAAAATTGTAAAATTATAAACTAAATCTAAAATATATATATATATATATATATATATATAGTAAGAGAAAATATGAGTTTAGGTAGATAAGTTACACTCAACCATTTTCAACATTTTTTTATTGCGTGCATAAATAATTATTAGTTAAAGTGTAATTTAGCATATAAGTATAATTTTAGTTTCGTTTTAATTATTAAAAAATAAAATATTTTAATAACAAAATTATAATAACATAAAATAGTAAATAAATAAATAAATAATGTTTGAACCGGCAGTACAAATAAATGATAAAGCGGTCAAGCCTTTCATACACATAAATTATAAGGGTCAAACCACATATATGATAAGACGGACAAGCCGTCCATACACATATATTATAATGAATCGACCATACATATACGATAAAGCAAACAAGACGTCCATACACATATATAATAAAGTGTATAAATTAAGTATTAAAACATCATATAAAAATTAAAGTAATAATGATTGAAAGACGATCATTATGATAATTAATACTGATTGAGATATTTAGATATAAATATGTATTTATGTATGAGAAAAATGTTGATTTCACAAAAATTGTAGTTTAATATTAAATTCCGGATGTGATTGATTAAACTTTCAATTTATTGTTGATTTCTAAAAATAATATCAAATTTTTAGTTGACTCGGCAAATTAAACATTCCGTAATTTGATTAACAGAATTAATAAATTCTGTTTAGTGGACGTTAATGACATCGGTTAATAGAAACAATGCTTCTCATTAAACAAAGAAGAAAACAAAAAAAATCCTCAAATTGAAAAGCAGAAAACCCTAAAATTAATTGTTTCGTTCTTCATTCTCAAATCGAAAAACAGAAAACATGAATCTAATATGGTAAGCACGTCGCTTGTTATCACCACCTCGTATTTATCCTTCGACTTTTTCGTCCACTTCTCGAATAGAAAGCAAGTTAAAGAAGCAAATAGAAAATGATATGGAGTGTTAAAAGAGAAAATATATCCATACAATAGTTTTATATAAATAAATTCAATACCCTACCCTACTATTTTTATTTTATATTCTTATCACATATCAATCATAGTTAATAATTAATAAAAAATTAAAATAAATAAAAATTCAATAAAAAAAACTAGATAAAATTTTTTTTTGTCAACAATTGGATTGACAAGACCCAATCTATAACTTAAAGTCCACTCATATAATTTCTTTTTTTAAGCTACCATAATGAAGTAGATAGGAATCGAACTCTGGTGCTAAGTCATTAGCTGGATCATCCTAACCACCAGAGTGAGAGCAACTCGGCGATAATTTTTTTTTGTTATATATTCAATTTTATTCTTTCTATTTCAAAATAAATACAATAATTTGAAAACATTTTTAATAATAAGATAAATTACAATGTTATTCAAAATTTGGTATATCTTGAGAGTGTAATTGACTGGTATACTGATTTGGAAATTATTTTTTGTTGGAATTGGAATAAAGAAAATATGATTATTAGAAATTATAGAAACAATGATAATTTTTTTGTCCAAATTAAATGAAACAAATTTTTATTTATAGAGCATAAAAAATAATAAAGTTTGGTATAATTTTTTTTATTTGTATAACAAAAAACAAAAATAATTAAGTTTAAAACCTTAGGATAAATTGAAATCTGAAAAATTAATTGAACAAATGAAATGTGTCCATGTCAATGCACTCTCATCTCTTCTCACTCCTTGTTGAGGACAACTTCATTTTTTTTATCTCTTTTTATTTTCAAATAAAAAACAGTTGAATTTATTCAACACCCTAATTTGCCAACTAAGTTTTTTTCTTATTCAACAACTCCATTGTACAGATTCAACTATTGAATAGATTATTCAAAATAATAACGGTAACATCTATTTACAGACACAGGTAAAGTGATAAAATAAGAAACTTACTATATGTGGACACATAGTGTACATATGAGGAACATTGAGAACTATTTTTAGTTATTTTTTTGTTTGGTAAAATTAAAAGATAACGAAAGAAATAATTAATTAAGAACCCACCAACGAGAAAAAAAAAACAATATTTATTCAGATATTGTTTTACATGAAATACTATTTAGATTAAAGACTATATCAAATTTTCATAATATGATTTAAATTATGGTTGGATACCACAACATCTTTCTGCAAAATTTTTTATTCAAGTCATTATATTCTATCATTTTACTTCTCATCTTCAAAAAATGCAAGTCATTACACAAAATAATAAATTATATGCAATATAATTCACTTTCACTACCTGCAAACTTTTCAATTTATGATGAATAATATTTTAAATCAAAGCCTCGCAGTGAGTAGTCCAAATTGAATATTGAAATTTAAATCTAATGAATATGATCATGAAAGTTTTTTAAAATCTGTATAAATGTTACTTTGTATATTGTATATGATTATGATCTGTAAGGCAAAGAACGAGGAACAGAGAGAGAATAATCATCGTGTATAATCAAAGAGTATATGTAATATAAGACAAACGAGCGAGAATGGAGGTGGAAGAAGGAGCACGTGTTGATAAGAAGATTACTATTGGAGTCTGCGTCATGGAAAAGAAGGTGAACTGAAGCCCCGAGGTTTTGTTTCCTTTCGTGCTCGACTCCGCGTTTCTTGCTCTGACGAATAGATTGCGATGATTTTTGTTTTCTATGGTTAGATTTTCTCTTTTCACTCTATGGTCACACTTATAGAAAATGTTCGTGTTGATTTGCAGGTTTTCTCAGCTCACATGGGACAAATTATGGATAGGCTCCAATTGTTTGGCGAATTCCAGGTAGTTCACTTCATCGTTTTTTCTCATCTTGAAGATTTGATGTTGCTCAGGTTTTGATTTGTTGATTTCGGAGTTTGGCTCTCCATTGGGGAGATATGCCTTATGAATTTTCTATAAAACATTTCATTTTATTTTCCTTTATTATCTATGATCTTATAGACATTATATCACCACTATTATTAATAGATCATACATTTTGGGAATAAGATCATATATTTCAGGGTATACTGCTGTCAAGTAGAATCTAAAACACCGTGTTATTAATTGTGATACACAATGTATCCGATATGGCGCAGATGAAGAAACAATTAACTATGTTTTATTCGAATGTCCACTAGTATTACAAATATGGGTCTTTCTAGTATACCATTGGCTGTTGACATTTTTCCAGGCCGGTCTATTTGGTATAATTTAGACTATCTCTTTTGGCGAATGACAGATAAGATAGATATTAAGAATTTTTCATGGTTAATATGATATATCTGGAAGGTGAGAAATGATAATTGCTTTTCAAATACTAATAAGGATCCAAGAGAGATTCTCTTGCAAGCCCAAGCGGACGCGTCAGAATGGACACAGGCTAGGAGAGATCCCGTCGTCTTACAAGAACCCGCTCCTCTGATACCATCTTTGAAGCACCCCTTTGGTCACATCTATCTTCCAGCCACCAGAGCTTTACATGTTACAGATGTTATGTTGATGGTTCTTGGAAGAGCTTAGATGTTATTCGGGCCTAGGATGTATATGCTTTCCAGACTCCTTTGAGGGAGAATGTTGTGGAGCTCGTGGAGTGAGGAGAAGTCTATCTGCTCTACATTCGGAGGTAGAAGCTCTTCTATGGGCTATGGAGTCTCTGATATCTTTTCATATATCAGAAGTGGAGTTCGCGACAGACTACGCAGATGTGGTGAAGATCATGATGCAACCAGATGAGTGGCTGGCTTTTCAACCATACCAAGAGGACTATGTTAGGTTAAAATCTTTGTTTCACTCCTTTTTACTTCATGTTATCCCAAAATCTTTGAATCATAAGGATGATGTTCTCGCTCGTAGTATTAAAGAATCAACACATGCAATATTGTAAACTTATGTTTCGAAGGTATCTAATATTATTTGCGTTGACAAAAACAAGTCATACTTAAAGTTGGCTTATGTGATGCATGAGTTTGTAACAAATTTCTTGAAAAAGTGTAGTTAATAATTATAAAATACTAGTTTTGAACCCTGTAATGGTGCGGAATAATATTTAAAAAATCAAAGTTTTTTTTTTTATTGAATTTTTAAAATATTTATCAACAATACAATGCTTTTATATTTTAGTCATATTCCGAATAGTTTAACAAACAAAATATTTATCAACAAATATTTGGTTTTTAATTTAAGAAAAAAATGTTTGATTATAAAAGTTAAATGATGTTAAAAATATTCTAAAACTGATCTATTATATGAATATAGAATTAAATTTAATTTTGGTTTTCTTATTTAATATTTTTGATATTCAGTATCTAAATAAACACATACAACCAAACTTTTTTATCTGTAATATATAATTATTCTTAATGTAATAATTTAAAATTATATTTCATATTAATGTAAGTTCTATTTTTCTAAAATGCAACCAAATACATAGTTACGTCTAATTTTGTCAATCATTTAGAATATATTTATTGAATACATTAATTTATATTTTTTTAAGATTTTTAAAATATCAAAGTATGGATATGATTCTTTTTAATGTAATAATTTACAATTATATTTCATATTGATGTAATTTATTAGGATATTAATTTTTCTATTTTTCTCAAATAGAACCAAATACATAGTTACATCTAAATTTGTACATGACTTAGAAAAAAAATT
The DNA here is from genome assembly GCA_963920545.1 of Lepidium didymum. Lineage (NCBI taxonomy): Eukaryota > Viridiplantae > Streptophyta > Magnoliopsida > Brassicales > Brassicaceae > Lepidium > Lepidium didymum. The sequence goes on along the minus strand of OY986981.1, from coordinate 9,496,523 downwards.
GAATACATTAGCATATAATTTTACAATATTTATTTTATATATAATTATATTTATGGTGAGGATTATTTGCAATAAAATGGTAACAAACTTGACTTTTATATAAAAATAAGCTTGATGAGGTGTATTATTGTTTTAATCTCATTGATAGATTGAATTAATTTCTTGACAAATATATATATATATATATATATATATATATATATATAGTTTGAATTAATAATGGTAGTTGATGTGTCAACTTCAGAATCCTTCAAAATGCCATGTTGTTAGTTAGAGATAGAACAATTCTTCTTTTTATATAGGAAAAACTGTCAATTTAACATTGTATTTACCAAAAGTCGTTGATTAAACATTGAACTCTAGATGTGGTTGATTAAACATTCATTTTAATGTTGACTTTTAAAAAAACCTCAAACTTTGTGTTGACTCGGCCAATTGAACATTCTGTTAATTTCAAATCAAAAATTTATCTTAATTCGAAAACCAAATCTATTTTGGAAGTTCGATTCAATTCTTATCTTCCTTTTGAAAAATTCCTAAGCTTGATTTTCTCTTTTCTCAAGAATGAGCTCAAATTCGTCTGTTTGAAGTATCGAAGACAACATTTCAAACCGATAAATTTAAGCTCATTCTTGAAAGAAAACAGAAAATCAAGCTTAGAGGTTCTTTAGAAGGAAGATAAGAACTGAATCGAACTTCAAAAATCGATTCGGTTTTCCACTACAAGAAAACAATAGATTTGCGACTTCAATTTGTGATGGAAAATCATCGCAATTTTGTAATGCTGTTGCAATGCTATTGCGACGAATTACGCAACATCGCAATGATATTGCGACACACTTGCGACGTTGTTGCGATGCATAGTCTAATATCGCAATGGCATAGCAAAATTGAGACGTTGTTGTTATGCGTTTCTTCCATAGCAAATTTGTGAGTTATCTGCGATGTTATTTACCTCCATCGCAATTACATAGTAAATTTTCTCTTTTTTCCTATAAATAGCCCACCATGTGATTGTATATTCACACCAAATCTCATAAACATTTAGAGTGAGAAATAATTCGGGGAGAAAGATTTCGGGAAAAAAAAAATTGAGAATTTTTTTTTTGTTTAAGAAAAAAAAATGTCGTCGGAACATGAAGTGTTCACATTACGACGATGGATGTATAATCAAAAAGATTTGGAGACAGGAGAAGTGACGAAAGAGTTTCGATATGGGTTGCAAGCATTCATAAACCAGACAGCTAATAACCCATTTACTCTGACAGACGGTAACATCTTTTGTCCATGTGTAAATTGTGGGAACACAAAATATTTGAATGTTGATATGGTGAAACGGCATGTATATAATAGATGATTTACTCCGAACTATTATGTATGGTTTTCACATGGGGAGGGGTATACTATTGGGGCTGGGAGTAGTAGTATGGGTCTTGGTGGTGATGATCTACCTATGATAATGTTAATTATAATTATGGCGAAAATATGTTTGAAAGTTATGAGCATATTCAAGGTAATAGATATTATGATATGGTTACATGTGCATATCAAGGATCTATTCTAGTTGGTAGTGAAAATATTGTAGAAGAACCTAACGCCGAAGCGAAATAGTTATATGATATGCTTGATGCTGCTAATAAACCTATAAAATAAGGGATGTAGAGAAGGTCTATCTAAACTATCATTAGCGTCTAGGTTGATGTCTATTAAAAGAGAAAGAAATATAACCAAGAGAAGTATGAACCAATTAGTGGATGCATTTAAAGAGTATCTGCCAGCAGATAATAATTCTGCTGCGAGTTATTATGAAAAGCAGAAGTTAGTTGCGGGTCTTGGATTACCATCAGAAACGATTGATGTTTGCATTGACAATTGCATGATTTTCTGGAAAGATGATGATAAGTTGTAGGAATATTGTTTTTGTGGGAAGCCAAGATATCGAGCTACAGGTGGAAGGACTCGTGTCCCATACAAACATATGTGGTATTTTACCAATCAATGACAGATTGAATCGACTATACCAATTGGGTAGGACATCAACGGTAATGATATGGCATGCAGAACATACAACTAATGATGGGGACGTTACACATCTGTCAGATTTAAAAGCCTGAAAACAGTTTCAGACGATACTTTCAGACTTTGCAAAAGACTGTATAAATGTTTATCTTAGGTTATGCATAGATGGATTTAGCCCATTTGGGTTGTCTGGGAGACAATATTCTATACGGCATGTCATATTGACTCCATACAATCTTCCAGCAGATATGTGCATGCAAAGCGAATTCTTTTTTATACATATTCTAGTACCTGGTCCTAGTCATCCAAGGCGATATCTTGATGTGTTCTTATAACCTCTGGTTCACGAGCTGAAACAATTATGGTATAGAGGTGTTTGCACATTCGATTTCTCGCAGTAGCAAAATTTCAAGATGCATGAAGTTTTATTGTGGACGATAAGTGGCTGTCCTGCTATGTTAGCTGGATGGATAACACATGGAAGGTTATCTTGTCCATATAGTATGAAATGGACTGATGCATTTCAATTAAAACATGTTAAGAAATCTTGTTGGTTTGATTGTCATCGTCAGTTTCTCTCCATGCACTATTCATACCAGAGGAACAAGAAATTGTTCAAGAAGAACAAGATTGTGCGTATTCCTCCCCCAGCACAAATGTCAGGGGCTGAGCTATTGGAGCAGATTGACTATTACATGTAAACATGGGGGCAATTGGCACACTCAAGCGAACATGCCTAACGGATATACAAAATCTCATAACTGGCACAAAAAGAGTATTTTTTGGGAACTCCCATATTGGAAATATCTCTTAATACGTCACAACCTCGATCCGATGCACATTGTTAAAAACTTTTTTCAATAACATCATGAACACGATTTTGAATGTGCAGGGAAAGAGTAAAGACAATTTAAAATCAAGGTTGGACATAGCTGAAATATGTTCGAGAAGCAAATTACATATTACACGGGATGGAAAACAACCGATACCCATCTTTCGGTTATCTGGAGAAACGAGACAGGCATTGTTTAAATGAATTTCTTCAGATGTAAAGTTTCCCGATGGTTACATGTCAAAATTCTCCCGATGTATCGAGCAAGGGAAAAAAATCTCAGATATGAAGAGTCATGATTGTCATGTTTTCATGCAGCAACTACTGCCATTTGCATTACTTGAACTTTTACCCACAGCTGTCCAAGAAGCAATTGCATGTAACTTTGGTACTTAGTTATTAATTTCTCATTTAATTAAATAATATAAGTTGTTATATTTAATTAGTTCCAACTTGTAGGAATTGGAGCATTTTTCAAGAACCTATGTACACGAACACTAACAGATGATGACATTGCTCAATTACAAGCAAATATCTCAGTGTTGCTCTGTAACTTGGAAAAAATCTTTCCACCCTCCTTTTTTGATGTGATGGAACATCTTCCAATCTATTTAACTTATGAAGCAGCTCTTGGTGGCCCCATACAATTTCAGTGGATGTACCTGTTTGAGTGATTCATGAGACATCTAAAAAGAAAGATCAAAAATCAAGCAAAAGTAGAAAGATCAATCGTTGCAGGTAGTTTGACAGAGGAAACATCTCATTTCACTTCATATTACTTTAGTCCAACCGTCAAAACCAAAAGAACCCACGTAGGACGATATGATGATGGGGAGTTGCACCATCATATGCTGTAGTTGTTCTTGATATCTTTACTCAGATCGAAAAACTTGCTGGAAAAATAAAAGAATAATACTAGGAAAGTCACACGTATTGTCGTGCAGCTCACAACTACAATACTGAGAAATTGTGAAGATGTAGTACCATTTGAGAGGTATATATTTAAATATATAAATCAACTTATTAATTAATTTCTTAGATATAGTTTAGTTAATTAATATCTACTTCATATAATTTGCAGTGAATTCGACAGACAAATACGAGAAGCATTCCCTGATCTAAATGAAACAGAATATGATACATACAAAGAACATGATTTTACTGGATGGTTGAACTACTATGTAAATAAGATGATTGTTTATATTTTACTGGCCCACGACGTCGCAGAGGACTTGCAATTGATAAACTAAAAAGGTTAAACCACTAAACCGTAACCTTACCCCAAAAACATAACTGTCAATTGTTACAAGGTATGATAATGCAATTTCAAGAAGCCGAGAATACATCGATAATCATTCATCAACTACATTCGGCATGTTTACATCTCAATAAAACTGACAACGTATAATCATTAAATGAAAACACTTATATAACATTGTTGGTTTAGTGGAGACTTAAACGTGCCGAATCCAATTGATGAATGATTATCGATGTATTCACGGCCTCTTGAAATTGCATTTTCATACTTTGTTACAGTCGACGGTTATGTTTTTGGGGCAAGGTTGGAGTTTAGCAGTTTAACATTTTCAGTTTCAAAGATTTGCCCACTGCGACATCGTGTTCCAATACATCGCAGTGACCTTACAATTTGCGAGACTGTTGTGATGTATGGGCATTTGCCGCCGCAGTGGCCTCGCATATTACGAGTCCATTGCGAGGCTAGGGTACTGGACGTCGCAACAGTCTTGAAAATTGCAAGGCCACTACGATGTCATGACAACTCTCTCGCAAGACCCAAAAATCCTAATTTTTTGTCGCAAGGGCGTCGCAAAGCCGAATAAACATAATTGGCCGCGTCTCTTTCCTCTTCCTCCTTCTCTTTCTCCTTCACGAAATTTCTCTCTTTCTCCTCTCTTCCTCATCTTCGCCTCTCCTCCGCCACTCTTCTCTTCTTCTTCTCTCTTCTCTTCATCTTCCTCTCTCCCTTCGCGTCTCTCTCTTCTCACTACAAGAAAACACGCATTTTGTGACTGCAAAGTGTGACTGAAAAATCAGTCACAAAATGTGAGACTAATTTGAGACTGAATTGAGACAGAAGTGAAACTGAAAAAATTAGTCCCACTTCAGTCGCAAATATGATACTGTAACTTTCAGTCTTACATCAGTCGTAAAAGTGTGACTCTGTTGAGACTAATTTGCGACTGAATTATAGAGTCGCAAAACTTCAGACTGAATTGTGACTGATAAATCAGTCGCAAATCTCAATCCCAATTCAGTCCCAACTTGTTAGTTGTACACATTTTTTGTGTTTTGTACCTAAACTGGCCGACATATTTGTGACTGATAATTTAGTCGCAAAATATCAGTCAATGTTCAGTCGCAATTCAGTCACAAATTTATTCTATATATACATCACGAATTTTACTTCTCAAACACACAAAAAACGGTTTTAGAGAGAAAAAAATTTGATCTAAAAAATTTTAAAAAAATTTTGGAAAGTTTTAAAAAAATTTATAATCAGTCACAAAATTTATGACTGATCTGCGACTGAAACTCAAAAAATGATGTTAGTCGCAGATCAATCTCAAATTTTGTGACTGATCTGTGACTGATTATTGTATATATGAGGTTTTTTCAACATAGACGAATAATATTGATCCAAAATTGCAAGTCACATTATTACATGATGTTTACCCATCATATTATCCATTTAGGAATGATTAAAATTGATGTTTTAACGATTTACATAAAATCACACTGACGTCTATGTAATTGTACCTCTTAAACGATATTACAATATACTTTGATTTCTTCTTTGAATATCGAAATATTCTATTATCGTTTATATATTATTTAAAATATGTTTTCTATTGTATTCTTTAACATTAGCACTTTGAAATGATATCAATTTCGTCAATTTTGCAAACCCAAAAATTTCTGGGAAAATTTGTAAAACCAAACGAAAATCAAATAGCTAATATATATTTGTGCGAGTAAACAATTAATGAAGGAATCTATTAGCCTAGTGGTTACTGGATTACAACAAAAACATTAACATGCGAGGATTCAAGTTTCGCGGATTAATTTTTGCCAAAAAATTAGCGATTGATTTATATTTGCCACTAAACTGAGACTGAAAAATCAAAACGGTTTTCTTCCTCGCGACTCCTCCCCATTTTCTTCCCATTTTAGCCGATTCTAAATGATTTTCTCTCCAAAAATCGTCGATTTTTTACCAAATTCAACCCAATTTTATGTCTCAATCGGGTAGATCTAGATTAGGGAGAGGACAAGGAAGATCCGGGGGAAGTTTGCATGGAGGTGGTGAGCGCTCCTCTTCTCCGGCGACGAGCTCGGCGGCCCGACTTCCGGTGGTCTGACCTCACAACGGTGGCTCCTCCAGTTATCCACCACAGCCCAACTACGATTCATGGCATGACGACTCTCCAAATCTTCAAGGATTTTATGACGGATTTTCTTCTCAACAAAGGAATCAATCTGCTCAATTCACTCTCGAAGACTTTCTAGCAAATGAAGATAGAGCACGGGATCTTCCAAAGTTGGATCCGTTCCGACCGAAGGCATATGGTATAATTTTTGTTCTTCAGTTTTTCAATTTAATATGTTTATATTGCTTGAATTAGTATAGATTTGGTTGAATTAGGTTGATGGAATTTATATTTGGTAGATTCAGAATTTTAATGGATACTTTTGAAATTTTTTGAAATTTTAAGCATTTTAATGAATTTCTAAACTATTTATAATGAACTAATAAGAAGGTTTAAAAAATTGTAATGAATTTTTAGAATTATAAATGTGTTTTTTGGATTTTTTGTATAATTTTAAGAATTTTTATAACTTTTTTGTATATTTTAATAGGGTTTTAAAGTTTTTAGGAATTTTTCTAAATATTTATAAATTTTAATAAGTATTTATGATTTGTTAGTATTTTAAAAAAATTTTAATTTTTATTAATTTTTTAAAAGATTTTATAATTTTTAATAAATATTTATGATTTTTAAATTTTTTTTATGGTTTTTAAAAAGTTTTTATGATTTTTAAAAAGTTTTTATGAATTTGAAATTTTTTAATGATTTTTAAAAACTTTTTAGATTTTGTAATTTTTTTTTCCAATTTGTTTTTACAAGTTCGATCGAGACCGAGAGAGCAAACTTTTGAGACATATCTCGAAGATCATCAGGATCGGGTATGATGACGTATATCCGAGTTCATGCAATTTCAGATGGATAGTAACACCGACCTATCAGACGGTACTTCTCAGTCGGTACAGCTCACTCCGGATCAGGAGAACAAACTTTTCTTTCAGGTATCTGTAAAAATTTACTTAGATTATATTTTTTTATAATTTATTACTAATTTCTACATTTATTTTTGTTTTGCAGTCTACAATGACTGACCGCAATGAAAACGTGTATGGACTAGGAAATCTCAGCAAGAAGTTTCGTCCTGGCAAGAACAAAGGGCTCGCCGAGTCTACTGTCATATACACGATTACTCATTTGCAGCAAGAACTTGCTTCTTACAAGAAAGATGTGTAGTTACAAGGATAACATCGCTTATCTAACGCAACAGAATCGTGAGCTGCTTCAGTACCTTCAGGTGACACTTCCATCTTTCCCTACTCACTGACTTCGATGCCTCCTCCTCCTCCTCCTCCACGGCACGATGGTTCGGGATCTTCTTTTGCAACCCGACCTACCGACCAATTCCTCGATCAACTTTGATTATCTTGTATTTAAAATTTTGATTTCTATTAAATTAAATTAATATTTATATTTAAAAAAATTAAACAAATAATTATTTTAAAAATTGAAAAATAAAAATGTGTGACTAATTTGCGACTGAATATTTGAGACTAATCTGCGACTAATTGCTTGAGACTGATCTGTGACTGGTTTTTGAGACTGATATGTGACTGATTTTAGAGACTGATTTGTGACTGATATTAGAGACTGATCTGTGACTGAATTTAGAGACTGATTTGTGACTGATTTTAGACACTGATATGTGACTGAATTTAGAGACTGATTTTAGAGACTGATTTGTGACTGATTTTAGAGATTGATTTGTGTCTAATTTTAGACACTGATCTGTGACTGATTTTTGAGACTAAATTTTGTGACTGATTTGCGACTAAAATTAGTGACTAACTGATGAGTCTCAGATTAGTCGCAAATTGAGACTAATACATCAGTCACAAAATCAGTCGCAAATTTGGTACTGAATTTTTTAGTCGCTAATCAGTCGCAAATTTTGTGATTAAATTGCGACTAATGATTTGTGACTGACTATATCAGTCTCACTTTGTGCATTTGAGACTGATTGTGTAGTCACAAATGCCATGTTTTCTTGTAGTGTCTCTTCGTCTTCCTCTCTTCTCTTCGGGTCTCCGACGAGCAGTCCTCTCTACTTACCGCCTCCGCCGTTCACGAATCCAAGGTAAGTGTCCTCTTCTCTCTACGGATTGTAGATCTAGGCCCCTAGGTATGTAGATTCTAGGATTTGGACATACTATTCTAGTATTTGGAACAAAGATATTAGATTCTAGGCTTAATGGAACAAATATTTTAGATCTAGAATTGTTAAAAAAAATTTTGGATTTCGCAAAATATGTTTCGGTTTACAAACCGTTGTTTGTGTTTTGTAAACTTTTTTTTGTAATTTTCTAATACGTTTTTTAAAAAATTTCAAATTTTAGTTATTTTTAAAAACGTTTATTGAATTTTTCTAATATTGAAAATTTTTTTAAAAACGCTTTCAATTATTTCAATACGTTTTGTAAAATTTCAAAGCATTTTTATTAATTTTTCTAATATTATAACCATTTTTAAAATGTTTTGTGATTTTTTAAAAATTTTATTTATTTTTAAAAACAATTTGTTGAATTTTTCAAATTTTAAAACCATTTTAAAAACGTTTTCAGTATTTCCAAAACGTTTTGTAAAATTTACAAACAATTTTATGATTTTTCCTAATTTTTAAAACATTTATTAAAACATTTTCAGATTTTTAAAAAAATTTGGTTATTTTTAAAAATTTTAGTTTTCAATTTTTCGAAAAACCTTTTGTAAAATTTACAAACATTTTTATGATTTTTTTGTAATTTTTAAAACATTTATTAAAACATTTTATGATTTTTTTGAAATTTTGGTAATTTTACAAAACATTTTATAAATTTTTCTTATTTATTTCGTATATTTTTCATTTCAATATTTAGACTTATGTACTAATTTGTTTTTCATTTTCAGGTTGCTCCCCGTAAAAAAGATCCCAGTCCCAAGCATCTGCGGATTCCGATAAAATGGTGGACATGGAAAACAAGCTAGAAGCAGCAACAACCTTGATCTCTTCCCAGCAGCAAAAGCTTTCACAGTACGATCAGCTCTTCTCGTATTTGGCTTCAAAAGACGAAATCCTAGCTGCTAAGCTGAAGGAGCTGCACCCCGATGAGCCCGAATCAAGTTCGGCGCCCGCAAAGCAGAGGCCAGAACCAAACCCGGACTTTTCCGATAATTTTTAGTCTTTTTTTTGTAAATACTTTTAAATAATTTGGAAAATAATTTTATTTTAATATATATTATTTTTATTTCTATTTTAATAATTTAAAAAAAATTAAATATATTTTATTTCCAAATTAAAAATATTTTAAATTACAAAAAAAAAAAAAATTTTAAAACTGGCCGTCGCAAGGGTCTCGCAAAGAAAGCCTCGCAACGGCCTCACAATGAATAGTCTCGCAATGACGTCGCAGAGGCTGCCTCGCAAAGACGTCGCAGAGGTTGCCTCGCAAATTTAATACCTAATATCTTTCTAACTCAAGTTTTTGTTTTAGGTTGGGAATCGATCAAGTGAATTTCATCCTGATGTTAGAAGAGTAAGGAGGAGAGAAGGTTCTTATATATATGAGGAGTTTATGCCTATTGGGCGAACTGATGTCAAGGTCTGTAATTTGTTGCTATCGAGATGTTTCTTGATAAGCTTAACCTTTCTTAAAACATTGCAATGTGTTTTTTTCTCTTATTAGTATTCAGGTCCCCTGAGTTTTAAAATTGTCGACTTCGTGTCTTATGATGTTTTTTTTGACTTGTTTGTTTATGTGATGGGTATGTTTTATTACGCGAGTTGGAATAGCTTTTTCTTTTTCTTTTTTCTTTGTTTGGCTAATAATTGGGTGTAAGATTGACTATAAGGAGATTTCGACTAACAGTCTACCCTGAGATACAGGTCTACACTGTAGGTCCCGAATATACACACGCTAAGGCAAGAAAGTCTCCTGTTGTTGATGGTGTAGTACTAAGGAATCCAGATGGGAAGGAAGGAAGCCTCGTGATCATTACCAGACCATCCCACATATGAAATCTTCTGTGTGTTATGTTTCATATATAGTGGAGCTATGGTTAGCATGGTACCAAAAGATGTCAATTATATAGAAAACTCAAAAGCTTATATTTCATGAAGGTATAGAATGCTGATGGTCAAAATTTGATAAAGTACTGATGTTTTTGACGAACAGGTGAGGTATCCTGTTTTGCTTACACCTGCAGAGAAGCAAATGGCGAGAGAAGTTTGCATTCCATTTAGGCAAGCGGTATGTGGTGATTACAATAATCTAGTTGTCATAGTGTCTTGCATGGTGGATTCTTGAGCTAAATTGTAAACAACCATTGAAATGTTTCAAATGCTCTCTTTTGTATTCTCATCCACCGTATAATCTCTGTTAACTGATTGCGTCTATTGTAATCAGTTAGAAATTTTTTTTACTTAGTGTGCTTGTATATATTCTAAGTAGCTTCTCTATTGCTTATTTTCTGCTTCAGGTTACATGCTTGATATTGGGATACAAATTACTCTTTTACAAAAAAAACAAGCATACACATATATTGTTGCTTGGCAAAGTGGAATATATTATTGTTTGATATGATTCTTTTAGTTTTTTAAAGGGCTTGATATGATGCATTAACCGAATCGTTTTCATATTTATAGGTATGTGGATTTGATCTCTTACGGTCTGAGGGAAGTTCATATGTTTGTGATGTAAATGGATGGAGTTTTGTGAAGAACTCTTATAAGTGAGATACTAGTGTGGCCTTTTATCTCCTTTCTAACCATAGTTTCTGTTATATGTTTCTTTTCATGAAAAAATTAACAAATGATTATATATATATATATGTTGCCACTAACCTAGTTTATATTTAATAGATTGTGTTCATTGAGTGAAATCACTATACAGTCCATCATCTTTAGCCTTTTAAAAAATGAATTATTTGGCTATAAGCGAGTAAAAGCAAAACTCATTGCTTATTATTTGAGATACATTATCATCGTCATATCCACTATCCACATGAGTGACATTAAATAGCTTTCGACTCTCGATTATTTTTCTTTGTTGAACTTGGAAAGATGGAGACGCTTCTCCAGACTACAATTCGAATGCCAAAGACGTCCGATTTCAAGTTTGGCTTTTCCCGGTTCGCTCGCCATTATTAAAAGAATCCTTGTTAGTTTCTTTTCCTCCGCTTATTGATATGTTTAAACTCAGCGGGTGATCCCGCCTGACCTTGGGTCAACGAGAACTTGCAGACATGAGTGACATGCTTTAGATCACCACCGCATGTCGGGACGCTCTCAGCATCCTCAGCTCAGATTTTGGTCAACCGCGTGCGGTAA